>JAUIMM010000316.1:2927500-4340000 GCA_031769625.1 Taudactylus pleione
TTATAAGAAAAGTATTTATGTGGATGAGGTATAAAAAAACTGATGTGAAAAATATAATTCTGCAATGTTAGTTCAACATATTATACAATAAAATGGTTTGTCTTTTAGTGTGGAAGAAGAGGAAAAGGAAGAAAAGTTGAAGGAAACAATTAAACGTATTGTAAAATTTGACTTCAGCAAAGAAAACCTCACGGATCCGGTGGTGTTACCACAAGCTGACTGTCTGCTGACAGCATGGGTGCTGGATGTGGTCAGTCAGGACCAACAAGATTACATCAGAAACCTCAGGAAGATATCAAAGCTGCTTAAGCCAGGTGGATACTTTATTGTAATTGCGTGCTTAAATGCCACATATTACACTGCTGGTAATGTCAGGCTGCATTTATTTCCTCATGATGAAAGTTTTGTAAGAAAGACCCTCACCGATGAAGGATTTGTAATTGGTTCCTGTGAGTTACTTGATAGAAAAGTAGAGAGTGATCTGACAGATTATAAGCAATTTATGGTCCTTACTGCTGTGAAAGGGAATTTTTAGGAGCAATGGCCATTGGCCGGATGATTCTGTCAAAAGCTTTTTAAGATCTACCTATCGATTTGAGATCTTCGTACCTTCTATAGCACTCAGGCATTTATTAAATCATGCAGACAGCTCTTATCACGCAAAATAGCTAAAGTTTATATAAATCAAAGTAGTCTAGAGTATATGTTGATGTTTTCTAATTTTTCTTGAAATATAATCCAAAATTCTAATAAATAAATTTCACAATTGTTTTCATTTTGTATGTTTTGTATTCAAATTCAAGGATTAGGGTTATATAATCGGTAGAGGTTGTTTTGGTGCTAGTACTATGAAAAAAAGCTAACAGTACTCACCTAGGGGTATATTCTCCAAAGTGCTTGTTTATAGAAGTGGAGATGTTGCCCATAGCAACCAGATTCTGCTTATCATTTAACTAGCCCCTTCTAGAAGATACTGGCTGAGTGGATGCAACATCTCCACTTCTATAAACCTGCATTTAAGTAAATATATCATTTAAACTGCTGAAGGTCTTGTGGCCAGGTTAGTGTCTCCTTGGTCTATAAAATATTTGAAATTGACTAGTCAGATGATACAAGTTCCTGGTAGGACTATTAAACTAGACCATTATGATTATGGGTTTTATTTACTGAAGCAACCAGTCAGATTCTACTTAACATTTAACTAGCACCTTCTAGTAAATAAGAGATAGGGGTAAATTTACTAAGAATCGAGTCTGGTTGAGTTTTTTTTCAACTCAGGTAGCATCGCCGAAACTCGGGTAATTTGAGGCTCCTGAAACTCACAAATTTACTAAGAAGTGTCTTTAGCTGAGAGTGAGATGGCCGATGGTGAAACAGATCGATATTTCTCCCCTGAGTAGCAAGTTTTAAAGGAGATTACTCACCAGAGATTGCAGTGTGTTTTCTCTGCAAAACTCTCCCAAGCAAGCAGCCAGCACATATCAGTGAGATATGTGTTATGTGCTTGTGTTTTGTACCTGTAAAAATGGGTTAATTGTTAAAAAAAATATGTAGGGTCCCCTTCGCAAAAGCATAACCAGCCCCGGACTTGTTAGCCAGTCCTGGTACCTAAAATAATAGGGAAAAAAATGAGTAGGGATCCACAGTAATATAGGAACCAGCACCAGGCTGCAGGGCCAGTCTTGGTTTTAATTATAGTGGAAAAAAATGCATAGGGGTCCCCCTATAATTAAAACCAGCACCGGACCCAAAATGACTGGGGTGTAATGCCACAGCCAGGAGACCCTATTACTGGGTTTCCAAGGCCAAAGCATTCTTACCCCATGTCACTCAGGCCAAGCCGGGGATCTCAGGGGAGGTGTGGACCCACCAAAAAAGGAGTCCCCCCTCTCCAGAAACCCCATGCCTGGTCTGAAGCCCGGGGATTTTCCCTGCACCCCTGGGCTGTGGGTACAGGGGTAATAAGTATTAAATTGAAAAAACTATTGTATTTTACAGTGGAACTACAGGTGCCAGCATGCCAGCCCTTTGGCACTTGTGGAACTGTAAGTGCCAGCAGGCAGCCAGCATCCATACCTCCACTGTAAAATAAATAGTTAAATAAAGACACAACACACACTCCTTAGATAGTAGAAGTTTATTACACACATACCTCACTCATACATACTTACCAGCTGCCAGATGTTTCTGTCCCCTTGTCCCCATAGAATCCAATGGGAGTACCTGCAACAAAGATCCTATACTCACCTCCATCCTTGCACTTGTCTCCATAGCATCCAGGGAAGAAAAAAGAAATTACGTGAAGCCAGATAGACAAATAACGGTATGTCAGGAATTCCCATGTACCGCCAGCCAATCAGAGGCCACTTCACATGAAGCAGCTGCTCATTGGCTGAGACCCACGTTGGTCCCAGCCAATGAGCAGCCACTACATGTGAAACAGCCTCTGATTGGCTAGAGGCCCGTGAGAAATTTCAGATAACTTTGGTCATCTGTCATTTTGTGAGGTGTAAGTATATGTAACTTGTTTCTCTTGGTTCGGGTAAGTCTTTTTTTGTTTTAACAAGATCGTGGATGCTACAGAAAGCAAGGCCAGGATGTACAGTAGCTTGCTGGCCATCTTGGGACATGGCATTGAGCCTCCCTGGATAACAGAAAGACTGGAGTCTGCACAGTAACGCACTACTCTTTTAATACATATTTGGATACCTGTTATCAGACCTAATAATACGTTTATTTACTGAGCACATGTATCATATAATAAAGCCTTTCAAAATTTGGAATTCAGAACTTGTTATTAATTAAAGAGTATACACTTTAGTATCCAGTGACAGATTCTGTCAGCCAGCATTGTATACATCCATATGCCAGATATGTCCATCATTGTTATTCTGGTATTACTCTCCTATATAACCCCAAAATAACTAATATTTCCTCAAAGTGCCTGAAGAAGCAGACAGTGTTCAGTAAAATATTTAGTAATTAGATGGGACACGTACAGGTACACCCATCCTTACCTATCCCTATTTTCAGACTTGCCATAACATCCCTTTAATATGGGGCACATATGAATTACACTGGTTCTGTGGCTCAATTCAGGCATTCAGGCCTGTATTTCACCTGGTTTTACTCAGCCACAAAACCTGTGTAAATTATACTGTAGGTGTCCCAGATTGAAGGGATAGAAAGGCAAGCCAATATATATATATATTAATAATTTGTATTGTTTTAACTAAATTGTTATTTTAAATTATTTGTAAGGTTGAGTACAGATGGGTGGTTATACTTTAGTTCAGATCTTCCCACCAGGTTCTGATCTTAGAATGAGGCAAATTTCAACTTTCAAGGGCAATGCAGTGTGTGAAGGTGAGATCAAACAGATGATTCACATCAACTGTAAAAAGTTAATAAACCTGTATGGCCTTGTCAAAACTCAGCTTGAGCCAGACACTGCACATCATGTTACTTATCAGGTCTGCACAAGTTGCTGGCTGTTTTGCACTTTTTTGCTACTGGGAACTTCCAGTTAGTCACAGCTAGGGTAGTTGGAATCTCACAAGCCACCTTCCCCCATTATCTGACACAGTTCATTGTAGCCCTGAAGCCCCTCTCCTATAATGGTATCTGCTTCCCTAGTCAGGATCAAGGGAGCCTTTTATAGTCTCAAAGGCATGCCTAATGTTCTGGGAGTTACAGACTGCACACACATTGGGCTGAGACACCTAAGAATAGGGCAGATACATAACTAAATAGCCACCATGCCTATTCTACAAATGTACAGGTGGTGTGTAATGAAAACTAAAAATATTGAGTCTTGTAATACTGTAGGCTATCCTTGGTCCTGCCATAATCTTTATCCTCAACCATTCATCCCTCTATAATATGTTTGAGGTGGGACAAATGCCAGAGGGATGGCTTCTTGGTATGTACACATTACTGTGTTCCCTTACTGACATTACACTTTTAAATATTATTTTGTTATATAATTTAACTGCTATTGATTAAGGCCTTACAGGTGATTTTGATTATGGCTGTTGCTCCTGGCTTCAGACTCCCTTGTTGCTTCTGGATACTCCTGCTGAGCATATGTGTAATGATGCACACAAAACTACTAGATCATTGATAGAACACACTTTTGGCCTATTAAAATGTTGGTTCAGATGCCTAAACAAATCTGGTGTGATTTTGCTGTATTCACCATTCAAAATGGCTAATATTGTGCTCTGCTGCTGTCTTCTGAATAATTTGGCATTAGATCTGCCTTCTCCTCCAGGTTATACAATAGACAGTGAGCAGGTAGATGTATTCTTACCATGGTTCTATGATAAAAAAACACATGGAAAAACCCACAGGAAACTTGCACACAGAAAAAAACCCATTGTGATAAATGCCCACATGGAAAATTACCAACGTGGAAAATTGCTCACACAGAAAAATACCCACACAATGTAAGTATGCTTAGTATATTGCAGAAACAGTATTATAGCAGAGAAATAAACAGTATTGAAGTAAATTAGTAGCATATACAGTATTTATATATTTTTACTATATTTGTTACATTTGGAATATGTAGTTTATTTATAGAGAATTAATGATCATGTGTAGTTTATTTGGTTATGCTGTGTTCAATGTGTGGTGTAAATGATAATAGGAATAATTCTAGGCCAGAGGCTTCTTTGTTTAAATGTTTTTAATATGTTTAAAGTAGCTTATTGTAAGCTGTCCCCTGTTTGTAAAATCAGATATTGTTATGATTACTTCATTAGGATAACTAAAGCTGGGTACACACTGACAGATATATTGATAGGCCAATATATCTGGTTCACATCAGTCAGTGTGTACCAGCAATATGTCTGTGATTCACAGACATGTAACTTTGTCTATGCTGAACAGCCAATGGACAGACATATCTGTCCATCAGCAAGTGTGTACAGGTGGTCTGCAAACCGCCCATACACACACAGTAGCAGCTGCAGGGAGGGGGGAGAACCCGCCCCTGACCAAACCCTCGGCCAACGGGACCCATGGCTGCCTGGAAGTTGATAGTCATTCAGTGTATATGAATGAACAGCATCTACAGATATATCTGCAGATCACTCGATATGCAGATATTTCTGCTAGATGTGTACCCACTTGCTGCAGGTAATATGATCACACACACCACATTTTGTGCAGGAACCAATGCACCATTGTCCCTTCTGTTTACTTCCATTTGTTTCCTAGAAAGCTCTATCAGACAGCCAGTAAAGGAGAATCCTGAGAGAGGATTAGGAGAGGGATAAAAATGCCCACCCTGGAGGTTCATGATAGTCAGTCACAGACAATCAGCTATGTGAATCTCTGCTAAGGAAACCTTATGATACACATTGCAGTGGAATTATTTGGACTTTAGCTTGTGAAATCTATTGTGGAACCTGCTGCTATTGTAAAGTTTTGCTACATTCCTGTTTCACCCTACATTGGCTTTTTGGCATTCTGTGCCTAGCCACAGAACTTTACTGGACTGATTGATGTTCTTGTTGGCAGTTACTACTGTGCTACATACCATGCTGTGTGCAAACCTGCTGGCTAAATAAAACTTTGTGATTTTTTTAAGACATGTCTGAGTGATCTCTGAACACTATACCCTCACATGGGCTGCTTTGTAGTACAAAAAATTGAGTTTTCAAGAAGGCAGTAGATCCACAAAGTTATGATTTACTTGTGGTTTGAATATCATGCTTTTAATGGAGTGGTGACTTGGAAATGCAGACATAATCTCTATAAAGGTCCATTCAATTATAAATACAAAACATGGCAAATAGTTTAGGAACCAACAGAACACTGTCATGACTCCTGTCCTCAGTAAGCAGCAGCAAACATTGCCAGAAGCAAAATGAGGCAAGACATGTGAGCAGTAAGTGCTACTCCTCACAATGTGATGGAAAATGTGTTGTCAGGGTTAAATAATGATATATTGGCCCATATGCCCAGACAATCTTCTCTTGTAAGAAGTCTTCTCTATCACAGAACACACAGTAATTTGCTTTATCCAATAACCATCACTTTCGACATTTCTAAAGTGTATAGTGAATTAATTCTTCACAATTCAGTTTTGGATAATCCAGACATAATTCTGGTTAGAATCTAGACACCTGCATCCTGACAGGGTTAGGATACTTACACCTGTTATTAGGTATCCTAACCCTAACACTTCCTGCACCCTAAACCTAATGTTCCCCCTAGTGCCTAAACCAAACCTCCCCCCACAGCCTAAACCTATTCCCCCCAAATGCCTAACATTAACCCTTCCCCTAGTGCGTAACCCTAGGGTGAGGGTGATCCTATAACAATATGGAATCATCATGATTCAGCTCTGGAACACAAAAAAACTACAAGATATTGTGAAGGATTTCACAAAGCTTTATGGCTTGATTTAGCAAGGATCGCAATTGGCCAATTGTTGCATAGTGCGCGTGCATCGCAGTGTGCATGAGCAAACACTCCACTGCAATCGGGAGTGAGGCCCTGATTCAGAGCCGGACGCTTTGACAGAGCGCTCGCTCTGAATCAGGGCCGGCCTTCTTGTTTTTTAGATCAGTCTCATCCACAGCTGTATTGAGCGGCCAGGAAGATGGTCGCGATGGTCCAGACCATCACGACCATCGGGCTTGCAACAAGGCCCTTGTGGTAGGGTCTCGTTGCTGCAAGCCCAAGAGAGATTTCAGCTCAAACAGAGCCGAAATCTCTCCCACTGACATCACTCATAATGTCAGTGGGGTCGCCCCCAAACGGAGGTGTTCACATGGGAACGCCTCCATTTGGGCAGCCACTCCCCTGGCCCGCCCACCAAAGGGGGCGTGCTGTCACACAACATCGACAGTACGCCCCCTTTTGAACGAGACCCGGAGGGATGGTTTGCCTGTCGCTATCCGGGTCTCACGCATGTGCACGACGGAGCCGGCTCCATCGTGCGTATGTGCACTGGGCCACCATCGACCCGCGTGCGAGCGCATAGCGCTCACAAGCGGGTCAGAATCATGCCCTGAGATTGCAGTGGCTATGCAGACCCATCATAGAGTGATTGACAGGAAGTACTTTTTGGGGGTGGTGCAGGGGTTAGTCGGGAAAACGCAGACATGCCAGTGTATTTGAACGCTGTAGCAGGGGCATACATAAATTATCCACTGCGATGTCATACGCAGCTTAAGCTCTCACTGCATACTGGAAGGTTAGCAATTTCTGAGTAGGGTCTGGCTTTGTGCGAGTGTGCGGGAGGCTGGTGCTCAGTGTTACTGATGGTTTTGCAGTCTTGCTAAGTATTACGAATATGCGTAAGGTAAGGTGGGCATCCTTTTGTTGTTCTGCGATGGCATAGCAATCATAGACATTAGCATTTCATCACAGTGAGACTGCGTGCGTAATCGCTATTGCAACCGCATCTGTGATTTTTGCTGAATCAGGCCCTTCATTTCCTATTCCACAGCAGTTATGTTGTTCCTATTTGATGGACTGCAGAGGAATTTGGATTGCTACAAATTAACACTGGCTAATACACTGACACGTTGCTTAAAGGTGAAAAAGAGGAAATATGAGGCACTACATTACATGGTTGCCACATCTGTGCAACTGTATGAGCAGGTGGAATATAAACTAAATGACTTAAGAAGTTTGGCTAATTTGCAATAAAGGATTATATCTGAATTATTATTTATTAGATGTCGACCCCTCATTTAATCCTGGAGTCCCCATTTAATCTGGGTTCATTTTCAACAGCTAGGACAATTAAATACGGATATTTACCAGTTTGGTGTAGTTTATTTATCTCTGCTCTCTGCAAGGGCTTCTCTCTCATTATGGGTAAACAAAATTATTAGTAAATAATTGTTGTTTTTTAATATTATTATTTTTCCTTGTGAATAAAGTATGTTGATAAAATACTGATGTCTTTTATTTCCTGTATTTCCCTTACAAACATTTACATTCAAGAGCACTAAAGCCCTCTTCATGCACAGACCGCTTTGTATAGCAATGAATTAACATACTTATAACCGGTCACCACTGCAGGTTAGGATTAGGGGTTAGGGTTAAGTGTTTGCCCGACATTTTTATTGCCAACACTGGTAATATAAGGTCGATGTAACAACTTTGTTGACCTTACTATAGTCGGCATAAAAAGACACTGCCAACATGGTATTAGTTGACTTAGGGGGTCATTCAGACCCACTCGCGAGTGGCAGTACGCTCACAAGCGGGTCGATGTTCCCCACTGTGCATGCGTACGACGGAGGGAGCTCCGTTGTGCGCATGCGTGAGACCTGATGAGCGACGGGCTTTCCATCTCTCCGGGTCTCGCACCAAAGGGGGCGTGCTGTCGATGTTGATTGACAGCACGCCCCTTTTGGTGGGCCTGCCGGGGGCGTGCCTGCCAGACGGAGGCATTCCCATGGGAACGCCTACCGTCTGGAGCCGGCCCACTGACATCACTAGTGATGTCAGTGGGAGTGATTTTGGCTCTGATGGAGCCAAAATCACACCAGGGCTTGTGGCAGGCAGACCCTACCACAGGGTCTCCATCGCAAGTCCGATGGTCGCGATGGTCAAGACCATCGTGACCATCTTTTTGGATGCTCGCATATGCTGTGGGTGGTCACCAACAACTATACGAGCATCCAGGAGGACGCTCCATTTGCAGGGAGGAGGGCCCTGATTCAGAGCGAGCGCTCTGGTCAGAGCGTTCAGCTCTGAATCAGGCCCTTAGACAGTACTGTCTAAGTACTGTTCTCGACCTTACCAATGTCGACAATGTAAATGCTGGACCTGTATACCACACCCACTTATAACATAGCAAAATTATTATTAATAACAATACATGAAAATTACAATATGTGAGTATTTTCCTGTGTGGGCATTATTCTGTGTGCCGATTTATGACAGTGCAATTTTCCTGTGGGCTTTTTTCATGTGAGTTATTTCTGGTTACCATGGCTTTTCAAATCATCAATTTAACTGAGGAGGATCCTTCATCACAAATGATGCTCAGAATCAATGGTCTACAGCAGAGACGACTAAGCAGAGATGCCAGTCATTCTACTGCCTTAGATAAATAAGAACCTTCAAATTATGTATATTGATCCATAATGCTTTGAATCTTTGTCCATCTTACAAAGAACATTTTAAGGAATGTTGCTCTGACTGCTCCCACCATATAAGGTAATGACACACAGTACATACATACATAGTGCAGAAGAAGGGGGGGGCTTGGACTGCACACCCCAATTTTAAACATAAAAAGGTGCTACCATGCTGAGAAGAACAATCATAATCAAAATAATCCTGATAAACTCTACAATTAACATGGCATATACGTCATACTTGCCTGCTCTCCCGATTTGGTTGGGAGCCTCCTGAAAATCGGGTGCCGCTCCTAACCTCCCAGGAAGGCAGGCAATTCTCCCAGCTGCTGCTGACCCCTCCTATCCCCCCCGCAATAACCCCTTGCAACCCCTGCAGCAGTGGGGGGCGGTGACGCAATTTGCATCATTTTGGCCCGTCCCCTGCTTCACAATGCCTATTTTATTGGCATTGTGTAGCTGGGGCGGGGTCAAAATGACACGATCACGTGACCCTGCCCCTGCCACACCCACAAGTGCTGTCATCCACCGGCCACTCCCCCTTGTCCAGGCCATGCCCCTCCCCCGTCCTGCCGATCTGGCTGCTCCCTCCCAGAAGGAGCAGCCAGAAAGTGGCAGGTATAGTATAAGTGACATGTTTGGCCAAAAATGTATTCCCATCCACCATGTCAAGGTGAAACCCATTAGATGGGTTCCTAAAATCCCTACTACTATCACATTACTGTATGTCCATTTATCCAGGACTTACCTATAATTGTGTCCTTTCTAATATGTAGACAGAAATGTAGCAACCTGTGCAGATGACTAAAAGCACCTAAGGGCAGATGGGTGAGGTGCAAATTCCAAGCAGAAGGAGTCTCAGCCTTCAAGTGTACAATATATACACAAATTTAGTGGAAAGGGGGAGAGAGCTTGGACAGTACACCCTAATAAACATAATAAGAGGTGTTACCATGCTGATACTTGTAGTATAATGCAGGGGACAAAGAATACAGGTGCACACTCTGAGAACTAAGAAAAATGATAATGAAAATAATCCTGATAAACTCTACAATCAACATGGAGTATAAGTGAGGGTCTTACAGGTTTTTCCATAGTGCATTCCAATGCCATCTCTTCCCCAGGTAAATAAAGCACATGCACCTGCTCATACACATGATGTAAATGTAAATTTGATTAATCATACCAGGCTTGCTTCTTGCATTGCTCCATGGTCCAGTGCTGATGATAACATGTCCATTGTAGGCACTTTTGGTGTTGGACAGGGGTCAGCATGTGCTCTCTGACCAGTCTGCGGCTATGCAGCCCTATATGCAGCAAGCTAGAGTACACTTTGTGCTAAAGTAGCTCATCTGTGAGACAGAAACAGATGGGCAAGCCTTCCCTCTCCTTGTGCAACAATAAGTCTTCAGCTTCAATGACCCTGTTGCCAGTTCACCAGTTGTCCTTCCTGGGCACACTACACAAGATCTGCCATTTTGGAGATGCTCTGACTCAGTCATCTAGCCAACACAATTTGGCACTTGTCAAAGTCATGTAGATCTTTACACTTGCTTATTTTTTCTGCTTCCAACACATCGATTTCAGCCTAATATATCCTCTAGCTGTCTAATATATCCCACCCCTTGACAGGTGTCATTGTAATTAAATATTTAATGTTTTTTAATTAACCTGTCAGGGGTTTTAATCTTATTGCTGATATATATATATATATATATATATATATAGTCCAAATAGGTCCACACTCGCGTCTTCAATAATAAATTGCTGGGGTGACACACTCATATGGGATCACAATAATCCTCTTCATGCAAAAGTAGAAAAAAAGGGGGGGTAGCACTCACCAGTCTTCTTAAAAACATTTCTTTATTACATCTCAGTAAAAATGTGCAAAGGTCCATGCACAGGACCGAAACGTCGGATTTTGAAATGCTGTAAAATTTTTACTGAGATGTAATAAAGAAATGTTTTTAAGAAGATTGGTGAGTGCTACCCCCCCTTTTTTTCTACTTATATATATATATATATATATATATATATATATATACATACAAAATATACGAAATGCTGGAATTGCGGATCCCGGCGGTCAGAGTCTCAATGCCAGCATCCAGATAAGGTTAGAATACCGATACTTTGTCAGTCGGTATCTTGATCAACCCCTCTCCTTACCATAACCCTCCCTCCCTAGTGCCTAACCCTAACCTCCCCCTAGTGCCTAATCCTAACCTTCCCCTTCCTGCACCCTGAACCTGGCCCTCCCCCCTTAGTGCCTAAACCTAATGCTAACCATCCCCCCAACCACTGATAGGTGTAGGTATTCCAGCATCAGCAATCTGATCACTGGAATCCCCTCCTTCTGTATTTTAACAGTATATATATATATATATATATATATATATATATATATATATACAGTATATATATATATATATATATAGTAGACTATTTATAACACAGGGGCAGAACTGTGGGAGAAAATGGAGGTGCCTGCCACTGGGCTCCAGCTCTGAAGGGGCACCTACTCCATTGTCCACAACATATTCACCCCATTTACGGCTGTTACATTATCTCCGACGTGTACCGTCACGGCCACCCAATACATGGCACCACTTCCCGGCACCTGAGAAGCCACCATACACTAGTGGAGAGCTCCATGTCAGACACTCAGCTGCTGCCTTCGTCTATCTATATCTTGTCTGCATGTAAATTGCTACATTAGTGACAGCTGCTGTGATGGGGGGGCACAAAATTATAACTTGCCTCCGGGCTTCTGGGATGACTTTACGCCACTGATATAACATATGTACACTGTATCTCACTGAAGCTCTGTATTCACCTAGCACATTTCAGACTGTATTATGTTTAAAAACAGGGAATGTTAGTTACAGTTATTGCAATATATGTTAAGTTGGTCAAATTCATCCGTCTTCCCTTCTTGCCAGTCCTACTCTGTTCTTCATAAATGTAACCATGGCAAGTGCTCTGCTACCTTCCACACTCAATATACCACACATCTAAACATTCTTTATGTATTGGCTGTTGTATTTTTGCCCATAGGCTTAAAATATGGGCATAAGCATATGGTAATCAATGAATACTAGTGGAATTAGCTGAAACAAATTAGCTTATATATATTGGAAATGATGTGCAAGAGAAATATGACCAGGTCATGACTTGTTCACTGGATGTGATTATAATACAGTTCTATTACACTTTATACAGTGTTATGGTTTCTGAATATGCATTAACCTAAACACTGATACTGAACCAGATGCAGATGCATAAAAGGTTTATTATCCACAGCACATTTGAATGCAAGGTTATACAGAGCCATGGGGGGCTGGACAGTTCGAATAAAAATATAGATGTAGCTTAGCAATAGACAGGCAGATGAGTAAAGTATACAGTGCATCCGGAAAGAATTCACAGCGTGTCACTTTCTCCACATTTTGTTATGTTACAGCCTTATTCCAAAATGGAATAAATTCATTTTTTTTCCTCAAAATTCTATACACAATAGCCCATAATGACGACATGTAAAAAGTTTTTTTGAGATTTTTGCAAATTTAATTAAAAAAAAAACATAAGAAATCACATGTACATAAGTATTCACAGCCTTTGCTCAATACTTTGTTGATGCACTTTTGGCAGCAATTACAGCCTCAAGTCTTTTTGAATATGATGCCACAAGCTTGGCACACCTATCTTTTGACAGTTTCGCCCATTCCTCTTTGCAGCATCAGGTTGGATGGGAAGCGTCGATGCACAGCCGTTTTCAAATCTCTCCAGAGATGTTCAATTGGATTCAAGTCTGGGCTCTGGCTGGGCCACTCAAGGACATTCACAGAGTTGTTCTGAAAAACATCCCCATAGCATGATGCTGCCACCACCATGCTTCACTGTAGGGATGGTATTGGCCTGTTGATGAGTGGTGCCTGGTTTCCTCCAAACAGAACACCTGCCATTCAAGCCAAAGAGTTCAATCTTTGTCTCTCGTGGTTTGAGAGTCCTTCAGGTGCATTTTGGCAAAGTCCAGGTGGCTGCCATGAGATTTTTACTAAGGAGTGGCTTCCATCTGGCCACTCTACCGTACAGGCCTGATTGCTGGATTGCTGCAGAGATGGTTGACCTTCTGGAAGGTTCTCATCTCTCCACAGAGGAATGCTGTAGCTCTGACAGAGTGACCATCGAGTTCTTATTCACTTCCCTGACTAGGGCCCTTCTCCTTCGATTGCTCAGTTTAGATGGACAGCCAACTCTAGGAAAAGTCCTGGTGGTTCCAAACTTTTTTCATTTATGGGTGATGGAGGCCACTGTGCTCATTGGGACCTTCAAAGCAGCAGATATTTTTCTGTACCCTTCCCCAGATTTGTGCCTTGAGATAATCCTGTCTCGGAGGTCTACAGACAATTCCTTGGACTTCATGCTTGGTTTGTGCTCTGAGATGCACTGTCAAGTGTGGGACCTTATATAGACAGGTGTATGCCTTTCAAAATCATGTCCAATCAACTAAATTTACCACAGGTGGACTCCAATTAAGCTGTAGGAACATCTCAAGGATGATCAGTGGAAACAGGATGCACCTGAGCTCAATTTTGAGCTTCATGGCAAAGGCCGTGAATACTGATGTACATGTGATTTCTTAGTGTTTATTTTTTATTAAATTTGCAAAAATCTAAAAAAAACTTTGACACGTTGTCATTATGGGATATTGTCTGTAGAATGTTGAGGATGTGCTGTGAATACTTTCCAGATGCACTGTATATCACAGGTAGGCTGCAAACAAACAAGACCAGAGCTTCGACAGAGAGCAACAGAAATTACAGTGTATATATATATGTATATATATATATATATATATCGCGAAGCTCTGGCCTTATTATATATATATATATATATATATATATATATATATATGTACTGACGTGACTTCAGCAGTGACTGGCATATAGAAAAAGTCCCAGATTAAAGAACAAAATAAGCTTATTCCACTGGTGAACACAAGTACTACACAGACCAAACATATCAGAGTTCTAACATACAATTATACAGCAGAAAAGTACAACCTCAATAGTTCCTGACCTTTGGACATTATCATAATACATTTATATTACACCATATACAGATATAGAACACTACACTCCCAACCTGACCACTGTACATGATCATAATACAATTATATTACACTGTATACAGACATAGGTCACTACATGCCTAAATTATTATTATTATTATTATTATTATTATTAGCATTTATTTGTATGGCGCCACAAGTTTCCCGCAGCGCCTTACAAAGTACATAAACAAATAGATTGATATACAGTGACTTACAGTACAGTACAATACAATACATTACAGGACATGGATAATGTACATTGCTACTGATGTGCCAGCTATAACGTGGCATCACAGCGCTATCTCTCATGCCACGTATGGCGCGCCACACACCACGCCATGAGTCGCGCCACAAAGAAAGTTTATTAGTGAAAAAAGTCATTACGTGTAATACAACATTTAGCCCACCAGATGTCACTTTTCCTAAACTACATAGCGCATGCGTCAGATTTCATTAAGTGTAATACAACTTTTTGCCCACCAGGTGTCACTTTTCCTAAACTACATAGCGCATGCGTGTGATTTCATGATGTGTAATACAACATTTTGCCCACCAGATGTCACTTTTCCTAAACTACATAGCGCATGCGTCAGATTTCATTAAGTGTAATACAACTTTTTGCCCACCAGGTGTCACTTTTCCTAAACTACATAGCACATGCGTGTGATTTCATGATGTGTAATACAACATTTTGCCCACCAGGTGTCACTTTCCAATGTACAGTACCGTACGGTATGGTCTGTATCACCGGCCGATGATTGTTTGACAGAAGCTTAGACATTAGACTTTACAAACTACAGAACTCTATTAATGGGTGAAGCGTGTGGCCTAGTGGTCTAATGCCTAGTCTCACTGCTTCTCCTCTCTTCTTGTTCCGTGGGTTCGAGACCTTGAAAATGCAGTATGTTTTTTTAATTTATTTTTAAAGTCTTCACTTAAAATATTCAGTATTCAATACAGTACATGTGGAGCGCATGTCTGCCCAGTGCTTCGGGAGTCAAACAGCGAAACTAGGATTTTTATTATTGTACATACAGTACTGTACCTTAGATCGCAAACTTGCGTCAATGCCGGCGCTGACATGAACGCGGACATTATAGTTATTTATTATGACCATCAAGTGGCAATGGGCCCTGTTAAAGAAACTGGTTTCTGTATATCAAACTGACTGCGCTTTTAAACCGCAAAATTGCGTCAATGTCTGCGTGTGCCCAGTGGTCGGATTTTAATCACAATGGAATGTGTGCCCCATGTCCAGTGGAGCCAAGCCATACAGTACATTAAGTTGCGCTATTTTATGGCGCATAACCAGTTGTCTGTATTGCCAACAGTACTGTAGAATTTTCACATTAGTGCCATTCTGCACTGTCCGAGACTTATAGTACCGCACAGTATACACAATAGTAAATTCATTACTACAGTACATAAGGTGCTACAGTAGTGGACTAACAGCAGTTTGTAGGGCAGATGCAGAGCGCAAACTTGCGTCAATGAAAATGCTGTCTTAGACTTGGTAACATTATTAATTTAATATGTTTAGTAACTGATAGTTGACTGTGTATAAGAGAGGGGTCTCTATAGTACAAACTGACTCGGCATTTAAACCGCAAAATTGCATCAACTGTCAGCACAGTTTGCGTTGTGGTAACTTATAGCCAGTTCTGATGGGTTACGGTACAAATAGGATCTCTGGCTTGTGCCCAGTGGCGGGGTTGCAATGTATTGCCAGTGGTGCTGCGCCATAGCCATACCCTTGTAGCGCTATAGCTATGTACTGTACGCCATGGTGTACAGTATGGAATATCATACTGTACAGTACCAGGTCATGATTCACACACAGTGAAAGTGTGTTATTATTACACTGACTGTGTAATAATAATATTAAAAATAAAAAGTGTAACCTTGACTGTCTAATAATAATGAAAAGCTTCATTATTAAGCTTCCTGGTTTCGAACCCGGGTTGAACAGACGTCTGCAATGTAGAAGTACGATTTCTTACCTCTACGCTACAGATGCCTGAGTACTGTACGTCATCGTATGGTACTGTAGATGTCACATAAAGTACTGTAGAGGACTAGGAGAGACTTGTGAGCAAGGCCTTAGGTGATCCATCTTGCTTACACTTCTCTCCTTATGTTCGAGACCTTTATAATTTAATGGATTTTTTTAATGTTCACTATAGTACTGTAGTTCAGTCTTGTTATCCAACCCTTACAAAAATCAATCTATTGTACTGTATATGTGCCCAGCTACAGTACTGTAGTTTGTTGCTCCATACGGTACGCCATACAGTATACCGCATTGTTGCGCGCTACACTGTGGCGTATTGAGTCTCATAGCACTGCGCATGCCCTGTTGTCTGTATTATACGGTACTTATAACTGTAGTTGTAAGTACAATACGGTAGACATTGTAGTGATTCCTTGACTCTAGGAACTACAGTACAGTAGATGCAGTAGTCTAGGGGGCTAATGCCTAGCCCTACTGCATCTACAATTTTCTTGTACCGCTGGTTCGAGACCTTTAAAGTACATACTTTATACGGTAATTTTATTTTGTTTTAAATCTTCACTAATACAGTACATTATCCAGAAATTCTGGTATTTCTATGCCACAGTACTTTGACCAAAAAGTCTAACCTTGTTAATAAAAAATAAAAAGTGTAACCTTTCAAGCTTCGAACCCGCAAAAGGGTTGTACAGGCAGCGTAATGTATTGGTTTGATTATTTACCATTACACTACAGGCGCTTGCAATACCAAGGTTGCACCTGGCTTGAGTGTTTCCTACAATACTGTACGTCATCGTATCTCAGGCGCATGCCCAGATCTACTGTATACCCAGCGCTTTTTTTTTTTTTTACTAAACTCAGTACATTTTATATATTAGGGGGTAAATGTACTAAGATGGTAGTGCTATTAAGTGATTTTGCCCATAGCAACCAATCTGATTCCAGGTATTACTGTACAGTATCTTCTAGAAGGTGCTACTGTAGATAAATGCTAAGTACAGTAGAATCTGATTGGATGCTATGGTCAACATACTGTACAGTACAGTAACTTCTTAAATAGAACTCCCATCTTAGTAAATTTACCCCTACAAGTTTCACTTTTTCCCCCAAATTTTTTTTCTTCCACCCCCAAAAATGAAAGTGAATTTTTAGTGTGTTCTGACTTTTTTTTTTTTAAAAACTTACGCAGTTTACAGTACCTTTAGGGGATGTTGAAGGCTTCCTGCAACATTGCACCCCAATTCACAAAATTTTTCCACCTGCTATTCATACAGTAGGCAAAACTTTTTTACATACTGTCTTACTGTACATTGCATTGACTTCCCGCCTACAGTAGGCAGAAAAGCTTTCAAATTGAATACAGCAATAATTTCACGCCTGGCAAAATGACGTAAACATACAGTACAAACACCAATTGTATAAATTAATGACAATTTTTATTTAACCTACAGTAACATGCTTTACAGAGGGGGGGGACTTCTTTAGCCCTACTGGGGGACCGAGGACTACACAAAAACAGTTGGCTTTTAATTTAAAATCATCACTGGCACTTTTGGCCTCAGATTCAGAGTTTCACCTATACCAGGTGCAGACTACCGTGCATCAGAGTGCACCATAATATAACATAAAAAAAAAAAATACATGAAACAAAACAGTATTTGGGTGCCCCAGATGGAGGTGACCAGCTGTGTGAATACGATAACAGAGCACTAACATTACCAAAAATCTCACCTTATCCTGATGTCGAAGGGACCGCCGCTCTAACCATACAGTAGAAGCCTGTCTCTCAATTCACGGTGCACCCACTACTGTACAGTATGTCTGCAACTATGGATGTGGATGTTGAAGCAGCCACTACTATTGTAGTGTATATGAACTAAAGGAACCTGAAAACTTGAAACATCTGCATTACAAATGGCAACATCAAGGAAGTTAAACCCCTCCTCCACATTACAAATTATATACAGTACAGTATAAGCTACATAGCAGTTGCTTGACTGTTTCTTTCGATGACAACTGGTAAGACTCTATGGAGATGATCAATATAATTGTTACACTGGGCACGTGTCAATACTGTTCTCCAAAACTTCATTATCCCATCCAAAAGTTCCTGTTTAGTTGTTGGTTTCACATCAGACCTGATGAACCTCTTCAAGTGGGCCCAGACCATTTCAATGGGATTCATGTCCGGTGACCTACAGGTAAGTAAAAATAAAAAAAATATTCAGTCACAGTACTGTACTTTAGTATAAAGTGTACTAGAATAATTACTGCTTGGTACTGTACATACTTTTTGGTACAATAAACAGTTAATACAGTACTATAGGACAATACTCACTCTGGTGGTGTGCGTTCCCAATTTATCCCTCTCTCTTCCATGAATTTTGCTGAAGCCGAATGTTTGGGATCATTATCCTGGAATAATCGATGTCCTGATGGGAAGCATTTTCTCACAAATGGCACCATACAGCAATCTGCTATTTTTTCTTGGAAGAAGGTCTTATCCATGATGCCTAAAGAGATAAGAAATTGTCAGTAACAAGCATACACTGTACAGGACTGTAAATCATTTTTAAAACAAGCATTACTGTACTGCACCTTCAAAAATATAGATCGGTCCTGCACCCCAACGAGATATACCTCCCCATACATGGACTTTTAACGGATGCTTCGGACGTGGTTTAAGTGAGAGATGTGCACGGTGTCCGAAGGACAGTCTTGAGAACCTCTCGAGAGAAACTGAAGTTTCATCTGTGAAAATGACGTCATTAAAATTCTCTCCACTCTCTATCCACCGTCGTGCTTGTTCAACTCTCTTTACTTTATTAACATCCCTTATCATGGGATTTATCCTGTGAAATAAAAACAAGTTTTAGTTTACTGTCATGTAAAATCAGTGCATTATTAATATACAGTATATATATTTTACAGTATGTACAGTACCTTGTAGGGCAAAAAGTCCATCCCAGTTCCTTACGCATCCGTTTGATGCTGGAACAGGAGATGTCCAGGTCACATTCAGCTTTTAGAATACGTTTGATTTGTAAAGCTGTACGCTCATCATCCTCACAAGTCAATTTGTGCACAATCTTTTTGACGCTCCTACGGTAGAACACATACAGAGCATATAGCAATTATTGGACAGTTAGTGTTGAAATTGGAACACAATACAGTACCAATCTAGCAACATACAGTATACTGTAATAAAAAAAGGTTTATGTAAAGTACCTACCATGTGCATTTAGAAGGAAATCTATATCTGGTCCGCATTCTCTCAAATGATAGCGCACAGTCTGTAAACTAACAAGAACACCACACTCTTTCAGTGTTGTTTTGTGTTCTTTTTTCATGCTTGCAATTATCTTGCTGATGGCTTTGCTGATTTTTGCCATGTTTGATGACAAAATCTGTGTAAAGAACAAGAGAAATGCGTTACAGTACTGTTGCTGAGTATACAGACTGAGTACAGAATACAGTACATACAGTAATGTAATGTTCAGTATCTTAAACACAGGGGGTTATTACATTCTTACTGTACATCAGCCATAACATCTACAGTATAACCAGCTAGTAAATTTCATTTTGCAGGCTGTGTTTAATAAATGATAGCTTTGAGCTAATTTGTGATATATATTTCCCAATTTAATCTCACATCAAGCTTTCATACAGTATGCCCCTAAATACGCAAATATGCATCTACCGTATGAAGGAGACAAACAGGACAATAAACACAGCAATATTGTGACTGAAACAAAAATGGTCGCCGAGCAAAACAAAACGGTACCGTATATGCATTGAAAAGTCGCTGCGCAAATCAGCGTCTAACACAGCAAACTGCAAAATGACCGTGAACCTAGCAAGCTCCCATACTTACAGTACCAGTGAGTTGATACTGTAGGAAACAGCTGTAGAAGCTCACGGTACAGCAACAAAGGTGACTCGGAAGTCAGGCAGAGTTGCCGAGGTACATAAGATCATGGTAATGAGCAGCAACAACAGCGACTTAGAAGTCAGGCAGCGTTGCAGGTAGTAGTACAGTATCTCAAGGGTTCGTACTGTTGATACGTGCCGATGAGACAATCCGAGCAGCAAGTCCGTACAGTTAAGTAGCAGATTCACAGTGTGGATAGCTAGTGTGGTCTGAGATGCTCTTTTATGCTACCAGATACAAAAGAATTCCTTCCCGCAGAAAATCTGGCCGCTGATTGGTGTATTTGAAATATGCACTTCCTTGTGGTCCAATGGCATGGCAGAGTTTCGGCGGCAAGGTTTTCTTTGTCTCTGGTAGCATAAAAGAGCGTCTCAGACCGCACTAGCTATCCACACTGTGAATCTGCTACTTAACTATACGGACTTGCTGCTCGGATTGTCTCATCGGCACGTATCAACAGTACGAACCCTTGAGATACTGTACTACTACCTGCAATGCTGCCTGACTTCTAAGTCGCTGTTGTTGCTGCTCATTACCGTGATCTACCTCTGCAACTCTGCCTGACTTCCGAGTCACCTTTGTTGCTGTACCGTGAGCTTCTACAGCTGTTTCCTACAGTATCAACTCACTGGTACTGTAAGTACGGTAGCTTGCTATGTTTTTGCAGTTTGCTGTGTTAGACGCTGATTTGCGTTTCCCGTGACTGACTGCCGCCATCTTGTTTTGCTCGGCGGCCATTTGTTTTTTCAGTCACAATATTGCTGTGTTTATTGTCCCGCTGCCTCGGTATGCCCCGTCCTTCACCCATCCCCGTAGAGGCTTACTTGTGAATCCAGTAACTATCTCACACACATACCGATCGTTCCTAGCCTCCCGTTGCCCCTCATAGTTTCCCGTGACTGACCGCCGCCATCTTGTTTTGCTCGGCGGCCATTTGTTTTTTCAGTCGCAATACTGCTGTGTTTATTGTCCCGCTGCCTCGGTATGCCCCGTCCTTCAACCATCCCCGTAGAGGCTTACTTGTGAATCCAGTAACTATCACACACACATACCGATCGTTCCTAGCCTCCCGTTCCCCCTCATAGTTTCCTGTGACTGACCACCGCCATCTTGTTTTGCTCGGCGGCCATTTGTTTTTTCAGTCGCAATATTGCTGTGTTTATTGTCCCGCTGCCTCGGTATGCCCCGTCCTTCACCCATCCCCGTAGAGGCTTACTTGTGAATCCAGTAACTATCACACACACATACCAATCGTTCCTAGCCTCCCGTTGCCCCTCATAGTTTCCCGTGACTGACCGCCGCCATCTTGTTTTGCTCGGCGGCCATTTGTTTTTTCAGTCGCAATATTGCTGTGTTTATTGTCCCGCTGCCTCGGTATGCCCCGTCCTTCACCCATCCCCGTAGAGGCTTACTTGTTAATCCAGTAACTATCACACACACATACCGATCGTTCCTAGCCTCCCGTTGCCCCTCATAGTTTCCCGTGACTGACCGCCGCCATCTTGTTTTGCTCGGCGGCCATTTGTTTTTTCAGTCGCAATATTGCTGTGTTTATTGTCCCGCTGCCTCGGTATGCCCCGTCCTTCACCCATCCCCGTAGAGGCTTACTTGTGAATCCAGTAACTATCACACACACATACCGATCGTTCCTAGCCTCCCGTTGCCCCTCATAGTTTCCCGTGACTGACCGCCGCCATCTTGTTTTGCTCGGCGGCCATTTGTTTTTTCAGTCGCAATATTGCTGTGCTTAACGTGTGTTTGCATTATTGCACCAGTTTGCACATTTAACTTTGAGACTAATGGTTTTAATGGTCATGTACACACTAAGTTTTTATTTATGTAATAAAAATAGCAAATTTGGCGCTGTACTTTACAGTACTGTATATCAGTTGAGATATTCACACATTTTATTACTGTTGAGCTGACACCTACCTTACCGTACAGTATATAATTACGGAGTGTTTTTTATATACCTGTATTTATCATATTTTTTATCTTGTGCCTCTATACAATCTCACAATAGTGGTTAGTGCTTTAACAGTTTTAGCGCTGTGTAATCTCCTATATTTACCTGTATATACTGTCTAACACATGCACAGTCTTAGGAGACAGAAAGAGTACTGTAATTGTTTACAGTGTTGTAATGTGAAACATTTACTGTATACAGTACATGTACAGTATTTCCAGTATTTTACTTAACATTGTATTTAGTGTCTTTATACTTGTGTATTTCAGAGTGCACCGAACTGTCAACATGGTGAAGAGCAAAGGTTTTTACAATGGAAACGAATCTTGCCCACTTCCACTGACCAAAAGGCTGAGTGCACTAGTCCCACAACGGTCTACAAGCAAACCTTCCAAGAAGAAAACAGGTAAGGAAAATTTACAGGTACCTCTTCTAGTCAAGGCAAGGAAGAATGCAAAGGCGAAGAACAACACTTTGCAAGTGGACATCGGAAAAAATGGACCAGGGAACGTGGAGCAACCCATGAACGTCCAGAACCAGGAGGAAACACCAGTCATTTATGGGCCAGAAGAATTGGACACCTTTGAGCCTCTTGTTGAAGATGTATCCTGCTCACCAACTCGGCGAAAACTGTCATTCCAAGAAGATAACGCATGCAAATGTAGCTGTGCCAGGATGGTGAGAGACCTCGTCGGAAAAGTTGGTCAACTGGAAGCGAAAATTGACAACTTGAAAGAAGAGCTGAAGGAAGGGCTGAAGGACACCATTGCAGAAGCAATGAAAGAAGCAATCCGGCAAAGTAAAGAAGAATGGCAAGAGGCTGCTGCCCAGAGTACCAGGAAGAGACATGACCAGGCAATCAAGAATGAAATGGTCACACCGGATGAATTTGAGCCTGAGGAGAACGACGATGATTTCAACTTGGAGACTGACCCATCCTTCCACTTGCTACATATGGACAATACAGTGGCATCAGAGCACTTGGACATGACACCAGTGCCATCATGCAGCCTGCCTCAGTGGGAGAGAACACCAGTGGCATCACATTGCCTGCCTGAACGGTCAGTTGAAGAATCAAGGATCAACAATGCAAGCATGCCTGTACTTTCACCAGGAACGCCTGTCATGTCGAACACGCCAGCACCACTGACTGTATTTGGAACACCCTTACCGGATATACCACTGGCTGTGATCAACGTTGAGAAGGACATTGAAATTTACAGAGCTGTGAATTGTGAGATGCATCGATATGCGCAAGCAATATTTCAGGAACACGTGCCCTACGACCTGTATTGCAATTGGACGAAGCGGGTGAACTTTGATGGAAGTCGGAAGAAAGTGCCAATCCCCAACAATTTAAGAGAAGATATCCTCTCAAGATGCCGGACAAGATTCAGGATTGGAAAAGAAGAACTTACTCGGATAAAGGACACGCTGAATGGGGTGCTGCGCATGCCAAGGAAACATGCATGGAGGACAGTCACGCATACAAGTACAGATCTGCAATCAACAAACACGATTTGAAGGGACATGTCAGAAGACAGGAAGACCCGGCGCCGCCACTGTCCTGGACGTGGCAGCGGCAGAAGAAAGAAGCTGAGGACAGGAGAGGACTAAAGGGGTGGAAAGCAAAAGAGCTAAAGAAGTTTCCCCCCTCAAAGCCTCTTCCACCATAACAGATAGGCCCTATGTGAGGCCAACAGAACATTAAACCAACCTACAGTAGACCAACAGGTCTGAAGAGAGGAAGACCCATGTGAAGAGAAAAGCGGAGGACAGGAGAGGACTAAAGGGGTGGAAAGCAAAAGAGCTAAAGAAGTTCCCCCCCTCAAAGCCTCTTCCACCATAACAGGTACCAGTAGGCCCTCTGTGAGGCCAACTGTACTGTACATTAATTTATATTGTAGTTTGTTAGGCTGCTGAGATACAGTAGGGATGATATTAATGTTACAGTAGATTAGTGTGACACTATTAGAACAGGAAAGGGCCTTGCATGGCATATTCTCTTTCCTACAGGGACCTCTGTGTGGGATTGAGCGGGACAAACAACAAGAGTATCTCCGGTGAGTACTGTTCCTGTGTGTCTGTCTTTTACTGTCTGTTTGTCTCTGCCTATCCTCCTTTCTTCAGGGCGTACAGTGGACCTTGCACTCTGATACAAGGTAGAGTCTGCACCTGGTATAGGTGAAACTCTGCATCTGAGTCCAAAAGTGCCAGTGATGATTTTAACTTAAAAGCCAACTCTTTTTGTGTAGTCCTCGGTCCAGTAGGGCGTATCGGTCGGCATTGAGTAAGGACTGTTCTCACGTCATATCTTTCCTCCTAGGTACTGTACAGTAGTCAAGTCCATGTCCAGCTTCGAACTCCAGGACATGCCAGCGGCAGAAGAAAGAAGCGGGGTACTGTAGAGGACTACAGGGGTGGAAAGCTAAAGAAGTCCCCCCCCCTCTGTAAAGCATGTTACTGTAGGTTAAATAAAAATTGTCATTAATTTATACAATTGGTGTTTGTACTGTATGTAATTCAGTCTTTAAGTGTGCCTGAGACCCAACATGTGCATCTGTCATAAAAAAGGTACAAAAAGTCAATAACACACAGATGCAGGGGTGTATCATACTACTGGACAGGATTTCAATCACCAGAGGCGCGCCGGCCAATGGGGGTTGCCGCACACAGTCATATACTGTACAGTATCCCTGTTGCCTTTATTAAATCACCCCTTAAGAGTGGAGTGCAATTAATAAAAGTACGGAATGGGTGACTTACTGTACTGTATTTTCTTACCTTTTAGTTGTTACACTATCAATAAATGTAAATACAGTATACTGTACTTTATCCACAGCACCAAGTAAAGACAGAAAACGTTTTACCAAATAACACAAATTTTTATAAAAATCATAAATAAACAAAAATAAAGTAAACAAAAAATTAAAAAAAAGATCCACTAAGTGGTGGGCCATCTGCCTGTACAGGCCTAAAAAAAAAAGAATTTGTTCTGTGGAGAGAAAAAAAAGGGTACAGTATTACAACACTAATACACAATATTGTACAATCTCGACACTAATGTAAATACTGTACTCTACCTCGAGTCAGGCGTGGTCCCTGCCTCCCTTGGGGTCCCTGCCTCCCTGATGGTCCATGACTGAAGACTGTTTTGGAAAAAAATATATTCACATTAACAGTGCTGTGTTTACCTTTATATGGTATGGTGCTACTGTAAATGGTTTGGCTACTGTAGCTCCTAACAAAGTACTGTACAGTACATAAACAAACAGAACAATACAATGGCTACAGTACGGTACAATGCAAGAAAAGTACAGTACTATACAGTTTAAACATTGCTACACCAAAGGTGATAATACTGACTGAAGCTGGCAGACAGAGGGATACTTTTGGTGCGGTGTAGATACAGTACAGTAACCTCCCACAATTTAATGACTATTACTGTACAGTATCTGCAAAGCATGTTTGCAAATGATTGATGACCCTGCACTGAACAACTGCTTGTTCGGAGTAGGCTCATCACTTACTGTACTGACAAACAACTGCATGATTACAATGTCCTAATCATGCAGTGGTTGTCATACCGGTATCTTTAAGTGGATGGCCACCTTTCGAGTGATGTCCTTTATAAAAAAAATGTGAAAACAAAAAAGGAGAGAGACAGTACAGAAGAAGACAATGTACAGTTGTGTAGGGTACAGTACTTACACGGCCTGCGAGGCCGTGATGAGGCAACTGGCCGGTGGGGGGCTGTGGCCTTCCACGTTCCCGCACTGTGGGGAAAAAAAAAATATTCCTGTTACACAAGTACAGATACACAAGTACAGAAACAATGAGTGTGTAAGGAGAAGAGGTTGGAGATGGGTCTTTGGATTACAGGAGGAAGAGAGAGGCACTGTAAAAAGGAGAGCACAACGTACAGTACAGTAGTGCACGGTACTTACTCAGGGTGGCAAGCCGCGCACTGAATGAGGAAAGTCTTGGGCCATGAGTGGGTGGTGGTGGTGGGGTAGCCGCCGGTGACACGCCGCCAGTGGGTGCTGGTGTTGGCGGTGGAATGACTGTGGACAAAGAACAGTTTCCATCAAAACCATTTGGAAACACATAAACTGTGTAATGGTGCGTACACACTACACGATATGCTCCCTGAGTTGTCCACTTTATCACCTAGTGTGTACGCACCATAAATCTTGAACAGAGCCTCTATAACAACAAAAAACAAACACAGACAGAGGGAAAGAAAAAGAGAGAGGGAGGGGGAGAGGAAGAGAGAGAGAGAGAGAGACTGACAAGGGTAAAAACGGAGAGCGATACAGTGCTGTACAAAACAATGTGGTGTACTTTACTTACGCGGCATGGAGACACGAGTGGGTGGTGGGGTAGCCGCCGGTGACATGCCACCAGTGGGTGCTGGTGTTGGCGGTGGAATGACTGTGGACAAAGAACAGTTTCCATCAAAACCATTTGGAAACACATAAACTGTGTAATGGTGCTTACACACTACACGATATGCTCCCTGAGTCGTCCACTTTATCGCCTAGTGTGTACGCACCATAAATCTTGAACAGAGCCTCTATAACAACAAAAAACAAACACAGACAGAGGGAAAGAAAAAGAGAGAGGGAGGGGGAGAGGAAGAGAGTGAGAGAGAGACTGACAAGGGTAAAAAAGGAGAGCGATACAGTGCTGTTCAAAACAATGTGGTGTACTTTACTTACGCGGCATGGAGACACGAGTGGGTGGTGGGGTTGCCGCCGGTGACACGCCGCCAGTGAGTGCTGGTGTTGGCGGTGGAATGACTGTGGACAAAGAACAGTTTCCATCAAAACCATTTGGAAACACATAAACTGTGTAATGGTGCGTACACACTACACGATATGCTCCCTGAGTCGTCCATTTTATCGCTGAGTGTGTACGCACCATAAATCTTGATCAGAGCCTCTATAACAACAAAAAACAAACACAGACAGAGGGAAAGAAAAAGAGAGAGGGAGGGGGAGAGGTAGAGAGAGAGACTGACAAGGGTAAAAAAGGAGAGCGATGCAGTGCTGTACGAAACAATGTGGTGTACTTTACTTACGCGGCATGGAGACACGAGTGGGTTGTGGGGTAGCCGCCGGTGACATGCCACCAGTGGGTGCTGGTGTTGGTGGTGGAATGACTGTGGACAACAGTATAACAACAAAAAACAAACACAGACAGGGGGAAATAAAAATAGAGAGGGAGGGGGAGAGGAAGAGAGAGAGAAAGAGACAGAGAGACAGAGAGACAGAATGAAAAGAGAGAGAGAACAATGCACTGTACTTACGCAAACTGTCGCTGGGGCTGGGTGGGGATATGGTCTCTGGTGATGCTGTTGAAAAAAATGACAGTACAGTATGTTACAGAAAAGAGAGAAGACGTTGGAGATGTTTTAAGAGAGAGAGAGAAAAACAGGGAGACAGGGAGAAAGAGAGAAAGAGAGAGAGATAGAGGGAGAGGACGAGAGAGAAAGACAGGGAGAGAGAAATAGAGAGATAGAGAGAGAGCGAGAGAGAGAGAGGGGGGGAAGGGAAGGAGAGAGAGAAAGAGGGAGAGGGGGAGAGGGCGAGAGAGAAAGACAGAGGGAGAGAGAGAGGGGGGGAGAGAGAAGGAGAGAAAGAAAGAGGGAGAGAGAGAGAGAGAGAGAGAGAGAGAAAAACATAGAAAGGTTTACTGGATTCGCTGCTGTCCAGCTCCACGATCACTATATGGAGGTGTTCTGCATAAAAAAATTAATAATACACTATTGTACAGTACTCAGTGGGAAAGTAGAGGGTAAACATACTCAACTGTAACATTACTACAGTATACAGTATACTGTACTGTATTACAGTACAGTATTAATACAAAATGTCCTACAGTATAAAACTGTATACAGTACTTACTTGGCTGGGGAGGGGAGTCTGGGTCCTCCTCTTGCCCTGGGGAGGGCTGAGGCACTTCAATGTCTTCAACTAAAATACACAAGGACAGAAACAATTATTGTGTAAGGAGAAGACGTTGGAGATGTTTTAACAGAGAGAGAAACAGAGGGAGACAGGGAGAGAGAGATAGAGAGATAGAGAAAAAGAAAGAGAGAAAAACAGGGAAAGAGAGCGAAAAAGAGAGAGAGAGAGAGGAAAATGAAAGAGAGAGAAAGATAAAGAGAAAGAAAGAGGGAGAGGGAGGTGTACTTTACTTACAGGGCAGGGGGATTCCTGCAGCCTCCTCATCAATGATGAGTCTGTCTGTGTATACAGTATAAGAAAAAAATATATTATACAGTACAAAAAATCAAAAAGGTAGTAGCATGACACTATTGTGTCCATACTGTAACTGTTGTAATCATTACCACTGTCATTTGAGGAGGCTGGAGAAGATGCTGGCAGTGATGATGGTGGCGGCGGTGGTGGCGGCGGTGGTGGCACTGCCGGGGCAGGGGGGGCTGCTGGCCCTGTGGGGAAAAAACATGTCATTAAGGAGCATTTGAAAACAAGAGTTCAGACCTCTATTCCAAATTCCAAAGGGATTACGGTACAGTACTGTAGATGGCCTCAGTAGTGTGTACTGTACTTACTCTGAAAATTCAGCCAACTGGGCCCGGCTGCTGGCAGTGATGGGGGTGGTAGCAGTGATGGTGGTGGTGGCGGCGGTGGTGGCGGTGGTGGCGGCGGTGGTGGCGCTGCCAGGGCAGGGGGGGCTGCTCGCCCTGTGGGGAAAAATACATGTCGTCATTAAGGTAGATGGCCTTAGGGAATTAGCTATTGATTAAAATACAAACCAGTACAGTATACTGTAGTACATAAACTACTGTAGTCTGTGAAGCTGGCATTGGGGCCAAAATAAAACAGTATGGTACTGTACTGTATATAAAAAAAAAAACATACAGTCCAGTAAAGTACAGTATGACCAAGTGGTGCAACGTTACACATAGGCTATGTGGGTGGCACTGTCGCCACCCCACAAGCTTTACAAGATGGCACATGCGCATGACACTGGAGCACGAACCCAGCGGAGGACCCCGCTGAGGACTTTGCGAGACCTCGCCGGAGGGGTAAGCACTGTATTAATAAATACAGTACCGGTGGAATTTTCGTTTGTATCACAGTGATACCAAATGAAATTTGCCCTGGTATTTCCCTTCTTTTGTACTGTACTATAAATGGGGCACAGAGTGAGTAGTGATAAGATACCAGCCAATCAGCTCCCAAATATCATTTTTCAAGCACAGCCTGTGAGATGACAGTTGGGAGCTGATTGGAGACCCCTGAATCTGTCCATGACGTACAGTAATAATGTCAGACTTAAAGGGGGCAGGCCCAGCACAGAAAAATAGTGTGTACAGTACTGTAGGTTAACAGATTTGGTCGACAGACATTAGAATGGTGGATCAATCAACTTGCCTTTTGTTACTAATTTATTAATCAAACAAGCCATGTCGACCAATAGTGTGTAACCCTTTAGTCCATGTACAGTGCTGTAGATTTAATCAGCCTGTCAATCAAATGTCTGCCAGTCATGTCAGTATGTATTAACAACTGTCAGTCATCATCAGATACTGTACTATCCAAAACCCTACAGTGCAGTGTACAGTAATGTAGAGTATGTCAGAGTCGTGCATTGTACTGTATTCGTTATTGTACAGTATACTGTAATTCATGTGATTATACAGCAATACTGTACTTTCTTCGCCTTATACGCCTCCGGATGCGGTGTAGGCGAGGCCTATCCCTCCGCAGCAGGTCACTCCACCTGCGCTGCAGTGAGCGAACGTAGCGGCGCAGGCCGTATAGCCTGTGTATCTCTCTGCTCGCACTTCTGTAGGCGAGCTCTTTGGCTTGGTTAGTGGCGAACTCTTGGTCCCGCCACTTAACCAAGACAAAGAGCTCGCCGGACGAGTAGCGTCTTGCCCTCATAGAAGCCATTTTGACTAGCCAGTGACGCACGTCGTTCTTCGCATGACGCACGGCGTCCTCCTACTATGGGACTGGAGTAATACAGCCAACTGCGCATGCTCAGTGATAGCATAGTGCTACATGGCGTATGGCTTGGCGCCACAGATCCCATTGTAACCCCCTCCATTTCTAATCCATCGCAGCCACCGTAGCGCCAACCGTGTAATACAGAGAGCTCTCTCTCCTACAGATCCCACTACTACCGTACTTAGTGTGCAAGGTTGGAGCAGCGTCACCAATGTCATCAGTTTGGGATGCAACGCTGTTTTGAACACAGAGCGCTCTCTCACAGATGGAAAGCACTCTCAGACACAGTCCAAGGGACGTAGCCATAGTGCGCGAGGCTGAGACCGCATATGCGTTGTCGCATGTTTGCGTTTTGCGGTTTCTGGGCGCACAGTTTGTGATGCAGAGGCCTGTCTCACATTCTAGCCAGTAGTTTCACTAACAGTTCCTGCAGTTATGAAATCACTATTCTGTGGTGCTAAATTGTAGGGCACCGTCACTTTTGAATATTCAGTACAGGCACATTCATAGCGGCACACTAGTTGTCCTAGCAGACGGGGGATGGTGTCTTTTGGCAATGGTGACAATTTGTAGCATTTTTCAGGACACTAGGGCAGAGCTGACTGCTTACAGTAAATGGATTAACAAAGCTTCCTTTATTATGGTAATGTGAGGCTCTTGGCTTGCTCTGGGGGAAGGGACCTGATGCACTGTGTATGACTCTGGGCCCACTGGGCATGCGCCAGAAATCCCATCGCAACCCTCCTACTGGGCATGCGCCCGCCAGAGATGGAAATGCAACAGAATACAATACTGTACTGACTGCAGTAATACAGCCAACTGCGCATGCTCAGTGATAGCATAGTGCTACATGGCGTATGGCTTGGCGCCACAGATCCCATTGTAACCCCCTCCATTTCAAATCCATTGCAGCCACCGTAGCGCCAACCGTGTAATACAGAGTGCTCTCTCTCCTACAGATCCCACTACTACCGTACTTAGTGTGCAAGGTTGGAGCAGCATCACCAATGTCATCAGTTTGGGATGCAACGCTGTTTTGAACACAGAGCGCTCTCTCACAGACGGAAAGCACTCTCAGACACAGTCCAAGGGACGTAGCCATAGTGCGCGAGGCTGAGACCGCATATGCGTTGTCACATGTTTGCGTTTTGCGGTTTCTGGGCGCACAGTTTGTGATGCAGAGGCCTGTCTCACATTCTAGCCAGTAGTTTCACTAACAGTTCCTGCAGTTATGAAATCACTATTCTGTGGTGCTAAATTGTAGGGCACCGTCACTTTTGAATATTCAGTACAGGCACATTCATAGCGGCACACTAGTTGTCCTAGCAGACGGGGGATGGTGTCTTTTGGCAATGGTGACAATTCGTAGCATTTTTCAGGACACTAGGGCAGAGCTGACTGCTTACAGTAAATGGATTAACAAAGCTTCCTTTATTATGGTAATGTGAGGCTCTTGGCTTGCTTTGGGGGAAGGGACCTGATGCACTGTGTATGACTCTGGGCCCACTGGGCTTGCGCCAGAAATCCCATCGCAACCCTCCTACTGGGCATGCGCCCGCCAGAGATGGAAATGCAACAGAATAATACTGTACCGACTGCAGTAATACAGCCAACTGCGCATGCTCAGTGATAGCATAGCGCTACATGGCGTATGGCTTGGTGCCACAGATCCCATTGTAACCCCCTCCATTTCTAAACCATAGCAGCCACCGTAGCGCCAACCGTGTAATACAGAGAGCTCTCTCTCCTACAGATCCCACTACTACCGTACTTAGTGTGCAAGGTTGGAGCAGCATCACCAATGTCATCAGTTTGGGATGCAATGCTGTTTTGAACACAGAGCGCTCTCTCACAGACGGAAAGCACTCTCAGACACAGTCCAAGGGACGCAGCCATAGTGCGCGAGGCTGAGACCGCATATGCGTTGTCGCATGTTTGTGTTTTGCGGTTTCTGGGCGCACAGTTTGTGATGCAGAGGCCTGTCTCACATTCTAGCCAGTAGTTTCACTAACAGTTCCTGCAGTTATGAAATCACTATTCTGTGGTGCTTAATTGTAGGGCACCGTCACTTTTGAATATTCAGTACAGGCACATTCATAGTGGCACACTAGTTGTCCTAGCAGACGGGGGATGGTGTCTTTTGGCAATGGTGACAATTCGTAGCATTTTTCAGGATACTAGGGCAGAGCTGACTGCTTACTGTAAATGGATTAACAAAGCTTCCTTTATTATGGTAATGTGAGGCTCTTGGCTTGCTTTGGGGGAAGGGACCTGATGCACTGTGTATGACTCTGGGCCCACTGGGCATGTGCCAGAAATCCCATCGCAACCCTCCTACTGGGCATGCGCCCGCCAGAGATGGAAATGCAACAGAATACAATACTGTACCGACTGCAGTAATACAGCCAACTGCGCATGCTCAGTGATAGCATAGCGCTACATGGCGTATGGCTTGGCGCCACAGATCCCATTGTAACCCCCTCCATTTCTAATCCATCGCAGCCACCGTAGCGCCAACCGTGTAATACAGAGAGCTCTCTCTCCTACAGATCCCACTACTACCGTACTTAGTGTGCAAAGTTGGAGCAGCATCACCAATGTCATCAGTTTGGGATGTAACGCTATTTTGCGCATCAAACGCACAGTCAGCTTTGAACACAGAGCGCTCTCTCACAGACGGAAAGCACTCTCAGACACAGTCCAAGGGACGTAGCCATAGTGCGCGAGGCTGAGACCGCATATGCGTTGTCGCAATTTTGCGTTTTGCGGTTTCTGGGCGCACCATAGCCACAGTATGAAATCACTATTCAGTGAAATACAGTACAGTACAGAGCCCTCTCTGGGTACTACAGTGTCCAGAGCAGACAGTGACAAAAAAAAAATATACAGTACGGTACAGTATATTCTTTTCCAGGGATCGAACCCCGGACCATAATTCTACCAAAGATATCACCTAACCACTAGCCCACACGACAGCTACAGTACAGTGAACCACAGAGAGTGGCCTCATCCTTGTGCACTCCTCCCGCTGCTGTTTTTAATTAAAAAAAAAAAAAAAATTTTATGCATCCCATATCAGTGAAAACTGTGCATGCATCTAATTATTCTACAGTATCGGTTATACCGTGACAACAACTCCGGCAACTTCTCTACTATTCAGTTACTGCACCGTACCGTATGTACAATACAGTATGTGCAGTGATTTGTACAGTATATTATGCGACATTAAAAATACAGTATGGGTTGTGCGTTCATGCAAATGCTGTGAATATGATAGACATTCAGTACAGTGGAGCACTCACCACCCAGCGGTTAAGCACTATATTACATGTCATCAGTTTGGGATGCAACGCTGTTTTGAACACAGAGCGCTCTCTCACAGACGGAAAGCACTCTCAGACACAGTCCAAGGGACGTAGCCATAGTGCGCGAGGCTGAGACCGCATATGCGTTGTCACATGTTTGCGTTTTGCGGTTTCTGGGCGCACAGTTTGTGATGCAGAGGCCTGTCTCACATTCTAGCCAGTAGTTTCACTAACAGTTCCTGCAGTTATGAAATCACTATTCTGTGGTGCTAAATTGTAGGGCACCGTCACTTTTGAATATTCAGTACAGGCACATTCATAGCGGCACACTAGTTGTCCTAGCAGACGGGGGATGGTGTCTTTTGGCAATGGTGACAATTCGTAGCATTTTTCAGGACACTAGGGCAGAGCTGACTGCTTACAGTAAATGGATTAACAAAGCTTCCTTTATTATGGTAATGTGAGGCTCTTGGCTTGCTTTGGGGGAAGGGACCTGATGCACTGTGTATGACTCTGGGCCCACTGGGCTTGCGCCAGAAATCCCATCGCAACCCTCCTACTGGGCATGCGCCCGCCAGAGATGGAAATGCAACAGAATAATACTGTACCGACTGCAGTAATACAGCCAACTGCGCATGCTCAGTGATAGCATAGCGCTACATGGCGTATGGCTTGGTGCCACAGATCCCATTGTAACCCCCTCCATTTCTAAACCATCGCAGCCACCGTAGCGCCAACCGTGTAATACAGAGAGCTCTCTCTCCTACAGATCCCACTACTACCGTACTTAGTGTGCAAGGTTGGAGCAGCATCACCAATGTCATCAGTTTGGGATGCAATGCTGTTTTGAACACAGAGCGCTCTCTCACAGACGGAAAGCCCTCTCAGACACAGTCCAAGGGACGCAGCCATAGTGCGCGAGGCTGAGACCGCATATGCGTTGTCGCATGTTTGTGTTTTGCGGTTTCTGGGCGCACAGTTTGTGATGCAGAGGCCTGTCTCACATTCTAGCCAGTAGTTTCACTAACAGTTCCTGCAGTTATGAAATCACTATTCTGTGGTGCTTAATTGTAGGGCACCGTCACTTTTGAATATTCAGTACAGGCACATTCATAGTGGCACACTAGTTGTCCTAGCAGACGGGGGATGGTGTCTTTTGGCAATGGTGACAATTCGTAGCATTTTTCAGGATACTAGGGCAGAGCTGACTGCTTACTGTAAATGGATTAACAAAGCTTCCTTTATTATGGTAATGTGAGGCTCTTGGCTTGCTTTGGGGGAAGGGACCTGATGCACTGTGTATGACTCTGGGCCCACTGGGCATGTGCCAGAAATCCCATCACAACCCTCCTACTGGGCATGCGCCCACCAGAGATGGAAATGCAACAGAATACAATACTGTACCGACTGCAGTAATACAGCCAACTGCGCATGCTCAGTGATAGCATAGCGCTACATGGCGTATGGCTTGGCACCACAGATCCCATTGTAACCCCCTCCATTTCTAATCCATCGCAGCCACCGTAGCGCCAACCGTGTAATACAGAGAGCTCTCTCTCCTACAGATCCCACTACTACCGTACTTAGTGTGCAAAGTTGGAGCAGCATCACCAATGTCATCAGTTTGGGATGTAACGCTATTTTGCGCATCAAACGCACAGTCAGCTTTGAACACAGAGCGCTCTCTCACAGACGGAAAGCACTCTCAGACACAGTCCAAGGGACGTAGCCATAGTGCGCGAGGCTGAGACCGCATATGCGTTGTCGCAATTTTGCGTTTTGCGGTTTGTGGGCGCACCATAGCCACAGTATGAAATCACTATTCAGTGAAATACAGTACAGTACAGAGCCCTCTCTGGGTACTACAGTGTCCAGAGCAGACAGTGACAAAAAAAAAATATACAGTACGGTACAGTATATTCTTTTCCAGGGATCGAACCCCGGACCATAATTCTACCAAAGATATCACCTAACCACTAGCCCACACGACAGCTACAGTACAGTGAACCACAGAGAGTGGCCTCATCCTTGTGCACTCCTCCCGCTGCTGTTTTTAATTAAAAAAAAAAAAAAAATTTAATGCATCCCATATCAGTGAAAACTGTGCATGCATCTAATTATTCTACAGTATCGGTTATACCGTGACAACAACTCCGGCAACTTCTCTACTATTCAGTTACTGCACCGTACCGTATGTACAATACAGTATGTGCAGTGATTTGTACAGTATATTATGCGACATTAAAAATACAGTATGGGTTGTGCGTTCATGCAAATGCTGTGAATATGATAGACATTCAGTACAGTGGAGCACTCACCACCCAGCGGTTAAGCACTATATTACATGCAATTACAAAAGTGGAGCACTCGCCACCCAGCGGTTAAGCACTGTATTACATGCCGTACCATATCCTTCGTTGAGGAATACCACGGTATTCCACAAGTCCATGGCACGACTCAGATGCCTGCACGCCACGCCACAAGTCCGTGGCGTGACTCACGCCACGCCATGAGCAACAAAATAGCTAGGCAGATCTGTACATTCACGACCATAACACCCAGATAAGCAACAATGCAAAGCAATCAAGTGTTAGGTGCCCTGGTAGAGAGTAAGAAGTAGATGAAGGTATAGTAAAGAGATGCACTAGAGGGTAGAGGGCCCTGCTCATAGGAGCTTACATTCTAAGGGTCTAAAATGACCTGACCACTAGCCGTGATAATACAATTCTATTAAACTCTATATAGACATAGAACACTACACCTCCAACATGACCTGACCACTGTACATGATCATAATACACTTCTATTACACCATATATAAACATATATAAACATAGGACACTACACCCCCAACACTGGACATGACCATAATACAATTATATTACAATCTATACATACATAGGACACAATACTCCCAACACGTCCTGACCACTGGATAGAATCACTTTTATACTCTTTCATGACATAAGCCACTGCATCACAAAACATGACCTGATATTAAAATGATCATACAGTCATTCTATTCTAATACAATCTCTACAGATATAGAACATTAAACCATTAAACCATGCACTTTCCAGAATGAGGCCAGAAGTATATGCTGATGACTGTGAAAATAATTACACTTGTTCTCCCTTTACTTTTATTGCAGGAAACATCCCGGTCAGATCAGAACACATTGCAGTATCTGGAAGATGAATACATTAAATGCTGCTTCTTCTATTTTTAGTCCATCATTAGTTTAATAAATATACGGTAAATGCCACTTCATAAAACTGGTTCTCAGGCACTGGGCAAACTTTGTGATGTCATATAAATAAAATATAATAATAATAATAATAATAATAATCATAATAAATGGAAAAAAGGTGCTATAACCGGTAGTATCCACTCAGATTATGTTTATTTTTATTTAAAGACAAATAGCTAATGGATCTGCATAAGCTTACTAAGAGTGTAGAGGGTTAAACATATATAGAATCAAATCAAAATATTGATGATTCATATCACATTGTAGCAGTGTGACATTATCACCTGGTTAGGTCAAATATTTAATCATCATTAATAATTGTCCGATAAGATCTCTGCACGTAGTGATACATTTAAAGTCAACTATGTATAAGAATATTCCAATGAGAGTAAATAACTTTATTATTCTACTGTATATAAAGAGAACAGCCATACATATTACTATACGGCTATAGATACAGATCAGAGACTCATCCCGTCCTGTGTGACAGAAGACAAGAGAATGGAAGCCAGACCCAAGTTTAAGCTTTATCATGTGCATGGGATGGATTCAAGGGACCACCTTCAAAGTTACTTTGAGGCAGAAAGTGCATTCAGAGATGAGACAGTGGTATTTGTAATGGAGAAGCTTCATAGTGCATTAGTAACAGGTGTGTATTCAGGATAAATTGTTGCCCCAGATATATAACATGGTTATTCTAAATTAAAAAATGGGTGACTTTAAATTGTACAGGGATAACGACATTTTTCCTTTGCTGTGCATAATGGGAACAGGTGAAACAGGTGAAACTGCTCACAGAGAGATATTAGCTATAGACATTTCCATGTACACAGCATAGAAATGGCAGCAGGCTTGGGAACCATAGCAATTGGCAGCAATTATTTCATTGGCATAGATGAAGGCACCCAGTATTATGCCATGACACATAAATCATGAAATCCATTCCACTATGTGACCAATGCTGGGAAACACATTATCTTTCTTTACTGTTAACACACTGTAACTATATAGAATGTTACATTTCTTCTTATCTGAATCTTCCCTGCAGGTCGTATAAAAGGAGAAACTATGATTGACATCAGTGTCGGATCCATCGTTCATCAACTTTTTGTTATCAGTGAATATTTTAAAGAGATCACTATACTAAAATTAAGAGAGTCCTGTATTATGGAACTCAACAAATGGGTGAACACCCGCACTGGGGCTTTTGATTGGAGCCATGCATCTCAGATTGTTACCGGGCTGGAAGGCATCAGGTAAAATATAATTTTAACCACTTTACTGGGTAATATATTTACAAAAATGTCACCAAAATTATAGATTTTTTTATTATCAAATTATGTCAATAATAATAGCTGCTTAAACTTGATTCAATATATATGTATTTTTTAACAAAAATACAAAAAGTTTATAGTAAATAGCTATTATTTACATGATGTGATAGAAACAAAATCAAACATTTTGGGGAAATTTTTTGAAAAAATAATATTATAGTTTCAAAAAACTACTGTATTAGCTTTAACATATTTTACACACATCATATTGATTATATATATATATATATATATATATATATATATATATCAGAATGTCTGTCCCATCTCCTCAGTGTGCACACAGTAGAAGAGAGATGGGATAGACCTAGAAGAAGATGATCAGTTGCCATGAATAAGGTAAGTATGGAAGCCAGGGAGGAGGGATGGAGAAGCAGAGGGGGATGAAGCTGCAATGACTGAGCTATGGCAGAGCAGCTGGGGGTTCAGACAGAGTGGAAGGTAGGGGAAGGAGTGGATTGTGGGGCAGAAACAGAGTTGTCAACTATATTCTAACAACATATATATATATATATATATATATATATTGCATATTTTGGGTCCAATATAAGTACCTCCCATGGTGTTTTGGTGTAGTTTGTCTCAAGACAGCCTGAGGGGAGGGAGATTAGGTTAGTTAGGGGTCTATTTACTAAGCAGTGTTAGGAGAAGTGAAGAGTGAAAATTGATAAGGTGCCAGCCAATTAGCTCCCAACTGTCATTTTTCAAACACAGCCTGTGAGATGGCAGTTAGGAGCTGATTGGCTGGCACCTTATCACTTTTCACTCTTCACTTTTCACTTCTAACACTGCTTAGTAAATAGACCCCATAGTCAGAAGGATGCGACCACACCAGGAAAGTGGTAAAACATATAAGAACATAGAGGATGAGTCAAATGAATATTAATCATAACAAAAACACAACTTAAAGGAAAACTCTTTTTTAGTATTGAATGAAGATCAAAAAGTTAGATAATAGTGATTTTTTCCTAGTTGGTGGCTGGTATTTTCCATATTCAACAGTTCCAATTGCAATCCATGGAAGAAAACATTAATTAAGATTCCTTACACATAAAGACACTTAAACAGGTAGAGAATTCATACAAAATGTATTGATATTTACAATAAAAGTATTTATGCTCTTTGAGATGATTTGTTTTTGTGGATGAGGTATAAACAACTGAAGTGAAACATAATTCTGCAATGTTAGTTAAATATATTATTATATAATATAATGGTTTGTTTTTTAGTGTCAAAGAACAGGAAAAGGAAGAAAAGTTAAAGGAAACCATTAAATGCATTGTGAAAATTGAGTTCAGCAAAGAAAACCTCACGGATCCGATGCTGTTACCACAAGCCGACTGTCTGCTCACAGCGTGGGTGCTGGATGTTGTTAGTCAGGACCAACAAGAATACATCAGAAACCTGAGGAAGATGTCAAAGCTGCTTAAACCTGGGGGACATCTTATTGTCTTTGGGGGCTTAAATACCACATATTACACTGTTGGTAATGAAAGGCTGCATTTTCTTGATTATGATGAAAGTTTTGTAAGAAAGACCCTCACCGATGAAGGATTTGTAATTGGTTCCTGTGAGTTACTTGATACAAAAGTTGAGAGTAGTCTCACAGATTATAAGCAATTGATGGTTCTTACTGCTGTCAAAGTGAATTTTTTTTAGGAGCAGCTGCCGTTGGCTGGAAGATTCCTTCAAAAGCTTTTAATATCCAACAATATAATTGAGATATCCTTACCTTCTATAGCACTCAGGCATTATTTAATCATGCAGACAGCTCATATAATGCAAAATAGGTAAAGTGTATATAAATCAAAGTACTCTACATTATATGATGACTATTTGTTCTCATCTTTCTTGAAATATAATCCAAAATTCTAATATATAAATTGTTGAAATGTTTTCATTTTGTATGTTTTTTTTATTGGTGCTAATACTATGAAAAAAGCTATTAGTACTCACCGAAACTGCTGCAGATCATGTGGCCAGGTTAGTGTCTCCTAGGTCTATGAAATATTTGGAATGGAATTGTCTGGTGATACAAAGTCCTCGTAGGACAGTTACACTATACCAGTGATTAAGGTAGAAGAACATCCTGTTTCTAGAGGGAAAAGGTGCCGATATTTAGTACAGTCAAATATTAAGTGAAAGATATTTGCATTTGTATAACTTAACCTATTCTAATCACTATATTTTCAAATGGGATTGCCCCCGGTCACAATCCACACTGCAGAATGGCGGCAAAGGATTTATGATAGGCATAAAAATACAGACGCCTATCATAATTTTGATGCTGCAATTCAGGATGATGCATGCCCGAATGAGGTACAATAATTCCAGGGCACCCATCCTCTTTGCAGCAGGGGGGGAGGGTTAGATTTAGGGCAGGAAGTGGGGTTAGTGTTAGGTTTTGGTATGGGAGGTTAGGGTTAGGCACCCCCAGGGAGAGGTTAGGGTAAGGCACCCCCACGGGAGGGTTAGGTTTAGGGAGCAGTAAGTGTGGTTAGTGTTTGGCATCCCCAGGGGCTGGTTAGGGTTAGGCACCCCTAAAGATGGGTTTGGTTTAGGGGGGGAGAGGGGAGGGTTAGATCACTTACCTGCCGCTGTTGGGAATTCCTGCTTTCAGGATCATGACACATGTCAGAATATTTTTGGTGTGTAAAAGGAAACCAGAAAACCTGGAAGAAATCCATGCAAGCACACAGAGAATATACAAACTCCATACAAATAGAGCCATTGCTAGAGTTGAACCCATGACCTTAGTGCAGTGAGGCAGTAATGCTAACCATTATACCAGCTGTGCTGCCCTGGTAATGGAGAAGAGCTTAAGCAAAGTTGGATTGTATATAGCTCAAAAGCCATTTAGTGTAAGCTATAAATTGGTAGCAGTGCAGGGATGCTGAACAGCTTTATATCACGTAAAAGCCATGTCTCAAGTAGAATAGACTCACCCCATGTCACTCTCACACAGTAAAATCAAGATGGCCCCTGCACATATTCAGTAGTTAGCTTGCTGGCCATCTTGGGTCAAAGCATGAAGCCTCCCTGGAGAACAGGAAGACTGGAGTCTGAACAGTAATGCACTACTCTTTTAATACATATTTGGATACCTGTTTTCAGACTTAATAAGTTTATTTACTGAGCACATGTATCATATAATGAAGCCTTTCTGCTATTGGAATCCATAATTTATTATTAAAGAGTATAAACTTTAGTATCCAGTGACAGATAGCATTGATTACATCCCTATGCCAGATCTATCCATCATTATTATTCTGGTTTTACTATCCTATATAACTCCAAAATACCTAATTTATTCTCAAAGTGTCTGAAGAAGCAGACAGTGTCCAGTAAAACATTTTGTCCTTAGAGGGGATACTTACCCCCATCCTTACCTATTTTCAGACTTACCATAAAATCCCTTTAATCTAGAACACATATGAATTACACAGGTTCTGTGGCTGAATTCAGGCATTCAGGCCTGGCTTTAATCAGCCACAAAACCTATGTACAGTATATCATAGGTGTGCCAGATTAAAGGGATAGAATGGCAAGCCTATATATATTTAATATATTGTATTATTTTAACTAAATTGTTATTTTAAATTAATTGTAGCTTTGAGTAAAGATGGCTAGTTCTACTTTGGCTCAGATTTTCCCGCCAAGTTCTCATCTCAGAATGAGGCAAATTTCAACTTTCATGGACAATGCAGTGTCTGAAGGTGAGATCATAAAGATGATCCGCCTCAACCATAACAACTTAATAAACCTGTATGACCTTGTGAAAACTCAGTTTGAGCCAAACACTGCCTGGTATGGTATTAGGTCTGCAAAAGCTGCTTGTTATTTTGCACTTTTTTGCCACTGGGAACTTTCAGTCTGTCACAGCTAGGGTAGTTGGAATCTAACAAGTAATCTTCTATTATCTGACACAGTTCATGGCAGCCCTGAAGACCCACTCCTACACCTGTTTCTGCTTCCCTAGCCAGGATCAAGGTAGCTTTTATAGGCTTACACGTATGCATAATGTTCATGGAGCTATAGACTGCATACACATTGGCCTAAGGCCACCTAAGAATAGGGAGGAGATATATCTAAATAGGCACTATGTCTATTCTACAAATGTATAGGTGGTGTGTTATGCAAAAACAAATCTAATTAGTGTTGTAATAGGCTATCCTAGGTCCTGCCACAATGCCCCCATCCTCAAACATTCATCCTTCTATGATAAGTTTGCTAGAGGGATGGCCTCTGGGTATGTACACATTAATGTGTTCCCTTACAGACAAAACAGCTTTAAATATTATTGTTGGTATATCATTCAACTGCTATTGTTTTGTGGCCTTACATGTGATTTTGGCTATGACTTTTGCTCCTGGCTTCTTACTCCATTGTTGCTTCTGGATACTGCTACTGAGCATAAGTGTAATGATGCACACAAAACCACTAGATCATTGATATGACACACTTTTGGCCTTTTACAAAGTTGGTTCAGGTGTCTTAACAATTCTGGTGTGATTTTGCTATATTCACCATTCAAAGTGGCCAATATTGTACTCTGCTGCTGTCTACTGAATAATTTGGAATTACATCTGCCTTCTCCTACAGAATATACAATATACAGTGAGCAGGTAGGGGTATTCTTACCATGGTTCTTTAAAATAACATGAAAAAAGCCCACAGGAAAATTACACTCAGAAATAACCCCATTGTCATAAATGCGCACAACAAAAATGCGTACATGGAAAAATCCCCACATGGAAAATTACCCACACAGAAAATTCCTCACACAGAAAAATGCCCACATGGAATAATGCTCACAAACAAACATATTAACATGGAACATTGCCCACACAGAAAATTGCTCACACAGAAAAAAAGGTCCACACAAGGTAAGTATATTTAGTAAATTAGTAGTATAAATGTATATATTTTTACTGTATCTCTACATTTGGAATATGTAGTTTGTGTTATAGTGAAATATGTAGTATGTGTAGTTTATTTGGAAATACTGTGTTCAATGTATAGTGTAATTGGTAATAGGAGTCATTATAGGCCAATGGCTTCTTTGTTTAAATGTTTTTTTATATGTTTAAAGTAGCCTATTGTAAGCAGTCCCCTATCCTAGTTTTAATAGGATAACTAGTCAACAGGTTATCTCTGAGCTGCATGTAATCTGATCACACATCCCATTGTTTATAGGAACCCAGACACCATTGTCCCTTCTATGGGAATGATTCCTGGACTGCACACCCTGAATATATATATAATGGGAGATGCTACCTGATGAGACTAATTGCAGGCACAGAAACAGACAAATCTCATGTGCACAACTCCAAATTACTGATAATATATAACTGCAATAAATAAAATTTTGCAATCAATAGAGGTTTTTAGCATAATCATGGCCAAGATTATGGGCCTACTTAACATATCCAGGTAACCTCTTTAGGGTAGGTCCCTATCATACTAGGACTCAAATCCAGAGCACAGGATACCCCCAAAATAGCCCAACTAAGCCAACCCAGGGCACTGCCATAGTAAGAAAAGTGCAGTGTAAAGAGATAGTTAAGAGCAGCCACCCCCTCCCCATGGATGCTGCTGCATGTGTTTGGGTGGTCTGCAGATCGCCTGTACACACTTGCTGATGGTCAGATATGTCTGCAGATATGTCTGTCCATCGGCTGAGCAGCACAGCCAATGCCATATGTCAGCGAATAACGTAGTTCACAGACATATCGTTGGTACACACTGGCTAACGGGCACAAGATATACTGGCCAATCAATACATTGGCCAATATATCTGTAAGTGTGTACCCAGCTTAAGGGGGAAACATGAGCTAGGATTAGGAGAGGGATAATAAGGTCTACCGTGGAGGGTCAAGTTAGTCAGTCACAGTCCCTAAGCTAAGAGGTGAAGCTCTGCTAGAGAAACTTTATGATACCCATTTGAGTGGAATCATTTGAACTTTAGCTTGTGCCATCTATTGTGGAACCTGCTGCAGCAGTGAAGTGTTGCTACATTCCTGTTTCACCCTACATTGACTCATCGTCAGTCTATGCCTCGCCACTGGACTTTATTGGACTGATTGAAGTTCTTGTTGATATTTACTATTGTGTTACATACCATGCTGTGTACAAACCTGCTGGATAAATAAAACTTTTTGACTTTTTAAAATAACACTATGTCTGAGTGATCAACGAACACTATGGCCCTCATTCAGAGCCGTACGCTCTGAGCAGAGCGCACGGTCTGAATGAGGGCCGGGCTCCATTTTCATGGAGCGTCCTCCTGGACGCTCGTATAGCTGTGGGTCACCACCCACAGGCTATACGAGCGTGCATTGTGATGGTCGCGATGGTCGAGACCATCGCGACCATCGAATTTGCGAGCCGGAGCCTGCGGTTGAGGTTTTCAACCGCAAGCTCCGGAGTGATTTTGGCTCTATCAGAGCCAAAATCACTCCCACTGACATCACTAGTGATGTCAGTGGGCCGGCTTCTGACGGGAGGCGTTCCCGTGGGAACGCCCCCATCAGGGAGGCACGCCCCCGGCACGCCCACCAAAGGGAGCATGCTGTCAATCAACATTGACAGCACGCCCCCTTTGATCGGACACAACGAGCGAAGGACTTTCCTTCGCTCGTCGCGTCTGGTGCATGCGCACGACGGAGCTCCCTCCGTCGTGCGCATGCTCAGTCCATAACATCGACCCACTTGCGAGCGGACAGCCGCTCGCGAGTGGGTCTGAATCAGGCCCAATATCCCCACATGGGCTCTTTTGTTGCACAAACAATGAAGTTTTCAAGAAGCCTGAAGAAATACAAAGTTATGATTTACTTGCGGTTTTAGTATCTAGCTTTCAATGGAGTGGTGACTTTGAGATGAAGACAGAATCACTCTATAAAGTGCAATGCAATTATAAATACAAAAGATGGCAACATAGTTCATAAACCAACAGAACACTGTCATGACTCCTGTCCTCAAAAAGCAGCAGCAAATGTTGCCAAAAGCAAAATGAGGCAAGACATGAGAGCAGTAAGTGCTACTCCTCATAATGTGATGGAAAATTTGTTGTCAGGGTCAAACAATGATATATTGGCCCATATGCCCAGATAATTTTCTCTCGCAAGTAGTCTCTATCTCAGAACAAACAGTAATTTGCCTAATCTAAAAACCATCACATTTGACATGCCTGAACAGTATAGTCCAGTGGTTCCCAAACTGTGCACCACGCACCCTGGGGTGCCACAAGACACATGCAGGGGTGCCTCAGGTTGGTGGTCTAGCACCAAATCAAATTCTTTATGCTCAATGTAATGTAAATATGTGCACAAACAGAAGCACAAACCTGTCCACCACTATATAACCAATCCTAAGGATGACAGGTAAGCACAATTTACTTCACTTTACTATTTCACTGCATTTTTTTCTGAATTACTCAATGCCAAACTTTTGGCTTAGGGGTGCCGTGAAAATGATTCTGATGCACTAGGGTGCCGTGATTAAAAGCAGATTGGGAACCACTGATATAGTCAATTGATTCTTCACAAATCAGGTGTTGATAATCCAGATAAAATTCCTGTTTTAGGTGACAGAGATCCAATGCTTAAATTGAACAAATATACCATCTATGGAGATGGCACCTTTGATAAAGTGCCAAATATGTTTAACCAACTGTACAATGTCAAGGTGGGGAACTAAGGTTGGGTACGGGATGTCGGCACTTGGGATCATGTCAGTCAGAAACCCAATGCTAGCATCCCAACTGGATTAGGATACTGACACCTGTTGGTAGGTATCCGAACCCTTGTTACTAAACCTAACTCCCCTACAGCCTAAACCTACTTCACCCTAGTGTCTAACCCCCCCAGTGCCTATTGGCAACCCTTGCCCTAGTGCCTAAACCTAACCTAAACTACCAGTGCTTTCCACCAGCAGTCAGGATGCCAGTGCCAGAATTTTGACTGGTGTCAGGATTCTGGTGCTGGCATTTTGAGTCCCGGCATCCTGCACAACAGGATTATGACTTAACGAAACTGGATCAGAACCTTTATATACCCCTGCCTATACCTTCTAAATATCCTTCCTATAAACCTCTAAGAATAACGCTAATTTGTGTACGCAGTCTGACAGCAAATAAAGACAGTAGTGGAATCTGTGGTTCCAACACACATGAAACATGCAATTGATACATACACAATTTAGGTGTGAATGGAAATATTACAGACCCAAGTACAGTATACTTACGCTGCGCCTCCGGACCCAGAGATAGACCTCAGACTAGAGACCCTGAGTTCATACAACCTTCAGCATAGACTCCCTAACCAGTATTCGGACACATGTATTTATCCCCCACAGACTAAAATAGGACAAAGGAGAAATTTCCTGCTGATGTCATTGGTTCCCAGAGGAGAAGTATATGTTACCGCACATTTAACAGGCTGGTTCAAATAGACTCCCCCTGCCTCTAACAGCAGGGGAATCTCTCTAATAACGCCTCCTGTAACATTCCAACAGCGAAACATTTTGTTGCTTGTAAGTTCTGCGATCCGTAACTTGAGTTTGCATGATGCGATCTCTCCACTGATAACACCGGGATGCTGTAAAAAACGTACGTATCAGAACAAGACCAAACACACCTTGCTTATCATGTATAATACCTTAGTTATCAAAAACCTTTATTTCTCAGCATTTAAACTAACTAAACCAACTTGAATCATATATTTTGATGCTTTTGGAACCTTATGTGTAAATATGAAATGTGTGGGTATTCAGGGTTTGATATAAGGATGCTAGTTAATGTGTGTATGATGATGAGTGCATTTGTCTCTAACATTTTAGCATGCTGAGCCAGATAGTTCTGCATGTCCTGTCAGCAGGCCCTCCCACCTTTCCTGTGTCATTGCAGGAAGCTTGCTTATTTATTCTAGCCAGACCACCCATTGTGGGCAAACACTATGCAGGAAGCTTATCTACACAAGCCAGTTGTCACCTGGCCACTTGCTTAATGTAATACTGCAAAGCCATTTCTGGAATATATCCCTTATAATACGTAAAGTAATGAAATAGGCTTTTAGTGAATCGCTGTAACCTATGGTAATGGTCACAGATGCATTCACATGGTTCTAATGGTATTATCGCCACATGTACTAAAATGTGAGTTTATCTAAAATGGCGCTTAGGTAGCCATTTCACAAAATGGTGTCGCTGCAATTCAATTTTAAACTGATCTTGTCTCAGCCAGTAATCCAGCTTCGACAGTCCACCCTTTGATAGCGAACAACATGCTATCACACTCTGCTATTAAAATTTAATTTAGGCTTACATTTACATATATTTAGTGTTATTATGGGATGGCACAAGGTGGTTCTTAATTCATCAATAATGTGTCTCTAGGTGGGGACATAAAACTAGTATTATATGCACACCGCGGATCTTGGAAGATCATGTGACAGGTGTGGGAATGCACGAGACTTATAACAGCAGTCTTGATGGGGAATTTGAGACTTTACATTGTCTGAGGTGTTCAATCCTATCTCAGGCTCTTCCATCTGGTATATGCAAGTTTCTGGTTGTATTATTTTAGCACAATGACCATCTGGTACTTTACCAATCATTTCTTTGGTGGAACTCAATGTATACCAGTACCTAAAATGTTTCTTACTGGATTTAATTGAGCGTAACAGATCATAGTTATGGACTCATTATCAGCTCTTTGTGAGAAGGTCATCGTCTGATTATTCCCCATCATTTCCCAACCTCCGGGTTTATTGGGGTTGGTTATGTTTAAACACAAAAGTGATCTATCTACTTGGATTGATAGAGTTTGAAATAAGGTGGTTTGGATGAGAGGAATTTTCCATCCAATGTTTTCCCTTTTTGTAATTCTAAAATTTCCGTGATATTCAGCGGAAATGGCATCAACCCTACATTATGCTGTCCCTGTGGCACATGTGAACACACCCAGCAATCAGTTTGATTTAACACTTTGCCTACCATGCTATGATAATCCTCTAGAGGATACCCACCCCAGTACGAATTATATTTAGGTTGCCACCGGTAGATACAGTTCTCATCAACTAGGGACCCACAAAGCTCACAAATACAGGAATCCTCAGACGATAACCCTCCACACCTTCCCCGAGTATCCGGAATGACAGCTCCTTTAACAATAACAGTACTAAGATTGGAAAGACACTCCCCTGATTGTCATTGCACTCCTCCTTTCTCCACTCCATCAGCACCGCCATCAGTTCCCGTTTCCTCAATCGGTCCCCCATCACTGAAACTGGATATTCCCGAACCGACCAGGATGGTGAACACTCTAAAAGAGAATATGAGAATGAACACAGCAGGCTTGTCCATATTAACAACAAGTCTTGCAAAAATTTCTCTCGGTTCAGGTATCTCACTATGACCTTTTCAATCCTCCCGGAACAAGCTCGCGAGCGACAGGTCCACACTATCAGCCTTGTCCCAACCTTGTTTCTCCACTGGTTGATTGACCTTTTTGCAGTGAGTGGAATGGACCCAGGTATCTCTCTCAGCCACCTTCAAAGATGTAGTACTCATCAGCAGCACCTGGTATGGACCTTCCTACCTTTCAGTCAAACAACCTGAATGCAAGAAATTTCTGATCATTACATATTCTCCTGGTTCAACATCATGACAGTTAGTTTCAGGCATATCATGGGACAACAATTTCAGTTTCTGTTGCTGTTGCTTTAACTGCCTACTCATTGATATAAGATTCTTTACAGTTACCTCGTTGTTACCCTTCAAGTCTTCCTGGGGACTTATAATCAAATGAGGTTGTCTGCCGAATAGTATTTTAAATGGGGACAGATTCAGAGGAGGTCTAGGAGTGGTCCTTATGCTATGTAGGACCAAAGATAATGCTTCTGGCCATCCTAGTCCAGTTTCTGCCATAATTTTACTTAATTTATTTTTAATAGTCCCGTTCATTCTCTCCACCTTGGCACTGGCTTGCGGTCGGTAGGGGGTATGAAGTTGGCTATTAATACCCATCAGCTTACACATATTTTGAAAAACATCACCTTTGAAATGGGTATCCCTATCACTCTCGATGATTCTAGGGATACCGTACCTGCATACAAATTCCTGAACTATTTTCTTGGCAGCAAACGCAGCAGTATTAGTGGTCACTGGGTAGGCCTCAACCCAATTGGAAAATACATCTGTGCACACTAATACATACTTAAGGTTCCTGCAGGGTGGTAATTGGATGAAATCAATTTGTATCACCTGGAAAGGTCCATCAGTCGGTGGAATGTGGGACGGTTCGGTAGGGATCACTTTCCCTATGTTCTTTCTCAAGCAGGTCAGACAGGACATTGCTATCTTCTCTGCTTGTGAAGAAAAACCTGGTGCGCACCAGTATGCCCTCACCAACTTGCACATACCCTGTTTACCTAGGTGAGTTAGGCCGTGTGCTGCCTCAGCCAGGCTGGGGTAATATGCCTTGGGGGCTACTGGCTTACATTGTCCATCCCTCCAGAGCCCGGAGGACTCTTGCCCACACCCCTTGGACTTCCAAATGGATTTTTCCTGAATTGAACACAAATTTTGCATCTCAATTAATTTCAGAATATCAATGGTTTGGAATCACATAATTGTTTCAATTGGGGAAGACATTTTTAACCCTGCTGCCCATTTTGCAGCTTCATCGGCTCTGTTGTTGCCCAGTGACACCGGGTCATCCTCACATGTGTGGGCTTTGCATTTAATTACTGCCACTGCTTTGCGCAGTTGGATTGCTTCTAAGAGATGTTTTATGTGTCGGGAATGTGCAACTGGTGTGCCTGCTGCTGTCATAAAATTTCTCAGTCGCCATAGAGCCCCAAAATCGTGCACCACCCCGAACGCGTACCTCGAGTCAGTGTAAATGTTAGCAGATTTGCCTGCTGCCAGTTCACATGCTCTAGTCAGTGCTACTAACTCTACCACCTGGGCTGAGTGAGGAGGACCGAGAGGTTTAGCTTCCATGATGTCTGTGTCATTTACAACAGCATAACCTGTACATAATTCACCTGCGTCTGTTTGTCTATGATAACTCCCATCCATATAGAAAGTTTCATCCAAATTCTCTAAAGGTGTGTTATGTATGTCAGGCCTAGCAGTAAAGGTCTGATTCAGATATGTCATACAATCATGAGTATCATCATGTCTGCCGAACTCACCTCCCACCAGCAACTCTTCTCCTTCCACCCTTTGTACATCATGTTGCACATATGGTAGGTATGTTGCTGAATTCAGCGTACTGCAATGTTTGACAGTAATATTTGCAGGAGCGATTAGAGCTAGTTCCCATTTGGTGAACCTAGCCGAGGAGACGTGTCTGGTTTGAGCTGAGTTCAACAGAGCAGATACAGCATGGGGAGTGTAGACTATCATATCATGGCCCAATACTACATCCTCACTTTTACTCACCAATAAAGCGGTGGCTGCTACACTTCTCAAACAGGTGGGGAGTGATCTTGCTACCGTGTCTAATTGGGCACTGTAGTATGCTACGGGCCTACTGGCATCACCATGTTTTTGTGTAAGGACACCTGCAGCACAACCATCGGCTTCCATACAATATAAATCAAAATGTTTTTCATAATCGGGTATTCCCAATGCAGGAGCTTTTGTCAGACTATCCTTAAGATTAAGAAAAGCCTGTTCTGATTCCTCAGTGTGTATGACGCGATTGAGCTTTGAGGAAGAGACTAGTTCCTGTAAAGCCAAGGCCAAAATAGATAAACCTGGGATCCACATTCGGCAATATCCACACATTCCCAAGAAGGTACGAATTTGCTGTTGATTCTGCGGCAGTGTCATGTTTTGTATGGCCTGGATTCTATCATTTGTGAGATGTTGTAACCCCTGGGTTAGGCAGTGTCCCAAATATTTTACTCTGGGCTGGCACGGCTGTAACTTGTCCTTAGTCACTTTGTGTCCTGTATGTGAGAGATGAAGTAACAAAAGTTTAGTATCATTCACACATGACATAAAAGAGTCAGAAAATAGCAATAAATCGTCCACATATTGAATTAGAACTGATCCATTGGCAGGTTGAAAAGCTTGTAAACAGTCATGCAATGCCTGGTAGAAAATACTGGGGCTGTCTATGAAACATTGGGGCAATCGTGTCCATGTATATTGCACACCTCTGTATGTGAATGCGAATAGATACTGACAGTCAGGGTGGAGAGGCACAGAGAAGAAAGCAGAACAGAGGTCAATGACAGTGAAATGGGTTGCATTTGGTGGGATCTGCATCAGGATGACAGCTGGATTTGGCACTACAGGGAATTGGCTATCTACTACCTTATTAACACCTCTAAGGTCTTGCACAAGCCTATAACCCCTCCCACCACTCTTCTTTACTGGAAAGATGGGACTGTTGGCTACACTAGCTGTACGAACTAAAATTCCCTGTTGCAATAATCGCTCAATTATTGGAAACACCCCTAGTTCTACTTCCTGTTTTAGTGGGCACTGGGGAATTTTTGGAGCTTGCCTGCCGCCTTTTAAGTTTACCATTACTGGGCTTACGTTTGCCATTAATCCAGTGTCCTGTCCATCTTTTGTCCAAAGGGAATCTGGATTTTGGGACAACATTTCATCTACTTTTGATGGATTTTCTTTTAAAACGGTAGAGTGATACATTATCCTTTGAGGTGTGTCTAACATATCCCGCACCTCGTATACCATTCTCTCTGGGATATCTAAAAATACACCATCAGGGGTGCAATATATGACACATCCCATTTTACATAACAAGTCTCTGCCCAGCAGGTTAGTAGGAGTTGCGGCAGCCAGGAGAAAAGAATGTCTGGTATGCAATGGCCCAATACTAACCTCTGCAGACTTTGTTAAAGGATAACGTTCCACTTTACCTGTCACACCCATTGTTGGTATTGTCTCGTTGGTCACCTGTAAATTAACGGGAGATTTCATCACTGACTTGATCGCCCCTGTGTATACAAGAAAAGGATATTCAGTACCAGCTACATCAACCATCAAGACCGGTTCTTCCCTAGTACTTCCCGGTAACCTGACTATCTGTAGACTACAGGTATGATCTGACCCCTAGCGTTGGCTACCATTCTCCAATAAAGCATTTACGGCTACAATTGGAGCTGCTGCTTGCTGAACATTTGCTGGCCTCTGTACATAACCCTTATGGGGATATCTAGGTTTGCCCTGATGTGGGGTCCATACTCTTATTACTGTACAGTTTCTACTTAAGTGTCCTGTTTGTTTGCAATTAAAACATGTCCGTGATTCAGGTGAAAGCATGTGTTGTTGTGAAGTTTGAGCAGAGGGTAAAGGTGTTGGATATGGGTAAGGATAGGGAGGGTAAGGGTATTGTGGGGGATAAGAAGCAGGTGGATATCCTGGGACCTGTGGTTGCATTGGCTTTGTGGGATAGAGTTGTGTTTGTTGTTGAGTGGGGTTAGTGAGAGCAACTTGTTCTGACATGAGTGTGTGTGCAAGTGCAAGCGTGTCTGTTGGCTGTGATGTTACCGTCATTCCCTCCAATGCTTGTATACTGACAGCCATTAATTTTTTGCTCTGGGTCTCCCTCTTTTTAGAGATGTTTTTGTCATGTTCTATGGCAGACTCTATTAGGTTATCTATTGTAAGCCCCCTCCAGCCAGGCTGTGAGGTCTGAACCCGAGTTTTTAAATTCTCTTTTAAACCATCCATCAATATCGTGACTATCATTCCCCTGTGCTGAATGCTATCTTTAATATCTTCTATCCCAGTGTACTGGGCGATAGCCTGCAGAGCCCTGTCGCAATAGTCTTCTGCAGTTTCACTCTCCTTTTGTTTGATTGTGAAGATTTTGTTCCAGTTAACTACTACTGGAAAATATATACCCAATTGAGTCACAATGCGGGAAATGTTACCTTGGTTTACTTGGTCTGTTAAGGGAATGTCGCCATCCAATACACAATCCGTGATAAATTTTGTCACGTCGGTATTGCGTGGTAGACAGGTCCTTAACACCACACGCCAATCTTTATTAGTGGGCTCATGAGAACTACCCAAATTTCTCAAAAATCTTTGACATTTGTCTAGTTCCTTTTTTGGATCAGGGAAATCATTTATGATGGAATTTAGGCCCTCATTCAGAGCCGTACGCTCTGAGCAGAGCACACGCTCTGAATGAGGGCCGCCCTCCATAATTATAGAGCGTCCTCCTGGACGCTCGTATAGCTGTGTGTCACCACCCACAGCCTATACGAGTGTGTAGTTTGATGGCCGCAATGGTCGTGACCATCGCGACCATCTCCACTGCGAGCCGGAGCCTGCAGTTGAGGTTTTCAACCGCAAGGCCTGGAGTGATTTTGGCTCTATCAGAGCCAAAATCACTCCCACTGACATCACTAGTGATGTCAGTGGGCCGGTTTCTGACGGTAGGCGTTCCCTTGGGAACGCCCCCGTCAGGTAGGCACGCCCACCAAAGGGGGCGTGCTATCAATCAACATCGACAGCACGCCCCCTTTGATCAGACACAACGAGCGAAGGAAAGTCCTTCGCTCATCGCGTCAGGCGCATGCGCACGACGGAGCTCCCTCAATGCAGACCATCGACCCACTTGCGAGCGGACAGCCGCTCGCGAGTGGGTCTGAATCAGGCCCTTAGTTCTTCCCTTGTCCATGGACAATGCATTACTACTTCCCTCATGGGCACTACACCGTTTGCATCCGCATTTCCATTCGGAACAGTTATTGTCTGAATGGGATGCAGACCGGCAGCGTTGCTACCTCTGACCTGGTTACCTGGCTGGGGGTTTAATCTGCTGCTGCTACGTATGGTATTAACAACTTCCTCAATGGGTTCAGAGTGTATTAACACTTCCCTTGCTGTTACCGATGGAGATGGCGGTACCACACGTGATTGTGGTGATGCAGCATCTATCATTTGCACAGCATGGGAAATGGCAGACATTACAATAGTCTCATCATCTACATCATAAACATTTTCTTTATGGTTACTTAAGAGGAGGTACAAATTACTTGTTACATTTTTATGGGTATTTTTGGTAACTGTACTTGCACCTCCATCCCCATAAGGTGGGGGAGGTGAGCGTGAACTGCTGGCAATACTCTCCACGATGCTACCTTGCTGCATGTGCGCACCAATTTGTGGCTCGTCCGTATTGCAACTCAGCATCGCGGATGTATTTTCTGGCAATGCGCTCACAACGCTAGTTTGCGTCGTTTGCACATTCTTAAGCCAAGCATCCCCTTCATGCTGCCAGTTTTAAACATTCAAAATACTTAATCTTTTTCTCTCGGGATCGCACCATACTGATGTGATCCTGGACATTGTCTAACACACTTTTGTCAAAACTACCAATTCTGGGAAATGGTCTAACACTCTTGCTCGTCATATTAAACCATAAATCACAATACCCTATTGCATAAGTACTGTACTTAGTATGCATAATACAATGGGCTGATCCAATCGGAGCCTCCATTAGCAGTACAACATTGCCTAACATCTCTACTGTTTGCGTGGCTCCCATTCTGAGACAACTCCTACGCTTTTCAATAAAAATGTAAACTGGTGAAAGACAATCAAGACACTTTCACTTACCTGTGGACGATTTTAAGTTGGCGGCGCCCACACACCTGGAAAAGATTTAGTAAGGCAACTTCCACACCTGGATAAGATTTGAAACAGGCAACTTCCACACCCGGATAAGCTTTAGTAAGGTAACTTCCAGACCTATGAGAGTTTATATGTCGGCCACTCTCACGCACCTCTATACAACAAAGACAACATGTACACCTGCTACTGTGTATAGAACGGTAAAGCTGCTTACCGAGCAGCTAGGCTAACCCTTGCACTTAGCCCTTAAGGATCATACAATACCCTTAACTTTGTTCAACAAGTATTCACTGTTACACACTTTTTTCCTGCGCAGAAAAATACACATTTAACCCAGATATTGATAATAAAAAAAAATGTAAACCTCAATGGCTTTGTTCAAACACATGGCAACAGAACAGGAAGTGCGTATACGCTATTGTGCGACCATCCGCATACACATTAATGCGACTACCACACAACCGTATAATGACTTTTTAACTGCATATGCAAAAATGCATTTTAACCGCGTACGCAATACTGTGGCACCCCTCTAAACGCAAGGTTCTATCAACAGAGGAAAACAAACTTTTTCCTATCTTGTCCCTGGATTCTTGTCAGCTTCCTTAATTCACACGGAGACGGATAGTGATCTTTCAGCACAAAGTGGTTCCAGGCAAATCCTGCATGTGGCAACTCCACCCTTTGCTGAAATATCGATTACCGTATATACCGTGTGAGCAGGTAAGTGACTTCATTACGAGCCCCCAACTAACGAAACTGAATCAGAGCCTTTATATACCCCTGCCTATACCTTCTAAATATCCTTCCTATAAACCTCTAAGAATAGCGCTAATTTGTGTACGCAGTCTGACCGCAAATAAAGACAGGAGTGGAATCTGTGGTTCCAATGCACAAGTATTATTCAGGTAAAAGTACAGTCAGTTACACGCCATTGATACATACACAATTTAGGCATAAAAGGAAATATTACAGACCCAAGTACAGTATACATACGCTGCGCCTCCGGACCCAGAGATAGACCTCAGACTAGAGACCCTGAGTTCATACAACCTTCAGCATGGACTCCCTAACCAGTATTCGGACACATGCATTTATCCCCCCCAGACTAAAACAGGACAAAGGAGAAATTTCCTGCTGATGTCATTGGTTCCCAGAGGAGAAGCATATGTTACCGCACATTTAACAGGCTGGTTCAAATAGACTCCCCCTGCCTCTAACAGCAGGGGAATCTTTCTAATAATGCCTCCTGTAACATTCCAACAGCTAAACATTTTGTTGCTTGTAAATTCTGCGATCCGTAACTTGAGTTTGCATGATGCAATCTCTCCACCGATAACACCGGGATGCTGTAAAAAACGTACGCATCAGAACAAGACCAAACACACCTTGCTTATCATGTATAATACCTTAGTTATCAAAAACATTTATTTCTCAGCATTTAAACTAACTAAACCAACTTGAATCATACATTTTGATTCTTATGGAACCTTATGTGTAAATATGAAATATATGGTATTCAGGGTTTGATATAAGGATGCTAGTTAATGTGTGTATGATGATGAGTGCATTTGTCTCTAACATTTTAGCATGCTGGGCCAGATAGTTCTACATGTCCTGTCAGCAGGCCCTCCCACCTTTCCTGTGTCATTGCAGGAAGCTTGCTTATTTATTCTAGCTAGACCACCCGTTGTGGGCAAACACTATGCAGGAAGCTTATCTACACAAGCCAGTTGTCACCTGGCCATTTGCTTAATGTAATACTGCAAAGCCATTTCTGGAATATATCCCTTATAATACGTAAAGTAATGAAATAGGCTTTTAGTGAATCGCTTTAACCTATGGTAATGGTCACAGATGCATTCACATGGTTCTAATGGTATTATCGCCACATGTACTAAAATGTGAGTTTATCTAAAATGGTGCTTAGGCGGCCATTTTGCAAAATGGTGTCGCTGCGATTCAATTTTAAACTGATCTTGTCTCAGCCAGTAATCCAGCTTCGACAGACTACACCCCATGTAATTCATATCTGCAATGTATTTACATTTTAATACACAAAAAATATATGGACGCCTATAAAAGATTCAATGAAATAATTAAGCCATTGATTCCAAATCTGGCACCTTAATAGGTTTTAGTAAATTTTGGGAAGGCTTGTATGAATGCAATTAGGATTGCCTTTTCACATACTGAGTTCAAAGTGTTTTATTTTATCTGTGTCAGAGTCTCATTAAAAAAATGGCTTGAAGACTGAATATAATACTAATATGAACATAAAAATGACACTGAGGTCTCATGCTGCATTAGCCTTTGCCCAATTTATGATGTGAGATGTGTTTTTGAAAACCTTGCCATTACATTTCTAGATAAGAACAGCTATAATGTGGTGCTCAGATACTTCTTTTCCACATATACAGCCAGATGTGGATTATTTTTTTCCAGGGGGGACGAACTGCCACAGGAGGAGATGATTTTAAAATCAATTGATGCCAGCAATGTATTTATTTGGCAGGCTGCATTTGTGTGAAAGAGGTATGTGTGTTAGTGTGTGTATCTGTGTCAGTGTGTGTGTTAGTGTGTGTGACTGTGTCAGTGTGTGTGTGTATCTGTGTCAGTGTGTGTATCTGTGTCAGTGTGTGTGTCAGTGTGTATGTGTATCTGTGTCAGTATGTGTGTTTAGTATGTGTATCTGTGTCAGTGTGTGTATATCAGTGTGTGTCTATCTGTAACGGTGTGCTGAGAATTGACAAAGGGGGAGGCGATGATGTGGCAGAGAGAAGATGCAGGGGGAGATGATGGTGTGCTGAGAGATGATGCAGGGGTAATATTCCTACATCAAACAGGCATATTCTGGATGATGTGACCTACACGAATAGTGAATGCTGACTGAATACACCATCATCCCAGGGAGGATACATTTCTTCAGAGGTTACACATTGTGAGAAACCACCATATAGGTAAGGTGCTTATGGAATGGAAAGTAATTTTCCCAGAGTAATGAGAAATGGGTGGCATGTCATGTTGGCATGCTCCATTTTCAATGGCCATGCCCCTTTGATATGTGACTTCTCCCATTTTTTTTGCAAATATATTTTAGTATGTGTTTGTGTGTATGTGTGTGAGGGGAGGGAAAGAGGGGGGCACCTTTCTTCAACTTGCCCTGAACTCCAAAGACCCTAGCTACGCCACTGCCCCCATTTAATCCTGGGGTCCCCATTCATTCTGGGTTAGTTTTCAAAAGCTAGGAGAATTAAATATGGATAATTACCAGTTTGATGTAGTTAATTAATCTCTGCAGGGCTCCTCTCTCATTATTGGTAAACAAAATTATTAATAAATATTTGTTGTTTCTATTATTGTCTTTCCTTCTGAATAAAGTGTGTTGATAAAAATAACTAAAGAAAAAGTTGTGAAAAACACTAGACACTGTCTAGGGCCAACCCCTGTGTGTTTTGTACACAATACTCAAAAAATAATTTTATATTAAACCAACATATAAAATATATACACGCATAAATAGAAGTAATGCTGTATACCCTGGGTAGTCTCCCAGGAAAGATAACAAGAGAAACAAACCTAAAAGCAATTTTCTAGAAAATACGGTGCATAAATGCAATATTAATAAACCAAAAATAAGAAAAAACAACATATATAAATGTATCAATTAGTAATAAAGAAATACATAATTAAATACTGTGTGAGCGACCTAAACGCATATATAAAAAACAAGTTTAATAAACATATTATGCAATCCAAATATTATAACAAGCACAAACATGTGGTTATAATATAGTAGTAAGAAGAAATTAGGTAAAATGAGTATTTTAAAACACCAGAGATATGGACCTATCCCTTTTTTGCAAAAACATTGTGAATAGTCAATGGGTGCTCCAAATATAATTACTGGGTGCCTGCTCAGTCCCATAGGGTGCAGTAGTAAAGATCCAGCAGGGTTGGAATAGCCTGCAGTTTGTGCAGTCCCTTGGCTGTAAGATGCACCCAAATAATAAGATTCCAGGGAGGCTTTAACTTGTGATCACCCTGTTTTTGATGTTAATACCCATCAGATTTCAAGCTTCTGTTCTGCAGAAGATCCAATGGCAGTCCTGCCATCACCGTGATGCTTAGGGGAAGCTCTGCACAGATCACTATGTTCAGCGCAGACTTCATTGAATTAAAATGTTTATACATGGTTAAAACTATGCAAGGGGTCTAAGAGCCTAGGTTGCTAATGTAAAATGAGAGAAAAAATGTAGTGCTGGTAATTTTCCAATAACCAGCACCAAGCTGAACCAGCGGAGGCATGATACTGTACTATAGCAGGGGAACACACAGCTTGGCATGATGGCACTTGTCAAACCATAAATGCCAGCATGCTTGGATATTAATAGCCTGCTGACACCTGTAGTCCACCTGTAAAAAAAATTGAGCAAAAGACAGGCCACAGAACCAAATGTTGAATTTTGCAGCTGTTTCTATGCTCTGACCAATCAGCTTGTCAAAATTTATTCCTATGGAAAGTGAGGAGCAGAAGCACCATTTTTTTTGCCAAGAGTCTAGATGCTACATGGAAAGAAAAAGATGTGACCCCTTCATATATTATTAAATTGGTGAATGAGGGTTCAACATTCGGTGCCTGCATTCTATGTTTTGTTTACATTTTCTCTTAAAGATGGACTTCAGGTGCCAGTAGGCCCTGAATGTCTGGGAATGATGGCACTTGTAGCTTTACAATGCCAGGACAGGCTTGCTGGAATCTTTTAGGCAACCTGTAAAAAACTAAATTTTATAACTTATTACTATTAATTTCTGCACTTAAAGTCCAAGGGCTGTGAAGAAGACCGTAAGACTGGTTGTCCTTGGGGAGGAGGGGGGCACTATTTTTTGAATTGAGGTCCCCAATTCCCTAATGATTCTAGCCTTGGGTTAACCAGTTTTTGGCTGGTTGAACTTTATGGCAGGGGTCCCAACATAGTATGCTGCAGTCATATCTCTGCCTCAGGAGTTGTCAACTGCACCTGTGTCCTTCTTCATGCTGCCAGCTCCCTTCAAAGTGGCAGCTCTTTACTAGTGTTTTGCCTCCATTTCTTTCACAGCTTATCTGATTTGCTTGTACTGTACCACTCCCTGGCCTTCTGCATTGGCCTTCTGCTCCACCTCAGGAGTCTGATCTTTAGTCTCTTACACCCCCTCTCCACCAGCTGCTGACTAAAACTTGATCTTCTCCCCCTTGACTTTAGTAAAAATGGGTCAGGCTTCTCACTGAGATTAGTTTCACTTTCCTCTCGTCACTGGAGCATACTGCTAGGATCAGTTACGGTCATGTCGCTGCACCTTGTCTCTGCACCACCTCACACAGTAATGATCTCAGTTTACATCAGGTACGCTGATGCTCACAGTCTGCTACAGTACCTCAGGCAGCTCCCTCCTTGACTGCCTTTGGCCCCTCTTATATCCTCACTCCTAAACAAGAAAGGCTCTCTCACCTTCAAAACCTTTCTGAGAGTCTGGGCCCAAAGGTTCCATCCCAACTGTCAGTCTTGGATTGTGGGCTTCCAGAAAGTCTACAGTATGACAGCTGCACTTTTCAATTCAAACTGCTTTCCACTATAAGTCTTCAACCAGTTTAAACATACATTTCTATAAATATTAATATAATATTTATATTAATATATTTAAGTTTAATATATATCAATTGTGTGTATGCATATATATATATATATATATATATATATATATAATTAATCTTTACTAAACATAAAAAGTATTTTTTTTCAAAATGGTGCTATGGCCTGTAGTAATGCCCCAGATTCAGTTTTTTTATTTATTTAGAGAAATGTGTAATGGGTCTTCACAAGCTTACTAAGATGGAATGTAGAGGGTTAAACAGAAACAAAATACTGATGATACATAACACATTGTATAATTGTGACATTATCACCTAGTTAGATCAAATATTTAATCATCATTAATAATTGTCATAAGATCTCTGCACATAGTGATACATTTACAGTCAGCTGTGTATGAGAACATTCTAGTGAAAGTAAATAACTATAGGATTCTGCGGTATATAAATAGACCAGTCATACCTATTACTATAAGGCTACAGATACAGATCAGAGACTCAGCCTGTCCTGAAGACAAGAGAATGGAAGCCAGATCCAATATGAAGCTTTACCATGTGCATGGGATGGATTCCAGGGACTTCCTAAAATGTTACTTTAATTCAGAAAGTGCATTCAGAGATGAGTTAATGGTATTTATTATGCAGTAGCTGCACAGCGCATTAGTAACAGGTTTGTATTCAGGATAAATTGTTGCTTTATATATGTAATATGGTTATTCTGAGTACCAGAAATTAAATGGGAGACTATGGGGTCTATGTACTAAGCAGTGATAAGTGACAGAGTGAAAAGTGATGTCTGTGATAAGTGCCAGCCAATCAGCTCCCAACTGTAATTTTTCAAACACAGCCTGTGAGATGACAGTTGGGAGCTGATTGGCTGGCACTTATCACAGACTTATCACTTTTCACTCTGTCACTTATCACTGCTTAGTACATAGACCCCTTTATAATGTACAGGCAGGTGTGCAGTGTAGGTGGAACCAGTGGAGCTTTTGCTCTGGGTCCGGCTGGGAGCACTAAGGCATTAGATTGGCAGCATTTTTTTTTAAACATTTTAAATATAGACCACTATGATTTCCAAGTCCACTGGTCCCAAACAGAACTGCAGATATGCAGAAATAACACATGTACTGTGCACAGTCATGGAACCACACACTTAGCCGCTGGTCCAACAATGCATCACTGGAAGAGTGCAGTTTCCAGCCATTCAGATGCAGATGTGTGTGTGTGGTGTGTGTGTGTGTGTGCTTGGTGTGTGTGTGTGTGTGCATGTGCATTGTGTGTGTGTGTTGGAAGGGGATGACAGCACTGCAATGCTACCAGAGCATTAATGCGTATGCAGTCGGGAAGCCAGCGGACCTAATTCTGACAGCCGGCTTCCTCACTGCCTAATCCCAGTGAGAGTTAAATGACCGGCATCTACATATAGACGCCTGTCATTTTACTGATGCCGGGAGACCGGCGCCCGGCATCCCGATCGAAGTGATGCCGGGCAACGCTGCGGACAGCCGCAGGGGGAGGTTTAGGGCTCCCGGGGGGACTTAGGGTTAGGCACCCCCCCGGAAGGTTAGGGTTAGGCTAGGGGGAGCGAGGGTTTGGGATAGGCACTCCCGGGGGGACTTAGGGTTAGGCACTCACCCGTGGGACTTAGGTTTAGGCTGCGGGGAAGGGGTGGTTAGGTTTAGGCACTTAGAGGGGGGATTAGGGTTAGGCACTGGGGGGGAAAGTTAGGGTTAGGCACCCTAAAGGAGGGTTAAGGTTAGGATGGGGGAATAGGTTAGTGAATACTTACCTGGGGATGATCTAGATTTTCATCCTGTTTGGGCAGCCGCTGTCAGAATTTGAACCGCCGGACAGGGGTCCGGTGGTAAATTATACCGATTCCCATTAATAATCTTCCTTCCATTTGTGTAAAGATCCATGAAGGCCGTGCTCAGGTCCATGTTATTGATGTGACTTGGGGGTATATTTACTAAAGTTTTTGACACAAGCATAAGCTGCACTAATGCTGTAGGAATAATGGCTAATCCAGGATATGCAATGCTGGCAACTATCCTGTGGTATACAAATTACCTCCTGACCAAGAAAGCCCAGTAGCTTAAAGTAGAGGAATAACAGTAGGATATTGATGTACCACAGAGCCTATGAAAGCCTAGGTTCCCTCATGAACAAATACATCTCAAAGCCATGTCTGCTGGTGAATTAATACAGATGTTTTGCCTCAAACATTCCAACCTTATGATACTGTATGACCTTGTCAAGACTCAGCCTGAGCCAGATACTGCAAAGTCACGGTCAGTTACAGGCCTGCACAAACTGCTGTGTGCTTTGCATTTTTTTGCTACTGGTTCCTTTCAGTCAGTGTCTGGGTTAGTGTAGGATATTTATCAGCCTACCTTTAGCAATCACCTCTCACATGATATGGCTGCACTGATCTCCCTCTGCAACATCTACATCCGCTTTCTCAGCCAGAAGTCACAGTGCCATGAAGTTAGTGTAGCTTTCTATAGTCTTTTAGACATATCCTGGGAGCTGCAGTATAATTTGTACACACATTAAGGTGGCCATACATGGCACAATATACGTGCCGATTCGACGGATCAGGATGATATAGGTGCTATATTGTGCCGTGTATGGGCACGATATCATACCTGATATCGTGCTGCGCGCTCCCGCGGGGTCATACATCGCATTCCTGCAAAACCATCTGACCTGGGATGCGATGTACGATCCCATTCAAATGGTGGAGGGGGGAGCCGGTATATCGTGCTGTCTGTGGGGATCGCACGAATGCCGGCAGTGACAGCACGATCTGTCTGCTGACTGATCGGCAGTTGCACTTCATGGTGCATCGCACCGTGTATGGCCAGCATTAGGTTGAGACCACCCAGGAATACTGCACACCTCTACATCATACTTTCAGCGGGGGCATGTCCTGTCATTGATGTCACATCGGGGGTGGAGCCAGGGTGGGGCCACATGATCACATCATGATGCCCCCCCCTCTTCACAATGCCATTATTTTCGAGCCAGCCTGCTCTACATTAATTATCATTATGCATATACTATCAATGTGCAGGTGGTCTGTAATGCAAAACAAAAAGAATATCAGTGTTGTAACTGGCTATCCTGGTCCCTGTGACAATGCCTACATCCTCAGTAATTCCTCCCTTTTCACAAAGTTTGAGGCAGGACAAATGCCGGAGAGATGCTTGCTGGGTAAGTCACCTGTACTGTGTATATTAAGTAACCAGCTAATTGCACTTGTTAATATATGTTACAATTGTGTTTTTCTTTTTGTTTTGCCCAGCTGTGGCTCTTTCACAAATTCAGATTCCTGGCCCCTGCCTCCTTCTGAACACTTTCAGCAAATGCTTGTTTCCTCTCATCTACTCCACTTCCCTCTCCTCTCTTAGCCAAGTCCTATCAGCCTCCATAACAAAGTTTCACAGTTTCCAAAATAATACTCAACCTAGACTGACAAACTCTTTTCACTCTAAATTAATTACCTCTCTGCTGTAAAAACTCTGCTTCATCCACAAAACTCCCTTTCACTTTTACTTTGCAAAGGTGTCTGTCAGGGTTTTTAGTAACCATTTCTTGCTATTTACAGTATATTGCTTTTGGCATATGTGTACCAATAGCAATACAGGAGGAAGTCTGGAATTTGATATTGTTTGGATATTCAAAACAGAACAAGAAACCTCTAGTAAAAATTGGCCAACATTGAGTTATATTTTGAAATCAATTTCAAAATTGAATCTTTGTAAATGTGGGATTTTGACAGAGAAAATGAATGTCGATTTGATTTGATTTTAGCAGAATTAAGTCGAACATAAAATTGAATGCAAAATTGAACTTTAGTAAATATACCCCATGGTCTCAGTTTGCCTAACACCCCAGTTCCAGCGCTTTAAGAGCAATTTTTTTCATATAGAGCCTGTAGTAGCCATCTGTCTTACAGAGCCATGCTGTCATCTCATAACCTCTCTACCTTAGCTCATTGCCATAAAGTGCATCACCAGGTGCAACCATCTCTCCTTCTCACCTGTCCCTAATACCTCACCATAGGTATGTACAGGGAAAGGGGTGTTTGAACAAACCCCCCCTGTGTCACAGGCTAACCCTCGCTACCCCATGAAACTACCTAAAATAACAACACCCCAGCAACATATACTACCTACTCTACCCCCTGGCTCAGGTGACATACACTCCCAGCCATACCTTCTGGCCCCAGTGACATACACTACCCACCCTACCCTCTGGCCCAAGTTACCAACACTAATTGCCCTACCTTCTGGCCCCAGTGACATACACAACCTGCCTTACCCTCCAGCCCTATGGACATATGCTACACACCCTACCACTCTGGCCCCAGAGAGATACACTACCCACCAAACCCCTTTGCCCCAGAAAAACAGTACTCCCCCACAGTCCAGCCACATATATGACACACCCTATCCCCAGGCTCCGAAACAATTATAGAACACCTTCCCCAGCCCAAAATGATACACTACTCATTCTATCCGCCCAACACTGGTATATACACTACCCATCAGTTCAAGGGACATACACTCCCCTGTCATACTCTCGGCCACAGGGGCATAAACTTTCCATCCTTTCTCACTGGTACCAGAGATCTACACAACCCATCCTGTCCCTCCAGCCCCTGGACACTTAAAGCCAATCAGTGAACACTAACTCTAATAGCAGCCTCTGATTGGCTGACAGCCCAGCAAGTGTAGGAAACCTAGTGGTTTTCATCACTTGCCGGGAAGAGCTGTATGTGGAAACACATATAGCTCTTCTGTTCAAAATGTATTGGGACACTCTTTTTGTTTTAATGACCGGGACTCTACTGGAGAAGAGGACAGACCTGTGCCAATAGGTAGGTGAGTAATTTTTAATGGAAAAATGTGGATGCTACTGGAGAAGAGGAACGGATGCTGGAAACAAGTATAGTGTGTGTGTGTGTGTGTGTGTGTGTGTGTGTGTGTGTGTGTGTGTGTGTGTGTGTGTGTGTGTGTGTGTGTTGGTGTAATAAACTTTTTCTGTGCATGGTGTATGTGTACTGTAGTTCTTTTAATATTTTTTTTTTACAGTGGAGGTACTACAGCCAGCTACCTGCTGGTACTTGTAGTTCTACAAGTGCCAAAAGGCAGGAATGCAGGGACCTGTAGTCCCACTGTAAAAAACAATATTATACATTTATTATGACTATTATCCCTGCACACACTGACTAGGGATGCAGGGAAAAACCCTGGGCTTCAGCTCAGGCCTAGGGTGTTCAGGAGAGGGGGTCCCCTGGGATCCCCAGCCTGGGCTGACTAGTTCAGGCTGTTAATGCTTTAGATGGTGTGGCATTACACTCCAACTAGCCTGAGCCCGGTAATGGTTTTAAAAATACAGGGAACCCCAAACCATTTTGCATGGTATTTTTAAGACCAAGAGAGGCTCACAGAGCCCAGTAATGGTTCATAAAATATGCAGGACCCCTACACATTTTGTCCCCCACATTTTTTTAACCAGGACTGGCTCACAGAGCATGGGGCTAGTTATGCTTTTGGGAAGAGACTCTTTTTTTAAAACCACTACACACATGCAGCTTGCACGTATCACATTCATATGTGCAGGTTGCATGTTAGGGTGTGTTTGGCTATGGTCAGACAATGGGAACACGGGGAGAAACACAAATACATACACCATTGAAAAACACAATTCAGCAAAACATGATTCTTGGTAAATTTGTGTGTTTCAACTGTCAAAAATATCCCATGTTTCAGAGATGCTGTGAGTGTTTAAACTCAGACCAGACACAATTCTTAATAAGTTTATACTCATGTGTCCATTAAGTAATTCACACAGCTGTGAGTAATACATTAATTCTCAGATTGCCAGTAATTTATTTAATTGCCAGTATTATACCAGGAAACATACAGTATGAAATCTGACCAATGCTATGACTCCCATTATCTTTCTTTGCCAATAACTCACTAAAATTATATAGAATGTTGATTTTCTTCTTATCTGAATCTTTCCCTGCAGATCATATAAAAGGAGAAACTTTGTTTGACATCAGTGCTGGATCCATTGTTCATCATCTTTTTGTTATCAGTGATTTTTTTAATGAGATCATTATACTAAAATTAAGAGAGTCGTGTATTAGGGAACTCAACAAATGGGTGAACACCCGCACTGGGGCTTTTAATTGGACTCATGCATCACAGATTGTTACCATGCTGGGAGGCATCAGGTAAAAAGTGACTCTAACATAAAAGAACTTAAAAGAATGAGTCAATTTAAAAAATAATAACAAAAATGTAACTTAAAGAGTAAATGTTTTAGTTTTGAATGGAGATCAGAGAGTTAGATGATAATAGTGAATATTTCATAGTTGGTGGTGACATTCTTCCCAACTGAACAGTTCCATTTGTGCAGGTAGAAATCCAGGGAAAACAAATAATTAAGATACTTTACACATAAAGAGCACATAGAGAGTTACAAGTAAATTGTTTATGTTCTTTGATAAGATAATATTTTGTTTGTTTTTTTGTGGTTGAGGTAAAAAGAAACTGAAGTGAAACACATTTCAGCACTGTCATTTGAACCTGCTGTATTATATAATGTAATGGCTCAATTATATTAGTGACCAAAAACAAGACAAGGAAGAAAAGATGAAGGAAACCATTAAACACATTGTGAAGATTGACTTCAGCAAAGAAAACCTTACAGATCCGGTGGTGTTACAACAAGCCGATTGTCTACTTACAGCGTGGGTGCTAGATGTGGTTAATCAGGACCTGCACGATTACATCAGAAACCTGAGGAAGATGTCAACGCTGCTTAAACCTGGGGGTTGCTTGATTGTAATTGGTTACTTAAATACCACATATTTTACTGTTGGTAATGATAGGCTGCATATATTTTGTACAAAAGACCCTTACTTATGAAGGATTTATAATTGTTTCCTTTGAGTTACTTGATAGTAAAGTAGAGAGTAACCTCACAGATTATAAGCAAGTGATGGTGCTTACTGCTGTCAAAAGGAAAACATAGAATGTCTGAGTAGTGGCCATTGGCTGGGTGGATGATCCCTTCAAAAGCTTCTTAAAAACTACTGTTATTCTTAACTTCTAAATATCTCAGTCATTTACTAAATGTGACATATTGTACAACTCATATCATGTGATTTAGATAACGTTTCTATTAAAAAAATAATTTTCATTAAATGTCAATTATTTTTATCTTCTTGTTTCTAATAAACCAAAATAAAGAAAAAAATGCTAAAATGGTTTTCCTTTGTGTTTTTTATTCACAGCAAGGTAATGAAAGGTAGAGGTTCTAATTCTATGGAAAAGAGTGCCGGCACTCATCTAACCTGCTGAAGGTCCTTTGGACAGGTGATTGTCTCCCTTTATGTAGCTGTTAAAATGGACTAGTTGGGTGATACATATTCCAGGTAAGACTGTTAATCTATCCCAGGATTATGATAGACAAACTACCTGTTTCTGAAAAAAAAATGTTGGTACTTAATACCACTAAGTACCCTCAGAAAAATAACACTAATGAAAAACATATTGAGTTGTACATGGATGGCCAAATGATAAAGCAGACCAGTAGATAGAGAACACATTTTTGTCAAACTTAATTTGACAGGTACCATGCCCCCAGACCCTCCCATAACACCTCCCCCTGGCACTCCCACTTTTCCTTCCGTTTTGATATCGCTTCATATAAAATTTATATGGCTTAATATAAATTTTATGTGGAGCAATATCTTTTTGATAGGGTTTTGATAGAAAAATTGAAATCAAATGTATATAAATGCAATAGGCCTTGATATAAAATGTTATATCTTTTTGATAGGTTTATATAAAATGAGTTTAATGTTTAATCAGACAGTATTGTTGTTAACCCTTCGTGATAGCTATAAAAGTAAATACATCTTTATCTGGCAGGCAGACATGCCTACAAACAAAAAAAAACGGTGAGTCACACCGCACCGCTAATCGAAAAAAGCAGATGAAAAAGGCGTATTACACGGTATTGAACCCCAGCAGTTATAGCGGCTTTGATAAGTATTATAGGGCCAATAAAGACACGTTTAAAAGAATGTAAATTAAAAAATGGATGCAAAAACAAGATGCATATACGTTACATAATCCAGCTAGGAAAAACTATAAATGGAACATGATCTGCGTGTCGGATATAAATCAGCAATGGCAATGCGACTTGGTATCACTCATAGACCTTGCGGAGTACAATGATAGTTTTAAGTATATATTAACTATTATCGATATATTCAGTAAGAGAGCCTGGGCTGTAAGCCTAAAGTCTAAGAGTGGCGCAACCATCGCTAGTGCTTTTGAAAAAATATTTCAACAGGGCTGCCTGCCATAGAAGCTGCAAACTGACAGCGGTAAAGAGTTTCTAAACAAAATGCTAAAAAAAAACTGATAACACGGCGATAGCCCAAGGGGCTCGGGTCACCCTTATTAGTTACCCCATAGCAACATTATTCAGCTAAGTGGATGTTACTTTGGGCGACAGACTCATATCACAATCCAACAATCTTTATGCCTACCGCGCATACATTGAGACTATATTGAATTATAGCTCCGAAGCTTTGTCAACAAAGCACACCACAGGATTATTTTATAAAGATGTGGCTGGGGAACATAACAACAAGGTGCTGGACGGCCTTAATACTGGCTTCAGAAAACGCGCAGGAGCGACCACGCAGAGTCACTAGTTTGAATTGCTAGGACCGCTTCACTGCGACCATTTCCACGAGCATAAACTAATTTTAAATGCCGTTGACTGAAGATTAAACTCACCAGAAACAAAGACTCATTCTGCTTGATGGCAGCTGAAGCGGATGCCTTTAAAATACTGATCGTCGCAGCGTCCCTGTTTGTGAAAACAGTACAGGTCTCACCAGCATGCGCATTTGGCACGCGCATGCCATGCTAAACAACAACGCAAAATACATGATTGACCAAGTTGGAATGAAAACCTACAGCGTACCCGCAGGCAGTAGAATGTATAGTCTAGAAAATCTATTTTTAGGTCAAGTGCCGAAAATGGTCATAGTTGGGTTTGTGAACAACGAAGCATTTTCAGGAGCCCTTGATCAGAACTCCCTTTGTTTTGAACATAAAAATGTGAACTTTGCATCCCTTTATCTGGATGGAATGCCGCACCCGGCAAAACCATTTCAACCAGACTTTGAACACAGTAATGCTGTAAGAGAGTATATGTCGCTCATACAGATCACAAATAAGCAGCAATCTGACGCTGGAATACTGGTTGACTGTGAAGAGTACCTCAACGGCTACACGCTATTTGCTTTTGATCTGTCACCGGAGCAGGAGTGCGGAGAGCACCTTTCCCTGATAAGAACGGGCAGTCTATGTGCCAAATTCTGCTTCACAGAAGTGTTGGATCGTACGGTCAATGTGATAATTTCCGCTATATTTGATAATATGATAATATCATTGAGATTAATCAAAGGCACGATGTGCTGTATGATTACCTATAAGTGAAAAAAGCTATTTCAATATTTTATTGAACCTTTTAACGATTATCATTACGTGATAAAAAAAAAAGAGAAAATGAACACACTACAGATAAATTGTGTTCTCTACATGGAACCAAGCACGCACCGTCATTTTAAAGGAATCTACGTGTGTAATATTTTGCCTACCAATAAACTGTCGCACTACCCCTTCACGTTTGTAATCAACACGCATAGTAACGGACAGCCCGGCGAACACTGGTTGGCCGTTTATTTTAATGAAGCTGGAGTTTGTTATTTCTTTGATTCTTACATACTCGCACCAGACAGCGTTTTTTTCCAAAAGAATATCATAAAGTTTTTACATTTTAATTCAAAAAGCATTTGTCACCAAAACCACCGGTTACAAGGCTTTTCAAGCGCTGTATGCGGGCAATATTGTATTTACTTCATATTTTTAATGTGTAAAAACTACAAATATGAGTAAGTTCTGTTCCTATTTAGGCCCGTATTTAATTTGAGCTGAGCCGGGTTAACTTAACGTGGCCCGGACTTAACGCTGGCTTCGCCTGTTTTCCAGGCGTGCCCACGTATCCACATATTCAATTTGAAAGTAGGTGAAAACGGGACCCGGCGATACTTGGATCGCCGGTAAAAATAGGGATTTTCGGGAAATAATCCTAAAACCTCCCTAAAGATGTCCAGACCTCGGGGATTACTATGGGTACCCCCGTTTTTGCCTGCAGAAGAAAGTCGGGGTTTTTAATGAGCCGCGGCTGGTGTTTTTTTTTCCGACATTGCAGAAGTGATGCAGAAGAGCATTTATTTATTTTTTTCAATTTTAAAAGTGGTCCCATCAAATTTGGGGTACATGAAAATGGGTGCTAGCATATTTTTAACCACTTAACTGACGAATTCTTTTTCCAAAAACCGCTCCAAAATTGTCGGTTTCTTTTATGATTGAATTAGGTCACGAACATAATTTTAAACTTATCCATCACTATTTTATTTGAAAAAAATATTTTTTTAAAAACACAGTATACCATAAAAATAACAATTTTTATATTATACTGTAGTGATGGCCATTGACGGCTGTACCATCGATGGTTCAACCATCGTTAGAAGCCATCAATTGTTTTGCGATTGGTCGAGGAGATCTGTGTACACCACAACTGCCGATGTTTCCTAAACATCGATTGAGGTTTGCCATCGATGGTGCAACATTGATGGCCACCAGTGATGACAAACCACTTGTTTTCAGCCAGACCATCGATGGTTTTCAAACCATCGATGGTCAGTTGCCATCCCTAATCAGAGGCTCTGCGATATCCATAGATCGATATATATATATCGATCACACATTATATATATATATATATATATACACACACACAGTATATATATATATATATATATATATATACACACATATACATATATACAAAAAAGGGTGAAGGAGCGGCGCCTTCAGTGTAACAACTTTTATATTAGGACCAAGTCCATAAGGTCCAAACACACAGTTTATCCTTGTAGTGTCTTCGTGTAAATCCCACGATGTAAATCTCAAAGAAAACAGAAAAATAAAACAAACATAGTGTAGTCTGAAATGATATAATATATATATATATATATATATATATACGTTCAAAAAGTGCTGTCGTGCAAAAGTGGTGACATATAAACAATAGCCGTGTGTTAGAAACACTCCACTCGTGTGGATACAACAAAGCTTCAACACCCCGAGTATATATAAGAAATAGCCTTGTACCAGCTGTTTACTTGTCTCATGTCAAGGTAACAGGTATCTTTCTTTTGGTCCTTTTCTAGGTCCAGGAACTAGTTCCAAATGCATATGCAAACATAGAGAAAGAAAGGAGGGCCTCCAATAGTGTAATAAGTTTAACACATATACTTTAATGGAGACAACAACAAAAAAGACTCGTACAATATAGCAAGATTAAAAGGGCTTATCTGTCCAACAATGTGGAGGTGTAGCATGAGGTCCTACTAAGTACTGCTCAATGCGTTTCGTCCCTCTGTGGTCTCTGGGGACTTCCTCAGGAGTGGATACAGCAATAGGGATACTCTATCTTAAACACATATATTTATACCCATACTAATAGTAATCACCTGGATTACATTTAACGAGCGTCCTGGGCCGCCTCTATGCACATGCGCGAGAGTTCCAGGCTCTCGCGCAGCCTGTAGATTGAGGTCAACAGTCCATGTCGCATCATCAATGCAGATGCCGCTATAGATGCCCAGAGTGAGTCTCTGTGCTTATCAAACACCCTTACTCAGTACAAGCGGGGTGGGGTGACACTTTTGGCTCTATCGATTCCCATAACTATATACTTGCGGCGCCCATTTTCCCATAGACTTAGGCGGTCGCCGTTTTGGGTATGTCTTGGGAAATTATGTAGTTGCTAAGCAACCCGGCTCCCCAAAATGTCTCACTTTTATATCTATGATAAACTGATATATATATATATATATATATATATATATATCAAGTCAGTTAGTAATGGACAACTTAAAAGTGCATTAAATAGGTAAACTATATACAGGAATTATAAAAATAAATAAATACTTAAATAGACAGATATAATGGACATGTACAGTGTATAACATGTTTAAAATCATACTGCATATAGAATTATACACTGTAAAATATAAAATATACAAGGTATAAAATATATATATAAAACAATATATAAAACAACTAAGAACCTAAGAGGATTGTGTCAGTAAGTATAGAAGGCTTAAAATATACTAAATATTTTATAATAATAAATAAATAAAGACGAACTTAAAAAGGGGAATAAAAATAATATAACAATAAGAATTCTCGAAGCTATGAAGCAAGGCTATGTACATATTATATATTTAAGAAATGAATAGATTGATTTTAACGTTACAGGAAGGGGGCAATTTCATACCCCTCATTCATACCATTGGAGGTAAGCATATCCAACATATATATCCAATACATTTCTCGTTTTGCAAGTATGTTATCAAGATCTCCGCCTCTCTTCCCCAATGTAACGTGTTCAATTCCTTTAAAGCAAAAATTATCTAAGTTGGAATTATGGACTCTATTGAAGTGCCTAGGAATTGAGTGAGATTCAAGCTTGTTTCGAATGCCTCTTACATGTTCCTGAATTCTAAAGGCCCCCATACATCAGAGATTGATTGCAGCAATCGTGCAATTTGCAATCGATTGTGTATAAAAATCTTTCCCTTTTTCAATCGATTGCATATTGGAGAGATGCCACAATCGATTGAAAAAGGGAAAGATTTTTATACACAATCGATTGCAAATTGCATGATTGCTGCAATCAATCTCTGATGTATGGGGGCCTTTATTCTCAGGGGCCTTTTAGTCTTCCCTATATATTTATAGCCACATGTGCATTCAATCATATAAATTACGTGTGTGGTAGAGCAGTTAATCATTTCTTTGATTTTAAAATCTTTGCCTTTTTGGTTCGAGAAGCTTTTTGTTTCTTTACTTGCAAATTTACAGATGCAGCAGTGGTTGCACTTATGGAACCCTTTCGATTTTGCTAGCCAACCCGTATTGGTTGTACTGGGATCAGTATCAAGCATACTAGGGGCAAGAATTTCTTTAAGGTTCCTGGCTTTTCTAAATATTATCTCAGGTTTTGGTGGGAGTATCGTATTAAGAACTTGGTCCATTTTGAGGATATTCCAGTGTTTGTGGAATGAGGCTTTTATTCGCTTCTCTTCCTCATTATAGGTAGTTATAAAACTGAGATTATCCAACTTAGTGTCTTTGTTATTATATGATAATAATTCTGATCTATTGGTAGACTCAGTTTTCACTATAGCTTTATTAACCAAATCTTGTTGGTAACCTCTTTCAATAAATCTCGATGCATATATATCCAGTTGTTCTTTACAAGAATCTTCATTACTGCAGTTTCTTTTTATTCTGCAGAACTGTGAGTAAGGAATATTCACTTTCCAACCTTTTTGATGACCACTCTTATAATGTAGATAACTATTTTTATCGACCTTTTTAATATAATTCTTAGTTTCTACTGAGTAATGCTGGGCTACTACTACTACTACTAGATCCAGATACTCTATCTCTATCTTATCATATTTACAGGTGAAGGCAAGATTATACAGATTATTACTGATATGTTTGATAAAATTCTTCTTAGTAAAGGGTTATCCTTTGCTCCAGCCAATAAGCCGAATGAGTTTCAATTATATATAGACCTTAATAAATATGTAAGAAAATTGACCCTTAAAAGACACTTTTTAAAATCTGAAACAGGTGTAATTAAAAATTATGAGTCTATTGTTAACAAATCAGGTCTCAAACAACCCTCTAAATTTTACCCTCTAGAATCAAAAAGCAGTCAGATTGATATGTTTTATGAGCTAGTTAAGAAGGATCTCTGTACAAATTCAGTAGAAACTAAGAATTATATTAAAAAGGTTGATAAAAATAGTTATCTACATTATAGTTATCTCCTTAAATAGGGAGTGTGTTTGACATAATTTTACATAATTTATGTGGTTTATTCTTCACTATTTCTTTTGACTATATCACATGTATTGTTTATGAGCTTTAGTGCGCCACTTATACCATTTCATATCATATATATATATATATATATATACATATATATTTACACATACATATATATATATATATACATATATATATAGAGCCGGAGCCACAGCGGGATTGTCTCCCGCTGGCGGCACGGATACAGAGCAGCGGCGGCGGCTACCAGAGTCACCGCCGCTGCTCCTTCACACACACAGTGATCACTATGTGATCACTGTAGTTCCGGAGCCACAGCGGGAGGGTGTCCCGCTGGCGGCCTGGATAGATAGCAGCAGCGGCGGCTGCCAGAGCCGCCGCTACTGTCATTTACTGAAGGCGGAGGATGGCTGCCCGATCACTGCTGGCCACAGTGATCGGGTCACAGCAGCAGCACTGCTGCTTCTATGGGAGGGGGGCTGCCGGCAGTTCCTGATCACTGTGGCCAGCAGTGATCAGGACACGCTGGAGAGGCAGCCATTCTTGCAGAGGGACCAGAAGGTCCCTCTGATGTAGGAGGCTGCGGGAAGATTAGCTTCCCACAGCCACCTAGTGGGCATTTCTGACTGGTCGTATCAGATACGACCAAGTCAGGGAAAGCCCAGCCTGGTGTGGTAGTATCTGATATGACCGTGCCAGGCAAGTCATTAAGTCCCTAAAGGTATTTTTTTCAATTCTGCAAAAATACTCCTGCTGCTACTCTGCGCAATAAAAAAAACACCTGCCACATACTTGGGGACCCCACCAGTATTAATTTCGTTAGTTTGGCTTTTTGTTTGACTTTTTTTTTTTGTCACCCCAAGTTTTTAATTTTTTTTAGGGTTGTCCCAAATTTTTTTTTGCTTCATTATTTTTTGTAACATTTTGTTTTAAGGTGGCATTCCCAAAAGTACAGGCTATTTTTTATAAGCCTGTACCCCTAAACCCCAAATCTAAACTTTATTTTACTTGCTATAGTTGATTAAAAAATATCCCTGTTTTTTAAAAGTGACCTTTGACCCCATTTATGAAAAAACGAGAATTTCAAGAAATATGCCTGGGACCCCCCTAAATATGTCCAGACATGGTGGATCACTATGGGTACCCCTATTTTTACCTGCAAAATAAAGTCGGGTTTTAAATAGCTTTTTTCTTGCCATGGCTATTAGAAATCCCGACTTCCTTCAGGAGATAAAAATTGGGGAACCCATAGTGATCCCCCATGTCTACACATCTTTATGGGGGTCCCTAGAATATTTCCTAAAAAATTCCCTTTTTTTTAACCTGTAAAAAAAATTTGTAAAAATGTACAAAAAAAAGACATAAGGTCCCCCCTCAAAAGCCAAACCAGCCCCAGGCTTGCCAACCAGTGGTGGTTTTTAAAAATATGGGGAACAAAATGTGTAGGGTTCCACCGTATTTTAGAAACCAAGACCAGGCTGCAGGGACTAGTGCTGGTTTTAAATTTAGGGGGCAAAAAAGACATGGGGTACCCCCTATATTTAAGACCAGCACCAGACCCAACTAACTGGGGTGTAATGCCACAGCCCGGAGACCCAATCACTGGGGCTCCAGGTCCAATGCATTACACCCCAAGTCGGTCAGCGCAAGCCGATGATCTTGGGGGAGTTGGAGACCCCCCAATAAAGTGTCCCCCCTCTCCTGAGCACCACAGGCTTATGCTGAAGCCTGGGGCTCATCCCCATAGCCATGGAGCAGTGGGTATGGGGGTAATATCGAGGCCAAATAATGTAACACTATTGTACTTTACAGTGGTACTACAAGTGCCAGCATGCCTGCCATTTTGCACTTGTGGAACTACAAGTGCCAAAAGACATGCAGCACCTGTAATTTCACTGTAAAATAAATAGTTTAAAAAAATACAAAACACACACACCGTGACAGTATAACTTTATTACACACACCTACCCATTCACACATACTTACCTATACCAGATGTTCGGTCCCCTTCTCCATGTAGAATATCTAAAAACATGGCCATGCAAATAAGAAATCATACTCACCTATATCCTGGCGCTGGTCTCCGCAGTAATCCACGTACTTGGAATAAAAAAAAAAAATACTACATGACTCACGAACAAACTATGAGTATGTGTGTTGCCACATATACTCATTGCTCCCGAATTCCAGCAGATGGCGCATCCACGGAGCTGGCAGTCCTGAGAGCCAATCAGCGGCAGCACTGTCTATAGAGCGGCCGCTGATTGGCTTTGGCTACTGACAGTTCCCACGTGGGCGAGTCACGCCATGTATTTGACCTTTTAGCATATTGAGCGCAATCTTACAAATGGCCGTCACCAAATTGTTTGAAGCCGTGGATAAAATAGCGTTTCTTTTAGTTGGTGTCGCCTTTATTAACGCTTTTAAAATCGTCCAATTACGACGTAAGCGCCAATTATGACGTAAGCATGCCGACATGCTCGCTGATGGTGCCGCTATGGCGAATGACTAAAAGTTGAAGAATTACAGCATTTTAGAAGTATACTTTTTAAAGATGTACGCTACCAGTGTATCCGACGGGAATAACCTGCTTCGTAAATGGTACTCATCAAGCGAGTTGTTTCTTAAATCAACCAGTAAATACCCATAAGGCGCTCTGGTCACATCTTCAAAAGCCTCTAAAAAGAACAGCGATTTACCGGGATACATCTGCCTAGCCAGCATCGTCACTTGCAATTTATCCCTAGGGTTTTTGAAAAGAACCATATATTTTGTATTTAAATGTATAGTTCTGCTCTTTTTACCCTGACAAAAGACATTTTGCACAAGGTACATGATACTGAGATTTCTCTGGTGTACATACTTTGTGAAAGCTTTCTCAATCTCCGTATTATTACTAGCCGACTCCATCAGATCATCAACCACTACTAAATTAACCTTATTGGGTGGGAAAAGTTGTTCGTCATTAAAAGTCTCATATAGCCCCTCTATAAAATGCATACCAGGATTGCACCTTGACTGCCAGCAAGAGTAAAACCAAACAAAATTATCAGGAACGTGTGAGAGGTGTGTAGCGAATTATGCAGCAGCATTTTCACAAAATAACTTTTACCCGAATTGGAGGGGCCTGCTACAATACATGAAAATTGATATTGCAGCCTGATATCCATCTTAAAACCCAAACGGAAGCATTGTGAAGTTATCTTTAACCTTCCGTTTAGTGTAAACGCACTTTTGCGTTTTCTGCAGTACTCACGTTTCAATCTGCCAATACTTTTTAAAACGCACTATACCAGCCTGGCGACCAGGTCTTTCAGGCTGTCAAAGTTGACATGTTGCGCATTATCAACATTAAGCATGATTCCTTTAACTTTTAATCTGGTCTTTCCATTATTTAAACAATATCCGTATGACTTGGGCCATGCTGAGACAAACTCTGTTATATGCGCACCAGCCGGGATTTCGCTATTTAGTTCGCCTAGATAATCACCCAATGGCGGATTCCAATCACCGGGCCTACTGACAAAAATGACAGAGTCTGTATCATGGTAAAGACAACGCTCTTGCAACCTATCCAGCAGTTTGTACAGTTCAATACGGGCATACGCCGTTGTAATTGCGGCTATTAAAATATTACAAATACGCAAGCTGGTGTAATGAACTTTGGCATATTTCCAATTCACCACCACCACGTCGTCATCTATGAAGTCTAAGAAGACACCCAATAGTGGGGCAAAAACGCATATTCAAAAAGTTTGTCGGGATCGGACACGATTGCCATGTTGGCCAAGTTGTACCGCTTTGCAAATTTACCCCAAAGGCTATTAAGGTAGAGTTTTAAAAGTTGGTGCTTAGCTGGATTAATATGAATATTATCCGGTCGTAAAGACACCCCTTCATTTTTTTGATAGGCGTCTATATACGCCTGGCGCTTCTTAGAGTCTGTACACCATTCGGGATACCCGGACGCCTCTTGTTTGTCCCTGAGATGTAATTTAATGTACACTGAAAACAAATCATCGGCTTGGTTATCAAAATGTCATATCTCATAGATTTTACACGCTTTGTAAACCTTGTCAACGGCTAAATTTAACTCTATGGTACACCACGTACCGACAAGGACTCGTTCCTCGTCGTCATGTTCACACAACTCTGCTTGCCCAGATTCGCAGCATGTTCAACATAATGGAAACTTTAGTTTACCAAGCATTTTAACCGGTAGAACAGGAAAGAATGGTCCATGCGGCGGGTACACTTTTACTTTGGCGATGCCAAAATATGTTGTGATATCGCCAAAATTTTTATAAATGATCCTGGGATGTTTTACAGGATATGATTTGGTTTTGTTGACAAACGGGTACAGACTGTTAAAATCATAGTAGTGTATGCGCTCGTCCTGTTGTGTTTGGTGATACAGCTTTATGGCATTTGTACGTCCACCGTAAAGTACAGCGCGCGGGTCCAAGGGTTCAGGCAAATCTATGCCCTTAAGAAACACCTGTAAACACGTATCCTCTTATAAAAAAAATTTCCACTCGCACTCCCAAATAACACGCACGTGAAACCCGCACAGTTTAAGAAAGTTCATTCTCACCTGCATCCTGTGACTTAACTGGCCGTAGGTCATTTGAGTCACTTTGTTTTCATCATCGGGGTTGTAACAAACGCTACATCCGTGATAGAACAACCTTGGAACTCAAACTCCATTTGTACACCATCAATAACGGCGTATCCATCCAGGTTTTAGCTACCAACTTTCTTTTCACCCCTTTGTAATGCGTGTCTTATGTCTACGCCCTCTATATGCGCTATGTACATTAACCACTGTATGGCCGGTGTTGAGTAACGCTTCTGAGTCTTATGATAGTTATCGCCCGGTACAAGCACCAATGTTTTTTCCTTTAAAATTCTACATCGGTACATGGTCATACATACCGACGCTAATGTGGTAAGTTGAAACGGGACAACGTGCCTCTTAACAATGACGGGCCCCTTTTTTATATACAATAACATCCTCTTCAGTCATTGCTAAAATGGCATCTTGGAAGGTCTTACAAGCCCTCTGTAATATTTCCACATCCTCCTTGCAATAGTGTTTAAGTTCATCCTGGAAGTTAAATGGCTTAAGCTTGTATTTCTCATACCACTCTTTGAATTCATCTAACACCGATTCCATCATATATTGTATGCCGAAATGCTGAGTATCCGGCATGACACCTATATAATTTTGGTTAGCGGCGGTCTTAAAAAAAATGCGGGAAATGGCCTTTTGAGCCCTCAAATCCCATCGCTTTGGGTAAACGACTGAGTCACATGGGCAAAAAATGTAAAGAGTAGATAAATGGTATCTTTAAATCAAGAGCCGTAATGCACATCAGTTTACAGCCTTGCACCAGCACATCAATTTAAAATTTCTCATTAATCAGCTGCCATATTACAAAGTACCCATCATAACAACCGGCATTATGGGCTATGAATGTGTACCCCTCAAATTTTGGGCTCATGAATGTTTTTACAGAGTCTTCAATACAAGCAACACCCTGAATCTCCCAGGATTGTTCATCCGCTTGTGTTTGAAACATCCAGGATTGTTCAACCGCTAGTGTTAATGCATAACAGTAATTTGGTATGTGTACACCCATCTCCTGCATACATTCAAAATCATAAAAAAAATATTTTTTGTAGGATCCACAGGTTTAATGTTTTGGATATAACCCAAATAACCTGCAAAACTGCCAACGCACACCTTGCAAACGGGACATGTCATTCCCCGACACTAGTGATCGGGGGTGGTGTACAAACCACAGCAGTCGCAATACAAATGTTTCAAGACATGGTGTTTTGGAAGACAACGCTAGAGCCTTGTGCTCTTCTAAACAGTCGGTTGTCCTGCAAAACACCCTACACACAGGGCATCTTAGCACCACTTTTCCTGTATCAACACAGACCTGTCTGAGACAGGCCTTACAAAAGAAGAGACAATCGTGATTATTTTTGTGGTGGTATGCTGTGTGGCAAAACTTGAAGAAGAATCGGGCACCCACAAATGCTTTTATGTCTAATATACCGTAGTAATGGTCATCGTGCCATAAGATAAACAGCATGTTGTCTTTGTATTGACTGTCAGTATAATAATAATACAGACTGTACTGTAGTACAGTATCTTAATTGTTGCTTTTAAGTGATTTTCAAAACAAGCAATGTCGCTAAAGCTGATCGGCTTATCAAAGAACAGATTCAAAACTGTATGAAGCTCAAGAGCATGATCATGTATAACGATATCCGTGGCATTATCATTGTCAAGAAGATTGCAGAGTCTAGCCGCCAGACACAAATTATTACCGCTGTTATTGAAAACGTATAACAAACACCTGCATTTCTCAATAATAACACTGTGTGTTATTCTCCGCAGGCGTCGGCCAATCAGGGCACCGCCTACGCGATTCTTGAAAACAGAGATCAGAAATTTCAACTCTGTATCAATTAAAACTTCAGAATTACTTTGCAGCATGTTTGTTATCTGATTCAAAAAACTTACGGCATGTAATGTATCGTGCGGCCTGCGATGTGAATAAATGGCATTGCATAAACTACTGCCCTTCAACCTTAGCTGCACACGTCATTAGGGTCAACATTAACCATGTAGCTGTCGAGCATGGTCTGTATCGCGTTGTGTACTGCCCTCATAGCATCTACAAATGATGTAACCCTGTCCAAATTGACAAATCGGAAATGGTGGATTTCAGACGCCCTGAATTTGGGGTGGCTTCGCTCATATCTGTCAATGGATTCTAACAACACAGGGTGCGTCTTCTCGTTATTACTGGGCATTTCTGGACCGACAGATATGGGTGATGCTATGGCATGGTCCCTCTGTGATGATTGTCTATCTATGTGGCGTGACACTGCGTTGTCATTCTGTCCGCTAAAACTAAACATGCCATGCCGTCCTAGTCTAAGCTGTTTCTGTCTTGCGTTTATTGAAGACTGAATAGCGTGCTTTACTTTTAAACATCTGAATGTATTTTTACAGTGCTGTGCTCTATGCACTGCATGGCAGTTCAATCCACGACCTGTCATAATTAGTAATTTCTTTTTTTTACCGAATGCATGGGCCTGTATGAATGCATTTGTTTCCATACATAGTCTGCAATGTTCTGTTATGCCATCCATATAACGGTTAATAAAATCATATAGCACGCACTGGTCGCATTGTCCGCTGTGCATTATTTCTGCGTGTCGTGTTAAAACCCTACGCTATGTGTTTTACGCATGTGAGCTCTCTAAAAATCATGCCTAACAAAGCGTGATATTTTAATTTTGATAGTTTACTCACACCTTCTGCCCTCGCTGGTGTACTTGTAGTGAGTTATCGACCAACACCTGCACCTGTCGATCCTATGGCCGATGGCCCTGTGACAACTTTGTCCAGCATGTTCTGTGGCACTTAATGACATCTACCACTGATGCCTGATGGCCCTGCAACAGCATCAACCAGCGCAGCAGAAGGCAGCTCATTCACAGACACACCGACCCCGATGCTCGGGGCACCTGAAACAACACTTCCTCATGTGCGTCTCTCAATTCTACATCTGACGCCCATAACACCTGGGCATCTTGATAAGAATCAACATCATCCCGTATCAAAATGGGCTCTGCCTGTGTGTCTGGGATGATAATTGTTTCAGATTGGGTGTCTGATATTATAATAGGACTGACCCATGCAGATGGAAATATTATAACATTATGTTCATTTGTATGCCTGCTCTTTCTTTTTGAGGTAAAATTGTTGACCTCTGTGGTAGTGTTAACACTGGTGCAGGGCACTTGTTCATCATGCCTGTTGACCCTCTTAAGCTTTGCACAATCTGCACCAGCGATTACACTAAGGTATGGTGATTGCTCATCGTCATCATCCTGACCTGGTAACTTCCTGTATTTCTTACCACCAACCTTACAGCTTTCTGGTACACTTTTCAATGGCGTCAATCGTCTTCTTTTAAGGGCTGATTCATCAGTATAACTCAGTCTCCTCTTTAATCATTTTTTATTTAATGGTTCATTAACCGAATGCGTTGTGTGTGGCAAACCTCTCACCCATCTGTTTGGTTTGTTTTTGATGTACAACTGGTTCATTATCAATGGTGTAGAACCAGCTAGATGATAATGGTGGTTCGGAGGTGCCGGTGTGCATTGGTTCTCTTTGTCAGCATTGGCCAATTACGGCATTGTTATTCTGTCAACTGTTGTATGGAGTTCTGGTTCTCAAGGCAATTCATCATCCGTTATTGCGCAGCAATAATCCACTGGATCCATATTATATAGTGCATCTACATCGAACGCTAAAATAAAAAAGGAAAAAGCAGTTAGATGTGCAGCAGTAATATACATTTTGGTCTGTGGAAAAATGATTATTTTAGATGCGTTTAATGAATGTATAGCATCGATTAATTAACTTACTCTCGATAGAATGCTCTTGGGGCAGTTTCCGATGCCAGCACCAGTGGTGAACACGCTGGTGCATCGCGTATAAAATTTTCAATGGCTGATTGTCCACACGGAATGGTAGGACAGTCTGTGAAATACAGATGCATAATTTAAAAACATATTGCATGATCTATTTACAGCCATTTTGTATTGTCATTAAAATACCCATGGATATAGCTGATTTGTGACTGCGGCGATGATGCATACCCCATGTAAGGATTCTGGAACATTGCAATATCATCCCCAAATGCGCATTCTGCACTGTATGTGTCGGCACTTCTCAGGTCTTGACCGGACAGACCTGCGTAAGATTAATTCTGATTAATTATGCACGAATAAACATTTGTAAAATAAATGTAAATTATAAGGCAGCCGTTGAAGGCATATTCACGAGCTTTAACATTTTATATAAATAAATAACTTTATGTAGGCATTGTTAAACAATATATGATCACTTACGGGTTAGAGGCCGATATACATGATCTTCCTCATCTTGCGAAAGGCATGTGATCATATCATCATCAGAAATCTCAAAGATGTTCTGGCTTGTTGACTGTTAAAACAAAATATTATATTAATATGCAAATTGTTTATATTTTTTACCATTAACGCATATTTTTACATGATAGAACTATGTTGTACATACCTCCATTATTATTTTTTCTAAGGGTGTGCCTCGGAATAAACGTTATGCTGAAAGACATATTAAAAATATGTATTTTATTACACATGTTTAACCAGCTGTCATTAATCATCATATTTACAAAACATACTTTAAAATTAATCACAGCATATGCAAAGCATGTTAACTTTTGGTAATGGTTGCAATACCAAAAAGCACCACTAGATGCCGCTCAAGCCATCTAACATAAAGGCGTTCCAAATTATAACTCATACATTTTAATCAAAACCACCATATACAAATATATATATTAGGGGTGTTGTCACAATATGATAATTTTATGTTTAAATTAATATTTCCTACTGTGGGCATAACATAACTTAATTACACACAAAACAGATACAATGGAGAATTTACTGCTATCAATTCCAACATGTACATATATATTACAATTAAAAACAAGAGCAAATATTTCTATCTAAAAAAAATAAAAAAAATATATACTTACATTTTCCTGTGTCCGTTAGCTCAACTTCAGATTTTTCAAAGTTGCGGTTCTCTGTCTCTTCAAAACAGCTGTGGATGTGTAGCAGCCCTAGACTGATGGCCACCCTTTTATTCCATGTCGGTTAATGATGCATACAAGGTACAGCCCCCCAGTAGGCATAGTTATAGAGACATGCGCTATTAGCAACTAAAAATGTATATTTTTTATTAAAAATTATATAATTTTTCTATGGATAATGATATACTAAAAATTTTTAGGTCTTTATAATGCCAGAAAATTAGCTATCAAATGAGTCTAAACAATCTATGGTTTTACAAGTTTGGCGCAAATTATGGTTAAATGTTTAATCGCCCTATATATATTTTCCTTGATTGATTTAAATGTGCTGTATTAGACATAGACGTGTCTACAATTTAAAAGCAATCACAAGATATTTTAACAAACAGGATTAAGTTATTTTATATATATATTTTATAACAAGCACAAATTGAAATTAAAGACAGCCTAGCAATGCGCTATTTCAACTTAATCATACCTGCTGTATAATACCTGCATTTAACAGCTGTCTGTTTTAAACTAATATAACACAGCTTATCATTTGAGGTTAAAGGCACCATAATGCTGATATTGAATCATGTTTGAGGTTCAGGACAGCCTAATGGTGATATTGAATCATGATACTTATTTGAATATGTATCTTACTAACAATTGAATACGTACTTATAATACAGCTATCATATTAATCTAAATTAAGAGATGTATCTATCAAAGGCTGATGTGAAATAAAATCAAATCTTGATGTGAGATAAATTGTGATTATTATGTATGCCACATCCTCAGGAATGCAGCATTCTATTTACCAGCTTTGGCAATTGTGAAGGCAGAACATGTGGATCACATATGCTGTTTCACGCTTCTCAATAGCCCATAGTTTTGTTCCGACAAGAACTGTAAAAACTTATACCATTCATCATATTTACCTAGCCAAACATCTGTATTCCAGAACAATAATAATAAATGTGACATGTCCTTACTTGTTCACAGCCATATCTTATGTAAGAATAACAGGAACAAGTAATCCCCCCTGCTGTTTATGCAGGATATAGACCTGTGGTAATTAGGCCTGCTGACATGTTCTCCTATTGATTAATGTCCTGGTATGCATGTGTACTTTGTAGGGAAAACTTATGCATGTGTTTTTTCATCCGTTCATAGTATACACCTTTTGTGCCCTGTTCCCCTGATATACCTATCCATAGTAGCATGATAGAAGTAAGATCATAACATTTAACTTGCATGCTTAATATATAATCCGACCAATCAAAAACTGTCTAACACCACATTATTCCAAGAGACAAGGCATCTTACTGATGTGCCTCATCTAAGGGTTAACAACAATGCTGTCTATGGGACAAAACATCTTACTGATCATGCTTCAGCTAACAGCAGTACTGTCTGATTAAACATTGCACTCAGTTTATATAAACCTATCAAAAAGATATAACATTTTATATCAAGGCCTATTGCATTTATATACATTTGATTTTGATTATTATATCAAAACCCTATCAAAAAGATATCGCTCCACATAAAATTTCTATAATCATATACATTTTATATGAAGCAATATCAAAAGGGGAGGAAAAGTGGGAGTGCCAGGGGGAGGAGTTATGGGAGGGGCTGGGGGCGTGGTACCAGTCAAATTAAGTTTGACGAAAAAGTGTTCTCTATCTACTCAGACCATCAAAAAGTATATCTGATGTTGTTAAAGGCAATGTACCACTGTAAAATGGTTTTAGGCTATAAAGTATTTATATGTGATTCCTGACTCAATGGGAATATTTTCTTTATAAATGTGCAAAACCCAAAGTCAAGCAGTGGTTTACTTTTATTATCTACATTTTCTTATATTAACTACTAGATTTTCAGATCTACAGTATGCAAGAAAAAGGTGGGATACATGAGACAAAAAGAGTATGAAACTAAATGAAAATAATAGAATAACTAAAGAGAGTAAGAAAAATATGATATGAGATAAAATAGATGAGAAGTTAGAGAAATCAAAGAAATGAAGAATAAGGTGAAGAGAAAAAAAGAGAGCGAGCACCTCCAAAATAACAATGCTTAAGTCTAAAGTTAGGAGCCATTATGGGTGGTGTTAGAAAGAGCAAAATCTGAGCAAGAAAGGGAGCAAGTGGCAGTAGATTGTAGATGATGTGGAAGTATGAGAAAGGTGAGCATTATAAGGTGTAGAGAACAGTGAAACCTAAATAAAGAGTTGTGTTTATAATAGTGGCTGGGCAATGCTCTATAGTAACAAAGTGGATGGGCTATACTCCATGGGAACAGAGTGGGTAGGTTATACTATATAGTAAATGAGTGGATGAACCATGGTGCACAGGTAGGTGAGCAGTGATTTTAGAAATATGCACAAGTAATAAATCAATAATAAGTACAACAATGGTAATTGCAGTGAAGGAATAAGTTAATATCTCAGCTGTTATATAATAATGGCATGCACCTGAACTGCAACAGCAACAGCAACACCCAAATTATCAAAGCTGCCATGTGTGGTGTGGGAGAGAGGTTCAGAACACAAAAGAAGCAGAGGACAGTCAGGGCCCTGGATGGTGATATTGTCCAGTGGTAGAGGTTGGATGTACACATAGGAAAATAAAATATGATGGTAGATAAGAACAACTTGGCCCATCAAGTCAGCCTTTGAGAGGTAGAGGCCCATGGTGTGCTGGTCAGATGTGAGCCATAAGCTCAGCTCATAAGAGAGTGCATTTGGCAAACTGGTTAAGAAAATTCAAGACTTACCAGACTCTTGGCTCTGTGCTAGCTGAGAAGATGCCCATGTGGTGGGGTTGAGAATTTCCTGACTCTGTGCAGCTATAGGATTAGCAGATGTGCAGGGAATAATAGTGACTAACTATGTTCAGTTTCCATAATAGGCAAAGGTGCATTGAAACCTATGGCAAACTCAGGCACCCTGGCTTATGCTCCTGCCAGTGCCCTCCATATCCAGCACCCAGGGCACATGCCCCCACTCACTCTCCTTTAGCTTTGTCAGCAGTGAGTCCATTTTATAATGGAAATGTTTTCAGTATCTCACTTGAAAGTATTTGATGTGTGAAAGTCTTGTGTGGGATCTGGAATCTTAAATCAAGGTAAAGTACAAAAGATATTTTTTTTCACATAGAGCCTGTATGTTGCATTTCCTTGGCTATGACAATGGTTAATAATTAAATCTGAGATTAATTTGGTAAAACATACTCTATCAAATAGACCCAAAAGATTGTTGGATTGCGCTTCAGAGTACATGTATAAAATAGTGTACCTTGGACTTAATCGGTCCTTGTATAAAATTATGTAAAATATGAAACCAGGTAACTTGAATATAAATCCTCACTAATGAAATGCAATTAGTCAGTCTCCTGTATAATTTACTGGTGTACATGTAGTGTGCAATGCCCAGCAAGTTGAAAAGCACAAATATTGAATGAAAGCATTTCCTCTGGATCCCATACACTCAAGCTAAAGGAATCCCAATTTGTACTTTTGAGCATTGCACACTATGGGCCTGATTCAGAGCCACTCGTAAGCGGCCGCTCATTCTCTCCGAACGATGTTTGACCAACTGCGCATGCGTACGGATCGTAATACGCATGCGTGAACCAGTCAGTGCGGCCGAAAATCGTGTGCTCGCAAAATAGCGAATGCCTGCTATTTTGAGTGACAGAATGAGGCGTTTGTGGGTGGTAGCAGGGGAAGGTGCTTGAAAACGGGGAGTGGAGATCCGAACGCAGGCGTGCTTAAATGTCAAAATGGGCGTTTTAAGGGTGTGCATAATTAATACAGCAGCGTCGTTCACCACGTCACTGGGTTATTTTATAGCCAGAACTGCTCGCAAATTTGTGGTAGCAAAAACCAACCACAAGAATAGCAAGCAGTTCATACCCTGGCCGATGTATTTGATTAATCTAATAAATAGCGGACATGACGTAGGATGCGAGCGGCCAGGGGGCATATTTTTTCAAAAAACGACCGCAAGTTTTATTCGCTCGTTCAGACATAGAGGCGTGAAAGACCGCAAAGAGCGAACGGTTGATTTGAATAGCCACCCCTATTTTCTGGACGAGCGAGCGCTAATTGCTTCCGGCTCTGAATCAGGCCCACTATGTACACAACTAAACTATAGAGACTGTGACTAATTGCATTTCATTAGTGAAGATTTATACTCAAGTAACCTGGTTTCATATTTTACATCGTTTTATAAAAGGACCGATTTAAGTCCAAGGGACACTATTTGATACATGTATGTTTTATGATGTGGTAGATTTGTAATATCTCATATGTGTCAAAATTGCTAATTTTGATTATGTATATTAAATTTGTTATATTTTACTAAGAGAAGCCTTGTCTAAATATTTTGTTTCAAAGTCAAGTGGTTATTACATTGTAGTAAATTTTATTAAGCTTCACTCTGAAGCGCGATCCAACAATCTTTTGTGTCTTTTTGGTTTTGAGAACTAACTAGCCAGCTGGTACTGGTTGTGAGTGGGAAAACTAAAATAGTTTATTTACACTAGTGCAAGAATTTCAGCGGTCGGGGAACCGTCACGCTGAAATATAAAACATACTCTATGGTTGACTAGAGGGGAATATCCTTTGCTCTATAAAGAGACTTTTAGGGAGTGATATAAGGTTCGCCTAAGGTCTTGTGGAAAAGGTTTAGTTATAGTATGCTAGTGCAATCCAGAATTTCTCTGTATGGAGAAATTACAAAATTTTTAAATGACCTAAGAGGTAAAATATTTCAACATTTAGAAACCATGGGCAAGATGTAATAGAGTGTGAGATTTTGTGTGAAATAAACTCAGACCTTTGCACACATTTTAAAGGTCCAAGTATGTCTCCAAATGTAATAGCTTCAAACTTTTGAGTTCAAGGCTATTACATTATGCTAGTCCATGTGAGTCCATGTGAGTTTTCTCCTATGAAAACTCGGATCTTTCAATGCAACTAGCATTAAAAGGTCTGAGATACTGTATAAAGAATCCTTTACCAATCAGTGAGAGCCATGAAGGCTTGTGTGTTTAAAGAAAATAGCAAACAGTAACAATTTGTAAAAAATTATGTGTGCTCCCCCCCATTTACAAGCATAACCAGCCATTGGGCTCTGTTGAGCCTGACCTGGTTTTTAAAATACTGAGGGAAAAATATGTAGTGGTCCCCTCTATTTTAAGAACCAGCACTGGGCTCTGTTGAGCCTGTCCTGGTTCTTAAAATACAGGGGAAAAAATGTGTAGCCTTCCACTGTATTTTATGAACCAGCACAAGGCTCTGTTGAGCCGGTCCTGGTTGTGGAGATACAGGGGACAAAATAAGTAGGGGTTCCTTGTATTTTCCATAACCAGACTCTAGTGGTGATATAATGCCACAGCCGGGGAACCCTTTCACCGGGTCCCCTGGCCAAAGCATTACACCTGACTGCTAGTCAGGCCATGCCCTTTTTATTGTTTTTAACCCAGTGGATGACACAACCCAGGCTTGAAACCACTACCGCTGGGTCATTTACTGCTCATGTGACTAGCCAGCTTGCTCCCTGAGCTTAGTTTGTACATCCTCTCTCATCCCTGTGAGATGCAGGCATCACTGTTTCAAGCCAGAGCTCACATCCAGCCAGACCCTGAGTACTGCTGCTCTGATTACCTGATTGCGGTACGGCCAATCACTTGCCAGCCTGAGCTACCTGTTATCATCTGACACTGCTCATCCAATCCTTGCTAACTCCAGGGTAAATATTCTAGCCTCTGGCTCTCAGTCATTGCCAGTACAATGTCTAGCTTAGTCCCTACTGAGTGAAGCTCAACTGTGCTCGATTTACATTAATTTGTTATCCTGCTGGTACAGTTCTGGTTAAATTTTCTGTACTAACTTGCTCTACCATTCTACTCTTGTGTACACAGCATCTCAAGTTGCACAGGTAATTCCAGCCTGCTCCAGTGTGCTGATTCTGTGCTGCACATGTGCAAAGCATACACCTGTCTGTTCAGGTAATATCTGCCATTCCTGCTTCCCTGGTTCTATTCCTGATTATTCTATAGCTACCATCTATTCCAGTGTTTGGTCTGTGTCAAGTCCTGTCATCATTGGAGTGCTCCCAGATTACAAAGAAAACACAGTTTGAGCCTGGTAAATTCTTCTGCCACTCAAGTGTCCTCGACTGACTATAGAACAAGTAAAGAAGAGTGCTTTTATTATTATCAAGTAAAAACCCAGTTCAGCCTGGTTAATCTACTGTTACACTCTTCTACGCTACATACTGTACATCATACCATCATCAACACCAATGTTCCTGGTGGTCTAATGGGTATGATCTGACATCTCTCTGTCAAGTGGTCTCCTCAGGCCTGCAAGCTTTGCTTACACACCTTCCACTTCTCAAACAGACATACAGTATATCCAATTCCAGAAACAAGCACAAGCATGACAGTGAAAGCCTATTTGGCCCAAAGAGAATGTGATCTACACAAGGAATAGGTGAGCATGGAATTATTTACAGGTGGCAAGGACTGTACTGGACAAGTGGACATGAATGGCTATAGGGGTTATAGGTGAGTATGCATGAGTGTGAATGTGAGTGTGCATTTATGCTCAGGGGCATATCTACACTTTGGCCAGGATGGCACTTGCCAGGGGCTCTGGCCAAGGGAGGGGTGCCACTCGGTGGTATCACCCACAGCCAGGGAACCTGCCAGCATCCTATTCATTGGGCCGAGTGTCCGCTGCCATGAGTGATGAGCAGAACGAGCCATCCATCTCCCCTATTAGGCTGGGAGAGAGCTGGGTGGGAGTGTCCCAGCCAGAGTGCTGGATGAGGGGGCAAACACAGGGGGCATGTTAGACTGGACCTTTTTCTCTCACCTGTCTTAAACCAAGGGCTAGGTAGTCCCAGTCTATGTCAATCGCTGGCAGCGGCAAGTGCAGATACCTTTTAAAGAAAGCAAAAAAACTATTCTAGTTTGCACTGGCCACGGCACTGAAAGAAGAGATGATGGACAGGACATACTACTTGTTCCCATAAAGGGAGATATACCAACCAGCACAGACACAGCTCTTCTGGTGGGCATCACATAACATGTGCATGCCACATCCCCTGACCTCTACCCTGCTGGCTAGCCGGGTGCTTCACTTCCAGGGCCAGAGGATAGAAGATGGCAATGAAAATTGAAAAGTTCCTTCCAGGAACCTGCTGCCTGCGAGTCAGCTAGCCATGCCCCCAGGGATTCATGTGGCTGCATGCTGCGAGGATCTTTGCAGCAGCTGCCTAACTTAGCACTTCCTGGACTTCTACTCCACCTCCTCCCAGTGCTGCTGTCATTGATTAGGTAGGTGTTGGTAGTATTAGTAAACCCCCTCTCCCAGTGTGTATTATTCTCACCCTCTGTCTCTGTCAACCCTGGGGTTTATGGGCATCTGTGCCCCTGTTTGTGTTCCTGTGTGCTATGTCCTAAATCCCCCCTCTGTTTCCACAACTGTCTTTGTCAACTCCCCTATTCCTGTATTTGTATCCTGGGAGGTTAATATATGTGCTTTAGGAAAATATATAATATATATACAGTGAATCCGGAAAGTATTCACAGCACATCACTTTTTCCACATTTTGTTATGTTACAGCCGTTTTCCAAAATGGAATAAATTCATTTTTCTCCTCAAAATTCTACACACAATGCCCCATAATGACAACATGTAAAAAGTTTTTTAGAGATTTTTGCAAATTTAATTAAAAAAAAACAACTAAGAAATCACATGTACATAAGTATTCACAGCCTTTGCTCAATACTTTGTTGTTGCACCTTTGGCAGCAATTACAGCTTGAAGTGTTTTTGAATATGATGCCACAAGCTTGGCACACCTATCTTTGGGCAGTTTCTCCCATTCCTCTTTACAGCACCTCTCAAGCTCCATCAGGTTGGATTGGAAGCGTCGGTGCATAGACATTTGCAGATCTCTCCAGAGATGTTCAATTGGATTCAAGTCTGGGCTCTGGCTAGGCCACTCAAGGACATTCATAGAGTTGTCCTGAAGCCACTCCTTTAATATCTTGGCTGTGTGCTTAGGGTCGATGCCCTGCTGAAAGATGAACTGTCGCCCCAGTCTGAGGTCAAGAGTGCTCTGGATCAGGTTTTCATCCAGGATGTCTCTGTACATTGCTGCATTCACCTTTACCTCTATCCTGACTAATCTACCAGTTTCTGCCACTGAAAAACATCCCCACAGCATGATGCTACCACCACCATGCTTCACTGTTGGGATGGTATTGGCCTGGTGATGAGTGGTGCCTAGTTTCCTCCAAACATACTGCCTGGCATTCATGCCAAAGAGTTCAATCTTTGTCTCATCAGACCAGAGAATTTTGTCAGGTGCATTTTGGCAAACTCCATGTGTGCTGCCATGTGCTTTTTACTAAAAAGTGGCTTCCATCTGGCCACTCTACTATACAGGCCTGATTGGTGGATTGCTACACAGATGGTTGTCCTTCTGGAAGGTTCTCCTCTCTCCACAGAGGAATGCTGTAGCTCTGACAGAGTGACCATCAGGTTCTTGGTCACCTCCCTGACTAGGGCCCTTCTCGCTCAGTTTAGATGGCCGGCCAACTTTAGGAAGATTCCTGGTGGTTCCAAACTTTTTCCATTTATGGATGATGGAGGCCACTGACTGTGCTCATTGGACCTTCAAAGGAGCAGATATTTTTCTGTACCCTTCCCCAGATTTGTGCCTTGAGACAATCCTGTCTCAGAGTTGTACAGACAATTCCTTGGACTTCATGCTTGATTTGTGCTCTGACATGCACTATCAAGTGTGGGACCTTGGTGTATGCCTTTCAAAATCATGTCCAATCAACTGAATTTACCACAGGTAGACTCCAATTAACTTGAAGGAACATCTCAAGGATGATCAGTGGAAACAGGATGCACCCGAGCTCAATTTTGAGCTTCATAGCAAAGGCTGTGAATACATATGCACATGTGATTTCTTAGTTTTTTTAGTTTTATAAAATTTGCAAAAATGTCAAAAAAACTTTTTACACATTGTCATTATGGAAAATTGTGTGTAGAATTTTGAGGACAAAAATTAATTTATTCCATTTTGGAATAAGGCTGTAACATAACAAAATGTGCAAAAAGTGATGCGCTGTGAATACTTTCCGGATGCACTGTATATGAGGAGATACAATTCTTAAAATATAACATACAGATTCCAGACACCTGGTGGAGGGGCTGTCTGTTCCCACCCAGGGGCTGACTACCAAGGACTGCACTTACTTTATTATAGTTCATAGGGGCCCCCTTGTCTTAAGTGCCCCGGGGCCCCTCGGAGCCTTAATCAGGCTCTGGTCCTGGCAGAAGTGGGGTGTGTAATGCACATTGCCTGAGGTGCTAATTGGCTGCAATTTGTTTCTGTAGGGGACGTTTCCAGTGAGTGAGAGTGTCTGTTTTTGGTCTTTTCTCTGCTAATACCCTCCCTAATACAGTGCATTCTCCACGCACACAGACACACTTTCAGTATAGTCTGCTGTATGTCTGTGTAGTTTAGCATTATGTGGCATCTGTATTCTGGCATAATAAACTACATCACTAAATAGGTGGATGCAATTCTATAAAAAAAAGTGAGGCAAACACTCTGCTCTGTGTAATACCTACTACCCTACCATGTTCTAGCTGCACCCATACATTGGCAGATAAATGGTTCTATAAGGGGTACTACTGTGTGGCATATGGTGAATAAAGGGCACTACTGTGTGTTGTAACATGATTAAGGGGACTACTGTATGGTAATTTGAATGAGGTTCACTACTGCGTGGCATAGTTTGAATTGGCACTAATTTGTGGCCACACCCCGTCCCCATGAGGCCACACACATTTATTTTTGCAATGCACCATTAATATATAGAATATAAGAGGGGGGGGCGCCAGTTTCTTATTTTTCTAGGGACGCACTGACCCCTAGATACACTCCTGTGTATGCTTTAATAAAATGTAACTTTCACAGTGTGTGTGTTTTGTGGCTATTTTAATATTTATTTTGCAGGTGAACTAGAGGTAACAGCGGTCTCTTAATGCCCTGCATGCTGGTACATAAGGTTCTTCATGTACCAGCAAATGGGGAGGCTTGCGGGGACATCTATTTCTCCAGTAAAAGATAATATTATTACTTATATTTTTTACACATTTAAACTATCAACACAGCACCCACTGGTCAGGGGTGCCAAGGATAACCCAAGGTTATCAGCCCATGCCTGGGCTGCCTTGGAGAAGAGGAACCCCTTTATCAGGGGTTGCTCACCTCCCCTGGCCTGGTCTAACTAGTAGTCAAGTGTAATGCTTTTTTTAAGAATCAAGACAGGTTTTTTAGAGTCACATTGGTTCATAAAATACAGAGAAACCCTACACATTTTTCCCCTGTATTTTATGAACCAGGACAAGCTTAGTAACTGTAACTAAGACCTGCTCAGGCTAGACTCACTATCCTGAAGCAGGTCTGGGTTTTTTTTTAGTTGATACACAGCAATAGTGTGCAAGTGAAACACCCGCACTCAATTCCATTGCTCGAATTATATGCTCACAATGTCAAAACATCTGGATGCGTGTTTTGCCATTGTGAGTTGTGGGGTGTGAGAAACATGTGAGTTTGTATCTTCTCACACCCTTTTACATGGTGAATTCTAAAAATATGCAGGTATAGCTATACACACACTCATTTTCCAAACTCACACCCTATTACATATCGCCCCACAAGTTTGTTCAAAATATTTTTTTTCACTAGCCACGGTTTCTAATTTTCCAAGTGAAGGATGTCATCTCATATTAAAGTTTGTGTAGGGTCTTGTAAGGAACCATATACAATATTGTCACAAGCAACTATGTATTGTTACTCACTTTCACATTCAATGACAATGACACTTACCTACATATATAATGTAAAGTGACAACAACACTGATACAGGTACAGTATCTTATAGTTTTGCTCATCTGTATTAAAGTACAGTACCAGACAACAAATGATTCATAGCCAGTCTAAAGTCAGAGTCTAACATCTTGATGGTATTCACCAGGGACCCCTGCAAGGAGGTTTTGACTTAATTGCACCTGATACACAGGTTCAGCCATCTGACTAGGTTCCTTAGTACTGATGTTGGTGTTCACTGGAATTTAGTAGTAAATACTGTATGTAGAAGGCATACAAGGCATATTCAACAAGCCAGGTCAGAACCAAATAGATGACATGGTACCAGGGATCAGACAGAAACATGGTCAATCCGGTATTACCAATCACAGCACCAGGGAGGAGATGGAATCAGGTCAGAAACAAAGCCAAGGTCAGAAACCGTGCAGTATGGATCACTAGTGATTAGGAACATTGGAGAATGATTTGAGAGCCTATACTCTGGCACTGTCTAGTGCGCAGATACTTCCTCTTATAGGGAGTTCTATTCTTGCACCAAACGTGATGTCACATTTGGCCTTGCCCTTTAAATTTCACACAGGTTGGCCCATGTGCTCCCGTGGAAGCCATGGCTGCCTGCACAGTGCCCCTGGGGTAGAAGCCAGAGCACACAGCAGCGGGCACTGTGGACTCCTTTCCACTGCCTTATATTAAATTATTTTTATTTTCATATTTTTCAAGGCGAACTGTCTTCAGACTTACTTGTAGTTAATGGACTATAGTAAATAGGGGGACTCATGGACAAGGGAGCTGCATTTCAACATCACATAGTTTCTTTTTCTATAGGTCATAAACCACATTAACAATATGTGGTTGTCCTTAGACTTTAACGGGTAATATTCATATTTTACTTTTAAACCTGACTTAGACTCATTATAATTGTTAATAATAGTATTTTTTTCTGAAATGTATTTTCAGTGTGATACTCCATATGAACTTGTTCAGGTCTATTAAGGTTTAAAATGTATTTAAATTCATAGTTGGTATGTATATTGAGTCCTTTACCAAGAAGTGAAATCCAGGTTGCGTTAGAACACGTGATAAAATGAAAATGTCTTTATATGCAGGGTTCATTATTGCAGGTTTTTTCTTTTGTAGCTTCTCCTTCCTACAGCTCAATGTTCCTCTTATTTTAATATCCTTCTCTTTTAACATCCTTCTTTTTAGCAGAGATGCAAACTTGGTAGTTTCTTTGAAGAAGGTTGGATTTTATAATCAGGGGTTCGTGCCTGGAGATAAAAAATTGTCTGTATCACTGTTAGACCCAGTTTTTATGTCAATAGCTCTATAATAAGGGGAGTCCATATATTCCTCATATGTGCATGCTTTGGCCTATTTTTTATAGGGTACCATCCTCCACTTTATCCCATCTCCATTATTTTGTTGGTTTTGATGAATTGGCACAGAAAATCTGCTCCAAATCTTAACTTTGTTCATCTCATTGTCTTGTTTGTACCAAAATAACTTTTTCTCCTTGCATCTAGCAACCTATTCCTGCAATCGTTTCAGTTTTTTTTTATTAATACACCTTCATTCATTTTTAAATCTTCATTATCCTTTAGTGCCTCCATATGTGTTTCCTTCACTTTTATTTTAGTTTACAGATTCAAAAGTATTTTCTTTTATAACCTGTATTTTTAGTTTCATAAGGATTATGGAGTAATTATGTAGGACCCTGTCTGACTCTTTCATAAACTCCAAATTATCCAACCCAAATGAGAGGTTTTTTAGAATGTATAAGCCTCTCTGTATTCTAGCTACTGAAATATAATGAAATATAATGTTCAAGGCCTTTGATGTCCCACCAGGCCTTGATTGCTTTTGTAAGCAGTATTTCGCATTAACAGTGGCATCCTGTTGTGTAGGTTTATTCTCATTGACAAACCTCTGTCATAAATCACCCATTTTGATGGTATGAGAAACATATTAAATGGACTTTAACGTTTAAGGATTACTTGACCATTTATATATATATATATATATATATATATATAGATAGATAGATAGATAGATAGATAGATAGATAGATAGATAGATATAAAATACAAATTTACCAGTAGCATTAGCATTTCTTTTTCTGATAAAAAATATAATTCTATTTTTTCTAGTCCTTTTATTAGTTTAATTAATCTAAAATACTGTGACTGATGTTGAAACAAAAATATGTTTTACCAAGATATGTTTATGTAATTAATGATATTAACCACTTATCTGACAAGGTCGCATGGGATGCGAACGCAGCCAACTATGCTTCAACTGACAAGGTGCAACTTTACCGCTCCACTGTGTTTTTGAAGAGGAAATCCATTCTACACATGTGCAGAATGGATCTCCTCTGATTCCCCAGACTCTCCTGCAGACAGTGGCATAACTAAGAGGGGTCGAGCAGGGAGTGTGCCCTGGGCGCCATAGGACTCAATAGCTCTGCCTTCCGGCTCATGCAGTGGGTAATTGTAGAGATGTCATGATGTCTCTCCCATAATGCTAAGTGCTGTAGCCCAGGAGGACTGACATGCGGTGGCGGGAGGAATGGTGTCTGGAGCCGGAGCGTGGATTCAGGTAAGTGTTTACTTTTTTTTTTTAAAACGTGTCTGCACTACTGGGGGCACAACGGGGAGAGGGTGGTTATTACTGGTGGCACCATTACGGCGGGGACCTCTACTGGGGGTGGGGCACTATTGGTGTCTACTACTGGGGGGGCTACTACTGGGGGCACTTCATTGGGAGAGGGAACCTCTACTGGGGACTACTAATGGAGGGGAAACTACTACTGGGGGCACTATATAAGGGGCTTACTACTAGGGGCACTGCACTGGGGGGACCACTACTGGGGGCAATAATAGTAAAGACCACTACAGGGGGCACTGTTTAAGGTGCACTGGATAGGGGGGATCACTACTGGGGGTCTGCATAAGGAGGACCACTACTGTGGGCACTGCATGGGGGCACTACTGCTGGGGGCACCACTATATAAGGGGCTTACTGCAAGGGGCATTGCACTGGGGGACCACTACAGGGGGCACTGTATAAGAGGCACTGGATAGGGGGGATCACTACTGTGGGCCTGCATAAGGGGAGGACTACTGCTGGGGGCACTATACAAAGGGCACTGCATAAGGGGGATACCACCACTACTGGAGGCACTGCATTGTGGGAACTGCTACTGGGGGCACTATATAAGGGGCACTGCATAAGGCGGAACACTACTGAGGGCACTTCATAGGGGGGACCACTACATGGGGCACTGCATTGAGGGGACAACTACTGGGGGCACTGAATAAGGGGAACTAGTGGGGGCCTGTATAAGGGGGACCACTACTGGGTGTACTGTGTAAGGGACAGTACTATGGGCCTGCATAAGAGGGACCACAACTGGGGACATTGCATACTGGGGGCACTGTTAAAGGGGCACTACTGGGGTTAAGGTGCATATGGATAGAATGTTCTGAGTGCCATGCCCCATGTTAAAGTGATCACGCCCATTTCTTGCCGTGCATGCCTTCAGCACATGCACAAGGGGGGGGCTCCATTTTCACATTTGCGCTGGGCTCCAAATACCCTAGTTACGCCACTGCCTGCGGACCCCGCAATTTCTGACCCATTTTGACAAAAAAATTAATTGGATAAGCGGTTAATTATGATTAACAAAAAAGTAATTATGCCAAAATGCTAATAAATAAATAGGCAATGAAAAAATATAGAAATAAAGGAATCAAGAGATTTAAAATGGCTGCTACAACATTTTACAGATGCATAAGCAGATCATTTTTATTAAACATACAAGAATAAATTACAACCTTCAAAGAGTAGCATATAATTGTGTTTACTATTTAAAATGTGACAGCATAATAATGAGAAAAATAGAATATAACACTTTTCATTAAAACAAGAAACATGTTAAATATTTATTATTTTTAGAAACTTTCACTAACCTTGGATTAGAATCAATATTATGATGGAGATAAGTCTGTAAAAAAATGTTTACAAATTTAATGCAGAATATCGATTTAGAAAGTTCAAGTTGTAATAACTAATATTGTTGTAGAAAAGTTTTATGTGTAATAACTAACAAATAAAAATAAAACAGTGAATCCTAAAATTGCTCCCATGCAATTGCTTATTTGTTCTAACATATTTTTCAGATAAGAAATACACATGTGGAGATTAAGATTACTTATGAATAGCATCCAAATATCCAAATGAGCTTGGATAATTAGCATCCAATGTAATTACTGACCAATGATGACTGCTAGGGGAAGCCAATGCCACCAAGATGAAGGATGCATCCAATCAAGTTCTGTATATTCCACTATAGTGGTTAATATTTAAAAGTAACATCATGTTTATGTTAATAGAAATAGAGAAAATTATGAAAATTTTGTTGAAAAGGCTGTTATAGGGGACTGGGGATTAAAGTTTTAGGATGTACATAACTATAAATATCATCTTTGTATTATCTTGTATTTGTATATTACGTATTTTCTGTTCAAGAATTGTTAAGTATAAGTCACATTTTTATTATTATCTCATTCTTGCCTGGACATTGAAAAATGTAAACAATATAAATTATTACTGTTTATTTAAAGACCTTCTTATTGCATATATGATTGAGTGGATGTGATTGGATCCGTATAATAAGGCTACCTTTATGGAGTTAGTTGCCTGGTAAGATTCTGAATTTAAGAATCACTTCGATTCAGTGGCATAAATTCATCCCAGACGCCCAGAGGCAAGTTATAATTTGGTGCCTCCCCTAAAAAAAGGGAAAATAAATATGGTGCATATCTCTCTCTCTCTCTCTCTCTCTCTCTCTCTCTCTCTCTCTCTCACATATGCACAAAAACACTAATATAGAATAGCCTTAAGTGTAGTGAATATATTGTGGGCAATGGAGGAGGTGGCCCTACAGTGCTGGCGCTCGGCACCTCCATTTTCTCCCATAGTTCTGCTCCTGTTTCGGCTAATGCTTAAAGGAGGAATAGATAGTTTCAAGTCCTAAGTGAAAACACATAATAACACTAAAAGGCCATAGAGAGCAGTGTATGAAACGTGTGGGAATAAGGTGGTTTACAGAATGTACATGTTTTAATTTTGACAGAGAAAAAAGTTCTTATCAAATAGGGTCCTTATCAATATAATAGAACTACCCTCACCAAATTGGATGTTAGCTCAATCCATAAGAGACTGCTTATGTAAACATGCAGACAATAGAATGGATGAGACTGCCTACTAGTGATGTTTTCAATAGATATTTAAAATGCTTAAAGAGTCCCTATTGTACATATGAATAAATCAATATACCACAAAAATTGCACTGCAAAGATAAACTGCACCAATATTCCTATAAGTAAAATGCATCATCCGTATATACAATTAAGAGTCAAAATTTATTAGTGGCAATAAAATACATAAAATAATTAATTTAGTAAAATATTAAAAAAACAAAAAAGAAAGTAAAACAAAATCTCATAAAAGTTTACTGCAAAAAGGTAATAAATGTAGCAATAGGCTTATCTCAGTTCAATTAAAGAGGTACATTTTTGGGCAAAAAGATACTTCTCAATGTGTTTCATCTGATCTCTCAAACTTCATCAAGGGGATATGGATATACAGTGGGTAAAATAAGTGTTGAACACGTCAACATTTTTATCAGTAAATATATTTGTAATGGGGCTATTGTAATGATATGTTCACCAAATGTAAGCAACAACCCATGCAATCCACACATGCAAAGAAATCAAATCATAGATGTCCATAAATTAAGTTATGTGTAATAATGTGAATTGACACAGGGTAAAAGTATTGAACACGCTTACTGAAATTTATTTAATACTTCATACAAAAGCCTTTGTTGGTAATGACAGCTTTGTGACCACTCCTGTATGGAGAAACTAGTCGCATGCATTACTCAGGTGTGATTTTGGCCCATCTTCCACACAAAATAGTCTCCAAATATTGATGGTTCCGTGGGCCTCTTTGATGAACTCTAATCTTTAGTTCTTTCCATAGATTTTCAATTGGATTCAATTAGGTGATTGGCTATGCCATTCTAGCAGCTTTATTTTCTTTCTCTGAAACCAATTGAGAGCGTCCTTGGCTGTGTGTTTGGGATTATTGTCTTGCTGAAATGTCCACCCTCATTTCATCTTTAGCATCCTGGTAGATGGCAGCAAATAACTATTTTGTTCACACCACATCCATCCTTCACATTCCCTGTTACTATATTTGGATGTATGGATAAATCTTTTCACTTCAGTGGACCCTCCTAAAGTGTTATATGTCAATATCAGTGGGGGGCCTAATAGTTATTTTTGGATATAAAGGGAGCTCCTTCAAGTTACCCTCAATCTTCTCAGGCCTAAAAACTCACACCCTAGTCCCATTGGGCCCTCAGAATCTTATATCTCAGAATGTGATGCCTCTAATGGAGAGAGCTTAGAGGGTATCCCTTGAGGTATCATTGGTATCTTCACCTTTGTTGCCTCCAACAGATAAATTGCGGCTAGGTGGCTCTCCTTCTTGGTTTGTGCTGTCAGCATCTGACAGCAAATTTATTTCTTCCACGCAAGGAGTGGCGCTATAATAACCACCACCTCCTTCTTAAATCTGGGAAACATCATTCTCCTCCAAATGACTTTTGTTTCAAACTTTATTATGAGGTCAAGCTCTATTTGAAAGATACATTGTTTCTAAGACCAGCTGGGGTTGTGAGGTAAATCTAAATTTCTGGCCTACATGAGGCAAGTGTTGCTTTTGGTACATTTTAATCAAATATGATGCTCACTCTGGTCTAATCTTATTGGAGGGGGTTCGTGGAAGCTGATCTACAATTACGTATGGGTCAGGCTTCCACCTATTACTCAATCTATTTCTGGATGAAGGCTCTAAATTTCAAACAAGGACACTATCTTCTGGGAGCAGTACATATTTGCATACTTTTGAATGATAATGTACTTTGTTTTCTTTCCCAGTCTTTCAGCAGCTCTTTGGGATAGTTGGTGTACATCCTTGCAATTTTTCTTTAATTGCTCCATGTACTTTGTGTGGGGTACTGTACATTGCTGGAATCTCCTGTTATTTCAAATCATACATCAATGGGAAGGTGAGCATCTCATCTAAACATTAAGAATAAAGGGGACTATCTCATGGCCTCATTTTTAGTACAGTAGCATGCATGTACCAATAGACTAATACTAACCCTAACCCTTAACTCCACTGTGACCTCCTACTAGGATCCAAGGTGCCCAGCATATTGAGGAGGGTACAATTGAAGCCCTTTAGTTGCAGGACCCATTGGAGATGGTAGGGAGTGGGTCTAGATTTTATGATACCACAGATTTCACACAGATCCCATATGAGCTGACATTCAAATTCTCGTCCTTGGTCAAAGTGTAGATGGACTGGCAAAGCAAAGTGGGTGAAAAACTTCTCCCACAAAGTTCTTGCCATGGTAATGGCAATTTAATCTCATGTTAGATAGGCCTGCGAGTAACAAGTGAAGTAATCAGTGCAATTTCTTCCCATCCTCAGATTCTATAGTCAGTAAGTCTAGACAAACTAAGTCCAGTGGACCATCCAAAGTGATTTGTTTTAGGGTTGCGTTTCAGCTGGGTAAGCCCATTCAAAGAACAGTTACCGTACCTTAAGTCTTACAATAGCAGGTCATATCCCTATCCATCTTAGGACAATAGAGCAAGTCCACAATTAATGCAATGGTCATATCTACTCCAAAGTGGCCATGGTCATCATGCAATGATTTAACAATCATGAGTGCTATTTTACCAGTAGTATCAGCTGTTCCTTGGACAATCTTTTGAAATCTTCATCCTTACAACAGCCCTTTCTGAAATATCAGTGTGCTGTACTGCCTGCAGAGAAATCCGGCTCTCGGATCATATACTGAAATACACGGTGGTCGCTTAAGGCCTTTCACAACAGCCCTATGGACTTCCTGAATATATGAATCTTTTCACTGCTCATCTTCAAGTTGACTGCAGTTTATCCTTTGGAAGTCTCCCATCTCCAGTCTTGATAACCAGCAATAGGTTAACATAAATATCTTACTTGAGGCTCCCAGTGTATCAACACTGTTTATGATGACTCACAAAACTGAGGTATGATGGCATATCTTTGTCACTTTAGATCCTGGTACTGTATCTCAATTCATTCTTTTTTCTTCAATCCATCAAGTTCTCAATTTTGGTTTGATAATGAATGAACATCGGTGTTGCGGTCAGTGCCACAAGCCACCATTTTCCTGTGGCATCTAATTTTGCGGTTGTTTGAATGTAAATTAGAGGATTATTATCGGTGTGGATGTCAAAGGCCAGTTTGTCTACCACCATCCATTTTAAAGCTATAAATTCCAGCTTATGGGCAGGACAGTTCGATAATCTTGGAGACAACCATTAGTTGATGTACAAACCTGGATGTATTGACTGATATGCCTCTAAAATAGCACTCCTCCCAGTCCCTCTTGTGATGCATTTATATGAAGGCTATAAGGCTGGGATGGGTCAGTGTTAGCTAACACTAGTGTGTTTGATAGACTTCCTTTCAGCACTTAGAAAGCCTGTTTACATTGCAGTGTCCACCATTCACTGAATTCTTCATTGACCCAATAAAAGGGACCCAGTTTCCTTCTCTTCTTTCCAGAAGAAGATTTTTTACAAGGGGGATACCCCTTGGTGAGGTTGGTCAGGGGTCTTGCTATTTTAGTAAATTTTGGCATAAACCACCTATAATTTCTTCAAAATCCTAGGAAGGACTGTAACTCCTTCAGTTTGATTCACTTAGGCCACTCTTTTATGGCTTACACTTTGGCAGGATATGCAACTATCCCCTCTCAGCAGATGATATGGCCTATGTCCCTCATCATCTTCTGACAAAGCTTGCACTTTTCTAATGACAGAGTCTTCAACCTCTACTACATGAATTATCTTCTTCTCCAAATATAACTAATGGGTAGCATCTTTACAAGTGTTCTTACAGCTTCTCTCTTCTTTAATCTTCATTCAGTTTAAGTGATAGCTGTCCAACCTTTCCTCACAACTCCATTTCTATTTTGGTCAAACTCTGAATGTGGATGCCACCACCTTGACCTTCTTCATGTTCTTTTCACAAACTTCTACTAATGCCCCCTCATGCTTAACCTCCCTCATTAGCTGCATGAATGATGAACGCAGTTTACTGACTGAAACATATCTCAGTCATTGTGCTATGGGATCAGTGGTAAGGGCCTCTTCTATTAGCTGCTGCATCCATCTCTTATTCTCTTCCTTGGTCATCATCCCTCCTTTAACCACTATCTGATTAATTTGTCAATGCGGTAAACATAGGATGACAATTTCTTACCTGCATTTTGATAAGTATGCCTTAATAAGTACATGAAGTCTTTCACATTTTCTATTATCCCAAATTCCAAGTCTAAGATAAGCAAGGTAGTCTTGGAAACTCACTTGAGGGTCATCCCTCTGGGTGGCATTTATAACTTCCCTCGCTGGCCCTCCTAGGCTCTCTACAAGCCGCTGTTCCTTTACTGAATCAGGACAAAGGCCCTCATTCAGAGCCACTCGCTAGCGGCAGTACACTCGTTCCGAGCGATGTTTGCACATCTGCGCATGCGTACGGTTTTTAGTACGCATGCGCGAACCAGTCAGTGCGGCCGAAAATCGTTGGTACGCAATATAGCGAGGGCCTGCTATTTTGAGTGACAGAATGAGGCGTATGTGGGTGGTAACAGGGGAAGGTGCTTGAAAACGGGGAGTGGAGATCCGAACGCAGGCGTGCTTAAAGGTCAAAACGGGCATTTTAAGGGAGTGCATAATTAATACAGCAGCGTCATTGACCACGTCACTTGGTTTTTTTTAACTCAGAACTGCTCGCAAAATAGCGGTTGAAAACACCAACCACAAGAATAGCGAGCAGTTCATACGCTGTTCGATGTACTCGATTAATCTAATAAATAGCGGACATGACGTATGGTGCGTGCGGCCAGGGGGCGTTTTTATCAAATAAACGAGCATATGTTTTGCTCGCTCGTTCAGACTTAGAGGTGGGAACAGACTGCAATTTGCGAACGGATCATTTGAATAGCCACCCCTTGTTTTTGAACGAACGACCACAAATAGCGAATGGCTCTGAATCAGGCCCAAAGTCTTTAATCCAGCAATTGATGTACCATTTCCTTACAGGCTTTAAAGCCATCATTCCCTAAGGCTAGTTGATAAATGCTGGAGAAACATCTCAGTCATCTACACCTTTCCTTGTAGTGAATACTCCCAAATTGATCCACCATTGTTTTATTTGTGGCCAGCATGACATCATTCAGATCTTGATCTGTTTATATAGTTGTGGTCTTGATTACTACCCCTATTAGGTGAAGTAAGATGGCTATTAGCTGGCTCACCTGAGGACCTGAGCTTTCCACTATAAGTCACCAAGCAGTTAAAACTTGTTTTTTTCTGTAAACATTAACATAATGTTGAATTATTATCTCTAGTAAAGATTAATTGTGTGTATATACAGTATTATTATCATTATTATTATTATTATTATTATTATTATTATTATTATTATTATTATTATTATCCTTTATTTATATGGTGCCAAAAAGGTTCCGCAGCACACAGTACATAAATGAGCACACAAGAAAAATAGTTAATAGTAATACAAAACAATGCAGGACAAGGACATGGTTATAAACATAGCTGCATAACACAAGCAGCAGGACATGAGAAACCAAGTGTTAGGTGCTGTTGTGGGGAGTTAGGAGTAAATGATACTATACGTAGGGGGGAGGAGAAGCACATGAGGGATGAGGGCCCTTTCTCATGAGAGCTTACATTCTAAAGGGGAAGGGCAGACAGACAGGGGTGACACAGATGGGGTAGATAGTGAGGAAGGAGCATGGAGCAGTGGGTTAGGATATGTCCTGAGGAATGTGTGTGTTTAAGATGACCTGATGTTATGTAAAAATTAAGTCATTCATACATCTATCTCTATGACAGAAAATAGATTGTTTATGTGTTATTTACATGAGAGATGTAGAAAAAAATAAAGTCGTAGCACTTTAATGATTGTGTTACAATTTAGCGTCTATATACAGCCTGATAAAAAATGCAGCTATTATGGGACTGTCCCGCCATCCCAATACAGTAGTGACTACTTTAGTCCCAGCTGCTGGATGCTATGCCATGCTCCTGTGGGTGGGTGCATCTCACATGCTAGACCCACTCAGAAATGGGTGCAGCCATACATGCTGTGGTCCCACAGGATGTTGCAGTACCCAGGCCCAGAATTTCTCTTGGCAGCCCTGGAGGTGACAGGCAGAACCAGGAGGGTATAGTGGTGGGGTAACATAGCCATGGAATGAGGCAGGTGGTTGAGAGTGGAGGGACAGGAAAGGTGAGGGAAAGAAGCAGAGGGTTGGAAAGCAGACTGATGAGAGAAAAAAGGGGGAACAACAAGTGGAGGAGACAAGAGGGGGAGGATGGGGGTGGATAAAGTAGAGGATTATGTGGACATAGAATATGGGGGTTGTTTGAAGTAAGGATGTTCATGCTGTGGACAAGTTAATAAGTGAGATGAAAATTGGAGTGGAGGCTGTGTGATATAGAGACAGTGTGGATTAAAGTTGTTAAATGTTCAAAAATACATGTAAAAGAACAGTGCTGCTAATGTATGAGCGCAGATCCAAAAGAGATATATAAAGAGAGGTGTGTGAGTAGTGGGTGCAGGAATTAGTTATTAAAGAAATGATTAAAGTGGATAGATGTGACACAATTGGAAAAGGCAGTACAAATTGAATTTATGTTGTATGATGAGAAAATTACAATATACCCGAGCTGATCCAGACCGAAGTGTTATGATCAACAAAGATTAATCAACAAGAGCAGTACGAAGATAGAGAAGTATTTGCAGTGTCCAAGCAGTAAGTAGTTGCCTGGATATGCACACAGCAGAAGATGTTGATTTTGTTAATTCACATAAGTAAGTTGCTTGTTGTCGTTCAGAATGTGTTCTGGTTTTGAGTTTGTTTTCCCTCAGTTTTCCTCCAGTTTAACTCCTGCGTAACTCCGACTTACTTATCAAATTGTTATTACACTTATAATCTGAACACTTTGAATCTTAACACGGACTATGGCAGCCACCGGCTATGCAGCCTGAGTGAGCAGTGACAACTAAAGTTACAAACATGTGTCTCTGTGCTCACTGATTGGGACCCCACCCCGAAAGCTCAAACACACACTAAATTGGGATGCAATAAAGTCAAAATATAAACAATTTGTGAGAAGAGGGGAGGCCAACACAGATTCACAATACATTCGTAACTTCCTTTATATAAATTGCTCTTACTATGGCAGTAAAGGTAATTTAAAGAGTATAAATTTTGCACAACTGTGCTGAGGCAATCAATAAAACAGCATCTGATGGGAGCAGTAGTGGTAAATTACAATATACCCGAGCTGATCCAGTCCAAAGTGTTATGATCAACAAAGATTAATCAACAAGAGCAGTATGAAGATAGGGAAGTATTTGCAATGTCTAAGCAGTAAGTAGTTGCCTGGATATGCACACAGCAGAAGATGTTGATTTTGTTAATATATAAATATATATGTATGTCCATATTATTATCTTTACGTTTTAGAAGATATGAATTGTGTGTATGTATGTGTGTACAGTATATTATAAGGGCACAGTCGTGCCCTTGTATTAAGGCTGTATCTAAAAAACTGCAATTCTCCCTCTGGAGAATTCCGGCATGGTGTTTAAGGAGTTATACCTCAAAAGCTATAGGAGGTACCAAGCTGAAATTTGGCACGGGCGGGTAGAATTGTCGCTCAGTGCTGCTTGCCAAATTTCAGGGCAAAAACCTAAAAAATTAGCATTTGGGATTAATCTAAAGTTCCAACTGTCATTTTTTTCTGACATTCTAAATTAGGACCACTTTTCTGCTGTATTCTATGGTTTTTTTTGGAAGGCATAACTCAGGGTAGGGGACAAATTTTGACTTGGTGTTTGTTTTATTAGTTAGCTATTGTGCCAGGGTACATGCTTTTGGGGTTCAGGTAAATTAGAAATTTACAGTTTTTAAACTATTACCATTGAATACATAGGAAATTTCAACTTACTGGGCAGCCTCAGTAGTAGCCTCCAGCAGGTGTAGTCACTGTGGCTTCACTTAGGTTCACAAAGATGGACGTCATTTGTGGACTTTAGTGGTGGTGGGCTCGGGGGAAGGAAGCTGGCATTAGCTGCAGTGGGACCCAGGAAAAAGGCATGGGGTGTGCGTCCCCCTCTCCGGATGTCGGGTTGATTGGACTACACGTGGTGGGGTATGTGTATAAAGTAATCTTTATGTAATTTTATATGTGATTGACCTTGATAACAGAGTAATAAAGGACTCTGAAACATTGGTGTTTAACCTGCCAGTTTGCTGACTTTTTTTTCATCCGAGTGCCGCAGTGACAGCTATATATATATAAAGAGAAAAATACTGGATGGCACTCTCATGTGGATTTTCAATGTTTCAGAGGTTCTCCCTCTTTTATCAAGACATCACAGTATAATGAACTACAAATACAGATATAAGTAGACACTCACCTCCGTGCATCACACTGCCATGAACCCCGTTCAGGCACTGATGACGTCATCACTAGCGGCCACCCGCAGGCATCCCAGAAACCCATAGAAGGTGTGGCTTACCTTACATACCCAGTACCATGGAAACTGCAGACACAGATAAACAAGACAGTACTATAAACACACCCTGAGCCACTGACTAAAACCGGAGGCTCTGTGGACACAAGATAAGGATAACATCTATACCTGTATAACTGGATAAACTGAGGGAATAAAAGTAAACATACATATAGTGCTCCTGGCGCACTGTGATCTGCTGACTGAATGGAGAAGCTGCAATACTATGCCGAAATACAAGATTAAATGCCATCACCAAAATGTAAAAATTGTATATTAGAGGCTAACCCAGAGACTGAAGGAATTAGTCTAAATTATGACAGTACTATGAGGCAATATAAACATCTAACATCTTGTATAGAAATACACTATATGAAAATCATAAAAAACAGGAATAAGAGATCATCTCATTAAGACCCGCATGGTGTACTGTGTTCAGAATGTGGATCCACCTCGCTTCTTTTTGTAATAATGTGCGACCTCGGTCACCACCTCTTAAGCTGGGAGGTACACAATCACACATTTTGTACTGCAATGTACTCAAATTATGTTTGAAATCATGAAAATGCCTAGCAACAGGCTACTCAGAAGGTTAACCATATATAGCAGCTCTGATGCTGGATCTGTGAAGGGCCATGTGCTCCTTCAACTGCCTGGTGGTTTTACCTATATATAGGAGCCCACATGGGCAACTGATGTAGTATACCACAAAATGGCTGGAACAGGTCAGGGGAAATCTAATCTGCAATTGTTTGCCTGACCTCGGGTGCACAAATGTATCCCCTATCTCAAGAAAGCTGCATGTAGTGCAACCCATGCAATGGTAGTTGCCAGCTTTATGGGTGAAGAAATGGCTGGTTTTGGGGGTCTTTAAAGTTGTGATGTCATTATGTACGACATGATTTTTAATATTTTTGCCTCGCCTATAAGCAGGCATGATGGAGGAATTACTGAGGACCTGTATGGCTTCATCATTGGAAACAATGGGCCAAAGCTCTTTAGCTGATTTCACAAGATTATAACTTAAAGACGTATAATCCTGTGTCCAGACCATCCTCTGTGAGTTATTCTTGTTACGGGGGGTGGAATTCAATGCATCCATTCTACTGATTGACAGCGCTCTGTTCTTAGCCAATTTTAGAGCTTTGGGATGGTATCCTCTGGCAAGGAACTTGTTTGTCATTATGTCCATCTGTATACTGGCATCCTCTGTGTTACTGCAAATCCTCACAATCCGTAAGAATTGGGAAAAGGGGAGGCCTCTTTATGAAGCCGGAGGATGATGACTGGTGGCCTCCAGATATTTATTTCTGTCAGTCACTTTAGTGTAAATTGAAGTCTCGGTTATCCCTAGGGCATTAAGCTTGTCAGCTACATCCAAATAATGTACTTCCATGTAGCTGCAATCAAAGGTGAATTTAGCAGCCACATCCTTCTCAATGATATTGGACATTGACTCCAAAAAAGATTGTTGATCACCTGACCATAAGATGAAGATGTCATCATTGTAACGGCAGAAAAAGGTGATGTATTGTGCAATTTGGGGATCCGAGAAAAAAATATCCCTTTCAACTTGGATCATGAATAAGTTTGCAAATGATGGAGCTACGCATGATCCCATCGCACATCCAGAACGTTGGTTGTAAAATTTACTATCAAATATACAGTAACTTCTGGATAAAGTTAGACTCCGGAGGGTAATAAAAAAATCAATATCTGCACCGGTATATGCACCGTTATTGCTGATGATATGTCTGATGCATTCCAAGCCCCTATTGTGTGGGATGCATGTATATAGGCTCACTACATCAGATGTTGTGAGGGTAATGGTGATAATGGTTGCAGTTTAAGTAGAAAATATGTTGTATCTTTCAGGCAGATAGGTTCTTGCTGAACGACTGGTTGCAGGAAAAAGTCCAGAAATTGAGATATAACGTAATATAAAGAATCTCTAGCCGCAATTATAGGTCTCCCGGGCAGATTAATAGGATTCTTGTGCAATTTCGGAATGGTATACAAATCAGGAACTTTTGGAAAGTCCATCACCAGGGCATCTTTACTTTTCCTTGAGATGATGCCATCTTCTACTGCCTTGTCTAGAATTGAGTCGACTTCCAATTTATACCTGGTTGTAAGATCAGTGGTTAGTTGCTAATATACTTGATTGTCGGTTAGTTGGCCAAAAATCTCTTTTTTATATGCATCCAAGTCTAGAACCACCACACCTCCTCCCTTATTCGCAGGATTCACAATGATGTCTTGGTAACCGGCAATGTCCTTCAGAGCTTTCTGCTCTGAATGAGACAGATTAGGAGTAGAGGGTTATATATATATATATATATATATATATATATATAAAGAGAAAAATACTGGATGGCACTCTCATGTGGATTATCAATGTTTCAGAGGTTCTCCTTCTTTTATCAAGACATCACAGAATAATGAGCTACAAATACAGATATATATATATAGACACTCACCTCCGTGCATCACACTGCCACAAACCCAGTTCAGGAGCTGAAGACATCATAACTAGCGGCCACCCACAGGCATCCCAGCAACCCGTAGGGGATGTGGCTCACCTTACGTGCCCATCACCATGGAAACTGCAGATGAAGATAAACAAGACAGTGCTAGAAACACACTCTGAGCCACTGACTAAAACCTTAGGTTCTCTGGACATATGATAAGGATAACATCTACACCTGTATAACTGGATAAACTGAGGGAATTAAAGTAAACATACATATAGCACTCTAGGCGCACTGTGATCTGCTGACTGAATGCAGAAGCTGCAATACTATTGCCGAAATACATGACTAAATGCCAGCACTCCTCCAATTCAGCAACAGCCTGGGTGCACCTCCATTAGTCCAGACAGCCTCCCAGATACATATACAGTAGAAATAGCAGCACTCCAAAGGACTTTTCAACACAAATTGTAAGCCATAACTTTATTCCTCTGATGTTTCAGGTAGTAACACCTTTCTTTATCCTTGAAGAAAGATGTAACTATCTGAAATGTCGGAGGAATAAACTTATGACTTATTACTTGTGTTGAAAAGTCCTTTGGAGTGCTGCTCTTTCTATATGTATATATATATATATATATATATATATGTATATATTATTATTTTTTTTATCAGTGCCTTGCCAAAGTATTCACCCCCTGGGCTTTTTACCTTGTTTGTTACATAACAACCTGTAATTTATTCATTTTTAATCTGAATTTTAGGTGATGGATCTGCACAAAATAGTCTAATTTGGTGAAGTGAAATTAGAAAATTATATATAAAAAAGAATCTTTATAACTAATATTCTGAAAATTGGCATGTGCATATGTAATCACCCCCTTTGCTATGAAGCCCCTCAAACATTCTGGTGCAACCAATTACCTTCAGAAGTCACATAATTAGTGAAATGAAGTCCACTTGTGTGAAATCTAAGTGTCACATGATCTGTCAGTATAAATACACATTTTCTGAAAGGCCCCAGAGGCTGCAAGACCACTAAGCAAGAGGCATCACACCATGAAGACCAAGGAGCTATCCAAACAAGTCAGGGACAAAGTTGTTGAGAAGTACAATTCTGGGTTTGGTTATAAAAAAATATCTAAATCTTTGATGATCACCCGGAGCACCATCAAATCCATCATCATCAAATGGAAAGAACATAGTACCACAACAAACCTGCAAAGAGAGGGCCACCCACCAAAACTCACAGACCGGGCAAGGAGGGCATTAATCAGAGAGGCAGCACAGAGACCAAAGGTAACCCTGAAGGAGCTGCAGAGTTCCACAGCAGAGACTTTTGTATCTGTGCATGTGACCACAATAAGCCATACACTCCATAGAGCTGGGCTTTATGGAAGAGAGGCCAGAAAAAAACCATTACTTAGTGATAAATATAAGAAGACATGATTTGAGTTTGTCAAACGGCATGTGGGCGACTCCCCAAATGTATGGAGGAAGGTGCTCTGGTCAGATGAGACTAAAATTTAACTTTTCAGCTACCAAAGAAAATGCTATGTCTAGCACAAACCCAACACATCCCATCACCCCAAGAACACCATCCCCAAAGTGAAACATGGTGGTGGCAGCATCATGCTTTGGGGATGTTTTTCTGCAGCGGGGAATGGGAAACTGATTCGAGTCAAGGGAAAGATGTATGGGGCTAGCTAAATACATGGATATTCCTGAGCAAAACCTGTTTCAGTCTGCCTGTGATTTGAGACTGGGATGGAGGTTCACCTTCCAGCAGGACAATGACCCGAAGCATACTGCTAAAGCAACACTCGAGTGGTTTAAGGGGAAACATTTAAATGTGTTGGAATGGCCTTGTCAAAGCCCTGATCTCAATCCAATTGAGAATCTGTGGTCAGACTTGAAGATTGCTGTTCACAAGCAGAAACCATCCAACATGAAGGAGCTGGAGCAGTTTTGCCATGAGGAATGGACAAAAATCCCAGGGGCAAGATGTGGCAAGCTCATAGAGACTTATCCAAAGTGACTTGCAGTTGTAATTGCCACAAAAGGTGGCTCGACAAAGTACTGATTTTAGGGGGTTGAACAGTTATGCGCGCTGAAGTTTTCTGTTATGTTGTCATAATGTTGTTCGATTCACTATATAAAAAACAACACAACTTCGCAGTTGCAGGTATGTTCTGTGAATTAAATAAATGATGCATACCTACAAACAATCCATTTTAATTCCAGGTTGTGACATTTGCAAGGCACTATATATATATATATATATATATATATATATATATATATTTACAATTAATCTGTACTAAAAAATATATATTTTCTCACTGAAGGGGGGGAGGGTTACATCTTGGGCTGCTAAACCAGGGCTGCATTTGCAAGAGAGCTTAATGTTGAAGTGCTTAATTTAAAGTGTAACTAGAATTTTTAAATTGAAGCCGGAGTTATTCAGGAGTTATTACTAACTATATTTCTACCTGGGAAAGACTGTGATGTGATTTTTCATTTCTTATCATCCACAGGTAATCTAACTACTGCTCCCAACATATCTTGCTGCTTGTTGTTTCTATTACACAACCTTTAAAATTGCTAGGTAATCTAACTATAGAGTATTTCATATAGTTTTAAACTCTGTACCAAGGCAGGAGTTAACTCTGTATCTGTGTTTGTGGGTTGTGCTCTGACCATTTGTTTATCTGCTTGCTGACCCTTTACAGTTTGGGGAGGGGTAGAATCAGTGTAGACACCTGGTTTTAGCCATACTTATTACTTACATCTTGGGCTGCTAAGCCAAGGCTGCATTTGCAAGAGTGCTTAAAGTTGAAGTGCTTAATTTAAAGTGTAACTAGAATTTTTAATTTGAAGCCAGAGTTATTCAGGAGTTAAACAGGAGGAGAACAGAAGGAGAAATTATCAAATCGACTATTCCTGCTATTAAGGACTGTTTTTAAAAACCAACATGCCTATGGATTGTGCCTGTACCTGGATCCCCAATGCTGCTCACATCCCTCCTGACCTCCTCATGCAATCTGCTTATCCACTCCAACTGTGCCATACCAAACGACGCAGCAAGTTGACCCCTCTAATGGACCTTGGTTGTGGCCCCCAAATTTTGAAGCTTGGTGACATTTGGATCAACTCATTGTCCTTTCCTCTTAAGTTTAAACTAACCTTTCCATAAATGTTATATTACTGTCACCCTTGAATCCAGCCCATCTGTGTCACCCCTGTCTGTCTGCCCCCTCCCCTTAGAATGTAAGCTCTCATGAGCAGGGTCCTCTTCCCTCATGTGCGTGCTTCTTCTTCACTTGATTATACTTTAATATACAACAGTACCCCACCCTTGGTTGCCTACACCATGCTGCTTATCTAAGTGTTATGCAGCAATGTATTAATCATGTATCTGTCCTACATTGTTTGTACTGTTAATAACTGTTTTCTTGTGTGCTCATTTGTTTATGTACATTGTAAGGTGCTGCGGAACCCTTGTTGCACCATATAAATAATGGATGATAATAATAATAATAACAATAATTATAGAAAAAAGATTCTGTGACCTGTAGTAATACCCTAGATTCTGTTTATTTTTAATTTAAAGACATGTGGGTCTTCACAAGTTTACTAAGATGAAATGTAGAGGGTTAAACAGAAACAAAATATTGATGATTCATATCACATTGTATCATTTAAACATTATCACCTGGTTAGGCCAAATATTTAATCATCAATAATTGTCATAAGATCTCTGCACATAGTGATATACTGTATTTATAGTAAGCTGTGTATGAGGACATTCTAATGAGTAAATAACTATAGGACTCTGCTGTATATAAAGAGACCAGCCATACATATTACTTTAAGGCTACAGACATAGATCAGAGACTCATCCTGTTCTATTTGACAGAGACAAGAGAATGGAAGCCAGACCCAACTTGAAGCTTTATCATCTGCATGGGATGGATTCCAGGGACTTCCTTCATTGTTATTGTGGTTCAGAAAGTGCATTCAGAGATGAATTAGTGACATTTATTATGGAGAAACTGCACCATGCATTAGCAACAGGTGTGTATGCAAGATAAATTGTTTCTTCAGGTGTAGTGTGGGTGGAACTAGTGGAGCTCGTGCTCAATGATCTGGCTCTGGAGGGAACGCTAAGTATGGCTTATAGGCAGTGTTTTTTTTAACATTATAAATATAGCCCAGTGGTCCCAATTGAAACTGCAGCTGTGCAGAAATAATGCAGCCACTGAGTGCAAACAAAGACACAGAAGTGCACACTAAAGCGATGGTCCGACACTGCACTACTGATGTCCAGTAACCAGCCAGGTTCTGGCAATGGGTTGCTCATAGAAACTAGCTTAACTAGGATACAGTCCATTCCTATTGGAGTATGGGATCAGGTGGGAATCGGTATGAGCCACCAGCTGATATACCGACAGTTAAAGATTACATAGTACAGAATGCCGACAGCAGTAGGTAAGTACTCTAACCTACACCTTCCCCATCATAACCCAAACCCTCCCTTAGGGGTGCCTAACTCTAACCTCCCCCTCGGGGTGCCAAATCCTTACCCCCCCTCCCCGCAACCTAAACCTAACCCTCATGGGGGATGCCTAACCCTAACCTCCCCCAAGTGGTGCCTAAACTTAACCCCCCCTTCCCCTAGCATAACCCTAACCCTCCCTGGGGTTACCTAACCCTAATCTCCCCCCAGGGGTGGCTAAACCTAACCCCTCTTCCACAGGGACACAGCTGTTACTTACCTGTCCAGATGATCAGGATTGCAGCGCTTCGAGATGCTGACGTCAGTATCCTATTCACCTTTGGTATATATGCGTCGGCATATTGCCGGGTGGCGGGATTCGGCCGTCGGTATAGCGATTCCTGGCATTATGTCCACTGGCAATATGACTGCATACTGATCAGGTGAGCACTGCTGAGCTACTCAGGAGCATTCAGTAATTGAAATGGAATGTTTCTGCATGAGCCTGGAAACAGCAATGATATAGTGTCTCAGCATGTCAGGGTGTGTGATCGCGCACTGATATACAGATGTGTCCACATGCATAATACTTCCTTGCCCATTAAATAGCCCTTCTAGTAATGTCATTACCTTCAAATGCATCTTATATTGCATTTGACGCCGGCATTGTAACGTAGGGTTTTGCGAGCAGATAATCCAGCAGCCGCACACAGAATATAGGCATGTCGCATATCACTTTAATCAGCAGAAGCTGCTTGTGCTAAATAATTGCATCACTATGAAAATAAGATGCATTGGAAGGTAAAACCTGCATGAAAAGATGGTCAGCGCAAGCAAGTTGCACGGCTCTTACACATTATGTTTAACACAACTTATAGCACACGGAGGTAATATGTATGTTGGCAAATCTGTATGTATGCCTTGGGTTGTTGAATGCATAAGGCCAAAGGCGTGCGTATATATCAGAGTGTGACCGCACACCCAAGAGTGGTATTTATATTACATAACATATGTCACAATATTTTTTTATATTTGCTGTTTTGCTAACTCAATGTCTCATTTATACCATGTGTCCATTAGGTAATTCACACAGCTGTGAGCAATGCATTAACTCTCAGATTGCCAGTAATTTTTTTAATTGCCAGTATTATGCCAGGAAACGTACAGTATGTGACCAATGCTGTGATTCACATTACAGTATCTTTCTTTGCCATTAACTCACTGTAATTTTATTCTGCTTATCTGAATCTCTGCAGGTGTTATAAAAGGAGAAACTTTGATTGACATCAGTTTAGGATCCATGGTTCATCATCTTTTTGTTATCAGTGAATTTTTTAAAGAGATCACTGTACTAAAATTAAGAGAGTCCTGTATTATGGAACTCAACAAATGGGTGAACACCCGCACTGGGGCTTTTGATTGGACTCATGCATCTAAGATTGTTACCGAGCTGGGAGGCATCAGGTAAAATGTGATTCTAAACATATAAGAACATAGAAGATGAGTCTATTTTTGAAAATAAAATAAAAATGTAACATAAAGAATAACTGTTTTAGTTTTGAATGTCGATCAGAGAGTTAAATGATAATTATGAATATTTCCAAGTTGATGGTTGACATTCCTCACAATTGAATAGTACCTTACACATAAAGAGCACATAGGGAGTTATAAGAACAGAGTTTATGCACTTTGAGAAGATAGGGTTTTTAGTTTTTTTTTTTGTGGCCAAGGTATAAAGATACTGAAGTGAAACATACAGTCCTGCACTGTCCCTTGAACCTGCTGTATTATATAATGTAATTGTGTAATTATTTTAGTGTCGAAGAAGAAGAAAAGGAAGAAAAGTTAAAAGAAACCATTAAATGTATTGCGAAAATTGAGTTCAGCAAAGAAAACCTCACGGATCTGGTGGTGTTACCACAAGCCGACTGTCTACTCACAGTATGGATTCTGGAATCGATTAGTCAAGACCATCAAGATTACATTAGAAATCTGAGGAAGATGTCAACATTGCTTAAGCCTGGAGGATACTTGATTTTAATTGGGTGCTTAAATAGCACATATTACACTGCTGGTAATGATAGGCTACATGAATTAAACTATGATGAAATTTTTGTCAAAAAGACCCTCAACGATGAAGGATTTGTAACTGGTTCCTGTGAGATACTTGATAGAAAAGTAGAGAGTGATCTCACAGATTATAAGCAAGTGATGCTCCTTACTGCTATAAAGGGGAATATTTAGGATGTCTGAGTAGTGGACATTGGTTTGATAGATGATTCCTTCAAAAGCTTCTTAATAACTACTGATCTACCTTAGTTATTCTTACCTCTATAGCCCTCAGTCATTTACTAAATCTTACATAATGTAGAGCTCTTGTTATGTGACATATATAAATGTTATATAAACAAAGTAATATTCAGTAAATGTTAATTATTTTTTATCCTCATGTTCTAAAAAACAAAAATAAAATAAATTGCTAAATGGTTTATGTTGGTGTTTTTTATTCAAAGCAAGGAGTTGGGGCATATAATGGGTAGTGGTTCTGCTACTATGATAAAACATTGCTGGCACTCATCTAAATGGTGGAAGGTGCTCTGGCCAGGTTATTGACTCCCTAGTCAATAAAGTAATTAGAATGGACTAGTTAGGTGATACAAGTTCCAAGTAAGATTGATAATCTATACCAGGATTATGGTAGAAGAACTACCTGTTTCATAAAAAAAATTTTGGTACTTAGGGCAAAATTCAGATCCGCTTGCTAGATGCATTCGCACGCATCCCACGTATGCAAATTTTGCACGGCAATGCATTAGCACACCCACTATGTCTTGGTGTGCGATTGCAGTGTGTAGGCAGATGCCCACAAGTCTATCTTAAAATGCCCACTAGTGCTCCAGGAAGTGTTTGCAGCCATCATACATCGAGTACCATCAGCTGCAATCACAGCTCTTGTGGTTGACCATACCCTACCGCAAGCACTGTGAGTGCTTCAGTGTGAAATACAACCATGTGATGTGTACTATGATGCTCCGTATTAATTATGCATTCCTTTTAAATGGTGTTGGGATGCTCAGACATGCCTGCATTCGTACTACCACTCCATCATTTCCATCAGCCAACCCCTATTACCAGCCACAAAAGGCCTGTCCTGTCACTCAGTCTAGCGAGCTGTCTATGTGCAGCGTGCGAACACTTCCCAATCGCCTGGACTAGTTCGTGCACACACACTGCGATGCATACGCATGCGCACATTGCTAACCATCGGCAGCTACAAGCGAATGCAGCCTAAGGAGCGGGTCTGAATCGGGCCCACAGTACCATGAAGTACCATGAGAAAAGAATCACTAATGAGAAGTATATTGAGTTCTACATGGTTGAACCAATGACAAAGAAGACCATTAAAAATTATAACTGATATTGTTAAAGGCCATACACCACCATAAAATGGTTTTAGGCTATATTTATCTGTGATTTTAGAGTCAATGGGAGATATTTATTTGTAGTTGTGCAAAACCCAAGCCAGTCAGATTTATTGTCTAAATTAGCTTATATTAACCACTAGAGTTTAAGATCTATTTGAGAAAAAAGAGAGGTAAATGCAGACAGAAGAGTGTGAAATGAAGAGTTAAAAATAGAAAAAAAGCAAAAGAGTATGCAAAATAGATAATAGAGAAAACATTAAAAAAGATAAGGATATGAATGAAATGAAAAAGAAGAGCCTATGTATGCCTAGCCCACTTCCGACAGTGGCTGCCCCACTTCCGGTCACAGCTGCCCCACTTTCGACCATTTTGGAAGGTATTTTCTTGGTTTAAACCACATCTGGAGCACAAATGTTAAATTCAAGTGACGTCATTTCTGTTTTTTGTCCAATAGAACACGAACTCTGGTGTGTACATATCTTTTTGACCACTTTTCTGGCAGCAGACATCTTTCAAACTGGCAGCATAAAAGACAAAATAAAAATTACTTATTCGTATGAATGAACAGATATGTATATTGTTAAAAACTATAAATATATTAGCATACATAATAAATACGACTTTTATGTAATAAATCTATAGGACTAGAAATAAATGACCAAAACCATAATTTTATGTTCAGTGATTAATGTTTAAAAATATATTGTTAAAAAATAAAAATATTAAATAAGCACATATATACGCATGAACACATATACAGATACATATACCATACACATATACTTGATTATATGTATATATACAGTAAATATATATATATATATATATATAAATCAATATCACCCGGCACTCCTGAGGCAGCTAACACCTTGAGTATATATGCTTGGGTGCCTTCCTTAAGAGTATACCATACCCCTTTTGCACATCCAAATAAATGAGGAGTCACTCCAAGTCTTGCGTGAAAAACGTGTATTAGGAACAGTCAACGTTTCGGGGACAGTCACCCCTTCGTCAGGACGCAAGACTTGGAGTGCCTCCTCATTTATTTGTATATATATATATATATATATATATATATATACACACTTTTGAATCTGCCGGCACTCCCTTGCTGGAAATACGCTACAGCTGCATAAGGTGCCCTCCTGCATACAAAAATGTAGCAAACATAAACAGGATAAAGATGAAAGAACTACAGTATATGTTCTGAAACGTTGACATCACTGGGCTGTGTGATTGCATTATTTCAAAGGTCATCTGAGTGCCGCCTTCTCCCCAAAGAGACCGTGTTTATATATATATATATATTTATATATATAGGGCTGGCACTAGCCTGTGCTGCGCCCAGCGCCGTCCTGTGTTGCCGCCCCTTCCCTCCTGTGCTCCCTCCCCCTGAGCTTAAATATATCCCATAGCGCTCCGGGCGATGGACCGGCTTGCCCGTGCCTGGAGCCGCTACTGTATATATATTTTATCTCTATAACATTTTATCTCTTGTGGACATACAATTAAGGACTTTTGTTTCATGCCCATAGACCACGTACCTCCATCACGAAGAGGGGGCGATAGACATCGTTTATTGTTACAGAGAGAAAGCAAGTGGATTTATAAATTTTATTTGATGGCTCCGTTTGGCCTTAATGAGGAACTATTGTTTACTCCGTTTATTTGAAGACTGTTTCTCTCTATGTGGTCGTCTTTTGTATGGTTATCTTTAGATATCCCACTTCCAGTTTGTCTGCATTATTAGTATCCATGTAGCTCTACATATTTAGTATTGGCTGCCCAGTATTAGCCTTATAGCTTATTTTTGTTATTCCTTGTATGTATATGTTTATGTCTAATGGTATTGTGTGTATATTTGTAGTGTGCGCTTTATATGTTTTATGGTGATTAATTTACTAGACCAATATTGTGACATTAATATTGATCCATGGGTTTGATATATTTATTAACCTAGACCACTACATCATTCGATGTGATGGATAATCATCTTTAATAATATCTAATAGGCTTTGTTTATGCATCAGATTTATGACATTACATATGGATCGTATTGTTGGGTCTTTTTTTCATATGCTGTTTTAAAATGTTTACTTGTGTGTCAATACCCGTTCTTGTTCGTGCGTGTGCCGTTGCCTTGGCTACCTGATTATCACCCCTTTGAGTGCGCCTGACCACTCCCCCATTACTGTTGTAGGTGGGACTGGATTCTGTTTGTCTGGATGTGTAGTAGCGGCATTCCCGTTGCATCACTTCCGGTACAGCGGAACTTGCAGTGAGACCTCCGGGAACGGGAGTGAGTTAGAGGGTCCCTCCTTGGTGTAGATTTCCGGTGATGGCGTTTGGCGGCAACACGCGTGTGAACAGGTGAGTACAATGCTTCCTATTACATCTATTACATTAAGCCTTATCATATTGAGTACTAATAATGCTGAACCTTGACAAAGGCTAGATGTGCCAAAATGGCCTGTTGGGATGGCCGGTCACTATCTTTCTCCCCACTGTTGAAAGCTTGCAGTGATGGATGAGGACTTCACAAATGATTTATTGATGTTGGCTCTATGATGGCTTTTTTATACATCTTTTTTTTTTTGATACTACATTAAAATACGCTTTATTGAAATTACCTGATCTGGTGGTGTGCTGGTTCCTCAGCTTTACCCAATTTGGGAAACTTGTGGTATTGCTGATATATATATATATATATATATATATATATATATATATATATATATATTAGGCATGAGCGGGTTCAGAATTTAGAAATCCAAACCCCCCCGATCCAAGCCGGGAACCGAGTCCTGCTCAGGTTTTCCTGCCAGACTCGGTTGCCGGAATGAGACAGTCCAGTTGCGAATATTCAAATTGATGATGTCACTGTTGAAGTACAACAGGATGAGGATATTGGTGTAGCCTGACACTGAGGAGGAAGTTGATGAGGAAGATTCTGATGGTGATGTGGTTTGTTTAAATCAGGCACCAGGGGAGACAGTTGTTGTCCGTGGATGAAGAAGCCCATCACGGTCATGCCTGGGCAGAGACCAAACATTCCAACTCTTTAGTCTGGAAATATTTCTATCCAAATCTTGAGAACAACTGTCTTGCCATATGTACCATATATGAAGGTAAAATAAGTAGGGGTAGGGGACATTAACTACCTAGAACATCCTCCCTTATTCATCACCTGCAGCAAGTTCATAAACAGTTAATGTCAAGTTTAGAAACTGTGGTTAAGACCGTAAGCAGTCGAGGGACACCTAAATCCTTTTGTCCTGTTGTATCCAAGTGCCTGTAAACCACACCGTCAACTCCCTCCTCATCAATTTCCTCCTCAGTTGGGATCGGAAGTAATCTTGCATGCCATGTCACTGGCATGACTGACTCTCCTATTCAAGATTCCTCCGGAGGATCCTGCATTGCTACGCCTCCTGCTGCCACTGCTGCTGTTGGTGCTGGGAGTCGTTCATCAACCCAGAGAAGAAGTTGGAACACCACTACTTCTTATACTAAGCAACTGACCCTTCTACAGTCCTTAGCGAGGAGGAAGTATGACAGCAGTCATCCTTTTGCAAAGCAGATAACTGAGGCCTTGACAGTTATGTTGGTGTTAGACATGCGTCCGGTATCCACCATTAGTGCAGTGGGATTTAGACAATTGATGGAGGTAGTGTGTCCCTGGTACCAAATCCCATCTAGATTCCACTTCACTAGGCAGGCGATACCAAGAATGTACAGAGACGCCAGAAGAAGTGTCCTCAGTGTCCTAAAAAATGTGGTTGTACCCAATGTCCATTTAACCATGCACATGTGGACAAGTGGAACAGGGCAAACTAAGGACTATATGACTGTGACAGCCCACTGGGTAGCTGTATCACCTTACGCAGCAAAAACACCAGCGTCACCAGTAGCAGCATCTCAGAAACACCAGTTCATTCCAAGACAGGCTACGCTGTGTATCACCGGTTTCAAGGGAAAGATTCCTGGACTGCACACCCTGAATATATATAATGGGACGTGCAACCTGATGAGACTAATTGCAGGCACAGAAACAGACAAACCTCAGGTGCACAAAGTACAGATTAAAATTATTTCTGCAAAAAGAGGCAAAGTGGATTTTTTTATTAGATGCATTAAGTCCAAGAGGACTAAATGAAACCATGGGGCTACACTGTTTTATTTGATGTCTCTTTGTATATACTGTACTGTCTGTCATTTTTCTTGTACTTTCCATTTGATCACACTGACTACCTGCTCGCAAGCAGCACTTCTGCTACATTAGCTGTATAGCATGTAGATATTTGTCAGTGGTTCAATTATTATTAGGATGCAGCACATTAGTGATGTTTTAAGGACATCAGGTATGTGCAATATTTGTGTTTTTTTTGTTTGTTTGCAGTTTTGTTTATCTTACTATTATGATAAATTGTCATGTGTTAATGCTACTATTAGCTTCTAATTAGCTGGACTGCAATGCTATGTGGAGCTTGGCTATTTGCTTTGATTAACTTTATGCTTAACAGCTGTGCTACATTGATAGTGTGCAGAGTATTGCTGCTTTACTGCAGTCTATCTTGCTTCTTATTAACCATGGATTATTACGATTCCATATGCAGGCAGATTTTGCCTATACTTTGTTATTATATGCCTCATTACTTTTAATGTAATTTTTGTACTTTAACATTATGTTGGTGAAGGGAGCACTGGGTGTAACATCATCAACCTGCATCCCATGGCTGGGAGATGTGCCTGACATGAGGCTACATTGGTGAAGGGGAACACCTATTTATGGTGAGTAGAGCATGTTTTCTGTATTGCCCTGATGAAAATGCGCCAGCATTGAAATGTTGGCTTTGCTACCTGGTGGTCTGTTGTATCTTTTAAATCTCTGAGTGCCGCCGATTGTGTGACTCTGTGTAGAAGATAGTGGTTACCATCATCTTCCTGATGGAGGGCAATGGGGTCATATCTCCGCAGTATGCAGTGAGTGCCAGAAAATCCATATTTGTATAATTGTTGATGTTGCTTGTGCTATAGCAGACAACAATGTTCATTCAGACACCCTGGTGTATTTATACATATATACTTGAATTCATCATTATGTTGGACTTTTGTTTTAATACATATATTTTCTAAGTGCATTAAGAATAGTCATTTTTCTGTGAAGCATTACTATACCAAAAATGTCTACTGTGGAAGAAGCATTTGAAAGGGTAACTTTGGAGGTGGGAGATGTTAATTCCTTCTCTGACACAGAAGCCAATAATATACTTTTTAAAGATTAAGTGTTTAAACAAACAGACAATCTTCCTGTAAATGAATTGTTCAGAGAATGAATGAAATTAAAAAGGAGAGAGGTGATTTTTATTATCATGGAGCTACCCTGTCCGAATATTTTACCAATAAAAAAAAAACCAAGCGGTTTTCTCATCAAAAACATTCCAACAATTGGCCGACACAATACAGCATTTTGTTAAAAAATGGTGAGCGATAATCAACAAATGTTTGCTTGACATGCTATTGTTGGTAATAGAAGAGTTGACAAGAGTTTGAGGTGGCACATAAAAATAAGTTTACTGAGGATACCACCTGTAGCTGGTTGGAGAAATTACAGACCCAGGTTGAAACCTACAAATGTGAACTTCTGAAATTTAAATGTGAGAAGTTTAATAAGGTGACCATGGATTATGAGTCCCATAATGTTTATGGATAGCTGACTGGGGGCTCCCAGGGGCCACCTATACAAAACAGAAGAGGATGGAGACATAGACATAACCCTAATTATGAGTCATCTTACGAATCAGGTACCTCAGCCAGTGATGGGGAGCAGCAAACACAAAGAGGTCAGAGGAATAATTTTCTCCCTTTAGACGTGCATACGCGGGCGCAGCTCCGCAGCACAGATGACTACACTCCAGTGGAAGAGGCTCAGGTGTGAGAAAACCCCCGTTGCCCAAGAAGAACTTATTTTTAATCTCTCGTCTACACCTCTCTCCAAAGATGAAATAAACGTCCTTAATAAAGGTTTAAACTTCATACAGACTACACATTTTGACCCTTTTCTGTGGAAAACAGAGACTTTTAAATTGAATAGACAACTCAAACTGCAAAAAAATTTTGGATCACGTACTAAATCCATTTCAGAGACACAATTACCTGTTGAATTACAGAAACTGTCACCTAAATCACACCTTGACCCTCCATCTAATAATGCCTCAATTAAGTCCTTTGTTAGGATGATAGACACCTCTGTTGATACCTTGGAAACAAGGAATGATAAGAAATTTTCTAATTTGACAGTTGCAGAATTTTGAGCGTTAAAGGCTCTTGGATCCAGAGAAGACATTGTAATCCGCTCGCTGGACAAAGGGGGGTCCATAGTGGTTCAAGACCTAGTGGACTGTAAATTAGAGATCAATTGACAGCTGTCTGATTTGGAGACCTACAGATTACTTGATGTAGATCCTACTGTCCATTTTAAACATGATCTTGATATGTAATTGTTACAGGCAGTAAATGGTGGTGTTATCTCAAGTGATATTATGAAACTCCTTGTGACAGATTTTCCAGTAAAACCCTTATTGTATACTTTGCCTAAAGTACATAAGTGTCTGACACTTCCCCCTGGCAGACCCATCATCTCTGCCAGGGGGTCAATTTTCCAGCCAGTATCGATTTATCTTGACACATATTTGCAGCCGTGTCTTCAAAATACACCTTATGTGCTGAAAGACACTACGGCTTTACTTTTGGCATTGAAGGTAATTAACAACTTCCCAAGTGACTGTCTATTATGTAGTATTGATGTTAATTCATTATATACATGCATTCCCCATGGGGAGGGGATAGCTGCTACTTGATCCTTGATAACTAACAGCTCTTGGTATAAGGGGCCTAATATAATTTTTTGGGGATTTGCTTGAGATTTTCTTGACAATTCTTTTTCTTACTTTGATGGTAAACACCACTTACAGCTGTCTGGGTGTGCGATGGGGTCCTCTGTGGCCCCATCGTATGCGAATGCTTACATGATGGCTGTAGAAAGACATCTTCTTTAATGACCCAATAATTGCCCAGAAGGTCATTTATTACTCACGCTATATAGACGATATGACACTAGTGTGGGACAGCACTAAGGAAAGTCTTTTTGATGTGATTGCCAGACATAATAACAGCACCAGCCCTGTGAAGCTGACATGTAAGGCAGATGAGCATTCAATTGATTTTTTGGATGTGATAATTTATAAGGGTGTGAATGAGCTTAAAACTACACTGTTTGTAAAATCCACAGACCATAATGTTCTGTTAAGCCCGAAAAGTTTTCTTCCACAATCTGTTTATAGAGGTCTGCCATTTTCGCAGCTACTTCGTAGCAGACGTATTTGTAGTGATGAAACTGATAAGAAAATTCAAATGGACTACATGATAGAGAAATTTGTGTCTAGGGGTTACGATCACAACCTTTTGGTTGCTACAAAAAATAAAGTTCTCTCTATCCCTACAGAAAACACCCGTAAAACTAAACAGAAAAAATCTCTACCTAATAAGATCATTTGGCCTAATAGATTTAATACGGCCAGTCCTAAGGCCACAGGTGCAATTAAAAAAATTCTTGCCCATCATATCATCTGATACAGAATTACCAACTTTGGCTAATAAACACATTATGACTAGTTTTTTACGTGGAAGAAACATCAGGGATTACCTTGTGCATGCAGATGTTACCAACTTTGGCAAAAAATCCCCAATAACCTTTTTAGGAGTCCCAAAAGTTGGCTGTGTGAAATGTACGGGCTGCGTGACATGCAGCTACACGCAGACAGGTGACACCATCAAGCATCCTTATTTTGCTAAAAAGTTTAAAATCAGACATCGTTTATCTTTTATGTCTTAATATGTAATCTATACATTAATTTGTCCATGCGGCAAATATTATATAGGACAGACTGTTTGCCAATTTAAAACCAAAATGGAACAGCATAGACAAGCAATAAGGGCAGCAGTACATTCGGGCACTAGTGAACAGCCAGTTGCCAGACACTTTGCCATGATGGGTCACTTGAAAATAGCAATTAAACATATGCTTAAAGATCAAAAATATTACTGCAAAAAGAGGCGAAGTGGATTTTTCAATTAGATGATTTAAGTCCAAGAGGAGTAAATGAAACCATGGGGCTACACTCTTTTATTTGATGTCTCTTTGTATATACTGTACTGTGTGTCATTTTACTTGTACTTTCCATTTGATCAAACTGACCACCTGTTCGCAAGCAGCACTTCTGCTGAATTAGCTGTATAGCATGTAGATATTTGTCAGTGGATCAATTATTATTAGGATGCAGCACTTTAATGATGTTTTAAGGACAGGTATGTGCAATATTTGTGTTTTTTTGTTTGTTTGCAGTTTTGTTTATCTTACCGTTATGATAAATTGTCATGTGTTATTGTCACTATTAGCTTATAATTAGCTGGGCTGCATTGGTATGTGGAGCTTGGCTATTTGTTTTGATTAACTATTTGCTTAACATTGATAGTGTGCAGAGTATTGCTGCTTTACTGCAGTCTATCTTGCTTCTTATATATATCCAAGAAATAGATAATAATCACAGTGCTACACCAATTACAATACTTAATGTACAATAAAATACTCTTGTGGATTTGTTTCCACTAAACACTCCCGTATTCACAGTGGCTTTATGTTTCTCCAGTGAGACCGTTGTTGTAGAGTCCTGGAAAGATTATGCGAGACAAAAGGTGAAAAACAAGAGCCTCATAGTCTATAATTTCAATTAAAATGAACTTCAGATGAGGGGTAATTACTATTCGTACCATACAAAATTTAAAATCATGCACATAATGATTTTACTTTATCCAAAGATCTTGGAGGACTGTAGCCAGACAGTGGACCTCATTCAGAGTCTGTCGAAGCGGCCGCACGGTCGTACGGGAAAAGGGGCCGGATATGCAAATGATTCCCTCGCAAGTTGCGTCCCTAAGTTTGGATCGGTAGCTGGCCGACCAAGGGGAAGAAGCGGCCGGAAGACAAAAAAATACGCCCCCTGCTCGTATGCATTACACATCATCTCCGGGCATATAAGGATTAATCGAGACCATCGCGAACCATCGGAACTGGTCGTAGAGCTTAAAGTTGTCCATACCCTCTCATAAGCTCTACGATCATGTCAGTGTAAAAACCTCCCATGTCACATGTGCCATGACGCTACTTTGTTAATTATGCACTCCCATAAACCGTATGCACTACCATAAAACGCTGTTCGCATAATTAGGCACGCCTGCGTTCGGATCTCCACTCCCCCGTTTTCAAGCACCTTCTCCTGTTACCACCCACAAACGCCTCAATCTGTCACTCAAACTACCGACCTGGCTGTGTTAAAGGAGAGAGAAATTTCTGATCGTAGCAGCTAGTTTGCGCACGCGCATTGCGAACTTTACGCATGCGCAGTATAGCGAATATCGGTGGCGTACGACCGTGCGGCCGCTTCAACCGACTCTGAATGAGGTCCAGTATCCCTTGCCTCCACTTCCCTTCTGGGTATGTGGTAGTCCATTCATCCAATGGTCACATGCATATAGAGGAAATGTATGCACTCATAGTGTAGTAGTATTAAAATACTTATTTCACATACAACACATATACATAAAATTACTTTTCAGAAAGTGCTTATCTGTAATAAGCAGAAAATGTCCAGAGTGTGGATGTCACACTTGTCCCCAGGTGATTATAGATAAGCACTTTCTGAAAAGTAATTTTATGTATATGTGTTGTATGTGAAATAAATATTTTTTTTGTCTTGCATATATGTGTGTATATATATATATCCAACAAAGGTGCGGCACTCACGGTACTTTAAAGAAATTCCAAGACAACGCGTGGCAGCAGTCAACGTTTCAGTTTATATTCCAAACTGTTTTCAAGACATATAACAAATGACTTATCTTACCTTAATATACTATCATCATACACCACATGAATGATCTGTCATCCTCGCGTTCTGTTCCTCGCGTCGCCAGATGACGTATTGGGCGCATAGCGCTGACGTCATCCCGTTCTCGCGCACAGCGCTATGCACCCAATACGTCATCCGGCGATGCGAGGAACAGAACGCGAGGACGACAGATCATTCATGTGGGGCATGGTGATAGTATATTAAGGTAAGATAAGTCATTTGTTATATGTCTTGAAAACAGTTTGGAATATAAACTGAAACGTTGACTGCTGCCATGCGTTGTCTTGGAATGTCTTTAAAGTACCGTGAGTGCCGCACCTTTGTTGGATATGTGAGTGTTGACTTGTGGGGGCACCTGGCCAAGATATTATTTATACAAGTGAGTGCCGGACCAAGGAGATATATATATATATTATATAAATAGTCCACATCGGCGGCACTCATATATACATCGAATAATACAGGACAATGTGTTGAGTATCACCAACATTTCGGAGCTTTATTCCTGCCCCTTCCTCAAGGTAAAAAAATTTGTAAGTACATATGACAAAAATTTATACTCACATCTCCCCACGTGTAGTCCGCCCTGCGCGGTTTCCGGGAACGGGTCTCCTGCTGATGACGTCATCACTCCTGTCCCCCGCATCAACGTTCACAGCCCATCAATCCTAGGACAAAGGAGACGCCCATAGCCTCGATCCTCGTCACCATGGCAACGCCCAGCATCCAGAACTTTACAAAGAGACTATAACATGGCGTAAAACAGATAGAAGAAAACCCTTACCATTAGTAAAAGTGCACATATATAATACATACAATTCCATATTAGTACTCAAGTAAACATATATCACAGCTTATAGACCAAGTGAAGTATATCATATGGATAATATAGACACAGAAAATTATCATGTATATCACCCTGTACATATATAGCAATAAAAATAACAATAAATAACATACAATGTCCAAAAACATATACAGTATATATATATATATATATATATATATATATATATATATATATATATATATCTCCGATCATAACATACTAATCAGATTCACAGGCAACATCATGAGACCATAAATTTCAATAATAACTTGCCAGCAGAAAAGTTGACAGTTTATCTCACTTCATCTCAATACATATTTTCCCTATTGAAATAGGGTTTGTTGTGTGGCAGCATGGCTGATGGCACTCATGAGTGCGAAGTACCATATGAGGCTGTCAATATGGCTTTATTGACACAGGGAAGCATGTTGATGTTCTCCGATTCAGATGCTGAGGCGATATTATTTAAGGAGTTATTCTGTGATGACGAAGCTACAAAATCCTTACAATATCTTTACCACGACTGGCTGAAATTAAAACAGAGGGAGCTAGATTTTCATTATCACGGACTGACACTCAGTGATTATTTTAAACAGAAACGGATCCCACGAGGGGTTCGTGTGAAGAACTGCCCCACGATAGGTCAACACAATACCAATTTTTGCAAAAGGTGGATAGCCATCTTTAATAAATGTAGCTATGATCTCATGATACTCGTAATTGAGGAAGCATCACGAGAACTGGTGATTATCCGTGACAAGATCTCTATCTTTGAAAAGGAGTATAAGCCAGCTTTTGAAGCTGATACTGATACACCATGGATGGATAAATTGGAAAAACAAATAACTACATATAAAGCATGAATTAATTCAATTTAAGAAATGAAAGATGGTAAAAGTGTCTATGGATTATGACAAAAATCGAGTATATAATTGGATCAATAATGGCTGTAGCGAACCTCACTATGCTGAGAGGCATGGATATCATAAGCTATATGGTCCATCTGACTCCTCATAGTACAACACCAGTGATTCTGAAGTTGGTACAGGAGTAGGCACTGTTCATCACACAGTCCCTTTAGGGATAGGAGATGTGCCCCCAAGAGGACGAGGAGATTTACCCGAGGGGGCCAACAATGGATGCAGTCACAGTCGAAGGAGAGTGGGGAGACCGGCCTTACAACGGAGACGATGGTGATCAACATCTCATCCCGTGTTCTGACCAACCTGGAGGAGAAGGTTTTAAGTCGGGGGTTATCGTATATTCCCACAACCAAATTTGATCCTATGAAATCGGAGGTGGAGAAATATCATCTTAGTCGACAATTTAAGTTACATGAGCACTTTAATGGTGCGAAAGCAACACCACAACCTGCTAATTTCAAGGAGAGTGATATCCCACAGGCACTACGAAAATTTCAGTCTAGATCACAATATGAGCCGGTATCTAACAATGCAGCAATTAGAACATTTATATGGATGTTGGTCTGTGATGATAAATGATCCATGGGTGAGGTGGATAAAAAACCAGTCGACAACAATCTATCAATAGGGGAATGAAGAGCCTTACAAGATCTATTGGAGTATAAAGATGTGGTATTCCATCCTGCCGATATGGGCGGAGCAATTGTTGTGCAGGACCTTTCTGAATACATGTCCGAAATAGAGAGGCAGTTGGCTGACATGACAGTGTACAGATTACTTGCTAATAATCCTACGGATGTATTCATGAATCAATTGCGGGACAGATTAGGTCTAGCTGTCTCTGAAGGGATGATTCCCAGTGATCTGAAGGAGTCATTGATTCCTAAATGCCCCACTGTGGCTTTATTGTACACCTTACCCAAGATACACAAATGCCTGGACAACCCCCTTGGGTGACCGATTATATCGGCCAGGGGGTCATTGTTCCAGGTGGTATCTGTACTTTTGGATGATATTCTACAGCCATGTATTAGGGAACACTCTAGGTTTCTCCTAGATACTACAACATTTTTGAATAAGATTTATGCATTACCAGAAATACCACAAGGAAGTTTCTTATGTAGTATCGATATAAACAGTCTTTACACTGTTATCCCCAATGCAGAGGGGCTCATGGCAGTGAGAAAACTCATTGTTGGGAGTACGGCTTATTGTGGCCCTGATGTCAACTTGGTGATCGATCTTTTGGAGATGATTCTCAGTAGGAATTTTTTCATGTATAATGACAAGCTCTTTCTGCAATTGGTTGGCATAGCGATGGGGTCGAATGTGGCCCCATCCTACGCCAACGCATATATGTTTCAAGCAGAGCAAGAGATCTTTTTTCAGGATGTCTGTGTATCTGGCATGATTTTCTTTTATGCCAGATACATGGACGACATATTCCTGATCTAGACGGGTACTGAGCTCCAGTTTATGGAATTCATGGATCAACATAACCTGTCCAACAATCCAATTAAGTTCACATTCAATATTAATAACTTGAGTGTGAACTATCTGGATGTTAAATTGAGTCAAGAGGGGGGCAAGTTGGTTACGGAACTATATAGTAAGCCCACTGATAGGAACACTTTTCTACATTTTGGGAGTTGTCACCCTAGATCGCTGAAGTACAGTCTGCCATATTTTCACAGTTCCTGCAGGCTCGCAGGATCTGTAGTGTGGGAAGACATGGCTATCAAAGGGATTGACCTGATGAGGAATACATTTTGGATCAGGCTAGGAAAAAAGCACTAGCGATACCGAGGGTTGATTTACTCAAAACAGGTAAAAGAAAGGAAAAGAAAAAAGATAGGTTACCATGGGTTAATCATTTTCATACCCAAAGTAATTATATTAGAAGTTCTACCTATAAATTTTGGTCGATTGTGGGCACTGACCAAGATTTGAATCTACATAATATCAATATTATGCCCTGTTACACCAAGGGACGTAATTTACGTAATTGGGTTAAAAACGATATTAGTGGCATGAATATGACTAATACAGGATGCTTTTTGCGGCCCAAAGTGAGTTGTTTCAAATGTTTGAACTGTATGACCTGTTGTTCACTGACGGTAGGCAATAGCTTTTGCCACCCGTATAGTGACACAGATTTGCCATACGTCACAGACTGAGATGTATCACCAAATTTATTGTTTATGTCATTACTTGTCCCTGTGGGCTTATATATGTCGGGAAAACCGACAGAACATTGAGAAAGAGGATGGCGTTGCACCGGTCAGCCATTCGGGCCGCTATTTCATCTGGAGGTAGTGACCAACCAGTGGCATGAGATTTTGTTTCCAGTGGCCACAATGTGGCATCACTTCGGTACATGATCATTGATCATGTACCTAAATCCCTACGTGGAGGTGATAGATCTCGCAGGCTACTTCAATGCGAGGCCCGCTGGATATTTAAATTAGATGCATTGGCACCACGAGGCCTGAATGAAAATCTGGGTCTACATTGTTTTCTTTGAGGTAAGTTTGTGGAATGTTATAGGTTATCAGTATATAATAATGGGGTGATATGATGTGGTAGGTAGAGTTTATATGTTCGCTCTAAACTTTCAGCTTTTCTGCTGGCTAGTTATTATTGAAATTTATGGTCTCATGATGTTGCCTGTGATTCTGATTAGTGTCTTATGATCAGATATATATATATATATATATATATATATATATATATATATGTTTTTGGACATTGTATGTTATTTACTGTTATTTTTATTGCTATATATGTACAGGATATACTTCACTTGGTCTGTAATGATATATGTTGTCTTGAGTACTTATATGGAATTGTATGTGTTATATATGTGCACTTTTACTAATGGTAAGGGTTTTCTTCTATCTGTTTTATGCCATGTTATAGTCTCTTTGTAAAGTCCGGATGCTGGGCGTTGCCATGGTAATGAGGATCAAGGCTATGGGCGTCACCTCTGTCCTAGGATTGACAGGCTGTGAACGTCAATGCGGGGGACAGGAGTGATGATGTCATCAGCAGGAGACCTGTTCCCGGAAGCCGCGCAGGGCGGACTACACGTGGGGAGATGCGAGTCTAAATGTTTTGTCATATGTACTTGCAAATGTTTTTACCTTGATGAAGGGGCAGGAATAAAGCTCCGAAACATTGGTGATACTCATCACATTCTCCTGTATTATTCGATGTATATCTGAGTGCCGCCGATGTGGACTATTTATTTTTGAGCCATCAGCTGTTGGCTTTGACTGGAAGGCACCTGCAAGTTCTTTTGAGTAAGGGAGTGCCACCCTTGGGGACATATATATATATATATATATATATATGTATATATATATATATATATATATATATATATATATGTATATATATATATATATATATATATATGTATATATATATATATATATATATATATATTATATATGAGACAAGTGTATTTAAAAAATTGTACATTAAATGAAGGGTGCAATCTCATAGTTATATTTAAATCCCTAGGGAGATAACGCCTGTAGCTCAAAGATCTAGAACATCTCTCATTTAGAAAGCTTGTTTGATAAATCGCCTCCTCTTTTTCCCAAGGTCATGTGATCAATTGCTTTGAATGGCATTTTTTCCGGATTTGAATCATGATGGAATGAGAAATGTTTTGAGACTGCATGATTTTCCACCATGATTTTTAATGTTCTGTATGTGTTCTTGGATCCTCATTTTTAGTGGTCTTTTTGTTTTTCCAATATACTTGATCCCACAGGAACATTCAAGTAGATAAATTAGTGATGAAGAAGTATAGTTCACATAATGTTAAAAATGTATATTCCTTGGAGTTGTTGAAGTTGGTGAATATTTTTCTCTTGGATGAGGATATTTACTGATATTACATTGTCTACATTTACAGAAGCCAATGTATTTAATTATATTACTTTTCAACTAATTCTGAATACTGCATAGCATGATGGGAGCCAATAAATCCTAAAGATTATTTGCTTTTTTAAAAACCATTTGAGGTTTTGGGGGAGCACATCTTTAAGAGTTGAATTCATCTTCAGCATGTTCCAGTGTTTACAAAGTGTTTTTCTGATAACTTGTTCATGACCTTTGATAAAGTCACATGCCAAGTGACGAAACGTGTTAGGCGGGACCATCTCAACACTAATTATTCACTGATACACTGTTGCTTCCTGTGATTGCCTGTGCTCTGACTAGATCCACGCTCCGGCATTGCGTGCAGGCTCATGCTCATACCACAGAAGATATTACTGTGGTGTGCGGATCGGCTTCTAAGTCTAGTGCGGCACTAGACAGAATACTCTGGAATACAGAAGACCGAGGAAAAGGGGGCCCCCACTTTCTATACATATCATGAGTACTCACAGTTCCTCTATTTTATGGACGGTCCGGGTCAAAGATCTTATTTATGAGCTTCTGGTGGAGACTTGATTTGACCAGCTGCACGACCTGTGTTTAATCATTATTTGCCTACAATACACTCACCACTTTGCCTTGAGGGACTGTTATTACTGCAAAGAAAACTATTTCTACTTTTGATTAGCGGTGGAAGTGTTAATAGGCACAGTTGAAAACACATGCTTCTGAATATACTAATAGGAGCAGGCATTTTCACTATGATTTCATTTACAGAGACTATTTTTCCGAAAGCAGAAAAAAACATTTATGAATAATTTTGGACAGATTGTCTGATGTTCACAATACATTTTTTATCATCAAGATTCTCTGGATTATTTAGGTAAATTCTATCTCCTGCAGTATTTGCTCATAGGAGCATGAAGTCACTTTGTATCAAAGCTTAACATAAGGCTGCTTATGACAAACATTTATCTTTATCATTTGCAATAAGGAGCACAGTGTTCAGTCATACCAATAATTGGTATATATATATATATATATATATATATATATGTTCAATTATTTGTTTATTGTTTGCATTTTTTGAATGGTATTTTTTGTCATTGTCTAGATAATTGTTTTTATGTGCCAGTATTGGCTAATAAATATGCTTATTTTATATACATCTCATTGCTAAGTATTCATCTACTGCTTACATCTTCACATTATATATTATATATTTTTTATTGAGATCACTGGAGTGTAGGTGCTGAGTTCTTGTTTTATCTATAAGTCCTAAAGATTGTTTGCTTTTTTAAAAACCATTTGAGGTTTTGGGGGAGCACATCTTTAAGAGTTGAATGCATCTTCAGTATGTTCCAGTGTTTGCAAAGTGTTTTTCTGATAACTTGTTCATGTCCGGATGGGTAAGAGATGCCAGCGCTTGAGATCCTGGCGGTAAGAAACCCGATGCCGGCATCCCGACAGTGACCTTCGGGTTTCTGACAGTCAGGATGCTGGCCCGGGATTCTGACAGGTATCAGGATTCCAGTGCCAGCATTCTGACCACCGGAATCCCTGCAGTCAGTATATTAACCACATCCTGTTCATGTCCATTGGAAGTGGTAATAAATGGCACAATGTTCATGACTCATTTTCTTATTTCCTGGTACTGTAACAACTCCAATATTTCCAAGTCTTTAATTCTGTTGGATGCTTCCATTAATAAATTCAATTGATAATCTTTATTTATAAATCCATCCATGTATATTTTCACTTGTTCTTCATAGGTTATATTGTCAGTAGAATTATGTTATATTCTATAGGCAATGCCACCGGTCTCAATACAGACAGTGAGATCCCAACAAGGGACTTAAGATAGGTGTCAAAATACTGATGCCTATATTAATCCTGAAGTCGGAATGCTGAAGGATGCCAGCCTGAATGAGGTAATTCCAGGGTGCCCTTAACATTAGCCACGGGTGGACAGGTTAGCTTTAGGGAGATTATCGGGGTTAGTGTTAGGTTTTTGGAGGGAGATTATGGTTAGGTTGCCCCTAGGAGGGAGGGTTATGCTTAGGAACCACTGGGGGGTTAGGGTTAGGCAATACAGGGGGAGGGGTAGGTTTAGGCACAAAGGTGGGGGTTAGGTTTAGGCACTAATGGGGAGGGTTAGGGTTAGGCTACAAGAAGGGAGGGTTAGGAAGAAGGGTAAGTATACTTACCCAAACCCTGACAGGATACCAACCAGTGGGATGCCATTTTTGTTATTCTGACAGGAGGCATCTCAACATCTGGCATTACATACCCATTCCATTCTATAGAACTGTGAATAGTTACATTTTTTCCATAGACCACTTAGTTATAGTGCACGAAATTGTTTGTATGAACCTGTTTAATAAAGATCTTAGTTATAATTTTATTTTCTTCATCTATTGTTTTTATTGGACGTGAACTATAAATTCATGTTGTTGGTGGGAATATAAGTTAAAAATAAATTCAAATCTTCATCAGGCCCATCCTGTATTATAAATATCATCAATATATATTTTATATAGTTTTATACTATTTTAAAAGGGTTGTGGTGATTTAAAAATTCCTCTCCCAGCTCCCCATAAGTAGGTTAGCAAATCTAGGGACAAAGGTTGTCCCCATAGCCATTCCACATATCAGTTTATAAAAAGTGTCAAGAAATATAAAATAATTATGATTCAATATAATAGTTATTAAGTCACAAATAAAAATATTCTGTGGTCTTCACTTATTGACGGGTCCTTTGTAAAGATTCTCTGCATGCATCAATACCCTTTGAATGGTCAGTGCAGCTATATAATGATTTCTCATCAATAGTTTCTCACATATATGTTTCCTTCCACGTCATGTCCTTTATTGTTTGTAATACACTTTTGGTATCTTTCAAATAGGATTCTTCAAAACTCCTTACCTGCTTCTTTAAAAATATATCTACATATTCAGAAAGATGGGGAGTTAGAGACTAAATTTCAATTAGTATTGGTCTCCCAATTGGGTAAACCAATTAATTGTGGATCTTTGAAAGAAAATTAAAAATGGGTCTGGTTTGCTTCAAGTATTGGAATTCATCCTTACTTATAATTACTTTACATTGTGTAGCAAAAATGCATATTTTGCTTCCGCAAGGGCATATCTGCACATGATTGCAGCAGGAAATCTGTAACTTTCCCTTGTAAATGTATATGTAATGTTATTTATGTATGGGAAATGACAAACCTTTGAAGATGGACAAAAAGGTTGTGAGAGAGATTGTAGGAAGTCCTATCTTCCTTCCACAGCCATAAAGGTGTCCAATTGTATGTAGCATGTAAGAAAGATGTCCAGGGAAATTATATCACATCTGGCCAGACCCTTGATAAGCCGTCATTAAGATTTCTGTGTTCTGTGTAGGGTCAGAGAGCAAAGACAGGGATATAGTTATAACCCCAAAGGGGGTCAGGTTTACAGTCCACCAAGAGACAGACCAACCAGCAAGGTGTCAAATCTTTCTCCTAACCTCCGAGCTCAAACAGGAGGGAGTGAGCAGTGACCTAACCCCTGCTCAAGTGACCAAGAATCCCTGTGTTACAGTCACCTAATCAATGGAAGGGTTAAACTATCCAAAGGGAGGGAAGTGACCTAGAGCAGCCTGGAAAGGCAGGCATAAATATGTGATTCAACTATAGTTTGTTGTTCATTTCTGAGAGACTATCTTGAGGTACAGATTGATCCAGAGTTCGTAATTGGGGTTGCATCATCCCCATACCACTTAAGTCAACAGTGTGGTTCATTTCTCCAAATATGTTCTTTTGTTTTATTTCTTGGAAATTCTGAGTAATTTGTGTGAACCCTTTTACTGTAACAATATTATATCTTGTAACTTTTGTAACAAAGCTTTGAAGATTTTCTTTAATTAAAACATTAATTCTAGTTCTGGAACTGTGTTTTATGACCCAACGCCTCATTTGGCCCATGTTACCTATTTTTACTAAGTGTGCATAATTGTATAGCAGGTAAGAGCAAAGACTTACCCTGTATTTAATACTAAAGTTCTCCTTTGCTGGTGGCAGCTATCAGGTTTATTTAACCACGTGTGTTGAAATCACTTTTAAAAGTCACGGGTGGTGATTCTCAGATGGCATATCTGGAGGGATCGGCCTTCTCAGCTGATGATATGGCCTATGTACCTCATGAACTTCTGACAAAGCTTGCACTTTTCTAATGACAGAGTTTTCCACAATGGAAACACCTCTGCTGCCTGAAGTCTCTTCTACTCCAAGTATCACTTATGGCAGTCTTTACAAATGTTCTGGCAGTTTCTCTCTTCTGTATCTCTTCATTCAGTTAAAGTGATAGCTGTCCAACCTCTCCACACAACCCCACTACCATTTTGGTCAAACTTTTGCTGACTGTGGAAGCCATCACCTTGACCTTCTCAATGTTCTTTTTTTGGACTTTAATTAATGCCTCCTCATGTTTAACCAACCTCATTAGTTGCATGAATGATGGAGGCTGCCTACTGACAGTCATATATCTCAAATATTGTGTTATAGGATCAGTGGTGGCTCTGAAAGAAGCTTATCCCTGGACATCAGCGGTCTCTTCACTCCCCTCTCATGACTCCTGTGCATGCATGGTCTACAGACCATGCATGCATGGCAGCCATTGCCAGGGATGGTTCCTCTGGAACCCTCTCACAGTATTTTTTATGAAATGGAGCCCATATACTACAGCAGCACAATGCCATCATCAGATGGCGTATGTTGCAGGGTCCGAACTACTTAGGAAATCTGACAGCATTGCATCGCCTATAGAAACCTATGTGGCTTTCAGCTGCTGTTGGTAATGGGGAGACTGTAGCAGATATTGGAAATGTCTACTGCAATCCATCCATTCTACTAGGGGATATTTAATATTTGTTGGTATCCCCCCATACTGGGTGTCAATTGCCACTGGAGAATGTTTATCAGTGTCTGACACAATAGGAGGTGATTTCACAGCCCTGTTTACCTGGATAGCAACCAGGTCCTGTTTTTCTGTATAAGAATCAACAGCATCTCTCTGTCTCAGCACCTCATTAAAAATCCCATGTGATCAGTCCCAGTTCCCACCTGTCAACTGCAGTCATTTTGCTGCCTCAGGAGTTGACAGCTGCACCTGTTTCCTTGCATGGCTGCTGCCAGCTCCCCTCTAAGTGGCAGCTCCTTATTAGTGTTCTGCCAACATTTCTTTCACAATTTATCTACTCTGTATGTGCCACTTTACTGGTCCTCTGCTCCACCTCATGGGGCTGATCTTCCATCCCTTATGCCCCTTCCCTACCAGCTGCTAACTGCAACTTGATCATTTTCCCCTTGGCTGAAGTGGAAACAGGGTGGACTCCTCACTGAGATTAGAATCACTTTTCCTCCGACACTGGAACTTACTGCCGGTTGCATTTAACTGCAGGTATGTTGATGCTCACAGTTTGCTACCTCAGATAGATCCCTTGTTCAGTGCCATGGGCAGAGCCTTTTCGCAGCCCCTGGGCAACAAACGTGTGGGGGCACCCATCTATAAAAGTTGTGTGTGTATATATATATATATATATATATATATAACTTTTACATGCATACACACATGCATATGTATACACATATAAGTGTCACACACACATATGTATATGACTCAAACAATTTTTATATATATATATATATATATATGACACACACACAAAGACATAAACTCAAAAACACAGATGTACATTAGTTCTTATTACTTTAGTGGAGGCAGGCCAGCAGCAGAATAAGGGAGCGGTGCCAAATGCAGGGGCGGGGCTTAATTGCAGGCCGTGGCTCGGTTATGATTAATAAAAATCCTGCTAATGGTGCCGGGAACAGAGTGGGGGGCCCCCTATGTGTTGGGGCCAAGGAATGATCGCCCCTGTTGCCATCCCTATAATCCGGCCCTTGCCACTGGTGCCTCTTATATCCTCTCTCCTAAAAGAGTAAGGCTCTACCACCTTCAAATCCTGTCAGTCTGGGCTCGTGGGCTCCTTAAATCCAAACTGTTAGTCTGGGCTCGTGGGCTTCAAGAAAGTCCACAATCTGACAGCAGCACTATTAAGTTCAAACCAATGTAGCTTTCCACTACAGGTTGAGTCTCCCATATCCAAAATGCTTGAGACCAGGGGTATTTTGGATAATGGAATATTCCATAATTTGGAACAAATGCATACCATAACGAAATATTTTGGGAATAGGACCCAAATATACACACAGAATGCATTTATGTGTTATATACACCTTATACAGAATCGGTATGAAATACCACCAGCCGCATGGCCGGCAGTTCGATTCCCGGCATCGGCAGGCCGACAGATCAGCAGAGGCCGGCAGCGGAAGCCCGACAGCGCTGGAAATCCCGATCGTCCTAAAGGTAAGTATAAACTATACTAACCTAACCCCCTAACCCTAACCCTCCTTTAGGGTACCTAACCCTAACCTCCTCCCCAAGTGCTTAACCCTAATCCCCCCTCTAAGTGCCTAACCTTAACCCCCCCTTTCCCCACTGCCTAAACCTATGTCCCCTGCGGGGGTTCCTAATCGTAACCTCCCCCCGGGAGTGCATAACACATCCCTCCCTCCCCCTAGCCTAACCCTAACCCTCCCGGGGGGGTGCCTAACCCTAAGTCCCCGCCGGGAGCCCTAAACCTGACCCTCCCCCCATGCGGCTGTCCGCTCGCTGCGTCGGGAAAATGACAGGCGTCTAGGAATAGATGCCGGTCATTTATCCCACCCCTGGATAAAGCAGATGTGAAGCCGGCTGCCGGGATTCTGTCAGCTGGCTTCCCGACTGCATACCCCTTATACACACAGCCTGCAGGTAATTTTATACAATATATTCATTAATTTTTTAGTTTAAACAAAGTTTGTATAGAGAAATGAAATTAATTTATGTTTCATATACACCTTATACACACAGACGGAAGGTAGTTTTATACAATATTTTTAATAATTTGTGCCTTAGACAAAGTTTGTGTACATTGAACCATCAAAAATCAAAAGTTTCATTATCTCAGTCATGTCGAAAAAAATCCGTATTTCGGAATATTTGGATATGGGAGACTCAACCTGTATTAGTACGCAACCAGGTAAAATGTTTTTTTTCTGTAAATATGAATATAATGTTTATGCTATGTTTAGTTAATTTTAACTGAACATTAAATTAACCACCTCAATAAAGGAGGGGGAGTTACAATAGAAATAGTAGAAAAAATGTGCTGTGTCCTGTAGTAATGCCCCAGATTCTGTTTATTTTTCAGTTAAAGACAAATATCTAATGGGTCTTCATAAGATTACTAAGATGGGTTGTAGAGGGTTAAGCAGAAACAAAATATTCATGATACATAGCACATTGTAGCGTTGTGACATTGTCACCTGGTTAGGTCACATATTTATTCATCATTAATAATTGTCATAAGATTTTTGCACATAGTGATACATTTATAGTCAGCTGTGTATGAGAACATTCTAATGAGAGTAAAATAACTATTACTATAAGGCTACAGATAAAGAATTGCCGCAAAAGGTGGCCCGACAAAGTACTGACTTTAGGGGGGTGAACAGTTATGCACAACTTCACAGTTGTAGGCATGTTCTGTGAATGAAATAATGCACAACTACAAACAATCCAATTTAATTCCAGGTTGTGAGGCAACAAGCCATGAAAAATGCAAAGGGGGGTGAACACATTTGCAAGGCACTATATATATATATATATATATATATATATATACACACAATTAATCTGTACTAAAAAAATATATATTTTCTCACTGAAGGGGGGGGGAAGTTACAACAATAATAATTATAGAAAAAAGATTCTGTGACCTGTAGTAATACCATAGATTCTGTTTAATTTTAATTTAAAGACAGATATTTATTGGGTCTTCACAAGTTTACTAAGATGGAGTGTAGAGGGTTAAACAGAAACAAAATATTGATGATTCATATCACATTGTATCATTTAAACATCACCTGGTTAGGCCAAATATTTAATCATCAATAATTGTCATAAGATCTCTGCACATAGTGATATACAGGTTGAGTCTCCCATATCCAAATATTCTGAAATATGGAATATTCCGAAATACGGAATATTTTCAGCATGACTGAGATAATAAAACCTTTGATTTTTGATGGTATAATGTACAAAATATTGTCTAAGGCACAAATTATTAAAAATGTAGTATAAAATAACCTTCAGGCTGTGTGTATAGAGTGTATATGAAACATAAATGAATTTCATGTATGTACACAAACTTTTTTTAATGCACAAAATTATAAAAAATATTGTATAAAATGACCTGCAGGCTGTATGTAAAAGGTGTATATAACACATAAATGCATTCTGTGTGTATATTGGGATCCTATTCCCAAGCTATTTCATTATAATATGCAAATATTCCAAAATACAGAATATTCCGATATCCAAAATACCCCTGGTCCCAAGCATTTTGGATATGGGAGACTCAACCTGTACTGTATTTATAGTCAGCTGTGTATGAGAACATTCTAATGAGAGTAAATAACTATAGGATTCTACTGTATATAAAGAGAACAGCCATACATATTACTATAAGGCTACAGATACAGGTCAGAGACTCATCCCGTCCTGTGTGACAGAAGACAAGAGAATGGAAGACAGACCCAAGTTGAAGCTTTATCATCTGCACGGGATGGATTCCAGGGACTTCCTACATTGTTATTTTGAGGCAGAAAGTGCATTCAGAGATGAGGGAGTGGTATTTATTATGGAAAAGCTGCACAGCGCATTAACAGCGGGTTTGTATTGAGGCTGTATGGTATCCTCAATATTTATTTACTTATTTTATTTATTAACAGTTTCTTATATAGTGCAGCATATTCCATTGCGCTTTACAATTGTAAACATTAATAGAATAAAACTGGGTAATAAAAGACAGATATATAGGTAGGAAGGCCCTGCTCACAAGCTTACAATCTATAGGGAAAACGTATAAATTGGTTATTCAGAGAAGCTGCCATTAAATAGGTGACTTTATATTATAGTGTACAGGCAGGGGTGTAGTGTGGGTGAAACCGGTGGAGCTCTTGCTCCAAGTGCTGGATTCTGCAGAGGGCGCTATGCATGGCATGTTTTTTTCTTTAAACATTTTAAATATAAACAGCCATGATTGCTCAATCCACTGGTCCAAAACAGAACTGCAGATGTACAGAAATAAAGTAGCTACTATATGCAGAGTCACAGAAGTACATACTTAGCCACTGGTCTGACACTGCACCACTAGAGGAGTCCAGTAACCAGCCACATGGATGCAACAGTGAAAAAAAGAAGAGGTCAAAAAGAGGAGCAGAACTGGTAAGAGCTGTAGAAAAGACAGAATGAGTAGAGCAACCTAAAAGTTAGGCAGGTGTGTGTGTGTGTGTGTGTGTGTGTGTGTGTGTGTGTGTGTGTGTGTGTGTGTGTGTGTGTGTGTGTGTGTGTGTGTGTGAAAGGTGGGTGCAACAGCATTGCTAGCAGGGCATCATTAATCTTCCTTTCATGGGTGTATGGATCCATGGAGCATGTTACTGAAGTGAGACTTGGTTTCAGTCTGTCTGTAGCCTCAAACCCAAATTCCACAGCTTTAATAGCAATTCTTTCAAATTGAGCCTGTAGTAGCTTTTGGTATGACAGAACAATCCTGTTATCTCATAGCCTCTCTCCCATAGCTCATTGCCTAAAAGTGCATCATCAGGTACCAACAGAGGTGGATTTAGATCTCACGGGACCCTGAGCAAGACACCGAATGGGGCCCCCTTCCTCAAATAATCCATAACACTACCTCACTGAAAGCAGCACATCCCGCCTCACTGACAGCAGAACATCCCGCATCACTGACAGCAGCACATCCCCACCTCACTGACAGCAACACATCCCTGCCTCACTGACAGCAGCAGATCCCTGTCTCACTGACAGCAACACATCACCACCTCACTGACAGCAGCACATCACCACCTCACTGACAGCAGCACATCCCTGCCTCACTGACAGCAGCAAATCCCCACCTCACTGACAGCAGAACATCCCCACCTCACTGAAAGCAGCACATCCCCACCTCACTGACAGCAGCACATCCCGCCTCACTGGCAGCAATACATCCCCGCCTCACTGGCAGCAGCACATCCCCACCTCACTGACAGCAGCACATCCCCACCTCACTGACAGCAGCACATCCCCACCTCACTGACAGCAGCACATCCCACCTCACTGGCAGCAATACATCCCCGCCTCACTGACAGCAGCACATCCCCACCTCACTGACAGCAGCACATCCCCACCTCACTGACAGCAGAACATCCCCACCTCACTGACAGCAGCACATCCCCACCTCACTGACAGCAGCACATCCCGCCTCACTGGCAGCAATACATCCCCGCCTCACTGACAGCAGCACATCCCCACCTCACTGACAGCAGCACATCCCCACCTCACTGACAGCAACACATCCCCTCCTCACTGACAGCAGCACATCCCGCCTCACTGACAGCAGCACATCCCCTCCTCACTGACAGCAGCACATCCCCACCTCACTGACAGCAGCACATCCCCACCTCACTGACAGCAGCACATCCCCACCTCACTGACAGCAGCACATCCCCTCCTCACTGACAGCAGCACATCCCCACCTCCCTGACAGCAGCACATCCGTACCTCATGACAGCAGCACATCCCCTCCTCACTGACAGCAGCACATCCCCTCATCACTGACAGCAGCACATCCCCACCTCACTGACAGCAGCACATCCCCACCTCACTGACAGCAGCACATCCCCACCTCACTGACAGCAGCACATCCCCACCTCACTGACAGCAGCACATCCCCTCCTCACTGACAGCAGCACATCCCCACCTCCCTGACAGCAGCACATCCATACCTCTTGACAGCAGCACATCCCCTCCTCACTGACAGCAGCACATCCCCTCCTCACTGACAGCAGCACATCCCCACCTCACTGACAGCAGCACATCCCCACCTCACTGAAAGCAGCACATCCCCACCTCACTGACAGCAGCACATCCCCACCTCACTGACAGCAGCACATCCCGCCTCACTGGCAGCAATACATCCCCGCCTCATTGGCAGCAGCACATCCCCACCTCACTGACAGCTGCACATCCCCACCTCACTGACAGCAGCACATCCCGCCTCACTGGCAGCAATACATCCAAACCTCACTGGCAGCAGCACATCCCCACCTCACTGACAGTAGCACATCCCCACCTCACTGACAGCAACACATCCCCACCTCACTGACAGCAGCACATCCCCGCCTCACTGGCAGCAGCACATCCCCACCTCACTGACAGCAGCAGATCCCCACCTCACTGACAGCAGCAGATCCCCATCTCACTGACAGAAACACATCACCTCCTCACTGGCAGCAGCACATCACCGCCTCAGTGACAGCAGCACATCCCGCCTCACTGACAGCAGCACATCCCCACCTCACTGACAGCAGCACATCCCCACCTCACTGACAGCAGCACATCCCTGCTCACTGACAGCAGCACATCCCCTCCTCACTGACAGCAGCACATCCCCACCTCACTGGCAGCAGCACATCCCTGCCTCACTGACAGCAGCACATCCCCTCCTCACTGACAGCAGCACATCCCCACCTCACTGACAGCAGCAAATCCCCACCTCACTGACAGCAGCACATCCCCACCTCACTGACAGCAGCACATCCCGCCTCACTGGCAGCAATACATCCCCGCCTCACTGGCAGCAGCACATCCCCACCTCACTGACAGCAGCACATCCCCACCTCACTGACAGCAGCACATCCCCACCTCACTGACAGCAGCACATCCCGCCTCACTGGCAGCAATACATCCCTGCCTCACTGGCAGCAGCACATCCCCACCTCACTGACAGCAGTACATCCCGCCTCACTGGCAGCAATACATCCCCGCCTCATTGGCAGCAGCACATCCCCACCTCACTGACAGCAGCACATCCCCACCTCACTGACAGCAGCACATCCCTGCCTCACTGACAGCAGCACATCCCCACCTCACTGACAGCAGCACATCCCGCCTCACTGACAGCAGCACATCCCTGCCTCACTGACAGCAGCACATCACCGCCTCACTGATAGCAGCTTATTCCTGTCTCACTGACAGCAGCACATCACCGCCTCACTGACAGCAGCACATCACCGCCTCACTGACAGCAGCACATCCGTGCCTCACTGACAGCAGCACATCACTGCCTCACTGACAGCAGCACATCACCGCCTCACTGACAGCAGCACATCCCTGCCTCACTGACAGCAGCACATCACCACCTCACTGACAGCAGCACATCACCGCCTCACTGATAGCAGCTTATTCCAGCCTCACTGACAACAACACATCACCGCCTCACTGACAGCAGCACATCACCGCCTCACTGGCAGCAGCACATTCCCACCTCACTGACAGCAGCACATCCCGCCTTACTGGCAGCAATACATCCCCGCCTCACTGGCAGCAACACATCCCCACCTCACTGACAGCAGCACATCCCGCCTCACTGGCAGCAATACATCCCCGCCTCACTGGCAGCAGCACATCCCCACCTCACTGACAGCAGCACATCCCCACCTCACTGACAGCAGCACATCCCCGCCTCACTGACAGCAGCACATCCCCACCTCACTGACAGCAGCACATCCCACCTCACTGGCAGCAATACATCCCCGCCTCACTGACCGCAGCACATCCCCACCTCACTGACAGCAGCACATCCCGCCTCACTGACAGCAGCACATCCCTGCCTCACTGACAGCAGCACATCACCGCCTCACTGATAGCAGCTTATTCCCGCCTCACTGACAGCAGCACATCACCGCCTCACTGACAGCAGCACATCCCCACCTCACTGACAGCAGCACATCACCGCCTCACTGACAGCAGCACATCCCTGCCTCACTGACAGCAGCACATCCCCTCCTCACTGACAGCAGCACATCGCCGCCTCACTGACAGCAGCACATCCCTGCCTCACTGACAGCAGCACATCACTGCCTCACTTACAGCAGCACATCACCGCCTCACTGACAGCAGCACATCACCGCCTCACTGATAGCAGCTTATTCCCGCCTCACTGACAGCAGCACATCCCCACCTCACTGACAGCAGCACATCCCCACCTCACTGACAGCAGCACATCACCGCCTCACTGACAGCAGCCTACACTGTTATACAGTTAAATATTTATTCACTAAAAATAATTATGGTATGTCTAATATATATATATATATATATATATATATATATATATATATGTATATATATGTATATGTCATCCTGTAATAAATATGTATAAGCAGATATCTGTGTATATACACAAATTAATTTATGAAAGGAGTATGTGGATGCATTTATTTATTTGATTAAAGCCATTTGTTTATTTATCTCATATATATCTAATATCTATCTATATACTCCTTTCATAAAATATTCTTCAAATAATTCATGAAATATTCTCTGTAAAGCACTTCTATAGTCTACAGCAGTGGTTTTCAAACTCAGTCCTCAGGACCCCACACAGTTCACGTTTTGAATGTCACCCAGCAGGTGCACAGGTGTAGTCATTACTCACTGCCACATTTTAAAAGATCCACAGGTGGAGCTAATTATTTCACTTGTGATTCTGTGGGAAGACCTGGAAAACATGCACTGTTTGGGGTCCTGAGGACCGAGTTTCAGAACCTGTGGTCTGCAGTATATGGAGGATGGTACAGATGGAACTGGATAACAAGTGTTACTAAAGCAATAGTTTTCAAATCAGGTGAACTACTGTAGGATTGCTGTTCTGCGTTTCACCTGATTAGTACTGCTAGATTGATCGAGCAGCTGCCATTTTTGTTTGTTATAAGTTGCATGAAGGAACCAAGCATTAGAAGGACATGCTGGTTCTAGTAATGCTAGTTGGAGTTCCCACGGGTGACTTCCAGGTAAGCTGGCTCTCAATTTGGATGCATTTATGTATGTGCCTTTATCCGTAGGCCTTACATTTGACAAAATTTATATGTGCCTTTATCATGAGGCCTTATAATTGGCATATTTTTCATTTAGGGTGAGCGTTTGGGCATAGGGCCCCCAGGGCTGGTCTGGCTGGGCCTCCTCAGGGCATTACCACTTAATACACATAGTTGCTTTTCACATCACATGTTATGTTTGTATTTTATTCATGTAATATTATTATAATTATCATTTATTTATATGGCGCCACAAGTGTTCCGCAGCGCCTTACAAAGTACAAGAACAAATTGTAGACAAGTCACTTACAGAACAATACAATACAATGCAGGACATGGATAATATATATTTCTACATTAGCGACCATATCACCCAGATAAGCAACAGAGCATAAGCAACCAAGTGTTAGGTAACCCAGTGGTGAGTAAGAAATAAATGACACTAAAGTAAGGAGAAGCACAAGAGGGTAGATGACCCTGATTGTGAGAGCTTACATTCTAAAATATTTCACATATATTTTAACCCCCTTTTTTCAACACTTATTAATTAGTTTTACACATCTATACTTTAATCTGTACTGCCACTCTTTTTCCATTTTTCGTGTGATGCCCTGGGGGGGTCCTGGGCTGGACGTTTTTCGGGGTGCACTGCACCCCAGACGTGAACCCCTTAGTGTTAGGGACTGCTAGTGACAGAGAAGCCATGATGTGGCCTAGCAGCTTCCCATGGATTTGCAAATGCATGCAACTAATATCTCTGAATTTCTATGACCATATAGTCTTCATATATTGTTGCAAGTATAAATCAGTGTGCTGAGGAACAATAGGGGGTTAAACCCCCCTCCTTTTTCTACTTAGTATGACCCCTTCCTTTCATGCGCCTGATTAGTACTGCTAGATTGATTGAGCGGCTGCCATTTTTGTTTGTTCTGGATTTCAGTTAGCAACTCTACCAGAAAAAGCTTATTTACTAAAGTGCAAGTTTTTAGAAGTGAAGATGTTGCCCATAGCTACCAATCAGATTCTACTTTTTATCTAGCAACTTCTAGAAGATAATATCTAGAATCTGATTGGTTGCTATTTGCAACAACTCCACTTGTAAAAACCCACACTTTAGTAAATATACCCCTCAGTCTCTATACATAGAAGCTTGTTACTTGTGCTTGTATTCACTGCACACATCTCCAAACTAGGAGGTGAGAGTGAGGTACTCTATGGGAAACACCTATCATGGAGTAATCAATGATAAATATAACATTTACTATACTAACTTGTCTTGTGACTGAAGTCCCTCATGACTATTTGAGAAAGAGACAGGCTCATGAGTAAAAAAGTAATATTTAAATAATCATGCAGTAACCTTACTTCCCCTATGAAGTTGAATGTTGGTGAGCTCTATTGCCCCCCATAGTAAAGGCAGCACTGGCAGGCACCTCACCGCCTGCCACCACCCCTCCTTTCCCAAACAGTAAAGGCACTGCTAGACACCTCACCTCTCCTAGCCCTCCCCATTTATGCAAACAGTAAAGGCTACCCCCCTGGGACATACACTACCTGCCCTAATCACACCCCAGCAACATATGCTACCCGACATACTCTCTGGCCACAGGATATACACTACCTTCCCTACCTTCTGGCCCTAATGACACACACTATCTGTCCTACCTCTGGCCCCAGAGACATGCCCTTTATACCCTACAACAAAACAACCACCTTGACCCCAGTAAGTTATACTACCCCCCAGCACCCAGACATAAAGTGCACCCCTATGGAGTAGGCACATACACTATACAACCTATCCCCTGGCTCCTGAGAAATACTGTACCCTGTTCAAGCAGAGTTATACACTACGCACCCTATTCCCTGACTTCTGGAACATACACTACTCACCCTAGTGGTCCAAGGGACATACACTAGCTTTCCTTCCCCCAGCCACAGGAAAATAAACTACCTGCCCTATGCCCCTGGTGAGAGGGCTACACACTACCCTCTCTCAGGGCCGGCTATAGGGGTGTTCGACCAGTGTACCCCTCCAAGTGTAAACAATAACATCTCTCACAGAGACTGCTCACAGAATAGCAGCAAATAATAATAATTATTATTACCAGTTATTTATATAGCGCACACATGCTCCGCGTAACTTTTAAAGATAATAGTTGTCCATTCACCTCAGTCCATGCCCCAGTGGAGCTTATAATCTATCACATGCACACACATACACATTAAAGTTAATATTGTTGAGAGCCGAATAACCTACCAGTATATTTTTGGAGTATGGGAGGAAACCCACGCAAGTACAGGGTGAATATACAAGCTCCACACAGTTGGGGCCATAGTGGGTATCGAACCCATGACCTCAGTGCTGTGAGGCAGTAATGCTAACCATTACACCATCTGTGCTGCCAAAATAACTGCCTCAGTTACAATCATACACATCACTGCCTCACTGAAATACACATTTCTGATAGAAAAATGTCAACTAATGCCAAAATTACTTCATAACTCAAAGGACCTGACACCAATTCTGGTGCAAAGAACTTAAACAGGACTTAACCTGAGGAGCTACTTCAGAATCCAGCACAACAAATAGAGAATATAGATGCCAGCCCTGACCCTAACGTTGCATTAGAACTTCCTACCAGTACAATTCACTGCTCAACACATATTTTCTTTCCAAAATGAACCACTCCTAAAGTGACACTAGTCATTTATGTCCAACTGTTTAAACAGCTTATTCTGAATTTTAACTCTGTTATCCAGTCAAATGTTTATTTATTTAAAATAATTAAAATGAAACAGCCTTTTTGAAATTTTTTATCTCCTATTCTGTGTCTGTTTGACCGAATATCAACTCCACATAAAACTATTTTGTCACAACAGGGACCATTTTATTAGATCGATATATCACTCTTGGGTGTGCGGCAGTGCTCTAATATACACACGCTTTGGGTGGATGACTCCACACCAAGGAGTGCGTATATCAGAACTTGACCAGACACCCAAGAATTGTATATCTATCACATAACATATGCCACGCTATTTTTTATATTTGACTTTTTTTTTACAACACAATGGACCTCATTCAGAGGCGATCGTTAGTTGGAAGTGGTCGCACTGAATCAGAGCAGCCGCTTGCATCCTAAATGACCGCCTCCTTGTCGATTGCTAAGCTGTGGGTTAACACCCACAGCTCTAGCGACCGACATGGGTGATAGTCGTGATGGTCAAGACCATTGCGACCATCGGGGCTTACAACCAGTCCCTAAGGTTGAGTCTGGGCACTCGTAAGCCCCAGGGAGCTTCCTGCTCTGAACGAGCAGGAAGCTCCCCACCGACATCAGCAATGATGTCTGTGGGGCCACCCCCAAACGGCAAGCGTTCCGACTGGAATGCCTCCGTTTGGCCGGGCACTCACCATTGAAAGCTCGTCCTGTTTGCTGCGAGACCCCTAGCGATGGAGCGCCCGTCACTAGCCGGGTCTCACGTATGCGCACGACAGAGCCGGCTCCATCATGCGCATGCTCAGTGGGGCAACATCGAGTCAGTTGCGAGCGCACAGCCTTGCGACCGACTCTGAATGACCCCCAATGTCTCACTTTACTTATTTAGAATGTTGATTTTATTCTTATCTGAATCGTCCCTGTAGGTTGTATAAAAGGAGAAACTATGATTGACATCAGTTTAGGATACATCGTTCATCATCTTTTTGTTATTAGTGAATTTTTTAAAGAGATCACTATACTAAAATTAAGACAGTTCTGTATTATGGAACTGAACAAATGGGTGAACACCCGCACTTGGGCTTTCGATTGGACTCATGCATCTAAGATTGTTACCGAGCTGGGATGCATCAGGTAAAATATGATTCTAAATATACAAGAACATAAAGGATGAGTCTATTTTAAAAAATAATAACTAAAATGTAACTTAAAGAATAACTGTTTTAGTTTTGAATGTCGATCAGAGAGTTAGCTGATAATAGTGAATATTTCCTAGTTGGTGGCCAGTATACCTCCCGATTCAACAGTTACAGTTGTGCAGATAGCAATTCAGGGAAGAAATCATTAATTAAGATACCTTACACATAAAGAGCACACAGGGACTGATTCTTAAGCACACAGTTTAACTGCGATAGCATACTAATCCATTGCAATCGCAATGTAAACTCAGAAGTACACAAGGACACACTTGCACAAGCTCTGACCATACTCAGGAATTGCTAACAACCACGCACACTATGAGACCTCAGACTGTGTATGGGATCACAGTGGATAATTTATGCACGCCCCTACAATTGCATGCAAATGCACTGCAACGCCTGCATTTCACTGACCTCCCCACCATCACTACCCACAAACGGCGATTCCTGTCAATCACTGTGCGATGGGTCTGCATAGCCGCTGCAATCACAGTCCCCATCGCAGCAGCCAGTTCGCGCGCACACACTGCGATGCATATGCAGAGCACAACAATCACCCGATCGCGTGAGTAATCGCAGTTTTTTTGTGTGGTTAAGCTAAATGCAATTCTTGAGGCTATTGGATAGAGAAAATCTGGAAGCGATCTGCGCTCCATAAGCTGGAGCGCAAATTAAGATGGTGACCCCACGTGATCTGGCGATTAAACAAAATATAGAGATCGGAGGGAGCGTGCGCTCCATTGTATGGAACACACGCCGTCTTTGGACGGTAGTTGAGATAACCGCCCCTCATGGAGTGACATTCTAACGTCACTTCCGGAAGTCAAGGGAGTGACGAGAACAGGATGTAGCATGCGTTCCATTGAATGGAACGCACGTGATACATTTAGAAGTGGTATTTCCGGAAGGAGTGACAGGAACCGGAAAGAGCATGCGTTCCATTGAATGGAACGCACACCGTTTGATTTATAATTTTCACATCTTTTACATGTCAGTAAATGGACATTTTAAAGGGAAAGCATATTTAGAGAATCCCCCTTGTGAGGGGAGTGGATGGTATGCGAATAGAGTAGTTAGTGGTCGGGTTCAAAGCAAATTAAGAACCCACCTGTAAGAGATCTAAGGGTATTTAAGGAAGTATTAGCCATTATAGTATTTACACCATGATAAAGGCAACACATGAGCAGAAACGCAATGGTGAGCAAGGAGAGGTAGAGAAAAGGATGCCAGGTGAAGGGAGTTGAGGACATCCACTCAGGAGATTAGGGTTACACACGGACCCATCCCTGGAGGTGCCTGTTTATACCCTATTTTGGCTCATTTGGGTGTGTGCTGTCCTACACCCCAATAGATCTGGTACGCTGCTTCTCTATTGGATATGTTTTATGGATATGTTTTAAAATAATAAAGCTTTACTTCACTATATATATTTTATATACCCTTTTTTTGAGGAAACCATCATTGACCTAAAGAAAGGAGGGTCTTCTACATGAAAAGAATATGGGATTTTCTGTTTAGGGGGAATCCTCTCAACAAGTTACCATTCTGTCGTTGGTATTTACTCCAGAGGAGCGCAAGTGACTGCAAGTACTGTGTTTTATTTAGTGTTTCCCAAACTGTGCGCAATGGCACCGTGGGGTGCCTCAGGACACTTGCAGGGGTGCCTCAGGTTGGTGGTCCAGCACCCAATCCAAATATTTATGGTCAATGTAATGTAAATATGTGGACAAACAGAAGCACAAACCTGTCCACCACCATATAACTGACCCTAAGGATGACATGGAAGCACAATTTACTTCACTACATTTGTTTTCTGAATTTCTCAATAACAAACTTTTGACTTAGGGCTGCCATGAAAACACTGCTGATACTCTAGGGCGCCGTGATTCAGAAAATTTTGAGAACCACTGGGCTAAGGTATAAAGAGACTGAAGTGAAACATACTGTTCTGCACTGTCACTTGAACCTGCTGTATTATATAATGTAATGGGTTTATTATTTTAGTGTGGAAGAAGAAGATAAGGAAGAAAAGTTGAAGGAAACAATTAAACGCATTGGGAAAATTGACTTCAGCAAAGAAAACCTCACAGATCCGGTGATGTTGCCAGAAGCCGACTGTATAGTCACTGCATGGGTGCTAGATGTGGTTAGTCAGGACCAACAAGAATACATCAGAAACCTAAGGAAGATGTCAAAGTTGCTTAAGCCTGGTGGAAACTTTATTGTAATTGGGGCTCTAAATTCCACTTATTTCACAGCTGGTAATGATAGGCTGCATGCATTGACTTATGATGACATATTTGTAAGAAAGACCCTCACTGATGAAGGATTTGTAATTAGTTCCTGTGAGGTACTTGATAGAAAAGTAGAGAGTGACCTCTTAGATTATAAGCAATTGATGGTCCTTACTGCTGTCAAAGGGAATACTTAGGATGTCTGAGTAGTGGCCATTGGTTTGATTGATAGATCAGTAGCTTTTGAAGGAATCATCTGAGTTATTCTTACCTTCTATAGCCCTCAGCCATTTACTAAATCTTACATACTGTGCAGCTCTTGTCGTGTGGCATAGATAACGTTTACTGTATATTAAAAAAAAAGTAATTTTCAGAAAATGTTCATTATTTTTTTTTATTGTGTTTCTAATAAACCAAAACTAAAAAATAATGCTAAAATGGTTTGTTTTTGTGTTTTATTCTACAAATCAAGGAGTTGGGGCATATAATGGGAAGAGGTTCTGATACTATGAAAAGAGGTGCTGCCACTCAACTAAACTGCTGAAGGTCCTGTGGTCTTGTTAGTGTCTCTCTGGCCTATATACTAACTAAAAGAAACAACAAAAGGTATCCCCCAGCACTCAAAATGATATCAGCAAAAAAGATTTGAAAAACTACATGATGGTAGATAAATCAGAGATCTTAGTTGCATATGTTTGCAAAAATATGTGTAAGCCTCCAGGCCACGTCACGGCATCTCTGATGCTGGAGGTTTCAAATTCTAAGTCAAAGTCTGGGATGCGGAACCATAAAAAGCCAGCAAATGCCAGACACCCCATTGTAGCACACCAGTGAAAGACTAAAAGTGTTAGTTATACCCCTTTTACACCAGAGCTAAAACCTGGGTTATTGAAGGGTTAACCCGGGCAGCTCTCTGGTGTAATTGTCGAGTGACCCGGCAATCCAACCCAGGTAAATAGCGGGGTTTAACATGGGCGTAGCCCGTGAAACCCTGCTGTGAGAACAGAGCATTCCGGGTCACGATGACCTGGAGTGCGCTGCAAGCCGGCCGATTGCCCCAGCTTCAGTGGCCCTTGGAGATGACGTCATCTCCAAGCAACCACTTACATGCCGGAAAAACCGGGTCTATGCAGAACCGACTCCGGTGTGAGCCTGACTCGGGAATATCCCGAGTCGGCACCGGCAAAATTCAGGGTCTGATCCGGTTAGGAACCCTGTTCCAACTCTGGGTCATATCCGGAATTTTGGTGGAAAAGGGGTATAAGTGTTAATAATAATATTAATAAATCAAAAACTATGTGTTAGGGGGTGATACACATGTGAAGGGTGTAATTAAAAAGCTAAATAAAGTAGTATTAGTAGAAAATAAATATTACTAAAGAGCTAAATAGAGTGTTCTAGTATGCCACCCCAAAGCAGTCCAGCCATACTAACCCAGGGAGCACCGCGCCACAAACTCATCCCCAAAAATAACATACAATCAAGGACATATAATTGCACAATGTAAGGCCACATGATAATGGCACATAGATAAACATATCTAAAAATGAGAGCCAGCTTACCTTGGAGTCACCACTATGTCCTCCTAATGGCACTACAGTAAACAGCATGCCCTCCAAACACTGGTCTCCTCTATGCCTCTCAGATCTGCAATGCATATTGGTAGCTGCTCAATCACCTTAGTAATACCACTCAGGTGCATGAAAGGGAGGGGTTATTCTATACAAGAAACAACAATATCCCCCAGCACTCAAAATGATATCAGCAAAAAATATTTGAAAAACTACATGGTGGTAGATAAATCAGAGATCTTAGTTGAATATGTTTGCAAAAATATGTGTAAGCCTCCAGGCCACGTCACGGCATCTCTGATACTGGAGGTTTCTAATTCTAAGTCAAAGACTGGGGCGCAGAACGCCAAAAAGCTAGCAAAGGCCAGACACCCCAGGGTATCACACCAGTGAAAGACTAAAAGTGTTAGTAACTGTTAATAATAATATTAATAAATCAAAAGCTCTGTGTTAGGAAATGATACACAGGTGAAGGGTGAAATTCAAATGCTAAATAAAGCAGTATCAGTATTAAATAAGTATTAATAAAGTGCTAAATTTTTTCATTACACCCTTCACCTGTGTATCACCCCTTAACACATACAGTAGCTTTTGATTTTTTAATATTATTATTAACACTTACAAACACTTTTAGTCTTTCACTGGTGTGCTACCCTGGGGTGTCTGGCCTTTGCTGGCTTTTTGGGGTTCCGTGCCCCAGACTTTGACTTAGAATTAGAAACCCCCAGTACCAGAGATGCCGTGACGTGGCCTGGAGGCTTACACATATTTTTGCAAACATATGCAACTAAGATCTCTGAATTATCTACCACCATGTAGTTATCAAATCTTTTTTGCTGATATCATTTTGAGTGCTGGAGGATACCTTTTGTTGTTTTTTGTATAGACTAACCCCTCCCTTTCATGTACCTGAGTGATATTACTAAGGTGATTGAGCAACTACCAATATGCATTGCTATATAGTAACTAGTCAGGTGATACAAGTTCCAGGTAGAACTATAAATCTATACAGGTTGAGTCTCCCATATCCAAAATGCTTGGAACCAGGGCTATTTTAGATATCGGAATATTCTGTATTTTGAAATAATTGCACACCATAATGAAATATCTTGGGAATGGGACCGCAATATACACACAGAATGCATTTATGTGTTACTGTATGTTCACCTTAGACACACAGCCTACAGGTAATTTTATACATTTTTAATAATTTTGTGTTTCAAAATAAGTTTGTGTACAAACATGAAATTCATTTATGTTTCATATACACCTTATACACACAGCCTGCAGGTTATTTTATACTGTATTTTAATAATTTTGTGCTTTAAACAATGTTTGTGTATATTGAACCAACAGAAAGCAAAGGTTTCACTTTCTCAGTCATGCTAAAAATATTCCGTATTTCAGAATATTTAGATATGGGAGACTCAACTTGTACCAGGATTATGGTAGAAAAACTACTTCTCTCTGAAAAAAATGAAGTACCCTTCACTAATGAAAAGTATATTGAGCTCTCATGGTTGGAGCAATGACAAAGAAAAACATCAAAAATGATATCTGATGTTGTTAAAGGCAATGCACCATTGTAAAATGGTTTTAGGTTATATTTATATGTGATTCCTGAATGAGATATTTATTTATACAGTAAATGTGCAAAACCTAAGCCAGTCAGAGGTTTACTCTTAGGGGTAAATTTACTAAAGTGAGAGTTTTTAGAAGTGAGTTTAGCAGAGAAATTGCCCATAGCAATCAATCAGATTCTACTTAACATTAAACTAGCACCTTCTAGAAGATACAGTAAAAGCTAGAATCTGATTGGTTGTTATGGGCAACATCTCTTCTAATACTCACTTCTAAAAACTCTCACTTAGTAAATTTACCCCTTATTGTCTGATTTACAGTAGCTCTTACTAACCACTAGATTATCAGACATATATGAGAAACAGGAGAGATAAACGGAAACAAAATGAGTGTGAAACAAAAAGAAAATGAAAGTAGTAAAAATAGATACTGTTGGCCAAATGTTATAGGGTGTGAGTTTAGAAACTGAGTTTTCTCACACTTTTTAAACTTGGCCAATGTAATAAAGTCAGAGGACAAAGCAACAGAGCAAACTTGCATGTTTTCAGACTCAAAAAACTCTCACAATTTAAAATATCATCGCAATGTTTTCCTATTTTGATGATAAAACTCGACCAATGTGAGAGTTTACTGCTAAACTCTCAAATTTTTTAAAGTCTCACCCTATTACATTTGGCCATGTATAAGAGAAAGCATAGAAAATCATAGGGAAATGAAGAATAAGGTGAGCAAGCACCTCCAAACTGACAAAAATGCTTAAGTCTAAAAGTAGGAGCCGTCAGTGGTGGTGATAGAAAGAGCAAGATCTGAGTAAGAAATGGAGCAAGTGGTGGCAGGGGCAGAACTAGTGGCAGTGCAGCCGGTGCATTGCACCCGGGCCTATTGTGGTGCAGAGGACCATAGCCTCCACTGCACCTGCCGCTAGTGTCATTCAGACCGCAGTGAGCACAGTCCACACTACACAGTAACAAACACACAGCCACCAGCGGCAGCTGTGTGTTTGCTATAGCAGCCAATGAGAGTCAGATAGACTCTCATTGGCTGCTGCATCCGTGGAGGGAGCTGGCTGGAGCTCACTAATGATCTCCACCTTCCAGCTCACCCTGCAGCGGTGATTGGAGAGACGACATGACGTCTCTCCCAAAGTGCAAGAGAAGAGCAGGCTGTCTCTAAGTGGACAGCGGTAGTCGCGTCAGGAGGTGGGATTCAGGTAAGTTGTATTTTTGTGTGTGTGTAAGGGGCACTGGCACTGCATAGAGGGGGGTTCTTCAGGGGACACTGAATAGGGAGGCCACTACTGGGGGGTGCTGTATGCGGGTGCTGCTACTGGAGGCACTGTATAGGGGGGGCGCTACTGGGGGCAATGCATAGGGTGGACTGCTACTGGGGAAATGCATAGGGAGGACTTCTACTGTGGGCAATGCATAGGGGGAACACTACTGAGGGCACTGTAAATGGGGCACTACTGTGTGCACTGCATAGGGGGGACTACTACAGGGGGCAATGCATAGGGGGGTCTACTACTGGGGGCACTGCATAGGGGGACCTACTACTGGGAATAAAGCATAAAGGGGACTACTACTTGGGGCAATGCATAGTGGGGATTACTACTGGGGACAATGAAGGGGGGACCACTTCTGGGGGCACTGCATAGGGAAAGCATATTCTTGTACCTGGGCCCACCACTCTCTAGTTCCACCACTGAGTGGTGGTAGATTCTGGATGCTGTGTGAGTAGGGGATGGTGAGCATGACCATAAGAAGGTGTAGGTGTGACAGTAAAGCCTAAATAGAAAATAGTGTTTAAAAGACTGGGTGGGCTATGCTCCATAGGAACAGAGTGGATGGACTATATAGTACTCCATAGTAACAAAGTAGATGAACCATGGTAGGTGAGCACATGGCTGGCTCCACCATTAGGCAGCTGTAGGCAGCTGCCTAGGGTGCGGGGACCTGGAAGCGCCACAGAGTCTGCCTATCACAATATTAAAGATGTCTCTGAAAGAGACATTCTTATTGTAATAAATTCAGATGGCAGCTGTGGAATTTCTAAGACAGGGCTTCCTCATTCCTCATTTTCATCTGTAAAGTGGGAATTGTGGCAGTTTTGGAAGGGGGGTCAGTAGGCTGAAGTTTTGCCTAGGGTACCGAGAAACCCTGCACTGACCCTGGGTGAGCAGTGCTTTGAAAAATATGCACAGCAATAAATCAATAACAAATGAATTACACTTCCAATACAACAATGATGTAAAACGGATGGAAGCAAATATTAAATAGTTGCAGTGGAAGGAATAAGGTTAATATCACAGCTGTTATATTATAATGGCATGTACTTGGACTGCAGAAACACCCTAACTACCAGAGCAGCTATGTGTAGTGTGGGAGAGAGGAACAGGACACAACACAGGCAGAGGGCGAGCAGGGGCCCAGATGGTGATGATGTACCGTGGTAGAAGATAATTAGAAACATTGGGGCATATTTAATTGGGTGCGAGAATAGCAAAAACACGTAAATGTGTATGAGTGAGTGTGGCCCCCCCAGTGTCTGTGTGGCCCCCCGGAATGGGCACTGGGAGAAATACATTTCCCAGCAGCCCTTGCCCCTCCCACCAGCCCATGGAGCCTCCCAGCAGTCCCTGGGACTCCCAACAGCCCCCCCTCCAGTGTGAAGATGGAGAGAAAGCCACCAGGAGCCGTGGAGACCATCGGAGACCCCAAGGGTGCAATTTCTGAATTCCTTTTTTGTTTTACGCGGCGCAGGGTTTTCTGAGCTGAAAACCCTGCGATCACTTTTTTTAATTGGATACAGTAGATTTTGGGAGTACGCATATCCAAGGATTCCAAAATTGGATGCGAGAGGCGTGAGGTTTTTTACCTCGCTAAACCTCACTCCCAATTGAATATGCCACATAGAACATTAGAATTTGATGGCAGATAAGAAGCATTTTGCCCATTTAGTCTGCTCTTGAGATGTAGAGGCCCATGTGGTGTTGGTCAGATGCAAGCCGCAAGCTCAGCTCACAAGGAAGTGCCATTGGCAAACTTGTTAAGAAAATTCAAGACTTACCCGACTGTTGGCTCTTTGCTAGCTGAGAGGATGGTCATTGGTGGGATTGTGAATTACCTGACTCTGTGCAGCTATAGGATTAGCAGATAAGCAGGAATCTATGTGACTGGCAATGAACAGTTTCCATAATAGGTAAAGGTGCAGTGAAGCCTATGGCACACTCAGGCACCCAGGCATATGCCCCTGCTGGTGCCCTCAAATTCAGCACCCAGGGCACATGTCCCCACTCACTCTCCCCTACAGTCCTGTGAGTAGTGAGTCCATTTTATTATGGGAATGTTTCCAGTGTCTCACTTGATGTGTGAATGTACAAAAGATTATTTTTTTTACATAAAGCCTGTATGCTGCATTTCCTTAGCTATGACAATGGCTAATTATTAAATCTGGGATTAATTTAGCGAAACATATTCTATGGTTAAGAGTTTATTTATTTATATATTAATTTATTTATTTATTACCAGTTATTTACATAGCTCACACAAATTCTGCAGCTCTTTACAGAGAATATTTGGCCATTCACATCAGTCCCTACCCCAGTAGAGTTTACAATCTATATTCCCTACCACATGTTCACACAGATATTCACTAGGGTTAATATCTGTTGGGAGCCAATTAACCTACAAGTATATTTTTGGAATGTGGGAGGAAACTGGAGCACGTGGAGGAAACTCACACAAGCACTGGGAGAATATACAAACTCCACACAGTTAGGACCATAGTGGGAAGTGAACCCGTGACCTAAGTGCTGTGAGGCAGAAATGCTAACCATTACACTGTCTGTGCTGCTCATGATGACTAGATGAGAGCATCCTTTGCTCTACAATGGGACTTTTAGGGAGTGACATAAGGTTCACCTAAGGTCTTGCGGAAAAGGTTTAGTTATAGTATGCTAGTGAAATCCAGGATTTCTCCTGGTTAGAAGAAGTACCAACTTTTTTAAATAATCCAGGAGGCAAAAATATTTCAACATTTGGAAACCACAAGTCTGGTGCAAAATTTTTATTTTCATCACTAGCCTTGGTTTCTTATTTTTTCAAGTGAAGGATGACATCTCATATTACAATTTGTTTAGGGTCTTGTAATGAAACATGGTGCAGCAGTATATAGTGCTGAAAATTTGATGAGTTTTGATCAGGGATGTGCGGAAAAGGTAGACAGTGGAGGCAGTGTTTTGACTATAACAATAATAAGAATAATACAAAGAAGATATTTATAATATTTTCTTTACGTTGAATAATTGTTATGGTCAAAACTCTGGAGTGCACCTAAGTATGACAGGAAAAGCTCTGTCTCACCTGACCACACATCACTATTACATATACAATGTATAGTGAGAAACAACACTGATACAGATATCCTAAAGGTTTTTTTCTCACCTGTATTGAAGTACAGTATCAGACACTAATGATTTTTAGCCAGTGTAAACTCAGTACACAGCTAGCAGGTATTAGCAGACCAGGGTTAGTTAGGCAAAGTCACGTTCAATGACAGCAAGAAAAGAATAAAAAATACGGCGCTGACAGGAGTTGCTCCTCCAAGCAGCTGCTACACAAGAGATAGTCAGTCTCTTCAATAGAATAAATTAAATTACATTAAAGCAGCGCTAAAGCATAAAAAACAACAATTTATTAACCACTAAATTGGTAATTCTTATTAAAATATTGTTATGACACAATTATTTGATAAAAGGAATATGGTCAATATTCTATTGGCAATTATATATTGCACTAAAACACATTCTATACTAGACATGCATGTCAAATTATAAAAGCTCACAATGATAAGCAAATACCCTTGTCAGGCTCCATCACAGTTCATAAACACCGCACTAAGTCCAAAGAGATGCTCCCACAAGATAACAGCTTGACCAGCTGGAAAAAAGTCCAATGTGTCGTGAATTAGTGATGGTATTGATAGTCAGTAAACCAACCGCAAAAGGGGGGTCTCCTTATACTTGCTGTAGCCGTTTGGGGAATGATATGCAGCTCCAATGAGAACAGTGTTCCAAATAGGTGAATCCTTCCAAATAAGTGCAAGGTGCAAGATGATGCCTGGATCAGGGTACAACACCAATGCATTTCACTGCCTATTGGCAGCTTTTTCAAGGTGATTATAGTGTTCACAATGCAGCTTTTAAATAGTGTCATTCATTTGTATTAGATTATGTCCAGCTGAGATTAATCACAGCGATCACATGGATTTTACAACAACAGCATCAAAATAGATACAAAACATAGTTAAAAACATTCAATAAAATAAATTTCAGTAAAATAGAATTGGAGGCAAACCCATAACTCAAAAAGTATTTATTGTAAATCACTTACTATTTTATCTAGATCCCTTCCGTGTCTCTCCGAACTATTAAAAAAGTAATTTATCATCTTTTCATTGGTTAGAAGGGGGACACATGATCACCAATAAAGCCATTACCTAGGTGACCTGGTGTGCGGTGTCCCATTGGCGCAGCATACCAAGCTGCATAAAATTAAATAGGAACATGTAATCCACAATGGGACCGTTACCTAGGAGATCTGAGATGCGGCGTCTACTTGGCGCCACATACCAAGCCTCCATTTCATCGACAATCGGAAAGGAGGGGGCATAGGAAGAGAACTAAAAATACCCTATTAATGTCGAAGGCGGTCCCACTGTGGATAACATGTTCCGTTCTAATTTAATGCAGCTTGGTACACTGCGCAGCATCCCATTACATATGGAACATGACGCCAAGTGATGCTGCATTCCACGGATTAACTTCCGCCGTTGACATTAATAGGGTATTTTAGTTCTCTTCCTATGCCCCCTCCTTTCCAATTGTTGATGAGATGGAGGCTTGATATGCGGCACCAAGTAGACGCTGCATTTCAGATCACCTAGGTAATGGTCCCACTGTGGTTTACATGTTCCTTTTTAATTTTATGCAGCTTGGTACGCTTCTGTGGAATTGCTCATGGAGGAGGAGGATATTTTGGTGGATGAAGGTGCTAAGCATGATGAGGATGTTGTTGATGAAGATGTTGGTGATGAGGATGTTGATGCCGAGGATGTCCTTTGTGTAAGTAAGGCAACAGCTGATGCCCATGGTTTGAAAAAGCCAAAGCCCATTGTTGTCATGCCAGGACAAAAGAAAAAAAATCTACTTCTCATGTGTGGAATTATTTCCACCCCAATCCGGACAACAGTTGTCAAGCAATATGTGCCTGTTGACATGCAATAGTGAGTAGAGGGAGGGACCTAAACCACCTAGGAACCTCCTGCTTGATACATCACTGGGAGCGCATTCATCAAATATCAAAGTGTACGTTGCCAAGTTCCAAAACTCAAAACGTAACAAGTCCAGTCACCTACCTGCTCCCTCTCTGTGAGATCCAAGTGCCTTTGATCTCAAACACCAACACCTGCATCATCAACATACTCATTCGTCATCGGGAGTAGTCCTGCTGCATCCAATGTTGGTATTCCAAGCATGATTGACTCCTCTCCTATTGGTGATTCCTCAGAAGGATCCTTGTCCTTGATGACTATGCCTGTTGCTGCTGCTGTTGCTGTCACTGGATCTTCATCCCAGAAGGGGACAAGGAGGAAGACTACTTGTAGTGTATCCTCCAAAAAACAATTAATTGTTAAACAATCATTTGCAATGGCAAACAAGTTTGACAGCAATCACACAGTTGCACAGTGGATTACTGATGCCATAACAGCTATGCTGGTATTAGATGTGCATCCAGTATCCACCATTACTGCAGTGGGTTTTCAACAGTTAATTCAGGTACTGTGTCCTCGCTACCAGATCCCTTCTAGATTCCACTTCACTAGAAGAGCAATTCCAAATCTGTAGAAGGATATTAAAAAAACCTTATTAATGTCCTCAGAAATGCTGTTGTACCCACTGTCCACTTGACCAGTGATATGCAAATCTCTTCCCCCTTCCATATGAACCAGATATCATCAATTAATTTATATCAATAAATGATATTTTCCTGATATGGATTATTATTCCAGATAGATGTCATTTCCCAAAGGCCAATGAAATGATTTGCGTAAGAGGGTGCAAAATGGGTACCCATAGCGGTCCCTCTTTTTTGCATGTAATATTTCCCTGAATACCAAAATAAATTATTATTAAGAATAAATTCTATGACTTCCACCAAGAAACTAATTTTCTCAACTGGTATTACTCCGCCACTTAAAACATACCTAACTGCTTGTAAACCTTTAGTGTGTTCAATTCTGGTATATACACTTTTTACATCGGCAGTAACAAGGATGAAATTATCTTCCCATTTTAGACTCTTCCTTTATTAAGTATGTCTGATGTATCTTTGATATACGATTCTAATTTAAGTACTTCAGGTTGTAGATGGTGATCTACAAAATGAGACAAGTTGGCTGTGATGGAATTTGTCCCAGCTACAATGGTCATACCGGTGGGTTTTGTTGGTCCTTGTGCACTTTGGGAAGAATATAGAAAACTGGTGCAGGGTTATAATTGTATCTCCTTTCATTTTCTGAAAGGATTCCCAAATTATGGTATTTAGATAATAAAATATCCAAATTCTTTTAAAAAATTTTGCTGGGGTTATTTATCAAAATCTTATAGGTATCAGTATCATTGAGCTGCCTCATTATCTCTGTTTTATATTTTGTAGTGTCTCCTACCTTGCATTGGCCCCACTCTTGTTGATTAACCTAAAGACCCCCTCCTTTTTTTCTCTTTTATTGTAGCTTCCTTATGCAGAGCAGAAGTGATGTGGACCAACGTCTATTTAATAATTTATCAAAGGTCTCCTATAAATAGTACATTACATGTGTCCTTTCCTTTTATAAATCCCACTCATTTTAGAAACGCAAATTAAATGAGAAGACTACCTTTATATTTTTTTATTTATTTGTTCTATATTTGCACAGGACTGGAAGTTTAGTGTGTCTGCATTCCACCTGATTGTGGAAGGTGATCCACGAGACAGGACCTCCACTCTTTAGAGGTCTCTTACAAAAAGAACATTACCTGCAGCTCATTAGTTTTTTAACCTTCAATGATTCCAGGAGTGCTTATACAGCTTATCTATTAGCTTTTCTATGTTTATCTTCTGTATATGCCTGGCACCGGAAGTTACATATGCAGGTCACAGCCGGACCGGAAGCCATGTTTGTTTGTGTTCCACCTAAGCATGGAAGATTTTCTATTTGTTTTTAAGTCACTCTGTAAAGGTTTTTTATTATGTTTATAATGGAATGCATGTATTTATCTGTTATGTAATATTATCCACTTAAAGGTTTCACTATAGAATAGAAAAGGAATGGTTGTGAACAAAGCTGGTATGAACAAATAAGATTTTTAAGGAGGCTATAAGAAGTAAATTAGTCCACCAGATGATTACGCCTTGAAAAAGACTCACATTTGGAGTTGAAACGCGTTGGTGATATTGGGACATGGCTACAATCCAGGAGGCATGAACTGTTTCAGAGGCACTGGAGTTTGGTGAGATACAACAGATTAGTTCCCAGGAAGTGTTATATAGGCAACTTAAGGTGTATTCTGTACATCCACACCATCTAGTATGCCTTGAATCTCTTTTACGTTATAGTGGATTTTAATATACATGTTTTATGTGATTAAATTTGATTAAAAATGTATGATTTTCCTTCTCCCTCTCTCTTTTATATGATTGATGTAACCCATGGGAGTGTGAAGATTTCTCTACAATTTTAACCTTTGTTGGATTTTGAGGAAAACCTTGCCTTCTTCGACATTGGACTTTAATTGGACTAGTAACTTTACCCCAGGTGCTCTTTTTGGAAGTATTTGCTGTGGTTACCATGTATCTAAATTGTGCTTGGGTGACTACTGTTTTGTTATTTACATCTTATTTGGGTATCTATAGGGATTAACTATTGCCACCCTTTAGCTGCATACAGTGAAGTGCAGGTTTCATCAATCTTTATTAACCTACATACCAATTTATCCCTATAGATTAACCTGCTGCATCATGCTTGGGTACAGAGATCTTAGATAGTTGTTTTATAGCATTGATGGAACTGATTGTTCAAAAAAGAAGAGCAGATGTAATTACTATAGAGGAACAAATTAAACATGTAACTAAATCACTAACTCCCTTTAGAGAAACAGAGGAATACATCTGAAGGGAGAAAGACATGGAAAATAGGGTTGTGATGAAGGAGAAAGAAATTATCCTCCGTAAGCAAAGAAAATTTAGGAGAGATATTTAAAGAACACAATGAAAACACCAAGCCCCCCACACAAGAAAGTACTTTCATCAAAGAGAGGAAATAATAAAGAGAACCCCAATTAAACAATTGGGTTCTTATGAAGAAGATTGTTCTTGTGAGTGTGAGGAGTCAGAAAGAGAAGATAGAGAATGTACTCTAATAAGAGAAAGAAAACACTGGAGGGATCATTTAGAAAAATATAAACCTAGGAGAGTACGTTTTAGAGATAATGATTGGGAGTACCCTAAAAGACCTTATACACAATATAATGGACAAAGGAGACTGCAAACTAATAGAAGGTTTTTTAAACCTTACAATTTGAATAGACATCATTGTAGGAATCCATCCAGAGAACCCTGATATATTAAAGATGAGTGACACATTAATGATGAAAGAAGAAGCCCCCTACCAACTCAAAATAGGTTTCAACCTATGAATGATAGGAATTTTTTAGGGATGAACAGAAGTAGAAACAGTTGGAACTAAATAAGGGACAGAATAAAAAGGATAAGAAAAAATGCACTAGGGGCTGTCGGGGGGGGGGGTAAAAAAAGTAAATCAATTACCCAGTGTCTAGTCCAAGACCCCAAAGAAATAGAGAAAGAAAAAGATATTTAAATTTTTAACTTGAGCATTCATAACCTTATGAAGGAAGAAAACTCAGTTTTTACTAAGTGATTAAAGTTTGCTCCCAGCAACAAACTTAACAAATTTGACACATATCTCAATTTACAAAAATTTGTACGAAAAGTTTCACTCAATAAATATTTTTTAAGTAATCAAACAGAAGGTGCCAGTAATAGAGAACTTTTTAAACCAAAATCAACTTTTAATCCAACTTTTAACTTTGGATGTTTTATTGAAAGTTTTTTTTAAAGCAGTTAGTACAGACTTATAATAATCTCTCATACAAATAATGTAAGGCAGTGAAAGATTTAGGTAGCAATTCAGAGATTAGGGTTTTGGTATCATCATTATGGACACTACAAAATATAATACAGAGATAATGAGGCAGCTCAATGATACTGATACATATAAGGTTTTGAAAAATAAGCCCAGCAAAAAAATTGAAAAGAATTTGGATATTTTATTAACTAAATACCATAATTTGGGAATCCTTTCAGAAAATTAAAGGAGATACATTTATAACCCTGCACCTGTAACACCAGTTTTCTATATTCTTCCCAAAGTGCACAAGGACCAACAAAACCCACCTGGATCACCCATTGTAGCTGCAACAAATTCCATCACAGCCAACTTGTCTCATTTTGTAGATCACCATCTACAACCTGAAGTTTTTAAATTAGAATCGTATATCAAATATACATCGGACATACTTAATAAAATGAAGAGGCTAAAATGGGAAGATGATTTCATCCAGGTTACTGCCGATGTAAAAAGTTTATATACCATATTGAACACACTAAAGGTTTAGAAGCAGTTAGGTATTTTTTAAGTGGAGGAGTAATACCAGATGAGAAAATTAGTTTCTTGGTGGAAGGCATAGAATTTATTCTTAATAATAATTTATTTTGGTATTCAGGGAAATATAACATGCAAATAAGAGGGACCGCTATGGGTACCCATTTTGCACCCTCTTACGCAAATCTTTTCATGGGCTTTTGGGAAACAACATCTATCTGGAATAATAATCCGTATTGGGAAAATATTATTTATTGGTATAGATTCATTGATGATATCTGGTTCATATGGCGGCGAAGAGATTTTATTGGAAGAATTTAAACAAACCCTAGGAAATAATACATTTAATATAGTATTAACCTTTAATTCTAGTAGAATAGAGGTATATTTTCTTCAATCTTACTTTTTATGTGGTTGATAAGGTGTTGAAAACACGCAATTTTTGTAAACCTACAGACTGTAATGCATATATTGATATTAACAGCAACCACCACCCCACATGGTTAAAAAATATTCCAAAAGGCCAGGTCAGAAGAATTCGAAGGAATTCTTCAGATCTAAAGGTTTTTGAAGTACAAGTTAAAACATATAAAAATAGGTTTATATCGAAAGGGAATTTAGATAAAGCTATTGATGATCAAATTCAAGGAATGGTTATTCAAAACAGAGAGGATCTGTTGAAACCAATTTCCCATCAAGATAATACTTCTGATACTTTCTCACTTCCTTTCATTACCTCATTTAATATACATCATAAAGAGGTTGAAAAAATTATCAGAAGACATTGGAATTTGTTAACTAGAGATCCTATCCTTAATCCTGTAATTCCCTGAAAACCCAAATTTATTTATAGGAAGGCACCCAATATTAGGAACACAATTGTGAAGAGTGCTATTCCACCAAAAAGAACTGGCCGAATAAAGACCAAGGGTTTCCACCATTGTGGAACATGTTTTGTATGTAGGACCTTTGCAAAACAAAATGCAAACGTGGAAAATGTTCAATCCTATAGATCCGGTCAGTCATTTCCAATACCAGATTTTATCATGTGCAATAGCAAGAACTGTGTATATTTAATAGAATGCAATTGTGGTTTGCAATATATAGGACAAACCACTAGGTGTTTGAAGGATAGATGGCCGGAACACTTGAGGAATATAAAGAAGGGCTTCAAAAAACATTCCTTACCCTGCCATTTTAAAGAACAACATCACAATTCCCTGAATGGTATTAAACAGATGATTGGGGTCATACAAGTGAAAAGCCATTGGTGGAAAAATAAAGATGTTGAAACTTGTCTTGCTAAAACTGAAATTAATCTTATCTTTGATCTGAAGACACTTAAACCGAATGGACTAAACATTGATTTTGAGCTCCAGTGGTTTCTATGATGAATTTTTAGGGTTAATTTTATTTCCTAATACCTTGGAAAAATCAGGTTTTAAAGTATTGTTTTATATATATATATATATATATATATATATATATATATATATTTAACTTATAGGAGTCTTTTATGACTCCTCCCTTATATTAGCACCACTCTTGATGATTTACCAAAAGACCCCCTCCTTTTTTTCTCTTATATTGTTGCTTCCTTATGCAAAGCGGATGTGACATGGACCAATGTCTATTTAATAATTTAACAGAGGTCTCCTATAAATAGTACATTACATGTGTCCTTTCCTTTTATAAATCCCACTCATTTAGAAATGCAATTTCAATGAGAAGACTACCTTTTATTTTTTTTATTTTTTTATTCTATATTTGCACGGTACCTGAAGTGACGTTTGTGGCTCACCACCAGGCCGGAAGATAAGTGTGTCTGTGTTCCACCCGATAGCATAAGGTGATCCACGAGACAGGACCTCCGCTCTTTAGAGGTCTCTTACAAGTAGAACAATACCTGCAGCTCATTAGATTTTTACCTTCAATGATTCTGGGAGTGCTTATATAGCTTTTCTATTAGCTTTTCTATGTTTATCTTCTGTCTATGCCCAGCACCAGAAGTGACATATGCGGGTCACGGCCGGACCGGAAGCCATGTTTTGCAATAGAAATTATATAGCGATCATATAACCTGCGCTCCTAAATGACCAAATGGCAATAGGTAATCTGGGACTGCAGATCAAGATGAAGTCTGGAGTTGTGAACTCACAAGGCCAATCACAGTGTACCCTGAAAAAAAAGATTATAATATGCATATAGTGAAGTACAGTGTAATATGGCATATACATAAAAACAAGTGAATAAATGAATCACACAGGGATCCCCAAGGAGGCAACAAAGATGACGTTTACCGGATCCGTGCAAAACGGAGCATGTGATGTTTAAACATCAGGGAAAGTCCCGGTCACTTCACTGATACAGCTCCCAAGCCTGGGTCCGTGTCAATCGTGATCCCCGTCAGCCGCCGAGGTCTCCGTTCCTCCGACGCGTTTCGACCCCCATTCTGGAGTCTTTTTCAAGGTAAGATCAAATGGTAAGTGTGCTTCCCCTGTTCCGTATCCCTTAAAAAAAAACCTTTTCCAATCGGATCGGCGCCGGCACAGCTGATCTCTATACAGGAATCGACTACAATGTCCATGATCCTTTGCTGCGCCAATGCCGTCCACATTCCTATCCCATGTCACTTCCGGTATTGCCTTGGCAACCGGATCTTCTCCTCATCACCTTGTGTCACGTAATCTTCCAGTGGAAACCTCCCGATATGTCACATCTGGGATATTTGTATAGCAAATAGTAAAGTCCTCATTCGTTGTCATGACAATGGCAAACAGCAAGCTCCTCGCATCATAGTTAACTCCATCATTGTTATATTCAAACATGGATGTCATGAAGTCCAGTGGACATATAAATAAAAGAATAAAAAGTCACAATTAATGCTCGTTATTTTGTGCATGCATATAACATTGAAATCCTGCATGAGGGCTTAATTCAAAAGTGCAACGTGCAGAAAGGTAAGAGAAGTGCAAAACCAACATTAAAACCACTTAATTTCGAAGTCAAGGTTCAGGCCTCTCAGGGTCAAAGTACCACAATCAAAGATGCTTTTCATTTCAGCTTTGGCTAATTGCTTAGCTATATCATTTCTTTGCCAATGGCCCACTATCTGTCTCAGACCTACAAAACGTTTGATCTACGCGGTATTACAATTATGTATTTGTTTAAAGTGATTAGAGAGTGCATGCATTTCAAGACCTTTGCGGATATTTCGTAGGTGTTCACCTATCTGGACTTTTAGGGGCCTAGATGTTCTACCTATGTAGAACAAATTACAGCTACATTCAATTGTGTATATAACACTCTTAGTGTTACATGTGATGAAATCACAGATGGCACAACACTTCCCATTTATTGTAACTTCAGTTGTCTTATTCTGTCCGTCTCCCTTAATGCCTTTCCACCCCAGACAGAGTCCACAACGATAGATCCCCTTTGAGGTGATGCCCCCTCTTTTTGAAATATTCGGTAGGGCACTCTTAACTAAACGAGAGCCTATATTTGGGGCCCTTCTGTAAATACATTTAGGTTTCATTGGGAGATGGGGACCTAAAACAGCGTCTTTCTGTAAAATACCCCAATGTTTGTTTAATATTTTTTCTATATATTTGTGTTGGTTGCTGTAGGAAGTTATGAATGGCCATTCCACAGCAGAAGGTTTCTCATTTATTTTCCTGTTGTTTGTCAATAACTCAACAACAGGAAAATAAATGAGAAACCTTCCGCTGTGGAATGGTCATTCATAACTTCCTACAGCAGCCAACACAAATATATAGAAAAAATATTATACAAACATTGGGGTATTTTACAGAAAGACGCTGTTTTAGGTCCCCATCTCCCAATGAAACCTAAATGTATTTACAGAAGGGCCCCAAATATAGGCTCTCGTTTAGTTAAGAGTGCCCTACCGAATATTTCAAAAAGAGGGGGCATCACCTCAAAGGGGATCTATCGTTGTGGACTCTGTCTGGGGTGTAAAGGCATTAAGGGAGATGGACAGAATAAGACAACTGAAGTTACAATAAATGGGAAGTGTTGTGCCATCCGTGATTTCATCACGTGTAACACTAAGAGTGTTATATACACAATTGAATGTAGCTGTAATTTGTTCTACATAGGTAGAACATCTAGGCCCCTAAAAGTCCAGATAGGTGAACACCTACGAAATATCCGCAAAGGGCTTGAAACGCATGCACTCTCTAATCACTTTAAACAAATACATAATTGTAATACCGTGGAGATCAAACATTTTGTAGGTCTGAGACAGATAGTGGGCCATTGGCGAAGAAATGATATAGCTAAGCAATTAGCCAAAGCTGAAATGAAAAGCATCTTTGATTGTGGTACTTTGACCCTGAGAGGCCTAAATCTTGACTTCAAAATTAAGTGGTTTCTATAGTGTTTTAATGTTGGTTTTGCACTTCTCTTACCTTTCTGCACGTTGCACTTTTGAATTAAGCCCTCATGTGGGATTTCAATGTTATATGCATGCACAAAATAACAAGCATTAATTGTGACTTTTTATTCTTTTATTTATATGTCCACTGGACTTCTTGACTTCCGTATTTGAATATAACAATGATGGAGTTAATTATGATGCGAGGAGCTTGCTGTTTGCCATTGTCATGACAACGAATGAGGACTTTACTATTTGCTATACAAATATCCCAGATGTGACGTATCGGGAGGTTTCCACTGGAAGATTACGTGACACAAGGTGATGAGGAGAAGATCCGGTTGCCAAGGCAATACCAGAAGTGACATGGGATAGGAATGTGGACGGCATTGGCGCAGCAAAGGATCATGGACATTGTAGTCGATTCCTGTGTAGAGATCAGCTTTGCCAGTGCCGATCCGATTAGATAAGGGTGGTTTTTAAGGGATAGGGAACTGGGGAAGCACACTTACCATTTGATGTTACCTTGAAAAAGACTCCAGAATGGGGGTCAAAACGCGTCGGAGGAACGGAGACCTCGGCGGCTGACGGGGATCACGATTGACACGGACCCAGGCTTGGGAGCTGTATCAGTGAAGTGACCGGGACTTTCCCTGATGTTTAAACATCACACGCTCCTTTTTGCATGGATCCGGTAAACGTCATCTTTGTTGCCTCCTTGGGGATCCCTGTGTGATTCATTTATTCACTTGTTTTTATGTATATGCCATATTAAACTGTACTTCACTATATGCATATTATAATTTTTTTCTGGGTACACTGTGATTGGCCTTGTGAGTTCACAACTCCAGACTTCATCTTGATCTGCAGTCCCAGATTACCTATTGCCATTTGGTCATTTAGGAGCGCAGGTTATATGATCGCTATATAATTTCTATTGCATAACTTTCCTTTTGTGGTGGAGGTGTGGGAACCACCTTTTATAAAGATCACCGACTTGCTGATTTTACGTGCGCATCACACTTGCTCTTATATTTGTTGGAAGCCATGTTTGTTTGTGTTCCACCTAAGTGTGGAAGATTATCTATTTGTTTAAGTCACTCTGTAAAGGTATTTTATTAAGTTTATAATGGAAATTATGTATTTATCTTTTATGTAATATTATCCACTTAAAGGTTTCACTATAGAAAAGAAAATTAATGGTTGTGAACATTACCTGGTATGAACCAATAAGATTCTTAGGGAGGGTATAGGAAGGAACTCAGTCCACCAGATGATTACACCTTGAAAAAGTCTCACATTTGGAGTTGAAATGCGTTGGAGATATTGGGACAAGGCTACAATCCAGGAGGCGTGAACTTTTTCAGAGGCACTGGAGTTTGCTGAGATACCATGGATTCCTGTTCCCAGGAAGTGTTATATATGACACTTAAGGTGTATTCTGAACACCCACACCATCTGGTACGCCTTGAATCTCTTTTATGTTATGGTGGATTTTAATATACAAGTTTTATGTGATTAAATTTAATTAAAAGGTACTACACTATGATTTTCCTTCTCCCTCTCTTTTACATGATTGACGTAACCCAAGGGAGTGTGAAGATTTCTCTACAATTTTAACCTTTGTTGAATTTTGAGGAAAACCATGCCTTCTTTGAAATTGGACTTTTATTGGACTTATAACATTACCCCGGACGCTCTTTTAGGAAGAATTTGCTGTGGATACCGTGTATCTAAATCGCGCTTGGGTGACTACTGTTTTGTTATTTATATTTTCTTTTTGTGCGTGTCAGCCACACCTGTCCTCAGCATAGCTGCGCAGGGGTGCTTTGCTGCTGTCTGTCAAGGGGCTACATGTATATTGAAAAGAAATCTTTTTTTTAAGTTATTGGGTTACAAAAAGTTTTTTTCTTTATCTTAAACATAGAAGAAATGTTATCCTAACAGATTATAAGTTAAATGCTTTAAAAAAATAAAGCCTATATTTGTAAATAACTAAAGCCTAATTCTGCCAAAAGAGAGACAGACACCATGGCTAAACATAAGAGTCACCTTCTGGATGTGATTTGTCTCATTTGCATGGGGAAAACCAAAACCTCAGATGAGATGGATCTCAGCCAGTGGACAACATTGAAATCACTACTAAAAAGTCACAATGGAAGACTACAGTGTGGAGAATATTTCTTCACAGTCAGGAGAGGCCTCAGAGAACATGAAAAAGATGCTCTAGGTGTTGAACTTCAAGGGACTTCTCCATCATGTTCTGCAGTGTGGAATGGTTTCATTCACATGTTTTATATAAAGCAGTTCTAAGTTACAGCCTTCAAAGTGTCTGGGAATTCCTGGCAAAGGTGAGTGTTATAGCCACAGATTATTACAAGCAAAGTATTCATCTGTCTGGAATCTGTTTGGGAATTCATGGATTGTATGTGGCCTGAATGCACTAAGACATCCAGTGATTCTGTCACTGTGTTCTGTAGCCGACTTTATTCCTACCTGAATCGCAAACTGAAATACAGAATAGTAAGCACAGAGAACATGGAGGCCTTTGTTATTCTGCTGCCTGCATGCCAACCAATACCCCCCAGACTACACCCACTGGGGGGACCAGGTCTTCATAATGACCATCCCCATCTGTTGCTAGGCCTTCTTCTTCCAAACCATCCATGCTGAACTTCCTGTACAAAAAGAGTAAGCAGGGTACAGAAAGAGGAGCTAGATGTCCCCAATTACATTTTTTTTCTTATATCATAGATGATGTGGAGTGATAAGAGCTTCAGATGTTGGAAGTACAGGGGATCCCACCTATTTGGCTTCGCTCCAGAGAAAAGAGCTCTGTTCCTCAGGAAGTGTCTATGCCTGAGCTGATAGGTAGGTAGTCTCTGTCTGTTGGTAAACACCCTTCAGGAGATGGCAACCAAGAATAACTAATAATGTGTCCACTGATAACCAGCCTGATCCCTTAACAGCAACATACCCCATATGGCGAACTCATAACATGACACCCAGTTTGCAGCCACCTCTTCCTTATGACACTAATTCAGTCGCCATGGTTGATCAATCAGCTATGTGTGGTCCACCCAATTTTTGGTCTTCCACATTCTAACATTCACATATATTTGAAGAAGTGGACAGTGAGAACAATGGCAATTTGAAGGCCCCTAACTAACTGTTTTTTTTTTATGTCCCTGTACAGGTTGGAAAATTCTGTTACAGAACAGAAGGTTTGCAAAGGATTATTTAAGTCAATTGTCTATTTATTTTTGGAAAGCACGCTTCCTGGTCCCCTTCTGGGATGAAAAAAATCAACTCCCAGCAAGCAGGCATGGCGCTCAAGAAAGACTTCCCAAGAAAGACACAATGTAATACTTAAACCTTAGGTCTGAAATGTTCCGCTTGTTCACAATATATCTCATATGGTTAAGTGGACAGTGGGAACAATGGCAGTTTGAAGGCCACTAACTAACTATGTTTATTTTTATGTCCCTCTACAGATTGGGAAATGCCTTGATAGAAGATTTGCAAAGCACTATTTAAGTCAATTGTTTATTTACTTTTGGAAAGCACACTTCCTGGTCCCCTTGTGAGCTGTGAGGTGGTCAAAATTGACTGGAAACGAGTGTAAATAAATGTTGTTGTTGAGGTTATTAATACTGTAGGAAAAAAAAAATTGCCCATTTTATGTGATTTTAGCTGTTTTTTTATTTTTTAAGAAAAAGTCCAGATCCAAAACCAAAAAATGAAAACAAAACACGGAGGTGAGGTTTTGGAAAAACCAATCCAGATCCCAAACCAGGGGAGATCCAGATCCAAAACCAAAACCAAAACATGAGGGTTGGCGCACATCTCTAATAATTACCTACATCTGGGGTGCCAAACTCGGTCCTCGAGATCTAGAAACAGTTCACATTTTCCAGGTCACCCAGCAGGTGCACAGGTGTAGTCATTACTCACTGACACATTTTGAAAGATCCACAGGTGGAGCTAATTATTTTACTTGCGATTCTGTGAGGAGACCTGGAAAACATGAACTGTTGGTAGATCTCGAGGACCGAGTATGGCCACCCCTGACCTACATACTTGAACTGATTCAGTCTATTTAAACTACTTTATATATGGTAGTGCTAACCATTTTAAAAGCACTTTATAACGGTGGATAGAATCTGGATTTACCTGGAAAAAGGACTTAAATGTTCTTGATTAATTGTCAAAAAGTTTATTCCAGTTTTTAAGCTATAGTCACTGTACAGTGTTAGTATTGCTAATTTATCTTTTTTTGTTTCTTAATTACTTAATATTTCATTATTTATTTTTTGTAATCAAACTGAATTATGTTTTATATAGATAATTGTGTGTTCCCTCATTTTTTGTGATATCATTATTGAATGTATTGGAAGTTAATGAATTTGTCTCACATGTACAGTAATACTGTTTTTGTTTTCTTGATAGCACACCTGATTACTGTTTTACAGCCATGGGCAAAAGTTTTGAGAATGACACAAGTATTGGTTTTCACAAAGTTTGCTGTGTTTAGACACTTTTGTCAGATGTTACTATGGTATACTGAAGTAAAATCACAAGCATTTCATAAGTGTCTTTTTATTGACAATTACATTAAGTTTATGCAAAGTGTCAATATTTTCAGCGTTCTCCCTTTTTTTTCAAGACCTCTGAAATTCACCCTGGCATGCTGTCAGTCAACTTCTTGGCCACATACTGTACTGTACTGACTGATGGCTGCCCATTCTTAACTCTGTCCCTCTCTTCTGTTCCCTCTGGAAAGCCAGTTTTGTCTATAATAAACTGGTCCCCAATCATGAGCGCTTCATCTGCAATGCCTTGATTCTCCTTGCCATCACCAAACCCTGGATTTACCCATCTGACACCACTGCTCATGCAGCTATCTCCTTTGGGGTCCTCACATTCTCTCACACACCCTGGCCAGGGGGTTTCCAGGGTAGTGGTCTTGGGGTCCTGCTATCCTTGGGTCACTCCTACCAAGTCCTACCTTCTGAAGGCTCCATCGCATTCTTTCCATTTGACAATTATGACATTTGCCTCTTCCAACTTCTTCAAGTAGCTGCCTTTTTTTGTCTCCCTGGCCTTAGTTCAAAATTCCTCCATCACTTGGCTTCCTGGCTCTTAATCTTCAAATGGGCTCTCAAGACCCATTTCTTCCTCAATGCTTCCAGCACTCATCCTAACCCACTACTCTACACTACTTCCTCACTATCTAGCCCATCTGTGTCACCCCTGTTTGTCTGACCCTCCCCTTATAATGTAAGCTCTCGCGAGCAGGGCCCTCTTCCCTCACATGCTTCTTCTTGCCTTACTTTTACTTTTTAATTTACAATGGCACCTAAAACTTGGTTACTGACACCCTGCTGCTTATTTAAGTGTTATGCAGCATTGTTTATAAATCATGTACTTGTCCTGCATTGTCTGTACTGTTAATAACTGTTTGTCTTGTGTGCTCATTTGTATCTGTACTTTGTAAGGCACTGCAGAACACTTGTGGTGCCATATAAATAAAGGAAAATAATAATAATGATAATAATAATCAATGCTTGGAGTTTGTCAGAATTTGGGGGGTTTTGTTTTCCCATCTGCCTCTTGAGGATTGACCACAAGTTCTCAATGGGATTATGGTCTGGGGAGTTTTCTGGCCATGGACCCAATATTTCAATGTTTTGTTCCCCGAGCCACTTGGTTATCACTTTTGCCTTATGGCAAGGTGCTCCTTCATGCTGAAAAAGGCATTGTTCCTCACCAAACTGTTCTTGGATGGTTGGGATGCCTTAGGCCCATATTCAATTTGGAGCAAAAAGTCTGAGGCCAGACTTTTCACCGACATCGGAGATTTTGGGTGCAAAAAAGTATTGCACGCGCCTCCTGCTTAAACCAGTATTCAAATCCAAATCGTCGAAAACGGGACTCAGCAAAAATGAAATGAGCGAAAAGTCCTGTCAGTTTTGGGGAAATCAGCCTGACACCCCCAAAAGATGCTCTGACATGGGGGTTCACTATGGTACCCCGAATAGCCCTATTAAAGGTATGTGGGTTCTTTAAATGGTCTCAATAGCTGCTGTTTTGCATTTTTAAGAAGGTGGTGAAGAATAGCATTTAGGTTTTTTTGGCTAAATAAGTAGTCCCATCAAATTTGGGGTACATGAAAATGGGTGCTAGCAAATATTAATCTCGGATGATCTTGAAATACTGTAGTGAAGTGGAGGCTCTTTTCCTTGAAGAAAGATGAATAACCATTGAAGTGATCATGAAAGAAGTTGGTCTTAGTTATGGAAGTGTGTCATCATGATGGACTCCTCGCTTGCTAACCCCATTTCAGAAGAAAACTTGATGTGCACTTTTGCAGCAGATGATGATTCTGTTAGAGCAGGATGAAGATAATTTCTTTGCACATCTCATGATTTTGGATGAATGGTGGGTCTACCTGTACAATCTCGAGACCAAAGAAATGAGCAAGGAGTGGAAACATTCCCCTCCACCCTCCCTAAAATGCTAATGTGCAGAAATCTACTGGGAAGGTTATGCTGTCTGTTTTTTGGGACTGTCATAGTGTAATCCTTGCCAATTCCCTTCCAAAGGGTCAGACCGTCACCAGCGCTTACTACTGCACCCTTCTGCAGAAACACTGTGAAAGAGAAGCCCAGAAAATAATTACACTTGTTCTCCCTTTACCTTTATAGCAAGAAACATCCTGGTCAGATCAGAACACATTGCAGTATCTGGAACAATGAAACGATATCTGAATACTGTAATTGCTGATTCTTCTATTTCTGGTCCATCATCAATTTAATAAAAATACAGTAAGTGGCACTTTGTAAAACTGGGTCACAGGAACTGCGGATGTGATGTTATATAAATAAATTACAATAATAATAATAATAATAATAATAATAATAATAATAATAATAATAATAATAATAAATAATATGGTGCTATAGCCCATTGTAACCAAAAATTTTATGTTTATTTTTTAATCTAAAGACAAATATCTAATGGGTCTTCACAGGCATACTAAGATGGAGTATAGAGGGTGAAACAGAAAGAAAAACAAAATATTCATACTTCATGTCATATTATAGCATTGTGACATTGTCACCTGGTTAAGTTAAATATTTAATCATCATTAATTATTGTCAAAAGATCTCTGCACATAGTGATACATTTATAGTCAGCTGTGCATGAGAACAAATAACTATAGAATTATAACTATGGGATTCAGCTGCATATAAAGAGAACAGCCATCCATATTACTATAAGGCTACAGATACAGATCAGAGACTCATCCCGTCCTGTGTGACAGAAGACAAGAGAATGGAAGCCAGACCCAAGTTGAAGCTTTATCATCTGCATGGGATGGATTCAAGGGACCACCTTAAAAATTACTATGATTCAGAAAGTGCATTTAGAGATGAGACAGTGGTATTTCTTATGGAGAAGCTGCACAGCGCATTAGTAACAGGTGTGTGTTCAGGATAAATTGTTGCCTCAGATATATTGCTTGGTTATTCTGAGTATCAGAAAAATTAAATGGGAGACTTTATAGTGTACAGGCAGGGGTATAGTGTAGACAGGGTTAGCGGAGCTCTTGCTCGAGCTCTGACTCCGATCAGGAGCACTAAGTGTGGTGGATAGGCAGTTTTTATTTTCTTTAAACGTTTTAAATATAGACTGTCATGATTGCTCAGTCCACTGGTCTAAAAATGGAACTGCAGCTACACAGAAATAGCACAGGCACTGTGCACAGGGTAACGGAAGCAAACACTGAAGTCATGGGCAACACTGCACCAATGGAGGAATCCATTCCATTTATTGAATCACAGAAAATTAAGGATTAATTTCTAATGTATTGGGTATATAGATATATAACATATGGTCACATAGATGCTATTTTGTTATAATTGCTCTTTTGCCAACACAATGTCTCATGTATAGCATATGTCTATTACTTTATTCACACAGTTGTGGGAAATTCATTAACTCTTGGATTTCCAGTACTTTATATCATCGGCATAGATGAAAGCACCCAGGATTATGCCAGAAAACATACACCATGAAATCTGTATCAGTATGTGACCAATGCTGAGACTTACATTATCTATCTTTGCTGCTAACTCACTGTAACTATATATAATGTTAAAATTCTTCTTATCTGAATCTTCCCTGCAGGTCATATAAAAGGTGAAGCTTTGATTGACATCAGTGTCGGATCCATTGTTCATCATCTTTTTATTATCAGTGAATTTTTTAAGGAGATCATTATACTAAAATTAAGAGAGTCGTGTATTATGGAACTCACCAAATGGGTGAACACCCGCACTGGGGCTTTTGATTGGACCCATGCATCTAAGATTGTTACTGAGCTGGGAGGCATAAGGTAAAATATGATTCTAAACATAAGAGTACATAAAGGATGAGCCAATGTACAAAAAAAATCATATCAAAAGGGATGTAGTTAGCTTGCCGACATCCAGGATGCCTGCCGTTTAAATCCTGACATCGGAAGCCCGATTTGGGACTAAAGATATTTGTTGAAATGCCAAAGTCTTTCATTAGCCCCACGCCGAAATTCAGACGAGCTGACATCCTGGACAAAGATAAGAGGGTTCCTTAGCTGTTAGCCGCGGGGTGGGAGGGGTAGGTTTAGGAAGCATAGTGGGGTTAGGGTAAGGTTTTGTTGGCTGAAGGTTAGGGTTGGCACCACTAGGGGCTAGTTAGGCTTAGGCACCACTGGGGAGGTTAGGGTTAGGCAATAAGGGGGGACAGATAGCTTTTGGCATTAAGGGGGGAGGGTTAGGTTTAGGCAGTTACAAGAAGGATTAGGGTGAGGGGTGGGAAGGGTTAGGGTTAGTTTTCAAAAAGGGAGAGTATAGGATCAGGGATAGAAGTGGAGAAGGTAAGTATACTTACTGGACCCCTTTTGGGATTTTCATACCAATTCCATATCAAAAACATGACTTCAAGAATAACTGTTTCAGATTTGAATGGAGATCAGAGTGTTATGTGATAATAGTGAATATTTCCTAGTTGGAGGCTGCATTCCTCCCAATTTAGCAGTTCTAATTGTGCAAATAGTCATCTAGTATTGAAAAACATTATTAGGATACCTTACACATAAAGAGCACTTAGTGTTACAAGTAAAGTGTTTATGCTCTTTGAGATGATTTTTTGTTTTTACTTTTTTTGTGTAAAAAAACTTTAGTAAAGCAAACAGTTCTGCACTGTTCCTTGAACACATGTGTGTAACTACCATACTTTTAAGGGGTTTCAGCTGCTATGGGGCCCAGAGCTGATGGAGGCCCATTTTTCTTGTCAAAGGTACATTTGTTTTACACATTTTTCACCATTGTGTGGTTCAAAGGGGCCCTTATAAACTTTTGCTAAGGGGCCTTCAAATAATAAGTTACACCCCTGCTTGAACCTGCTGTATTATATGATGTAATGGGTTTATTATTTTAGTGTGGAAGAACAAGACAAGGAAGAAAAGTTGAAGGAAACCATTAAACGTATTGTGCAATTTGACTTCAGCAAAGAAAACCTCACGGATCCGGTGGTGTTACCACAAGCTGACTATCTACTCACGGCGGGGTTGCTGGATGCGGTTTGTCAGGACCAACAAGATTACATCAGAAACCTGAGGAAGATGTCAAAGATGCTTAAACCTGGGGGTCACCTTATTGTACTTGGGTGTTTAAATACCACATATTACACAGCTGGTAATGATAGGCTGCATTGTTTTGACTATGATGAAACTTTTGTAAGAAAGACCCTCACCGATGAAGGATTTGTTATTTGTTTCTGTGAGTTACTTGATAGAAAAGTAGAGAGTGATCTCATAGATTATAAGCAAATGATGGTCCTTACTGCTGTCAAAGGGAATACTTAGGATGTCTGAGTATTGGCCATTGGCTGAATAGATGATTGATTCAAAAAGCTTCTTATTAAATACTGATCTACCTTAGCTATTATTACCTTCTATAGCCCTCAGCCATTTCCTAGATCTTATATACTGTACAGATCTTATCATGTGACATAGATAAAGTTTATATAAAAACTAATTTTCAGTAAAAGTTAAATATGTTTCTTATAATCCAAAATCAGATTAGTGTATCTCTGGTCTATGCAGTAGTTGGAATGGACTAGTCGGGTGATACAAGTTCAAGGCAGGAGGTGATACTGGCCCCCCGCAAAAGAAGACAACTTTCCCAGAACTATACTTTACACTTCACTTTCACCTTTTTTCCCTTTTTCGTGTGATGCCCTAGGGAAAGTCCTTGGCTGGATTATTTTGGGGTTCCCTGCGTCTCGTACGTGAACCCCATAATGTTCGGGATGCTAGTACAGAGGATCCTTGACATTGACCAAGCGCTTATTCATATATTTGCAAATGTATGTATTACGTAACCAATACCTCTGAATTTCTATTATTATGTAGGATTCAAGTATTTTTGTTGATTTTGCTCCAGTGTGCTGGAGGAAAAATCCCTTTTTTTCTGTAGTTAATTGAAGATAACAGCCTGCTCTGGCCATTAATCATATTTTAATTCAACTTTTTCCAGTATATTTACAGGACATATTTTTTTTTAATTCTGTTTTTATTAGTAAAATAAAACAAAACAGTTTCCATTCAGTTTTGATAGAAAAGCATTCTGTTTACACAATATTATATCAAGTCTCGACACAGCGAGATAAAATAACATTAACTGTACATAACAATATGCAAATGAGGAGACACTCAAAACAGTATGCACATCAAATTTCTAAACTAAAAAAAAACACACAATAACAACAAAAATAAAAAGGGGGGGTAATTGACCTTAAAGGACAACTTTATAAAAATATAGAGAGACTGTGTGTCTTATTACATCACAAATCAGTTTGAGTTGGCCCATGTGGAAACATAATTGGCATATGCACTTGTTAACTTATATACAAACTAGGGAGACCAGGTTGACATAAAAACAGACTGTTTATCTATTGAAGAAAGAAAGAGTTCCTCCATTAACATATAATACTCTAATCTAGAGAACCATGTCTTGCGAGTAGGGGGGACAGATGATCTCCAGAGAATGGGTATCGACACTCGGGCAGCGTTACCTAAGTGTCGAAGCAGTGATTTTTTATATTGTGACAGTGGTATAGGAGAGTGATTTAGCAACCAAAAAGCTGGATCTGAAGGGATATGTATCGCAAGTATGTCACAGGAGGTTGCAATGAATAAACAAGAAAAACTGTGCTAATATACAGACAAGTAAAACATAATTAGTTAATTTATTGGAGTCAAATAAAAATACCAAAAATGAATAAAATAGTCAAAAAATATGTAAATAAGTGGTGGATGGAAATAATGAACCACTATAAATAACCAAAGAATATCTGCAAGTAATTGAAATGAATAAATAAATACCAAAAATGAAAATTAATGAGAAAAAATAAATACATAGAAAAATAATAACATATATAAGACAGTAAAGAACACGTGATCCACAGTGAATAAATCTATACTAAATTGATTAGCTGGTATATATAAAATGGCACAAATATTGCTGTGTTTGGAGTTATAAAACAACAGTCATTGTGTGAAGAAAGTTCAATTGCATCAGATAAAAGCGTTTAACACACTTTGTTAGTTAGAAGCGTGATATTGCAACACTGTAACCACAAGACTGCAATTAAATTATCCTTTTGAATGTCCACACTGGTGTGCTGTCTGAGGTTTGTGTTTTGAAAGGTAGTTATTGAATTGATGAAATCAGAGTGTCACCCTGTCGGGCGTAAATAATGAGAAGAGTAATAGTACTGACCAGCCTCAAAGTCTCAGATGGTTGCTGATGTAAATAGCATGGTTCTCTATCCGGCTGTACGGTGGAAAATGATAGCCAGAGAAGGAAATAACCTCCGTGTCTCGCAGCTGTAAGGATGGGGTGGTAAGGCTCTCTATCCGGCTGCACAATGGTGATTACCTGCCGGTGATCAGGGCCGGAAAGGATGCAGGATAGTATTGGGTGGGTGGATAAGCGCGGCCGCGGCTTGTCAAATCTCCCTGCACCAGAGACTTATCGGATCTCCCCACACCGAAATCAAAGGCTGCGGACACTGGCACACTTGCAGGAGCTTGTTACAAGGCAAAACACAGTTGGTGAATACGGGCAGCTATGCGTTTCATCCCGACTCGGGACTTTTTCAAGCTCAATGCCCATATCAAAGAGTCCCTCCCTTATAAAGGGAGCTTTGTAAATCACTTCAGACATTAATGGAAACAGGTGTATTAACCATGTGCTATCTCATTAATGTGTCTATTGCAATTAGCATTCAAATGATTCTACTAATATACACATATATCTGAATATATCTGTAAACAAAAAAAAAAAAAAAAAAGTCATATGAATAACAATAAAAAAAAAAATACAAATATGCATAAATCAATGAGAATTAGTACTGACTGTTAGCTATAAAATTTATCCAATATATGATCCATTATGATTAAGAACATATACACTATTACAATCATATAAATTGAATGGAAGATATTAGAATATCTATATATTAATTTACAAAAACAAATTGGACATATACACTTTGGATAATTGGAGCACCCCGATACTGATATGAACAAGAGTATGCATGGATAAAAATAATAATAAATATATAGATTTGATAAAAAATGGGATGTGCAAAATAAATAAATAAATACGATGTGGGTATGCATATAAAAACATACTCATATACATGTATAAATATATAATACACATACGCATACACATACATATACACCGGGGCAGATTGGAATGGAAAACCAGCCCTGGAAATTTCTGGAAGCAGCCCTTATGGGGGCGGGTCTGTTGAGGGGGTGGGTCTGTTAAGGGGGCGGGGTCTGTGGAGGAGGGCAGGATACTCTCTCCTCTTAGGGCCTGGAGGGGCTTTTGCAAGCCACTGAGTGGAGCAGGGTCGGCAACAGAAATCTTGTGAATGATAAACTCTTTTTGGGGCCCCCCTATCCCTTTGAACTAGGTACAGGCCAGTCAGTTTGGAAGTCTTTTTTTCTTACCTATATTGTGGTTTCTCTGCAACGGGGGAAACTGAAGAATTTGAATCACACTGAACAGCGTCTTCAGCCAGTATTCACAATTCATGTAGATCACACTGTCTGGAAGATGCCTGTTTATGTAGAAATATAACCAATTTCATCATCATAACTAGATAATGAATAGTAACAGAAGTGTTTGTGCAGGCCAAAACGTGAATTTCCCTGATCAAACAATTTCTGTATCTTTCCAGGCCGCCATGTTACTCCAGACCCCCTTATGTCTCTCCATCCCCAGGCCCCCTGTGGTTCTCCAAGCTCCCTGTGTCTCTCCATCTCCAGGCCTCCATGTCTCTCTCCAGGACCCCCTGTGTCTCTCCATACCCAGGCCCACCTGTAGCTCTCAGCCCCATTCCCCAGCCCGTGTGTCTCAGCCTCATTCCTCAGACCCAGTGTGTCACAGCCCCATTCCCCCAGACCCAGTGTGTCTCTCATCCTCATTCCCCCAGCGTTTCTCAGCCACATTCCCTCAGACCCAGTGTGCATCAGCCCCATTACCTCAGACCGAGTGTGTCTCTCAGCCTCATTCCCCCAGCGTGTCTCAGCCTCATCCCTCAGACCCAGTGTGTCTCGGCCCCATTACCTCAGACCAAGTGTGGCAGCCCCATTCCCCCAGACCCAGTGTGTGTCTCTCAGCCCCATTCCCCCAGCCTGTGCCTCAGACCCAGTGTGTCTGTCATCCTCATTCCCCCAGCGTGTCTCAGCCTCATCCCTCAGACCCAGTGTGTCTTGGCCCCATTCCCTCAGATTCAGTGTGTGTCTCTCTGCCCCATACCCCCAGCCTGTGCCTCAGCCCCAGCGTGTCTCAGCCTCATTCCTCAGACCCAGTGTGTGTCTACCTGACCCATTCATCCCAGCCCATGTTTGTCTCAACCCCATTCCCCAGTGTGTGTCTCAGCTCCTGTGTGCCTGCCTCATTCCCCCCAACCACAGTGTGTCTCAACCCCATTCCCCAGCCTCAGTGTGACTCAGCCCCAGTGTGTCAGCCTCATTCCCCCCAGCACCAGTGTGTTTTCTCAGCCCCAGTGTGTGTCAGCCCCAGTGTGTCGGCCTCATTCCTCCTTGCCCCAGTGTGCATCTCAGCCTCATTATATCTCCAGCCTTGTTGGCCTCATTCCTCCTAGCACCAATGTGTATCTCAGCCCCAGTGTGTCGGCCTCATTCCTCTAGCTCCAGTGTGTATCTCAGCCCCATTCCCCCCCCCAGACCCACTGTGTGTTTCAGCCCCATTCCCCCCAGACCCAGTGTGTGTATCAGTTCCTGTGTGCCCTAGCCCCAGTGTGTCTCAGCCTCATTCCCCGCAGCCCCTGTGGTCTGAGCAGCCTCTGTGTGGCCCAGCCCCAATGTGTGTCAGTGTCAGCCTCTTTCCATCAGTTCCAGTGTTTCTCTCAAACCCCCCATCACCCCCCCATGTAGCCACCGCCACCGCCACCACCACTTACTTGCAGCTCCTCTGCCCGCTGCTTGTCTTGGCTGCATGGTGCCACATCACTGTGTCACCAGGGATGGCAACAGAAAACCTGGGGCCCGCCACACTCATTTTTTTGGGGCCCCCTATCTCCTCTCAGTACGTATTTGCAGGTCGGCCATTGGCTCATCCCCAGTGTCTCTCAGCCCTATCCTCGCCTGTGTTGCACCAGCCTCATCCTACCTGGTGTCGCTACAGCACCATCCATGTCTCCAGCCTCATCCCTGTGTCTCTCCATTTCCAGCCATCCATTCATCTCTCCTCTGTTTCACATCTTAATCATCCCCCCGCACCTCTGTCTCTCAGTTTAATCAACCCTCAACCACTCTGTCTCATAGTGTAATCATCCCCCAGCCCCGTCTCTCAATTTAATTAGCCCCCTCTGTCTCTCATCCCCCAGCCCAGCTCTCAGTGTGATCATCCCCAGCCCATCTCTCAGAGTGATCATCCCCCAGCCCCCTCTGAATCTCAGTGTGATCATCCCCCAGCCACTCTGACTCTTAGTGTGATCATCCCCCAGACCCCTCTGTCTCTCATTTCAATAATTTTTCAGCTCCATCTCTCAATGTAATCTTCCCCCAGCCACCTTTGTCCCTCAGTTTAATCATTCCCCCCTCTATCTCTCAGTTTGACTCCTGTGTGTCTCCCCATGCCCATTCCCCAGCCTGTGTCTCCCCAGTGCCTGAATGTCTCAGCTCCATCTGCCACCTTCATCTGCAGGCCTCGACCACCCACCGTGTTTCTCCAGCCCAGCCCACACTTACCTGCTGTGGCTGCCTGTAATGCAGTGGAGCTCTGTTCCTATTTCCCGGCGGTCAGCTCAGAAACGACTCCGGCTCCTCTCTATTCCAGCGGCGTGATGTTATGACGTCACGTGTGCTATGCCGGTCGGTCCTGATTACTTAGCTCTGCGGCGGGCTGCTGGCCCCAGCTTCTACTTGTGCCTGTCTCCAGTAGTTGGCCAGTGGCAGAGGCAAGGGACGGGGGGACATGAACGGGGCCCCTCGGAGGCTGAAGTTGCAGAACTGCCGCGATCGGAGCTGAGCTCCGATCACGGCAGCGGGGGGTGGATAAGTGCAGGTTGGCCACCGGCCACTATGGGGACCGGCCCAGTGGGAACCAACCTGGTTTCCCGGCGGCCCAATCCACCCCTGCATATACATCCATACATGCATATATACATATGCACACATAATATAAACATACATACAAGCACACCCATATAAAAATGAATGACAATGAATTGATCTAGAAATATCTAAAAAATATTGAATGGAGGCAAACATTATTCCCAATAATAAAAAAAGAGAGAGAATATCAAAAGTATAAAAATATAATAATAAATAAATAAATTAAATTACAATTAGTAGCATACACTGATGGAATATAGAGATAAGGAGAGAGAGGAAGAAACATGGGAGGCAGCGGGTGAGCACAGCCGGAATCCACTGAACAGACAGTACATATGGATGCCAAGCAGTGACCACCAGCCGCGTCCCAAATTTAATAAAAAAATTCTAGGGCTTCATTCAACCCATCAGGAACCAGTGTCTGGAGTTTAAATATCCATTCTGATTCTGCTTGGCAGAGTTTTTTAAAATGGTCACCGCCTCTTGGAGTATATTTTACAGTTTGTATTCCTATAATAGAGATTTCTTGTGGATCTTTATTATGACATTCTGCAAAGTGGCAAGAGACACTATGTGTCATCAACCCTTTGATTATATTAGTACGATGTTCCCTAAATCACTCTTTTAGAGATCTTGTGGTACATCCAATGTATTGTTTTGGACATGTACAACTAAGTAAATATACAATGTATTCTGATTGACAATTAATAAAATCTTTTATAATATATTCATAGTCATTTATTACTGAAAATAATGTTTTTGTTTTATTTTGAATGAATCCACAAGTCAGACACCTCGGTCGATTGCAGCAATAGCAACCCATAGGTCTATTAGGAAGACAGGTAGATTTGGCTTCTTGGATAGGTTGTAACGGTTTTACCATACTAGGTGCCAAAAAGCTGCCAAGGTTTCTGTTCTTTTTAAATACAATAGTAGGTAAAGGTTTAATGCATTGAGATAAAATTGAATCATTAAACAATAATTTATAATTTTTATTAATAATTGATCGACAGTGGTATAGGAGAGTGATTTAGCAACCAAAAAGCTGGATCTGAAGGGACATGTATCCAAGTATGTCACAGGAGGTTGCAATGACATCTTTCCAGAAGGGCTTTATAAGAGGACATGACCACCAAACATGTAAGAAAGATCCTACTGAGTCGAGGCATCTCCAACATTTAGCTGATATTGAAGGGTACATTGTGTGTAGTAACAAAGGATGTCTGTACCAACGCATTAGTATCTTGTATTGGGTCTCCCTCATCTGAACACAAACAGAGCTACTATGGGCCTTAAAAAATATGTTTTCCCACTCTTTTTCTGTTAGTTTTAAATTAAGGTCTCTTTCCCAGGCTGAGGTGTAGTGGGGAACAGTCTGGGAACCTAGATGTTGTAATAATTTGTATATAGTGGATATTGTATGTGTAGGATTTAAAGGAGCTACGCAGGTCTTCTCAAATTGTGTCATCTCCCTAGAGGCCTTTGTAAGCCTAGACCCCGATTGGAGATAATGTCTGATCTGTAAAAACTTCCAGAAATATTTTTTGTGGGATATTCCATTTATACCCCTTTTACACCGGAGCTAAAACCTGGGTTTTTGAATGGTTAACCCGGGCAGCTCCCTGGTGTAAAAGGGGAGAGAGTTGGATCGCCGGGTCGAGTGACCCGGCAATCCAACCCAGGTAACTAGCAGGGTTTAACACGGGCGCAGCCCGTGAAACCCTGCTGTGAGAACAGCACACTACAGGTCACGATGACCTGGAGTGCGCTGCTAGCCGGCCGATTGGTCCGGCTTCAGTGGCGCTTGGAGATGACGTCATCTCCAAGCAACCACTTTCACTCTGAAAAAGCCGGGTCTATGCAGACCCGACTGTGGTGTGAGCGGCGCTGACTCAGGAATATCCCGAGTCAGCGCTGCCAAAATTCCGGGTCTGATCCGGATAGGAACTTTGTTCCAACTCTGGGGCAGACCTGGAATTTAGGTGGAAAAGGGGTATAAGTCTTAATATCTGAGAACTCGTTCACACCTCTAGAAGTTACCAGCTGGCCTACCCTAAAAAGCCCCTCAACCGCCCACCCGAAAAATGTTAAAGAGTCATACCAGGGGAAAAGTCAGCATTGGCTAAAAATGAAGTTAGGGGCCCAAATACTAAAGAGATTTCGGGTATGCGGCATAAAGTCCCCCAAACCGAAAGGGTCGGGGTTATGGTCGGGTGAGCAGTAGGAAGCTTCGGCAAGGTCGGAAGCCATGGGAAAATTTCAGGATATTGCTGTGTGTGTATTCCTTCCAATTCCACCCATTGCTTAACCTCCCGGCTCCAGGTCCAATCCAACACCCTATTTAAATGGATTGCATGATAATAATTTTTAATGTCAGGCAATTGAAACCCTCCTCTATGAGTGGATCGCCTCAGAATTGATTGTCTAATCCTAGGTCTCTTATGGGACCAGATAAATTGTTGAATCAAAAGCTGTTTAGAGCTGAACCAGGAGCCAGGAACGCTTATTGGCAATGTCTGGAGAACGTACAATAATATAGGGAAAGTATTAATTTTGACGACCCCCATCCTTCCCAGCTACGAAAGTTGTTTAAAATGCCATCTGCTAAAGTCTGCTCTTAATACTTTAAGGAGCGGTGTGTAATTTAGCGACACTAATAAAGATAAATTCCGAGGGAGTTCGATACCCAAATAAGTGATATGTGAGTTCTGCCACTGAAAGGAGAAAGAGTGTGTCAACACTACCATATGTAAGGGAGGAGTAGATATATTAAGGGCGCACGATTTGGACATATTGATTTTAAAATCTGAAAGTGTACTATATAAGTCAAATTCTCGCATCAGATGTGGAAGGGATGCCTCAGGATATGAGACCAAAGCCAAAATATCATCTGCGAACATAGCTAATTTGTACTCCACATTCCCCATCCATAGGCCGGATATTTGTTCATTGGCCCTGATTGCTCTAGCTAGTGCTTCTATGCAAAGAACAAAAATAAGTGGGGACAGTGGGCAACCCTGTCTTGTCCCATTATTTATTGAAAAGGGGTCAGAGAGAGAGCCGTTAATACTAACCCTTGCAGTGGGCATACTGTATAGAGCCAAGATCTTGCTCAACGCTTGAGAACCAAGCCCGATGTGCTCCAACACAGACCTCATAAAATGCCAACTCACCCTATCAAATGCCTTCTCTGCGTGGAAAGCATAATAGTGGGAATCTGACTATTGGAAGCTGAGTGGATTAGATTGAGTACTTTAGTGGTGTTATCCTTCGCCTCTTGGCCAAGGACAAATCCCACTTGGTCACTATGTATCAGTGAGGGGAGCAGGCCATTCAGTCTGTTTGCCATTAGTTTTGCAAATAATTTCAGATCCACGTTTTTAGAAATGGGTCTGTAACTGGAGCACACCGAGGGATCCTTACCCTGCTTAGGGATCACAGTGATGTGTGTTTCTAAAGACTGGGGGGAAAAGTGTGTTTCCACTGATATACAGTTAAAGGCTTGCAGAAGTCTGGGAGCTAAAGTATCTTTAAATGTTTTATAATAGATTATGGTATATCCATCTGGACCAGGGCTCTTGCCCGATGGCATAGATGAAATAGCATGCTCTAATTCTTGAAGAGTAAAAGGCCTTTCAACTGTGTCGCGATCAGAGAGTGAAAGAGTGGGGTATGTTACATTTGCCAGATGTTCTTTAGCTTTTAATATACAGGAAGCAGGGTCGAATGTATTAGGGGCTTTGTTAAGACTATATAAGGTTGTGTAATAGTTTTTAAAACAAGATGCTATTTCGGGAGTCTTAAAGAGAAGAGAACCAGATTCATCTTTCATAGAGCTAATAAAAGAGTTCGCCCTCTGAGATCAGAGCGCCTGAGCGAGCAAGCATCCCGGTTTGTGTCCCCACTGATAGTATCTGCAATTACATCTATGGAGTGAGATTTGGGCATCGTCAGAGAGTAACCTCCTCAATTGAGTTCTGGCCTCCATCAGCTCGGCATACCCTGGCCCGGACAGTGTAGATTTATGCGAGGATTTTAGGGAATTAATCCGCTGCAATAGACTCACTATGCGTTGCATTTTTTGTTTTTTCACATAGGAGCCAAGCTGGATTATCTTGCCGTGCAATACACACTTATGGGCTTCCCATAAGGTAATTTTAGATACATCGTCAGTGTCGTTAGTAGAGAAGTGATCAATAAGAGTTTTGTTGATTTCATCTCTACAAGTATTATCCTGCAGCAAAGATTCATTCAAGCGCCAAGTCCACTGACCAGGAGATTGATGCCGAGCCGACAGGGTTATTGATATGTGGGCATGGTCCGACCAAGTAATTGAGCCAATCGAGGCATCTAAAAGGAGTGGAAGGTGTTTATGAGTGAGAAACAAATAATCTAGTCGTGTATATGTCTTGTGGGGCTGAGAATAAAATGAGTAATCCCGGCCTGCAGGGTGTGAGATACTCCATGTATCAGCCAGCTGGAGGTCATGGAACAATTTCCTAACCATACTATATTTCTGTTGAGAATATCTTGGGGCTTAAGTTGAGATATCAAGAGTGGGGTCGAGAGTCCAATCAAGGTCTCCCCCCAAAACTACAATCCCGGAACATAGAGATTCAAGCTTCAGAAGGTCAGACTGGAAAAAAGAGGTTTGGTCCTGATTAGGGGTGTAGACCACAATAAAAGTATAGGGCTGGTTATATATAATACAATTTAATAGAAGTATCCTACTCGGGACAGGTTTGTGGACCGAGGTTATAGAAATTTGCAGGTTTTTGGAAAATAAGATCGCCACTCCCTTGGATTTGCTATCTGGGGTGTTGCAATAATATGCAAGTGGGTATCGGTAATTGGTTAGGGATGGGCTATGGGCTGAAATTTTAAAATGGGTCTCCTGTATCAGTGCAACATCTACCCTATCAGCCCATAAGGATCTCAGGAGAGTAGATCTTTTCTCAGGTATGTTAAGGCCTCGGGCATTGATCGAGTATATTTTAATTGTACTTGGGGAGGTCATGTAATTTGTGGAGATACAAAGCACACATTATTCCTCAAAATGGTCAAATAAAGGAAAAGAAAATAAATGAAAACACTTACATCAGAAAGAGAACATAGGATGGAACCTAAGAAAAAAAAGAATTGCAAAAACAAGGTTAAACCCACAGTGGAGAAACTGGCACTCTGAGGAGCAAGAAACCCAATAGCCATATAAACCAAGGGCAGGTATGGGGTTAGGGAGTCACTACACGGGGCATAATAGCTAAACATATATTAATGTTGCAATAAGACATAACATATAACCATCTAACATTATTAATTGAATTATAAGAAAGAACACACCTAGTTTGTCAAAGATATCTAGAATTGTATCCTAATGGATCATCAGGATAAGAAAAGAAAAGAAAGAGTAAGGATTTTAAACTATCCATTACTCTAAGCAGGTAAGAAACCAAACTATTAGTCAAGGCAAACATTTGGCAGGCAATAAAATCTACAATTAGGTGGATCTCACCCTCTCTTGACAAAGGAGAAAACGGGACCTAAGGCAGAAAAAGTCAATCAGGTGGCATCTTCAGACAATGATAGTGACGAAGTATGTGGTCTCCTCCTAGAGCTATGAACTTCCTACCAAGGAGGGTTATTCTCGGGTCTTTGAGGTAGCTGCAGTTCAGGTAGATCAAATTCCCAGTTAGGGACATTAGGCTATGGTATTCCGAGTCCAGAACAAAATGAAGGCAGATCAGCATATGAGGTTGAAGAGTGTGTTTTCCCAGCCAAAGATACTTGGAGGTTAAAGGGGAAGCCCCATCTGTATTTCAGTTGGCACTTACGGAGTTCATCAGTGATTGGTTTAAGGGATTTACACTGCTGAAGTGTATGCCAGGATAAATCCTGGAATATTTGGATCACTGACCCGTTAAAGTCAATTCCGTCCAATTGTTGTGCTTTGCGCATTAGCTCATCTTTCTGTGAGTAGGGGGCGATCAGCTTGGAGGCCTCTTGGTTTTAGGACTCGGTGGGCTCTATCAAAAGTAATAATCTCATTCGGGTCATTCCCCAGGATTTCGTTGAATATCTTGGTGAGTGCATCTATCAGACCAGATTGGGGGACTTCTTCTGGGAGACCTCTGATATGAACGTTATTTCTCCATCCCCTATTATCAAGATCTGTCATCCTCAAATTGATAGCACAAATTTTTTTTGTTTGGGCAGAAATTACATCTTTCAAAGATTTCAGGTAGGCATCTGTGGATTCCTCCAGAGAAGTGTCCCAATCAGAGATCTGCCATATGTCTTTCCGAACAATTGCAAGTTCTTGCCGAATAGTATCTTGGAGATCTTGTTTTGTGGGTAAGGTCTTCATGAAAGACATAATGTCTTGGAGATCTGTGTTCTTCTCAGGGGATATCTGAGGTTGGTCTTCTCGAGAAAGGGACATTGTAAGGGTTAGTGAGTAGGAAGGAAGAGAGCTGGACGTTGCTGGATCTACCTTAATCCTGGTCGGAGTGGTATGAAGAAATGGTCTTAGATCTGCCTGAGATTGGGGCCCTTTTGGGAGAGGTGTGTTGCCTTTTTGAGATGCTTTTTTATTTTTGACCATAATGTAGCATGAGAAGATCAGTAAATAGTAGCATAGGTCACATTAAGCGACATCAGGTTGCGGACATGCTACACAGGTGAGGATCCCGCATACAGTGACTCCCTGCGGCCTGGCATCACATTGACATTAAGTCACAGCTAGTAGCAAATTAGGAAACAGTCAGGTGACTTCTGATTGGAAACTTCCAGAAATTCAATATATCCTCCTATTGCTAAAAGGTACGATGATATAGATGGTTGCCTGTGAGGTCTCCGGGGTACATATAACTACAGACCAGTGCATAGATAGGAGCCAGATGCCGGATGGAAGGGCTGTAGGGCTGGATGGTAGATAATCATGGTAACACATATATCATGTCTCGTGGGTTGCAGGGTGTCACCGGGTCTTGCGAGAAATCAGGACCTAAGATGTGTGAGAAGACCAGACCAGACACGATGCAGTTCCCACACTGTCAGTGGCACTGGCGCTAGATGCTCAGGAGAGGCTACAGCATTGGGTGGCACCGCCAGGCAAGTGGGACCCTCAACCCTCCCCACCAGAGGAGCAGAGAAGGTGGAGGAAGGATGGGCAAAAGGGAGCAGAGCACACCGCCTCTGCAGATGAGGATGAAGCCATGTCACTACGATTGGGCCGGGTGGGGGCACCCGCGCCTCACACTCTGTCAACGGCTGCAGCGGGATTCACCAGCAGAAGAGAGAGAAGGTCAGTGGGGTCAGTGGGGTCTTGCAGTGAGCAGGATGAGAGGCAGAAGTGGGGACACTTGATATGCCTAGTATCTCCTGGGCACAGCAGCATCCAAGAATCTCGTGGGACAGGCTGCAATCCGTCTGGGTAACGGCCGCTGCTTGGAGAAACTGCTAGTGCCGTTTAGCCTCCTCAGCATCTGGCTATCCTTCGGTCACAGCAAGCCCCTGTAGGACTAGCAGTAGATCCTCACCGGTGATAGCGGTCAATGAGGCATCCTCCTCGGGCCGCGTCTCCAACTCGAGTTCCCGGCTTCGGTTGTGTAACTATGCCACAACCCGCAGACGCACTTAAAAGCGCGTCCCGGCTCCATAGCCCACACCCTGTCAGTGAAGGGGGTTAGGTCTCTCTTTATGGAGAAAATGGGTACTCCTAACGGGCAAAAGGGGGTTAATAAAGGCCTGTTTTGTCTCTCAAATGCAGGAGCCTCAGATAAACGTGGCTGCTCTCCTTGCTGCCAGGACACGCCCCCCTACAGGACATATTTGTGGGTAGGTGTGTGGATATAACATGAATGCAATTCTTCAGCTTGTATGGTAAAGTGACAGTGTGTGTGCACCTGATTTTTTTATCAAGATTAGTTTGTGCATCTTTCACCTTTTTTTGAGAGTCTCAAACCCTACAGACGTTTCATACATGATATTTTATGTTATAGGTCACACTAATGTTTTCATTTTATTCTTAACAATTTTATATGGCTGTGTAGTCAGGAATAATAATACATTATTATCATTACTGGAAAAAAGGAGCAATTTATTTCATAGTTTATATGAATTTGCACTATTTTTATTACAAATTTGTTTAACCAGGCACTACCAAAATATTTCAGATAGCTGTGAGTCTAAAAAGAACTTTAAATTTGGGCCTCAAATTCTATTATGGTTTGATATAATAAATAGTACTACATCTAAACTTTCATGATGGTTTCAACTTTCAGAATTACATTTGCTAACTTTGCAGTTTCCCATACTTATTGTGATATATTGTTCTTTACAACTACAGAGTATTTTATTTTCATCAATGAAAATACGATTAGACTTTTCAGTTATACATTACTAGTTAAAAGTGATAATGCAGAAGTTTTGCAGAAGAAAAAAAAGTTTTGTTAGTATATCAAATATTACAATATTTTATAAATTACAATGCTGTCAGCAGGTAGTATAAATAGTTTGGTAATCAGTTACACCAGCCATCGAGATGTATGTGGGAAAAAACACTGACTTCAACTATTCAAAATGAAGGGGAAAAAAAATAATTTTAACTCCCAAAAAGAAAAAATACTATAATACTATAAGACCTTATACACTTATGTATCAAATAATGCTACAAATATATAGGTTTAATGGAAGAATCTTTATTTTAATATCTAAATTGTTAAATGTGTCTGCACAGCCACACACTGGGGAGACAGAGAGATAACACTCTGAGATAGATAGTACAGATAGATAACAATCTGATATAGATAGCACACATATATACTGTAACACTCTGAGATGGATAGAACATATAGATATCACTCTGTGATGGACAGTACAGATAGATAACACTCTGAGATGGATAGTACAAATAGATAACACTCTGAGATGGATAGTACAGATAGATAACACTCTGATATAGATAGTACAGATAGATAACACTCTGATATAGATAGCATACATAGATAACACTCTGAGATGGATAGTACATATAGATAACATTCTGAGATGGATAGTACAAATAGATAACACTCTGAGATAGATAGTACAGATAGATAACAATCTGAAAAAGATAGCACAGATAGATAACAATCTGAAAAAGATAGCACAGATAGATAACACTCTGAGATAGATAGTATAGATAGATACCACTCTGGGATGGATAGTACATATAGATAACACTCTGAGATAGATAGTTCAGATAGATAACACTCTGAAAAAGATAGCACAGATAGATAACACTCTGAGATAGATAGTATAGATAGATACCACTCTGGGAAGGTTAGTACATATAGATAACACTCTGAGATGGATAGTATAGATAGATAACACTCTGAGATAGATAGAATAGATAACACTCTGATATATATAGTATAGATAGATACCATTCTGAGATGTTTAGTACAGATAGAAAACACTCTGAGACAGATGGTACAGATAGGTAACACTCTGAGAATGGTAGTACCATTAGATATCACTCTAGGAAAGGTAGTACAGATAGATAAAACTCTGAGATGGATAGTGTAGATAGATACCACTCTAAGATGGATAGTACAGATAGATAACACTCTGAGACAGAAAGTACAGATAGATAACACTCTGAGACAGATAGTAAAGATAGATAACACTCTGAGACAGATAGTACAGATAGATAATACCCTAACACTCTTGACTAAGGAAATTTGTGCATAAAAAAATCTAAACATATAATACATTTGCTTATTTATACAAAATTTAAATAATAATCTTCTAAAGTTGTACCTCACAGGAATGGCCCAGGTAGAGAGCAAAGGAATGTTTATAGCAAATATTTTTTTATTACTAGCACAAGCTGGAACAATAGCACATTGAAAGAGCTATGTTATGGAGGTATTGAAGAACAAATGGATACTACTGTTATGCTTTGAATTAAACTCATATCCCTCCACAACACTGTTTTTTTTATCAAGAGTTTGCAGGTTTACTTTTTACGAATACCAAAGGTAAGAGATATACAAAATGTGTTAACAATAAATACGTTTGTTTTCAAATAATGTTAAATATTTATTTAGGGGCTTTATGTATTGGTCATGTATCAGAATTTGTAGCAAAGATATTGGTTCAATACTATTTCTAAGTACGGTATCTCACAGATGATAGAAAGTGGTAGTGGTACTCATTCCATAGGGAAAGTGATTTTACTTAATACAAACAAAAATTTAGCAAAACATTTGAGAAAATTTTTTTTTAAGGTTTTGCATCCAAGAATGCGATGGCCAAAGGAACTTCTAATGGTCTTATATAGTTTGTGTGTCAACTCCAAACTCTCCTTAATTTTTTCTCATGAAGAATGTTTTTTGGAGAACTTCCCTACATGATTGTAAACCCGGCTACAGACTTTGACATTGATTCTAAAAGAATTAAACTTACTCTCTTCACAGAAGGCCAGGACCAAGCCAGTGTCGGACTGGTGCTTGAAGGGCCCACCAGGAAAACGCAGTAGGGGCATGCTTAAGGGGTGTTGTCATCCACCAGAGAGGATGCAGCCAGCCACCACAAACACTTGACTAACCATTAATCAAATCTAGGTGTACAACAGTTTATAGAGAAGGGAACCAAGCCCCAATGTTGATCAGTGGTTCTGCTCCTCCATGTAATTGATCATCTAATAGAGTAACAATCTATACTTTGAGGTCTGAAACCTGACACCTAGAGGAGGGTGAGCCCACAGGCAGTGGGGCCCACCTGGGATTTCCCCTGTAACCCTGTGGGCCAGTCCAACCCTGGACCAAGCTGCATATATTCAGTCACCCATAAACGAAGAGGACAAGCAAATAACATGAACTGAGTCTTATTTGTTGGGGCTGCTGTGAATAAGCATTGTGCATGACAGCACTACTTGACTTTACCAATTTTAGTGACAAGAGGGTGGAGAGCAACCTAAAAACTTAAGGTGACATTCTTCATAGAATCAAGGAGAAGGTATAATTTCCACTGACTGTGTTTTCACCTTACTTATAACCACAAAAGTGACAACACATGGAGTAAGAAGACAACAATTAGTTTTTACACAGTATTCAGAAATTGAGTGCTATAGATAGAGATCTGACTAACATTACCCCAAACAAATCCATATATTTGAAATAATGATAAGGAAAATAATGATTACACAAAATTAATAAAAAATTCCAAGATAGGAGACTTTGTAAGAATCGTGGAAAAACAATATTGGATATTACACAAGTTGGGAAAAGGGACTTGCAAAGTAAGGGTGTCATGTTTACTCCACACAACAGATGTCCATAAGCAGTAACAAAGTGTCACTAACAACTTCTATATTCTTTACACACAAAAAGATTAGAAATTCACAGCTTCTCCTACTCTTTACCATAGACAACCAGACCTTTCACCACACAAAGACAGGTAATCTACTGTAGTTCTATTCTTTATCCAAGAACTAGGGTAATTAACATGTACTAGAAATACAACCATTTCACATACCAATTCATCTCTAAAGAGACAAGATCAAGATTTGCTTGAACAGTTACATTTATTTAAAAAATAAAAGGATAGATCGGAAATAGTTGTAATAACACAAGTAGAAGAAAGAAACACAAACATCATTGGTACATATGATAGTTATAGACAAACATCATTTGGGTACAGGAAAAGGATAGGAACAGCTAATGTATGTACTTTTAGCTTAGCTGACACCTCTATGAACTATAGGATGATTATAGATTTTGACGGATCTTCTAGAGAATAATAACTAATAAAACCAAAATCTGAATAAACATTTTTGCCAAAACTTATTGATGATATTTTTTAGCAAATATTAGGAAGATTTGATCCTACCAGAGTAAGATTTATAGTATGTGTATTTTAGGAAAGCTAATTATTTTTGTTACAGTAATCTTATAAGAATTGAGATTTTTACATATGTGAATAGTATCTTTTGCTTGAGTGAAACATTCTAAGATTGAGTATTTAAAGTACATAAGTTAACTCTGTCTTTGCAGAGGGTTATTGGGTCTTGCTGACTGTGGTGGGGGCAGAAAAGTCACAGTTGAATGGCCAGCCCTTAGCAGAAGTTCACTTCTTGCTAAAAGTGTACAGTGGGCTCGATGCTTACCTTCTCCGGGGAAAGTGGGATTCTGAGATTTATCTGCAAAGAATTATTACTATAAGGTAAGGATTTGTTAACCATAGGAAAAATTTTCTATGAAATGATATGTGTGAGGCATCTTGGAAGCAAACTTCCTTGGCCTCATAGGATGGATTTGTTAAAAATAAAATATAATTTCCCTTATTTAATTAACAGAAGACTGTCATGAACAGGGCTGTAAGGGGTCAGGGTCAGTGGCACTTACCTGTCTGGACACTCTGGCGGTGTCACTCTGGTGGGGGCGGGGGCATACGAAGGTCTGCGCTGCATGCTACAGGAGTCTGGAGGCAAAGTGCCCTAGTTGCTGGTGTGAGCATAGCACACTCTGGCAGCACTGCAGCATGACATGGGTGCCGCCATCTTGGATTTGGTCAGGTGACTCTTCTCAACCAATCCAGGCAGAGCATTCTGGGAGTCCTAGCAAACAATCCTGCACTTTCTCCAGGTATTTAAGGGCTGAATTGCAGTCCTTTCATTGCCAGTGCAACATTATTCCCAGCCTAGCTGGGTGATAGTTCTCTGAGCTCCTTGCAAGTACCCTGTCTCTGCTGTGTTTCATATATCTACCGCTTCAGGTTCCAGCCTCCTAGTCACCCTGTGGACCAGCAGTGCTGCTCCCTGCTTCCACCCCTAGAGGGAGTCTTGCTTCTACAATTCTGATAGATGGTGATCCTCTCTGACTAGCCAGTTACCTGTTGTGTGTATCCACAGTCTATTCTGAGTATACACCTCCGCCAGTATCACTCCTTCGCTAGTGCATCATCCATGAGCAACACTCCTCTCAGACCAGCGTCCTTTCAGTACCAAACCTCTGCTCTCATAACCTATCCTGGATCCACCCAGGGTCCATTCCCGCAAGTATCCTATCCACTTGTGACAATTTGCACTAGCCCCATGGATTTGGCCAGTCATCAGGATCCCAGGAAAGACCCTCTCCAAGGCATTCCCAACCACCTGGAGGGATTGGAAGCGATGCAGCAAAAGTTAGCCCAGTTTATTCAAGAGATGTCTCTCTGCCAGGATAACCTTCAGGCTTCTCTAGTTACTGTGAACTTACCGAATGCCTCAAATCTGCAGGCCACACCAGTCATCTCTGCTCCAATAACTCCATCACATCTGCATCTGCTGACCCCCAATAAATTTGACGGGAACCCTAAGTCATGCTGGGGTTTTCTCAACCAGTGCGATATGCATTTTACACTCCATCCAGTAAATTTTCATTCCCCCAAATCTAAAGTGGTTTACATTGTGTCCCTTCTTTCTGCATCTGCTCTGGATTGGGTATCACTACTGTGGGAAATATACGACCCATTGCTGCACAATTATCCAGATTTTCTGGCTTCCTTTAGGAGAATCTTCGATGAGCCAGGAAGAATGAATTCAGCTGCCACTGAGATTCTGTGACTACACCAAGGCAACCGTTCTGTGAGTCTGTAAGTAGTACAATTCCAGACGCTGGCTTCTGAGCTGAAGTGGAATGAGGAAGCCTTGATCGTAGCATTCTAGAGTGGGCTCTCAAAACAAGTAAATGATGATCTCACCACAAGGGATCTTCCTACTTTGTTAAATGGAGTCATCTCTCTCTGTAATAAGGTAGACCTCAGATACCGAGAAGTTGAGAAGTCTAAGGGAGATCATTATCGTTTCCACCCGGTAACTCTTCCTAATGCTCCTGTACCTGAATCATCCATTGAAGAGCCCATGCAAATTAATAGAGCTCGTCTATCCACCGAGGAGTGGCAGAGATGTCTCCATGATAATTTGTGCCTATATTGCCTAGGGACTGGTCACCTGGTGGCAACCTGCCCTCTTTGTCCGGGAAACTCACGCTCCTAATTGGCATTGGGGACACCAAGTTAGGAGTTATGTTTCTGTCTTCATCTAAAAAAGAGTCAACTTTGCTTCTCTCGCTGTAATTTGAACAAAATTCTAAACCAGTAGTTTCTCTCCTTGATTCAGGAGCAGCGGAGAGCTTTATCACCTCTGAACTTGTCCAGTAGATCTCAAATCCCATCACAGCATTTGATCGTCACATCACCTTACCCCGCAGTTGATGGCAGCCGTATCAGCAGCCGTATCCTTAATGGGACTGAAACCTCATTAACTCAGCCAGTATGAGTCTGGGTGCGGGCTCTTCATACTGAGTACATCCAATTTTTAGTCATCCCCAAGGCCTCTCATGGGTTTATTCTAGGCTATCTTTGGTTGAATAAACACAATCCCAAGATCGATTGGTCAGGTGACTCTTCTCAACCAATTCAGGCAGAGCATTCCAGGAGTCCTAGCAACCAATCCAGCACTTCCACTGGGTTTTAAAGGGCTGAATTGCAGTCCTTTCATTGCCAGTGCAACATTATTCCCAGCCTAGCTGGGTGCTAGTTCTCTGGGCTCCTTGCAAGCTTCCTGTCTCTGCTGTGTTTCATATATGTACCACTCCAGGTTCCAGCCTTCTAGACAACCTGTGGACCAGCAGTTCTACTCCCTGCTACCACCCTGCCCTTATAACCTCTCCTGGATCCACCCGGGTTCATTCCCGCAAGTACCCGATCCACTTGTGACAAAGACATTTGTAAGAGGGGAATTAATGCTAATAAAATAATCATGCAATAATCATAAGTGAATTTTAGGTAATGAAAATAGTCTTGCATTAATAAATATTGATGTGCTATAGGAATATTCTTATCTCATATAGAAATAAATAATTAGAGGTTAATAAAACTTAACATATAGAAAATGCTCTAAGCAACATTTTACCCACTGCCCTTGCTCACTCCATTTCATGCTATGTCACACATTAGTGAAGCCAAATTAAAATAGACGTCACACAGCAGAGCCCCAATATCCTACTGTGCCTCATACCTGCCCCCAATTCATAAAATGTCATACATTTCTTCCACAAATTCATTATATGACTCACAGCATTATCCCCAAGTCATAATTATGCTACACATCAATGCCTTCAATACATAATATGGCACACGTTTATCCCCCAATACATAATATGCCACAATTTTGTGCCCCCAATACATATGCACCAAATTTATTATATTCCACATAACCGTGAATTATGCTAAACAATGTCCCTAGCACATTTACCACACGTGCACCAATTTCTGCAAATGCCATACAACTGTGCCCCAATACATCCATGCCCTAAAATATTTATGCCATACATCTGTATATGTCAGTACCCAATCCTTTCCCCTGACATACACTCACTCAGCCAGCACTCATTAAACCTACATACACATACACTGAACCTGTCAGCACTCAATAAAACTACCCCCACACACACTAACCCTGTCTGGGACTGAAAGAGGCATCCTTTTTTTGTGGACTCAGTGGTGCCCCCCAGTGGCTGGCACCCTTAGGCAGCCAACTAAAGCTTCATAATGGTAGCACCGGCGATGGTTTAAAACTTTGCAGTATAGGATCACGCACTTGAGATATTAGGAAACCATCTGTGTGTACCGATCTAAGGGTCTGATATCGTGGATGAAACTTGGCACACAGGACAGAGTAAAACTGCCTCTGTATGATATAATAGACATTCCTGGTATTTAAGAAGACTCTTGATCTATAAACATTGAGTTACAGCCTAGGACATTTATTTAAGAAAAATGAGAATTGAGGAATGTTCCTTTAAATTCTCTGAGCTGAAGATTTTTCATCCCAATTACATAATAACACTGTTTACTTGTGAATACTGTAATAAACTATGCTATATAAAAAGACTGCTGTAATAAAGTGAGAAGCTTTCAAAAGTAAAGGCCAGATTGGCATGTCTCAGTTTTTGGCTGTCTGACTGATAATCTATATTCCAGTGACTGCTGAATAATGTAATCCGCTGATATGAATAGCTAATAAGATAATTTATTTTACCTTTGGCATGGTGCACAAGTTAATTCAATTTGATAAAAAGGACACTATAACCCCAACATGTCCTGATCACTGGCCATGATGATAATACAATTATGTTACACTCTATAGACATAGGACACTACACTTCTAACATGACCAGACCACTGTACATGATCATAAATAATACACACCTATTACACTGTATACAGAAATAAGACACTACACCCCCAACATGACCTGACCACTGTACATGACCATAATACACTTCTATTGCACTGTATACAGACATACAGTAGGACACTACATCCCCAACATGACCTGACCACTGTACATGACCATAATACACATCTATTACACTGTATACAGACATAGGACACTACACCCCAAACATGTCCTGACCACTGTACATGACCATAATACACATCTATTACACTGTATACAGACATAGGACACTACATCCCCAAGATGACCTGACCACTGTAAATGGACATAATACACATCTATTACACTCTATACTGACATAGGACACTACATCCCCAACATGACCTGACCACTGTGCATGATCTTAATACACTTCTATTACACTGTATACAGACATAGGACACTACATCCCCAACAAGTCCTGACCAATGGATATGACAAAAGACACTGCATCAACCAACATGACCTGATATTCATAATTCTATTCTAATACAATCTTTTCTTCTTGGGAAGTTTAATGCAAAAAGCAAGAAAATCACATTTTCCACAATAAGGCCACACTCATAAAGTTTTAATTATCACCATGAAGTTATTGAGATATCCAGGTGCAATTTGGTTAACATAATCATTTATCCTTATGTGCATGATGTTGTACTTATGTCAACTTGTTTCATTTATGGAGTTGGTAGATGTCAGTAGCCTGCATGATGGACAAAACTGAAGCCTGCAGTGTTGTTTGGTCCATATGACACTGTTGTGAGGTAGGAACTTTGAAACTTGACACATGTCCCTCTCAGATGTGCCTCGACCCAGGAGACCCTGGATCACAGTCCATAATGATAATACAATTCTATTTAACTTTATACAGACATAGGATACCACACCCCCAACATGACCTGACCACTGGGCATGATGATAATACAAATATATTACACCCTATAAAGACATAGGACACTACACCCCAACAGGGCCTGACCACTGGGTATGATGATAATACAATTCTATTACACTGTATACAGACATAGGATACTACACCCCCAGCATGTCCTGACCACTGGGCATGACAACAATTAGCTGTTTTACACTCTTTTAAGACAAAAGACACTAACATGGCCTGATATTCTTAATTCTATTCTTATACAATCTCTTCTTATTGGGAACTTTTATGCAAATAGCATGAAAATCACACTTTCCACGATAAGGCCACACTTATAAAGTTTTAATTATCACCATGAAGTTATAGAGATATCTGGATGTAACTTGATCAGCATAATCATTGATCCTTATGTGCATGATGTTGTAAATTACTTATGTTAATTTGTTTCATTTCAGGAGTTGGTAGATGTCACTAACCTGCATGATGGACAAAATTGAAGCCTGCAGTGTTGTTAAGTTCCTCCATTTGAAGGGTAACAGTGACCACCAAATCCATGATAAAATGGTGGCTTTTTATGGTGATGAAAGTCCATCACATGACACTGTTGTGAGGTGGAAAAGGAACTTTCAAACTATCCCTCTCAGATGAGCCTCGACCCAGGAGACCCTCGATCACAGATGACCTTGACATGGTGAAGAAAAAGGAGTCTCTTTTCCTCGAAGACAGATGACTAACCATTGAAGTGATCATGAAATACGTTGGTCTTAGTTATGGAAGTCTGTGGAAGATTATGCATGTGCAAGTGGACATGTCTAAAGTGTTATCACGAGTGGTTTCCCAGCTTGCTAACCCCATTTCACAAGCAAATGTGATGAGCACTTATGCAGCGGAGTTTCTTTCCACATCTCATGACTATGAGACCAAACAAATGAACAAGGAGTAGAAACACTCCTCCTACAGTCCCTCTCCCTAAAAGGCTAAGGTGCGGAAATCTATAGGGAAGGTCATGCTGTCCATTTTTTGGGGCTGTTGTAGTGTAACCCTTACCAACTACCTTCCGAAGGGTCAGACCATCACCAGCGCTTACTACTGCGCCCTTCAGTGATAAAAAGTGCCAAAAATAATAACACTTGTTTTCCCTTTACCTCTATGGTTGGAAACATACTGGTCAGATCAGAACACATTGCAGTATCTGGAACAAATAAATGATCTGTGAGTACTGTAATTGCTGATTCTTCTATTTCTGGTCCACCATCAATTTAATAAAAATACAGTAAGTGGCACTTCATAAAACTGGGTCTCATGAACTGCAGATGTGATGTTATATAAATAACTATGTGATGTTATATAATAATAATAATAATAATAATAATAATAATAATAATAATAATAATAATAATAAGCTGTATTCCACAGTAACAAAACAGATTTTTATTTTTTTAGTTTAAAGACAAACAGGGGCATAACTTGAACTTTGTGGGCTCCATAGCAAAATTTTAAGGACAATTTTAATATTCACGTTATGCCACAGTTGTACTTCTTATAAACATTATGCCACACAGTTGTAGTGTCCCTTATAACACTTGCAGTAGTGCTCCTTAAAAATTATGCCTCATAGTAATACCCCTTTCATATTATGTCACAAACAGTAATGCCCCTTATTACACATTATAACCCACAGTAATGCCACACACAGTATTGCCCCTTACCAGGCTATTATGCCACCTCCACACCCCTCCAGCAACTCTCCCTGTGTCCCACTGGGAGCATCTCAACTCCCTCTTGTGTCCTTCCATCAACCTCTATTTTCAAGTGCCCTGGTGAATTTGGTGCCATGCAGCTGCAGCTATGGGGATAAAGCACCAAAGTCATTTTTAATATTGCGCCGGTCATGAGCCAATCAGATCTCATTGACCAGCAGCCAATAAGCAGGTTCCTATTTGCTCATGACCGGTACCTGATTAAAAATGACATTGGTGATGTTCCTCAAGAGCTGCATGCAGGTACTGGTGGCCCCAGTGCTGGCAACAGAAATCTTGGGGCCTGTTACACTGATTTTTCTGGGTCCCACCTTCTCACCACTACCTCTGATCCTGCACATCCCTCCCCTGCACGTGTGATTTGTGAAGCATGATAATGTTAACTGAAAGATATCCCAGCCTTTAAATAAAATAAAAAAACACTATGACTTACCACATATTCTCTCTGTCACTGATGATGCAGGCTGTGGTTCTTGTCTGCTGTCTCTTGCAAGGTCTTTTTGATGACAGTGCTGTGGATGCCTCAGGGGTTAGAGGGATGGCGTATGCAGCCAGCCATCCTCAGTCCACAGCCTCTCATCACCTGCCTCAGCCCAGAAGCCCCATATAACCTTTCTCTGTCCTCAGCCCCGTCACCTTCCTCTGCCCCCAGCCCCCATCACCTTACTCTGCCACCTTCAACTTCCTCCATCCCCCGCCTCCATCACCTTCCACTGTCACCATCACCATCCTCCATCCCCAGCACCTATAACCTTCCTCTGCCCCCAGCACCCATCACTTCCTCTGCCCTCACCACCATTACCTTCTTCTGCAACCTTCACCTTCCTCCATCCCCAGCCTTCATCACCTTCCCCTGCCCCCAGCCCCCATCACTTCCTCTGTCCTCCCCACCATTACCTTCCTCTGCCACCTTCACCTTACTCCATCCCCAACCTCCATCACCTTCCTCTGCCACCTTCACCTTTCTCCATCCCCAGCCTCCATCACCTTCCTCTGCTGCCTTCACCTTCCTCTATCCCCAGCCCCTTCACCTACCTCTGCACAGGGCTCCCTTCATCTTTCTCTGCCCTCTTCACCAGCCTCCATCCCCAGGCACCGTCACCTTCCTCTGCCTCAGCCACTGTCACCTCCTGACCCCAGCTCCTTCACCTTCCTCTGCCCCTAGCCCCCTTCATCTTTCTCTGCCCCTTCACCTTCCTCCATCATAGGCAGCACCATCACCTTCCTCTGCCCCAGCCCCATCACCTTCCTCTGCCCCACCACCATTTTCTGCCCCCAGCCCCTATGTATTATCCTCTATCCCCTAACTCCTCACAAGAGCAGTGTCACAGCCTTCCTGATGGGCAAGGAAGACATGCGGTGATGTGAACTATGACATCACTTCACCACAATACTGACTTAAAGGTCATGCCTGTCATGGGCCACAGCTGAGCCATCTGAAAGAGCCCATCCCTGCACGGGCCAGGCTACAAGGGAGCTTGGGCTGGTTGGTGGCTATGGGTCCCGGCAGCAGTGGCCCACATGCTGAAACAATAAGCCCATTGTCCACAGCCCCATTTTGTGCCTGCTGGACCTCGGGGCCATAGCAAGCACACCACATGCACCCTCTATAGTTATGCCACTGAACAAAATATCTATTGTGTATTCACAAGCTTACTAAGATGCAGTGTAGAGGGTTAAACAGAAACAAAATATTGATGATTCATATCACATTGTAGCGCTGTGACATTATCACCTGGTTAGGTCAAGTATTTAATCATTAACAATTGTCATAAGATATCTGCACATAGTGAGACATTTATAGTCAGCTGTGTATGAGAACATTCTAATGAGAGTAAATAACTTTACAGTATGTTGCTTCAATATATATAAAGAGACTGGCCATACATATTACTATAAGGCTACAGATACAGATCAGAGACTCATCCCGTCCTGTGTGACAAAAGACAAGAGAATGGAAGCCAGACCCAATTTGAAGCCTTATCATGTGCATAGGATGGATTCCAGGGACTATCTTCAATGTTACTATGATTCAGAAAGTGCCTTCAGAGATGAGACAGTGGTATTTATTATGGAGAAGCTGCACAGTATATTAGTAACAGGTGTGTATTCAGGATGAATTGTTGCCTAAGATATATAGCATGGTTATTCTGAATAGCAGAACATATAAATAACTGGTAATAAATAAATAAATGGGAGACTTATAGTGTGCAGGCAGGGGTGTAGTGTAGGTAGAGCAAGTGGAGCTCTTGCTCTGAGCTTTGACTCCGACTGGGGGCACTAAGCATGGTGGATAGGCAGTATTTTGTTTTTAAACATTTTAAATGTAGACAGCCATGGCAGCTCAGTCCACTGGTCCCATATGAAACTGCAGATGCACAGAAATATAACAGGCATTGTGTGTGGAGTCATAGAAGCAAACACTGCAGTGATGGACCAACACTGCATCACTGGTAGAGTCTACAAACCAACCACACAGAGGCAACCATGAAGAAAAGAAGTCATGGAACAGAGCTGGTAAGAGCTGTAGAAAAGACAGAAATAGTAGAGCGACAAGAAAGGTAGGGTTAGGGTGTGTGTGTGTGTGTGTGTGTTTGTTGCTACCAGTGTATAAATGATCCTTCCATGGGTGCAGTGGTGGCTTCAGAGGTGGGGCTGCAGCACAGGCCAAAATTCAAGTAGGGGAACCACACCAACTGCCAGTGAGCTCTGGATGGTGATGTTTGGAGGCATTTGAAAAGGCAGTTGGTGTGGCTCCACTATTTGATTTTTGAACTGCGCTGAACCCCCACCTCTGGAGCTGCCACTGCATGGGTGTATAGATCAATGGAGCTAGTTCTCAGGTCAATGTTACTGAAGTGATACTTGGTCTCAGTCTGTCCATAGCCTCACACCCCAATTCCTCTCACAGTAATATCCTATTATCTTATGTACCACCATCTCATCTGTCCCTGATACCCCACCATAAGCATGCACAGGCTCAGGGAAAAGGGTGTGCAAACAAACCTACACCCCAGGGTCATAGGTCCCCTTGAGACATACACTATCTGCCCTAACTTCACCCTAGCAACAGTCACTACCCACCCTACCCTATGGTACCAGTGACATACACTACAAGCCCTGTACCTCTGGCCCCAGATGCATATACTACCCACCATAAAGCACAGCTCCAGGGACATACACTACACACCAACCCCTTAGTCTCAAGATATACAGTAACCTCCTGGCCAAGGAATGTACACAACCAACTCTATCTCCTAGCCCCTTAGACATATAGAACCTCCAGCTCTCTGTAATACACTACTCTCTCTACTCCCAGTCTCTGGAACATACACTACCCACCATAGAGGCACCAGGGGCATACTGTACACAACCTGCCCCACCTGCCCTACTACCTGGCCATAGGGACATAAACTATCCATTCTACCTTCCACAAACCAGGGACACACACTACTCACCCTATCCCCCTGGATCTAGGGACATACACAGTCTACTCTACCCCCTGCCCTTTCCCCCAAACACCTTCGTGGCTTCTATCTTTATTTTATTTGGAGGTGGTCTTGTATTTATCATGTTCTATTTTATTTCATAAACACAATACATTTTGTTTGCTTGTTTGATAATAAAATTAAATAATTGACTCTTGTTTCATAATAGATGCTACCCTTCCTGTACACATGCTGCATCTCAGCTCCATGTGCTGGCTATACCCAGTCCCCTGACCTCACCACTGCACTGCAGGATGGGGGAGCACCATAGCATGGGCCTGCTCCAGGCACTGCATTTCCACACTACACCTTGGTGTACAGAGATAACTACATTGTTCCTCTTCTGTGGTTAATGGAAACAGGTGAAATTTCCCCTGCTCACAGAGAGATGTTACTACAGATGTCAATTACATCTATGGTGCTTTGTCTCCAAGGTGGAAGAGCACCAACCCACCAATCATTATATACACAGCACAGAAATCGCGGCAGACTCAGGAATCAAATAAATATCTTCCATTTATTCAATCAGAGAATATTGAGGAATAATATCTAATGTTTTGGTTATATATATATATTACCTATCACACAAATGCTATTTTGTTATATTAGCTGTACAGTATACCATGTGTCTATTACTTCATTCACACAGCTGTGGGAAATGCATTAATTCTCAGATTGCCAGTAATTTATTTCATTGGCATAGATGAAGGCACCCAGGATTATGCCGGGAAACATACACCATGAAATCTGTATTAGTATGTGACCAATGCTGGGACTCACATTATCTATCTTTGCTGCTAACTCACTGTAACTATATAGAATGTTACATTTCTTCTTATCTGAATCTTCCCTGCAGGTCATATTAAAGGAGAAACTTTGATTGACATCAGTATTGGATCCATCGTTCATCATCTTTTTGTTATCAGTGAATATTTTATAGAGAACATCATACTAAAATTAAGAGAGTCCTGTATTATGGAACTGAACAAATGGGTGAACACCTGCACTGGGGCTTTCGATTGGACTCATGCATCTAAGATTGTTACTGAGCTGGGAGGCATCAGGTAAAATATGATTCTAAACATAAAAATAAAGGATGAGTCAAAATTAAATTAAAATATTATAAATGTAACTGAAAGAATAACTGTTTCAGTTTTGAATGGGATCAGAGCATTAGGTGATAATAGTTAATATTTCCAAGTTGGTGGCCGCATTCCTCCTGATTTAACAGTTCCAATGTTGCAAGCAGTTATCAAGTCATTAAACTCTGTAGGATACCTTACACATAAAGAACACATTCCGTGTTCCAAGTAAAGTGTTTATGCTCTTTGAGATGATTGTTTTATTTATTTTTGGGCCAAGGTATAAAAAAACTGAAGTGAAACACACAATTCTGCACTGTCCATTGAACCTGCTGTATTATATTATTTTAGTGTGGAAGAACAAGACAAGGAAGTAAAGTTGAAGGAAACCATTAAACGCATTGTGCAATTTGACCTCAGCAAAGAAAACCTCACGGATCCGATGGTGTTACCACAAGCCGACTGTCTATTAACGATGGGAGATCTGGATGTGGTTAGTCAGGACCAACAAGATTACATCAGAAACCTGAGGAAGATGTCAATGCTACTTAAACCTGGGGGGAACTTAATTGTAATTGGGTGGTTAAATACCACCTATTACACTGCTGGTAATGATAGGCTACATGTATTTAACTATAATAATACTTTTGTAAAAAAAGACCCTCACCAATGAAGGATTTGTAATTGGTTCCTGTGAGATACTTGAAACAAAACTAGAGAGTGAGCTCACAGATTATAAACAAGTGATGGTCCTTACTGCTGTCAAAGGGAATACTTAGGATGTCTAAGTAGTTGCCATTGGCTGGATTAATGATTGATTCAAAAGCTTCTTAATAACTACTGATCTACCTTAGTTATTATTACCGTCTATAGCCCTCAGCTATTTACTAAAGTTTACATACTGCACAGTACTTATCATGTGACATAGATAACATTTTGATAAAAAAAAATAATTCAGTAAATATTAATTATGTTCCTAATAATCCAAAATCAATTACTGAAATGGTATGTTTTTGTGTTATTTATTTAAAGCAAGGAGTCGGGGCATATAATGGGGAGAGAGTACTTTTTAAACTAAACTAACCTAAACTGCTGAAGGTCCTGTGGCCAGGTTAGTGTCTCTCTGGTCTATACAGTAGTTGGAATGGACTAGTCGGGTGATACAAGTTTAAGGCAGGACTGTTAATCAATTCCAGGATTATGGCATAAGAATTTCCTGTTTCTGAAAAAAAAGTGCCAGTATTTAGGTCCTCATTCAAAGATGGACACAAAACAATGGTAAGTGGTCTGTGCATGTGCAGAAGGTGTTCTTCCATCTCACGCACTGACCCTCCTAAGCTGCAGAATGAATGACATGCTGCAGTGTTTGGGGGGAGGCGCAGGGGAGTTTCTGGGCAACGTTTCCAGAAACAGGTGCATGTCGCCTTCATTTTCTAGGAGGGATGAGGCCAGGGTCTGCATCGGTGGATGCAGATTTCCTGGCCTCGCAGCTACCAGGAAGCGAAACTAGTCAGAGGTACCTGCCACTTGCCACTTATCTTGCCGGACATTATTTCAAGTCATGGGATCTTCTATAACAAGTGGTTATTAATTTGCTGTATGCAGAGATAAAGTCCTCTTCAACAGATGTGAGCTAGCGGGTAAAAACAAAGGCAGTCACGGGCTGAATTAATTATTGCCTCCGGAGCTGCAGAAGTTGGGAACAACAGGTTGCTTGTTTGCAAACCAGGACTCTCCATTCCATCTCTTAAAACACAACTGTTATGCCAAAACCTCCAATGTTACGGACATGGGAGTCTGATCAATCAGGATTGAAAGACTTATTATATAAGTCCGGTGTAAACTGCGATCTTGATATAAATATTTTTAAATAAGACTGATATATATATATATATATTTATTAGGGATGTGCAGGCTCAGATAGGTTCAAATTTTCACACCAAGTTCAGATTTTTCACGGCAAAAATCAGGTCTCAGAAGGAGGCAAAATGTAATCTTTCATGGGCAAACATCATCATTCCTGACAAAGTATGGTAGATGATGTTTGTCCATGAAAGATTCATGTTTTTCGTTTTATTTCACATGTATGGTTCTGTCACTAGCTAGCGCTGTTTGGATCGATGGCAGCGCTATCTTTGTGTTTATATTTTTTGTTCACATTGTGTAGTTACATTTATTATGTTCCCCATTGTGTCTGCATCACTGTTACGACGGTGGATGACATCACTTCCGGTTCGCGGGTGCCGCGACCGGAAGTGGGGTATCCGTTTGCCGGAGGTGGGCAGTCCATATGGTGTATTCAAGCACAGTCACAGGTATTTAAGGTTTGTTTTATTGTATGTTATTTATCTGTGTGTTCCTGAAGACGGGTTCTCTGTATCCCAAAATGTTGAAGTAAACACGTTATTTCACCCCAGTGTCAAGTCTCCTGAGTGCCGCTTTGTATGCTGTGGTTTGGATAGAGGCGAGTGATCTCGGCCTCATTGAGGGCACCTGGAGCAAGGTATTTGCCCAGCTTGGGGCTTATGGAGTGCCGGGACTTTCTCATGCAATATACATTGGTGACTGGAGTCATTCCGTGAGGTTGTGGTCACAAGCCAAGGCACCCGATTTAAGTATACCTGCATTTTCTACTGTTGCTGTTTTTCTGGAATTCATACATCATATTTTAATTTTAATTTTTAATTTTATGTTTTTTGGTATAGATATATTTATATTGACATACCCATTGTCTTCACAGTGCACTTTTTTTCTTGCTGACTTTTTGCACTTGGATACAAGCACTTTGTATATTACACAAGCACATTTGCACTTTTGATGATGGCTGCTAAGGTCCTGGAGGATATGGATGATGCCGCAAGCATGCTTATGTGTGATCATTATGAGACTTTTAGTTTCTCCGATATTGAATCTGATCAAATTCTGCTTAAGGAACCTATGTTTGATACAAGTTTGGATACATCTAATGAGGAATTATTTAGGGAACTATTTAAACTCCACAAAAGACAAATAGACTTTTTATACCATGGAAGGACTTTGTCCGACTATTTCAGGAACAAGCAGATCCCCCGGGGGTTTAGAGTTTATAATGTCCCTACGATAGGATGATACAGCATTCCCTTCTGTAAGAAGTGGATTGCTGTATTAAATAAATGCTCAATGGACATAATCCTGTTGGTCATTGAAGAATCCACACGTGAATTAAATGATACTAAAACCAAACTAGATAAATTTAAGGAGGAATTTTTAGATAAATTGAAGGAAGATGTGTCTGTCAAGTGGCTGGAAAAATTAAATAGCCAGGTGGAATCGTATAAAAATGATTTACTTAAATACAAAAAAGAAAAACTTAAAAAAGTCCAACAAGACTATATGCATCACCGGGTATACCCTTGGCTTAATAACACTGCTAATACCCAGAAAAATCAAGGGAAAACACCGTTCTTCAGAAGACGGAAAGAACAAGGAGGGTATTCCAGTACATCGGCCAGTGATGCTGACGATTTTGTTCACCATCCCTCTAATACATCTGGTAGGGAGCTCCCTTTAGGGGTCAGCACCCGGGCAGGAGCTATCGCCCGGGGACAAAACCCACGAGGAGGGGTGGGCAATCCACGAGGCAGGCAAGGAGCCAGACCACGAAGGAACAAGAGGGATTAATTTTTAATCTTTCTTCAAAGGAATTAATGGCAGCTGAGAAATCAGTGTTAAGTAAGGGCCTTACGTTTATTCCCACATGCCCTCCTGATAAGTTCCAGTGGAAAATCGATAATTATCGATTATATCGGTCCCTCAAACTAAAAGAGTTTTTTGGAAAAAACCCTCCGGTATCCACCCAGTCTCTAATTCCTCCGCAGGTACTGAAAATGGGACAAAGGTCTAAATTTGATCCCCCGTCGAATAATCCTTCTATCAAAGCGTTCTGCTGGATGTTGGATTCTGCGATGGAAACCAAACAAGAACATATACATCATAATTTAACTCTTGAGGAAAGAGAAGCCCTTAAAGCATTGAGCAAGCGGGAAGATATTATTATATGCTCTGCAGATAAGGGTGGTTCGATTGTGGTATGGGATACCATTGATTATAGAACAGAATGCTTAAGACTTTTGTCCGATACCTCTACGTATTGCAGACTGGATTCGGATCCTACTTGTGTATATAAAAAAATCCTGGATGAGATGCTTGAATCAGCAGCTTTGCTGGACTTTTGTCCAGAGAAGTATTGGTTAAACTTATGGTGGATTGTCCAGTGGTCCCCGTTTTTTACGTGATCCCCAAGATTCATAAAAACACACAGAGGCCCCCTGGCAGGCCCATTGTGTCAGCCAGGGATCTCTCTGTGAACACATCGCTGTTTATCTAGATGCGTATTTACAAAAATGTGTACAAAATACAAGCACGCATCTTAGAGATTCTAGTGCTCTTTTGAAAAAATTGCTGGTTTTGGGTCCTGTACCTGACAATATGCTGCTTATTACATTGGATGTCACAACCTTGTACACCTGCATTCCACAACTTGCAGGTGTACAAGCCGTTAAGAGATTGATATTAGGAAATCCCAAATATGAGGGCCCCGATATAGAGTTGTTCTTATCATTATTACAATTCACATAAGAGCACAATTATTTTTTATTTGATGGCCACTTCTGTAATCAATGCACGGGATGTGCAATGGGCTCTGCTGTAGCTCCCTCCCTTGCGAATTCATTCATGTGGGAGATTGAGTGTGATTTATTTTTTGGCAGTACAGAGATCTCAGAGAACATTCTATTATACTACAGGTATATAGATGATCTGATTTTGTTTTGGACAGGCTCGGAACAGAGCTATGACGATCTTATAGAGACACACAATAACTCCTCCAGCCCAGTGAAGTTTACGGTAACTAAAAGTACCACTCAGCTCAGTTTCTTAGACATCAAGATAGAGGTAGAGAACAACATGTTACACACCTCATTGTATACAAAAGCCACAGATAGGAACACATTGTTGAAATTTCAAAGTTTCCATCCAGCTCCTACTGTGAGAGGTCTTCCATACTCGCAGTTCTTGAGAGTATGCAGAGTGAACAGCAAACCTGATGAAAGAGAGAGGCAATTAAAGGTTATGATAGACAAGTTTCTACAAAGAGGCTATCCTTTAAATTTATTGCAGGAGGTTAAGGTGAAAGCCTTACGGTTCAGTAGGGAGGAATTATTAACACCTAAAGAACCTAAAGTGATGACCAAAATCACACCATGGGTCAATCAATATAGTGTTAAGAGTAAACACACCAACCAGGTGGCAAAGAAACTTTGGCCACTGGTGTCTACAGACCCAGAATTACCTATGCTTCATTCGTCTAAAATAATGTCAAGTTATACAAGAAATAGTAGCATTAGTGATTGGCTGGTTAAAACTGACATCACGGGCTTTAAACCATCTAATGATGTGTCTAAAGGGTTTTTACAGCGAAGTTATGTTTTCGATGCCTAGGATGCACTACGTGCAACTATCTGATTCCAGGAGAATATTTTTTCCCACCCTTATACGGGTAAAAAATTTAAGATACCATCAAATGGGGCGAGCTGTCACTCAACATCGACAGCTCGCCCCATCTGCAACGAGATCCCTAACGATGGAGCACCCGTCAGTAGCCGGGTCTAGCGCATGCGCTGTGGGGCAACATCGAGTTGGTCGTGAGCACTCAGTGCTCACGACCGCCTCTGAATGTGCTCCTGAGTGCCAAGTTGTTGCATGTATACAGTATATATTTATATATTATTGTATAATTACGCTATGGGTTTTTCCCTGTTTTAAAATTCTCTTTGAGGGACAACATAATCAATACAGAATTTCTGCTCAGGAGAATTTATCTGATTGAAAAGTCGGTGGAGAGAGGTTCATTCAAGCTTATATGTGAGTAAGAATATTATAAAATCACTCATATATAATACACCCACTGATTGGTTGAATTTTCTCTTTTTTTGGAGGAACTAAGTGGAAGAGATATGCTTCTATTGGAAGGAAGATTTGTGATGTATATGGACTTTTGATGACCCTGTACTAGTGGACAATATAAGTACCCTATAGGATATTGCGCTTGGTATACCGTTTTTATTCTATATCACAAGTGTGGTGGGGTACACATTCTTACCCATTAGCATTTTCCATACTTGGGAGCGCAGAGTTTTATTTATTTTTTAATATATATATATATATATATATATATATATTAGGGGTGAACGGGTTCAGATTTCTGAAATCCGAACCCCCCTGAGCCCCCCCGATCCGTTGCCGATCCAGGTCAGGCTCGACTTTTCCCGCCTGACTCGGATCTGAAATCGAGGCAAAACGTCATCATCCCGCCTTCCGGGTCTCGTGTGTTTTGGATCCTATATAAGGTACCCGCGTCGGCGCCATTTTCTCACTCGGCTGTGGACAGTGAAGAGGGAGGGTGGGAGTTAGGGCTGGCTGGGCTGTGTAGTGTAGTGTAGTGTAGTGCAGAGTAGTGTTGTGCTGTGCTGTGCTGCTGTTGTCCACTACTTCAAAGTCCATAGGGGCTGGCTGTGTTGTGCTGTGCTGCTGTTGTTAATAGGTGCTGTGTCTACTACTTCAATGTCCATAGGGGCTGGCTGGACTGTGTTGTGCAGTCAGTTCTCCATAGGGGCTGTGTCCACTTCAAAGTCCTGTGCAGTGTCCCAGTCCTAAATGGGTGCTGTAGTGTTGTCCAGGGGGTGCTCTGTCCATCAGGGGTGCTCCCCGCAAGTGCTAAAAAAATTATATTTTTTGTGTGTTTGTGAATTGTGTGCGCAGTAGCCGCACGTGCATCAACAAAGTAGTGCCAAGCGTGCACCTGTGTCATAAGTAAAGGGCTGGCTGGCTTGACCGTTAAAGGGTGCTGTAACCCCCAAAGTACAATCCAGTCCAAACCAAAAAAAAAATTATTTTCTGTGTTTTTGAATTGTGTGCGCAGTAGCCGCACGTGCATCAACAAAGTAGTGCCAACCGTGCGCCTGTGTCATAAGTAAAGGGCCGGCTGGCTTGACCATTAAAGGGTGCTGTAACCCCCAAAGTACACTCCAGTCCAAACCAAAAAAAAAAATATTTTCTGTGTTTGTGAATTGTGTGCGCAGTAGCCGCACGTGCATCAGCAAAGTAGTGCCAAGCGTGCGCCTATGTCATAAGTAAAGGGCCGGCTGGCTTGACTGTTAAAGGGTGCTGTAACCCCCAAAGTACACTCCAGTCCAAACCCCAAAAAAAAATATTTTCTGTGTTTGTGAATTGTGTGCGCAGTTGCCGCACATGCATCAACAAAGTAGTGCCAAGCGTGCGCCTGTGTCATAAGTAAAGGGCCGGCTGGCTTGACCGTTAAAGGGTGCTGTAACCCCCAAAGTACACTCCAGTCCAAACCAAAAAAAAAAATATTTTCTGTGTTTGTGAATTGTGTGCGCATTAGCCGCACGTGCATCAAAAAAGTAGTGCCAAGCGTGCGCCTGTGTCATAAGTAAAGGGCCGGCTGGCTTGACCGTTAAAGGGTGCTGTAACCCCCAAAGTACACTCCAGTCCAAACCAAAAAAAAAAATATTTTCAGTGTTTGTGAATTGTGTGCGCAGTAGCCGCACGTGCATCAACAAAGTAGTGCCAAGCGTGCGCCTGTGTCATAAGTAAAGGGCCGGCTGGCTTGACCGTTAAAGGGTGCTGTAACCCCGCAAAGTACACTCCAGTCCAAACCAAAAAAAAAAATATTTTCTGTGTTTGTGAATTGTGTGCGCAGTAGCCGCACGTGCATCAACAAAGTAGTGCCAAGCATGCGCCTGTGTCATAAGTAAAGGGCCGGCTGGCTTGACCATTAAAGGGTGCTGTAACCCCCAAAGTACACTCCAGTCCAAACCAAAAAAATATATATTTTCTGTGTTTGTGAATTGTGTGCGCAGTAGTCGCACGTGCATCAACAAAGGAGCAGCGCCAAGCGTGCGCCTGTGTCCCATAAGTAAAGAGCCGGCTGGCTCATATCTTAAAGGTTGGTGTAACCCACAAAGTGCACTACTCTCCAGCAAAAATAAAAAAATATTTTCTGTGTTTAGCCGCACATATATATCAAATCGATATAACATAAATGGAGGACCAAACTTTCTCCGATAAAAATAAAATAGAGAAAGATCAAGAACCACTTCCTCCTAGTGCTGAAGCTGCTGCCACTAGTCATGACATAGACGATAACATGCCATCAACGTCGTCTGCCAAGGCCGATACCCAATGTCATAATAGAGGGCACATACAATCCCAAATGACAAAGTTCAGGAAAATGACCTTGAAAAAAACATTTAAATCTGCTGAAGAGAAACGTAAACTTGCCAATATGCCATTTACGACACGGAGTGGCAAGGAATGGCTAAGGTCGATCCCTAGTATGTTCATGACTAGTGGTTCAGCTTCACATGACGATGGAAGCCCCCCTCCCACTAAAAAAATCAAAAGAGTTAAGCTGGCAAAAGCACAGCGAATAACTGTGCTTTCTAAGAAGATATCACAAATCCCAAAGGAGAGTCCAAGTGTGGTTGTGGTTGTGATGCCTGACCTTCCAAGCACTGGACGGGAAGAGGTGGCTCTTTCCACCATTTGCACGCCCCCTGCAAGTGCGGAAAGGAGCACCCACAGTCCACTTGCTGATATGCAAATTGAAGATGTCACTGTTGAAGTACAACAGGATGAGGATACTGGTGTAGCTGGCGCTGAGGAGGAAGTTGGCGAGGAGGATTCTGATGGTGATGTGGATTGTTTAAATCATGCTCCGGGGGAGACAGTTGTTGTCCGTGGGATGAAAAAGCCCATCACGGTCATACCTGGGCAGAAGACCAAACATTCCACCTCTTTGGTCTGGCAATATTTCTATCCAAATCCGGACAACAACTGTCTTGCCATATGTACCTTATGTAAAGGTGGAATAAGTAGGGGTAGGGACGTTAACCACCTAGGAACATTCTTCCTTATACGGCACCTGCAGCGCGTTCATAATAAGTTACTGTCAAGTTCAGAAACTTTGGCTAAGACCGTAAGCAGTCCAGGGACACCTAAATCCCGTTGTCCTGTTGTATCCAAGAGCCTGCAAACCACACCGTCAACTCCCTCCTCGTCAATTTCATCCTTAGTCAGGATCGGAAGTAGTCCTGCAGGCCATGTCACTGGCATGACTGACTCTCCTATCGGTGATTCCTCCGGAGGATCCTGCATTGCTACGCCTCCTGCTGCCGCTGCTGCTGTTGCTGCTGCTGGGAGTCGTTCATCATCCCAGAGAGGAAGTAGGAACACCACTACTTTTACTAAACAATTGACCTTCCAATAGTCCTTAGCGAGGAGGATGAAGTACGAAAGCAGTCATCCTGAAGCAAAACGTATAACTGAGGCCGTGACTGCTATGTTGGTGTTAGACGTGCATCCGGTATCCGCCATTAGTGCAGTGGGATTTAGACAATTGATGGAGGTAGTGTGTCCCCGGTTCCAAATCCCATCTAGATTCCACTTCACTAGGCAGGCGATACCGAGACTGTACAGAAACGTCAGAAAAAGTGTCCTCAGTGTCCTGAAAAATGCCGTTGTACCCAATGTCCACTTAACCACGGACATGTGGAAAAGTGGAACAGGGCAGACTAAGGACTATATGACTGTGACAGCCCACTGGGTAGATGTATCACCTTACGCAGCAACAGCAGCAGCGTCACCAGTCGCAGCATCTCAGAAACACCAGCTCGTTCCAAGGCAGGCTATGCTGTGTATCACCAGTTTCAGTAAGAGGCACACCGCCGACAACCTATTAGAGAAACTGAGGGAAATCATCGCCCAGTGGCTTACCCCACTTAGACTCTCCTGGGGATTTGTGATATCTGACAATGCCACCAATATTGTGCGGGCATTACATCTGGGCAAATTCCAGCATGTCCCATGTTTTGCTCACACAATAAACTTGGTGGTGCAGAATTTTCTGAAAAGCGACAAGGGCGTGCAGGAGATGCTTTGGGTGGCCTGAAAAATTTCTGCCCACTTTCGCCATTCAGCGACTGCATGCCGAAGACTGGAGCGCCAGCAAACACTCTTGAACCTGCCCCGCCATCACCATCACAAGAGGTTGTGATATGGTGGAACTCAACCCTCTATATGCTTCAGAGGATGGAGGAGCAGCAAAAGGCCATTCAAGCCTATACATCCACCTATGACATAGGCAATGGAGGGGGTATGCACCTGACTCAAGCGCAGTGGAGAATGATTTCCGTGTTGTGCAAGGTTCTCCAGCCCTTCGAACTTGCCACACGTGAAGTCAGTTCAGACACTGCCAGCTTGAGTCAGGTCATTCCCCTCATCAGGCTTTTGCAGAAGCAGCTGGAGAAAGTGAAGGAGGAGCTAAGACAGAGCGATTCCGCTTTGGCATGTGGGACTTGTGGATGAAGCCCTTCATTCGCTTTGCCAGGATTCCAGGGTGGTCAATCTGTTGAAATCAGACCACTACATTTTGGCCACCACGCTCGATCCTAGGTTTAAAGCCTATGGGGTGTCTCTCTTTCCGGCCGACACAAGCCTGCAGAGGTGCAAAGACCTGCTGGTGAACACACTGTCAGCTGAAGCGGAACGTGACATGTCAACAGCTCCTTCTTCATTTTCTCCCGCAACTGGGGCTGCCAGGAAAAAACTTAGGTATCCTAAGTAACCCGCTGGCCGTGATGCAGGGCAGGCAGGACCAAGTTTGGACATCTGGTCCGGACTGAAGGACCTGGCAACAATTTCTGACATGTCTACTGACACTGCACATGATACTGTCACCATTGACAGAATGGTGGAGGATTACAGCATCAAAATAGGCATGTCAGACAGTCCATACCTGTACTGGCAGGAAAAAGAGGCAATTTGGAGGCCCCTGTACAAACTGGCTCTATTTTACCTGAGTTGCCCCCCCTCCAGTGTGTACTCCGAAAGAGTGTTTAGTGCAGCCGGGAACCTTGTCAGCGAAAGGCGTAGGAGGTTGCTTCCACAGAATGTGGAGAAGATGATGTTCATCAAAATTAATTATCAGCTCTTCCAGGGAGACCAGCCTCCAGAACGTACAGAGGGACCTGTGGTGGTGGATTCAAGTGGGGACGAGTTAATACTTTGTGAGGATGAGGATGTACACACTGAAGAGGGTGAGGAATCGGTGGATGAGGAGGATGAGGATGACATCTTGCCTCCGTAGAGCCAGTTTGTGCAGGGACAGATTAATTGCCAGCTTGTTTTGTGGGGGCCCAAACGAACCAATCATTTCAGCCACAGTTGTGTGGCAGACCCTGGTGCTGAAATGATTGGTTTGTTAAAATGTGCCTGTCCTGTTTATACAACATAAGGGTGGGTGGGAGGGCCCAAGGACAATTCCATCTTGCACCTCTTTTTTTTCTTTGCATTATTTACAGTTTGGGGCCTAGTTTTTCAAACTGCCATCCTGTCTGCCACTGCAGTATCACGTCTAGATGGGTCACGTGTTTGTGCCGCCCACTCGTGTCGCTTAGCATAGTCATCCAGCTACCTCGGTGCAACCTTTTGGACATAAAAACACTATTGTGAGGTGTGAGGTGTTCAGAATAGACTGGAAATGAGTGGAAATTAAGGTTATTGAGGTTAATAATAGCATAGGAGCAGAAAAACCTACAAATTCTGTGATTTTAGCTGTTTTTATGCTATTTTTCAAACAAATACAGGTCAAAAACACAAAACCCAGAACCCAAAACATGGAAGGGTGGTTTTGGCAAAACCAATCCAGATCCAAAACAGAAAGAAAGATCCAGATCCAAAACCAAAACACGAAAAGTGGCCGGTGCACACCCCTAATATATATATACCAATAGCCCGGCACTCCCACAATCTTACTAATGTCCAACGGTGCTGTTTTGATATAAAACCAGATGAAAGCAAGCACCAGCACTCGTTGTTTCAAATATATATATATATACAAATATTTGATGGACTGTTTAGCATTACACACACGCTGACAGACACACTCACTAAAACTACACACACCAACACAGACTACACACACACTGATACAGACACACTGATAGGGCACTCACAAAGACTACACACACACTGACAGACACACAAAGACTGCACACACACACTGATACAGACTACACACACACTGATACAGACACACTGATAGGGCACTCACAAAGACTACACACAGACACACACTGATACAGACTACACAGACATACAGACACACTCACACATACAGACACACACACTGATAGACACTAAAAAAGACTACACAAACACACACACACTGATACAGACACACTGATAGGGCATTCACAAAGACTATACACACACTGGCACAGACTACACACACACATATATACACACACAATGACAGACACACAAAGACTGCACACACGCACTGATACAGACTACACACACACACTGATACAGACACACTGATAGGGCACTCACAAAGACTCTACACACAGACACTGATACAGACTACACAGACATACAGACACACACACACACATACAGACACACACACTGATAGACACTAACAAAGACTACACACACTGATACAGACACACTGATAGGGCACTCACAAAGACTATACACACACTGGCACAGACTACACACACATACATACACACACTCTGACACAGACACACTGATAGACACTCACAAAGACTACACACACACACACTGACACAGACTACACAAACACACACACTGACACACAACACACAATTCTTTCACTTACAAACATGAAAGCAGGCAAACTACTGCATCATATAATATAGAACCCCCCCCCGCCGGCAACCCCCATCCCCTGGAACCCATTCAACCCTTCACCTATGGACCAGGAGAGAGCGCCGGGAGTAGTCAGCCCCCGGCAGCAGCTCAGCTTCTCAGCCGCCTCTCACAGTGCCCCATTGGAGCTGCCTGGGGGGGAGCTGCGCGCTGCCACTGCAGCTCCCCCTACATTCAGCCAGCAGCCAAGCCTCAGCCAGTTGTAAGCTGAACTCCGGGCCCGGCTGGTGGGAGCTCCTTTTCTTTAGAAAACAATAATAATTCATCCATGCAGCGATGGAGCGGTGGCCAGGGGGGTTTCTAGGTACTCAGAAACCCCCCTGCCTGCGCAATTGCTGTATAGGTGGGGACTACTACTGTGAGCAAAGCATGGGGGACTACTACTGGGGCACTGTATGGGGGGACTACTACTGGGGGCACTGTATAGGGGGGGTGTTTCCTACTGGGGGCAATGCATAGGGGGGGCTACTACTGGGGCACTGTATAGGTGGGGACTATTACTGTGGCACTGTATGGGGGGTCACTACTACTGGGGGCAGAGCATGGGGGGAATACTACTGGGGGCACTATATAAAGGACACTGCATAGTGGGGATTACTACTGCAATCAATGCATAGTGGGGCAACTACTACTGAGGGCGATGCATACGGGGAACAACTACTGGGGGCACTGTATAGGGGGGAGCACTACTGTGGGCATTATATAAGGGGCATTGCATAGGGAAGACAAATACTGGGGGCACTACATAAGGGGCACTACTACAGGGGACACTACATAGGGGGGACTACTACAGGTGGCACTGCATAAGGAGCACTGTATAGGGGGGACCATTACTGGTGACATTGCATAAGGGGCACTTCTACAGTGGGCATTGCAAGAGGGGCATTAAGGTGAATAGAAAGAAAAAAAATAATCCTAGGGTGATGAGAAACGGTGGTATATAGGGGCCCCCACAAGTTTGTTGCCCAGGGGCCCCCACAGACCTTAATCTGGCCCTGAGTGAAGCCTATGGCAACCTCAGGCACCCAGGCATATGCCCCTGCTGGTGCCCTCAAATTCAGCACCCAGGACACATAGCCCCACTCACTCTCCCTTAGCTTTGTGAGTAGTGAGTCCATATTATTATGGGAATGTTTCCAGTGTCTCACTTGGAAGTATTTGATGTGTGAAAGTACAAAATATTATTTTTTTCACATAAAGCCTGTATGCTGCATTTCCTTGGCTATGACAATGGCTAATGATTACATCTGGGATTAATTTAGCAAAACATATGCTGTGGTTGAGTTTATTTATATATTTATTTATTACCAGTTATTTACATAGCGAATATTTTTCCATTTGCATCAGTCCCTACCCCAGTAGAGTTTGCAATCTATATTCCCTACCACATGCTCACACAGATATACACTAGGGTTAATTTTGTTGGGAGCCAATTAACCTACCAATATATTTTTGGAATATGGGAGGAAACTGGAGCACCCGGAGGAAAACCAAACAAGTACTGAGAGAATACACAAACTCCACACAGTTAGGGCCACAGTGGGAAGTGAACCTGTGACCTCAGTGCTGTGAGGCAGTAATGCTAAGCATTACACCGTCTGTGCTGCCCGAGTTGACTAGATGGGAGCATCCTTTGCTCTACAAAGGGACTTTTAGGGAGTGACATAAGGTTCACCTAAGGTCTTGCGGAAAAGGGTTAGTTATAGTATGCTAGTGAAACCCAGGATTTCTCCTGGTTAGAAAAAGTACCAACTTTTTTAAATAATCCAGGAGGCAAAAACATTTCAAAATTTGGAAACCACAAGTCTGGCGCAAAATTATTTTTTTCATCACTAGCCTTGGTTTCTTATTTTTCCAAGTGAAGGATGACATCTCATATTACAACTTGTTTAGGGTCTTGTAAGGAAACATGGTGCAGCAGTATATAGTGTAGTGCTGGAAATTTGATGAGTTTTGATCAGGGATGTGTGGAAAAGGTAGACAGTGGAGACAGTGCCTCACCTGCCATACACTTTTTACTCCAGAGTTTTGACTATAACAATGATAAGAATAATACAAAGAAGATATTTATAATATTTTTTTTACATTTTATAATTGTTATAGTCAAAACTCTGGAGTACTCCTAAGTATGACAGGAAAAGCTCTGCCTCACCTGACCACACATCACTATTACATATACAATGTATAGTGAGAAACAACACTGATACATATATCCTAAAGTTTTTTCTCACCTGTATTGAAGTACAGTATCAGACACAAATGATTTTTAGCCAGCGTAAACTCAGTACACAGCTAGCAGGTATTAGCAGACCACGGTTAGATAGGCAAAGTCACATTCAATGACAGGCTGAATGGTCTGGCATAAAAGTAAGCAATCGAATCAAGTAGGGAAAAGGCAATCATGTAATCCAGAAACAAGTTCAATGCACAGTACATAACAGTGGTAATAGCAGACCAGGGTATAAGCAAAGCCAGACAGATAAAAACCAGGTTAGTATATATAATTCTGTAACAGAGTCAATCAGTCAAGAAACAAGCCAGAAAGTCTGAAGCTGATGTTTATTTAAAATATACAAAATGTGGCAAGTACAGAACAATCACCTAGCACTGACTGTTTGGTGAGATTTTCTAAAAGTGCAAAGGGATGGAGCTCTGGTCTCAAGCAGTTTAGTTAGTAGCACATGTTCAGATATTTTCAAACAATGCTGGGAGATGGATACACATCCCACCCTACAGGCAATGTCTCCAAACACATGAAAACCATTTTGACCAACTAACTTGTTATAGTAAGTATTGCAAATTTTAAATGAACCCAAAGGACATCTGGTTGGCAGAGCATGCTAGACGGCACATATTTACTTCTGTTTAGCTCTGTCTCAATGAACCCTGCAACTGACACCACTGATTTAGTCAAGAAGTGACCTTTTCCATTTCACCATACTCTCTGTGGTACATTTCTGTCTCGTGTTTATCTATGGACTGAATTTTATCTTCTCCAGTTTCTTTTCCTGTGCATGGGACCTTTTCTGAAAGATTAGTGATAGTCACACACCAGTGCTAGTCAGTCATTTGGGCTGCCTAATTATGACTTATTCAGAACATCATGATCACTTATTGACAGCATCTATCAGAAACCCTTAGATATCCAAAGGTTTCAGTGTGAGGTGAGAACATTATAGTTCCCCTGTGGTTCTAGTTCTGACCAATGTGGAAATCTTCAGCTGAATACAATGGCCAGAGCCTTGCCTGTCTACACTACTAATGCTGTGGCTATCGACTGTCCCCATAAAGATTGCAGTGACTACTGCCATTGTCCTGCTATTTCAATTATGCAGCCTCTAAATCAGGACCCACCATGCTGCTATCGACTTTGGGCTCTAGCCTCCTCATTTCCATGGGGTTATACACATTGGTCCTGGCTACTTCCTTAAGCACATAGAGGCATATTTATTATCAGATTTTAGACTTAATAATTATAATTTGTTATCATAGCCATAAAAACTTAAAGATCACAGGAATGTTCCAATAGAATGCATCAATAGAATCCAATCCCTGTGATGTGTAAAAGTATAGTGATCAATAATGACTTAGGTGACAGTCATGTGTATGCACAGTCAGCAGACCACACATGTGTGATTAGCTATTGTAATGGAGGGATTATATGGATTCCTCTACTAGTAAACTTCAAAATATGTAGGCCCATAGGTTACAATGGCAAATGTAACAGTATGTAAAGATGGTTTTACAGTAGCTACTGGTGGTCAAGCTTGTAAATCTTTTTAATAGTAGCCCTGTAAAAATCCAATGGGGGCTTCTATTGTGATCCAAACTGGGGGACAACAAAAGATTCCAAACCCGACCCACCCACCCAGATACATTCAGGAGAAACTTTAAATTTGTGAATATAATTCCAAAATAGGTGTGTACTGGGGATATCATAATAATTAGGCCCCATAGAGAGCCTCAGAGATCATTCTGCAGAGATGCTGTCCTACAAATTTTTCTGGTCTTGGCTGGATTTTTTAGATCAACTTCCTTACCTGTGTATGTCACCTGTCCGTCATCCCTTACCTGTTACCTCTATTGCCCTGTTGCTTTGAATAACAAGCAACTTCTCCAAGTACCCACTCGTCCATTCCTAGTGTGGTAACTGTGGGGGCTGAGAACTGCTGTCAACTATTCACTACTGCCTTTGTTGTATGGGAAACAATCAGAGGTGTTCCAGTAACTGTGCAGACTGCCCTTCTTACCCAACTGTATCATGTTTTGGTCCACACACTTTTTGTTTTCTTACATCTGTAATCAAGACACTTGTGGTTGTGTCTTTATTTCCCCCCTTTTTCCGTCAGCTCTCTCCTTCCCCATATGTGTCTTTCCTTACTCCCTTTCCAAAGCCATATCTTTGTTCCCTTTTAACCATGAAATTTACAAAGGGCTACCATTGTTTTGGATTCTCTGTCTTTACTGTATCAGGGTGAGACGTGATGTCTCCTTGTGCATCTTAAGGTGCATACACACAGTATGATCAGCCATACGATATTGATGGCTGATCGTCCTGCACCTTCCCTGGTGTGTTGGATGATTGTTATCATTCATCCAGCACTCCACCAAACCACCAACGATGGCAGGTGACCCGCGATCAATGATCGTGAGTCCCTATGCAACCTGGATGAAATCTTCCAGGTTGGCCAGCATGCATGAGCATTGGATGATATTGCTATCATCCATACTTGCCCCTGCATCGCTGGTCATTTTGGGGTTGCAAGGGGCCAAAAACGAAATGATTTGAACGATAACGATATAAACGATAATGATATCGTTTATATCATCCAGGTTTATCGCTCTGTTTGTGCGCATCACATGTTCCCGATTTTTTACCTACCTGGAAGAGGCTTTCACCAACTATCTACTTAATTGCAGAGGAAACATTTAGACTGAAAATAATAATATTTGATTTTGTTTTTTGTTTTTCATGTAAGTGTTAAGTGTTGCAAACTTTCGGACGGATTGTGGATGCAAACTGTATTTAGGGAATTGGCTAGACTTATTCCTGAGGTGCAGAGTGTGCCGGATGTATTCACCTGGGACCCTCACAAAAAGGTATGGACTTGGCTGCGTCCGACACATAGGTCGCGGCCCTCAGGTTAGGTTTCGCTATACGGGTGCTGGTTAACTTTGGTTGGAGTGCAGGAGACTTTAGCATAGTCGACAAGCCAGGTCAAAAGCAAACAGATGAGATGGTACCAAGGAGCAGGCGTAAAGGGGTCACAGGGAAGACCCGAGGTCAGAACCAGATATCAACGCAGAACATGGGGTCAGACAGAATCGGAGTCACGAACAAAGCCAAGGTCAGAACCAAAAATCAGTATATGCACAGGGTGCACTGGAGTAGGGTAATGGAGCCTATACTCTGGCACTGAAGTGCTCACAAGACCTTACTTATATAGGGCAGGGTTCAACCCAGCCGCAATCAGCAATTCCCTTATGCCTGTACCTGTAGCTTTAATTATTCAGCAGAGCAGCGCGCCCGTCCCTATGGAAGCTGTGGTTGCCTGCACACAGCCACCGGGGGAGAGAGAGAGCATCTGACTGCTGGCACCAGGGATCTCCCGCCCACTGTCTATCGCCAGCCAGGACCCCAGCATCACTGGACCCAGTAAGAGAACCCTGGGTTCAGCCGCACTGTGACATTACCCCCCCCTTCAAGAGGTGGGCACCGAACACCCCACAAATGGTTTTCTAAGGAACTTTCGATTAAACTTCTGAAGGAGTTCGGGTGCATGAATATCTGAAGCTTTAAACCAACATTCTTCCGGACCATATCCTTTCCAATCCACCAGAAATTGAACTGAGCCCCAGGACATTCTGGAATCCAAATTCGATTCAATCTCATACTCCTCTTAGTGATCCACTGGAATAGCAGAAGGAGGATTGAAATGTCTCGGATATTGATTGAGCACCAGAGGCTGATGGTACATCGTGATGTTAAAGACTTTGTGGCAGCCTATATCACCTGGTCTTTGGCATTCTGTCTGTAATGGAGTGGCCAGCGCAGTCACCAGATCTCAACCCCATTGAGCTGTTTTGGGAGCAGCTTGACCATATGGTACGAAAGAATTGCCCATCAAGCCAATCCAACTTGTGGGAGGTGCTTCAGGAAGCATGGGGTGAAATTCCTTCAGATTACCTTAACAAATTAACAGCTAGAATGCCAAAGGTCTGCAATGCTGTAATAGCTGCAAAAGGAGCATTCTTTGGTGAAAGCAAAACTTGAAAGACAAAATTATTATTTCAAATAAAAATCATTATTTCTAACCTTGCCAATGTCTAGACAATATGTTCTATTCATTTTGCAACTCATTTGATAAATAAAAGTCAGTTTTCATGTAAAACACGAAATTGTCTCTGTGACCCCAAACTTTTGAACGGTAGCGTGTGTGTGTATATATATATATGTATATATATATATATATATATATATATATATATAGGTGTGTATATATATATATATATATATACAATTAATCTATACTATAAAAAAAAATATTTTCTCACTGAAGGGGGGGGTTACAACAATAATAATTAAAGAACAAAGATTCTGTAACCTGTAGTAATACCCTAGATTATGTTTAATTTTAATTTAAAGATAGATGTATATTGGGCCTTCACAAGTTTACTATATGGAGTGTAGAGGGCTAAACAGAAACAAATTATTGATGATTCATATCACATTGTATCATTTAAACATTATAACCTCGTTAGGCCAAATATTTAATCTTCAATAATTGTAATAAGATCTCTGCACATAGTGATACATTTATAGTCAGCTGTGTATGAGAACATTCTAACGAGAGTAAATAACTCTAGGATTCTGCTGTATATAAAGAGACCAGCCATACATATTACTATAAGGCTACAGATACAGATCAGAGACTCATCCCGTCTTGTGTGACAGAAGACAAGAGAATGGAAGCCAGACCCAAGTTGAAGCTTTTTCATGTGCATGGGATGGATTCTGGGGACTTCCTTCATTGTTATTGTGGTTCAGAAAGTGTGTTCCGAGATGAATTAGTGAAATTAATTATGGAGAAACTGCACCATGCATTAGCAACAGGTTTGTAAGCAAGATAAATTGTTTCTTCAGGTGTAGTGTGGGTCTAACTAGTGGAGCTGGTGCTTAATGATTTGGCTCTGACAGGGAATGCTAAGTATGGCTTATAGGCAGTGTGTGTTTTATTTTTTGAAAACATTATAAATATAGCCCAGTGGTCCCAAATGAAACTGCAGCTGTGCAGAAATAATGCAGCCACTGAGTGCAAAGTCACGGAAGTGCACACTAAAGCGATGGTCCGACACTGCACTACTGATGTCCAGTAACCTGCCAGGTCCAGGCAATGGGTTGCTCACAGAAACTGGTTAAATAGGATACAGTCCATTCCTATTTTAGTATAGGATCAGGTGGGAATCGGTTTGAGCCACTGGCTGATATCTCGACAGTTAAAGCCCGCATGGTACATAATGCCGACAGTGGTAGGTAAGTACTCTAAACTACACCTTCCCCCCATAACCCTAACCCTCCCTTAGGGGTGCCTAACCCTAATCTCCCCCCCTGGGGTGCCCAATCCTAACCCCTTCTCACTGCACCCTAAACCTAACCCTCCTGGGGGATGCCTAACCCTATCCTCCCCCCGAGTGGTACCTATTGCCCCCTTCCCCTAGCCTAACCCTAACGCTAACCCTCCCTGGGGGGTGTTAACCCTATTCTCCCCCCAGGGGTGGCAAAACCTAACCCCTCTTCCCCAGGGACACAGCTGTTACTTACCCGTCTGGATTTTCAGGATCGCAGCGCTTTGAGATGCCGACGTCGGTATCCTATTCACCTTCGGGATATCGGCATCGGCATATTGCCGGGTGGCGGGATTCGGGTGGCGGTATATCGATGCCCGGTATTATGTCTGCCAGCAATATGACTGCATCCAAATCAGGTGAGCACTGCTGAGCTACTCAGGTGCATTCATTAATTGAAATGGAATGTTTCTGCATGAGCCTGGAAACAGCAATGATATAGTGTCTCAGCATGTCAGGGTGTGTGATCACGCACTGATATACAGGTGTGTCCACATGCATATTACTTCCTTGCACATTAAACCACCCTTCTAGTCGCATCATTACTTTCAAATGCATCTTACATTGCATTTGATGCCGACGCTGTAACGTAAGGTTTTGCGAGCAGATACGCCCGCAGCTGCACACATAATATAGGCATATTGTATATCATTTTAATCACTAGACGCTGCTTGTGCATTCTATTTGCATCACTATACAAATAAGATGCATTGGAAGGTAAAATCTGCATGAAAAGTTTGTTGCACGGCTCTTACACGTTATGTTTAACAAAACTTATAGCACACGGAGGTAAGATGTATGTGGCCAAATCTGTATGTAAGCCTTGGGTTGTTGAATGCATATGGCCGAAGGCGTGCGTATATATCAGAGTGTGACCGCACACCCAAGAGTGGTATTTATATTACATAACATATGTCACAATATTTTTATATATTTGCTAACTCAATGTCTCATTTATACCATGTGTCCATTATGTAATTCACACAGCTGTGAGCAATGCATTAACTCTCAGATTGCCAGTAATTTATTTAATTGCCAGTATTATGCCAGGAAACTTACAGTATGAAATCCATTTCAGTATGTGACCAATGCTGACTCACATTACAGTATATTTCTTTGCCATTAACTCACTGTAATTATATAGAATGTTACATTTCTGCTTATTTGAATCTCTGCAGGTCTTATTAAAGGATAAACTATGATTGACATCAGTCTCAGATCCATGGTTCATCATCTTTTTGTTATCAGTGATTTTTAAAGAGATCATTATACTAAAATTAAGAGAGTCCTGTATTATGGAACTCAACAAATTGGTGAACACCCGCACTGGGGCTTTTGATTGGACTCATGCATCTAATAAGATTGTTACCGAGCTGGGAGGCATCAGGTAAAATGTGTTTCTAAACATAGAAGAACAAAGAAGATGAGTCAATTTTGAAAAAAAAATAAAAATGTAACTTAAAGAATAACTGTTTTAGTTTTGAATGTAGATCAGAGAGTTAGATGATAATTATGAATATTTCCAAGTTGGTGGTTGACATTCCTCCCAATTGAAAAGTACCTTACACATAAAGAGCACATAGGGAGTTATAAGCACAGAGTTTATGCTCTTTGAGGATAGGTTTTTTGGCATTTTTTTTTTTTTGTGGCCGAGGTATAAAGATACTGAAGTGAAACATACAGTCCTGCACTGTCCTTTGAAACTGCTGTATTATATAATGTAATTGTTTATTTATTTTAGAGTCGAAGAATAAGAAAAGGAAGAAACGTTAAAAGAAACCATTAAATGTATTGCGAAAATTGAGTTCAGCAAAGAAAACCTCACGGATCCGGTGGTGTTACAACAAGCCGACTGTCTACTCACAGTATGGATTCTGGAATCGATTAGTCAAAACCATCAAGATTACATTAGAAATCTGAGGAAGATGTCTACATTGCTTAAGCCTGGAGGATACTTGATTTTAATTGGGTGCTTAAATAGCACATATTACACTGCTGGTAATGATAGGCTACATGAATTAAATTATGATGAAAGTTTTGTAAAACAGACCCTCAACGATGAAGGATTTGTAACTGGTTCATGTGAGTTACTTGATAGAAAAGTAGAGAGTGATCTCGCAGATTATAAGCAAGTGATGGTCCTTACTGCTGTCAAAGGGAATATTTAGGATGTCTGAGTAGTGGACATTGGTTTGAAAGATGATTCCTTCAAAAGCTTCTTAATAACTACTGATCTACCTTAGTTATTTTCCCCTTTATAGCCCTCAGTCATTTAATAAATCTTACATAATGTAGAGCTCTTATTATGTGACATATATAAAGTTTATATAAACAAAGTAATTTTCAGTAAATGTTAATTTTTTTTATCCTCATGTTTTAAAAAAACAAAATAAAAAAAAATGCTAAATGGTTTATGTTGGTGGTTTTTATTCAAAACAAGGAGTTAGGGCATATAATGGGTAGTGGTTCTGATACTATGATAAAAAGGTGCTGGCACTCATCTAAATGACTGAAAGTCCTGTGGCCAGGTTATTGTCTCCCTAGTCAATATAGTAATTGGAATGGACTAGTTAGGTGATACAAGTTCCAGGTAGGACTGATGATCTATACCAGGATTATGGTAGAAGAACTACCTGTTTTGTAAAAAAAAATTTTGGTACTTAGGGCTCAATTCAGACCTGCTCGCTAGATGCGTTCGCACGCACCCAGTGTATCCAAATTCTGTAAAGGCCTGCGATCGCATGGCAAGGCATTAGCACGCCCACTATGTCTTGGCGTGCAATCATGGTGTGTATGCAGATGCCCACAGGCCTATCTTAAGATACCCACTAATGCAGGTCATCTCCAGGAAGTGTATGCAGCCATCGGTAACATCGAGTACCATCGGATGCGATAGCAGCGCTTGTGGTTGACCATACCCTACTGCAAGCACTGCAAGTGCTTCAGTGTGAAATGCAACCAAGTGATGTGTACTATGACGCTCCGTATTAATTATGGCATTGGGATGTTCAGTCATGCCTGCGCTCGCACTACCACTTCCTTGTTTCCATCGACCAACCCCTGTTACCACCCACAAATGGCTTGACCTGTCACTCAGTCTAGCGAGCTGTCCATGTGCATTGAGCTAACGCTTCCCAATCGCCTGGACTAGTTCGCACATGCACACTGCGATGTGTACGCATGCGCATATTGCGAACCATCGGCAGATACACGAGAAACGCAGCCTAGCGCGCGGGTCTGGATCAGACCCTTAGTTCCATGAAGTACCATGAGAAAAGTATCACTAATGAGAAGTATATTGAATTCTACATGATTGGACCAATGACAAAGAAGACCATTAAAAATTATAACTGATGTTGTTAAAGGTCATGCATCACCATAAAATGGTTTTAGGCTATATTTATGTGTGATTTTAGACTCAATGGGAGATATTTACTTATAAATGTGCAAAACCCAAGCCAGTCAGATTTATTGTCTAAATTAGCTTATATTAACCACTAGAGTTTAAGATCTATTTGAGAAAAAAGAGAGGTAAACAGAGACAGAAAGAGTGTGAAACAAAGAGTTAAAAATGGAATAAGAGCAAAAGAGTAAGAAATATAGATAATAGAGAAAACATTAAAAAGGATAAGGATATGAATGAAATGAAGAATATGGTGGAGAGAAAAGAAGAGAGTGAGCGCTTTTAAACTAAGAGCTTATGTATACCTGGCCCACTTCTGACTATGGGCCATATTCAATTGCCCCCGCAATAATATTGTTGATTTTTCAGCGATATTATCGCATCAGCGATTATTTATTGCAGATTTTTCATGTAAAAATGGAGAAAACTTTTCTCCATTTAAAAAAAGGGGGAAAATGTGCAAAATCCCTATTTTTGTGTAAAAAGGTGGGGATTTCTTACAGAACCCTTTGGACAGCTCCCCTAATGGTACTTTAGTGATTTTTTTTTTTTGTAAATTGTGCATTTTGACGAAAAACGACCGCTGAAATTTCCTGCAAAATGTATTTATTTTTTCGTGAAAAATGCATTTAATGTATTGGGGCTAGTATTTTTGAGGGACATAAAGATGTGCCAAGTGTTTTAAACATTGCACGTGGCTGGCGAAGGCGTTTTTTTAGCGCTTTTAAAAAACCACCTGCGCCAGCCACGTGCAATGTTTAAAACACTTGGCGCATCCTTATGGCCCTCCGAAATACCAAACCGAATAATTTAAACGCATTTTTCACTGTGAAAAAAAAAATCAGGGGTAAATTTTCAGCAGCCGTTTTTCACCAAAGTACGCAACTTACGATTTTTTTTTCGCTAAAGTATCATTAGGGGAGATGTCCAAAGGTTTCTGTAAGAAATCCCCACATTTTTAGCCCAAACTTTAGCAAATTTCTTTGCCAGCCCTAGGCTGAAGAAAAGTTATCTCCAGTTTTTGCGGATGATTTTGCCAACGATGGAAAAAAGCAGTTGTTTTTTACCGTCGTTGGCAAAATCGTCCGCAAAACAGATGATCGTGGCCGATACATCGGCCGATTGGATGGCCAATTTGCAAACGATGGAGAATACGGACGATTTTGCCTCTAATTGAACGGCCCTGTGGCTGCCCCACTTCCGGTCACAACTGCCCCACTTTCGACCATTTTGAAAGGTATTTCTTTGGTTTAAACCACATCTGGAGCACAAACGTCACATCAAGTGATGTAATTTGTTTTTTGTCCAATAGAACACGAACTCTGGTGTCTTTTTGACCACTTTTCTGGCAGCAGACATCTTTAAAACTGGCAGTATATAACAGAATATAGAAGTGGATTTTGATTATTGTTACATGTTATATTTTGTTATATCGTGACTATTGGTGTAATTTGAGCATGGTGACCATAGCCTTCTGCACCTTCATTGCCACTGTCAGAGGGAACAACATTTGTGAGCATTTTTTCCTAGTGTCCTTATTGGGCTTTGTCTCCCAGATGTATAGGTGATCCCTGTATCTTGCTGTAGGTATCAGTGGAACCTCTTACCCAGCATATAGATTTACATATCTCTCTGATAGAGACTCTGGGTACGTGGCCATCAATATATTGCTTTAACAATTTTTTTGTCCATGTGACTTATTATCTTTTCAACTAACCATGCGGACACAAACTAACAACTGACGAGCTTATGACTGCACTTACCTCCAGCTGACAATTTGAGCTGCTCATTTTACCACTGGAATCACGTTTGCATGTATTTAATACTGCGGTTTCTTTTGCCTGATCTGATTGCTTGCTTATTTCAATATATATAAGCATCTTTTTAACCAAGCCTAATGATTCCTTCCTGTTCTTTGCTTAACGGATATTGCACAGTATTATAAATATTGCTGTTGGAGACCTCCTTGGTATTTATCTAAGCAACAGAAGGAACAAAATTGTCTATATAGGCAAAAGGACACTGATTAATTTTTAGACCATATGGTAAAAATCACAATATCGATATTGAGTCCTATTTTTTATTCTCTTGGGATTTTTTATACAAATATTTTTCAGCATCAGCCGATTGTTGATTTTTTATGTGTTGTTTTTTATTTATTGTCATTATTAAAATAATTTTCTGTTAGCGCTGTCTAGCTTTTGTTTTTCATTGTTTGTTTATAGGTATAGAGCATATACCTATTTTTTGATAGCAGCTATAGATTATTTCACCTATTTATATTTATTGCTTGTGTATAATCATTGATTAGTGCGCTCAATCGCCCCCCCTTTTTCTTTGTAAAGATACTCTGCATGCATCAATACCCTTTGAATGGTCAATGCAGCTACAAAATTATTACTCGTCAATATTTACCCACATATATGTTTCCTTCCATGTCATGTCCTTTATTCTTTGTAATACACTTTTGGTATCTTTCAAATAGGATTCAAAACTCCTTACCTTGTTGTTTAAAAATGTATCAACTTATTCAGAAAGATGAGGAGTTAGAAACTAAATTTCAACTAGTATTTGTCTCTCAATTGGGTTAACCAATGACTTGTGGATCTTTGGAAGAAAATAGAAAATGGGGCTGGTTTGCATCAAGTATTGGAAGTATTCAAGTATTCATCCTTACTTATAATTACTTTACATAGTCTATATAGTAATAGTGTTCTTAATGAATCCACATATTTTTCAAGTGGGTTGCTCTCCAATTTGATGTATGAATTACTGTCTTCCAGAAGATTGACAGCTTCTTTTTCATAAAAATAGCGATCCATAATCACCAGTCCCCCCCCCCCACCTTCATCAGTTCCTATTATAACTATGGGCTGAAAACCAGAAAAAAATGGTGCGGTTAAAATTCCTTACAATTTGACATGACCAGAAGTGGGGCAGCCACAACAAGAAGTGGGGCGGTGGCAACCGAAAGTGTAGCAGGCGTACATTCACAGTACATGGCTACAGTCTCTAGTATGGGTGGAAGTAAGGCCTGTATGTAATTAGCCGCGAAAAGACGGCAAAGTTTTGCCTGTCTGACTTTCCGCCTCATTCACCTGTTTCAGAGGCATAAACTTTCTGTGCGCATCCCCAATTTTTGCCTAATTCAATTACAAAACAGGTGAAAACGGAAAGCGTTGAATGCGGAACAGGCAAAAAGTATTGAAAGAATTAGGGAAATCAGTCTGTACCCCACAAAATAATGCACTTACATAGGGAATCAATGTAGATGTGTACTAATAGCCCTAATATAAATATTTTGGGTATTTAAGTAATGTAAATAGCTTGCTATTAGCATCTTTGTGAAAGTGGTGAAGAATGGCATAAAGTAGTATTTCTTGGTGAAAATAAGTAGTCGAGTCAAAATTTGGGTACTCGAAAATGGGTGCTAGCATATTTTAAAGTCTCTAAAGTTAACTTTTAAAAAATGTGAAAAATCCACCTGCTGCATGCACCTGCAATCCCAAAAACACATGGCCCATCCTTGCAGCCTCCCAAAAAGCCTATTTCGCTAGATTTTATGTTTGTCCCTCCACTATTTACTCTTTTGCACCAAAAATTACATGGATTTTTTGGGATGTTCTGAGGTAATTTTTTTTGGCTGATTTGTCTTTTGGGAGTCTATCCAAAGGGTTCTGAGTCATTTCCTAATTTTGCACCTGAAAATAAAGATTTTGCACTTTTTTTCACCTGCTATTCAGTGGAGATACTTTTCCGCCTATTACAATGCATTGAGCTTCCACTTGGGAGAAATCGTCCTGGAATTGAATTTGGAGATACTTTGAAAACAGGCGAAAATTCCAAATCGGCGAAAACTTTATTCCAAACGGCACTTTTCATGGCTAATTGAATCTGACCTATAACCGGGAAACAGAGAGTGCAGTATGCTCTTAAAACAGAAACTTAAAGTATAGAACTACTTATATTTATTGCATTTTTTTATTCTTTTACTCAACTATTATCAATGCATACAAGTATTATAAAACTGAGGACTGCAGGTAGTGATGTGTTAATTGAACAGTAATTGTATCCCCTTGATGAAGTCGGAGAGACCAGATGAATGCATTTAGAACTTTCTTTTTGCCTCAAAATGGACCTCCTTAACTGAACTAAGTTAAGTCTATTGTTCCATGTTATACCTTTCTGTATAAAACCTTGAGATTTTTGTTTTCCTTTCTTATTTGTGTCATTTATTTTTTAATAAATTCATTTTTTATGTGTTTTATGACCAATGTAATAAATTTTGACTACTAATTTTATATACGGATATGGCATTTTACTTATAAGAATATTAAGAATATTGATGCACTTTATCTTTGCAGTCTTTTTTTTGGAATATTGATTTATTCATATGTAGTAGGGACTGTTTAGCACTTTAAATATTTATTTGAAACAGCACTAGTAGGCAATCCCATCCATTTTATTGTTTGCATGTTTACACAAGCAGTCTCTGTACTGCTATTTATTTTATGGATTGAGCCGACATTCAATTTGTTGAGGAAAGTGCTATTATATAATGTGTTCTTTTTTTGGTTAACATTCACAAAAATAATTATTTCTCTTTTTAAAAATTTTAAAGCTCACTAATACAATTGGCGCCATTGATCATCGCCTGCTGCTTGGCTTAATCCACTCTGCAGTCTTCTGCTCTACTTCAGGGGGCTGATCATCAGTCCCATATGCCTCCTCTCATCCATCTGCTGACCGTAACTCGATCCTATTCCCCTTTGCTGCAGGAAACATGGGTTGGGCTCCTCACTGGGATGATCTTTGCTTCTCCACAAGAACTGGAGCTCACTGCCAGGATCAGTTCAAGCCACATTGCAGTGCCTTGTCTCCGCACCACCTCAGGCACCGTTGGTCTCTGTTTACAGCAGGTACGCTGGTGCTTACTGTCTGTTACCTCAGATAGCTCTCTCCTTCACTGCCATCAGCCTCTCTTATATCCTCTCTCCTGAGTGCAAAAGGCTCTCTTTCCTTCAAATACCACCTGTCAGTTTGAGCACATGGGCTCCTTAAATTCCAACTGTCAGTCTGGGCTCATGTGCTTCCAGAAAGTCCACAGTCTAATAGATGCATTAAAATTCTAGCAAAGTGTACTTTTCAGTTCAAATCTCTGAATCTTACCACTATGATCCCCAATGTCATAATTCAATAGGAATTCCCCTGTGTACTGTGTGTGTATTTACAAGACTGATAATACCCCACTTCAGTATAAATTAATCCATCAGGTTTATTATACGACACAGGATACAGTGTAAGTAAGCTACTATAGTATTAGCAGGACCTTTGTCAAGACAAGACAAATCCAGGAATGAAAGTGCTTTTGTGAACTGAAACGTCGACACTATGTTTGTATAATGTGTGGTTACTATGAAATAAATAATTGCATGACTTTTAAGAAGACTGGTGAGTGCCCTCATGTTATCCACTGTTCCTATAATAAGGCGGCTTTCCATAAGCTATCCTTGAGATGGCACACAACAGCAGGAATTATTCATGAAGTCTTTGTGAGTGTGCGCTCTCTCTCCCCCCCACCCCACTCCAAATGGCGGCACTCCGGAATAAGTACATACAACAAGCAAAATAGATGACATTTATTCATGGATTTATTCCGGAATGCCGCTGTTTGGAGTGTATTTAGCAGAGTACCTTTCAGAGATGTCTGCTGTGGAGGGCACACGGTCCATTTATATTTTATATTGGTATATATATATATATATATCTATATCTATATATATATTGTGATAGGATCACTGATTAAGTGGTCTGTGGCACATACATTTGTCCCAGATTCCTGTCCTATGTGTTTTAAATCCCCAGGAGAAAGTCTGCAGTGTAGCAGGCTTGAGTCTCAGCTTTTTGAAAAGCCGGTTTGGGACCTCGGGGTTGTGGGTGAGAGGAGAGGGAGAGCTCCACCCATGGCCACTCCAGGTTTTGGGCCTTTCAGCTTGGTAACAGGCTCATTAGGGCTTCCAGATGAAGATGGCCAAGATATGCTTGTTTTGTTTGGGGCTGAGTGTCTCACCTGGGTGAGCAGACAGGGAGTTTGCTCAGAGACACTTGGAAACCTAGCTGTGAGGACTGGGCTGTGCTTTTGTTGCTGGGGAGGGTATTAGGCCCTGCCAGGTTCTTGTAGTGAGGGAAATTACTTGTAAAATAAGAGCCCAGACAGGGTTAGGATTTATGTTTGTTTTCTTTATGTAATTTCTGATATTGTACAATAAAGACTGGCGCCAACCAGCTTGTACTCACATCCAGACTGGTGTGCTGTTTCCCAGCTGCTGTGTGTGTAAGGAAGGAGTCCATCTACCCCAGGAGAGGGAACCCTAACCCGACTGAACGTCACATATATATATATATATATATATATATATTATATATAAATATATATATATATATACATATATACACATATACACAATCTCTTGTGGATCCTCCTTCTAAATCAGCTGCTCAGGTGCCCTCCGTGCATAATTTCCACAAATCCTTCCAATAAACAGAGGCACTCAGAGACTGTTGCAAATAAACGACTGGCTTATATTGTGAAAAAAGACTCCAAAGTTTCGGGACCAAACGTGTCCCTTTGTCAAGGCATACAATAAATTAGGGATGTGCGCCGGACCATTTTTGCCGGATTTGGATTTGGTTCTAATTCGTCGTCCGGCTTTGGATTTGGATTTGGATTTGCCAAACTGCGGTGACTGGCTTTGGATTTGGATTTGGATTTGGATTTTTTTACAATAATTGACAAAAAAAGCTAAAATCACATAAATTGGTCTTTTTTTTCTTCCTAGAGTATTATTAACCTCAATAACATTAATTTCCAGTCAATTTAGACCATATCACAGCTTATAATATTGTTTTCAACATTATTGGCCAAAGGTTGCAGTGAGCCGACTGGTTACACTAAGCGACAAAGCAGCGGCACAACGACACAGACACCACAGTATAAAGCACATCTATGACACATTGCCACACAGCAGTGGCAGAAATGAAAAGTAGTGCACCCACCCAGTGGGGTACGGCCAGCAGAGTCACAGTACTTGTTTACAAAGTGGGCTACGGCCCTAGGAGTCTCAGTGCACAATCTTATTTGCATTACACCGCACATAGGGCCTGATTCACATTACACCATAAAGTAGTGTCTCTTATTTATGTTACGACACACAGTAGTGCCCCTTTTACACAATGCCCACAGTAGTGACCCTTTTACACAATGCCCACAGTAGCGGTGTCCCTTACACAATGTCCCCCAGCAGTGGTGCCCCCTATGCAGTCCCTTTAGTAGTAGGGTCCACAATGCAGTGCCCCCAGTAGAATGCCCCCCAGTAGTATGCCCCCCATTAGCAGGCCCCCCAGTAGTATGCCCCCCATTAGCATGCCACCCAGTAGTATGCCCCCCATTAGCAGGCCCCCCCAGTAGTATGCCCCCCATTATCATGCCACCCAGTAGTATGCCCCCCAGTAGTATGGCACCCCCAGTAGTATGGCCCCCCCAGTAGTAGGCTGCCCCAGTAGCAGGCCCCCCCCAGTAGTAGGCTGCCCCTGTAGTAGCCCCCCCTGTAGTATGGGCCCCCCCTGTATTATGGCCCCCCCTGTAGTAGGCTGCCCCAGTAGCAGGCCCCCCCCAGTAGTATGGCCCCCGCCAGTAGCAGGCCCCTCAGTAGTATGGCCCCCCCAGTAGCAGACCCCCCAGTAGTATAGCCCCCCCCAGTAGCAGGCCCCTCCAGTAGTATAGCCCCCCCAGTAGCAGACCCCCCCCAGTAGCGCCCCCGGCCCTTGCACAAATTAAAAAATAAAAACTTACCTGTATCCCCGCTCCCGCGCCATCCGCTCTGTCACACGCTGAGGAGGGAGCCAGAAGACGGAGCTCATGTGTGAGCTCCAGCCGGCTCCCTCCGTGCAGCAGCCAATGAGAGTCTGTGTGACTCTCATTGGCTGCTGTAACAAACACACAGCTGCCGCTGGCGGCTGTGTGTCTGTGTCTGTGTAGGGCAGAGCGCTATCACTGCGCTCTGCCCTACACACGAGGAGACCTGATGTCGGATTCTCTAGTGAGAATCCGACATCAGGCGGCATCAGGCAGCCGCCGTTTGGCCCCGAACGGGGATCCGAGTCAGGCGGTGAACACCCGAACAGGGTTCGGGTGGACTCGGATCCCCAATGTTAGGAGCGGTTCAGATTCCACAGAAAGTGACTGTCCTTAAGTACAGAAAAGAAGCCCGCCATGCATGAAGCACCAACCACCAGGAAGTCAGAAACCGCATCCCCTGTGACGTCAAGGCGCTGACTGCGTCCCGTTGTCATAGCAACGTTTACCCAGTACGGAAGCCCTGAAGGAGTAAAAAGGTATGTAAACAAGAATGAAAATTATATCTAGTAATCATGAGCTCCAAGGTGAGAAGATATTATAAATATGTAAATGTGCACCACTGAGAAAACGTAGATATAACATTACAGAAAATAATGGAAATAAACAGAAAAATAAAAATGAGGGTGGTGGAGGAAGATTATGACACGAATAAGGTTTACAGGTGGCTCACGGGCGGTGAACAAGGTAGCCAGAAGGTCCACCAATACAGGTCTAAACCTCAATGGCGAAGACGCAGAGAGACCCAGTTTAAAGAAGCCATGACTTCAAATAGCGACAGCGAGTTCGCGTGTGGGGACTCGGAAGGCTCCATGGAAAGGTCCTTTATCCCTTTAGGGGCAACACCAAGTACCCCAAAAGGACCAAGAACAAAAGGACGCCCACCCGCAGGGGTGGCCAAAATTCACGACTTAAGGGGAGGCCCGTCGAGCAAAAAAACCTTGATTTGCAACTTGTCCGATAAGGAACTCAGTGAGGTTGAATTGAGGGTTTTAGAGAAGGGACTCTCCTTTGTACCCACCAATCCATTTAATGAATTGAAATGGCAAACAGACTTATACCGTTTTGCCCGCAAATTAAGACTACAGGAGCATTTTCAGTCTCAAGAGAACATTACCAGCATTTCCCCACATTCAGAGTTCCTTATAAAAAGACAGCTTTCTAATTTTGATCCTCAATCCAGCAACCCGTCTATAAAAGCCTTTGTGAGATTATTGGACGAATCTGTTATCAAATACACAACGGCTTCTTCCAGCAGAAATTTCAATCTGTCCAAAATCGAATGGACTGCCCTCAAACAACTGGGAGCTTATAGAGATATCATCATCCGGCCCGCCGATAAGGGGGGTGGAGTGGTTATTATGAACCTTTCGGATTACAAGGAAGAAATCACCAGTCAATTAATGGACACTACCACATATGAACGATTGGCACGGGATCCCACAGAAGTATTCAAAAAGGAAGTTGACCTCCTGTTGGATATGGCGTTGCAAGAGGGTTAGATTTCTAATAAGATTTGTCGAGCTCTGAAACAGGATTTTCCAGTAGTGCCGGTTTTCTTTACAGTGCCCAAAATCCACAAAAGCTTGACCAAACCTCCGGGGAGACCGATAATTTCGGCTAGGAATTCAATTTTGCAACCCATTTCCATGTTTCTGGACTATATGTTACAACCATTAATAGTGAAACAGAAGGGCTTTATTAAAGATACCACCGACTTCCTTCTCAACATCAAGTCCGTTGCGACGATACCGGAGGGTACAATCTTATGTACTATGGATATTTGTAGTCTTTACACCAGTATTCCACATGGTCTGGGGTTGCTGTACATGAGAGATTTCCTAATTAAAGAGGAATTTAATATTTTGGATCTTGACTTGTTTATGAAACTTCTTGAACTTACGTTGACGAGGAATTTTTTTCTATTCAATGGAGGCTTCTATCGACAAATCAGCGGATGTGCGATAGGGAGCAACATCTCTCCATCCTTTGCTAACATCTTTATGTTCAGGGAGGAACTTGACATGTTTTTTTCTAATTAAACATTTTCCAAATATATCTTCACTTATCTCAGATATACAGACGACGTCTTCATACTCTGGACAGGGAGTATGGACATGTTGGCGTTTCTAGTCGAATTTATAAACTCCAGAGTTTCTCCAATTAGAGTTACATCACAAATGAGTTCTACATCCATTAATTATTTGGATGTCTTGGTTTCCATTGTTAACAATCAACTCAGCACTGAAGTGTATGTAAAACCTACCGACAAAAACACATTATTGAGGGCCAACAGCCACCATCCAGTGGCTTTGAAAAATGGTCTTCCCAGGTCTCAGATGATTAGGGTGGCAAGGATTACCAGTAACTCCCTGGTGTTAGAAACAGCCCTGGATAAGATAGTGAATAGATTTTTGGATAGAGGCTATAGTCCTCGTTTACTGGCACAGCACAAAATGGAAGTCCTCAAAATCCCAAGGGAAAAGTTACTTGCACCTAGTCACAGAGACGTGAGAGAGTGCATCCCTTTTGTTAATGAGTACAATTCTTCCAGTGCAGTTATCCCTAGAGCAACCAGGGCACTTTGGCCAATAGTCACCACTGATAGAAATTTACCATGCTTTAGACATAAAAAGCCCCTTACTTGTTACACTAGAGCCAGAAGCATAAAGGAAATTGTGGTACATACTGATATCACGGATTTTGAACAGAGTTCAGCTATTCCCTGTAAGGTTGGGTTTTTAGGCAGGAAACCCGGATGTTACAAATGCCTAGGGTGCACCACATGTAACCATATGATAGTGGGACAGACATTTCAGCACCCGCATTTGGACAGGATGTATAATATTAGGTACATTCTTTCGTGTACCTGCACACATATAGTTTACCTTATCCGGTGTCCTTGTGGACTGACCTACATAGGCAAATCTGTTCGCACAGCGAGGGAAAGAATGGCCTTGCATAGATCTGCCATCAAATCGGCTATTGCCTGGCAAAATTTCTGAGCAACCAGTGGCCAGGCATTTTGCTGAGATGAAACATAAACAGAGCGATTATAAACATCAACTTATCGATCATGTCCCCAGGAGCCTGGCAGGAGGAGATCGTGCTGGTAAATTGCTACGGATGGAGGCACATTTGATTTTCAATCTGGACACGATCAATCCGAAGGGACTAAAAGAACAAATTCAATGGAGCGTTTTTAAATGATTTTGATTATTGTTTGTCAGTAGCAGTTGTCTTGTGAGTTTTTCTCACTTTGGAACCATTCTACACGATTCCAGTGCATTATATATTTTTTACACAAATATACCAACAGTTATGCTTTCATTCATTTAGTAGTTACACATCAGGCAACACACAGTCACGTTTTCACATTTACACAGGCAGGATACTCATATTTTTCATGTATGTATAGTTTTCTGTTACACCCATGGTACTTTATAAGCCACATTTGTCCAACACTTTTTATTGCACATATATTCATTCCTGTAGCACAACACTTAGGATGAGTCCAACACACTTAGTACACATCTAAATGATTTTATTGTTTCACGCTTCTGTTTTCTTTTATTTTATTTCATTTTATGTATTTATAACATGTCATGTAACCCTTCGATCGGATTGCATGTTGTCCTTCATTCTGTGGTTTTACCTATACATACATCATGCTTTGCATACCGGTTTGATTAGATTAATGCACTTTCCCCATCAGCTTTTTTGTTTTATTTTGTTTTGTTCTAATTGTTTATCTTCTCATTTTTATTTTTCTGTTTATTTCCATTGTCTTCTGTAATGTTATATCTACGTTTTCTCAGTGGCGCACGTTTACATATTTATAACATCTTCTCAACTTGGAGCTCTTGATTACTAGCTATAATTTTTATTCTTGTTTACATACCTTTTTACTCCTTCAGGGCTTCCGTACTGGGTAAACGTTGCTATGACAACGGGACGCAGTCGGCGCCTTGACGTTACAGGGGATGCGGTTTCTGACTTCCTGGTGGTTGGTGCTTCACGCATGGTGGGCTTCTTTTCTGAACTTAAGGTCAGTCACTTTCCATTTATTGTATGCCTTGACAAAGGGACACATTTGGTCCCGAAACGTTGGAGTCTTTTTTCACAATATAAGCCAGTCATTTATTTGCAACAGTCTCTGAGTGCCTCTGTTTATTGGAAGGATTTTTATATATATATATATTTTTTTTTTTAATATATACAACAAAAACATTTTCAAACAAGGACCCTATCTCCTGGGAGCAATACATGTTTGCATAATTTTGAATCATAATGTACATTGTTCTTCTTTCCCCGTTTTTCAGCAGCTCTTTGGGATAGTTGTTGAACCTCCTGCAAAGCTTTCCTTAAATGCTCCACACACTTTGTGTGTGGTATAGTGCTGGTTCCTCCTGTTGTTATTCCAAAGTATACATTAATAGAAAGGTGAGCTTCTCTTAAAAACATTGAGAAGAAAGGAAAGTATAACATGGCTTCATTTTTAGTACAGATGTAGGCATGTAAGCATAGACTAATGTACAGACTTCACTGAGACATCATACTAGGATCCAAGGGGAAAAAGGGATTTGCCCCTCAGCACACTGCAGCAAAAACAATGCTTAAATCCTACATGATAATAGAGATTCAGAGGTATTAGTTACATACATTTGCAAATATATGAATAAGCGCCAGGCCAATCTTCAAGGCTCCTCTATACTGGCATCCCTAACATTAAGGGGTTCACATCCAAGAAGCAAGGCACTCCAAAAAATTCCAGCCAAGGACCATCCCCAGGGCATCACACGTAAAAGGGAAAAAAGGTCTTAGTGAAGTGTAAGGGATAGATGTGTAAAGATAAATCAATAAGTATTAATGAAATGAGAAAGAATTAAAATGACAAATAATATACAAACAAATAGAGAAGTGATAAAAATATTCTATGTGAATTAAGTGGTGATGCCATGAGAAAGGTCCAGCCAGAACCCCCCCACTCCCAAACGCTCACAACAAAATAATTATTGCTACATAATGGCAGTGTGGTTTATTAGCACTCACCTGCTCTAGTATATGGGGGTAGAGGGTTGTCGGCCATTATAACACTGGGCCAGGCCATGTTAGACATTATATCAAATATATTCAATATTATGTACTATATCATATAATTCTCCAGACCCTTGATAAAAATATAGAATGCAATAAACCTTTGCTAAATTAGTGCCCTTTTAATAAAGTTAATTTTGGTACACATAAGGCTATACTGTAATGCCCATGCTAAGTTATAGAATGCTGGACCCAATGCAGAAGTCTCAGTGTTTCTTTATGAATACTGTATAAATTGTTTGAAATAGGGGGGACCCAAATCGGTGTCTTGCATAGGGCCCCATGAGGTCTAAATCTTCCTCTGCATCGGTGTTGCAGTCTCCCTGTCTATATTTCAAACTAAAGTTATGCACAGACAGTGTTGCAAGCCACCGATGTCATGTGACACCAGTTTTTGTGGTGGTTTGAAAGTGAGAACATTGTTGTCAGTGTGGATGTCAAATCTCACACTGTAGAGATAATCATGTAGTTTGTTTACCACTGCATATTTTACAGTAGATATTCCAGCATATGGGCAGGGTAGTTCCATTCACTGGCAGACAACCCTCAGATGATGTACAAAACTGGATGTATTGACTGCTGTGCCTCTAAAATAGGACTCCCCATAGTCCTTCTAGTGATGCATCTATATGTAGAATATAAGGCTGGGATAAGTCAGCATAAGCTAACACTGGTGTGTTTGTTAGACTTCATTTCAGGTCCTAGAATGCCTGTTCAAATTGCAGCATCCATCGTTCACCGATTTCTTCATCGACATGGTAAAAGGGACCCAGTTCCCTTCGCTTATTTGCAGAAGTAGATTTTTTAAAAGAGGAATATCCCTTGTTGAGGTTGGTCAGGGATCTTGCTATTTTAGAAAATTGTGGTACAAAGCACCAACAATATCTGAAAAATCCTAGGAAGGCCTGTAACTCCTTCAGTTTGGTTGGCCTATGGCCACTCTTGTATGGCTTTCACTTTGGAAGGATCGGCAGCTATCCCTTCTCAGCTGATGATATGGCCTATGTACCTCATGGTCTTCTGATAAAGCTTGCACTTTTTTAATGACAGAGTTTTCCACAATGGAAACACCTCTGCTGCCTGAAGTCTCTTCTACTCCAAGTATCACTTATGGCAGAGTCTTTACAAATATTCTGGCAGTTTCTCTCTTCTGTATCTCTTCATTCAGTTAAAGTGATAGCTGTCCAACCTCTCCCCACAACCCCGGTACCATTTTGGTCAAACTTTTGCTGTTTGTGGATGCCACCACCTTGATCTTCTGAATGTTCTTTTCCTGGACTTCTATTAATGCCTCCTCATGTTTAACCAACCTCATTAGTTGCATGAATGATGGAGGCTGCCTACTGACAGTCATATATCTCAAACATTGTGTTATAGGATCAGTGGTGGCTCTGAAAGAAGCTTGTCCCTGGACATCAGCGGTCTCTTCACTCCCCTCTCATGACTCCTGTGCATGCATGGTCTACAGACCATGCATGCATGGCAGCCATTGCCAGGGATGGTTCCTCTGGAACCCTCTCACAGTTTTTTTTATGAAATGGAGCTCATATACTACAGCAGCACAATGCCATCATCAGATGGCGTATGTTGCAGGGTCCGAACTACTTCAGAAATCTGACAGCATCGCATCGCCTATAGAAACCTATGTGGCTTTCAGCTGCTGTTGGTAATGGGGAGACTGTAGCAGATATTGGAGATGTCTACTGCAATCCATCCATTTTACTGGGGGATATTTAATATTTGTGGGTATCCCCCCATACTGGGTGTCAATTGCCACTGGAGAACGTTTATCATTGTCTGACACAATATGAGGTGATTTCACAGCCCTGTTTACCTGGATAGCAACCAGGTTTTGTTTTTCTCTATAAGAATCAACAGCATCTCTCTGTCTCAGCACCTCATTAAAAATCCCCTGTGATCAGTCCCAGTTCCCACCTGTCAACTGTAGTCATATTGCTGCCTCAGGAGTTGTCAGCTGCACCTGTTTCCTTGCATGGCTGCTGCCAGCTCCCCTCTAAGTGGCAGCTCCTTATTAGTGTTCTGCCAACATTTCTTTCACAATTTATCTACTCTGTATGTGCCACTTACTGGTCCTCTGCTCCATCTCATGGGGCTGATCTTCCATCCCTTATGCCCCTTCCCTACCAGCTGCTAACTGCAACTCGATCCTTTTCCCCTTGGCTGAAGTGGAAACAGGGTGGGCTCCTAACTGAGATTAGAATCACTTTTCCTCCGACACTGGAACTTACTGCCGGTTGCATTTAACAGCAGGTACATTGATGCTCACAGTTTGCTACCTCAGATAGATCCCTTATTCAGTGCAATGGGCAGGGCCTTGTGGGGGCCCCTGGGCAACAAACGTGTGGGGGCACCCATCTATAAAAGTTTATAATATATATATATATACACACACACACATATATATATATATATATATAACTCTTACAAGCATACACACATGCATATATATACACATATATGTGTCACACACACATATGTATATGACTCAAACTATATATATATATATATATATATATATATATAGACACACACACATAGACATAGACTCAGAAACACAGATATACCTTAGTGCTTATTACTTTAGTGGCGGCAGGCCAGCAGCAGAATAAGGGAGCGGTGCCAAATGCAGGGGCAGGGATTAATTGCGGGTTGTGGCTCGGTTATGATTAAAATAAATCCTGCTAATGGTGCTGGGGACAGAGTGGAGGGCCCCCTATGAGTGGGGGTCCAGGGACGATCGCCCCTGTCACCCTCCCTATAATCCAGCCCTGGCCACTGGTGCCTCTTATATCCTCTCTCCTAAAAGAGCAAGGCTCTCCCACCTTCAAAACCTATCAGTCTGGGCTCGTGGGCTCCTTAAATCCCAACTGTTAGTCTGGGCTTGTGGGCTTTAAGAAAGTCCACAATCTGACAGCAGCACTATTAAGTTAAAACCAATGTAGCTTTCCACTACATTTTGAGTCTCCCATATCCAAAATGCTTGAGACCAGGGGTATTTTTGGAATAAATGCATACCATAATTAAATATATTGGGAATAGGACCCAAATATACACACAGAATGCATTTATGTATCATATACACCTTATACGGAATCGGTATGAAATACCGCCAGCCACATGGCCGGCAGTTCGATTCCCGGCATCGGCAGCCCGACAGATCAGCAGAACCCGGCATCGGAAGCCCAACAGCACAGGAAATCCCATTCATCCTAAAGGTAAGTATAAACTATACTAACCTCTCCCCCTAACCCTAACCCTCCTTTAGGGTGCCTAACCCTAACCTCCCCCCCCAAGTGCCTAACCCTAATCCCCCCTCTAAGTGCCTAACCCTAACCCCGCTTTTCCCCGCTGCCTAACCCTAACCTCCCCCTGGGAGTGCATAACCCATCCCTCCCTCCCCCTAGCCTAACCCAAACCCTCCTGAGGGTGTGCCTAACCCTAAGTCCCCCCCGGGAGCCCTAAACCTAACCCTCCCCCTGCGCGGCTGTCAACTCGCTGCGTCGGGAAAATGACAGACGTCTAGGAATTGATGCCGTTCATTTATCCCACGCTGGGATAAAGCAGTCGTGAAGCCGGCTGCCAGGATTCCATCAGCTGGCTTCCCGACTGCATACCCCTTATACACACAGCCTGCAGGTCATTTTATACAATATATTCAATAATTTTTTAGTTCAAACAAAGTTTGTGTAGAGAAATGAAACTAATTTATGTTTCATATACACCTTATACACACAGCCGGAAGGTAGTTTTATACAATATTTTTAATAATTTGTGCCTTAGACAGAGTTTGTGTACATTGAACCATCAAAAATCAAAAGTTTAATTATCTCAGTCATGCCAAAAAAAATCCATATTTCGGAATATTCTGTATTTTGGAATATTTGGATATGGGAGACTCAACCTGTATTAGTCCCCAACCTGTTAAAATATGTTTTTTTTCTGTAAATATGAATATAATGTTTGTTATGTTTAGTTAATTTTAACCAAACATTAAATTAACCACCTCAATAAAGGAGGGGGAGTTACAATAGAAATAGTAGAAAAAAATGTGCTGTGTCCTGTAGTAATGCCCCAGATTCTGTTTATTTTTCACTTAAAGACAAACATATAATGGGTCTTCATAAGATTACTAAGATGAGTTGTAGAGGGTTAAACAGAAACAAAATATTCATGATTCATAACACATTGTAGCGTTGTGACATTGTCACCTGGTTAGGTCACATATTTACTCATCATTAATAATTGTCATAAGATTTTTGCACATAGTGATACATTTATAGTCAGCTGTGTTTGAGAACATTCTAATGTGAGTAAAAAAACTATAGGCTCCTGCTGTATATAAAGAGACCAGCCATACATATTACTATAAGGCTACAGATACAGAATTCCCGCTAAGGTGGCTCGACAAAGTACTGACTTTACGGGGGTGAATAGTTATGCACACTGAAGTTTTCTGTTATGTTGTCCTAAATGTTGTTCGATTCACAATACAAAAAAAAACACAACTTCACAGTTGTAGGCATGTTCTGTGAATGAAATGATGCACACATACAGACAATCCATTTTAATTCCAAGTTGTGAGGCAACAAGACCTGAAAAATGCAAAGGGGGGTGAACACATTTGTAAGGCACTATATATATATATATATATATATATATATATATATATATTAGGGATGTGCAGGCTCAGATAGGTTCGAGTTTGCACGTTGAGTTCGGATTTTCCCTCCAAAAAAAACGGAACTCAGAAAGAGGCAAAACGTCATCTTACATGGACGAACATCATCATTCCTGGACTTTTCGGATTTTTCCCTCCAAAAAAACGGAACTCAGAAAGAGGCAAAACGTCATCTTACATGGACGAACATCATCATTCCTGGACTTTTGTCCAGGAATGATGATGTTCGGCCATGTAAGATGATGTTTTGCCTCTTTCTGAGTTCCGTTTTTTTGGAGGGAAAAATCCGAACTCAACGTGCAAACTCGAACCTATCCGAGCCTGCACATCCCTAATATATATATATATATATATATATATATATATACACACACACACACACACACACACACACACACACACACACACACACACAATTACTCTGTGCTAAAAAAATATATATTTTCTCACTGAAGGGGCAGGGGAGGGTTACAACAATAATAATTATAGAAAGAAGATTCTGTGACCTGTAGTAATACCCGAGATTCTATTTCATTTTAATTTAAAGACAGATATATATTGGGTCTTCACAAGTTTACTAAGATGGAGTGTAGAGGGTTAAACAGAAACAAAATATTGATGATTCATATCACATTGTATCATTTAAACATCACCTGGTTAGGCCAAATATTTAATCATCAATAATTGTCATAAGATCTCTGCACATAGTTATATACTGTATTTATAGTCAGCTGTGTATGAGAACATTCTAATGAGAGTAAATAACTATAGGATTCTGCTGTATATAAAGAGAACAGCCATACATATTACTATAAGGCTACAGATACAGATCAGAGACTCATCCCGTCCTGTGTGACAGAAGACAAGAGAATGGAAGACAGACCCAAGTTGAAGCTTTATCATCTGCACGGGATGGATTCCAGGGACTTCCTACATTGTTATTTTGAGGCAGAAAGTGCATTCAGAGATGAGGGAGTGGTATTTATTATGGAAAAGCTGCACAGCGCATTAACAGCGGGTTTGTATTGAGGCTGTATGGTATCCTCAATATTTATTTACTTATTTTATTTATTAACAGTTTCTTATATAGTGCAGCATATTCCATTGCGCTTTACAATTGTAAACATTAATAGAATAAAACTGGGTAATAAAAGACAGATATATAGGTAGGAAGGCCCTGCTCACAAGCTTACAATCTATAGGGAAAATAGATAAATTGGTTATTCAGAGAAGCTGCCATTAAATAGGTGACTTTATATTATAGTGTACAGGCAGGGGTGTAGTGTGGGTGAAACCGGTGGAGCTCTTGCTCCAAGTGCTGGATTCTGCAGAGGGCGCTATGCATGGCATGTTTTTTTCTTTAAACATTTTAAATATAAACAGCCATGATTGCTCAATCCACTGGTCCAAAACAGAACTGCAGATGTACAGAAATAAAGTAGCTACTATATGCAGAGTCACAGAAGTACATACTTAGCCACTGGTCTGACACTGCACCACTAGAGGAGTCCAGTAACCAGCCACATGGATGCAACAGTGAAAAAAAGAAGAGGTCAAAAAGAGGAGCAGAACTGGTAAGAGCTGTAGAAAAGACAGAATGAGTAGAGCAACCTAAAAGTTAGGCAGGTGTGTGTGTGTGTGTGTGTGTGTGTGTGTGTGTGTGTGTGTGTGTGTGTGTGTGTGTGTGTGTGAAGGGTGGGTGCAACAGCATTGCTAGCAGGGCATCATTAATCTTCCTTTCATGGGTGTATAGATCCATGGAGCATGTTACTGAAGTGAGACTTGGTCTCAGTCTGTCTGTAGCTTCAAACCCAAATTCCACAGCTTTAATAGCAATTCTTTCAAATAGAACCTGTAGCTGCTTTCGGTATGACAGAACAATTATGTTATCTCATGGCCTCTCTCCCTTAGCTCATTGCCTAAAAGTGCATCATCAGGTACCAACAGAGGTGGATTTAGATCTCACAGGGCCCTGAGCAAGACACTGAATGGGGCCCCCTTCCTCAAACAATCCATAACACTACCTCACTGACAGCAGCACATCCCACCTCACTGACAGCAGAACACCACGCATCACTGACAGCAGCACATCACCACCTCACTGACAGCAACACATCACCTCCTCACTGACAGCAGCATATCCCCACCTCACTGACAGCAGAACATCCCCACCTCACTGACAGCAGCACATCACCACCTCACTGACAGCAGCACATCCCCACCTCACTGTCAGCAGCACATCACCTCCTCACTGACAGCAGCACATCACCACCTCACTGACAGCAGCACATCCCCACCTCACTGACAGCAGCACATCCCTACCTTCCTGACAGCAGTAGATCCCCACCTCACTGACAGCAACACATCACCTCCTCACTGACAGCAGCATATCCCCACCTCACTGTCAGCAGCACATCACCTCCTCACTGACAGCAGCACATCACCACCTCACTGACAGCAGCACATCACCACCTCACTGACAGCAGCACATCACCACCTCACTAAAATTAGCACATCCCGCCTCACTGAAAGCAGCACGTCTCCACCTCACTGACAGCAGCACATCCCCGCCTCACTGACAGCAGCACATCACCACCTCACTGACAGCAGCACATCACCACCTCACTGACAGCAGCTTATTCCTGCCTCACTGACAGCAGCACATCACCACCTCACTGACAGCAGCACATCACCTCCTCACTGACAGCAGCACATCACCCTCTCACTTACAGCAGCACATCACTGTTATACAGTTAAATGTTCATTCACTAAAACTAATTATGGTATGTCTAATATATATATATATATATATATATATGTGTGTGTGTGTCATCCTGTAATAAATATGTATAAGCAGATATCTGTGTATATACACAAATTAATTTATGAAAGGAGTATGTGGATGCATTTATTTATTTGATTAAAGCCATTTGTTTATTTATCTCATATATATCTAATATCTATCTATATACTCCTTTCATAAAATATTCTTCAAATAATTCATGAAATATTCTCTGTAAAGCACTTCTATAGTCTACAGCAGTGGTTTTCAAACAGTCCTCTGGACCCCACACAGTTCACGTTTTTAATGTCACCCAGCAGGTGCACAGGTGTAGTCATTACTCACTGATCAGTTTAAAAGATCGACAGGTGGAGCTAATTATTTCACTTGTGATTCTGTGAGAAGACCTGGAAAACATGCACTGTTTGGGGTCCTGAGGACCGAGTTTCAGAACCTGTGGTCTGCAGTATATAGAGGAAGGTACAGATGGAACTGGATAACAAGTGTTTCTAAGCAATAGTTTTCATATCAGGTGAGCTACTGTAGGATTGCTGTTCTGGGTTTCACCTGATTAGTACTGCTAGATTGATTGAGCAGCTGCCATTTTTGTTTGTTATGAGTTGCATGAAGGAACCAAGCATTAGAAGGACATGCTGGTTCTAGTAGTAGTTGGAGTTCCCAGGGGTGACTTCCAGGTAAGCTGGCTCTCAATTTGGATGCATTTTTGTATGTGCCTTAATCAGTAGGCCTTACATTGACAACATTTATATGTGCCTTTATCATGAGGCCTTATAATTGGTATATTTTACATTTAGGGTGAGCGGTTGGGCATAGGGCCCCCGGTGCTGGTCTGGCTGGGCCTCCTCAGGGCATCACCACTAAATACACATAGTTGCTTTTCACATCACATGTTATGTTTGTATTTTATTCATGTAATATTATTATTATTATTATTATTATTATTATTATTATCATCATTTATATGGCGCCACAAGTGTTCCGCAGCGCCTTACAAAGTACAAGAACAAATTGCAGACAAGTCACTTACAGAACAATACAATACAATGCAGGACATGGATAATATATATTTCTACATTAGCGACCATATCACCCAGATAAGCAACAGAGCATAAGCAACCAAGTGTTAGGTACCCTAGTGGTGAGTAAGAAATAAATTACACTAAAGTAAGGAGAAGCACAAGAGGGTAGATGGCCCTGCTCGTGAGAGTTTACATTCTAAAATATTTCACATATATTTTAACCCCCTTTTATCAACACTTATTAATTAGTCTTACACATCTATACTTTACACTGTACTGTCACTCTTTTTCCATTTTTCATGTGATGTCCTGGATGGATCCTGGGCTGGACATTTTTGGGGTGCACTGCACCCCAGATGTGAACCCCTTAGTGTTAGGGACTGCTACTGACAGAGAAGCCATGATGTGGCCTAGCAGCTTCCCATGGATTTGCAAATGCATGCAACTAATATCTCTGAATTTCTATGACCATATAGTCTTCATATATTGTTGCAAGTATAATTCAGTGTGCTGAGGAACAATAGGGGGTTAAACCCCCCTCCTTTTTCTTCTTAGTATGACCCCTCCCTTTCATGCGCCTGATTAGTACTGCTAGATTGATTGAGCAGCTGCCATTTTTGTTTGTTTGTTCTGGATTTCAGTTAGCAACTCTACCAGAAAAAGCTTATTTACTAAAGTGCAAGTTTTTAGAAGTGAAGATGTTGCTCATAGCTACCAATCAGATTCTACTTTTTATCTAGCAACTTCTAGAAGATAATATCTAGAATCTGATTGGTTGCTATGGGCAACAACTCCACATGTAAAAACCCGCACTTTAGTAAATATACCCCTCGGTCTCTATATATATAAGCTTGTGCTTGTATTCACTGCACACATCTCCAAACTAGGAGGTGGGAGTGAGGTACTCTATGGGAAACACCTGTCATGGAGTAATCAATAATAAATATAACATTTACTATACTAACTTGTCTTGTGACTGAAGTCCCTCATGACTACTTAAGAAAGAGACAGGATCTTAAATAAAAAAGTAAAATTTAAATAATCATGCAGTAACCTTACTTCCCCTATGAAGTTGGATGTTGGTGAGCTCTATTGCCCCAGATAGTAAAGGCATCACTGGCAGGCACCTCACCGCCTGCCCCCACCCCTACTTTCCCAAACAGTAAAGGTACTGCTAGACACCTCACCTCCCTCAGCCCTCCCCATTGATGCTAACAGTAAAGGCTACCCCATTGCTGCAAAAAGTAAAGGCCCTGCCAAACACCTAACTCTACCTAAGCCCCTGGGACATACACTACCTGCCCTAATCACACCCCAGCAACATATGCTACCCAACATACCCTCTGGCCACAGGACATACACTACCTTCCCTACCCTCCAGCCCTAGTGATATACACTACCTTCCCTACCCTCCAGCACTAATGACACATACTATCTGTCCTACCTCTGGCCCCAGAGACATGCCCTTTATACCCTACAACAAAACAACCACCTTGACCCCAGTAAGTTATACTACCCCCCCAGCACCCAGACATAAAGTGCACCCATATGGAGTAGGCACATACACTATACAACCTGTCCCCTGGCTCCTGAGAAATACTGTACCCTGTTCAAGTGGAGTTATACACTACGCACCCTATTCCCTGCCTTCTGGAACATACACTACTCACCCTAGTGGTCCAAGGGACATACCCTACCTGTCCTACCCCCAGCCACAGGAAAATAAACTGCCTGCCCTATGCCCCTGGTGAGTGGGCTACACACTACCCTCTCTCAGGGCCGGCTATAGGGGTGTTCGACCAGTGTATCCCTCCAAGTGTAAACAATAACATCTCTCACAGAGACTGCTCACAGAATAGCAGCAAATAATAATAATTTTATTATTACCAGTTATTTATATAGCGCACACATGCTCCGCATCGCTTTTAAAGAGAAAAGTTGTCCATTCACCTCAGTCCATGCCCCAGTGGAGCTTATAATCTATCACATGCACACACATACACATTACAGTTAATTTTGTTGAGAGCCGAATAACCTACCAGTATATTTTTTGAGTATGGGAGGAAACCCACGCAAGTACAGGGAGAATATATAAACTCCACACAGTTGGGGCCATAGTGGGAATCGAACCCATAACCTCAGTGCTGTGAGGCAGTACTGCTAACCATTACACCATCTGTCCTGCCAAAATAACTGCCTCAGTTACAATCATACACATCAGTGCCTCACTGAAATACACATTTCTGACAGAAAAATGTCAACTAATGCCAAAATTACTTCATAACTCAAAGGACATGACACCAATTCTGGTGCAAAGAACTTAAACAGGACTTAACCTGAGGAGCTACTTCGGAATCCAGCACAGCAAATAGAGAATATACATGCCAGCCCTGACCCTAATGTAGCATTAGAACTTCCTACCAGTACAATTCACTGCTCAACACATATTTTCTTTCCAAAATGAACCACTCCTAAAGTGACACTAGTCATTAATGTCCAACTGTTTAAACAACTTATTCTGAATTTTAAACTCTGTTATCCAGTCAAATGTTTATTTATTTAAAATAATTAAAATGAAACAGCCTGGGGCGTGGCTTGGATGTGGATCCGGGAAGACGTGCTCTTGATAGCACTCCCGGCGATCAAGCACAAAAGAAAGGCTCACGGGTGCACCAGTGACTGGTGAGTGGCTACTATACGAAGCGGCAGTCCTCCAGAGCCTGCCGCATAAGTCTAAGTCGTTTCGCGGCATACTCGTCTCTGGTCCTTGTTCGGGCCTAGCACTGAGGCTGAGACCGCGGCCTCGATTTCAGGCCAGCACGATCGCGATGGAAACCGGAAGTGAGGAGACGCCGGAATATATACTGCTCTCTGCCTGCGGCACTACATAATCGGGCTGCTAAGGTGGGCACAGTAGTACTGGTAAAAGAACAAAGGGGTCCCAGATTATTATATTTGAGGATACACTACTGTGGTGTAATACACAAAGCTAGTAGTGAAGCAGGCCATATTGGATAACATTCAGGCCTTGAATGTTAGACTGACAGGAGGGGTCTTCCTGGATACATATAGAGATCCACAGAGCTAATATCACCCTGCTTTTCCCCCACAACCACTGGATGAGACATCAATAATAAGTGGCACTGCTGGACAGGTCATACTCATTTTCCATGATTATCCCTCACTCCAGGTGGTATTAAATTTACACTCCATACTCTCATTATAATTATGAAGTAGAGAATATCTCCTACACAGAGCCCTGTTGTTACCCGCAACTTCTTTATTTCAATATTACCGAGACTATAAAGCCTTATAATATATAGATTTTCTATGGAAAAATATTTTTCTGCACCAGCCACGCTGAAGCCGCAACAGCAGAGACAGGAAAAACGTCGAGCTGAAACGGTAATGTCTCCAGGAAAGGATAAAGATCCTGCAGCTAAGAAAGTAATATTACCTCAAGACACTAAGTCTTCTAAACAGAATCGTAGTGTGTCAGACGCTCCCATTACTTATAGCGATGTGGTGGAAGCCATTAAAACAACAATGGGTCCACTCTAGTCGCAAGCTGTTTCAGATATCATGTCACAGTTGAAAGAGTTAACACATAGAGTTACTGTAACAGAACAAAGGATGGGAGAAGTCTTTCAGGATGTCTCACAACTAAAGCACACAGTGAAGAAATTAGAGCAAGACAACTTCCATTTATGGCACAAACTAGACGACCTAGAAAATAGGTCCCGTCGAAATAATACTAGACTTGTTGGACTCCCAGAATCAATTAAAGGCCCAGCATTGGCTCATTTTGTTCGTAATACCTTACCCAAATTACTTGAAATTGAAGAAGAATGTAGTGACTTAGTGGTGGAGAGAGTTCATAGTCTGGGCCAAGCTCCCAATTCATCTAACATGCGTCCAAGAGTTGTCCTTTTTAGATGTCTTAATTACCTACATAAACAGGCATTTTGGGCGGCTTCAAAGAAAAGAACCATGCCAATTCTTTGGGAGAGTACGAAGCTCTCTCTTTCAAGACTATTCTGTAGAATTATCTAGAGCAAGGAAAGCGTTTTCCTCTGTCTATTCACAACTAGCTGCAGATAAACGCAAATTTGCCCTTATTTACCCAGCCAGACTTCGACTTTTTGAAGGTTCAACGTATAAGGACTTTACCAATCCTTCAGATGCTATGGCTTACATCCGTTAGGAACAAGAAGCTTTGTCTCAGGATATTTCTGATACTATTGTTACACCAACATGATCTCATTTTAACTAAATTGGCCAAACTTATAAAAAGTGGACAACGTTTCGACTGATACCATTTCTACCGGTTCAATAGAGGTTGATGTCCTAAAAAATAGTCTGCATAATTATTTCATCATTGGATAAGTATATTTTGATTAATAATTGATCTTTATCCTTACGTGATCTTGAAAGATTTTCCACTAGATTATAGAAATATTATCTTTGCATTTTTTGTTTTTCTATTTACCTTAGTGATAAGGACATTATAATATTAGCTCTCTTGATTAATAATTTTTAGAGGGTTATGACAAGAGGCTCTGTAGACATTATTGTCTAAATATGTTTCTTGGTTTATTGATGCAAATATTGTTTTGCCTAATAATCTTTGGGCTAGAGTTCATTGACATAATATCAAATTAGAGTATGATATGCTTTGTCTTCCCCCTGTCTTTGTCTGTTTGTTCTTCTTCCCCTGTGGTTTTTCCTCCCCCAGTACTTTATATCATTTTAAGAAAAATGGAAATGTATGACTTCAGGTATATAAGATTTATTCTTATAATTATTATAACCTTCTATGAGTCACTATGGCGCTTAAGATTGGCACATGGAATGTAGGAGGAATAAATTCTCCTGTGAAGAGACGTAAAATTCTCATGTATCTCTCTAAACAACAAATAGATATTGTATGTCTTCAGGAAACTCACTTGACGGCAGAAGAGACAACTAAATTACAAATGCTCCAGTGGAAATTAATAGCAGCTGCTCCCTTTAATTCTAAATCGCGAGGGGTTGTTATTCTGGCCAAAAGATCCATTCCTTTATCTGTTATCTCTATGGACGCTGATCCAGACGGTCGCTATGTCATAATTAAAATATGTATCCATAAGACTAACTATGTGCTTTGTAATATATATGCTCCAAACATATATAAATAATCCTTTTTTCAGTCATTGTTAACTAAACTATTGGTATATGATTCTGACTCAATGATAGTATGTGGTGATTTCAACCTAATTTCATCCTCATATTTAGACAGATCCCAGAAAACCTCTTCTACAATATCTTTACCTAAGTTAGGAGTCCCAACTATAGCATCTAGACTTCAATTAGTAGATGTTTGGCGGGCTATTAATCCTATTGAAAAAAATTATACGTGTCTCTCTTCAGCTCATCATACTTTTTCACGAATAGACTACATTTTGGCATCTCACTCACTTTTTCCACAAGTTTCAAAGGCAAAAACTGAGTCTATAGTTTTATCTGACCATGCGTTGGTCTGGATGATTATTCAGACAACTCTAGATAGAGGTCCATATCGACATTGGAAATTTCCAGCATACCTTTCGCAGTCTATTTCTTTCTGTAATAAATTGGAAACAGGGTGGATGGATTATAAACACACTAATATATCTCATGCTGAGTCTAATCCGTCATTATTTTGGCAAACAGCTAAATCAGTCCTTCGTGGCAATATTATTTCATATGTTTCGGCGGAGAATAAGAGACTAGCTGTTGCATATTCAGATATTCAAAATAGACTCACTAATGCGTTTCAATTATTTAAAACGAACCCGTCAACCTCATCAAAAGAGGCATATAATGAAGCTAAAATTCATTTCGATGAATACATGAAAAATAAAGGAGACAGACATCTATTTTTGATTAATTACAAATTTCATAAATTTGGCAACAAAACTGGGAAATTGTTATCTAATTTGTTGCAAGGAACCAGGAAACCAATGGTTGTTAACCCATTACAAAATGACGATGGCTCTTTGACCACCTCAAGTAGCCAAATTACAGAGGTTATGAGATCATTCTATGCCAAACTTTACTCACTTAATGTTACTTCCACTGAATCTAATAATATTGCTTCTTCTTGGTGGGATAGTCTCTCGTTCCCTCAGATACAAACAGACTTAGCAAACTCTGTAACAGATCCTATAACACGAGGAGGTCACAGGGGTTGTGCAGGAGCTGAAGTCTTCTAAAGCCCCCGGACCAGACGGCTTATCGTCAGAATTTTATAAAATCCTTTTACCAAGGATTGGAGACACATTGGTCTCATTTTATAATCATATTATCAACACCAAAACAGTTCCACTTTACTTTAATTCTGCAATAATTAAAGTTTTACCTAAAACTGGTAAAGATTTATCACTCCCAGGTTCTTACAGACCGATATCTTTACTTAATATCGACTATAAGATATTGACAAAAATTTATGCGGAAAGATTGAAACAAATCCTTCCACAAATCATACATACGGATCAATCCGGATTTATTATGGGTCGCCATTCGGTAGTAAATGTTAGAAGACTGTTAGCTGCAATTCAGCATCTTCGACTTTCTCAATGCTCCAATCCCCATATGATAGTTTCCTTTGACGCCGAAAAGGCATTTGACCTTGTGATTTGGGAACATCTTTATTCAACATTAATTAAATTTGGTTTCCCTCTATCTTTTGTTGATGTTTTAAAAACATTATATACGAACCCACTCTCACAGGTCTCTTGCAATGGATATATTTCTTCACCATTTGAGATATACAGAGGAACACGGCAGGGATGTCCTCTATCTCCACTCTTATTTGCCATGGCAATTGAACCCTTGGCTATAGCATTAAGAGTATCCCCGCATGTAGAAGGAATTTCAATTGGTGACGTCACTTTGAAAATTGCGCTTTTAGCTGACGATATGCTGCTTTTCATTTCCAATCCCCAGGAATCATTCCCAGCAGTGATGGATCTCATATCCTCTTTTGGATTGATTTCGGGGTATAAAGTTAACTTAGATAAATCTGAGGTAATGCCTATATGTGGATCAAAGACTTACTTTAATTCTTTACCATTTATACCATTATTTTCTGGTGTTTCAAACACACTTAAATATTTAGGTGTTCACATTACTTCAGATTTATCACACTTATTTGAGGCCAATTATATACCAATGATAGCTAAAATAAAATCATTGCTAGATAATTGGAAATCCTTACCCCTTTCATTATTGGGGAGAATAGCGGTAATAAAATCTATTATCTTTCCAAAAATTTTCTACTTGATGCAAATGCTTCCGATTGGTTTGTCCTTAAAAGACATTAAAATTCTCAACAAAAATCTCTTACATTTTCTATGGCAAGGTAAACGCCCTCGTATAGCACAGACTAGGTTAACTAATACTCGATCTAAAGGAGGTTTTGGTCTCCCAGATCTAAAGAGTTACTCGTTATCCAATCATTAATATAACGGAAAAATATAGATATCAGACAAAGAAGAGTATACAGATAGACTATTGGATTGGGCATTATTCTCACCATACTCCCCTAGTGCATTATTTATTACATTCCAAAATTAAAGATATTCCTCCTCTTATTTTACAAAATATTATCTTTAAAGATACTTATTATGCGTGGATTTCTATTAACAAAAAGTTATGAAGTAATTATTTATATTCCCCGTACATTCCCTTATGGGGTAACCCAGCCTTTCCTCCCTCTTTGACTAACAGCAATTATCTTAGATGGAGAGAGAAAGGCCTATCAAGTATCACCAAAGTTTTTGATCCAGGTGGCTCCTTATTGTCTTTCGCTGATTTACAACAGAAGTATCATTTGCCAAAACAACATTTTTACATGTATTTGCAAACAAGACATTACATATCTACTGCTCCTTTAGTTTCCGATAATGACATTGAATCTACTACTCTTAGATCACTTTTAAAACTATTAGTTAATGTCCCATACAAAATCAACATGTTATATGCACATTTGGTTAATAATTTCTCGGCTGCTCAGTGGATATCATTACATAATATATGGAAGAAAGATGTGATAGCCATACCTGACTTTTCTGATTTAACAATGCACCTAGAATCAACTTTAAGAAAATTGCAATCATCATACTTGCAAGAAGTACACTTGCGGACGATTCACAGGGCATATATTTCTCCAGCACAGCGTAAATACATGGAGTCTGAAACGGGCGTTTGTCCCAAATGTCACATGGCAGATGCTACATTTATCCATTGCATGTGGGAATGTAGAAAGGTACGGAAATTTTGGTACAAAGTTGTCCAAATGATTAATAACATATTTACATTAAATTTATCACCTAACCCATTAGCATGTCTATGTGCTAATTTCCAACATTGGGATTTAGGGACACATAAAATGGCAAAACTCTCATTAATTATTAATATAGTTACGGTAGCAAAAAAAGTAATTTTAGTACATTGGATTAATAGATCGTCTCCTTCTTTGATGGAAGTCAAATATAAATTACTACAATTAGTATATTATGACAGAAGGTCAACTTTACCTGACATAAATAAAGGAGTGAAAAAATGTTATGATAAATGGGAACCTTATATTATAACATTAAATAAATCCACTCAAGACCACATTTTTCAGTTGTTTGAAAATACGGATTGGATACTACTTCGATGTTTATCTTTTTTCATCAAGACCTAAATAGAAATGATATGGGTTTATAGTTCATATCCATTTCCCATTGCTACTTTAGCTATTGTTAGACTCTAATTATAGTCAACTTGATAAAGACAATGTCGTCTAAATTATTTTGGCACATCTCTTTAACTCCTCTTTCCCTCCCCCCTCTTTTTCTTTTTCTTTCCTTCCCTGCTTTTCCTGACTTTCCTTATGTGTTATCCGTCCCTTGTCAGTATTTGTTAGTGCTTTTTCTCACTTAATTCAGATAATTACTGAGAATTGTTCTATATATATATAAAGCACTTTAGAAAATATTATAGATTGCCTGTACTGAGATGCAGACAAAGTTATTCTCTAGTCTTAGTTAAACTATAATTATACTTTACTGCTATCTCATTTATGTGTCATTCTGCTAGTAATATAAACTTATTCCTTTATATAAAATGGAATAATATATTGGTACCTGTATTTTCCACATATATCTGTATTTGTGTACCGGTGTATTTATACAGTTTTTATGCATGTGAGTATATGTGAGTACATATATATATATGTATACAACTTTTGGATGTTATATTGGTAAAAATCAATAAAAAATTACTTTAAAAAAAAATAAATGAAACAGCCTTTTTGAAATTTTTTATCTCCTATTCTGGGTCTGTTTGCCTGAATATCAACTCCACATAACTATTTTGTCACAACAGGGACCATTTCATTAGATAGATATATCACTCTTGGGTGTGCGGCAGTGCTCTAATATACACACGCTTTGGGTGGATGATTGCACACCAAGGAGTGCGCATATCAGAACTTGACCAGACACCCGAGAATTGTATATCTATCACATAACATATGTCATGCTATTTTTTATATTTGACTTTTGTTTACAACACAATGGACCTCATTCAGAGGCGATCGTTAGTTGCAAGTGGTCGCACTGAATCAGGGTGGCCGCTTGCATCCTGAACGACCACCTCCTTGTCGATTGCTAAGGTGTGGGTTATCACCCACAGCTCTAGCAACAACATGGGTGATAGTCAAGATGGTCAAGACCATTGCGACCATCGGGGCTTATGACCAGACCCTAAGGTTGGGTCTGGGCACTCGTAAGCCCCAGGGAGCTTCCTGCTCTGATCGAGCTGGAAGCACCCCACCGACATCAGCAATGATGTCAGTGGGGCCACCCCCAAACGGCAAGCATTCCGACTGGAACGCCTCCGTTTGGCCAGGCACGCCCCCTGCCCGCCCACCAAATGGGGTGAGCTGTCACTCACCATTGACAGCTCGCCCTGTTTGCTGCGAGACCCCTAGCGATGGAGCACACGTCGCTAGCCGGGTCTCACGTATGCGCACGAAAGAGCCGGCTCCGTCATGCGCATGCTCAGTGGGGCAACATCGAGTCAGTTGCGAGCACACAGCGCTTGCGACCGACTCTGAATGACCCCACAATGTCTCACTTTACTTATTTAGAATGTTGATTTTATTCTTATCTGAATCTTCCCTGTAGGTTGTATAAAAGGAGAAACTATGATTGACATCAGTTTAGGATCCATCGTTCATCATCTTTTTGTTATTAGTGAATTTTTTAAAGAGATCACTATACTAAAATTAAGAGAGTCGTGTATTATGGAACTGAACAAATGGGTGAACACCCGCACTGGGGCTTTCGACTGGACTCATGCATCTAAGATTGTTACCGAGCTGGGAGGCATCAGGTAAAATATGATTCTAAATATACAAGAACATAAAGGATAAGTCTATTTTAAAAAATAACTAAAATGTAACTTAAAGAACTGTTTTAGCTTTGAATGTCGATCAGAGAGTTAGCTGATAGTGAATATTTCCTTGTTGGTGGCCAGTATACCTCCCGATTCAACAGTTACAGTTGTGCAGATAGCAATTCAGGGAAGAAATCATTAAATAAGATACCTTACACATAAACAGCACACAGGGACTGATTCTTATGCACGCAGTTTAACTGCGATAGCATGCTAATCCATTGCAATCGCAATGTAAACTCAGAACTACATAAGGACACCCACTTTCCATTGCACATATCCATAAAACCGTCGGTACAATCGAGCACCTCACGCACACTTGCACAAGCTCTGACCTTTCTCAGGAATCGCTAACAACCACGCACACTATGAGACCTCAGACTGTGTATGGGATCACAGTGGATAATCTATGCATGCCCCTACAATGGCATGCAAATGCACTGCAATGCCTGCATTTCACCGACCACCCCACCATCACTACCCACAAATGACGATTTCTGTCAATCACTGTGCGTAGCCGCTGCAATCCCAGTCCCCATCGCAGCAGACAGTTCGCGCACACACACACTGCGATGCATATGCAGAGCACAACAATTGCCCAATTGCGTGAGTAATTGCAGTTTTTTTGTGTGGCTAAGGCAGTGTTTCCCAAACTAATATACAATAACAAACAAAATAAAAATTGCGCTCCAAATCAATGGTGCTGCAGTGGCCGCTAGGGTGATCACTTAACACCCTTTCTTCAACACCAAATAAAACACAGTACTTGCGGTCACTTACACGCTTCTGGAGTAAATACCAATGACAGAATGGTAACTTGTTGAGAGGATTCCCCTTAAACAGAAAATCCTATATTCTATTCATGTAGAAGACCCTCCTTTATTTTGGTCAATAATGGTTTCCGCAAAAAATGGGTATATAAAATATATATAGTGAAGTACAGCTTTATTATTTGAAAACATCCATAAAACATATCCAGTAGAGAAGCAGCGTACCAGATCTATAGGGGTGTAGGACAGCACACACCCAAATGAGCCAAAATAGGGTATAAACAGGCACCTCCCGGGATGGGTCCATGTGAAACCCTGGTCTCCTGTGTGGATGTCCTCAACTCCCTTCACCTGGTATCCTTTTCTCTACCTCTCCTTGCTCACCAACGCATTTCTGCTCATGTGGAGCCTTTATCAAGGTGTAAATACTATAATGGCTAGTACTTCCTTAAATACCCTTAGATCTCTTACTATTGGTGGGTTCTTAATTTGCTTTGAACCCGACCACCAACTACTCTATTCGCATACCATCCACTCCCCTCACAAGGGGGATTCCCTAAATATGCTTTCCCCTTAAAATATCCATTTATTGACCTGTAAAAGATGTGAAAAATATAAATCAAACGGCGTGCATTACATTCAATGGAACGCACGCTCTTTCCGGTTCCCGTCACTCCTTCCGGAAATACCACTTCTAAATGTATGGCGTGCGTTCCATTCAATGGAACGCACGCTACATCCTGTTCTCGTCACTCCCTTGACTTCCGTAAGTGACGTTAGATTGTCACTCCACGGGGGCTGTTATCTCAACTACCATCCAAAGACAGCGTGCGTTCCATGAAAAATGAAGTGCACGCTCCCTCCGATCTCCATATTTTGTTTAATTGCCAGATCACGTGGGGTCACCATCTTAATTTGTGCTCCAGCTTATGGAGCGCAAATCGCTTCCGGATTTTCTCTGTCCAATAGCCTCAAGAATCTCATTTAGCTATTTTTAACAGATAGGCTACCTTGATTATCAACATATGATATCAGTAATGAACAAGTTAATTTCCTTGATTTAACTTTATATATTGAAAATGGAATTCTTAAAACAAAATCCTATTTTAAACCTACAGATAGTAATTCATATCTGTCCACTAGAAGCAACCATCATCCAATATGGATTAAGAATGCCCACAAAGGGCAAATGAGGAGAATTTGTCGTAACTGTACAGATAAAAAAGTATTTAAAGATCAAGCTGAAAATTTGAATCAGAAATTTATGTCTAAGGGGTATGAAGAAATTGCTTAAATAATTATATTGCTGATTTAGCAGATGTTGACAGAACTATCTTATTAGAACCTAAGGAAATAAAGAACAAGGAAGCGATTACTTTACCTTTTATTACCACATATAGTAAACAATGTAAGGAGTTGGAAAGTGTGATTAAGAAACATTGGCACTTATTAACCAGGGACTCCTTGTTGAAATCCTTTATTCCACAAAAGCCACATTTTGTGTATAGAAAAGCTGGGAATTTAAAAAATAAATTAGTAAAAAGTGCAATCCCACCTAAGAGATCAGGAAGATTAAACACGTTGGGGTTTCACAGATGTGGTTTGTGTTTAATGTGTAGGAATCACAATGTACAGGAAAGTAAAATAGAAGAATTTAAATCTTCTACCACAAAGAAAAATTACCGCATAAAAGATTTTATTACATGTCATACTAAAAAAAGTATCTATGTGGTAGAGTGTGAATGCGGCCTACAATATGTGGGTCGCACCTCAAGAGCTTTGAAAGATAGATGGGCTGATCATCTGCGTAATATCAGAAATGGCGTAGAGAATCATTCATTGTCTAAGCATTTTAAGGATGTAAATCTCTTAAATCTGTTATAATTATACAGTCAGTTCAAAAGCACTGGAGGAAAAATAAAATTGAACAAAATTTAGCTCAAATGGAAATGAAATGGATATATGAAATGGGATCTCTGGCACCGGGGGGGTTAAATTTAGAGTTTGAACTAAAGTGGTTTTTATAGGTTTTTATAGTATATATTTTATTATTTATTTTTTATAAAAGCTCTATCACCGATATATTTATATTTTTATAAATTTTTATATTGTATATGTACACATTGTTATTGATTTTGTACGATTTTATATAACCCTGCTATTACTTGTATTTATCACCCACGGGATGGTGAAGTGGGGAAAACCTGGATAACCCATTTGACTAGCTATAGCAAGTGGGATACTTGAGTCTATTCGATATAGTAAATCCGGAAGTGATATGCACTACGTAAGTTGGAGCGCAAAAAAGATGATGACCCTATGTAGTTTGATAATCAAGGTAGCCTATCTGTTAAAAATAGCTAAATGCGATTCTTGAGACTATTGGATAGAGAAAATCCGGAAGCGATCTGCGCTCCATAAGCTGGAGCGCAAATTAAGATGGTGACCCCACGAGATCCGGCGATTAAACAAAATATAGAGATCGGAGGGAGCGTGCGCTCCATTGTATGGAACGCACGCCATCTTTGGACGGTAGTTGAGATAACAGCCCCATATGGAGTGACATTCTAACGTCACTTCCGGAAGTCAAGGGAGTGACGAAAACAGGATGTAGCATGCGTTCCATTCAATGGAACGCACGCAATACATTTAGAAGTGGTATTTCCGGAAGGAGTGACAGGAACCGGAAAGAGCGCGCGTTCCATTGAATGGAACACACGCCGTTTGATTTATAATTTTCACATCTTTTACAGGTCAATAAATGGACATTTTAAGGAGAAAGCATATTTAGAGAATCCCCCTTGTGAGGGGAGTGGATGGTATGCGAATAAAGTAGTTAGTGGTCGGGTTCAAAGCAAATTAAGAACCCACCAGTAAGAGATCTAAGGGTATTTAAGGAAGTACAAGCCATTATAGTATTTACACCTTGATAAAGGCAACACATGAGCAGAAACGCATTGGTGAGCAAGGAGAGGTAGAGAAAAAGTTACCAGGTGAAGGGAGTTGAGGACATCCACTCAGGAGACCACGGTTAAACACGGACCAATCCCGGGAGGTGACTGTTTATACCCTATTTTGGCTCATTTGGGTGTGTGCTGTCCTACACCCCTATAGATCTGGTATGCTGCTTCTCTATTGGATATGTTTTATGGATATGTTTTAAAATAATAAAGCTTTACTTCACTATATATATTTTATATACCTTTTTTTGAGGAAACCATCATTGACCTAAAGAAAGGAGGGTCTTCTACATGAGAAGAATATGGGATTTTCTGTTTAGGGGGAATCCTCTCAAGAAGTTACCATTCTGTCGTTGGTATTTACTCCAGAGGAGCGCAAGTGACTGCAAGTACTGTGTTTTATTTAGTGTTTCCCAAACTGTGCGCAATGGCACCCTGGGGTGCCTCAGGACACTTGCAGGGGTGCCTCAGGTTGGTGGTCCATCACCAAATCCAAATATTTATGGTCAATGTAATGTAAATATGTGGATAAACAGAAGCACAAACCTGTCCACCACCATATAACTGACCCTAAGGATGACATGGAAGCACAATTTACTTCACTACATTTGTTTTCTGAATTTCTCAATAACAAACTTTTGACTTAGGGCTGCCATGAAAACACTGCTGATACTCTAGGGCACCGTGATTCAGAAAATTTTTGAGAACCACTGGGCTAAGGTATAAAGAGACTGAAGTGAAACATACAGTTCTGCACTGTCACTTGAACCAGCTGTATTATATAATGTTATGGGTTTATTATTTTAGTGTGGAAGAAGAAGATAAGGAAGAAAAGTTGAAGGAAACAATTAAACGCATTGGGAAAATTGACTTCAGCAAAGAAAACCTCACAGATCCGGTGATGTTGCCACAAGCCGACTGTATAGTCACTGCATGGGTGCTGGATGTGGTTAGTCAGGACCAACAAGAATACATCAGAAACCTAAGGAAGATGTCAAAGTTGCTTAAGCCTGGTGGAAACTTTATTGTAATTGGGGCTCTAAATTCCACTTATTTCACAGCTGGTAATGATAGGATACATGCATTTAAATGTGATGAAAGCTTTGTAAGAAAGACCCTCACTGATGAAGGATTTGTAATTAGTTCTTGTGAGGTACTTGATAGAAAAGTAGAGAGTGACCTCTTAGATTATAAGCAATTGATGGTCCTTACTGCTGTCAAAGGGAATACTTAGGATGTCTGAGTAGTGGCCATTGGTTTGATAGATGATTCCTTCAAAAGCTACTGATCTATGAGAGTTATTCTTACCTTCTATAGCCCTCAGCCATTTACTAAATCTTACATACTGTGCAGCTCTTGTCGTGTGGCATAGATAACGTTTACTGTATATTAAAAAAAAGTAATTTTCAGAAAATGTTCATTATTTTTTTTAACTTGTGTTTCTAATAAAACAAAACTAAAAAATAATGCTAAAATGGTTTGTTTTTGTGTTTTATTCTACAAAGCAAGGAGTTGGGGCATATAATGGGTAGAGGTTCTGATACTATGGAAAGAGGTGCTGCCACTCAACTAAACTGCTGAAGGTCCTGTGGTCATGTTAGTGTCTCTCTGGCCTATATAGTAACTACAAGAAACAACAAAAGGTATCCCCCAGCACTCAAAATGATATCAGCAAAAAAGATTTGAAAAACTACATGATGGTAGATAAATCAGAGATCTTAGTTGCATACGTTTGCAAAATTATGTGTAAGCCTCCAGGCCATGTCACGGCATCTCTGATACTGGAGGTTTCTAATTCTAAGTCAAAGTCCAGGACGCGGAACCCCAAAAAGCCAGCAAAGGCCAGACACCCCAGGGTAGCACACCAGTGAAATACTAAGTGTTAGTTATACCCCTTTTACACCAGAGCTAAAACCTGGGTTATTGAAGTGTTAACCCGGGCAGCTCCCTGGTGTAAAAGGGGAGAGGGTTGGATCGCAGGGTCAAGTGACCCGGCAATCCAACCCAGGTAAATAGCAGGGTTTAACATGGGTATAGCCCATGAAACCCTGCTGTGAGAACAGTGCACTAAGGGGCATGATGACCTGGAGTGCGCTGCAAGCTGGCCGATTGGTCCAGCTTCAGTGGAGCTTGGAGATGACATCATCTCCAAGCGACCACTTACAAGCCGGAAAAGCCGGGTCTATACAGATCCGACTCCGGTGTGAGCGGCGCCGACTCGGGAATATCCCGAGTCGGTGCCGGCAAAATTCTTGGTTTGATCCGGATAGGAACCCTTTTCCAACTCCGGGTCAGACCTGGAATTTTGGTGGAAAAGGGGTATAAGTGTTAATAATAATTAGAGATGAGCGTTTCAGATTCTGTGGAATCCGAACCGCTCTGAACATAGGGGATCCGAATCCACCCGAACCCTGTTGTGGCGTTCCCCACCTGACTCGGATCCCCATTTGGGGCCGAACAGCGGCCTCCTGATGTCGGATTCTCGCGAGAGAATCCGACGACAGGGCTCCTCTAGTGTAGGGCAGAATGCTGTGATAGCGGTCTGCCCTACAGAGAACAAACACACAGCCACCAGCGGCAACTGTGTGTTTGTAATAGCAGCCAATGAGAGTCAGGCAGACTCTCATTGGTTTCTGCACGGAGGGAGCCGGTTTGAGCTCACTCATAAGCTCCATCTTCCGGCTCCCTATGCGCATAATAGAGCAGCAGAGCGGGACGGACGGTGGCAGGAGCAGGGATTCAGGTAAGTTTTTTTTTTTATTTTTTATTTGTGTGTTTTTAAGGGGGTGCTACTGGGGGGCATGCTAATGGGGGCACTGATACTGGGGGGCATGCTAATGGGGGCACTGCTACTAGGGCGCATGCTAATGGGGGCACTGCTACTAGGGCGCATGCTAATGGGGGCATACTACTGGGGGTCATATTACTGGGGGCACTGCTACTGGGCAGCATACTACTGTGGGGCATACTACTGTGGGGCATACTAATTGGGGCACTGCTACTGGGGGCACTACAACTGGGGGGCACTGCTACTGGGGGCACTGCTACTTGGGGGCATGCTAATGGGGGCACTGCTACTTGGGTGCATGCTACTGGGGGCACTACTACTGGGGGCATGCTAATGGGGGCACTGCTACTGGGGGCCATACTACTGGGGGGCATACTACTGGGGGCATACTAATGGGGGCACTGTTAATGGGGGGTTCTTCTAATGGGGGGCACTGCTACTGGGGGGCATACAACTGGGTGCATGCTAATGGGGGCATTTACTGGGGGCATACTACTGGGGGGAATACTACTGGGGGCATGCTAATGGTTGCACTGCTACTGGGGGGCATACTACTGGGCGGATGCTAATGGGGGCATTTACTGGGGGGCATACTACTGGGGCACATGGTAATGGGGGCACTGCTACTGGGGGGCATGCTAATGGGGGCACTGCTACTGGGGGGCATACTACTGGGTGCATGCTAATGGGGGCATTTACTGGGGGCATACTACTGGGGGGAATACTACTGGGGGCATGCTAATGGTTGCACTGCTACTGGGGGGCATACTACTGGGGGGATGCTAATGGGGGCATTTACTGGGGGGCATACTACTGGGGCACATGGTAATGGGGGCACTGCTACTGGGGGGCATGCTAATGGGGGCACTGCTACTGGGGGGCATACTTCTGGGTGGCATGCTATTGGGGGCACTACTACTGGGGGCATGCTAATGGGGGCACTACTACTGGGGGCATACTACTGGGGGGCATACTACTACTGGGGGTACTGCATAGGGGGCCCTATTACTAAGGGGACTGCATAGGGGGAACCACTACTGGGGGCATTGTTTAAGGGACACCACTGCTGGGGGCATTGTATAAATGGCACTACTACTGTGGGCATTGTATAAGGGGCATTACTACTGTGGGCTTTGTGTATAAGGGTCACTACAGTGGGCATTGTGTAAAAGGGGCACTACTGTGTGTTGTAACATAAATAAGAGACACTACTTTATGGTGTAATGTGAATCGGGGACACTATGTGCGGTGTTATGTGAATAAGATTGTGCACTGTGACTCCTAGGGTGTTAGCACACTTTGTAAACAAGTACTGTGATTCTGCTGGCCTTACCCCACTGGGTAGGTGCACTACTTTTAAATTCTGCCACTGCTGTGTGGCAATGTGTCATTGATGTGCTTTAAACTGTGGTGTCTGTGATGCTGCTTTGTCGATTGGTAACCAGTCAGCTCACTCCAACCTTTGGCCAATAATGGTGAAAACCATAATTTAAACTGTGAAGTCGTCTAAATTGACTGTAAATGACTGGAAATTAAGGAAGAAAGGAAGGAAGAAAAAAAAGCCCAATTTATATGATTTTGGCTTTTTTTTGTTAATTTTTGTAAAAAAATCCAAATCCAAATCCAAAGCCAGTCACCGCAGTTTTTCAAATCCAAATCCAAAACCAAAGCCGGACGACGAATTAGAACCAAATCCAAATCCGGCAAAAATGGTCCAGGTGTAATCTAAAAGCTAAATAAAGTAGTATTAGTAGAAAATAAGTATTACTAAAGAGATAAATAGAGTGTTCTAGTATGCCACCCCAATGCAGTCCAGCCAAACTAACCCAGGGAGCACCGCGCCACAAACTCATCCCCAAAAATAACATACAATCAAGGGTATATAATTGCACAATGTAAGGCCACATGATAATGGCACATACATAAACATATCTACAAATGAGAACCAGCTTACCTTAGAGTAACCAAAAGGTTCTCCTAATGGCACTACAGGAACCAGCATGCCCTCCAAATGCTGGTCCCATCTATGCCTCTCAGACTTGCAATGCATATTGGCAGCTGCTCAATCACCTTAGTAATACCACTCAGGTACATGAAAGGGAGGGGTTATTCTATACAAGAAACAACAATATCCCCCAGCACTCAAAATGATATCTGCAAAAAAGATTTGAAAAACTACATGGTGGTAGATAATTCAGAGATCTTAGTTGCATATGTTTGCAAAAATATGTGTAAGCCTCCAGGCCACGTCACGACATCTCTGATACTGGGAATTTCTAATTCTAAGTCAAAATCTGGGGCGCGGAACCCCAAAAAGCTAGCAAAGGCCAGACACCCCAGGGTAGCACACCAGTAAAAGACTAAAAGTGTTAGTAAGTGTTAATAATAATATTAATAAATCAAAAGCTATGTGTTAGGAGGTGATACACAGGTGAAGGGTGAAATTGGCCCTGTATCAGAGAAAGCATAGAAAATGATAGTGACATGAAAGAAATGAAGACGAACAAGCACCTCCAAACTTACAAAAATGCTTAAATCTAAAAGTAGGAGCCATCACTGGTGGTGATAGAAAGAGCAAAATCTGAGCGATAAAGGGAGCAAGTGGTGGCAGGTGCAGAACTAGCGGCGGTGTAGCCGGTGCATTGCACCGGGCCTGTTGTGGTGCAGAGGACCATAGCTGCCACTAGTGTAGTGCAGACCACAGTGAGCACGGTCCATACTATACAATAACAAACACACAGCCACCAGCGACAGCTGTGTGTTTGTTATAACAGCCAATGAGATTCAGACAGGTGCTCATTAGCTGCTGTATCCACGGAGGGAGCTGGATAAAGCTCACTAATGATCTCAGCCTTCCGGCTCCTCCAGCAGCGGGTGATGGGAGAGACAGCATGATGTCTCTCCCATAGTGCAGGAGAAGAGTGGGCCAGGACTCTGAGTGGACAGCGGTGGTCGTGTCAGGAGCGGGGATTCAGGTAAGTTGTATTTGTGTGTGTGTGTGTGTGTGTATGGGGCACTGGCGCTGCATAGAGGAGGGGGGTGCTTCAGGGGGCACTGAATAGGGAGGCCGCTTTTGGAGGGTGCTGTATGGGGGTGCCGCTACTGGAGGCAATGCATAGGGTGGACTACTACTGGGGAAATGCATAGCAGGGACTTCTACTGGGGGCAATGCATAGGGGGACCACTACTGAGGGCACTGTATATGGGGCACTACTGTGTGCAACTGGGGGCAATGCATAGGGGGGTCTACTACTGGGGGCACTGCATAGGGGGGACTACTACTGGGAGCAATGCATAAAGGAGACTACTACTGGGGGCAATGCATAAAGGGGACTACTACTCTTGGCAATGCATATGGGGGATTACTACTGGGGACAATGAATAGGGGGGACCACTTCTGGTGGCACTGCATAGGGAAACCACTACTGGGGGCACTGCATAGGGGGGCAGAAAGCACATTCCTGCACCTGGGCCCACCACTCTCTAGTTCCACCACTGAGTGGTGGTAGATTCTGGATGTTGTGTGAGTAGGGGATGGTGAGTGTGACCATAAAAAGGTGTAGGTGTGACAGTAAAGCCTAAATAGAAAATAGTGTTTAAAAGACTGGGCAGGCTATGCTCCATAGGAACAGAGTGGATGGACTATTTAGTACTTCATAGTAGGGGTGAGCGGATTCGGTTCTACTCGGTTCTGTTCGGATTTAAAAACCGAATCTTATTCGCTATCAGCTGTCACGAGTTTTGGATAGCCGAATCCGTTCACCCCTACTTCATAGTAACAAGGTAGATGAACCGTGGTAGGTGAGCACATGGCTGGCTCCACCCTTAGGCAGCTGTAGGCAGCTGCCTAGGGCGCTGGGACCTGGAAGCACCACAGAGTCTGCCTATCACAATATTACAGATGTCTCTGAAAGAGACATTCTTACTGTAATAAATTCAGATGGCAGCTGTGGAATTTCTAAGACAGCGCTTCCTCATTTTCATCTGTAAAGTGGGTATTGTGGCGGTTTTGGAAGGGGGGTCAGTAGGCTGAAGTTTTGCCTAGGGTAACCTTGCACTGACCCTGGGTGAGCAGTGCTTTGAGAAATATGCATGGCAATAAATCAATAACAAATCAATTACACTTCCAATACAACAATGATGTAAAATGGATGGAAGGGAATATAAAATAGTTGCAGTGGAAGAAATAAGGTTAATATCACAGCTGTTATATTATAATGGCATGTACTTTTACTGCAGCAACACCCTAACTTCCAGAGCAGCCATGTGTAGTGTGGGAGAGAGGAACAGGACACAACACAGGCAGAGGGTGAGCAGGGGCCCAGATGGTGATGATGTACCATGGTAGAAGATAAATAGAAACATAGGGGCATATTCAATTGGGTGTGAGAATTGCAAAAAACACGTGTGTATGAGTGAGTGTGTGTATGAGCGTGTGTGGCCCCCCCAGTGTCTGTGTGGCACCCCCAGAATGGACGACGGGAGAACAACATTGCCCAGCAGCCCTTGCCCTTCCCACCAGCCCCTGGAGCCTCCCAGCAGCCCCGGGGAATCCCAGCAGCCCCCCCTCCAGTATGAAGATGGAGGGAAGGCCACCAGGAGCCGTGGAGACCATCGGAGACCACCAGGCAGGTAAGTTCTGAATTCCTTTATTTATTTATTTTTGCGCAGGGTTTTCAGAGCTGAAATCCCTGCGACCACTTTTTTTAAATTGGAAACTGTGGATATTGGGAGCACTCATATCCACAGTATTCCAAAATTGGGCGCTAGGGTCGTGAGGTTTTTTTACCTTGCTAAACCTCACGCCAATTAAATATGCCCAATAGAACATTACAATTTGATGGCAGATAAGAAGCATTTGGCCCATTTAGTCTGCCCTTGAGATGTAGAGGCCCATGTGGTGGTGGTCAGTTGCAGGCCGCAAGCTCAGCTCACAAGGGAGTGCCAATGGCAAACTTGTTAAGAAAATACAAGACTTACCCGACTGTTGGCTCTGTGCTAGCTGAGAGGATGGTCATTGGTGGGATTGTGAATTACCTGACTCTGTGCAGCTATAGGATTAGCAGATAAGCAGGAATCTGTGTGACTGGCTATGAACAGTTTCCATATTAGGTAAAGGTGCAGTCGTGCCTATGGCAAACTCAGGCATATCCCCCTGCTGGTGCCCTCCAATTCAGCAGCCAGAGCACATAGCCCTTCTCACTCTCCCTTAGCTTTGTGAGTAGTGAGTCCATTCTATTATGGGAATGTTTCCAGTGTCTCACTTGGAAGTATTTGATGTGTGAAAGTACAAAAGATACATTTTTTCACATAAAGCCTGTATGCTGCATTTCCTTGGCTATGACAATGGCTAATTATAAACATATTCTATGGCTAAGAGTTTATTTTTATATTAATATATTTATTTTTTAATTTTTACCAGTTATTTACATAGCTCACACAAATTCTGCAGCTCTTTACAGAGAATATTTGGCCATTCACATCAGTCCCTACCCCAGTAGAGTTTACAATCTACTGAGTATTCCCTACCACATGCTCACACAGATATACACTAGGGTTAATTTTTGTTGGGAGCCAATTAACCTACCAGTATATTTTTGGAATGTGGGAGGAAACTGGAGCACCCGGAGGAAACCCACACAAGCACAGGGAGAATATACAAACTCCACACAGTTAGGGCCATAGTGGGAAGTGAACCCATGACCTCAGTGCTGTGAGGCAGTAATGCTAACCATTACACCGTCTGTGGTGCCCGAGTTGACAGGATGGGATCATCCTTTGCTCTACAAAGGGACTTTTAGGGAGTGACATAAGGTTCGACTAAGGTCTTGTGGAAAAGGTTTAGTTATAGTATGCTAGTGAAATCCAGGATTTCTCCTGGTTAGAAGAAGTACCAACTCTTTTAAATAATCCAGGAGGCAAAATTATTTCAAAATTTGGAAACCACAAGTCTGGTGCAAAATTATATTTTTCATCACTAGCCTTGGTTTCTTATTTTTCCAACTGAAGGATGACATCTCAAATTACAATTTGTTTACGGTCTTGTAGGGAAACATGGTGCAGCAATATATACTGTAGTGCTGGAAATTTGATGAGTTTTGATCAGGGATGTGCGGAAAAGGTAGACAGTGGAGTCAGTGTTTTGACTACAACAATGATAAGAATAATACAAAGAAGATATTTATAATATTTTCTTTACATTTTATAATTGTTATAGTCAAAACTCTGGCTACACCTAAATCTGCCCATCCATTACACGATGCGGGGACGATGGCACGATTACGACGCCATCGTCATCTCCCGATAGGTGAAGTGCATACACTGAACGTACAGATGTTCAGTGTATGCTGATCAATCATCCCCGAACATGGCAACCTGATGGCGGTCGTCAGGTTGACCATCATGTTTGGGTGATGATTGATGTTAAAAACGACCAGCGGGCGCGCACATCGCTGGTCATTTTTAACCTTTTACTGCCCGATTTGCAGGCGATTACCAAGCGATGGAGCGATAATGACCATCGTTATCGCTCCATCACTAGGTTTAATCGCCTAGTGGATGGGGATGGGCAGCACCAGTATGACAGGAAAAGCTCTGCCTCACCTGACCACACATCACTATTACATATACAATGTATAGTGAGAAACAACACTGATACATAAATCCTAAAGTTTTTTCTCACCTGTATTGAAGTACAGTATCAGACACAAATGATTTTTAGCAAGTGTAAACTCAGTACACAGCTAGCAGGTATCAGCAGACCAGGGTTAGTTTGGCAAAGTCACGTTCAATGACAGGCTGAATGGTCTGGCATAAAAGTAAGCAATCCAAACAGGTAGGGAAAAGGCAATCATGTAATCCAGAAACAAGTTCAATTTACAGTACATAACAGCGATAATAGCAGACCAGGGTATAAGCAAAGCGGGACAGATAAAAACTAGGTTAGTTTATGATAATTCTGTAACAGAGTCAATCAGTCAAGAAACAAGCCAGAAAGTCAGATGCTAATATGAAAGAAATAGTGGGCGCTAATCAAGGTAAAATTATAAAGACATTTAATAAAGGGCAATAGGAGTAAACTCCAAGAGGTAAAAACACATATAAAAATTTATCAATAATATTATTATGTTAAAAATGTACAAAGTGAATAGAAATCCAATAATAAATAAAAAACAAATAATAAAAAAAAATATCAATAAAAAATAAATGAAATATACAATAAATTATGAAAATAAAAATAGATATAAATGTAAAGTGATACAATAAATACACAATGTATGCATACACAATAGTGATGAATCAGCATGCACCACTACTCATATGGTGCTGCACATAAAACCACATAAATGTATTAAACCACAGAGCAATTGCTGTTTGATAAACACAAGTGTAGCAAAATATTAGATAGATTAGGATACTAAGACCACTTGGCAAAAAAGATACATGTCCTTCAAAAAAATTTATATATTTGTATATGGAAATGTTCCTGCTAAAAAAATGTTCCCAAACCGGAAGATTCCCTGGAACAAGGTATGAATAAATCGTAGCTCATTGGTATGTAACAATCCCAATTAGAGCTATAAATGAATCCAAAGGGAATATTGTTAGTTGGAGGCTGTGGAGTTGCAGCGTGGGTTGTCATACAGGAGGAAGTTAATCACTGATGGGCTTCTAGGCGGAAAAACGCGTTACGAGTGCCCGCTGTGGAGAGGCTTATAGTGTATGGGCTGCTGCTTCCCCTGATCGTGGGTCCCTGTTCATCTGACCATCATACTGGTAATTAACACTGCCGTCTTGCTGGCCATGCAGCATTCGGTCTAAATAGATGTGACACCTTCAGGGCAGGATAACTGAGCAGGACATTTACTAAATACACATGCATGTGATTAACTTTCTCCCATCTGACAACCCACGCTGCAACTCCACTACCAATATTCCCTTTGGATTCATTTATAGCTCTAATTGGGATTGTTACATACCAACGAGCTACGATTTATTCATACCTTGTTCCTGGGAATCTTCTGGTTTGGGAACATTTTTTTAGCAGGAACATTTCCATATACAAATATATACATTTATTTGAAGGACATGTATCTTTTTTGCCAAGTGGTCTTAGTATCCTAATCTATCTAATATTTTGCTACACTTGTGTTTATCAAATGGCAATTGCTCTGTGGTTTAATACATTTATGTGGTTTTATGTGCAGCACCATATGAGTAGTGATGCATGCTGATTCATCACTATTGTGTATGCATACATTGTGTATTTATTGTATCACTTTACATTTTATATCTATTTTTATTTTCATCATTTATTGTATATTTCATTTATTTTTTATTGATATTTTTTTATTTTTATTATTTATTTTTTTATTATAGGATTTCTATTCACTTTGTACGTTTTTTACCATAATAATATTATTGATGAATTTTTATATGTGTTTTTACCTCTTGGAGTTTACTCCTAATGCCCTTTATTAAATGTCTTTATAATTTTACCTTGATTAGCGCCCACTATTTCTTTCATATTGCTTCTTCTTTAATTGTGGATTTTCCAGTTTCCCCACTGTAGAGGGCTGGCTTTTCATTGGGTTTAATATATGTAGAGATTATTACGACATTCAATAGGTATTAGCGCTTGGGTTTTTTCATATAAAGTCAGAAGCTGATGTTCATTTAAAATATACCAACTGTAGCAAGTGCAGAACAATCACCTAGCACTGACTGGTGAGATTTACTAAAAGTGCAAAGGGACGGAGCTCCAATCTCATGCAGTTTAGTTAGTAGCACATGTTCAGACATTTTCAAACAATGCTGGGAGATGGATACACATCTTACCCTACAGGGAATGTCTACAAACACATGAAAACCATTTTGACCAATTAACTTGCAATAGTAAGTATTGCAAATTTTAAATGAACCCTAAGGACATCGGGTTGGCAGAGCATGCTAGACGGCACATATTTACTTCAGCTTAGCTCTGTCTCAATGAACCCTGCAACTGACACCACTGATTTAGTCAACAAGTCACCGTTTATATTTCACCATACTCTCTGTGGTACATCTCTGTCTCATGTTCATCTATGGACTGCATTTTATCTTCTCCAGTGTCTTTTCCTGTGCATGGGACATTTTCAGGAAGATTAGTGACAGTCAGGTGTTTGGGCTGCCTAATTATGACTTATTCAGAACATCACCATCACTTATTGACAGCATCTATCAGAAACCCTTAGATGTCCAAAGGTTTCAGTGTGAGGTGAGAACATGATAGTTCCCCTGTGGTTCTAGTTCTGACCAATGTGGAAATCTTCAGCTGAATACAATGGCCAGAGCCTTGTCTGTCTACACTAATACTGCTGTGGCTATTGACTGTCCCCATAAAGATTGCAGTAACTACTGCCATTGTCCTGCTAATTCAAATCTGCAGCCTCTGAAGCAGGACCCATCCTGCTCCTATCGACTTTGGGCTCTAGCCTCCTCATTTCCATGGGGTTATACAAATTGGTCCTGGCTACTTCCTTCAGCACATAGAGGCATATTTATTATCAGATTTTAGACTTAATAATTAATAAATAAGCCAAAACAACTTAAAGATCACAGGAATGTTCCAATAGAATGCTCCAATAGAAACCAAACCCTGTGATGTGTAAAAGTAAAGTGATCAATAATGACTTAAGTGACAGTCATGTGTATGCACGGTCAGCAGACCACACGTGTGATTAGCTATTGTCATGGAGGGATTATACAGATTCCTCTACTAGTACACTTCAAAATATGTAGGCCCATAGGTTACAATGGCAAATGTAACAGTATGTAAAGATGGCTTTACAGTAGCTACTGGTGGTCAAGCTTGTAAATCTTATTAGTAGTAGAACCGTAAAAACCTATGGGGGCTTCTATTGTGATCCAAACTGGGGGACAACAAAAGATTCCAAACCCGACCCTCCCCCCAGATACATTCAGGAGATATTTTAAATTTGTGAATATAATTCCAAAATATGTGTTTACTGGGGGATATCATAATAAATAGGCCCCATAGTGAGCCTCAGAGATCATTCTGCAGAGATGCTGCCCTACTAATTTTCCCAGTCTTGTCTGGATTTTGAGATCCTCTTCCTTACCTGTGTATGTCACCTGTCCTTCATCCCTTACCTGCTACCTCTATTGCCCTGTTGCTTTGAATAACAAGCCACTTCTCCAAGTACCCACTTGTCCATTCCTAGTGGGGTAACTGTGGGGCTGAGGACTCCTCTCAACTCTTCACTACTGCCTTTGTTGTATGGGAAATAAGGTGTTCCAGTAACTGTGTAGACTGCACTTCTTACCCAAATGTATCATGTTTTGTCCCACACACTTTGTGTTTTCTTACATCTGTTATCAAGACACTTGTGGTTGTGTCTTTATTTCCCCCCTTTTTCCGTCAGCTCTCTCCTTCCCCATATGTGTATTTCCTTACTCCCATTCCAAAGCCATATCTTTTTTCCCTTTTACCCATAATATTTACACAGGGCTACCATTGTTTTGGATTATCTGTCTTTACTGTATCAGGGTGAGACGGTGATGCCTACTTGTACATCTTAAGGTGCATACACACGGTACGATCAGCCATACGATATTGATGGCTGATCATCCTGTACCTTCCCTGGTGTGTTGGATGATCATTATCGTTCATCCAGCACTCCACCAAACCATCAACGATGGCAGGTGACCCGCGATCAATGATCGCGAGTCCCTATGCAACCTGGATGAAATCGTCCAGGTTGGCCTGCATGCATGAGCAATGGATGATATTGCTATCATCCATATGTGCTCATGCATCGCTGATCATTTTGGGGTTGGAAGAGGCCAAAAACTAAATGATTTGAACAATAACGATATGAACGATATTGATATCGTTTATATCGTCCAGTTTTATCGCTCTGTGTGTACGCATCATATGTTCCTGATTTTTTACCTAACTGGAAGAGGCTTTCACCAACTATCTACTTATATGCAGAGGAAACATTTAGACTGAAAATAATATTTGTTTTTGTTTTTTGTTTTTCATGTAAGTAGTAAGTGTTGCAAACTTTCGGACAGATTGTGGATGCAACCTGTATTTAGGGAATTGGCTAGACTTATTCCTGAGGCGCATAGTCTAGTGTGCCAGCTGTATTCACCAGGGACCCTCACAAAAAGGTATGGACTTGGCTGTGTCCAACACATAGGTAGCAGCCCTCAGGTTAGGTTTCCCTATACGGGTGCTGGTTAACTTTGGTTGGAGTTCAGGAGACTTTAGCGTAGTTGACAAGCCGGGTCAAAAGCAAACAAATGAGATGGTACCAAGGAGCAGGCATAAAGGGGTCACAGGAAAGACCCGAGGTCAGAACCAGATATCAACGCAGAACATGGGGTCAGACAGAATCGAAGTCACGAACAAAGCCAAGGTCAGAACCAAAAATCAGTATATGCACAGGGAGCACTGGAGTATGATAATGGAGCCTATACTCTGGCACTGAAGTGCTCCCAAGACCTTCTTTATATAGGGCAGGGTTCAACCCAGCCCCAATCAGCAATTCCCTTATGCCTGTACCTGTCTCTTTAAATATTCAGCAGAGCAGCGCGCCCATTCCTATGGAAGCCGTGGCTGCCTGCACACAGCCGCTGGGGGAGAGAGAGAGAGCATCAGACAGCAGGCACCAGGGATCTCCCGCCCACTGTCCCTCGCCAGCCAGGACCCCAGCATCGCTGGATCCGGTAAGAGAACCCTGGGTTCAGCCGCACTGTGACAATACCCCCCCCTTCTAGGGGTGGGCACTGAACACCCCACAAATGGTTTGCTAAGGAACTTTTGATTTAACTTCTGAAGAAGTTGGGGTGCATGAATATCTGAAGCTTTAACCCAACATTCTTCTTGACCATATCCTTTCCAATCCACCAGAAATTGAACTGAACCCCAGGACATTCTGGAATCCAACTTCTATTCAATCTCATACTCCTCTTGGTGATCCACTGAAATTGCAGAAGGAGGATTGAAATGTCTCGGATATTGATTGAGCACCAAAGGCTGACGGTACGTCGTGATGTTAAAGACTTTGTGGCAGCCTGTATCACCTGGCATTCTGTCTGTAATGGAGTGGCCAGTGCAGTCACCAGATCTCAACCCCATTGAGCTGTTGTGAGAGCAGCTTGACCATATGGTACGAAAGAAGTGCCCATCAAGCCAATCCAATTTGTGGGAGGTGCTTCAGGAAGCATGGGATGAAATTCCTTCAGATTACCTCAACAAATTAACAGCTAGAATGCCAAAGGTCTGCAATTCTGTAATAGCTGCAAAAGGAGCATTCTTTGATGAAAGCAAAGCTTGAAGGACAAAATTATTATTTCAAATAAAAATCATTATTTCTAACCTTGCCAATGTCTTGACAATATGATCTATTCAATTTGCAACTCATTTGATAAATAAAAGTCAGTTTTCACGTTAAACACAAAATCGTCTGTGTGACCCCAAACTTTTGAACAGTAGTGTGTGTGTATATATATATATATATATATATATATATATATATATATATATATATTAGGGATGTGCAGGCTCGGATAGGTTCGAGTTTGCACGTGGAGTTCGGATTTTTCCCTCCAAAAAAACGGAACTCAGAACGAGGCAAAACGTCATCTTACATGGACGAACATCATCATTCCTGGTCTTTTGTCCAGGAATGATGATGTTCGTCCATGTAAGATGACGTTTTGCCTCGTTCTGAGTTCCGTTTATTTGGAGGGAAAAATCCGAACTCCACGTGCAAACTCGAACCTATCCGAGCCTGCACATCCCTAATATATATATATATATATATATATATACAATTAATCTGTACTAAAAAAATATATATATTTTCTCACTAAAGAGGGGGAGGTTACAAGAATAATAATTATAGAAAAAGGATTCTGTGACCTGTAGTAATACCATAGATTCTGTATAATTTTAATTTAAAGACAGATATATATGTATATATTGGGTCTTCACAAGTTTACTATATGGAGTGTAGAGGGTTACACTGAAACAAAATATTGATGATTCATATAACATTGTATCAGGATTGCAGCACTTCGAGATGCCGAAGTCGGTATCCTATTCACCTTCAGGATATCGGCATCTGCATATTGCCAGGCGGCAGGATTCGGCCGTCGGTATATCGATGTCCGGCATTATGTCCGCCGCCAATATGACTGCATCCCGATCAGGTGAGCACTGCTGAGCTACTCAGGTTTATTCAATAATTGAAATGGAATGTTTCTGCATGAGCCTGGAAACAGCAATGATATAGTGTCTCAGCATGTCAGGGTGTGCGATTGTGCACTGATATACAGGTGTGTCCACATGCATATTACTTCCTTGTGTGTTAAACAGCCCTTCTAGTTGCATCATTACTGTACATTCAAATGCATCTTACATTGCATTTGTCGCCAATGCTGTAACATAGGGTTTTGCGAGCAGATACGCCGGCAGCTGCACACAGAATATAGGCATGTTGCATATCATTTTAATCAGTAGAAGCTGCTTGTGCTTCCCATTTGCATCACTATGCAAATAAGATGCATTGGAATGTAAAACCTGCATAAAAAGATGGTCAGTGCAAGCAAGTTGCACGGCTCTTACGCGTTATGTTTAACACAACTTATAGCACACGGAGGTAAGATGAATGTGGACAAATCTGTGCAAAGAGAATACATGGATAATGTCCAGATGCTTCTGTCTCCTGACCGACACTATTGCAATTTCCTGTTCCTATATAACTCCTATTGTTGTGGACAAAGAGAAGACATGGATAATGTCCAGATGCTTGCATCTCCTGACCGACTCACAATGTGCAGGGATGTCAAACACCTATGAACTCTGGGGAATATATTGGACACTCATCCGCACTACTGCTGGCATTTGTACATGGACCAAACTCCATGGAATACATCACCCATTTGGGCACTAATTGTGAGACGGGCAGATCCTTATCAGTAAGACCTTTGCTTCTCCAGCTTTCCATACCACTCCAAAGGGACTTCCTAGAGTGAGACCATTGTTCCACTTGAATATTGAGATCCCTGCACATTGTGAGTAGGTCAGGAGATGCAAGCATCTGGACATTATCCATGTCTTCTCTTTGTCCACAACAATAGGAGTTATATAGGAACAGGACATTGCAACAGTGTGCACTATCAATCACTGGGATAGGTGTAGTATGCTTCTATATTGGCTTGAAAAGTTTTAATATGTCATTGACTATTGTATTTTAAATGTACCTAGTATTATTAAATTGTATTTAAATTTACACTTCATCTGGTTCAGTTATACACATACCATATGTAACACCCTCTCTGGGATGGTATTTGTAAATACACCCCTCTCAGTGTTAAAGCTTGCTTCCTGTTGTAGATATTGCATTCCTGATATCCTGGTATCAGTTTTCTGGTAAAGGAGGGGCTGGAGAGATAGACACGCAGGGGTGGGGAGACTGGGTGTGTAGCTAGCAGATAAGAGAAAGGATGGGGGAGTAAGAACAAAGGAATTGAGAAGAAGAATTTGGGAGAGAGGAGACATCTTTGAGAACAGTCAGAGCTGGGTGCAGAAATGTAGCCCTCGTGCTCCCCTGGTAGGGGGAGTTTGGCGAGGCCGTGGTGGCTGCCACGATGCCCATCTAACGCCAAAGGAGAAATAGGTCTGGAGTGAGACCACTGAGATAAAGTCTGTGAGAGACCACAAAGAAAGAGCTGGAAGGTTGCAGTGTGAGGCGCCCAATGAAGTTTTCAGCTCCCATGAGAGGGGTAAGAGATGTCAGTATATGTGTTGAAGAGATGGGGAAGAGGAGTTTCCCAGTAGCTTTATTGTTAAGGGACAAGAGGAGTCCCTTATGCATAAAAGCCCCCCCCAGCAGCCATTAAAGGGTGGGTCACTGTGGTAGCTGTGTGGATATAGGATCCATTCCTGTAGGATAGTGATGGGGGGCAGCTGAGAGTTTGATAGCTGCAATAGAAAAGTCTGTATATTGCTGTCCCTTGTGAAAGAGAAGGGGAGAAGAGAGAGGCAGACTGGGTATGAGACACTCTATATATTGTCATAGAAGAGACAAAGGAGAGGCAGAGTGCAAAAGAAGTTATGTGAGATGTGTGCGAAGCTGTGGAACTACAGGCACCAGCCAGCGAAGGGCTAGGTGGACCTGCATGTATGAAGTGGAGAACTACAGGCACCAGCCAATGAAGGGCTAGGTGGACCTGCACATATGAAGTGGAGAACTACAGGCACCAGCCAGCGAAGGGCTAGGTGAACCTGCACATATGAATTGGGGAACTACAGGCACCAGCCAGCAAAGGGCCAGGTGGACCTGTGTGTGTAAAATGCAAAGCATTCATTGTAACTGTGCTTAAAGACTGTGCTGGTGAAGAAAAGTGTGATGTAATGTAACCATATCCATAAGATTGTCCTACACCATCTGACTTGCCAAGTATATGAGCTGGAGTGAGAGAAGAAGCTTCTATAACCATATTCTTATGTGCAGGAGGAGAGAAATAAAGTGGTATATTTTTATAAGAGAAGGTCTGGCACCCACGTTATTCAAAAGAACTGTTGCTGCATGTGTATATTTATCCCTGTATCTATATGTGTGACTGTTATAAGGTCTGCATGGGTAGGGACCCCCTTCTCAGGTATTGCCCACACCCTGGAGAGCTAGCCTGAGGCAATAGGAGGTGTATCACTCCAAATGCACCTACAGTTAGGTGCATAAATATTGGGACATTGACTGAATTTTCATATTTTGGCCTCTGTTTACCACCACAATGGCTTTGAAATGAAACAAACAAGATGTGCTTTAACTGCAGACTTTCAGATTTCATTTGATGGTAATTACATCCAAATCAGGTGAACGGTGTAGGAATTACAACGATTTCTATATGTGTCTCCCACTTTTTAAGGGGCCAAAAGTAATGGGACTATCAACTCAAAAGCTATTTCATGGACAGGTGTGGGCTATTCCCTCATTATTTCATTATCAATTAAGCAGGTAAAAGGGCTGGAGTTGATTCTAGGTGTGACATTTGGATTTGGAATCAGTTGCTGTCGACTCTCAATATGAGATCCAAAGAGCTGTCACTATCAGTGAAGCAAGCCATCATTAGGCTGAAAAATCAAAACAAACCCATCAGAGAGATAGCAAAAACATTAGGTGTGGCCAAATCAACTGTTTGGAACATTCTTAAAAAGAAAGAACGTACCGAAGAGCTCAGCAACACCAAAAGACCCGGAAGACCACGGAAAACAACTGTGGTGGATGACAGAAGAATTAATTCCCTGGTGAAGAAAAACCCCTTCACAACAGTTGGCCAAATCAAGAACACTCTCCAGGAGGTAGGTGTATATGTGTCAAAGTCAACAATCAAGAGAAGACTTCACAAGAGTGAATATAGAGGGTTCACCACAAGATGTAAACCATTGGTGAGCCACAAAAACAGGAAGACCAGATTAGAGTTTGCCAAACAACATCTAAAAAAGCCAATACAGTTCTGGAACAACATCCTATGGACAGATGAGACAAAGATCAACTTGTACCAGAGTGATGAGAAGAGAAGAGTATGGAGAAGGTAAGGAACTGCTCATGATCCAAAACATACCACCTCATCAGTGAAGAATGGTGGTGGTAGTGTCATGGCGTGGGCATGTATGGCTGCCAATGGAACTGGTTCCCTTGTATTTATTGATGATGTGACTGCAGACAAAATCAGCAGAATGAATTCTGAAGTGTTTCGGGCAATATTATATGCTCATATTCAGTCAAATGCTTCAGAACTCATTGGACGGCGCTTCACAGTGCAGATGGACAATGATCCGAAGCATACTGCAAAAGCAACCAAAGAGTTTTTAAGGCTAAAAAGTGGAATGTTATGCAATGGCCCAGTCAATCCCCTGACCTGAATCCGATTGACCATGCATTTCACTTGATGAAGACAAAACTGAAGTGAAAATGCCCCAAGAACAAGCAGGAACTGAAGACATTTGCAGTAGAGGCCTGGCAGAGCATCACCAGGGATGAAACCCAGCATCTGGTGATGTCTATGCGTTCCAGACTTCAGACTGTAATTGCCTGGAAAGGATTTGCAACAAAGTATTAAAAAGTGAAAGTTAGATTTAGGATTGTTTCCTTTGTCCCATTACTTTTGGCCCCTTAAAAAGTGGGAGGCACATATAGAAACCGTTGTAATTCCTACACCGTTCACCTGATTTGGATGTAATTACCCTCAAATTAAATCTGAAAGTCTGCAGTTAAAGCACATCTTGTTTGTTTCATTTCAAAGCCATTGTGGTGGTGAATAGAGGCAAAAATATGAAAATTCTGTCAATGTCCCAATATTTATGCACCTGACTGTATGCACCACTCCGCACAGTGAAGGGGGGTTACACATATACTAAGCACTGTATTTTCCTTTGTTACTTGTTAACTATTTCATTGAGGATGACTACGCTCAATTCATAGAGCTGCTGTGGAATCAGAGGGCCTGATTCAGACCCGCTCGTAAGCGTCTGCACGCTCGCTCTGAGCGATGGTCGCACAACTGCGCATGCATATGGTTCACAATGCGCGTGCACAAACCAGTCATTGTGTTCGGAAATCGTGCGCTCATAATACATAGAGGGGCTGCTATTTTGAGTGACAGAATGTGCCGTTTGTGGGTGGTAACAGGGGAAGGTGCTTGAGAATGGGGGAGTGGATGTGCGAACGCAGGCGTGCCCAACTGTCAAAACGGAGTTTAATGGGAGTGCATAATTAGCAAAGGAGCGTCATCGACCACGTCACTTGGTTGTCTTTTAGCCTGAACTGCTCGCAGTGATTGCGGGAAGTAAGGCCTACCTCAAGCTCTGCAAGCAGTTCAGATGCCTTTTGATGTTCCTGGTTAATCTAATAAATACCAGAGATGATGTGTGTTGCCAACGGCAAAGGGTGTCTTCAAAATATAGCGAGCGCATTTAGCGGCCGCTCGCTCAGACATAGAGGCGTCCTCACACCGCAAAGAGCGAGCATTCAATTTAAATATCCGGCCCCTTTTTGAAAGCGAGCAGCCGCAAATAACGTCAGCGTCTGCATCAGGCCCAGAGTCCATTGAAGCGCCTGTTAAAGTTTTCTTCATTATCTTTTAAATCTGTACGTAAGCCTTGGGTTGTTGAATGCACAAGGCCAAAGGCATGTGTATATATCAGAGAGTGACCGCACACAAAATAGTGGCGTTTATATTACATAACATATGTCACAATATTGTTTTATATTTGCTGTTTTGCTATCTCAATGTCTCATTTATAACATGTGTTCATTATGTAATTCACACAGCTGTGAGCAATGCATTAACTCTCAAATTTCCAGTATTTTTCTTAATTGCCAGTATGCCAGGAAACATACAGTATGAAATCCATTTCAATATGTGACCAATGCTGTGACTCACATTACAGTATCTTTCTTTGCCATTAACTCACTGTAATTATATAGAATGTTACGTTTCTGCTAATCTGAATCTCTGCAGGTCTTATAAAAGGAGAAACTTTGATTGACATAAGTTTAGCATCCATGGTTCATCTTCTATTTGTTATCAGTGATTTTTTTAAAGAGATCTCTATACTAAAATTAAGAGAGTCCTGTATTATGGAACTCAACAAATGGGTGAACACCAGCACTGGGGCTTTTGATTGGACTCCTGCATCTAAGATTATTTCCGAGCTGGGAGGTATCAGGTAAAATGTGATTCTAAACATATAAGAATATAGAAGATGAGTCAATTTTAAAAAGAAAATAAAAATATAATTTAAAGAATAACAGTTTTGAATGTCGATCAGAGAGTTAGATGATAATAATTAATATTTCCAAGTTTGTGGTTAACATTCCTCCCAATTGAAAAGAACCTTATACATAAAGAGCACATAGAGAGTTATAAGCAAAGAGTTTATGAACTTTGAGAAGATAGGGTTGTTTTTTTTTTTTTTGTGGCCGAGGTATAAAGATACTGAAGTGAAACATACAGTTCTGCACTGTCCCTTGAACCTGCTGTATTATATAATGTAATCATTCAATTATTTTATTGTCGAAGAACAAGAAAAGGAAGAAAAGTTAAAAGAAACCATTAAACGTATTGTGAAAATTGAGTTCAGCAAAGAAAACCTTGCGGATCCGTTGGTGTTACCACAAGCCGTCTGTCTACTCAAAGTATGGATTCTGGAATTGATTAGTCAGGACCATCAAGATTACATTCGAAAATCTGAGGAAGATGTCAACATTGCTTAAGCCTGGAGGATACTTGATTCTAATTGGGTGCTTAAATAGCACATATTACACTGCTGGTAATGATAGGCTACATGAATTAAATTATGATGAAAGTTTTGTAAAACAGACCCTCAACGATGAAGGATTTGTAACTGGTTCCTGACTTCCTGTGAGTTACTTGATAGAAAAGTAGAGAGTGATCTCGCAGATTATAAGCAAGTGATGGTCCTTACTGCTGTAAAGGGGAATATTTAGGATGTCTGAGTAGTGGACATTGGTTTGATAGATGATTCCTTCAAAAGCTTCTTAATAACTACTGATCTACCTTAGTTATTCTACCCTTTATAGCCCTCAGTCATTTACTAAATCTTACATAAAGTTTATATAAACAAAGTAATTTTCAGTAAATGTTAACTATGTTTTATCCTCATGTTCTAAAAAAACTAAATAAAAAAATGCTAAATGGTTTATGTTGGTGTTTTTTATTCAAAGCAAGGCGTTAGGGCATATAATGCGTAGTGGTCTGCTACTATGATAAAAAGTTGCTGGCACTCATCTAAATGACTGAAGGTCCTGTGGCCAGGTTATTTTCTCCCTAGTCAATATAGTAATTAGAATGGACTAGTTAGGTGATAAAAGTTCCAGGTAGGACAGATAATCTATACCAGGATTATAGTAGAAAAACTACCTGTTTCATAAAAAAACATGTGGGTACTTAGGGCTCGATTCAGACCCGCTTGGCAGATGCGTTCGCACGCATCGCATGTATGCAAATTCTGCACGGCAATGATTAGCATGCCTACTATGTCTTGGCGTGCGATTGCAGTGTGTATGCAGATGCCCACAAGTCTATCTTAAAATGCCCTCTAATGCACCTCATCTCCAGGAAGTGTATGCAGCCATCGGTAACAGTGAGTACCATCAGCTGTGATCACAGCGCTTGCGGTTGACCATACCCTACCGCAAGCACTGTGAGTGCTTCAGTGTGAAATACAACCATGTGATGTGTACTATGACGCTCCGTATTAATTATGCATGCCTCTTAAATGGCGTTGGGATGCTTATACATGCCTGCATTCATACTACCACTCCCTCGTTTCCATCAGCCAACCCCTTTTACCACCCACAAAAGGCCTGTCCTGTCACTCAGTCTAGCGAGCTGTCTATGTGCAGCGAGCGAACGCATCCCAATCACCTGGACTAGTTTGTGCATACACACTGCGATGCATATGCATGCGCACATTGCGAACCATCGGCAGCTACAAGTGAATGCAGCCTAACGAGCGGGTCTGAATCGGGCCCACAGTACCATGAAGTACCATGAGAAAAGTATAACTAATGAGAAGTATATTGAGTTCTACATGGTTGAACCAATGACAAAGGAGACCATTAAAAATTATAACTGATATTGTTAAAGGCCATACACCACCATAAAATGGTTTTAGATTATATTAATGTGTGATTTTAGAGTCAATGGGAGATATTTACTTATAAATGTGCAAAACCCAAGCCAGTCAGATTTATTGTCTAAATTAGCTTATATTAACCACTAGAGTTTAAGATCTATTTGAGAAAAAAGAGAGGTAAATGGAGACAGAAGAGTGTAAAACGAAGAGTTAAAAATAGAAAAAAGCAAAAAAGTATGCAAAATAGATAATAGAGAAAACATTAAAAAAGATAAGGATATGAATGAAATGAAAAAGAAGAGCCTATGTATGCCTAACCCACTTCAGACTGTGGCAGCCCCACTTCCGGTCACAGTTGCCCCACTTTCGACCATTTTGGAAGGTATTTTCTTGGTTTAAACCACATCTGGAGCACAAATGTTACATTCAAGTGACGTAATTTCCGTTTTTTTGTCCAATAGAACATGAACTCTGGTGTGCACATATCTTTTTGACCATTTTTCTGGCAGCAGACATCTTTAAAACTGGCAGTATATAAGATAATATAAAAATGACTTATTTTGTATGAATGATAACAGATATGTATATTGTTAAAAACTATAAACATATTATAGGATATATATTAGTATATATAATAAATACAACTTGTATGTAATCAAATCTATAGGACTAGAAATAAATGACCAAAAAAGAACCATAATTTTAGGTTCAGTGATTAATGTTTAAAAATATATTGTTAAAAAATAAAATTATTGAATAAGCACATATATATCCATGAACACATATACAGATACATACACCATACACATATACTTGATTATATGCATATATATATATATATATATATATATATATATATATATATGTACAGTAGGCATGAGCAGGTTCGGATTTTGGAAATCCGAACCCCCCTATGCCCCCTCGATCCAAGCAGAGGGTTTTCCCACCAGATTCGGTTCCCAGAATGAGGCAAAACATCATCCTCGCACTGTCGGATTCTCGCGGGTTTGGATTCTATAAAAGGTCCCAGCGTCTGCGCCATTTTTCGCTCTGGCTGTGGGTAGTGAAGAGGGAGGGTGGGGTTTGCTATGCTGGTGCTGCTGTGGTCCATAGGGGCTGTGTCCAAAGTCCATAGGAGCTGGCTCGGCTGTGTTGTGCAGTGCTGTTGTCCCATAAAGGCTGTGTTGTCCATAGGAGCTGTGTGCAGACAGAAGAGGGGGGCTTCAGTGGCTCCTGTGTCACTGTAGTCCTAAAGGGGTGCTGTAGTTTTGTCCAGGGGGTGCTCTGTCCTTCAGGGGTGCTCCCCCCAAGTGCAAAAAAAATATTTTTTTTTCTGTGTTTGTGTGCGCATTAGCCGCACATGCATAAACAAAGTAGCAGCGCCAAGCTTGCGCCTGTGTCATAAGTAAAGGGTCGGTGGTCTGATGAAGGGTGGTGTAACCCCCAAAGTGCCCAAAAGAATTAAAATATTTTAAAAGTGTTTATTGTTCTGTGTTTGTGTGCACGTTAGCCGCACGAGCACCAACAAAGTAGCAGCGCCAAGCGTGCTCCTGTGTCTTAAGTCAAAGGCCGGCTGGTCTGTTGAAGGGTGGTATAACCCCAAGTGCCCAAATAAATCACGTGTTTTTTTCTGTGTTTGTATGCGCCTCAGCCACACTTATCAATATCACATAAATGGAGGACAAAAATGTGGAGGATAAAATAGGGAAAGATCAAGAACCCACTTCCTCCTAGTGCCAAAGCTGCTGCCACTAGTCATAACATAGACGATCAAATGTCACCAACTTCCTCTGCCAAGGCTGATGCCCAATGTCATAGTAGAGGGCATGTAAAATCCAAAATTCAGTAAAATTACATAAAAAAATAAATGTAAATCATCTGAGGAGAAACGTAGACTTGCCAGAATGCCATTTACGACACAGACTGGCAAAGAATGGCTAAGGTCCTTCCATATGTACATGACTAGTGGTTCAGCTTCACATGACGATGGAAGCCCTCCTCCTCCAAGAAAAATGAAAAGAGTTAAGCTGGCAAAAGCACAGCAAATAACTGTGCATTTTTTTAAGAAGATATCACAAATCCCCAATGAGAGTCCAAGTGTGGCGGCGGTTGCGATGCCTGACCTTCCCATTACTGGATGGGAAGAGGTGGCTCCTTCCATGAGGATATTTGTGTAGCTGGCACTGAGGAGGAAGTTGACGATTGATCCTCTGACAAATATCTACATGCTATACAGCTAATGCAGCAGAAGTGCTGCTCGCGAACAGGTAGTCAGTGTGATCAAATGGAAAGTACAAGTAAAATGTCACACAGTATAGATCAAAATTATTTCTGCAAAAAGAGGCAAAGTGGATTTTTTTATTAGATGTTTTAAGTCCAAGAGGACTAAATAAAACTATGGGGCTACATTGTTTCATTTGATGTCTCTTTGTATATACTGTACTATGTGTCATTTTAGTTGTACCTTCCATTTGATCACACTGACTACCTGTTCGCGAGCAGCACTTCTGCTGCATTAGCTGTATAGCACGTAGATATTTGTCAGTGGATCAATTATTATTAGGATGCAGAACATTAGTGATGTTTTAAGGACATCAGGTATGTGCAATTTTTGTGTTTTATTGTTTGTTTGCAGTTTTGTTTATCTTACCATTATGATAAATTGTCATGCGTTAGTGCCATTATTATCTTCTAATTAGCTGGGCTGCATTGCTATGTGGAGCTTGGCTATTTGCTTTGATTAACTATTTGATAGTGTGCAGAGTATTGCTGCTTTACTGCAGTCTATCTTGCTTCTTACTAACCATGGATTATTACGATTCCATATGCAGGCAGATTTTGCCTATACTTTGTATAGGCCTCATTACTTTTAATGTATTTTTTGCACTTTAACATTATGTTGGTGAAGGGAGCACTGGGTGTAACATCATCAACCTGCATCCCATGGCTGGAAGATGTGCCTGACATGAGTCTACATTGGTGAAGGTAGACACCTATGTATGGTGAGAAGAGCATATTTTCTGTATTGCCCTGATGAAAATGCGCCAGCATTAAAATGTTGGCTTTTGCTACCTGGTGGTCTGTTGTGTCTTTTAAATCCCTGAGTGCCGCCGATTGTGTGACTCTGTGTAGAAGATAGTGGTTACCATCTTCTTCCTGATGGAGGGCAATGGGGTAAGATCTCCGCAGTATGCAGTAAGTGCCAGAAAATCCATATTTGTGTCTATCTATCTATCCATATATATATATATATATATATATATATATATATATAGTCGAACAGGAGGTCCGGCACTCCTCCTAGAAGACAATACTGTGCTACGTGCCTTCACAAAGTGAAATACAGACTGGCAAGAGGTGCGGCACTGCAGACAAACTTCATTTCAGAGATGCATAGTGTTGTCAACATTTCAATGTTTAATCTACATTTTCTTCAGGACATAAAACATAGTGAACATAGCTTACCTTTTATTCACCTCAGTGCACACGTGTACTGTCACGGGGCGGGACTGCACACCCAGCCGTCGGCACACTCTATTGATGTCATCCCAGTCAGGAACACCTGACCAAGGAAACGGCAATACCATCACCATAACAACATAACACCACCATAGTGACACCCTGGAACAAGGATGTAATATATATATCCACATGAAATAGATCATGATGTATGGAACTACATTGCTAATATGGAATAAAAAATTCATACTAAAAGTACATCAGTACTATGCAAATTTCAAATAACAATAAACTGAAAGGAAACTAATAAGAAGAGCATATCTTAGAAAGAGCATATAATAATACATATATATATACCAAAATACACATCAAAATTAAAGAAGGACATAATACTTACAATAATCGTAGGGCATAAACTATTCAAGACATTGTAGGCCATGGTACTCATTAAGCCCCCAGGGCACAAGGGTCCCTAACCTATGTATCCACCTGGCCTCACACTGTATAAGTTTTAAAGCACGATTGCCACCCCGAAAAGAGACTGGGATGTGGTCAATCATCCGATAGCGTAAAGCTGCCAGAGGATGTGGAATAGTGGCAAAGTGTCTAGTGACCGGCTGTTCACTGGTGCCTTTAATAAGAGCACCACGGATAGAAGAGCGGTGAACTGCCATCCTTTCTTTAAAAGGTCATTTGGTTTTCCCGATGTAGGATAATCCACAAGGGCACACAATTTGGTATATAACGAAAGGAGTATTACAAGTTAGAGTAGGTCTAATGGTGTATTTTTTACCAGATAGCGGATGGCAAAAAATATTGCCTGGTATCAAATAGCGGCAAGTTACGCATGTACATCTCACACAGCCCCTATTCACAGAAACTCCGGCAAATCTAGATCTGTCAGATGATGTAATATCTGTCCTCACTAAAATATCCCTCAAATTCTTTCCTCGTGTATAACATGGCATTAGTTTACTATTTATTAAATCCAAATCAATATCAAATTGTATCAAAGGCCACAGTTTTTTAGAAACCACGTTAATTCTATTGCTAGCTTGATTATAATGGTTAACCCATGTCAAAGCTGGCACGGGCTTCTTATTCTGCCTATTCTGCAGTAAATCCTCTCTGGATCTACACATTTGTTCAGGGATGACTTGAAAGGAGTCCTTGAGGTAGCGGTTAATAAAGGTATCATCTCAGCTAAATTAAGTGATGTTTTACTTCCACTTCATCCGATGGTCCCAGTGCTGTACACCATACCCAAGGTGCACAAATCGATGGTAGACCCTCCAGGCTGCCCGATAATCTCAGCGCAAAACTCACTCTTTCAACCAACATCGGTCTATTTAGATACCTTGTTTCAACCCTGTATACATAATCATCCACGATACTTGTTGGACACTACCACCTTACTAAGAAAATTGAAGGATCTTCCCACCTTTGACGAGGAGATTTGGTTATGCAGTTTAGATGTGGCCAGTTTATATACTTTTATTCCGCATGAACTTGGTCTATCTGCAGTGAGGAAATTCTTATCAGGACATCCTCTGTATACTGGTCCGGAGTTAGATTTGATTATTGTACTTTTTTGTGGAGGAGGAGTTGTTTTTTACCACAGCGTATAGCTTTTTATATGCGATATATCGATGACCTCCTGATTTTTTGGAGGGGCCCTGAAGAAGACCTTATGTCACTGATTGATAAACATAATTCTGGTCTCAGTCTGGTAAAATTAACATACAATATGAGTAACACTACAATTAACTATCTAGATGTTGACATTTCCATTCATAATGGGGTGATTAGTACTAGGCTTTTTTCAAAAGAGTCGGATCGTAATAACTTACTACATGCTACGAGTTGTCATCCGCGTAGCTTGATCAGAGGTTTGCCATACTCGCAGTTGTTGTGTGTCAGACGAATTACCACAGATGAGAAGATGGCTGAGACACAAATGGATGGGATGATTGCTAAATTTCTAGAGAGAGACTATCCCTTGCGTGACTTGGAAGATATTAAATCGAGAGTTATGAGTATATCCAGAGAGGATTTACTGCAGAATAGGCAGAATAAGAAGCCCGTGCCAGCTTTGACATGGGTTAACCATTATAATCAAGCTAGCAATAGAATTAACGTGGTTTCTAAAAAACTGTGGCCTTTGATACAATCTGATATTGATTTGGATTTAATAAATAGTAAACTAATGCCATGTTATACACGAGGAAAGAATTTGAGGGATAGTTTAGTGAGGACAGATATTACATCATCTGACAGACCTAGGTTTGCCAGAGTTTCTGTGAATAGGGGCTGTGTGAGATGTACATGCATAACTTGCCACTATTTGATACCAGGCAAAATTTTTTGCCATCCGCTATCTGGTAAAAAATACACCATTAGACATACTCTAACTTGTAATACTCCTTTCATTATATACCAAATTGTGTGCCCTTGTGGATTATCCTACATCGGAAAAACCGAATGACCTTTTAAAGAAAGGATGGCAGTTCACCGCTCTTCTATCCGTGGTGCTCTTATTAAAGGCACCAGTTAAAAGCCGGTCGCTAGACACTTTGCCACTATTCCACATCCTCTGGTAGCTTTACACTATCGGATGATTGACCACATCCCAGTCTCCATTTGGGGTTGCAATCGTGCTTTAAAACTTATACAGTGTGAGGCCAGGTGGATACATAGGTTAGGGACCCTGTGCCCAGGGGGTTTAATGAGTACCATGGCCTACAAAGTCTTGTATAGTTTATGCCCTATGATTATTGTAAGTATTATGTCCTTCTTTAATTTTGATGTGTATTTTGGTATATATATATGTATTATTATATGCTCTTTCTAAGATATGCTCTTCTTATTAGTTTCCTTTCAGTTTATTGTTATTTGAAATTTGCATAGTACTGATGTACTTTTAGTATGAATTTTTTATTCCATATTGGCAATGTAGTTCCATACATCATGATCTATTTCGTGTGGATATATATTACATCCTTGTTCCAGGGTGTCACTATGGTGGTGTTATGTTGTTATGGTGATGGTATTGCCATTTCCTTGGTCAGGTGTTCCTGACTGGGATGACATCAATAGAGTGTGCCGACGGCCGGGTGTGCAGTCCCGCCCCGCGACAGTACACATGTGCACTGAGGTGAATAAAAGGTAAGCTATGTTCACTATGTTTTATGTCCTGAAGAAAATGTAGATTAAACATTGAAACGTTGATGACATTATGCATCTCTGAAATGAAGTTTGTCTGCAGTGCTGCACCTCTTGCCAGTATATATATATATATATATATATCCAAGTAATAGATACTAATCACAATGCTACACCAATTACAATACTTAATGTCCAATGAAATACTCTTCTGGATTTGTTTCCACTAAACACTCCCGTATTCACAGTGGCAGCTTTATGTTTCTCCCGGGAGACCATTGTTGTAGAATCCCGGAAAGATTATACAAGACAAAAGGTGAAAAACAAGCACCTCATAGTCTATTATTTAAATTAAAATGAACTTCAGATGAGGGGTAATTAATATTCGTACTATATAGAATTTAAAATCATGCACATAATGATTTTACTTTATCCAAAGATCTTGGAGGACTATAGCCAGACAGTAGCCCTTGCCTCCACTTCCCTTCTGGGTATGTGGTAGTCTGTTCATCCAATGGTTACATGCATATAGAGGAAATGTATGCACTCATACTGTAGTAGTATTAAAATATATATTTCACATACAACTCGTATACATAAAATTACTTTTCAGAAAGTGTTTATCTGATCTTTTTAAAGTGTTATATTTCTTTGATTTACTAGCTATTTTTGGTGAATTTTATTAGATACTATCAATATAGTTACAAATATGGGAAAATATTGTTTATACACATATTGTCATGGTTATGGTGACTGATTTGTCGCCTGACCATGTTCTTATGTAGGTCAACTATTCTGTTCCATGTTGATATAGGGCAACTTGTGTTATTATTACGTGTATATTATATGTACATTAACATATTTATATATAATATCTGTTAATTTGCGTATTGTATACTGGTGAGCAGATGTATAGATTTTTCTGTAGATTTTTTTGATCAATAATATATGTATCATGGAGTTTTAATTTCATTTGTATCATTTAATTATGTTTTTTTATATACACTTTTTTATATATAGATTCTTTATTTTTATTTTTTGTTTTGTATTATTTAAGCTGATTTTTTAAATCATAAAGAATATATATTTTTTGTGTAACCTGGATGGTATTTATATGTATCAAATGGATATCTAATTAAGTACTGATTGGTTCTTTTGATTTACTTTTTATAAAAACACCTGTGGCACCAGGTATATCTAAGTCTATAGTGTTTTACATCATTAACTTTGAAAAAGTCACATGATCTGTGACGAAACGCGTTAGTCGGGACCTATTCATCATTGGATACACTATTGCCAGCTGACACTACTCTGACAATTAGTAGTCTCTGCTCGGGACCCTGTTAGCGCACCAGCAGGATCCGGCTGGACTGAGCGCATTGCCCCTATATACACTGAGGTACGCCGCAGCATCGTCATACACTGCATCGGCAGCTTTCAACTCAGCCACCAGGCACAACGGACGGCGTCGGGAACCAGAGGACAGAACTGCAAAAGGGGGCCCCCACACTATTTGGTTCATTGGTCCGTGAGTACTCATAGAGGTGCTGTGATTGTGCAGTACAGCTGATCTGGATCCTTTCACTTTGACAGCCCACGTATGTTAGCAGCTCAGCGGCAATTTATGTGTTTTTAACACAGTAAGATCTGGCTCTCCAATAACATTTGGGTCATCTTGGGCTTACATAATATCTCCTTTATATAAACCCTTTATCAGAGCTACTACTTAGGTCGGAATATTGCTTGAGCTTCACAGCTAAACATGATAAACTTCCTAATTGCTGTTATTCTAAGGAACTGTGACATTATTTCCACTATACCAAATACGCATTAGTTGTATCCACTGGAGATCAACATCAACTACAATATTTTATATGCTATAAGTGATACTGACAGTAACAATAATATTTCTGTGGAATCATTGTTACTCGGTACAACAAGAGTTCTTTACAGTACCAGATTCCATCAGTCACATTATTTTCCTTAGTCAGACTGAAAAGGTGTTTAATCACAGTCACTGGCAACAATTTTTACTGTTTATTTTTTGATTGGTGAAATTTTTCACACAACCTCCTGTTTTATTTTTACTTTTTTATTTTTATTCTTTTTGTATACTGATATTGTTATGTATGTTAATATGTATTAAATTTATTATCGATTTATGCTTGTAGTTACCATCTGCTTGTGTTGTAATGTAATAACTAGTAAATCATTATATATATAAAGACTGTGCAGATTCCCCATTTTCTTTCTAAGTTAAAAATAAATTAAATCTTCATCACACCCATCCCGTATTATAAATATCATCAATATATATTTTATACAATTTTATACTATTTTAAAAGGGTTGTGGTGATATAAAAATTCCTCTCCCAACTCCCCATAAATAGGCTAGTGAATCTAGGGACAAAGGTTGTCCCCATAGCCATTCCACATATCAGTTTGTAAAAAGCGTCCAGAAATATAAAATAATTATAATTCAATATAATAGTTATTAAGTCACATATAAAAAATTTATGTGGTCTTCACTAATTGATGGGTCCTTTGTAAAGATTCTCTGCATGCATCAATACCCTTTGAATGGTCAATGCAGCTATATAATTATTGCTCATCAATAGTTTCTCACATATATGTTTCCTTCCACGTCATGTCCTTTATTGTTTGTAATACACTTTTGGTATCTTTCAAATAGGATTCTTCAAAATTCCTTACCTGTTTGTTTAAAAATATATCCACATATTCAGAAAGATGGGGAGTTAAAGACTACATTTCAACTAGTATTGGTCTCCCAATTGGGTTAACCAATGACTTGTGGATCTTTGGAAGAAAATAGAAAAATGGGGCTGGTTTGCATCAAGTATTGGAATTCATCCTTACTTATAATTACTTTACATAGTGTATCAAAAATGCGTATTTTGCATCCGCAAGGGCATAACTGCACATGATTGCATCAGCAAATCCGTAACTTTCCCTTGTAAATGTATATGTAATGTTATTTGTGTATAGGAAATAACAAACCTTTGAAGATGGACAAAAAGGTTGTGAGAGAGATTGTAGGAAGTCCTATTTTCCTTCCACAGCCATAAAGGTGTCCAATTGTATGTAGCATGTAAGAAAGATGTCCAGGGAAATTATATCACATCTGGCCAGACCCTTGATAAGCCATCATTAAGAGTTCTGTGTTCTGTGTAGGGTTAGAGATCAAAGATGGGGGTCTGGTTATAACCCCACAGGGGGTCAGGCTTACAGGCCACCGAGAGACAGCAACCAGCAAGGTGTCAAATCTTTCTCCTAACCTCGTAGCTCAAACAGGAGGGAGTGAGCAGTGACCTAACCCTTGCTCAAGTGACCAAGACTCCCTGTGTTACAGTCACCTAAACAATGGAAGGGTTAAACTATCCCAAGGAAGGGAAGTGACCTAGAGCAGCCTGGAAAGGCAGGCATAAATATGTGATTCAACTATAGTTTGTTGTTCATTTTTGAGAGGCTATCGTGAGGTACAGATTGATCCAGAGTTCATCATTGGGGTTGCCTCATCCCCATACCACTTACTGTAAGTCAACGGTGTGGTTCATTTCTCCATATATGTTCTTTTCTTTTATTTCTTGGAAATTGTGAGTAATTTGTGTGAACCCTTTAATTGTAACATTATTATATCTTGTAACTTTTTGTAACTAATCTTTGAAGATTTTCTTGAATTAAAACATTAATTCTAGTTCTGGAACTGTGTTTTTATGACCCAAGGCCTCATTTGGCCCATGTTACCTATTTTTACTAAGTGTGCATAATTGTATAGCAGGTAAGAGCAAAGACTTACCCTGTATTTAATACTAAAGTACTCCTTTGCTGGTGGCAGCTATCAGGTTTATTTAACCACGCATGCTGAGATAACTTGTAAAAGTCACAGGTGGTGATTCTCAGATGGCATATCTGGAGGGATCAGCCGGTGGTCCGTGACACATAGTCTATATAGTAATAGTGTTCTTAATGGATCCACATATTTTTCAAGTGGGTTGCTCTAGAATTTGATGTTTGAATTACTGTCTCACAGAAGTTTGACAGCTTCTTTTTCATTAAAATAGCGATCCATAATCACCAGTCCCCCCCCCCCCTTTATCAGTTCCTATTATAACTATGGGATGAAAAACAGAAAAAAATGGTGCGGTTAAAATTCCTTACAATTTCATGTGACCAGAAGTTGGACAGCCACAACTGGAAGTGTAGCTGGCGTACATTCGCAGTACATGACTACAGTCTCTAGTATGGGTAGAAGTAAGGCCCGTATTCAATTAGCCACTAAAAGACGACAAACTTTCACCCATCCAACTTTCTGCCTCATTTGCCTGTTTCAGAGGCATAAGCTTTCCGTGCGCATCCCCTCTTTTTACGTAATTCAATTACAAAAAGGTGAAAACGGAAAGCGGTGAATGCGGAACAGGTAAAAAGTATTTAAAGAATTAGGAAAATCAGTCTGTACCCCACAAAATGATGCACTTACATAGGGAATCAATGTAGATGTGTACTAACAGCCCTAATGTATATATATTTTGGGTACTTAAGTTATGTAAATAGCTTGCTATTAGCGTCTTTATTAAAGTGGTGAAGAATGGCATAAAGCAGTATTTCTTTGTGAAAATAAGTAGTCCAGTGAAATTTGGGGTACTCGAAAATGGGTGCTAGCATATTTAAATGTCTCTAAAGTTAACGTTTAAAAATGTTAAAAATCCACCTACTGCATGCACCTGCAATCCCAAAAACACATGGCCCATCATTGCAGCGCCCCAAGAAGCCTATTTTGCTAGTTTTATGTTTGTCCACTCTCACTACTTACTTTTTTGCACCAAAAATGATTTTTTTTTTTGGGGGGGGGGGTGTTCTGAGGTCATTATTTTTGAATTTGGCTGATCTGTCCTTTGTGGGGCTGTCCCAAGGGTTCTGAGTCGTTTCCTAATGTTTGCACCCCAAAATAAAGATTTTGCACTTTTTTTCACCTGCTATTCAATGGGAATACTTTTCCACCAGTTACAATGCATTGAGTTTCCACTTAGGAGAAATCGTCCTGGAATTGAATTTGGAGATACTTTGAAAACAGGCAAAAATTCCAAATCGGTGAAAACTTTTCTCCAAACTGCACTTTTTGCAGCTAATTGAACCCAGCCCAAAGCTGGAAAACAGAGAGTGCACTTTGCTCTTAAAAGAAAAACTTAAAGTATAGAACTACTTATATTTATGGCATTTTTGAATTCTTTTACTCAACTATCATCAATGCATACAAGTATTATAAAAGTCAAGACTGCAGGTAGTGATGTCTAAATTGAACAGTAATTGTATCCCCTTGATGAAGTCTTAGAGACCAGATTAAATGGATTTAGAACTTTCTTTTTGCCTCAAAATGGACCTCCTCATCTGAACTAAGGTAAGCCTATTGTTCCATGTTATACCTTTCAGTATAAAACTTTGAGATTTTTGTATTCCTTTCTTATTTATGTCATTTTTTTTTTACTAAATTAATTTTTTATGTGTTTTGTGACCTATATAATACATTTTGACTACTATTTTTATATATGGATATGGCATTTTACTTATAAGAATATTAAGAATATTGGTGTACTTCATCTTTGCAGTCCAATTTTTTGGTATATTGATTTATTCATACAGTATGTGCAATAGGGACTGTTTAAGCACTTTAAATATTTATTTGAAACAGCACTAGTAGGCAATCCCATCCATTTTATTGTTTGCATGTTTACACAAGCAGTCTCTGTACTGCTATTTATTTTATGGATTGAGCCGACATTCAATTTGTTGAGGAAAGTGCGATTATATATATTGTGTACTTTTTTTTGGTGAACAGTCACAAAAATTATTATTTATCTTTTTCAAAGTTTTAAAGCTCACTAATATAATTAGCGCCATTGATAATCACCCGCTGCTCGGCTTATCTACTCTGCTATATCCACTCTGCAGCCTTCTGCTCTACTTCAGGGGGCTGATCATCAGTCCAACATGCCTCCTTTCATCCCTCTGCTGACTGTAACTCGATCCTATTCCCCTCTGCTGCAGGGAAAATGGGTTGGGCTCCTCACTGGGATGAGTTTTGCTTCTCCAGCGGAACTGGAGCTTACTGCCAGGATCATTTCAATACACACTGCAGCGCCTTGTCACCGCACCACCTCAGGCAGTGCTGATCTCTGTTTACAGCCGGTACGCTGGTGCTTACAGTCTGTTACCTTGGTTAGCCCTCTCCTGAGTGCAAAAGGCTCTCTTGCCTTCGAATACCAACTGTCAGTCTGGGCTCATGTGCTTCCAGAAAGTCCAAAGTGTATTAAATGCATTTCAAATTACAGCAAAGTACGCTTTTCAGTTCAAATCTCTGTACCTTACTACTATAATCCCCAATGTCACGGTTCTATAGAAATTGCCCTGTGTATGAGTATTTACCAGAATGATAATACACCACTTCAGTATAAATTAAAACCTTCAGGTTTATTATCCGACACAGGATACAGTGCAAGTAAGCAGAGGCATCACTTACCTTACGGACACCTTGTGCAGGGGAACTGTGTCCTTTAGCACGCTCCCGTAGGGGGCATGGCTTCGCTGGAAAATGGTGTGACTGTGACCCGAAGGCTATGCCCCCTGTGTGCCAAACTTGGGGGAGTTACTGCCTCCTGTTCTCGGCACACAGTGGGCTTCCCCAGCGCTCCTGCAGCAACTGGGGTAGCCCACTATCTCTCCCTGCCTGTCTCCATGTCTTGGCTTCACGGTGACACCATCCGAAGGGGTGACATCAAAATAGCAGAGCAGCTCTGCTTTTTTTGGTGTCACCCCCTCAGATGGTGTCACCCAGTGTGGCCCGCACCCCCTGCATCCCTCCCTAGTGACGCCAGTTCAAGTAAGCTACTGTAGTATTAGCAGGAATACAAGAAGTAATAGTGTACAGGAATGTACTGGTGAATGCAGGTACTGTAAGTAATGTAGGAGGCTTATTGAATCACAGAAAAGCACACTATGCAAATAATGATATTGTCCTGGAGTGCACTGATGAATGCAGGTAAATATGAAATGTAAATAATTATATTAAACCTGAATGCTGTAACAGAGTGAGATGCACTTGGTAATTCAGAATACTGAGGCAGGGTCAAGTGAGCAGCAAGACTAAAGCTGGCCACACACTAGACCAACTTACATCCAACCAGCCAACTAGTTGATTGGTTGGAATGAATATCTGGTAAGGTATGAAAGCAAATGACAATCAGCAATTTGCTCCCAAACACTGGAACATGGACCAAAACTGTTGTTTGAACAAATAGTTTAGATCACAGGTTCTCAAACTCGGTCCTCAGGACCCCAAACAGTGCATATTTTGCAGGTCTCCTCACATAATTACTAGTGAAATATTTAGCTGCACCTGTGGATATTTTAAAACATGTCAGTGAGTAATAAATACACCTGTGCACCTGCTGGGTGGCCTGGAAAAAGTGAACTGTGTGGGGTCCTGAGGACCGAGTTTGAGAACCACTGGTATAGATCAAACATTTAATAAACTTGTCTGAACGATCATTTTCATCTGTTTTCTGGCATTTAGGAGCAAATTGCTGATCATCTGATACCAGATTTTCATTCCAACCAATCAACAAGTTGGCTGGTTGGATGTAAGTTGGTCTAGTGTGTAGCCAGCTTTAGTAATGCAGTTTCAGGTGCTGCTCATAGCTGATGGATCAGCTAATCAAGCCAGGTTGCATGCTCACAGAGAGCTGCAAGCTCACAGCAACAGAGCAGATAGGCTAGATGAACATGATTAGTTGTACCACTGGGGAGAGCAGCATCACTGGTAGTATAGTGGTACCGCAGCAGATCGTGACATCCAACCAGTTTAAAAAAGTGAAAAAAGTATATTTTGTAAATATTTATAACCTATTTCATTAACAAATATGTATAGACGTTACATACTGTCGAAGCTGGATAATTGGCTGTGACAAAATCAGTTTAAAATTGGATCACAGCGACGCCATCTTGCAACTGACCGCAAGATGCCATCTTGGAAATGAGATCGCAAGATGCCATTTTGCGAATGGCTGCCTAAGCGCCATTTTAGATAAACTCACACTGTAGTACATGTGGCGATATTACTATTAGCATCATGCGATTGCATCTTTCACCATTTCTCATACACACATTAATAAGCACAATTGCGCTGTGAACTAGTCGCATATTAGCGAATGCATAAAATCCTGTATGAAAATGCTGAATATTAGCTTCATGCACATGCATCTGCCCCAAGTTAACTAGCGTCTTTACATCAAACCCCACATACTCACACATTACATATTCACATACAAGGTTCCATAAGCTTTAAGGTATAAGATTCAAGTATGCACAATTACTATAATTGCTATGAAATAAAGATTATTTTGTAACTAAGGTTTTATACGTGATAAGTAAGCCATGTTTGGTATTGTACTGATGCGTACTCTCTCAACAGTATTCCGGTAATATCGATGGAGAGATCGCAACATGCATTCTCAACTTATGGACCGCAGAGACTTCAAGCAACAAAATATACATTATATAAACAACTGTTAGGATTTGCATGAGGCGGGAAACCAGAGACCTCCAGTTGTTAGAGGCTGGACTGTGTCTATTTGAACCAACCTGTTAAATTCCTTGTAACATATGCCCTCTCCTTTAGGACCAATGGGATTAGCAACAAACTTCTCTATTGTGTTGTTTATTCCTCGGGGGTATAAATATGTGTGCTCTGGCCCTGGGTTCCTAGTCTTCGTGCTGAATGCTGATTGACGAGGGTTTCTTGCTGATGCCTAACATCTGGACCAGAGAGCGCTGCATATGTATAATTGTACATGGGTCTGTATAAACTCTTTGTGCTACGATTATATGGGGATCACAGCGTGTAACTGCTGTACTTTTACTTGAATAATACTTTGTGCTTTGGAACCACAGGTTCTAGGTCTGGAGTCTTTATTTACTGTATGACTGCATACGCATACTCATCCTTAGAGGTTTATAGGCAGGATATTAGAAGGTATAGGCAGGGGTATATAGAGGTTCAAAGGCAGTATCGTTAATACATATATATATATATATATATATATATATGACCAGTGGGTAACATAAGAGCACTCACCAGTCTTCTTTGAGATCATGCAATTATTTATTTCATAGTAGCCACATGTTATACATACACAGTGTTGACGTTGTCAAGACCAGACAAATCTTGGAATGTAAATGCTTTTGTGAACCGAAACACCAACACTATGTTTGTATAATGTGTTGTTAATATGAAATAAATAATTGCATGCACTCATATCATCCCCTGTTCCTTTAATGAGGCGGCTTTCCATAAGCTGTCCCTGAGACGGCACCCCTGCAGAAGTTATTCATGAAGTCTTTGTGAGTGCTGTTCTCTCTATTGGAATATATATATATACATATATATATATATATATATACATATATATATATACATATATATATATATACATATATATATATATATATATATATATATATTCCAAATGGCATCACTCTGGAATAAATACATACAACAGGCAAAATATTTATTCCGGAATGCTGCCATTTGGAGTGAATTTATCAGAGTACCTTTTAGATAGGTCTGCTGTGGAGGGCACCCAGTCCAGTTATATTTTATATTGGTGTGTATATATATATATATATATACATACACAATTAATATTTTCTAAACATAAAATTAACCATGTCACTGTCATGCTGGCAGATGGGAACCAAACCCACGTCTAGACACTATCACAAATAATTCTCACAGTTTTCATTTGGTTAAGATATCCCTTTTGTTCACACCATATCCATCTTTAACACTCTCTGTGACTATACGTGGATGGATGATGCGAGTCACTTCAGTGGACCTTCCTAAAGTGTTATATGTCAATTTTAGAGGGGGTCTAATAGTTCTTTCAGGACATAAAAGGAACTTCTCAAAGTTATTCTCATACTCCTCAGGCCTAGTTGACTCAGACCCCAGTCCCATTGGGCCCCCAGAATCTTGTATCTCAGGGATGCCTCTAATGGAGATAGCCTAGAGGGTGTCACCATTGAGATATCATTGGCATCTTCACTTTTGTTGCCTCCAACAGGGAAATTGGAGCTAGGTAGCTCTCCTTTTTGGTTGGTGCAGTCTGCATCTGAGAGCACATTAGTGTATTCCATGCTAGGGGTGGCATTATAATAATAACCACCTCCTTCCTCAATCTAGGAAACATCATCATCCTCCTAATGACTTTTTTTTTAAATATATCATAAGGTCAAGCTCTATTTTGAAGATATCTCATTTCTTGGACCAGTTGGGGATGTGATATAGCTCTAACCTCCTGGTCTATGTGAAGAAATTGTTGCCTGTAGTATATTTTCATCAAATCTGATTTAATCTTATAGGTGGGGGTTCCTGGAAGCTGCTCTACAATTACGTATGGGTCAGGCTTCCACCTATTATTCAATTTGTTTCTGGATGAAAGCCCTAATTTTCAAACAAGGACCCTATCTCCTTGGAGCATTTTTAGTACAGTTGAAGGCATTTATCAATAGACTAATACTAACCCTAACCCTAAACTCCACTGTGACCTCCTAGGATATTGAGAAGGGTACGATTGAAGCCCTTTAGCTGCAGGTCCCTTTGGAGATGGTAGGGAGTAGTTTTAGTTTTTTTGATACCACAGATTTCACACAGTTCCTGTATGAGCTGACGTTCAAATTCTCATCCTTGGTCGAAGTGCAGATGAGCTGGTAAACCATAGTGGACAGTAAGTTTAGACAAAGTCCAGTGGACCATCCAAGGTTATTTTCATTAGGGTCTTTCAAACTTCCTAGGGACTTTAAAATTCTATCCCTTGGTCCAAATGTTGATGGGCTGGCAAACTATAGTGGGTGATAAACTTCCCCCACAAAGTTCTTGCCATGATAAAGGCTTTCTAATCTAATTTTACAGTTTGGTAAGGTCTTTTGAAGAACACAGTTACCTCAAGTCTCACAATAGCAGGTCACATCCCCCTCTATCTCGGGCCAATAGAACTGGTCCACAATTAATGCAAAGTTCATTACTACTCCAAAGTGGCCATTGTTATCATGCAGTGACTTCAGGCCTTCCACAACAGCCCAGTGGACTTCCTGAATATATGAATCTTTTCTCTGAAGTGGTTTACTTCAGGCTATCCATGTATCAACACCATTCTTAGACACTCACAGAAGTGAGGTCTGAGGACATTAACCCTTTCATTTTGGATGCTGGTACTGTACCTCAATCCATTATTCTTCCTTCAATCCATCAGGCTCTCCCTTTAGCCTTGTTAATGAATCAGCATCAGTGCAGTAGCAGATTTACCTCTAGGCAACATAATTGGCCGCCTAGGGCCCAGAGGGTCCCAGGGGGCCCACCGACATGGCTGTATAGAGGCCTGGCTTGTCATAGCTCCGTGCGGCCCCAGCAGAATGTCAGCAGCAGCTCATGATTGATTGGACATCTGCTGTTGGGTGCCGCTCCTTCTATCTCACTAACTCAACTCTCCTCTCCACTACTGATGTGTGTGACCTATTGCACCACATGCTCAGACTTAGAGAGAGAGGCGCCAAAAGAAGCTCAGCCATGGTGCCATGCTGCCATTGTGTGCACAATAAAAAAGAGAGGGTGAGTGTCAGTGATGTTGGTTGATGGATCATCGCACTTTAGTTCAGCTGCAGCAGCACTCACCAGCTCTCTAGTGTGGGGGGGGTGGCCAATGCGGGGGGGGGGGTGCTGTTATCAGCCACGGGGGGTGCTGGTTGGTGGTGGATGGCAGTGTGGTTTACTAGCACTCACCAGCTCTAGTATATGGGTGGAAGGGTTTGTCAGCCCTTATCACACTGGGTCAGGCCATGTTATACATTTTATTAAATATACTCAATATTATTTACTATATTATATAATTCTCCAGGCCCTTGATACAAATATAGAATGCAATAAACAGATGAACCTTTAATAAAGTGCCCTTCTAATAAAGTTTGGAACACATAAGGCTATACTGTAATGCTCATGCTAAGTTATATAATGCTGGACCCAATGCAGAGGTTTCTGTGTTTCATTATGAATTGTTTGAAATAGGGGGCCCCCAAATCGGCATCTTGCCTAGGGCCCCATGAGGTCTAAATCCACCTCTGCATTAGTGTTGCAGTCTCCCTGTCTATATTTCAAACTAAGTTATGCACAGACAGTGTCGCAAGCCACCAGTTTTTGTGGTGGTTTAAAAGTGAGAGCATTATTGTCAGTGTGGACATCAAAAGCCACACTGTAGAGATAATCATGCAGTTTGTTTACCACTGCAAATTTTAAAGCTAGATATTCCAGCGGAATTGGTATGATTTATCGCCGAACGCAAGTCCGGCGGTTGGAATCCCGACAGCGGAAGCCCGACATGGATGAAAATCCTGATTGTCCCTAAGGTAAGTATAGACTAACCTAATTCCCTCCCCTAACCCTAACCCTCCCTTAGGGGTGCCTAACCATAACCTACCCCCCAGTGCCTAACCCTAATCCCCCCTCTAAGTGCCTAAGCCTAACCCCCATTCTCCGCCACCTAAACCTAAATCCCCCCAGGGGTGCCTAACCCTAACCCTCCCTCCCCCTAGCCTAACCCTAACCTCCAGGGGGGGTGCCTAACCCTAAGTCCCCCCCAGGAGCCCTAAACCTAACATTCCCCCTGCGGCTGTCCATGCCCGTTGCCCAGCAACCCTTCGATCAGGATGCCAGGCACCAGTCTCCCGGTGTTGGTAAAATGACAGGCATCTAGATTTAGATGCCTTTCATTTAACCCTTGCTGGGATTAAGCAGTCGGGAAGCCAGCTATCTGGATTAGGTCCGCCGGCTTCCTGATTGCATACCATTCCTGCATATGGGCAGGGTAGTTCCATTCACTGGCAGAAAATCCTTAGCTAATGTACAAAACTGGATGTATTGACTGCTGTTCTTCATTGACATGATAAAAGGGACCCAGTTCCCTTTGCTTATTTGCAGACGGGGATTTTTTAAAAGAGGGCTATCCCTTGTTGAGGTTGGTCAGGAGTCTTGCTATTTTAGAAAATCATGGTACAAAGCACCAACAATATCTGAAAAATCCTAGGAAGGCCTGTAACGCCTTCGGTTTGGTTGGCCTAGGCCACTATTGTATGGCTTTCACTTTGGAAGGATTAGCAGCTTATGTGCCTCATGATCTTCTGACAAAGATTGCACTTTTCTAATGACAGAGTCTTCCACAGTGGAAATGCCTCTGCTGCCTGAAGTTTCTTCTACTCCAAGTTTCACTTATGGCAGAGTCTTTATAAATGTTCTGGCAGCTTCTCTCTTCTGAATCTTTTAATTCAGTTAAAGTGATAGCTGTCCAACCTCTCCACACAACCCTGCACAAACTTTTGCTGACTGTGGAAGCCACCACCTTGACCTTTCTCCATTTTTCTTTTCTTGAACTTCTACCAATGTCTCCTCATGTTTAACCAACCTCATTGGATGATAGTTGCATGAATGATGGAGGCTGCCTACTGACAGTCATATATCTCAAACATTGTGTTATAGGATCAGTGGTGGCTCTGAAAGAAGCTTATCCCTGGACATCAGCGGTCTCTTCACTCCCCTCTCATGACTCCTGTGCATGCATGGTCTACAGACCATGCATGCATGGCAGCCATTGCCAGGAATGGTTCCCCTGGAACCCTCTCACAGTAATTTTTATTAAATGAAGCCCATATACTACAGCAGCACAATGCCATCATCAGATGGCGTATGTTGCAGGGTCCGAACTACTTTGAAAATCTGGCAGTATCGCATCGCCTATAGAAACCTATATGGCTTTCAACTGCTGTCGGTAATGGGGAGAATGTTGCAGAAAGTGAAGATGTCTACTACAATCCATCCACTATATTGGGGGATATATAATATTTGTGGGTATCCCCTCAAAACTGGGTGTCAATTGCCACTGGAGAATGTTTACTAGTGCCTGACACAATATGAGGTGATTTCACAGCCCTGTTTACCTGGATAGCAACCAGGTCCTGCTTTTCTCTATAAGAATCAACAGCATCTCTCTGTCTCAGCACCTCATTAAAAAGCCCCTTTGATCAGTCCCAGTTCTCACCTGTCAACTGCAGTCATATTGCTGCCTCAGGAGTTGTCAGCTGCACCAGTTTGCTTGCATGGCTGCTGCCAGCTCCCCTCTAAGTGGCTTGCTAGTTTTCTGGCAACATTTCTTTCACAATTTGTCTACTCTGTATGTGCCACTCTCTGGCCCTCTCCTCCACCTCATGGGGCTGATCTTCAGTCCCTTATGCCCCTTCCCTACCAGCTGCTAACTGTGGGCCTGATTCAGACCCGTTTGCTAGATGCAATCCCTTGCATCCAGCGTATGCAAATTTTTCAAAGTGACGCCATGGGAAGCGAGCGCTCATTAAGGCATAAGCACACCCACTTTAGCTGTGCATATGCAGACACCCACTAGCATAGGTAGAGACGCCCACTAGCACACGTCATCTCCAGAAAGTATATTAATAAATTTTTACATCGAGCACCAACGGTCGTCAACGCAGCACTTGCTGTAGCCTTATCCTGCCACAAGCACTGCGAGGACTTCAGTGTAAAAAACAGGCATGTGTCGTGTACTATGATGCTGCCTGTTAATTATGCACGTCTTAGAAACGGTGTTGAAACACCCAGGCATGCCCGTGTTCGCTCCTCCACACCCCCGTTATTAGTGTCCTGCCCCTAATACCACCCACAAACGGCCTCTCCTGTCAGGCCTCTCCTGTCACTCATTACACTGGACTGTCTCTGCTGGGCGAGCGAGCGGCCTGCGATCACACAGAGTAGTTTGCGCATGTGCAGAATGAAGCTTGCGCATGCGCAAAACATCAGGCCGCTTGTGAGCATACAGCACTAGCGAACAGGTCTGAATCAGGCCCAGTTACTCGAACCTTTTTCCCTTTGCTGAAGTGGAAACAGGGTGTGCGCCCCACTGGGATTTGATTCACTTTTCCTCTGAGATTGGAGATTACTGCTGGTCGCATTTAACTGCAGGTATGTTGATGCTCACAGTTTGCTACTTCAGACAGATCCCTCATTCAGTACCACTGGTGCCTCTTATATCCTCTTTCCTAAAAGAGCAAGGCTCTCCCACCTTCAAATCCTGTCAGTCTGGGCTTGTGGGCTCCTTAAATCCCAACTGTTAAGGCCCCCTTACATCAGCAATTGATTGCAGCAATTGTGCAATTTGCAATCGATTGTGTATAAAAATCTTTCCCTTTTTCAATTGATTGTGGCAATTGTGCAATCTGCAATCGATTGAAAAAGGGAAAGATTTTTATACACAATCGATTGCAAATTGCACAATTGCTGCAATCAATAACTATTGATGGGGGTCTTTAGTCTGGGCTTGTGGGTTTACAGAAAGTCCACAATCTGACAGCTGCACTATTAAATTCAAACCAGTTTAGCTTTCCTCTATTAGTTCCCAACCAGTTAAAATATGTTTTTTTCTGTAAATATGAATATAATGTTTTTGTTATGTTTAGTTAATTTTAACTGAACATTAAATTAAAACCACCTCAATAAAGGATGGGGAATTACAATAGAAATAGTAGAATAAATGTACTGTAGCATGTAGTAATGCCCCAGATTACTAAAATTGGGTGAATAGGGTTAAACAGAAACAGAAACAAAATATTGATGATTCATATCTCATTGTAGCCTTGTGACATTGTCACCTGGTTAGTTCAAATATTTACTCATCATTAATAATTGTCATTAGATTTTTGCACGCAGTGATACATTATAGTCAGCTGTGTATGAGAACATTCTAATGAGAGTAAATAACTATATGTTCCTGCTGTATATAAACAGACTGGTCATACATATTACTATAAGGCTACAGATACAGATCAGAGACTCATCCCATCCTGTGTGATAGAAGACAAGAGAATGGAAGCAAGATCCAAGTTGAAGCTTTATCATGTGCATGGGATGGATTCCAGGGACTTCCTTCATTGTTATTTTGAGGCAGAAAGTGCATTCAGAGATGAGGCAGTGGTGTTTATTATGGAAAAGCTGCACAGTGCATTAGTAACAGGTTTGTATTCAGGATGAATGGTATCCTCAATATATAAATTGGTTATTCAGAGTAACTGCCATTAAATGGGTGACTTTATATTATAGTGTACAGGAAGGGGTGTAGTGTGGGTGAAACCGGTGGAGCTCTTGTTCCAAGTGCTGGATCCCTCAGGGGGCACTAAGCATGACATATTTCTTTAAACATTTTAAATATAAACAGCCATGATTGCTCGGTCCACTGGTCCAAAACAGAACTGCAAATGTGCAGAAATAAAGTAGCTACTATACGCAGAGTCACAGAAGCATATACTTAGCCACTGGTCTGACGCTGCACCACTAGAGGAGTCCAGTAACCAGCCACATGGATGCAACAGTGAAAAAAAGAAGAGGGCAAGAAGCAGAGCAGAGCTGGTAAGAGCAGTAGAAAAGACAAAATGAGTAAAGCGACCAGAAAGGTAGGTAAGTGTGTGTGTGTGTGTGGGTGTGTGTGTATGTGTGTGTCTGTGTATATGTGTGTGTGTATGTATGTGTGTGTGTTTGTGTGAAACAGCATTGCTAGCAGGGCATCATTAATATTCCCTTCATGGGTGTATAGATCCATGGAGCAAGCACTCAGATCCATGTTACTGAAGTGAGACATGGGGGTAAATTTATCAAAGGTCGATTTGGCATTTTGAGTGATTTGAGGTGCGATTTTCATTCGATTTGTATTCGATTTTGCTTTTGGGTATTTACTAAAGGCCAAATTGAATTTCAAATCGAATTTTAGTCAAATCGGCCTCAAATCGAACATCAGAAAAACATTGGTACTTTTACATAGCCTAATACACAAAACCCTTATTTACTATCATTTGATTTGAAATTGTCCTCAAAATCGGACTTCAAATCGAACTTCAAATCACCAAATGAATAGACCTGCTTCATGCTTCTGATTTGAGCATCAGCAGGGCGGATTGACACAGATACATGCAGACATCAGTGAGATTCCTGCATGTATCTGGCTGGAAAATGTAATTAAACAGTTAACAGTATAAAAAAATGTTGTGAGGTCCCCCCAAAAACAGAACTAGCCCCAGACTGCTGAAACCCAGGTCTGGTTGTCTAAGTACAGGGAAAAAATGTGTAGGGTTCCCTGTACTTTGTACAACCAGCACTGGGCTATGGGAACCAGGGCTGGTTCTGGAATTTCAGGGAAAAATTGGCGTAGGGTCTCCCTGTAATTCACAGAACCAGCACTGGACCCTTTCTAATGGGGGACTGATACCACAGCCAGGGGAGCCCTATCACCAGGCCACCCAGCTGCAGCATCACCCCTGACCACTAGTCAGCCCAGGCCAGGGATCCCAGGGGAGTTGGAGTCCCCTCCAATAAGGGGGTCTCCCTCTCCAGGGCACCTCTAGCCTGGGCTGGTATCCCAGGGTTATCCCCTCTCATTTGTGGGTGGCGGGTTGATTGTGTTAGTGTGGTGTAAAAATAGAAGAATATAAACATTGTCTTTATAGTAGAACTGCAGGTCCTAGCAAGCCTCCCCCACATGATGTTACTTGGAGAACCACAAGTACAAGCATGCGGGGCATTAAGGGCCCACTCTGACCTGTAGTTCCCTGTAAAGAAATGTTGAGAAGAAACACACACACACACAACTTACACAGGACCTGAAGTTCTACTGTAAAGACAATGTTTATATGCTTCTATTTTTATACTACACTAACACAATCAACCCAGGGGTGGCGGGGATAGCCCCAGGCTATCATACTAGGCTAGAGGTGCCTGGAGTGGGAGACCACTATATTGGAGGGGTCTCCAGCTCCCCAGGGATCCCTGGCCTGGGCTGACTAGTGGTCAGGGTTGATGCTGCGGCCGGGTGGCCCAGTGACAGTGCTCCCCTGGCTGTGGCATCAGTCCCCCGTTAGAAAGGGTCCAGGGCTGGTTCTGTGAATTGAGACCCTACGCAAATTTTTCCCTGTAATTCCAGAACCAGCCCTGATTCCCAAAGCCCAGTGCTGGTTGTACTAAGTAGAGGGAAACCCTACGCAATTTTTTCCCTGTACTTGGTCACCCAGACCTGGGTTTGCAAAGTCCGGGGCTGGTTCTGTTTTGGGGGGGGGACCTCACGTCATTTTTTTTTAAAATTTTTAACTGTTTATTTACTTTTTTCAGTCAGATACATGCAGGCATCTCACTGATGTCTGCATGTATCTGTGAGAACAAACTGCTCATGCTCAAAGTGAAAGCATGAAGCTGTTCTATGCTGTCGGGGATTTTCAGTTCGGCTTGAAGTGTGATTTGCCTTTCGAATTGTACATGAACATGTCAAATAGAACAACAAGTCACTTTTACAAATCAACCTAAATCCTATTCGATTTGCAAATCGAACACCAAATCAAATAATAATAAATCTTGCAAAATCACTGCTTTTCTACATTCGATTTGAGTCGGTTTCAGAAGAGCTATATCACTCTTCAAATAATCGACCTTTGATAAATTTACCCCTTGGTCTCAGTCTGTCTGTAGCCTCAAACCCAAATTCCTCAGCTTTAATAGCTATTCTTTCAAATAGAGGGCCTGATTCAGAGCCGCTCGTAAGCGGCCGCTCGTTCATTCCGAGCGATGTTCGCACATCTGCGCATGCGTATGGGTTTTAGTACGCATGCGCGAACCAGTCAGTGCGGTCAGAAATTGTGTGCTAGCAAAATAGCGAATGCCTGCTAATCTGAGTGACAGGATGAGGCATTTGTGGGTGGTAACAGGGGAAGATGCTTGAAAACGGGGAGTGGAGATCCGAACGCAGGCGTGCCAAATGGTCAAAACGGGCATTTTAAGGGTGTGCATAATTAACAAAGAAGCGTCATTGACCACGTCACTTGGTTGTCTTTTAGCCTGAACTGCTCGCATGATTATGGTAGGAATATGCTACCACAAGCATAGCGAGCAGTTCAGATGCTGTTCGATGTACTCGATTAATCTAATAAATAGCGGAGATGATGTATGTTGCGAGCGGCCAGGGGGCGTTTTTTTCAAAATAGCAACCGCATGTTTTGTTCACTCGTTCAGACATAGAGGCATCAACAGACCGCAAAGAGCGAGCACTTAATTTAAATATCTGGTCCCTTTTTCAGAATGTCCGTCCGTAAATTGCGTTCAGCTCTGAATCAGGCATAGAGCCTATAGTAGCTTTCGTTATGACAGAACAATCCTGTTATCTCATAGCCTCTCTCCCTTAGCGCAATGCCTAAAAGTGCATAATCAGGTAACAACAGATGTGAATTTAGACCCCACAGGGCCCAAAGCAAGACAAGGAATGGGGCGTCCTTTCTCAATCCATAACACTACCTCACTGACAGCAGCACATCCTTGCCTCACTGAAAGCAGCACATCCCCACCTCACTGACAGCAACAAATCCCCACCTCACTGTCAGCAGCACATTCCCTCTTCCCTGACAGTAGCACATCCCTGCCTCACTGACAGCAGCACATCACCTTACTGACAGCAGCACATAGCCAGCTCACTAAAAGCAGCACATCCCCGACACACTGACATCAGCACATCACTGCCTCACTGACAGCAGCAAATCACTGCCTCACTGACAGCAGCACATCCCGCCTTACTGACAGTAACACATCTCTGACTCACTGACAGCAACACATAACCGCCTCACTGACAGCAGCACATCCCGCCTCACTGACAGTAACACATCTCTGCCTCACTGACAGCAAAACATCACCGCCTCACTGACAGCAGCACATCCCCGCAGCACATCCCCGCCTCACTGACAGCAGCACATCACCTCTTTACTGACAGCATCACATTCCAGCCTCACTGACAGCAGCACATCCCTGTCTCACTGACAACAGTACATTCCCACCTCACTGAAAGCAGCACATCACTGCCTCTCTGACAGCATCACATCCCAGCCTCACTGACAGCAGCACATCCCTGTCTCACTGACAGCAGCACATTTCCACCTCACTGAAAGCAGCAAATCCCTGCTCACAGACAGCATCACATCCCTGTCTCACTGACAGCAGTACATTCCCACCTCACTGAAAGCAGCACATCACCACCTCTCTGATAGCAGAACACCCCTGCCTCACAGACAGCAGCACATAGCAACCTCACTGACAGTAGCACATTCCTGCCTCACAGACAGCAACACATAGCCGTCTCACTGCAAGTAGCACATTTCCACCTCACTGACAACAGAACATCACTGCTTTATTGACAGCAACACATACTTCCCTCACTGACAGCATCACATCCCTGCCTCACTGATAGCAGCAGATCACCACCTCAGTGACAGCAGCACATCACTGCCTCACTGACAGCAACACATCCCTGCCTCACAGACAGCAGCACAAAGCCGCATCACTGACAGTAGCACATTTCTGCCTCACTGACAGCAGCACATCCCTGCCCCACAGACAGCAGCACATAGACACCTCATTGAAAGTTGCACATTTCTGTCTCACTGACCGCAGCACATGCCCACCTCACTGACAGCAGTACATCCCCACCTTACTGACAGCACCACATCTCTGCCTCCCTGACAGCAGCACATCACCTCACTGACAGCAGCACATCACCTTCTCACTGACAGTAGCACATCACCACCTCACTGACAGCAGCACAACGCTGTCTCACTGACAGCAGTACATTCTCACCTCACTGACAGCAGCACATCACTGCCTTACTGACAGCAGTACTTCCCTTCCTCCCAGACAGCAGCAATAGCTGCCTCACTGACAGCAGCACATTCTCGCCTCACTGACAGCAGCACATTCTCGCCTCACTGACAGCAGCACATCACTGCCTCACAGACAGCAACGCATCCCTGTTTCATTGACAGCAGCACATCACCTTCTCACTGACAGCAGCACATCCCCGCCTCAATGTAAGCAGCACGTCATCACTTCACTGACAGCAACACATCCCTGTCTCACTGACAGAAGCACATCCCCGCCTCACTGACATCAACACATCTCCGCCTCACTGACAGCAGCACATCTCAAACTCACTGACAGCAGCACATCCCTGTCTCACAGACAGCAACAGATCCCTCCTCACTGACATCATCACATCCCCTTCAAACTGATAGCAACAGATCACCACCTCACTGACCGCAGCACATCCTGTCTCACTGACAGAAGCACTTCTCCCCCTCAAAGATAGCACCACATCCCTGCACCGCTGACAGAAGCAAATAGCCACCTCACTGACAGCTGCCCATCGCTGCCTCACTGACAGAAAAACTTCACAGCCTCAGTGACAGCAGCACACCACCACCTCACTGATAGCAACAAATCCCTGTCTCACTGATAGCAGTAGATCACCACCTCACTGACAGCAGCACAACCCTTTCTCACTGACAGCAGTACATTTTCACCTCACTGACAGCAGCACACAGTACATTTTCACCTCACTGACAGCAGCACATCACTGCCTCACTGACAGCAACACATCCCTGCCTCACAGACAGCAGCAATAGCTGCCTCACTGACAGCAGCACATTCTCGCCTCACTGACAGCAGCACATCACTGCCTCACTGAGAACAGCACATCCCTGCTTCATTAACAGCAGCACATCACCTTCTCACTGACAGCAGCACATCCCCACCTCACTGACAGCAGCACATCTCCAGCTCACCGATAGCAGCATATCATCACTTCACTGACAGCAACACATCCCTGTCTCACTGACAGCAGCACTTCCCTGTCTCACTGACAGCAGTACATTCCCACCTCACTGAAAGCAGCAAATCCCTGCTCACAGACAGCAGCACATAGCCACCTCACTGACAGTAGCACATTCCTGCCTCACAGACAGCAGCACATAGCCGCCTCACTGACAGTAGCACATTCCCACCTCACTGAAAACAGAACATCACTGCTTTATTGACAGCAACACATACTTGCCTCACTGACAGCATCACATCCCTGCCTCACTGACAGTAGCAGATCACCACCTCAGTGACAGCAGCACATCACTGCCTCACTGACAGCAGCACAAAGCCGCATCACTGACAGTAGCACATTTCTGCCTCACTGATAGCAGCACATCCCCATCTCACTGACAGCAGAACATCACCACCTCACTGACAGCAGCACATGCCCACCTTACTGACAGCACCACATATCTGCCTCCCTGCCAGCAGCACATCACCTCACTGACAGCAGCACATCACCTTCTCACTGACAGTAGCACATCACCACCTAACTGACAGCAGCACAAGCCTGTCTCACTGACAGCAGTGCATTCTCACCTCACTGACAGCAGCACATCACTGCCTTACTGACAGCAGAACATTCCTGCCTCACAGACAGCAGCAATAGTTGCCTCACTGACAGCAGCACATTCTCGCCTCACTGACAGCAGCACATTCTCGCCTCACTGACAGAAGCACATCACTGCCTCACTGACAGCAGCACATCACTGCCTCACAGACAGCAGCACATCCCTGCCTCACTAACAGCAACACATCCCTGCTTCATTGACAGCAGCATATCACCTTCTCACTGACAGCAGCACATCCCCACCTCAATGAAAGCAGCACGTCATCACTTCACTGTCAGCAACACATCCCTGTCTCACTGACAGAAGCACATCCCCACCTCACTGACATCAACACATCTCTGCCTCACTGACAGCAGCACATCTCAACCTCACTGACAGTAGCACATCCCTGTCTCACAGACAGCAGCAGATCCCTCCTCACTGACAGCATCACAACCCCATCTAACTGATAGCAACAGATCACCACCTCACTGACCGCAGCACATCCTGTCTCACTGACAGAAGCACATCTCCGCCTCAAAGATAGCACCACATCCCTGCACCACTAACAGCAGCACATAGCCACCTCACTGACAGCTGCTCATCTCTTCCTCACTGACAGAAATACTTCACAGCCTCAGTGACAGCAGCACACCACCACATCACTGATAGCAACACATCCCTGTCTCACTGAGAGCAGTAGATCACCACCTCACTGACAGCAGCATATCACAACCTGATTGACAGCATCACATACCTGCCTCAATGAAAGCAGCACATCCCTGTCTCACTGACAGCAGCACATTCTGACATCACTGACAGCAGCACATCACCACTTCACTGACAGTAGCACATTCCCGCCTCACAGGCAACAGTACATTTCTGCCTCACTGACAGCAACACATCTAAACCTCACTGACAGCAGCACATCCCTGTCTCACAGACAGCAGCACATAGCCACCTCACTGACAGTAGCACATTCCCACCTCACTGACAACAGAACATCACTGCTTTATTGACAGCAACACATACTTGCCTCACTGACAGCATCACATCCCCACCTCACTGATAGCAGCAGATCACCACCTCACTGACAGCAGCACATCACCGCCTCTCTGATAGCAGAACACCCCTGCCTCACAGACAGCAGCACATAGCCACCTCACTGACAGTAGCACATTCCAGCCTCACAGACAGCAACACATAGCCGTCTCACTGCAAGTAGCACATTTCCACCTCACTGACAACAGAACATCACTGCTTTATTGACAGCAACACATACTTCCCTCACTGACAGCATCACATCCCTGCCTCACTGATAGCAGCTGATCACCACCTCAGTGACAGCAGCACATCACTGCCTCACTGACAGCAACACATCCCTGCCTCACAGACAGCAGCACAAAGCCGCATCACTGACAGTAGCACATTTCTGCCTCACTGACAGCAGCACATCCCTGCCCCACAGACAGCAGCACATAGACACCTCATTGAAAGTTGCACATTTCTGTCTCACTGACCGCAGCACATGCCCACCTCACTGACAGCAGTACATCCCCACCTTACTGACAGCACCACATCTCTGCCTCCCTGACAGAAGCACATCACCTCACTGACAGCAGCACATCACCTTCTCACTGACAGTAGCACATCACCACCTCACTGACAGCAGCACAACGCTGTCTCACTGACAGCAGTACATTCTCACCTCACTGACAGCAGCACATCACTGCATTACTGACAGCAGCACTTCCTTTCCTCCCAGACAGCAGCAATAGCTGCCTCACTGACAGCAGCACATTCTCGCCTCACTGACAGCAGCACATTCTCGCATCACTGACATCAGCACATCACTGCCTCACAGACAGCAACGCATCAATGTTTCATTGACAGCAGCACATCACCTTCTCACTGACAGCAGCACATCCCAGCCTCAATGTAAGCAGCACGTCATCACTTCACTGACAGCAACACATCCCTGTCTCACTGACAGAAGCACATCCCCGCCTCACTGACATCAACACATCTCCGCCTCACTGACAGCAGCACATCTCAACCTCACTGACAGCAGCACATCCCTGTCTCACAGACAGCAACAGATCCCTCCTCACTGACATCATCACATCCCCTTCAAACTGATAGCAACAGATCACCACCTCACTGACCGCAGCACATCCTGTCTCACTGACAGAAGCACTTCTCCGCCTCAAAGATAGCACCACATCCCTGCACCGCTGACAGAAGCAAATAGCCACCTCACTGACAGCTGCCCATCTCTGCCTCACTGACAGAAAAACTTCACAGCCTCAGTGACAGCAGCACACCACCACCTCACTGATAGCAACACATCCCTGTCTCACTGATAGCAGTAGATCACCACCTCACTGACAGCAGCACAACCCTTTCTCACTGACAGCAGTACATTTTCACCTCACTGACAGCAGCACACAGTACATTTTCACCTCACTGACAGCAGCACATCACTGCCTCACTGACAGCAACACATCCCTGCCTCACAGACAGCAGCAATAGCTGCCTCACTGACAGCAGCACATTCTCGCCTCACTGACAGCAGCACATCACTGCCTCACTGAGAACAGCACATCCCTGCTTCATTAACAGCAGCACATCACATTCTCACTGACAGCAGCACATCCCCACCTCACTGACAGCAGCACATCTCCAGCTCACCGATAGCAGCATATCATCACTTCACTGACAGCAACACATCCCTGTCTCACTGACAGCAGCACTTCCTTGTCTCACTGACAGCAGTACATTCCCACCTCACTGAAAGCAGCAAATCCCTGCTCACAGACAGCAGCACATAGCCACCTCACTGTTAGTAGCACATTCCTGCCTCACAGACAGCAGCACATAGCCGCCTCACTGACAGTAGCACATTCCCTCCTCACTGACAACAGAACATCACTGCTTTATTGACAGCAACACATACTTGCCTCACTGACAGCATCACATCCCTGCCTCACTGACAGTAGCAGATCACCACCTCAGTGACAGCAGCACATCACTGCCTCACTGACAGCAACACATCCCTGCCTCACAGACAGCAGCACAAAGCCGCATCACTGACAGTAGCACATTTCTGCCTCACTGATAGCAGCACATCCCCATCTCACTGACAGCAGCACAAGCCTGTCTCACTGACAGCAGTACATTCTCACCTCACTGACAGCAGCACATCACTGCCTTACTGACAGCAGAACATTCCTGCCTCACAGACAGCAGCAATAGTTGCCTCACTGACAGCAGCACATTCTCGCCTCACTGACAGCAGCACATTCTCGCCTCACTGACAGAAGCACATCACTGCCTCACTGACAGCAGCACATCACTGCCTCACAGACAGCTGCACATCCCTGCCTCACTAACAGCAACACATCCCTGCTTCATTGACAGCAGCATATCACCTTCTCACTGACAGCAGCACATCCCCACCTCAATGAAAGCAGCACGTCATCACTTCACTGACAGCAACACATCCCTGTCTCACTGACAGAAGCACATCCCCGCCTCACTGACATCAACACATCTCAGCCTCACTGACAGCAGCACATCTCAACCTCACTGACAGTAGCACATCCCTGTCTCACAGACAGCAGCAGATCCCTCCTCACTGACAGCATCACAACCCCATCTAACTGATAGCAACAGATCACCACCTCACTGACCGCAGCACATCCTGTCTTACTGACAGAAGCACATCTCCACCTCAAAGATAGCACCACATCCCTGCACCACTAACAGCAGCACATAGCCACCTCACTGATAGCAACACATCCCTGTCTCACTGAGAGCAGTAGATCACCACCTCACTGACAGCAGCATATCACAACCTGATTGACAGCATCACATACCTGCCTCAATGAGAGCAGCACATCCCTGTCTCACTGACAGCAGCACATTCCGACATCACTGACAGCAGCACATCACCACTTCACTGACAGTAGCACATTCCCACCTCACAGGCAACAGTACATTTCTGCCTCACTGACAGCAACACATCTAAACCTCACTGACAGCAGCACATCCCTGTCTCGCAGACAGCAGCACAAAGCCACCTCACTGACAGTAGCACATTCCCACCTCACTGACAACAGAACATCACTGCTTTATTGACAGCAACACATACTTGCCTCACTGACAGCATCACATCCCCACCTCACTGATAGCAGCAGATCACCACCTCACTGACAGCAGCACATCACCGCCTCACTGACAGCAGCACATCCCTGCCTCACAGACAGCAGCACATAGCCGCCTCACTGACATTAGCACATTTCTGCCTCACTGATAGTAGCACATCCATGCATCAAAGACAGCAGCACATAGCCGGATCACTGACAGTAGCACATTTCTGCCTCACTGACAGCAGCACATCCACACTTCACTGACAGCAGCACTTCCCCACCTTACTGACAGGAACACATCCTTGCCTCACTGACAGCAGCACATCCCCACCTCACTGACAGCAGCACATCCCCACCTCACTGACAGCATCACATCACCGCCTCACTGACAGTACCACATCACCACCTCACTGACAGCAGCAAGTCACCTCCTCACTGACAGCAGCACAACACCTCATCACTAAAAGCAGCACATCACCTCTTCCCTGACAGCAGCACAACTCCACCTTACTGACAGCAGCACATCACTTTCTCGCTGACAGTGGCACATCACCACCTAACTGACAGCAGCACAACCCTGTCTCACTGACAGCAGTACATTTTCACCTCAATGACTGCAGCACATCACTGCCTCACTGACAGCAGCACATCCCTGCCTCACATACAGCAGCAATAGCTGCCTCACTGGCAGCAGCACATTCTCGCCTCACTGACAGCAGCATATCACTGCCTCACTGAGAGCAGCACATCCCCGCCTCACAGACAGCAGCACATCCCTGCCTCACTGACAGCAACACATCCCTGCTTCATTAACAGCAGCACATCACCTTCTCACTGACAGCAGCACATCCCCATCTCACTGACAGCAGCACATTCCCACCTCACTGAAAGCAGCAAATCCCTGCTCACAGACAGTATCACATCTCTGTCTCACTGAAAGCAGCACATCACCACCTCTCTGATAGCAGAACACCCCTGCCTCACAGACAGCAGCACATAGCCATCTCACTGACAGTAGCACATTCCTGCCTCACTGACAACAGAACATCACTGCTTTATTGACAGCAACACATACTTGCCTCACTGACAGCATCACATCCCTGCATCACTGATAGCAGCAGATCACCACCTCACTGACAGCAGCACATCACTGCCTCACTGACAGCAACACATCCCTGCCTCACAGACAGCAGCACAAAGCCGCAACACTGACAGTAGCACATTTCTGCCTCACTGACAGCAGCACATCCCTGCCCCACAGATAGCAGCACATAGCCACCTCATTGACAGCTGCACATTTCTGCCTCACTGACAGCAGCACATCCCCACCTCACTGACAGCAGAACATCCCCACCTCACTGACAGCAGCACATCACCTCACTGACAGCAGCACATCACCTTCTCACTGACAGTAGCACATCACCACTTCACTGACAGCAGCACAACTCTGTCTCACTGACAGCAGTACATTCTCACCTCACTGACAGCAGCACATCACTGCTTTACTGACAGTAGCACATCCCTGCCTCACAGACAGCAGCAATAGCTGCCTCACTGACAGCAGCACATTCTCGCCTCACTGACAGCAGCACATCACTGCCTCAAGGACAGCAGCACATCGCTCTCTCACTAACAGCAACACATCCCTGCTTCATTGACAGCAGCACATCACCTTCTCACTGACAGCAGCACATCCCCGCCTGACTGAAAGCAGCACGTCATCACTTCTCTGACAGCATCACATCCCCATCTAACTGATAGCAACAGATCACCACCTCACTGACCGCAGCACATCCTGTCTCACTGACAGAAGCACATCTCCGCCTCAAAGATAGCACCACATCCCCGCCTCACTGACATCAACACATCTCAGCCTCACTGACAGCAGCACATCTCAACCTCACTGACAGCAGCACATCCCTGTCTCACAGACAGCAGCAGATCCCTCCTTACTGACAGCATCACATCACCATCTAACTGATAGCAACAGATCACCACCTCACTGACAGCAGCACATCCTGTCTCACTGACAGAAGCACATCTCCGCCTCAATGATAGCACTACATCCCTGCACCACTGACAGCAGCACATAGCCACCTCATTGACAGTTGCACATCTCTGCCTCACTGACAGAAAAAATTCACAGCCTCAGTGACAGCAGCACACCACCACCTCACTGATAGCAACACATCCCTGTCTCACTGAGAGCAGTAGATCACCACCTCATTGACAGCAGCATATCACAACCTGATTGACAGCATCACATCCCTGCCTCAATGAGAGCAGCACATCCCTGTCTCACTGACAGCAGCACATTCCCACCTCACTGACAGCAGCACATCACCATTTCACTGATAGTAGCACATCCTCGCCTCACAGGCAACAGTACATTTCTGCCTCACTGACAGCAACACATTTCAACCTCACTGACAGCAGCACATCCCTGTCTCATAGACAGCAGCACATAGCTGCCTCACTTACAGTAGCACATAACCACCTCACTGACAACAGAACATCACTGCTTTATTGACAGCAACACATACTTGCCTCACTGACAGCATCACATCCCCACCTCACTGATAGCAGCAGATCACCACCTCACTGACAGCAGCACATCACCGCCTCTCTGATAGCAGAACACCCCTGCCTCACAGACAGCAGCACATAGCCACCTCACTGACAGTAGCACATTCCAGCCTCACAGACAGCAACACATAGCCGTCTCACTGCAAGTAGCACATTTCCACCTCACTGACAACAGAACATCACTGCTTTATTGACAGCAACACATACTTCCCTCACTGACAGCATCACATCCCTGCCTCACTGATAGCAGCAGATCACCACCTCAGTGACAGCAGCACATCACTGCCTCACTGACAGCAACACATCCCTGCCTCACAGACAGCAGCACAAAGCCGCATCACTGACAGTAGCACATTTCTGCCTCACTGACAGCAGCACATCCCTGCCCCACAGACAGCAGCACATAGACACCTCATTGAAAGTTGCACATTTCTGTCTCACTGACCGCAGCACATGCCCACCTCACTGACAGCAGTACATCCCCACCTTACTGACAGCACCACATCTCTGCCTCCCTGACAGCAGCACATCACCTCACTGACAGCAGCACATCACCTTCTCACTGACAGTAGCACATCACCACCTCACTGACAGCAGCACAACGCTGTCTCACTGACAGCAGTACATTCTCACCTCACTGACAGCAGCACATCACTGCATTACTGACAGCAGCACTTCCCTTCCTCCCAGACAGCAGCAATAGCTGCCTCACTGACAGCAGCACATTCTCGCCTCACTGACAGCAGCACATTCTCGCCTCACTGACAGCAGCACATCACTGCCTCACAGACCGCAACGCATCCCTGTTTCATTGACAGCAGCACATCACCTTCTCACTGACAGCAGCACATCCCAGCCTCAATGTAAGCAGCACGTCATCACTTCACTGACAGCAACACATCCCTGTCTCACTGACAGAAGCACATCCCCGCCTCACTGACATCAACACATCTCCGCCTCACTGACAGCAGCACATCTCAACCTCACTGACAGCAGCACATCCCTGTCTCACAGACAGCAACAGATCCCTCCTCACTGACATCATCACATCCCCTTCAAACTGATAGCAACAGATCACCACCTCACTGACCGCAGCACATCCTGTCTCACTGACAGAAGCACTTCTCCGCCTCAAAGATAGCACCACATCCCTGCACCGCTGACAGAAGCAAATAGCCACCACACTGACAGCTGCCCATCTCTGCCTCACTGACAGAAAAACTTCACAGCCTCAGTGACAGCAGCACACCACCACCTCACTGATAGCAACACATCCCTGTCTCACTGATAGCAGTAGATCACCAACTCACTGACAGCAGCACAACCCTTTCTCACTGACAGCAGTACATTTTCACCTCACTGACAGCAGCACACAGTACATTTTCACCTCACTGACAGCAGCACATCACTGCCTCACTGACAGCAACACATCCCTGCCTCACAGACAGCAGCAATAGCTGCCTCACTGACAGCAGCACATTCTCGCCTCACTGACAGCAGCACATCACTGCCTCACTGAGAACAGCACATCCCTGCTTCATTAACAGCAGCACATCACCTTCTCACTGACAGCAGCACATCCCCACCTCACTGACAGCAGCACATCTCCAGCTCACCGATAGCAGCATATCATCACTTCACTGACAGCAACACATCCCTGTCTCACTGACAGCAGCACTTCCCTGTCTCACTGACAGCAGTACATTCCCACCTCACTGAAAGCAGCAAATCCCTGCTCACAGACAGCAGCACATAGCCACCTCACTGACAGTAGCACATTCCTGCCTCACAGACAGCAGCACATAGCCGCCTCACTGACAGTAGCACATTCCCACCTCACTGAAAACAGAACATCACTGCTTTATTGACAGCAACACATACTTGCCTCACTGACAGCATCACATCCCTGCCTCACTGACAGTAGCAGATCACCACCTCAGTGACAGCAGCACATCACTGCCTCACTGACAGCAGCACAAAGCCGCATCACTGACAGTAGCACATTTCTGCCTCACTGATAGCAGCACATCCCCATCTCACTGACAGCAGAACATCACCACCTCACTGACAGCAGCACATGCCCACCTTACTGACAGCAACACATATCTGCCTCCCTGCCAGCAGCACATCACCTCACTGACAGCAGCACATCACCTTCTCACTGACAGTAGCACATCACCACCTAACTGACAGCAGCACAAGCCTGTCTCACTGACAGCAGTGCATTCTCACCTCACTGACAGCAGCACATCACTGCCTTACTGACAGCAGAACATTCCTGCCTCACAGACAGCAGCAATAGTTGCCTCACTGACAGCAGCACATTCTCGCCTCACTGACAGCAGCACATTCTCGCCTCACTGACAGAAGCACATCACTGCCTCACTGACAGCAGCACATCACTGCCTCACAGACAGCAGCACATCCCTGCCTCACTAACAGCAACACATCCCTGCTTCATTGACAGCAGCATATCACCTTCTCACTGACAGCAGCACATCCCCACCTCAATGAAAGCAGCACGTCATCACTTCACTGTCAGCAACACATCCCTGTCTCACTGACAGAAGCACATCCCCACCTCACTGACATCAACACATCTCTGCCTCACTGACAGCAGCACATCTCAACCTCACTGACAGTAGCACATCCCTGTCTCACAGACAGCAGCAGATCCCTCCTCACTGACAGCATCACAACCCCATCTAACTGATAGCAACAGATCACCACCTCACTGACCGCAGCACATCCTGTCTCACTGACAGAAGCACATCTCCGCCTCAAAGATAGCACCACATCCCTGCACCACTAACAGCAGCACATAGCCACCTCACTGACAGCTGCTCATCTCTTCCTCACTGACAGAAATACTTCACAGCCTCAGTGACAGCAGCACACCACCACCTCACTGATAGCAACACATCCCTGTCTCACTGAGAGCAGTAGATCACCACCTCACTGACAGCAGCATATCACAACCTGATTGACAGCATCACATACCTGCCTCAATGAAAGCAGCACATCCCTGTCTCACTGACAGCAGCACATTCCGACATCACTGACAGCAGCACATCACCACTTCACTGACAGTAGCACATTCCCGCCTCACAGGCAACAGTACATTTCTGCCTCACTGACAGCAACACATCTAAACCTCACTGACAGCAGCACATCCCTGTCTCACAGACAGCAGCACATAGCCACCTCACTGACAGTAGCACATTCCCACCTCACTGACAACAGAACATCACTGCTTTATTGACAGCAACACATACTTGCCTCACTGACAGCATCACATCCCCACCTCACTGATAGCAGCAGATCACCACCTCACTGACAGCAGCACATCACCGCCTCTCTGATAGCAGAACACCCCTGCCTCACAGACAGCAGCACATAGCCACCTCACTGACAGTAGCACATTCCAGCCTCACAGACAGCAACACATAGCCGTCTCACTGCAAGTAGCACATTTCCACCTCACTGACAACAGAACATCACTGCTTTATTGACAGCAACACATACTTCCCTCACTGACAGCATCACATCCCTGCCTCACTGATAGCAGCTGATCACCACCTCAGTGACAGCAGCACATCACTGCCTCACTGACAGCAACACATCCCTGCCTCACAGACAGCAGCACAAAGCCGCATCACTGACAGTAGCACATTTCTGCCTCACTGACAGCAGCACATCCCTGCCCCACAGACAGCAGCACATAGACACCTCATTGAAAGTTGCACATTTCTGTCTCACTGACCGCAGCACATGCCCACCTCACTGACAGCAGTACATCCCCACCTTACTGACAGCACCACATCTCTGCCTCCCTGACAGAAGCACATCACCTCACTGACAGCAGCACATCACCTTCTCACTGACAGTAGCACATCACCACCTCACTGACAGCAGCACAACGCTGTCTCACTGACAGCAGTACATTCTCACCTCACTGACAGCAGCACATCACTGCATTACTGACAGCAGCACTTCCCTTCCTCCCAGACAGCAGCAATAGCTGCCTCACTGACAGCAGCACATTCTCGCCTCACTGACAGCAGCACATTCTCGCATCACTGACATCAGCACATCACTGCCTCACAGACAGCAACGCATCAATGTTTCATTGACAGCAGCACATCACCTTCTCACTGACAGCAGCACATCCCAGCCTCAATGTAAGCAGCACGTCATCACTTCACTGACAGCAACACATCCCTGTCTCACTGACAGAAGCACATCCCCGCCTCACTGACATCAACACATCTCCGCCTCACTGACAGCAGCACATCTCAACCTCACTGACAGCAGCACATCCCTGTCTCACAGACAGCAACAGATCCCTCCTCACTGACATCATCACATCCCCTTCAAACTGATAGCAACAGATCACCACCTCACTGACCGCAGCACATCCTGTCTCACTGACAGAAGCACTTCTCCGCCTCAAAGATAGCACCACATCCCTGCACCGCTGACAGAAGCAAATAGCCACCTCACTGACAGCTGCCCATCTCTGCCTCACTGACAGAAAAACTTCACAGCCTCAGTGACAGCAGCACACCACCACCTCACTGATAGCAACACATCCCTGTCTCACTGATAGCAGTAGATCACCACCTCACTGACAGCAGCACAACCCTTTCTCACTGACAGCAGTACATTTTCACCTCACTGACAGCAGCACACAGTACATTTTCACCTCACTGACAGCAGCACATCACTGCCTCACTGACAGCAACACATCCCTGCCTCACAGACAGCAGCAATAGCTGCCTCACTGACAGCAGCACATTCTCGCCTCACTGACAGCAGCACATCACTGCCTCACTGAGAACAGCACATCCCTGCTTCATTAACAGCAGCACATCACATTCTCACTGACAGCAGCACATCCCCACCTCACTGACAGCAGCACATCTCCAGCTCACCGATAGCAGCATATCATCACTTCACTGACAGCAACACATCCCTGTCTCACTGACAGCAGCACTTCCTTGTCTCACTGACAGCAGTACATTCCCACCTCACTGAAAGCAGCAAATCCCTGCTCACAGACAGCAGCACATAGCCACCTCACTGTTAGTAGCACATTCCTGCCTCACAGACAGCAGCACATAGCCGCCTCACTGACAGTAGCACATTCCCTCCTCACTGACAACAGAACATCACTGCTTTATTGACAGCAACACATACTTGCCTCACTGACAGCATCACATCCCTGCCTCACTGACAGTAGCAGATCACCACCTCAGTGACAGCAGCACATCACTGCCTCACTGACAGCAACACATCCCTGCCTCACAGACAGCAGCACAAAGCCGCATCACTGACAGTAGCACATTTCTGCCTCACTGATAGCAGCACATCCCCATCTCACTGACAGCAGAACATCCCCACCTCACTGACAGCAGCACATGCCCACCTTACTGACAGCACCACATATCTGCCTCCCTGCCAGCAACACATCACCTCACTGACAGCAGCACATCACCTTCTCACTGACAGTAGCACATCACCACCTAACTGACAGCAGCACAAGCCTGTCTCACTGACAGCAGTACATTCTCACCTCACTGACAGCAGCACATCACTGCCTTACTGACAGCAGAACATTCCTGCCTCACAGACAGCAGCAATAGTTGCTTCACTGACAGCAGCACATTCTCGCCTCACTGACAGCAGCACATTCTCGCCTCACTGACAGAAGCACATCACTGCCTCACTGACAGCAGCACATCACTGCCTCACAGACAGCTGCACATCCCTGCCTCACTAACAGCAACACATCCCTGCTTCATTGACAGCAGCATATCACCTTCTCACTGACAGCAGCACATCCCCACCTCAATGAAAGCAGCACGTCATCACTTCACTGACAGCAACACATCCCTGTCTCACTGACAGAAGCACATCCCCGCCTCACTGACATCAACACATCTCAGCCTCACTGACAGCAGCACATCTCAACCTCACTGACAGCATCACAACCCCATCTAACTGATAGCAACAGATCACCACCTCACTGACCGCAGCACATCCTGTCTTACTGACAGAAGCACATCTCCACCTCAAAGATAGCACCACATCCCTGCACCACTAACAGCAGCACATAGCCACCTCACTGACAGCTGCACATCTCTTCCTCACTGACAGAAATACTTCACAGCCTCAGTGACAGCAGCACACCACCACCTCACTGATAGCAACACATCCCTGTCTCACTGAGAGCAGTAGATCACCACCTCACTGACAGCAGCATATCACAACCTGATTGACAGCATCACATACCTGCCTCAATGAGAGCAGCACATCCCTGTCTCACTGACAGCAGCACATTCCGACATCACTGACAGCAGCACATCACCACTTCACTGACAGTAGCACATTCCCACCTCACAGGCAACAGTACATTTCTGCCTCACTGACAGCAACACATCTAAACCTCACTGACAGCAGCACATCCCTGTCTCGCAGACAGCAGCACAAAGCCACCTCACTGACAGTAGCACATTCCCACCTCACTGACAACAGAACATCACTGCTTTATTGACAGCAACACATACTTGCCTCACTGACAGCATCACATCCCCACCTCACTGATAGCAGCAGATCACCACCTCACTGACAGCAGCACATCACCGCCTCACTGACAGCAGCACATCCCTGCCTCACAGACAGCAGCACATAGCCGCCTCACTGACATTAGCACATTTCTGCCTCACTGATAGTAGCATATCCATGCATCAAAGACAGCAGCACATAGCCGGATCACTGACAGTAGCACATTTCTGCCTCACTGACAGCAGCACATCCACACTTCACTGACAGCAGCACTTCCCCACCTTACTGACAGGAACACATCCTTGCCTCACTGACAGCAGCACATCCCCACCTCACTGACAGCAGCACATCCCCACCTCACTGACAGCATCACATCACCGCCTCACTGACAGTACCACATCACCACCTCACTGACAGCAGCAAGTCACCTCCTCACTGACAGCAGCACAACACCTCATCACTAAAAGCAGCACATCACCTCTTCCCTGACAGCAGCACAACTCCACCTTACTGACAGCAGCACATCAATTTCTCGCTGACAGTGGCACATCACCACCTAACTGACAGCAGCACAACCCTGTCTCACTGACAGCAGTACATTTTCACCTCAATGACTGCAGCACATCACTACCTCACTGACAGCAGCACATCCCTGCCTCACATACAGCAGCAATAGCTGCCTCACTGGCAGCAGCACATTCTCGCCTCACTGACAGCAGCATATCACTGCCTCACTGAGAGCAGCACATCCCCGCCTCACAGACAGCAGCACATCCCTGCCTCACTGACAGCAACACATCCCTGCTTCATTAACAGCAGCACATCACCTTCTCACTGACAGCAGCACATCCCCATCTCACTGACAGCAGCACATTTCCACCTCACTGAAAGCAGCAAATCCCTGCTCACAGACAGTATCACATCTCTGTCTCACTGAAAGCAGCACATCACCACCTCTCTGATAGCAGAACACCCCTGCCTCACAGACAGCAGCACATAGCCATCTCACTGACAGTAGCACATTCCTGCCTCACTGACAACAGAACATCACTGCTTTATTGACAGCAACACATACTTGCCTCACTGACAGCATCACATCCCTGCATCACTGATAGCAGCAGATCACCACCTCACTGACAGCAGCACATCACTGCCTCACTGACAGCAACACATCCCTGCCTCACAGACAGCAGCACAAAGCCGCAACACTGACAGTAGCACATTTCTGCCTCACTGACAGCAGCACTTCCCTGCCCCACAGATAGCAGCACATAGCCACCTCATTGACAGCTGCACATTTCTGCCTCACTGACAGCAGCACATCCCCACCTCACTGACAGCAGAACATCCCCACCTCACTGACAGCAGCACATCACCTCACTGACAGCAGCACATCACCTTCTCACTGACAGTAGCACATCACCACTTCACTGACAGCAGCACAACTCTGTCTCACTGACAGCAGTACATTCTCACCTCACTGACAGCAGCACATCACTGCTTTACTGACAGTAGCACATCCCTGCCTCACAGACAGCAGCAATAGCTGCCTCACTGACAGCAGCACATTCTCGCCTCACTGACAGCAGCACATCACTGCCTCAAGGACAGCAGCACATCGCTCTCTCACTAACAGCAACACATCCCTGCTTCATTGACAGCAGCACATCACCTTCTCACTGACAGCAGCACATCCCCGCCTGACTGAAAGCAGCACGTCATCACTTCTCTGACAGCATCACATCCCCATCTAACTGATAGCAACAGATCACCACCTCACTGACCGCAGCACATCCTGTCTCACTGACAGAAGCACATCTCCGCCTCAAAGATAGCACCACATCCCCGCCTCACTGACATCAACACATCTCAGCCTCACTGACAGCAGCACATCTCAACCTCACTGACAGCAGCACATCCCTGTCTCACAGACAGCAGCAGATCCCTCCTTACTGACAGCATCACATCACCATCTAACTGATAGCAACAGATCACCACCTCACTGACCGCAGCACATCCTGTCTCACTGACAGAAGCACATCTCCGCCTCAATGATAGCACTACATCCCTGCACCACTGACAGCAGCACATAGCCACCTCATTGACAGTTGCACATCTCTGCCTCACTGACAGAAAAAATTCACAGCCTCAGTGACAGCAGCACACCACCACCTCACTGATAGCAACACATCCCTGTCTCACTGAGAGCAGTAGATCACCACCTCATTGACAGCAGCATATCACAACCTGATTGACAGCATCACATCCCTGCCTCAATGAGAGCAGCACATCCCTGTCTCACTGACAGCAGCACATTCCCACCTCACTGACAGCAGCACATCACCATTTCACTGATAGTAGCACATCCTCGCCTCACAGGCAACAGTACATTTCTGCCTCACTGACAGCAACACATCTCAACCTCACTGACAGCAGCACATCCCTGTCTCATAGACAGCAGCACATAGCCGCCTCACTGACAGTAGCACATAACCACCTCACTGACAACAGAACATCACTGCTTTATTGACAGCAACACATACTTGCCTCACTGACAGAATCACATCCCCACCTCACTGATAGCAGCAGATCACCACCTCACTGACAGCAGCACATCACCGCCTCTCTGATAGCAGAACACCCCTGCCTCACAGACAGCAGCACATAGCCACCTCACTGACAGTAGCACATTCCTGCCTCACAGACAGCAACACATAGCCGTCTCACTGCAAGTAGCACATTTCCACCTCACTGACAACAGAACATCACTGCTTTATTGACAGCAACACATACTTCCCTCACTGACAGCATCACATCCCTGCCTCACTGATAGCAGCAGATCACCACCTCAGTGACAGCAGCACATCACTGCCTCACTGACAGCAACACATCCCTGCCTCACAGACAGCAGCACAAAGCCGCATCACTGACAGTAGCACATTTCTGCCTCACTGACAGCAGCACATCCCTGCCCCACAGACAGCAGCACATAGACACCTCATTGAAAGTTGCACATTTCTGTCTCACTGACCACAGCACATGCCCACCTCACTGACAGCAGTACATCCCCACCTTACTGACAGCACCACATCTCTGCCTCCCTGACAGCAGCACATCACCTCACTGACAGCAGCACATCACCTTCTCACTGACAGTAGCACATCACCACCTAACTGACAGCAGCACAAGCCTGTCTCACTGACAGCAGTACATTCTCACCTCACTGACAGCAGCACATCACTGCCTTACTGACAGCAGAACATTCCTGCCTCACAGACAGCAGCAATAGTTGCTTCACTGACAGCAGCACATTCTCGCCTCACTGACAGCAGCACATTCTCGCCTCACTGACAGAAGCACATCACTGCCTCACTGACAGCAGCACATCACTGCCTCACAGACAGCTGCACATCCCTGCCTCACTAACAGCAACACATCCCTGCTTCATTGACAGCAGCATATCACCTTCTCACTGACAGCAGCACATCCCCACCTCAATGAAAGCAGCACGTCATCACTTCACTGACAGCAACACATCCCTGTCTCACTGACAGAAGCACATCCCCGCCTCACTGACATCAACACATCTCAGCCTCACTGACAGCAGCACATCTCAACCTCACTGACAGCATCACAACCCCATCTAACTGATAGCAACAGATCACCACCTCACTGACCGCAGCACATCCTGTCTTACTGACAGAAGCACATCTCCACCTCAAAGATAGCACCACATCCCTGCACCACTAACAGCAGCACATAGCCACCTCACTGACAGCTGCACATCTCTTCCTCACTGACAGAAATACTTCACAGCCTCAGTGACAGCAGCACACCACCACCTCACTGATAGCAACACATCCCTGTCTCACTGAGAGCAGTAGATCACCACCTCACTGACAGCAGCATATCACAACCTGATTGACAGCATCACATACCTGCCTCAATGAGAGCAGCACATCCCTGTCTCACTGACAGCAGCACATTCCGACATCACTGACAGCAGCACATCACCACTTCACTGACAGTAGCACATTCCCACCTCACAGGCAACAGTACATTTCTGCCTCACTGACAGCAACACATCTAAACCTCACTGACAGCAGCACATCCCTGTCTCGCAGACAGCAGCACAAAGCCACCTCACTGACAGTAGCACATTCCCACCTCACTGACAACAGAACATCACTGCTTTATTGACAGCAACACATACTTGCCTCACTGACAGCATCACATCCCCACCTCACTGATAGCAGCAGATCACCACCTCACTGACAGCAGCACATCACCGCCTCACTGACAGCAGCACATCCCTGCCTCACAGACAGCAGCACATAGCCGCCTCACTGACATTAGCACATTTCTGCCTCACTGATAGTAGCATATCCATGCATCAAAGACAGCAGCACATAGCCGGATCACTGACAGTAGCACATTTCTGCCTCACTGACAGCAGCACATCCACACTTCACTGACAGCAGCACTTCCCCACCTTACTGACAGGAACACATCCTTGCCTCACTGACAGCAGCACATCCCCACCTCACTGACAGCAGCACATCCCCACCTCACTGACAGCATCACATCACCGCCTCACTGACAGTACCACATCACCACCTCACTGACAGCAGCAAGTCACCTCCTCACTGACAGCAGCACAACACCTCATCACTAAAAGCAGCACATCACCTCTTCCCTGACAGCAGCACAACTCCACCTTACTGACAGCAGCACATCAATTTCTCGCTGACAGTGGCACATCACCACCTAACTGACAGCAGCACAACCCTGTCTCACTGACAGCAGTACATTTTCACCTCAATGACTGCAGCACATCACTACCTCACTGACAGCAGCACATCCCTGCCTCACATACAGCAGCAATAGCTGCCTCACTGGCAGCAGCACATTCTCGCCTCACTGACAGCAGCATATCACTGCCTCACTGAGAGCAGCACATCCCCGCCTCACAGACAGCAGCACATCCCTGCCTCACTGACAGCAACACATCCCTGCTTCATTAACAGCAGCACATCACCTTCTCACTGACAGCAGCACATCCCCATCTCACTGACAGCAGCACATTTCCACCTCACTGAAAGCAGCAAATCCCTGCTCACAGACAGTATCACATCTCTGTCTCACTGAAAGCAGCACATCACCACCTCTCTGATAGCAGAACACCCCTGCCTCACAGACAGCAGCACATAGCCATCTCACTGACAGTAGCACATTCCTGCCTCACTGACAACAGAACATCACTGCTTTATTGACAGCAACACATACTTGCCTCACTGACAGCATCACATCCCTGCATCACTGATAGCAGCAGATCACCACCTCACTGACAGCAGCACATCACTGCCTCACTGACAGCAACACATCCCTGCCTCACAGACAGCAGCACAAAGCCGCAACACTGACAGTAGCACATTTCTGCCTCACTGACAGCAGCACTTCCCTGCCCCACAGATAGCAGCACATAGCCACCTCATTGACAGCTGCACATTTCTGCCTCACTGACAGCAGCACATCCCCACCTCACTGACAGCAGAACATCCCCACCTCACTGACAGCAGCACATCACCTCACTGACAGCAGCACATCACCTTCTCACTGACAGTAGCACATCACCACTTCACTGACAGCAGCACAACTCTGTCTCACTGACAGCAGTACATTCTCACCTCACTGACAGCAGCACATCACTGCTTTACTGACAGTAGCACATCCCTGCCTCACAGACAGCAGCAATAGCTGCCTCACTGACAGCAGCACATTCTCGCCTCACTGACAGCAGCACATCACTGCCTCAAGGACAGCAGCACATCGCTCTCTCACTAACAGCAACACATCCCTGCTTCATTGACAGCAGCACATCACCTTCTCACTGACAGCAGCACATCCCCGCCTGACTGAAAGCAGCACGTCATCACTTCTCTGACAGCATCACATCCCCATCTAACTGATAGCAACAGATCACCACCTCACTGACCGCAGCACATCCTGTCTCACTGACAGAAGCACATCTCCGCCTCAAAGATAGCACCACATCCCCGCCTCACTGACATCAACACATCTCAGCCTCACTGACAGCAGCACATCTCAACCTCACTGACAGCAGCACATCCCTGTCTCACAGACAGCAGCAGATCCCTCCTTACTGACAGCATCACATCACCATCTAACTGATAGCAACAGATCACCACCTCACTGACCGCAGCACATCCTGTCTCACTGACAGAAGCACATCTCCGCCTCAATGATAGCACTACATCCCTGCACCACTGACAGCAGCACATAGCCACCTCATTGACAGTTGCACATCTCTGCCTCACTGACAGAAAAAATTCACAGCCTCAGTGACAGCAGCACACCACCACCTCACTGATAGCAACACATCCCTGTCTCACTGAGAGCAGTAGATCACCACCTCATTGACAGCAGCATATCACAACCTGATTGACAGCATCACATCCCTGCCTCAATGAGAGCAGCACATCCCTGTCTCACTGACAGCAGCACATTCCCACCTCACTGACAGCAGCACATCACCATTTCACTGATAGTAGCACATCCTCGCCTCACAGGCAACAGTACATTTCTGCCTCACTGACAGCAACACATCTCAACCTCACTGACAGCAGCACATCCCTGTCTCATAGACAGCAGCACATAGCCGCCTCACTGACAGTAGCACATAACCACCTCACTGACAACAGAACATCACTGCTTTATTGACAGCAACACATACTTGCCTCACTGACAGAATCACATCCCCACCTCACTGATAGCAGCAGATCACCACCTCACTGACAGCAGCACATCACCGCCTCTCTGATAGCAGAACACCCCTGCCTCACAGACAGCAGCACATAGCCACCTCACTGACAGTAGCACATTCCTGCCTCACAGACAGCAACACATAGCCGTCTCACTGCAAGTAGCACATTTCCACCTCACTGACAACAGAACATCACTGCTTTATTGACAGCAACACATACTTCCCTCACTGACAGCATCACATCCCTGCCTCACTGATAGCAGCAGATCACCACCTCAGTGACAGCAGCACATCACTGCCTCACTGACAGCAACACATCCCTGCCTCACAGACAGCAGCACAAAGCCGCATCACTGACAGTAGCACATTTCTGCCTCACTGACAGCAGCACATCCCTGCCCCACAGACAGCAGCACATAGACACCTCATTGAAAGTTGCACATTTCTGTCTCACTGACCACAGCACATGCCCACCTCACTGACAGCAGTACATCCCCACCTTACTGACAGCACCACATCTCTGCCTCCCTGACAGCAGCACATCACCTCACTGACAGCAGCACATCACCTTCTCACTGACAGTAGCACATCACCACCTCACTGACAGCAGCACAACGCTGTCTCACTGACAGCAGTACATTCTCACCTCACTGACAGCAGCACATCACTGCATTACTGACAGCAGCACTTCCCTTCCTCCCAGACAGCAGCAATAGCTGCCTCACTGACAGCAGCACATTCTCGCCTCACTGACAGCAGCACATTCTCGCCTCACTGACAGCAGCACATCACTGCCTCACAGACCGCAACGCATCCCTGTTTCATTGACAGCAGCACATCACCTTCTCACTGACAGCAGCACATCCCAGCCTCAATGTAAGCAGCACGTCATCACTTCACTGACAGCAACACATCCCTGTCTCACTGACAGAAGCACATCCCCGCCTCACTGACATCAACACATCTCCGCCTCACTGACAGCAGCACATCTCAACCTCACTGACAGCAGCACATCCCTGTCTCACAGACAGCAACAGATCCCTCCTCACTGACATCATCACATCCCCTTCAAACTGATAGCAACAGATCACCACCTCACTGACCGCAGCACATCCTGTCTCACTGACAGAAGCACTTCTCCGCCTCAAAGATAGCACCACATCCCTGCACCGCTGACAGAAGCAAATAGCCACCACACTGACAGCTGCCCATCTCTGCCTCACTGACAGAAAAACTTCACAGCCTCAGTGACAGCAGCACACCACCACCTCACTGATAGCAACACATCCCTGTCTCACTGATAGCAGTAGATCACCACCTCACTGACAGCAGCACAACCCTTTCTCACTGACAGCAGTACATTTTCACCTCACTGACAGCAGCACACAGTACATTTTCACCTCACTGACAGCAGCACATCACTGCCTCACTGACAGCAACACATCCCTGCCTCACAGACAGCAGCAATAGCTGCCTCACTGACTGCAGCACATTCTCACCTCACTGACAGCAGCACATCACTGCCTCACTGAGAACAGCACATCCCTGCTTCATTAACAGCAGCACATCACCTTCTCACTGACAGCAGCACATCCCCACCTCACTGACAGCAGCACATCTCCAGCTCACCGATAGCAGCATATCATCACTTCACTGACAGCAACACATCCCTGTCTCACTGACAGCAGCACTTCCCTGTCTCACTGACAGCAGTACATTCCCACCTCACTGAAAGCAGCAAATCCCTGCTCACAGACAGCAGCACATAGCCACATCACTGACAGTAGCACATTCCTGCCTCACAGACAGCAGCACATAGCCGCCTCACTGACAGTAGCACATTCCCACCTCACTGACAACAGAACAACACTGCTTTATTGACAGCAACACATACTTGCCTCACTGACAGCATCACATCCCTGCCTCACTGACAGTAGCAGATCACCACCTCAGTGACAGCAGCACATCACTGCCTCACTGACAGCAACACATCCCTGCCTCACAGACAGCAGCACAAAGCCGCATCACTGACAGTAGCACATTTCTGCCACACTGATAGCAGCACATCCCCATCTCACTGACAGCAGAACATCCCCACCTCACTGACAGCAGCACATGCCCATCTTACTGACAGCACCACATATCTGCCTCCCTGCCAGCAGCACATCACCTCACTGACAGCAGCACATCACCTTCTCACTGACAGTAGCACATCACCACCTAACTGACAGCAGCACAAGCCTGTCTCACTGACAGCAGTACATTCTCACCTCACTGACAGCAGCACATCACTGCCTTACTGACAGCAGAACATTCCTGCCTCACAGACAGCAGCAATAGTTGCCTCACTGACAGCAGCACATTCTCGCCTCACTGACAGCAGCACATTCTCGCCTCACTGACAGAAGCACATCACTGCCTCACTGACAGCAGCACATCACTGCCTCACAGACAGCAGCACATCCCTGCCTCACTAACAGCAACACATCCCTGCTTCATTGACAGCAGCATATCACCTTCTCACTGACAGCAGCACATCCCCACCTCAATGAAAGCAGCACGTCATCACTTTACTGACAGCAACACATCCCTGTCTCACTGACAGAAGCACATCCCCACCTCACTGACATCAACACATCTCTGCCTCACTGACAGCAGCACATCTCAACCTCACTGACAGTAGCACATCCCTGTCTCACAGACAGCAGCAGATCCCTCCTCACTGACAGCATCACAACCCCATCTAACTGATAGCAACAGATCACCACCTCACTGACCGCAGCACATCCTGTCTCACTGACAGAAGCACATCTCCACCTCAAAGATAGCACCACATCCCTGCACCACTAACAGCAGCACATAGCCACCTCATTGACAGCTGCACATCTCTTCCTCACTGACAGAAATACTTCACAGCCTCAGTGACAGCAGCACACCACCACCTCACTGATAGCAACACATCCCTGTCTCACTGAGAGCAGTAGATCACCACCTCACTGACAGCAGCATATCACAACCTGATTGACAGCATCACATACCTGCCTCAATGAGAGCAGCACATCCCTGTCTCACTGACAGCAGCACATTCCGACATCACTGACAGCAGCACATCACCACTTCACTGACAGTAGCACATTCCCGCCTCACAGGCAACAGTACATTTCTGCCTCACTGACAGCAACACATCTAAACCTCACTGACAGCAGCACATCCCTGTCTCACAGACAGCAGCACAAAGCCACCTCACTGACAGTAGCACATTCCCACCTCACTGACAACAGAACATCACTGCTTTATTGACAGCAACACATACTTGCCTCACTGACAGCATCACATCCCCACCTCACTGATAGCAGCAGATCACCACCTCACTGACAGCAGCACATCACCGCCTCACTGACAGCAGCACATCCCTGCCTCACAGACAGCAGCACATAGCCGCCTCACTGACATTAGCACATTTCTGCCTCACTGATAGTAGCACATCCATGCATCAAAGACAGCAGCACATAGCCGGATCACTGACAGTAGCACATTTCTGCCTCACTGACAGCAGCACATCCACACTTCACTGACAGCAGCACTTCCCCACCTTACTGACAGGAACACATCCTTGCCTCACTGACAGCAGCACATCCCCACCTCACTGACAGCAGCACATCCCCACCTCACTGACAGCATCACATCACCGCCTCACTGACAGTACCACATCACCACCTCACTGACAGCAGCAAGTCACCTCCTCACTGACAGCAGCACAACACCTCATCACTAAAAGCAGCACATCACCTCTTCCCTGACAGCAGCACATCTCCACCTCACTGACAGCAGCACATCACTTTCTCGCTGACAGTGGCACATCACCACCTAACTGACAGCAGCACAACCCTGTCTCACTGACAGCAGTACAATTTCACCTCAATGACTGCAGCACATCACTGCCTCACTGACAGCAGCACATCCCTGCCTCACATACAGCAGCAATAGCTGCCTCACTGACAGCAGCACATTCTCGCCTCACTGACAGCAGCATATCACTGCCTCACTGAGAGCAGCACATCCCCGCCTCACAGACAGCAGCACATCCCTGCCTCACTGACAGCAACACATCCCTGCTTCATTAACAGCAGCACATCACCTTCTCACTGACAGCAGCACATCCCCATCTCACTGACAGCAGCACATTCCCACCTCACTGAAAGCAGCAAATCCCTGCTCACAGACAGTATCACATCTCTGTCTCACTGAAAGCAGCACATCACCACCTCTCTGATAGCAGAACACCCCTGCCTCACAGACAGCAGCACATAGCCATCTCACTGACAGTAGCACATTCCTGCCTCACTGACAACAGAACATCACTGCTTTATTGACAGCAACACATACTTGCCTCACTGACAGCATCACATCCCTGCATCACTGATAGCAGCAGATCACCACCTCACTGACAGCAGCACATCACTGCCTCACTGACAGCAACACATCCCTGCCTCACAGACAGCAGCACAAAGCCGCAACACTGACAGTAGCACATTTCTGCCTCACTGACAGCAGCACTTCCCTGCCCCACAGATAGCAGCACATAGCCACCTCATTGACAGCTGCACATTTCTGCCTCACTGACAGCAGCACATCCCCACCTCACTGACAGCAGAACATCCCCACCTCACTGACAGCAGCACATCACCTCACTGACAGCAGCACATCACCTTCTCACTGACAGTAGCACATCACCACTTCACTGACAGCAGCACAACTCTGTCTCACTGACAGCAGTACATTCTCACCTCACTGACAGCAGCACATCACTGCTTTACTGACAGTAGCACATCCCTGCCTCACAGACAGCAGCAATAGCTGCCTCACTGACAGCAGCACATTCTCGCCTCACTGACAGCAGCACATCACTGCCTCAAGGACAGCAGCACATCGCTCTCTCACTAACAGCAACACATCCCTGCTTCATTGACAGCAGCACATCACCTTCTCACTGACAGCAGCACATCCCCGCCTGACTGAAAGCAGCACGTCATCACTTCTCTGACAGCATCACATCCCCATCTAACTGATAGCAACAGATCACCACCTCACTGACCGCAGCACATCCTGTCTCACTGACAGAAGCACATCTCCGCCTCAAAGATAGCACCACATCCCCGCCTCACTGACATCAACACATCTCAGCCTCACTGACAGCAGCACATCTCAACCTCACTGACAGCAGCACATCCCTGTCTCACAGACAGCAGCAGATCCCTCCTTACTGACAGCATCACATCACCATCTAACTGATAGCAACAGATCACCACCTCACTGACCGCAGCACATCCTGTCTCACTGACAGAAGCACATCTCCGCCTCAATGATAGCACTACATCCCTGCACCACTGACAGCAGCACATAGCCACCTCATTGACAGTTGCACATCTCTGCCTCACTGACAGAAAAAATTCACAGCCTCAGTGACAGCAGCACACCACCACCTCACTGATAGCAACACATCCCTGTCTCACTGAGAGCAGTAGATCACCACCTCATTGACAGCAGCATATCACAACCTGATTGACAGCATCACATCCCTGCCTCAATGAGAGCAGCACATCCCTGTATCACTGACAGCAGCACATTCCCACCTCACTGACAGCAGCACATCACCATTTCACTGATAGTAGCACATCCTCGCCTCACAGGCAACAGTACATTTCTGCCTCACTGACAGCAACACATCTCAACCTCACTGACAGCAGCACATCCCTGTCTCATAGACAGCAGCACATAGCCGCCTCACTGACAGTAGCACATAACCACCTCACTGACAACAGAACATCACTGCTTTATTGACAGCAACACATACTTGCCTCACTGACAGAATCACATCCCCACCTCACTGATAGCAGCAGATCACCACCTCACTGACAGCAGCACATCACCGCCTCTCTGATAGCAGAACACCCCTGCCTCACAGACAGCAGCACATAGCCACCTCACTGACAGTAGCACATTCCTGCCTCACAGACAGCAACACATAGCCGTCTCACTGCAAGTAGCACATTTCCACCTCACTGACAACAGAACATCACTGCTTTATTGACAGCAACACATACTTCCCTCACTGACAGCATCACATCCCTGCCTCACTGATAGCAGCAGATCACCACCTCAGTGACAGCAGCACATCACTGCCTCACTGACAGCAACACATCCCTGCCTCACAGACAGCAGCACAAAGCCGCATCACTGACAGTAGCACATTTCTGCCTCACTGACAGCAGCACATCCCTGCCCCACAGACAGCAGCACATAGACACCTCATTGAAAGTTGCACATTTCTGTCTCACTGACCGCAGCACATGCCCACCTCACTGACAGCAGTACATCCCCACCTTACTGACAGCACCACATCTCTGCCTCCCTGACAGCAGCACATCACCTCACTGACAGCAGCACATCACCTTCTCACTGACAGTAGCACATCACCACCTCACTGACAGCAGCACAACGCTGTCTCACTGACAGCAGTACATTCTCACCTCACTGACAGCAGCACATCACTGCATTACTGACAGCAGCACTTCCCTTCCTCCCAGACAGCAGCAATAGCTGCCTCACTGACAGCAGCACATTCTCGCCTCACTGACAGCAGCACATTCTCGCCTCACTGACAGCAGCACATCACTGCCTCACAGACCGCAACGCATCCCTGTTTCATTGACAGCAGCACATCACCTTCTCACTGACAGCAGCACATCCCAGCCTCAATGTAAGCAGCACGTCATCACTTCACTGACAGCAACACATCCCTGTCTCACTGACAGAAGCACATCCCCGCCTCACTGACATCAACACATCTCCGCCTCACTGACAGCAGCACATCTCAACCTCACTGACAGCAGCACATCCCTGTCTCACAGACAGCAACAGATCCCTCCTCACTGACATCATCACATCCCCTTCAAACTGATAGCAACAGATCACCACCTCACTGACCGCAGCACATCCTGTCTCACTGACAGAAGCACTTCTCCGCCTCAAAGATAGCACCACATCCCTGCACCGCTGACAGAAGCAAATAGCCACCACACTGACAGCTGCCCATCTCTGCCTCACTGACAGAAAAACTTCACAGCCTCAGTGACAGCAGCACACCACCACCTCACTGATAGCAACACATCCCTGTCTCACTGATAGCAGTAGATCACCACCTCACTGACAGCAGCACAACCCTTTCTCACTGACAGCAGTACATTTTCACCTCACTGACAGCAGCACACAGTACATTTTCACCTCACTGACAGCAGCACATCACTGCCTCACTGACAGCAACACATCCCTGCCTCACAGACAGCAGCAATAGCTGCCTCACTGACTGCAGCACATTCTCACCTCACTGACAGCAGCACATCACTGCCTCACTGAGAACAGCACATCCCTGCTTCATTAACAGCAGCACATCACCTTCTCACTGACAGCAGCACATCCCCACCTCACTGACAGCAGCACATCTCCAGCTCACCGATAGCAGCATATCATCACTTCACTGACAGCAACACATCCCTGTCTCACTGACAGCAGCACTTCCCTGTCTCACTGACAGCAGTACATTCCCACCTCACTGAAAGCAGCAAATCCCTGCTCACAGACAGCAGCACATAGCCACCTCACTGACAGTAGCACATTCCTGCCTCACAGACAGCAGCACATAGCCGCCTCACTGACAGTAGCACATTCCCACCTCACTGACAACAGAACAACACTGCTTTATTGACAGCAACACATACTTGCCTCACTGACAGCATCACATCCCTGCCTCACTGACAGTAGCAGATCACCACCTCAGTGACAGCAGCACATCACTGCCTCACTGACAGCAACACATCCCTGCCTCACAGACAGCAGCACAAAGCCGCATCACTGACAGTAGCACATTTCTGCCACACTGATAGCAGCACATCCCCATCTCACTGACAGCAGAACATCCCCACCTCACTGACAGCAGCACATGCCCATCTTACTGACAGCACCACATATCTGCCTCCCTGCCAGCAGCACATCACCTCACTGACAGCAGCACATCACCTTCTCACTGACAGTAGCACATCACCACCTAACTGACAGCAGCACAAGCCTGTCTCACTGACAGCAGTACATTCTCACCTCACTGACAGCAGCACATCACTGCCTTACTGACAGCAGAACATTCCTGCCTCACAGACAGCAGCAATAGTTGCCTCACTGACAGCAGCACATTCTCGCCTCACTGACAGCAGCACATTCTCGCCTCACTGACAGAAGCACATCACTGCCTCACTGACAGCAGCACATCACTGCCTCACAGACAGCAGCACATCCCTGCCTCACTAACAGCAACACATCCCTGCTTCATTGACAGCAGCATATCACCTTCTCACTGACAGCAGCACATCCCCACCTCAATGAAAGCAGCACGTCATCACTTTACTGACAGCAACACATCCCTGTCTCACTGACAGAAGCACATCCCCACCTCACTGACATCAACACATCTCTGCCTCACTGACAGCAGCACATCTCAACCTCACTGACAGTAGCACATCCCTGTCTCACAGACAGCAGCAGATCCCTCCTCACTGACAGCATCACAACCCCATCTAACTGATAGCAACAGATCACCACCTCACTGACCGCAGCACATCCTGTCTCACTGACAGAAGCACATCTCCACCTCAAAGATAGCACCACATCCCTGCACCACTAACAGCAGCACATAGCCACCTCATTGACAGCTGCACATCTCTTCCTCACTGACAGAAATACTTCACAGCCTCAGTGACAGCAGCACACCACCACCTCACTGATAGCAACACATCCCTGTCTCACTGAGAGCAGTAGATCACCACCTCACTGACAGCAGCATATCACAACCTGATTGACAGCATCACATACCTGCCTCAATGAGAGCAGCACATCCCTGTCTCACTGACAGCAGCACATTCCGACATCACTGACAGCAGCACATCACCACTTCACTGACAGTAGCACATTCCCGCCTCACAGGCAACAGTACATTTCTGCCTCACTGACAGCAACACATCTAAACCTCACTGACAGCAGCACATCCCTGTCTCACAGACAGCAGCACAAAGCCACCTCACTGACAGTAGCACATTCCCACCTCACTGACAACAGAACATCACTGCTTTATTGACAGCAACACATACTTGCCTCACTGACAGCATCACATCCCCACCTCACTGATAGCAGCAGATCACCACCTCACTGACAGCAGCACATCACCGCCTCACTGACAGCAGCACATCCCTGCCTCACAGACAGCAGCACATAGCCGCCTCACTGACATTAGCACATTTCTGCCTCACTGATAGTAGCACATCCATGCATCAAAGACAGCAGCACATAGCCGGATCACTGACAGTAGCACATTTCTGCCTCACTGACAGCAGCACATCCACACTTCACTGACAGCAGCACTTCCCCACCTTACTGACAGGAACACATCCTTGCCTCACTGACAGCAGCACATCCCCACCTCACTGACAGCAGCACATCCCCACCTCACTGACAGCATCACATCACCGCCTCACTGACAGTACCACATCACCACCTCACTGACAGCAGCAAGTCACCTCCTCACTGACAGCAGCACAACACCTCATCACTAAAAGCAGCACATCACCTCTTCCCTGACAGCAGCACATCTCCACCTCACTGACAGCAGCACATCACTTTCTCGCTGACAGTGGCACATCACCACCTAACTGACAGCAGCACAACCCTGTCTCACTGACAGCAGTACAATTTCACCTCAATGACTGCAGCACATCACTGCCTCACTGACAGCAGCACATCCCTGCCTCACATACAGCAGCAATAGCTGCCTCACTGACAGCAGCACATTCTCGCCTCACTGACAGCAGCATATCACTGCCTCACTGAGAGCAGCACATCCCCGCCTCACAGACAGCAGCACATCCCTGCCTCACTGACAGCAACACATCCCTGCTTCATTAACAGCAGCACATCACCTTCTCACTGACAGCAGCACATCCCCATCTCACTGACAGCAGCACATTCCCACCTCACTGAAAGCAGCAAATCCCTGCTCACAGACAGTATCACATCTCTGTCTCACTGAAAGCAGCACATCACCACCTCTCTGATAGCAGAACACCCCTGCCTCACAGACAGCAGCACATAGCCATCTCACTGACAGTAGCACATTCCTGCCTCACTGACAACAGAACATCACTGCTTTATTGACAGCAACACATACTTGCCTCACTGACAGCATCACATCCCTGCATCACTGTTAGCAGCAGATCACCACTTCACTGACAGCAGCACATCACTGCCTCACTGACAGCAACACATCCCTGCCTCACAGACAGCAGCACAAAGCCGCAGCACTGACAGTAGCACATTTCTGCCTCACTGACAGCAGCACATCCCTGCCCCACAGATAGCAGCACATAGCCACCTCATTGACAGCTGCACATTTCTGCCTCACTGACAGCAGCACATCCCCACCTCACTGACAGCAGAACATCCCCACCTCACTGACAGCAGCACATCACCTCACTGACAGCAGCACATCACCTTCTCACTGACAGTAGCACATCACCACTTCACTGACAGCAGCACAACTCTGTCTCACTGACAGCAGTACATTCTCACCTCACTGACAGCAGCACATCACTGCTTTACTGACAGTAGCACATCCCTGCCTCACAGACAGCAGCAATAGCTGCCTCACTGACAGCAGCACATTCTCGCCTCACTGACAGCAGCACATCACTGCCTCAAGGACAGCAGCACATCTCTCTCTCACTAACAGCAACACATCCCTGCTTCATTGACAGCAGCACATCACCTTCTCACTGACAGCAGCACATCCCCGCCTGACTGAAAGCAGCACGTCATCACTTCTCTGACAGCATCACATCCCCATCTAACTGATAGCAACAGATCACCACCTCACTGACCGCAGCACATCCTGTCTCACTGACAGAAGCACATCTCCGCCTCAAAGATAGCACCACATCCCCGCCTCACTGACATCAACACATCTCAGCCTCACTGACAGCAGCACATCTCAACCTCACTGACAGCAGCACATCCCTGTCTCACAGACAGCAGCAGATCCCTCCTTACTGACAGCATCACATCACCATCTAACTGATAGCAACAGATCACCACCTCACTGACCGCAGCACATCCTGTCTCACTGACAGAAGCACATCTCCGCCTCAATGATAGCACTACATCCCTGCACCACTGACAGCAGCACATAGCCACCTCATTGACAGTTGCACATCTCTGCCTCACTGACAGAAAAAATTCACAGCCTCAGTGACAGCAGCACACCACCACCTCACTGATAGCAACACATCCCTGTCTCACTGATAGCAGTAGATCACCACCTCATTGACAGCAGCATATCACAACCTGATTGACAGCATCACATCCCTGCCTCAATGAGAGCAGCACATCCCTGTCTCACTGACAGCAGCACATTCCCACCTCACTGACAGCAGCACATCACCATTTCACTGATAGTAGCACATCCTCGCCTCACAGGCAACAGTACATTTCTGCCTCACTGACAGCAACACATCTCAACCTCACTGACAGCAGCACATCCCTGTCTCATAGACAGCAGCACATAGCCGCCTCACTGACAGTAGCACATAACCACCTCACTGACAACAGAACATCACTGCTTTATTGACAGCAACACATACTTGCCTCACTGACAGCATCACATCCCCACCTCACTGATAGCAGCAGATCACCACCTCACTGACAGCAGCACATCACCGCCTCACAGACAGCAGCACATCCCTGCCTCCCAGACAGCAGCACATAGCCGGCTCACTGACATTAGCACATTTCTGCCTCACTGACAGCAGCACATCCCCACTTCACTGACAGCAGCACTTCCGCACCTCACTGACAGCAACACATCCTTGCTTCACTGACAGCAGCAAATCCCCACCTCACTGACAGCAGCACATCCCCGCCTCAATGACAGCATCACATCACCGCCTCACTGACAGCACCACATCACCTCCTCACTGACAGCAGCACGTCACCTCCTTACTGACAGCAACACAACACATCATCACTAAAAGCAGCACATCACCTCTTCCCTGACAGCAGCACATCCCCACCTCACTGACAGCAGCACATCACCACCTCACTGACAGCAGCACAACCCTGTCTCACTGACAGCAGTACATTTTCACCTCACTGACAGCAGCACATCCCTGCCTCACAGACAGCAGCAATAGCTGCCTCACTGACAGCAGCACATTCTCGCCTCACTGACAGCAGGACATCACTGCCTCACTGAGAGCAGCACATCCCCGCCTCACAGACAGCAGCACATCTCTGCTTCACTGACAGCAACACATCCCTGCTTCATTAACAGCAGCACATCACCTTCTCACTGACAGCAGCACATCCCCGCCTGACTGAAAGCAGCACATCTCCACCTCACTGATAGCAGCACGTCATGACTTCACTGACAGCAACACATCCCTGTCTCACTGACAGCAGCACATCACTGTCTCACTGACAGAAGCACATTCCCACCTCACTGACATCACCACATCTCCGCCTCACTGATAGCAACACATCTCAACCTCACTGACAGCAGCACATCCCTGTCTCACTGACAGCAGCACATCTCATCCTCACTGACAGCAGCACATCCCCATCTAACTGATAGCAACAGATCACCACCTCACTGACAGCAGCACATCCCTGTCTCACTGACAGTAGCACATCACCGTCTCCAAGATAGCACCAAATCCCTGCACCACTGGCATCAGCACACAGCCGCCTTACTGACAGCTGCACATCTCTGCCTCACTGACAGCAAAACTTCACAGCCTGAGTGACAGCAGCACATCCCTTTCTCAATGACAACAGAAGATCCCTGCCTCACTGACAGCATCACATCCCAATCTCTCTGATAGCAGTAGATCACCACCTCACTGAAAGCAGGACATCCCTGCCTCTCTGACAGCAGCACATGCCTGTCTCACGGACAGCAGCACATTCCAACCTCACTGACAGCAGCAAATCACCGCCTCACTGACAGCAGCACATCCCTGCCTCACTGGCAACAGCACATCTCTGCCTCACTGACAGTAAAACATCTCAACCTCACTGACAGTAGCACATCCCTGTCTCACTGAAAGCAGCAGATCCCTCCTCACTGACAGCATCACTTCCCCATCTAACTGATAGCAACAGATCACCACCTCACAAAGAGCAGTATATCCCTGCCTCCCTGACAGAAGCACATCACCACCTCAAAGATAGCAGCACATCCCTGCACCACTTATAGCAGCACATAGCAACCTCACTGACAGCTGCACAACTCTGCCTCAATGACAGCAAAACTTCACAGCCTCAGTGACAGCAGTACATCACCTCCTCACTGACAGCAGCACATCCCTGCCTCACTGGCAAAAGCACATCTCCGCCTCACTGACCACAGCTTAACCCCACATCACTGACAGCAGCACATCTCTGCCTCACTGACAGCAGCACATCTCCGCCTCACTGATAGCAGCACATCTCTGCCTCACTGACAGCAGCACATCACCACACTGACAGCATCACATCCCCACCTCACTAACAGCAGCACATCCCTGCCTCACTGATAGCAGCACATCCCATCCTCACTGAGAGCAGCACATCACCTCACTGACAGCAGCACATCTCCGCCTCACTGACAGCAGCACATCACCTCACTAACAGCAGCACATACCTGACTTACTGACAGCAACACATCTCTGCCTCACTGACAGCAGCACATCCCAGCCTCACTCACAGTAGCACTTCTCTTCCTGACCAATAGCAGCACATCTTCGCCTCACTGACAACAGCACATCACCTCACTGACAGCAGCACATCCCTGCCTCACTGACAGCAGCACATCCCCTCCTCACTGACAGCAACACATCCGGATCACTGAAAGAAACACATACCTGTCTCACTGACAGCAGCACATCCCCACCCCACTGACAGCAGCACATCCCCACGTCTTTGACAGCAGCACATCCCAACCTCACTGACAGCAGCACATCCTGCCTTACTGTCAGGAGCAGATCCCTGCCTTTCTGAAAGCAACACATCAGCACCTCACTGATATCAGCAGATCCCCACCTCACTGACAGCAGCACATCCCTGCCTCACAGAAAGCAACACATCCCCATTTCACTGACAGCAGCACATCCCCAGCCCACTGACAGCAGCAGATCCCCACCTCTCTTACAGCAGCACATCCCCTCCTCATTGACAGCAGCACATCCCCTCCTCACTTACAGCAACACATCCCCTCCTCACTGACAGCAGTACATCGCCGCCTCACTGACAGCAGTATATCGCCGCCTCACTGACTTGAGCACATTCCTGCCTAACTGACAGTAGCACATCCACTCCTCACTGACAGCAGCACATTGCTCCATCACTGACAGCAGCACATTCCTGCCTCACTGACAGCAGCAGATCACCACCTCACTGACAGCATCACATCTCCGCATCACTGACATCCCCACCTCACTGACTGCAGCACATCACCTTCTCACTGACAGCAGCAGATCCCTACCTCACTGAGAGCAGCAGATCTCCACCTCAATGACCGCAGCTGATCCCCACTTCACTGTCAGCATCACATCACCACCTCACTGACAGCAGCACATCACCACCTCACTGACAGCAGCACATCCCTGCCTCACTGACAGCTGCACATCCCCTCCTCACTGACAGCAACACATCCGGATCACTGAAAGAAACACATACCTGTTTCACTGACAGCAGCACTTCCCCACCTCACTGACAGCATCACATCCCCACGTCACTGACAGCAGCACATCACAACCTCACTGACCGCAGCGCATCCTGCCTTACTGTCAGCAGCAGATCCCTGCCTTTCTGAAAGCAACAGATCAGCACCTCACTGACAGCAGCAGATACCCACCTCACTGACAGCAGCACATCCCTGCCTCACAGAAAGAAACACATCCCCATCTCACTGACAGCAGCACATCCCCAGCCCACTGACAGCAGCAGATCCCCACCTCTCTTACAGCAGCACATCCCCTCCTCATTGAGAGCAGCACATCCCCTCCTCACTGACAGCAGCACATCCCCTCCTCACTGACAGCAGTACATCGCTGCCTCGCTGACAGCAGTATATCGCCTGCCTCATTGACTTGAGCACATTCCTGCCTAACTGACAGCAGCACATCCCCTCCTCACTGACAGCAGCACATTGCCCCATCACTGACAGCAGCACATCCCTGCCTCACTGACAGGAGCAGATCACCACCTCACTGACAGCATCACATCTCCGCCTCACTGACAGATCCCCACCTCACTGACTGCAGCACATCACCTTCTCACTGACAGCAGCAGATCCCTACCTCAATGACCACAGCTTATCCCCACTTCACTGTCAGCATCACATCACCACCTCACTGACAGTAGAACATCACCAACTCACTGACAGCAGCACATCACCACCTCACTGACATCAGCCTACACTGTAGTACAGTTAAATGATTATTCACTAAAAATAATTATGGTAGTTTGATTATATACTGTGTATGTATATATACACATATATATATATATATATATATATATATATATATATAGAAGTGTAAGAAGAAATGCACCTAGCAGTGTAGTATTTAAAAATAGTGATAATTCGTGCTCATAGAAGTGATTGTGCGTACCAAAAAGAAAATCTTTTTAGCTTATCTGTAAGGTGGGTGGTCTATATAAGGCAGGTTGAGTGGGATGTCATCTGCTTGATCACCTTCTAAGAAGCTAAAATGGGCTCATAGGAGAAAGAATGTATATAGTGTAGTATTTCCTTTCAATTGGTAGTAGTATAATTACATATAGAGGCTGCGTACCAGAAAATGCTAATTAGATAGCCTGTAGTTTGTCATCCACCACGTAACTTTTATTACCCTCTTTCTGTCCCTCTACGGAGCATATATGTTCAATATATGAGAGCTAAATATAAATAATCCCTCGTCAGTATATTTGAACATAGGGTTATTTTATTCAGTTACAAGGTATGGGGAGACATCACATGAAACAAACAAAAAATAAATAAACCAAAAATTAAAAATAGAGTTTTTGTGCTTATCTTTAAAAGGGGCACCCAGTCCTCATGGATATGTATCCAAAAAACACTAGAGAGCCTGGGTCAAATGTCCTCAACGCGTTTCATCCCTTTGGGACTTCTTCAGGAGTATTAATGTCACCCAGTTATTAAGGACTAAGATGAGAAATAGAATTAATGTCACCCAGGCCTCCACTCCTGAACAGTAAAGGCACTGCCAGACACCTCATCTCCCCTAGCCCCCCCATTGCTACAAACAGTAAATGTACAAAGATTGTTGCAAGAGACAACACAAGACAAAAACCTGCTTTTTGGGGCACTCTTAAGAAAATTATCTCTTTTTAAATTACCTCTCTTTAAGAGGTTTTTTATTAGTGTTTATAGGAGTGGTTTAGTCCTGAGGATTTAAGCATATTATAATTTAATATATGTATTTATCCTTTACCTCAGGTTCTATTGTAGCAAGTATTTAAAAATTTTTCGCCTTCTTTATACAACAGTTGTGATGTTTTATTGTTATACATACTGTCATTCGTCTAATTATTAGAGTGTACCAATATCACTCTTTTTAGAGGGAATATAATAAAGGTTACATTTTATGAATCTAACATCGATTATTCATTTTTCGATAATTTTCTTAAGAGTGCCCCAAAAAGCAAGTTTTTGTCTTGTGTTGTCTCTTGCAACAATCTTTGTATGTGTATTACACAAATTCTTTGGGTGCACCACCAATAAGAGGGTCATCATGCAAATAATATATTGTATGAATGACCATTATTTTGGTTTTCTGTATAGCAATTATACTATATTTGTGATTTCAGTGCGGACTCTTTTCACCTATTAGCAAACAGTAAATGCCCTGCCAGGCACTTAACTCTACCTGCCACCCTGGCACATACACTACCTGCCCTAACCACACCCCAGCAACATATGCTACATGCCGTTCCCTCTGTCCCCAGGACATACACTACCTGGTCTACCCTCCGGCCCTAGTGACATACACTTTCTGTCCTACCCTCTGGCCTCAGAGACATGCACTTTAAACCCTACCCCCTTGATCCCAGTAAGTTTTACTACCCTCCAGCCCCCGGACATAAAGTGCACCCCCATGGCCTAGGCACATACACTATACAACCTATCCTGTGGCTCTTGAGAAATACAGTACCCTGTTCAAGAAGAGTTACACACTACCCACCCTATTCCCTGTCCTTTGGAACATACACTACCCATCTAGTTGCCCAGGGGACATACACTACCTATCCTACCCCCAGCCACAGGAAAATAAACTACCTGCCCTGTGCCCTTGGTGAGATGGCTATACACTACCCACTCTCAGGGCCGGCTCTTGGGGTGTTCGACCAGTGCGGTTACACAGGGATGCCACCCATTGAGAGTGCACCCCTCCCCAACATCCATTCAGTGAAGGGAGAAAGCTGGGGCAAGCCCAGCTAGTGAGGCTTCCCCCCAGCCAGATGTTGTTTGGAGGTGTGCCATGTGGGCATGCCTCCTAGTAATGTCACGTAAGGGGGCGTGACCTATGACAATTAGGCCACGCCCCCATTTTTGGGTACGTGCAGAAGAGCATGGGGCGCACTGCCATGGGCCGGCACAGAGTGCTCCGACCCCTGGAGTCGGCCCTGCCCACTCTGTCACAAGGACATACAGTCTCCACCCTCCCCCAAGGCCCTTACCTTATCCACCAAACCCCTCCAAGTGTAAACAATAACATCTCTCACAGAGACTGCTCACAGAATAGCAGCAAATAATGATTATTATTATTATTATTATTATTATTATTAATAATATTATTACCAGTTATTTCTATAGCGCACACATGCGCCACATCACTTTTTAAGAGAATATTTGTGCATTCACATCAGTCCGTACCCCAGTGGAGCTTATAATCTATCACATGCACATTAGGGTTATGTTTTTGAGAGCCAAATAACCTACCAGTATATTTTTGGAGTATGGGAGGAAACCCACGCAAGTACAGGGAGAATATACAAACTTCACACAGTTAGGGCCATAATCTCAGTGCTGTAAGGCAGTAATGCTAACCATTACAACATCTGTGCTGCCAAATTAACTGCCTTAGTGACAATCATACACATCAATGCCTCACTGAAATACACATTTCTGACAGAAAAATGTAAACAAATGCCAAAATGACTTCATAACTCAAAGGACCTGACACCAATTCTAGTACAAAGAACTTAAACAGGACTTAACCGTAGCAGCCACTTCAGAATCCAGCACAGCAAACAGAGAATATACATGCCAGCCCTGACACTAAGGTAGCATTAAGAACTTCCTGTCTGTACAATTCACTGCTCAACACATATTTTCTTTCCAAAATGAACCACTCTTAAAATGACACTAGTCATTAATGTCCAACTGTTTAAACAGCTTATTCTGAATTTAAAACTCTGTATCCAATCAAATGTTTAATTATTTTAAATAATTAAAATGAGACAGTCTTTTTGCAATTTTTTATCTACTATTCTGGGTCTGTTTGACCGAATATCAACTCCACATAAATCTATTTTGTCACAACAGGGACCATTTTATTTGATGGATATATCACTCTTGGGCGTGCGGAAGTGCTCTAATATATGCACAATTTGGGTGGATGATTGCACAACAAGAAGTGCGTATATCAGAACTTGACCAGACACCCAAGAATTGTATATCTAGCATGTGTCACGTTATTTTTTATATTTGATTTTTTTTACAACACAAAGTCCCACAGTAACTATATAGAATGTTGATTTTATTCTTATCTGAATCTTCCCTGTAGGTTGTATAAAAGGAGAAACTATGATTGACATCAGTTTAGGATCCATTGTTCATCATCTTTTTGTTATCAGTGAATTTTTTAAAGAGATCACTACACTAAAATTAAGAGAGTCCTGTATTATGGAACTGAACAAATGGGTGAACACCCGCACTGGGGCTTTCGATTGGACTCATGCATCTAAGATTGTTACTGAGCTGGGAGGCATCAGGTAAAATATGATTCTAAATATACAAGAACATGAAGGATGAGTCCATTTGAAAAAATAATAACAAAAATGTAACTTAAAAAAATAACTGTTTTAGTTTTGTATGTCGATCAGAGAGTTAGCTGATAATAGTGAATATTTCCTAGTTGGTGGCCAGTATACCTCCCGATCCAACAGTTACAACTGTGCAGGTAGCAATCCAGGGAAGAAATCATTAATTAAGAAACCTTACACATTAACAGGGCAATTCAATTTGGAGCGAAAAGTCAGTTTTTGCGATAATTTTACACCGATGACGTCATTTTCGCTGGTTTTGGTTTTATACCGTATTTAATTTCAAAGACTTTTCGAAGGTTCGAAAAGTCTTTGAAAAAAAACGGGGATAACTTTTCACCACTGGATAGGTGGCGAAAAAAAGTGGAGAATTGGGGTTTAGGGGTGCAGGATTAAAAAAAATAGCCTGCATCCCTGGGAATGTCATTTTAAAATAAACTGTCAAAAAAAGTTTAAAAAAAAATAGGGACACCCCAAAAAAATTATTGAAAATTTGTGGTGAAAAAAACAAAAAATGGGAAAAAAGTGTTTAAAAATAGGGAAATAGGTTCAGGGCTATTCTGCAAGTATGCAGCAGGTGTATTCTAGAATAGGCTATTAGCGGCGGGTATATATCTGTAGAATTTTTAAATAAAGACTTTAGGGACTTAAAATATGCTAGTACCCATTTTCATGTACCCCAAATTTGATGGGACCACTTAAAAAAAACAAAAAAAACCCCTAAGTGCTCTTCTGCAACACTTCTTCAATGTCGGGAAAAAAACACCTGCAGCCGCTATTTAAATCCCCGACTTTCATTTGCAGGCTAAAATGGGGGTACCCATAGTGATCCCCCATGTTTTTTACAGTTTTAGGGGGGTCCTACAATTTATTCCAGGTAACCTACTTCTCTGGGTCCCGTTTTCGTAGCTTTCAAATTGAATACGGGGATAAAGCGGGCGCGCGCCCGTTACTTTATCCCAGGAAAATCTCCAATGTGGAGCGAAAAGTCCAGTACGGACTTTTCGCTCTCATATTGAATACCCCTCAAAGACCGCACAGGGCCTGATTCTTTACGGGTCGCAATATTGCTTACGCATGCAGTTCAACTGCGATAGTATGCTACTCCATTGCAATCGCAATGCAAACTCAGCACTACATAAGGACGCCCACTGTACATTGCACCTATCCATAATACTTAGAAGAATAGCGAAACCGTCGGTACAATCCAGTACCATCGCAGCCTCACGCACACTTGCACAAGCTCTGACCTTACTCAGGAATTGCAAACAACCACGCACACTATGAGACTTCAGACTGTGTTTGGGATCACAGTGGTTAATTTATGCACGCCCCTACAATGGCGTGCAAATGCACTGGCACGTCTGAATTTTGCCAACCGCCCCACCATCACCACCCACAAACGGCGCATCCTGACAATTACTCTGCGATGGGTCTGCGTAGCCGCTGCAATCACAGTCCCCATCGCAGCAGCCAGTTCACGCACACACACACTGCGATGCAATTTTTTTTTAATGGCTAAGGTAGTGGTCCCCAGACTATGTGCCGTGGCTCCCTGGGGTTCCTCGGGACACTTGCAGTGATGCCTCAGGTTGGTGGTCCAGCACTAATCCAATTATTTATGGTCAACTTAATGTAAATATGTAAACAAACACAAGCGTAAACCTGTCCACCACCACATAACTGACCGTAAGGATGACATGGAAGCACAATTTACTTCACTACATTTGTTTTCTGAATTTCTCAATAACAAACTTTTGACTTAGGGCTGCTATGAAAACACTGCTGATACTCTAGAGAGCCATGATTCAGAAAAGTTTGGGAACCACTGGGTTAAGGTTTAAAGAGACTGAAGTGAAATATACAGTTCTGCACTGTCACTTGAACCTGCTGTATTATATAATATAATGGTTTAATTATTTTAGTGTCGAAAAGCAAGAAAAGGAAGAAAAGTTGAAGGACACAATTAAACGCATTGTGAAAATTGACTTCAGCAGAGAAAACCTCACGGATACGGTGGTGTTACCACAAGCCGACTGTATAGTCACTGCGTGGGTGCTGGAAGCAGTTAGTCAGGACCAACAAGATTACATCAGAAACCTGAGGAAGATGTCAAAGTTGCTTAAACCAGGTGGAAACTTTATTGTAATTGGGGGTCTAAATGCCACTTATTACACAGCTGGTAATGAAAGGCTGCATGCATTGACTTATGATGACACATTTGTAAGAAAGACCTTCACCGATGAAGGATTTGTAATTAGTTCCTGTGAGTTACTTGATAGAAAAGTAGAGAGTGATCTCATAGATTATAAGCAATTGATTATCCTTACAGCTGTCAAAGGGAATACTTAGTATGTCTGAGTAGTGGCCATTGGTTTGATAGATGATTCCTTAAAAAGCTACTGATCTATCAGAGTTATTCTTACCTTCTATAGCCCTCAGCCATTTACTAAATCTTACATACTGTACAGCTCTTATCATGTGCCATAGATAGTATTTAGTATACAAAAAAAGTAATTTTCAAAAAATTGTCATTATTTTTTTTTAACTTGTGTTTCTAATAACACATTTTAACCCTTCACTGTTTGTTTATTATATATGTACTTAACTTTTTATTTTCATTCTTTATATGAAGCTGTGGCTGGTCTTAACTATTTATTTTACACTGCACTTTACTTAATATGGTGGTACCCTGGGGCAGCTTAGCTGGGCCAGTTTGGGGGGGTCCTGCACTTGTCTGTTTTTGAGCCATTATATATATATATATATATATATATATATATATATATATATATATTCAGGGTGTGCAGTCCATGAATCTTTCCCATATACTCCATTTAATGTGCTTTATTGCACACCTGAGTCAAAAGAGATGCCCTCAGTCTGGATTAGCACCCCTACCTTATTGGTTTAAAAGCATGGAGTCTTGTAATGTATATGCACACTGGTATTAGGCACAATTCTAGGTAAATCCTACAAGTTATATACTTTAGTGAAACTTTGGTTCATTTTTGGGGTGCGGGTCCCCCTGGATTGCTTTGGTTTATCTGTATCAGGGCACCGCATTATAACACATTTTTCTTTTACAACACATTTTAACCCGTCACTGTTTGTTTACTATACATGTACTTCACTTTTTTATTTTCATTCTCTATATGCAGCTGTGGCTGCTCTTAACTAATTATTTTACACTGCACTTTTCTTACTATGGTGGTGCCCTGGGGCAGGTTAGCTGGGCCAGTTTGGGGGTGTCCTGCGCTCTGGATTTGAATCCTAGTATGTTAGGGACCTACTCTAAAGAGGTTACCTGGATATGGTGGGTAGGCCCATAACCTTAGCCAAGATTATGTTAAACAACTCTATTTATTGCAAAATTTTATTGCATTTATATATTATCAATAATTTGGAGTTGTGCACCTGAGATTTGTCTGTTTCTAATAAACCAAAATGTTAAAAATAATGCTAAAATGGTTTGTTTTTGTGTTTTATTTTTCAAAGCAAAGAGTTGGGGCATATAATGGGTAGAGGTTCTGATACTATGGAAAGAGGTGCTGCCACTCATCTAAAATGATGAAGGTCCTGTGGCCAGGTTAGTGTCTCTCTGGCCTACATAGTAACTAGTCAGGTGAAACAAGTTCCAGGTAGAACTGTAAATCTATACCAGGATTATGGTAGAAATACTAGTTGTCTCTGAAAAAAAATTAAGTACCCTCAGAAAAATATCACTAATGAAAAGTAGCTCTCATGGTTGGACCAATGACAAAGAAAAACATTAAAAATGATATCTGATGTTGTCAAAGGCAAGCAGGGCTGCCATCAGAAATGGTGGGGCCCGGGACTGACAAAACTGGCAGGGCCCCAACCCTCAGGTTATTAGAACCAATCACTGCCCAGCTTTTTTCCCCCACTCCACTCCCCCCCCTTATTAGATCCAGTCTCTGCCCAGCATTTTTTGCCCCCACTCCACTCCTTCCCATTACCCAGTTATTAGAACCAGTTTCTGTCAGCTGTGCACAGCTTTTTTTTCACTTACCTTATTTCCTTGAAGAAGGCTTCAGCTTCGTCTCTGCCTCTTCCCTAGAATTGCAGATGCTGCCTCAGCTCCTCTCGATCCGCATCTCCTCCTACCTCAGGCTTTCCCTCCAGGGAAGGCACGTATGCCGAATTCAAAGCAGCAAATTTTATTGATCATAGGGGGTAGGCAGGTGTCTATCATGCAGTTTGGTGGAGGAGCTGCCCGAGTGGGCCCGCTGCCTCCTCCATTTATGGGGACCAGATTGGTGACCAGTAGCTACGGCACTGGTGGTTAGACCCCTTTTCTTCTGTTCACAGGGTTAGTTCAGGCTGCAGGCTGTGCAGTGGCGGTAGGAGTGTGCAGGCCCCGGTGGGCCCCCCCACTTCAGCCAGGGTCCAGGCCCAGGACTCCAGTCCCAGCAGTCCCCCCCTGAAGTCGGCCCTGAAGACAATGCTACATTGTAAAATGGTTTTAGGTTAGATTTATATGTGATTCCTGACTGAGATATTTATTTATAAATGTGCAAAACCTAAGCCAGTCAGAGGTTTACTCTTAGGAGTAAATTTACTAAAGTGAGAGTTTTTAGAAGAGATGTTGCCCATAGCAACCAATCAGATTCTACTTAACATTAAACTAGCACCTTCTAGAAGATAATAGCTAGAATCTGATTGGTTCCTTGCTATGGGCAACATCTCTTCTAAAACTCACTTCTAAAACCTCTCACTTTTAGCAAATGTACCCCTTATTGTCTGACTTACAGTAGCTTTTACTAACCACTAGATTATCAGACATATATAAGATAAAGGAGAGATAAAGGGAGACAAAATTAGTGTGAAACAAAAAGAAAATGAAATTAAGAAAAATAGATATTGTGGGCCAAATGTAATAGGGTGAGAGTTTAGAAAATGTGAGAGTTTTCTCACACTTTTTAAACTTGGCCAATGTAATAAAGTCAGAGGACAAAGCAACAGAGCAAACTTGCACGTTTTTCAGACTCAAAAAACTCTCACAATTTAAAATATCATCGCAATGTTTTCCCATTTTGAAGATAAAATTCGACAGTTTAGTACTAAACTCTCACATTTTCTAAACTCTCGCCCTATTACATTTGGCCCTGTATGAAAGAAAGCATAGAAAATGATAGGGAAATGAAAGAAATGAAGAATAAGGTGAGCAGGCACCTCCAAACTGATAAAAATGCTTAAGTCTAAAAGTAGGAGCCGTGATAGCAAAGATCGAGATCTGAGCGAGGAAGCAGGGGCAGGATTTTTATGGGGGGGTTTCCATATTATATATAACATACTTACATATATAGATACACATATATACATACACACACACATATATACACACACAAACATACAGTATGTCACACGAACCTTACATGCACACACATATATACACACACCTATGTCACATATACACAAACAAACTTAGCTTGCAGCAGATCTGACTGGGTCAGGACCTGGCAGGCAGGCAGCTGTTCTGAAGCCCCTCCCCCTCATGGCAAATTGCCAAAAATTCACGGGTCAACTGGGAGGGGGCGGGGCCAAATGACTAAATTCTAATGAAATTGCATACTTTTGGCTCCGCCTCCTCCATATTGACCTGCGAAATGCAGAAATTTGCCATAAGGGGGTGGGGCTTAAAAACATTGTTCCTGCACTTCAGCCTGTTAGGGGGGGGGTTTCTGGGTACTGTGAGCAAGCCATACGATGGCAAAACACGCGTCTTTATTTCCGGGTCACGTGATGCGCACACGTGACGCCGGCTTCTTCCCCAGGCACAGCGGCATGCACTCGTGCAACTGACATCAACACAGACTGTATTTTGGACTGCCGGCTGATCAGGTAAGTGGCGTACACCCCCTGCACTGCCAGGCGCATCAGGGCAGACGGCCACGAACCTTGTCAGCTTACTCTTTTTGACATTTTTGACTGCAGCAGCATGTACATGTTTGAGTGCTTTTCTAAATATGATGCTGACGACATGTCAACTGGCCTATGTGTTATCAGATGATATTGAATTACAATTCTTATATATGTCACATCAGTTATCTTCCTGATTTCCTGGCCATTTATATTAATTTTGGCGACCTTAACATATTATCAGTGGGTTGTCCTAAACATACAGTCCCGTTGCCGATTGACAAGATGCATGCAGGCATTGGTATTTAACAACATACATAATACAGATATACCATATCTATTATTTCTATATGCCTAGTCTGTGCTTTACTGGCATTATATTATAGTGCTGAATCAGCAATACATATACTTTATTGGTTTTCAATTATCTCACCTGGCTTTTTGTCAATTCCAGGAGGAATATACCTCCATATATCTTTACCTTCAAAGACAAATAGTGTCTAAATTATATGTTTGTGCTGTGCATTTGTTTGTCCAAACTGAGAGATTACAGTCTCCAGTTAAAACGACATGTTTTTTGTTGTATGTTATATTGTCATAATTGCTCCTTTTAATATATTCTCATTAAAAGTAAATTTTTATTCTGGCTATATTAGCCTTATCTCATCACCTATTGTGTGCCCCCAAAAAGAGTCCTTTTTCTTCTCTTTTTCTTTAAATACTCAGAAACCCCCCCTGCATGCGCTACTGGAAAGGGAGCAAATGGTGGGAGATTCTGGATGTTGTGTGAGTAGTGGGTGGTGAGCATGACCATAAGAAGGTGTAGGTGTGACAGTAAAGCCAAAAATAGAAAGTTGTGTTTAAAAGACTCGTGGGTTACACTCCATAGTAACAGAGTGGGTGGGCTATGCTCCATGGGAACAGAGTGGATGGACTATACAGTACTCCATAGCAACAGAGTAGATGAACTGTGGAGCAGAGGTAGGTGAGCACATGGCCGGCTCCACCATTAGGCAGCTGTAGACAGCTGCCGAGGATGCTGGGACCTGGGAGCGCCACAGAGTCTGCCTATTGCAATATTAAGGATGTCTTTGAAAGAGACATTCTTATTGTACTAAATTCAGATGGCAGCTGTGGAATTTCTAAGACAGCGCTTCCTCATTTTCACCTGTAAATTGGGTACTGTGGTGGTTTTGGAAGGGGGTCAGTAGGCTGAAGTTTTGCCTAGGGTACCCTGAGTGAGCAGTGCTTTGAGAAATATCCATGGCAAATCAATAACAAATCAATTGCAAACAATCATGTAAAACGGATGGAAGCTAATATATTAAATAGTTGCAGTGGAAGGAATAAAGTTATATGATAATGGCATGCACATGAACTGCAGCAACACCCTAACTACCAGAGCAGCCACGCGTAGTGTGGGAAAGAGGGACAGAGCACAACAGAGGCAGAGGGCGAACAGGGGCCCAGATGGTGATGCTGTACTGTGGTAGAAGATAAATAGAAACATAGAATATTAGAATTTGATGGCAGATAAGAACCACTTGGTCAATCTAGTCTGCTTTTGAGATGTAGAGGCCCCTGTGGTGTTGGTCAGATGTGAGCCGCGAGCTCAGCTCACAAGGGAGTGCCATTGGCAAACTGGTTAAGAAAATTCAAGACTTACCAGACTCTTGGCTCTGTGTTAGCTGAGAGGACGCCCATGTGGTGGGGTTGAGCATTTCCTGACTCTGTGCAACTATAGGATTAGCAGATGAGCAGGGATCTATGTGATTGGCTATGAACAGTTTCCATATTAGGTAAAGGTGCAGTGAAGCCTATGGCACACTCAGGCACCAGGCATATGCCCCTGCTGGTGCCCTCCAAATTCAGCACCCAGGGCACATGTCCCCACTCACTCTCCCCTAGCCCTATGACTAGTGAGTCCATTTTACTATGGGAATATTTCCAGTGTCTCACTTGGAATTATTTGATGTGTGAAAGTCTTGTGTGGGATCTTGGTTCTTAAATCTAGGTAAAGTACAACAGATAAATTTTTTTCACATAAAGCCGGTATGCTGCATTTCCTTGGCTATGACAATGGTTAATGATTAAATCTGGGAATAATTTGGCAAAACATATTCTATGGTTAAGAGTTTATTTATTTATTTACCTATTGCCAGTTATTTATATAGTGCACACATATTCTGCAGCTCTTTACAGACACTATTTGGCCATTCACATCAGTCACTGCCCCAGTGGAATTTAGAATCTATATTCCCTACCACATGTTCACTAGGGTTATTTTTTTTTTTGTTTAGGAAACACACACAAGCACAGGGAAAATACACAAACTCCACACAGTTAGGGCCAAAGTGAGAAGTGAACCCATGACCTCAGTGCTGTGAGGCAGTAATTCTAAGCGTACATGCCAGTATGCTGTGTGTGGGACTGTGTCCCTGCTATTAAGCTGTGTGTGGGACTGTGTCAATTCCAGTAATCTGCATACATGCCAGTAAGCTGTGTGTGGGACTGTGTCCATGCCAGTAAGCTGCATACATGCCAGTAAGCTGTGTGGGGTACTGTGTCCCTGCCAGTATGCTGTGTGTGGGACTGTGTCCATGCCAGAAAGCTGTGTGTGGGACTGTGTCCATGCCAGTAAGCTGCATTCATGCCAGTGAGCTGTGTGTGGGACTGTGTCCATGCCAGTAAGCTGTGTGTGGGACTGTGTCCATGCCAGAAAGCTGTGTGTGGGACTGTGTCCATGCCAGTAAGCTGCATACATGCCAGTAAGCTGTGTGGGGAACTGTGTCCATGCCAGTAAGCTGTGTGTGTGACTGTGTCCATGCCAGTAAGCTGCATACATGCCAGTAAGCTGTGTGTGGGACTGTGTCCATGCCAGTTCACTGTGTGTGGTACTGCGTCCATGCCAGTAAACTGTGTGTGGGACTGCGTCCATGCCAGTAAGCTGTATGTGGGACTGTGTCCATGCCAGTAAGCTGTGTGTGGGACTGTGTCCATGCCAGTAAGCTGTGTGTAGGACTGCCTCAATGACAGTAAGCTATGGGTTGGACTGTGTCCATTCCAGTATGCTGTGTGTGGGACTGTGTCCATGCCAAAACTGTACATTGCTACTGTGCCCTGCTTTGTATTTGGATCGCCTTTTACAAAGTGTGTGTTACCTGCATTCTATCCTGTTCCAGAATTCTGTGCTGATGGATTCCTATTGGTATAGAGTGATGGTTGCCTATGCTGGGCTCAAGGTGATGAAGGAGATGGCCCAGCGAAGGAGGAGAGCATGCTGGACCAAGGAGTGGCTGCTGCTAAGGGATACTCACTCTCACATGTCCCTGCTGATGGAGATCAAGGAGAACAACTCGGACCACAACTACCTGTGCATGGATGACGACACCTTCCAGGAGTTGCTGAGTATGGTGACCCTACAAGATACTAAGCTGCGGAGGGCAATCTCTGCTAAAGAGAGGCTGGTGGCTACCCTGAGGTACCTGGCTACTGGAAGGTCACTGGAAGACCTGCAAGGCTATTGTTAAAGGGCCACAGTACCAGTATTGCAAGGTAAGGAAAAAAAACACACTACACATTTGTTTATTGTGAAAGAAAAAAAAATTATATATATTTTTTTTAACTCTTTCATAAACAGTATTGTCAGCCAATATGGCTGCATTAACAACACAGTGCCAACAACACTGCACTGTAATAAATACATTTTTTTATTTTATATATACATTTTTAAGTATGCATATAAAATGTAGAAAACAGCATTCTCACCAAATTTTATCAGTCCCAATAGCTAGGCTGCTGTATGGTATTTGTTGGGTCAGATGCCAGATTGAACAGGCCAATACACACATGGCACAAGTACAGATTGTGGCCCCGGCTTCCATTAATCTGTACTTGCACCATGTGTGTAGTGACCTTGGCCAATCAGCGTCATCACCACCATATACTATACAGTAGCTATTGGGAGTGATACAATTTGGTGATAGTACAGGCACCAATAATACAAAAAAAGACTTTACATTTTCTAATAATGGGGCAAATCATCCTCTGCCTCCAGCAGAGCAGTGTAAATAGCCTGGCTTGTGGATGGGGCACTGGGTGGGGGAATAGCCTCCAACTGGGCTGGTGGGGGCCTCACAGAGGCAGTTGGGGTAGGTGAGTACAAAAGAGGGTCTGCTATATATGTGTTACCATGCATATTCGAATTGAGAGCCATAATAAGCAGCTCATACACCAGCCTCTGGAACTCCTTCTTTGTTTGGTCATTCATTTTGTGCATAGTGCTATTTATATGTGTCGTGAAGTCGTCTATGTCGTCAGGCTGTTTTTGGAGGATTCACTCCGCCTGCTGCAAAAATATGTCCTCCGGCTCTGTATATTGCTGCTGCTTTCTCCCCTGCCTTTTTTTTCTTTGGGGAGGTGCAGTAAATGTTGGGGGGGTTGCATAGTCGGTGGGCATGGGGATACGGTATCCTCCTTTCTGTCCCCGATTAGACTAATGTCCGGAGTTGAGGACAAATCTGGCTCTTGGGTGGGAGTCTATATAGGACAAAAATTGAGAACAAATATTGTCATGTTTTAACCCATTTTTTTACTATTTTTCTAGTTTCCAAACACTGTGGATGAGTGAAAGAGCATCACTGAAGAGTTTGAACAATGTTGGAATTTCCCTAACTGCGGAGGAGCCATCAATGGAAAATATGTACGCATCAACCCATTTGCCAACACTGGATCATATTACTACAACTATAAAGGCTTCTTCAGCATCGTTCTCATGGCAGTGTTAAATGCCAACTACGAATTTTTGTTAGTGGATGTTGGCAAGAATGGCCGTGCATTGGATGGGATGCAATCGGGAAGCCGGCTGACATTATACCGACAGCCGGCTTCCTGACTGTCATATCCCTGCAAGGGTGAAAGGCTCGGTGTCTATATGTAGATGCCACTCATTTCCCTGATGCCAGGAGACCGGCGTCCAGCATCCCGATCGAAGGGATGCCGGGCGCTGCGAGTGGACTGCTGCTTTTAGGTTTAGGGCTCCCGGGGAACCTTAGGGTTAGGTACCCCCCCGGGGGACTTAGGTTTAGGCAGCAGGGAAGGGGGCTTAGGTTTAGGCACTTGGGGGGAGGTTAGGGTAAGGCACCCCTAAGGGATGGTTAGGGGGGTAGATTAGGATAGTTAATACTTGCCTAAGGACGATCAGGATTTCCAGCATTGTCGGGCTGCTGCTGCCAGGATCTGTTCCATTGTCAGGCTGCCACCGGCCGGCGGTATTTCATACCGCTTCCACTTTGGATGGTGGGTCCCTCAAACAGACAGAGACTCACCAACAAAACCCTCAACTTGCCATCACTGGACGAGACAAAGCAAGGCCTAAATTATGTTTTCATTGTAGACGAGGCTTTTGCTCTACATGAACATATGATGAAGCCATTTGCACAGAGGGGCCTGACCAGAGAGAAGAGGATCTACAACTATTGTCTATCCCGGGCACGGCGCATTGTGGAAAATGCATTTGGAATACTGAGTAACCAGTTTTGCATTTTCCACACCACCATAAACCTAGGTGTGGACAAGATAGACTGGGTCGTGATGGCGTGCTGTGTGCTGCAAAACTTTTTGCAAAGGAAAACTTCACAATGAGGACCAGTCACAGCTAGGCCAGAAGGTGCATGACATCCGGAGGAGATTGCCCAATATACATTAGTATCTACACCTCCAATTCCAAGAACATCAACTGCATGTGCCAAAGAAGTGAGAGAGGAGTATATGGCCTATTTCAATGGACCAGGTGCGGTGCCATGGCAGTACTTTCTGAGATAACTGACTAAGTGGACATTTGGGATTAATCTAAAGTGTTTTGTTTAAAAAAAATAGGTTTTGGTGTATGAACTGTGTCTCTACTTACCAAAATCTCCTCAGACGGTACACTCACTTCTGCCACCTCCTCTTCTCCCTCTTGCTCGGCCATCAAGTTTACAGACTGGCATTGTGGCTCCTGATCATTGATGAAGGCCATCATGTTGTAGTACCACAGCGGTGGATGATAGAGGTCATCGGTGCCCGCTCCAGACTGCTTGGAATAGTCCACTATCTTCTATCCACTAGCTCCTTGATGTACACCATCCTTAAATTTTGGATTTTCGAATGGACTGTTTTGAGGGTAGCATCCAAAACAAACTTTTTGGTGTACTCCGACAACTCCTCTAACACTGCCAATTTTTGGGACTTATTGTGGTATTGTCTACAGCTTATCCGCCATAGACTGTCTTTTGACTGCAGGATCTCCAGGAATGCAGTGACAAATTCGCACTCGTTATCCATAGACATTCCTAGGAAGTAGAAAAATATGGTACATTTTTAAGTGTTTGTTAATTTTATGGTGTTTTATTATGGATTATTTTACAGGATTTTAATATGTTTGTTTTTTAATATGTTTTTTTACAGGATTTTAGTGTTTGTTTTTGTATTTTAATGTTTTTTACAGGATTTTAATATGTTTTTTTGTATTTTCAGTTTTTTACAGGATTTTAATATGTTTGTTTTTGTTTTTTAATGTTTTTTTATAGGATTGGTGAGTAGGTGGCTCACATTCGTGGACAGGGTGTATAATGCATGACCCAGCCACCGCACACCTCAAATAAGCAGGCGGTGCCTGGGTCATGCATTTATAGGGGGACAATGGGTGGCTCACATTGGTGGGCAGTGGTGGTGCATCAAAGTAGCAGCAATATACTTACCAAACAAATAATGGCCCTCATTCAGAGCCGTACGCTCTGAGCAGAGCGCACGCTCTGCATGAGGGCCGGGCTCCATTTTCATGGAGGTCACCACCCACAGGCTATACGAGCGTGCATTTTGATGGCCGCGATGGTCGTGACCATCGCGACCATCGAAATTGCGAGCCGGAGCCTGCAGTTGAGGTTTTCAACCGCAAGCTCCGGAGTGATTTTGGCTCTATCAGAGCCAAAATCACTCCCACTGACATCACTAGTGATGTCAGTGGGCCGGCTTCTGACGGGAGGCGTTCGCGTGGGAACGCCCCCGTCAGGAAGGCACACCCCCGGCACGCCCACCAAAGGGTCTGAATCAGGCCCAATGTCCGGACTTGGGTGTGCAGGCTCTCAAATCATGTCCATCCTTCTTTAAACCTCGATGCTGCACAAGATGGTGATTGCGCATGTACAGGGTCCTGTCAATCAAATTACATGATGTGCGATCGATTGTCCGATACATTGTGAGTAAAAAGTCCTCACAATTCGCACAACATCATGTCCCAGATTGGCAAATCTGCCCTACAGCACGGCAGATCTGAAGATGTGATGTACGACCAGTGGGGACGCACATCGGCATCATGAGTGGAAACTCATGATTTGGACATATTTTACACGATTTGTCATCACGATTCATCGGAATCGGGCAAACTGTGTAAAAAATTGCCAAGTGTGTAGGCACCTATAGACTTTTCACTGACACAGAAGTTGTCAAACACACAGCTCACTGACACAGATGGTGTCTCACACACACACACAGCTCACTGACACAGATGCTGTCTCACACACACACACAGCTCACTGACACAGATGCTGTCTCACACGCATACAACTCACTGACAAAGATGCAGACTCACACACACACACAGCTCACTGACACAGATGCTGTCTCACACACATACAGCTCACTGACACAGATGCTGTCTCACACACATACAGCTCACTGACACAGATGCTGTCTCACACACATACAGCTCATTGACACAGATGCTGTCTCTCACACATACAGCTCACTGACAAAGATGCAGACTCACACACACTGCTCACTGACACAGATGCTGTCTCACACACATACAGCTCACTGACACAGATGCTGTCTCACACACATACAGCTCACTGACACAGATGCAGACTCACACAAACACACACAGCTCACTGTCACAGATGCAGAATCACACACACACACACAGCTCACTGACACAGATGCTGTCTCACACACATACAGCTCACTGACACAGATGCAGACTCACACAAACACACACAGCTCACTGACACAGATGCAGAATCACACACACACAGCTCACTGACACAGATGCAGAATCACACACACACAGCTCACTGACACAGATGCTGTCTCACACACATACAGCTCACTGACACAGATGGTGTCTCACACACACACAGCTCACTGACATAGATGCTGTCTCTCACACACACACACACACACACACACACAGCTCACTGACACAGATGCTGTCTCACACACATACAGCTCACTGACACAGATGCTGTCTCACACACATACAGCTCACTGACACAGATGCAGACTCACACACACAGCTCACTGACACATATGCTGTCTCACACACACACAGCTCACTGACACAGATGCTGTCTCACACACATACAGCTCACTGACACAAATGCAGACTCACACACACACAGCTCACTGACACAGATGCTGTCTCACACACACACAGCTCACTGACACAGATGCTGTCTCACACACACACAGCTCATTGACACAGATGCTGTCTCAAGCACACACACAACTCACTGACACAGATGCTGCCTCACTAGCAGCTCACTGATACAGATGCTGTCTCACACACATGCAGCTCACTAACACAGATGCTGTCTCATACACACAGCTCACTGACACAGATGCTGTCTCACACAGGGTTGACTCTACCTATAGGCTAAATGGGCAATTGCCCAAGGGTCCCAGGATTCCTAGGGCTAGTGGCTGATAGCACCCCTACAGTCCATCGCATAGTTGCCACCACTGATAGTACTGCATGGGGAGGAGGCAGAGGCGGGTACTGGCTGCAGGGTAACACACAGCACAGGGTGTGAGAGTTGCAGGGAGAGAGAAGCTACACCATTTCCCATCACCGTGTTCCTGGAGACTGCCCGCACACACCAATCTTTATGCCATGTCACAGGAGGGCTCCCCCTGCTGGTTCTGGCCGAACATGCTGTGCATCCTTGCATATTGATGTTCAGGCTGGGCAGGAGAGTCCTGGGAGCAGTGGTTGGAGAGAGGGGCCAGTGCTCTATATCAGTGGCATCCCTCCCCGCTGTAACACTTGGCACAGGGATGGATGCCTTGTGCACAGAGCAACTGCACTCACCGCCAAAAAGGCGGAGTAATCTTGGGAAGGGGCATGGCCTTGCAGCCCAAACCCAACCTGAGATTATCAATGTGTGCTGGGGGATGCCGGAATTAGAGAGTGCTGGTTCCCTCACTGTGACAGGAGACGAGTGCTGCACTTAATGCTACAGTGCAGCACCCGGCTCCTGTCACTGAGGGGGAGCCTGCATCTTGGTGTCACCCCTCAGCGGGTGACACCCGGGTGCTGCCCACACACCCCTTGTGATGCCACTGCTCTATATAGTGGTGGTGGGCTTTCACAATAAGAATAGCTGCCAGGTAAGTTGTGTATTATTGCCCACTGACACCTACATGATCTGCTCTAGGTACATCCCTCATCACGGTTGGCACCCCATGTTCTGTCTGCTGTACCCCCTGCTATGCTGCACTCACTGATGTCACACCAGCCAGCCTTCCGCTGTGTATATGGGATATACACTTTCTTCTTACTTTTATCTCTTCTGCCATCACGTTATACTGCTGTCATTTTCCCTCTCACTTTTTCCATATTCCACTCTTATGACATTATTCTGGGACGCATATTGTGCCTTTAGATGTGTATGTTTCATGGTATATTCTCATTATTCACTCACAGCAAGTGCTATATTTTCTGTGTTTTCAGTAAAAAAAAAATTTAAATAGCTTATATTTCCTGTCCACTGGAAATTTAGAATATAATGTATGCTCACAATTTGTTCTACTGTAGATGTTCAGACTGTGACTTGTGTTTTTTTCTGTAAATGACTTCTGTTTTTCTGCCAATAGCCAACACCCCCCTTCCCCGGCAGAGGATTGTTTAATAGGGGCCCCAGTGCATTGCTTTGCCCAGGGGCCTGAACTGCTATTAAGACAGCCCTGATCTCACACATGCAGGGCCTGATTCAGAGCCAGACGCTCTGACCAGAGCGCTCGCTCTGAATCAGGGCCCTCCTACCTATTCTTGGAGCAGCCTCTTGGACGGTCACATAGCTGTGGGTTACCACCCACAGCTTATGCGAGCTTCCATGATGATGGTCGCGATGGACAAGACCATCGCAACCATCAGGCTTGCGACGAGACCCTTGCAATAGGGTCTCGCTGCCGCAAGCCCTGGAGTGATTTTTGCTCTATCAGAGCCAAAATCACTCCCACTGACATCACTAGTGATGTCAGTGGGGCCGGACCCAGACGGTAGGCGTTCCCATGGGAATGCCTCTGTCTGGCAGCCTGCCCCTGGCACGCCCACCAAAGGGGGCGTGCTGTCACTAACCATCAACAGCACGCCCCCTTTGGTGCGAGACCCAGAGCGACGGATTCCCTGTCACTCGCCGGGTCTCGCGCATGTGCAAGACGGAGCTCCCTCCGTCGTGCACATGTGCACTTGGGCACCATCGACCTGCTTGCAAGCGCTCAGCGCTCACAAGCGGGTCAGAATCAGGCCCACAGCTCACTGACACAGACACTTTCTCTCACAGTGGTGGTCCAAATTGATCCTTCTGGTTAAAGGCTGGAATTTTAAAAATACAAGATATGGGCAGCTGCAGACAGGGGCAGTTCTGATCTGAGAAACACTTAGCAGAGGTGATCAGCCTAGCTGCTGGTGAGGTGATCAGCTGTGGTGAGAAGTAGTAACAGTCTGACGATCAAGCGGGATAGATATTAGAAAGTTCAAAGCACTTTTGAACTTCCCACTCCCAGCTGACTCTTCAGTGAATAAATTAGTAACATCATGATTGTAACAGCTGCCTCTGGCACTGATCAAACTGGATAATTAAACTCATTAATGAGATCAGTCCGAGGGCTAATTACAGTGATTATGTGCCTTGACCAACCCTAAAATACCTCCCAGCCCCACTGTATTGCACTAGAATACATAATTCCCCTCCAGTTTACTGGAAAATACCTGGAAGCAGGGAGATGTCACCATATGTGCTCTCAAGTGAAGTCACTCTAAGAACACCCCCTGTAGGCAGCTACTGTACTACATATGCACAACAATTGAAAATCCCTATACTTAAAAGGGGACATATTTTGGCTAATTGTTAAAAAAAAACTGTAACCTCATAAACCTTAACCCCAAAAGGCCCAACACTGGAACAAAATCTATCGACAAACCTCATGTCTTAAATCGTCCTCTACCCTCATGTCTCCCAAAGAATACCTCAAAAAAGCTGAATAGTTACACTTTTGGTTACACCCGAAGTGGAAGAAAAACACTGACATCTTCAACTTTAGATTAGTCCAAACTTCTATTTTTTTATTTTTTTGCCCTTGGTATGCAGCACTTAGTAATGGTTCTACACATCCATGCCAAATTTCAGCACAGTACGTCCAATAAATTTTGAGATGTACCTTCTCAGCTTATGATATGGCCAATGTAGCTAATGATCTTCTGACAAAGCTTGCACTCTTCCAATGACTGAGTCTTCCACAATGAAAAAACTATCTGCTGCATACAATTTCTTCTTCTTCCAGTATCACTTATGAGCAGATTCTTTAGAAATGTTCTGGAAGCTTCTCTCTTCTTTATCTCTTTGTTCAGATGAGTGACAGCTGTCCGACCTCTCCTATACTTATACTAATGCCTCCTCATGCTTAAAATCCCACATTATTTGCAAGAATGATGGAGGCTGCCTACTGACAGACATGTATCTTAAATGTTGTGCTATGGGATCAGTGGTAAGGGCCTCTTCTATTAGCTGCTGCATCCATCAATCATTCACTTTCTTGGTCATCATCCATTCTTTTTGCATTATTTGATGGATTAACTGGGTAAGATCCCAAATTAACTTCTCAGTCACCTATGCCCCCCCTTGTAGCACATTCTCCCAACTTCATCCACCAAAGTTTTTATAGCAGCCAACATGACTTCATTCAGATATTAATCTATATTATAGTCACAGTCGTTATTACCACCCCTATTGGTTGAAGCCTGATGACTGTTAACTGGCTCTCCTGAGGCCCCTTTATGTCTCCTTTGCTCTCCCACTGGCCATATAATGTTCCAGTTATGCCCTTCCATATAAATAGCAGGAATTATGAAAGGGATCAAGTCTCTTTCCAAAGGTCTGTGGCAACTAGCAGAATGATACAGATATTTACTAGTGTCCCTTTCCAAATATCTACCACACATGGTTAGTATCTCCATAGTTTCCCAACTGCCGTCTCAATCTCTGCACTCCAAGTGTCATTTAAATTCCCCACTAGTGCTAAGCAATTTAAAGCAGAAGCTCCTTACTTTTTGCACCACCCTAAAGTAATTGCACTAAAAGAAATTGCTAAACAGAAAATACCCTTAGACTCCATCTTTTGGTAAATCTCAGCGGTGCCTCCAATTGAAGCCTGGTGCAAGGCCATTTGTAGTACAGTAAATGGTTAAAGGGTTAATGCATATCATGCAAAAATAATCAAGCAAAAGCTGCTCGTGTGTCCTATTAGCATTGCTTTGCAAAAAATACACATGTTAAGTGAAAAGGTTGCACGTAACGACGCTCTGTGCTGCCGAGTTGCGCCATGGCATGGTGGGACTAGAAGAGCTCTTTAACGAGCAAGAAGGCTAAATGTACTGTAAGTTACTACTGTACATCTGTAGACCCTTTTTCAGCACAAGACAGTAATACCACACTTTTTAAAATTAAAAAAACTGAGCCTTATTCCTTTAGAAAGCTTTTTACCTTTTTATGTGGATAGATTTAGAAATATGTGGATAGATTTATGTGGATAGATTTAGAAATGTGTAACAATTACGACATTCAATTAGCAACATTTACACATTTGACATTAGCATTTGTTGAACAATATATTTCGGTTACATATTTAATAGCTTCCTGCATGAATGTTCACCTCATAGTAGAAACTCTTTCCTCTCTCAGAATAAGGTGTGAAGTTTACAGTAGGGTGGAAAACCAACCCCTTTAACATTATATTTATATAATATAAATCTCAGAGGTATGTAAGGAAAGTTATTCTACTATTTGACTCCCTTTTGAGAGCTCATAGACAGAGATAATGTCTCAATAACCAGAATAGTAATATACTTTAATATAAAAGTACAATGCATGTTTGTTTATTATATATGTATTTTCACTTTTCTACTCTATATATGCAGCCATAGCTGCTCTTATCTATCTTACTTTATACTTCACCTTTCTCATTAGAGCGATGCCCTGAGGTGGCTTAGCTGAGCTGGTTTGGGGGTGTCCTGTGGCCTGGAGTTGAACCCCAGTATGTTGCTGACCTACCCTACAGAGGTTACCTGGATATGGTGGGTAGAGCCATAACCTTGGCCATGATTATGCTAACCACCTCTAATTATTGCAAAATGTATTTATATATAATTAGTAATTTGGAGTTGTGCACCTGTGATTTGTCTTCTTTTTGTGTATAAATAATAAGTTTACAAGATAAATATTTTTGGCTACCCACTACCCATGTTATTTTTTGGTGGTACACTTTCTCGTAGAATAAGGCCCAAGTTCACTTAGCAGAATCCTTTGCAACAAACTAGGTAACTTAAGATAAATTTACACAGTTGAAAGGGTCTTGGAGAAAAAATATATTTTTGGCACAGATGAGGTGATTATATAGATAAACTGGCTATGCCAGTGTTATGATATAGTTTCTAGGCAGTACTTTTAGGTGTTCCTTGCTTGCAAGAATACTCAATCTCTTATGTTATGAATCCACTGGTTTAATTTAAAGTGCACTACTTGTAGCTTTAGCCAAATTTAAATTACATAAACTACCTGTCATAGCCCGATCCACAAAGACATAAACTACCTGCCCTACTTCCCTGTTGTCAGGGACATACACTCTCCACCCTCCCCTCCAAGACCACATTATTCATGCTACCCACATCCTGCCCCAAGGGACATACACTACCCACCCTACTCCCAGTCACCATAATAGAGTCATCTCTATACTGGCCTCCAGGACATACACTAAACACTCCCTGCTCCCCTAAACATGTTCATGGCTTCCCTCCTTTTCTTGATTGCTGGTGGTTTTGTATTGATCATGTTCTATTTTATTTTATAAACACAATACATTGTGTTTGCTTGTTTGATAATTAAATAAAAAAATACTCTGGTTCCATAATATTTGCTCCCCTTCCTGTACACATTCTTCATCTCTGCCCCATATGCTGGCTATGACCAGTCCCTAGATGCAATTCAGTACTGCAGGATGGGGGGTGCCATAGCATGTGCCAGTTAGGAGCTGGTCGGTTGGTACTTTATCTCCATCCAAGGCTTAGTAAATAGACCCCATGTTTTTAGTTTTTGTTTTTGTGTGGCTGAGGTATAAAAAACTGAAATGAAACATACAGTTCTGCACTGTCCCTTGAACCTGTTGTATAATATAATGCACATGTTCTCTAACTCAGTACTCGGGACCCCAAACAGTGCATGTTTTCTAGGTCTCATCGCAGAATTGCAAGTGATATAATCAGCTCTGCCTGTGAATCTTTTAAAATGTGTCAGTGAGTAATGACAACACCTGTGTACCTGCTGGGTGACCTGGAAAACGTGACCTGTGTGGGTCCTGAGGACCGAGTTTGAGAACCACTGATATAATGTAATGTACATTATTTTAGTGTTGAAGAACAGGAAAAGGAAGAAAAGTTGAAGAAACAATTAAACACATTTTGAAAATTGAATTCAGCAAAGAAAACCTCACAGATCCAGTAGTGTTACCACAAGCCGACTGTTTACTTACAGTGGGGGTGCTGGATGCTGTTAGTCAAGACCAACAAGATTACATCAGAAACCTGAGGAAGATATCAAAGCTGCTTAAGCCTGGTGGATACTTTATTGTAATTGGCAGCTTAAATACCACATATTACACTGCTGGTAAAGATAGGCTGCATTTATTTAACTATAATGAAAGTTTTATAAGGAAGACCCTTATCGATTAAGGATTTGAAATTGGTTACTGTGAGTTACATGATAGAAAAGTAAAGAGTGATCTCACAGATTATAAGCAATTGATGGTCCTTACTGCTGTCAAAGGGAATATTTAGGATGTCAGAGTCATGGCCATTGGCTGGATGGATGATTCCTTCAAAAGCTTCTTAACAATACTGATCTACCTGAGTTATTATTACCTTCTATAGCCCTCAACCATTTACTAAATCCTACATAATATACAGCTCTTATCATGTGACATAGATAAAGATTATATAAAAAAAGTAATTTTCAGTTAATGTTAAATATTATTTTTCTTCGGGTTTCTAAAAAAACTAAATTTTGAAAATTGCTAAAATGTTTTAGTTTTTGGTTTTTTTATTCAAAGCAAGGAGTAGGGGCATACTTTATAATGGGTACAGGTTCTGTTGCTATGATAAAAAGGTGCCGGAACTCATCTAATCTACTAAAGGGCCTGTGGCCAGGTTAGTCTATATAGTAGTTTCAATGGATTCTAGTCAAATGATACAAGTTCCCGGTAAGACTGTTAATCTATGCCAGGTTTATTGTAGAAGAACTACCTGGTGCTTAGTACTGTGGTAAGGTAGGCTTATAGTAAAAGCACGCACACCGATTCTGGTCTTCTCCACCACTGTTTATTTTTTTTTCTAGGATGACCACAAAACAATGACTTATCACATCATTTGTGACCATGTCAGGCTGTGCGTTACCTGACATGGTCCAGCAGACTCAAAAGGCAGGAGGACCTTCCAGCTTCTTTTTATCCCTGCACCCTCTCCCAGTGTCTACTTTGCTGATGATCACTGCTGATTGGGAAGCCTGGTAGTACCCACCCATCAGCAGCAGAGAGGAGGAGCCAATAGGGAAATATGAATAAACCAACCCCCAGTCCCCCAGGGTATACCCGGGAGCAGTAGAGTGGAGGAGCCAATAGGAAAATGTAAATGAACCAGCCCTCAGTCCCCCAGCGTATATGTGGCACCAGCAGTGAGGAGGAGCCAATCTGTAAATGTAAATGAACCAGCCCCCAGTCCCCCACGGTATGTTTGGCAGCAGTAGAGAGGAGGAACCAATAGGGAACTGTAAATAAACCAGCCCCCAGTTCCCCAGGGTACACCCAGCAGCTGCAGAGAAAAGCAGCCACCAGGAATTGTAAGGTCATGATGTTACGATGGTCCGATGATTGAGATTCCATTATATTGCATGCCAATATTTTTTTTTTAAATGAATATACTGTTACATCACCAGTCAATATTTTTAAAAAGAAATTACATTTTAATGTTACTGTATATATTTTTTTTCCATAAAATCATGGTGGATATGTTTTCAATAGATGTTCTTTACCTAATTCAATCATAAAGAAGACAATTTCTGAGTGGTTTTTTTTGGAAAAACATATGAGGGTGGTTCAATAAATAGGGTTACAAGACCTCTAATTGCATACATTTATTTAATATTCGGCCTGATTCAGGCTTGGTAATAGAGTAAGATAGTGGAAATAACTGTGCATCTTGGTAATACCATGCTGCACTGCAGGTGGGACCGATGTAAAATATGCAGAGAGTTAAATTTGGGAAGGGTGTGTCCAAACTTAAATCTAAATTGCAGTGTAAAAATAAAGCTGTCCAGCATTTGCGAGCTACAAGCAAACCAGCCAGTATTTACCCCACAAGCAAAAAATGTATGTATATGTAAGTATTTGCACCACTTGGGTTGTTCAGGTACACAGTTACTAGCTGTGGATGGACATCTGTTCTCCTAAATCAGATCTTCAATGTGGCACAAATTGTCATCTGTGGTGGACATGTTTGGCCGGCCGGATTCCTGCTCATCTTGAACATCTGTCTTCCTGTTATCAAAGGCAGTGCACAAAATCCAAACCTGATTCTTTAACATGACATTATCACTGTAGACCTCGACAAGTTGGCAATGAATTTCAGCTGCTGATGTGAAGTTTAGATGCACCTCAATGTTTGACCATGTTTCCACCAGCCCGCCAACTTATAACTGATGTCAGGAATGTATGACTGATATGAGGTGCAGTCTAATGAATGTGAGGGGAAGCTGTGGTCTACCTCAGTGTTTCTCAACCTCGGTCCTCAAGGTACACCAACAGTCCATGATTTAGTGATATCCATGCTTGAGCATAGGTGTTAGCTCAGGATCCAATGTCCACTAATATGCTCCTCAGTCTAGACTCACTAAAACTTAGTATAAACATGTCCATAATAGTGTATCATAAGTGTTAATACATACAGCATGTGGCCTGATCTTTGTATAGCTTTATTACTTATTGTATCATGTGCCTCACACCACTATTCTTTACAATGGACTGCGGTGTCTGTCCTTGACTTGTGTCCTTGCTACAACTGTAGCTGGTCGCTACTCTCCCCCGTGTCCTGAATCACAGCTGACAACACTCCATTCAGGACATGGGGGAGAGCAGCGGCCAGCTACAGTTGTAGCTAGGACACAAGACCACTGCAAGCCTATCTCTGCTGGCCAGGTATTACTCTTGCCTAAGCCGCTACCCCGTATAACAACCAACTTTACTTCAGCAGCTGATGACGAGATATCAGGTGTGAGCGGGTGCAGCTGCAGCATCGACGAGGACAGACACTGCTGTCATATTGCGATACCAGCCAGGTGCGTGAAGTGTCTACCACTGCTACCACCACACAGCAGTGGTCAAACGGTGTGGGGTCATTATTGATCAAGTGTGCCTTACATACAGAGCGGGATATCCATACCATTCACCCCGGTGCACTACACATCGCAGCAAACCACTGACACATTTGTGCAAATACTAGGCATCCAGTATAGAGAAGTTACTGCTGTTAACATCACCATTCCATTTTATTCATTGTGTGACCAAGTGCTATTGTGGATTTCAAGCAATATACAACAATTTATTTTATTTATTTATTTATTAACAGTTGCTTATACAACAATGAAACTTCTAGCAAATAACTTTTTGAACATCAATTACAGCTATTAATTGGATGACTTTCCTAGATTTCCAGCACAGCTGTTATATTGTTATCAGAGCTGTCACATCTTTTGCATTAATTTGCTTTTTTTATTGTATTATTTATAGAGATTAATTATGTACATATTTATGTTTTATTCATTGTTATGTGTGTAATAAATGTTTTTTTGATTCAGAGAAGTTTACAAGTGGATCAATCAGGTCTATCGATTTTTATTAGCAGCAGTGCAATCTATCCTTCCGTATACGATGCTTAGTAAATACTGCATTTAGACCATCCAAACAGACAGCAATGCCCAGCGATTTGATTTAGAAGTCAAACGTGATTCTTAGAAAATTAACCCTTTTAGGTGAGCTCCATAATTGTATAGGTAAAAAAATATGATCCTAACTTGACAGTACACGCTATGTCAAGTTTTTGACTGCCGAGATCCCGAGCGCCAGCATCCTGTACCCATACTGCTTAAATAATGTTTGCTACTGCATTAACTATATCTTAGAGGAGTTATTTAATTATTGTTTCAAAGTAAAACATTGCAGCCTGTTTCAAAAAAGAACAAGGGCTGATGCAGAGTGTTTTCAAAAATGGGTATAAATGAATCTAAAAAAAACTAAATACTATTCCAGTTGTAGATCAAGAAGTTGTAGATCAAGTTATTTTTCTGTTTAGTCAGGACCCAAGGGTTTGCAACATCTTGCAATTGTATCTCTACATTTTGGCAACCATGCTCAATCCTACAGTAGTTTAAGTCCTATGTGATGTCTTCCATTCCAATTGACACAGATATTATGAAATGCAAAGAGCTCCTTACAAGCTAATTGTCAACTCAAGTGGCTCAAGACATGATGATGTCTCCTGCTTCAACTTCTGCTGCAAATTACTGCTGCCTGGAAAAAACTGACCTTTCCCAAGAGACACACAGTTGATGATGATGAGCTAACACAGTGCATCAAAGTGAAGCAATGTGACATCTAGTCTGGCTTAAAATATTTGCCCACATATTGCCACTTCTATCATTGCTGATGTAGTAGGTATTAATAGAAAGGTGGAGTATTACTTTAATGATAATGTACAAATCAGCATCTCACATAGGGCCTGATTCAGAGCTGAACGCTCTGACCAGAGCGCTCGCTCTGAATCAGGGCCCTCCTACATGAAAATGGAGCGGCCTTATGGATGCTCGAATAGCTGTGGGTTACCACCCACAGCTTATGCGAGCGTCCATGATGATGGTCGCAATGGTCAAGACCATCATGACCATCGGGCTTGTGACGGAGACTCTGAGGTAGGGTCTCGCTGCCGCAAGCCCTGGAGTGATTTTGGCTCTATCAGAGCCAAAATCACTCCCACTGACATCACTAGTGATGTCAGTGGGGCCGGCTTCAGACGGTAGGCGTACCCATGGGAGCGCCTCCGTCTGGCAGCCACGCCCCCGGCACTCCCACCAAAGGGGGCGTGCTGTCAATCAACATCGACATCATGCCCCCTTTGGTGCGAGACCCGGAGCGACGGAGAGCCCGTCGCTACCCGGGTCTCGCGCATGCGCACGACAGAGCTCCCTCCGTCGTGCGCATGTGCAGTGGGGCAACATCGACCCGCTTGCGAGCGTCCTTTGCTTGCGAGTGGGTCTGAATGACCCCCATAGTCTCTTTGAATACTGGAAGAAAAAACAGGTATTTGGAGCCTTTTGTACAAACTACCTATGGTGTATTTAAGCTCCCCACCCTTCAGAATGTTTAGCACAGCCAAGAACCTTGTAAGCTAACGGCATAGGAGGCTACTTCCAAAAAATTTGGAAAAAGTGATGTTAATAAAAAAATATGCTAAAATTCTTTGAAGAAGACCTTTGCCACAAATTACTGCAAACAGAAGTTGTAATGGTGGATTCCAGTAGGGATGAGCTAATATTGTGCTATGATGATATTAACAAAAGTGATGAGGGTGATGATGATGAGGATGATATCCTCCAACTGTGAAGATGATTAGCACTGTTAACCTTAAGCCCATTTGTTGCTTGGTTTAATCAAACCACCAATATAATGTATGTTCTTTTGTTGGGGCCCAAAACAACAAATGCTTTAGTCACATGGACAATTCCATTGTGCACCACTTTGAATTATGATCTTTGCCAAGATTTTATGTATTTGAGAGGTAGAGTCAGATCCAGTGCAAGGTATCTGGGCACCCTAGGCAAAACTTCAGCCTACTGACTCCAATTACCACCAATACACACTTCCCAGCCCCACAGGTGAAAGTGTGTCTTATAAGTTCCACAGCCTCCACTTGCGTTAAGTACAACGAAGATGACTCTTTCAGAGACCTCCTTAATTTTGTGGTAGGCAGACTCTGTGGAGCCCCCTAGATCCCAGTGCCCTAGGCAGCTGCCTAAAATAGCCTAATGGTAGACCCGGCCCAGGGCAGAGTATATTACTGTACTTACTGGGTGTTTTGTCCCCAAATCAAAATGAATTAATACAAAGCAAATTTCTGGCCACATGAAAACAAAGTTACAAGTCTTCATACAGTTATCACCACTTTGCTCTCCTACAATCAATATGAATAGTGATGGTGTCAGTTGTGTGTGTAAACTATTATGGAAAATAAAGAAGTCAGTAGATTATGTAAACCAAACCAAATTTATGGATATACTAATAGTCTACATCTGGTAATGATACTCTTTTTTTATATTCCCCCTAATTGACTATGACAAGTACAGATTGTTCAAGTTGCTGATATCAGCTTTTCCTCCTTCAGTGTATGTTGAAGTATTAGCTCCATCTTATCAACTCTTCTGGAGATCACAGCAGCCACACACATCTCATTCTGGACAGCCACTTCTCACAGGCATTCCATTTCCAGCTTCTCATTCAGGTGTACAGACCCAGTTTCATGCAGTGCCTCCACAGATACAGAGTATGTAACATCAACTACAGCCTAAACTGGGATAAATATATCAGCTTTCACTAATATACCATGTAATGCTTGTGTAGCTTCTGGTGATCATTGCTCAGTTTGCATTTAATATTTCACATTTGGAAGCTTAGTTTAGTTTTTCCATGTTTTCTATTTATTTTTCCTTTTTAGTAGTAATTTAGTTTGTTATTAACTTATTAAATATCAATTCCTAATAGGCTGTTACTCTGGATTGAATCATCTTCATTGGCCTGAGGCCTGTGATTTGCTGGTTAGAAAAATTTGTTATTAACATATTAATTAATTTATTATGTTTTCTACTTGGCTGTTACTCTGGCTAGAATCGTCTGTATTAACCTGAGGCCTGTGATTTGCTAGTTGGAGAAGTTTATCAATTTATTAATAAATTATCAAATTATACTAGGCTGTCACTCTGGCTTGATTCACCTATATTGACCTAATGTCTGTGATTTGATAGTTGTAGAAGTTTGGCTGGGTATACTTCAGAACAATGTGCAATGGTCATTCTGATTTCCCTTCATCCCAGAACAAAGGAAATAGTGTGTACACACTATGCAATCTTTTAAACAATGGAACAATAAAACATATCAATTGATTATTAGATCATATATGATATATTGTTTATTTTTAAAACCACCATACAACCATCTTAAAGATACAGGAACATTTAAATAATGGCAGTATATAATGGCGTGTATAAAGGCATATATTGGCATGTATAAAAATAAAACACCTTGTATATAGATACAGAGAGACAGAGAAATATATAATATTAACAATGATATGAGGTGTGGGGAAATAAACTGCAACAAACAGACCTGTGTCAACAATGATCCCACAAAATGCTGGGCTGCTGCCATACATAAAGTTTCTGGCAGGTGCTGTATCTGCCCAGTACTTGTTTGTCATGCAGGAGAAAAGCCAAGTACTGACCAGTGTGACAAGTTGTCTAAAGAAATTTCAGAAGAACTTACATATCTCATAGGGTGTCCAAAGTCAACATGTCAATTCCAGACTTGTTGCCTATTTGACTGACATACCCAGCACGATGGCTGATGAGTTTAAACAAAATGTAACCCTTGTGTATGATGTTAATAAGTTCACAGGAAAAACTCAGAAGGTGGATATACAGCTCCAAGCTTCATGTTTGTTTTGATGCATCAGAAGGTTATCAAGATAGTGCATAGGAAATAAAGATATACATGTCAATAACATTGTTGTAAATATATTTAGAAGCAAAACAAATGGAAATACGGCTCCAGTTTGTTGGTAATGACATTAGGCAATCATTTTACCTGGTGTATTTCAATTTAAAATCTCTATCCTGTCTCCACTCTCCAAAACTATTAAACTCCTGGAACATAAACCTACTTCCTCCTAACCTGATGCTGCTAATGGTACCCTAATGGTGCCCTGATGGCTTGCTAAAGTATTTTTTTTATATACAGTGCCTCACTGCTCCATCCCACAGTCCCACACCGTGTCCCTCCGGTCTCCCGATTACAAGGGAGGGACTTTTATTGCAATCCAAAACACGTGAGATCCGACACTGGGAGGATTACGTTTTATCTTGTTTTGGGATTCAAACTTGACAGAAATACCCAAGCTGGGTTTTGGATCCACTCATTTCTCCTACAGTAAGTTCAGGTGTGTTCGGTTTCCAGGACCAAACCCACACATCTCAACTTACAATGTTCAGTAAGCGGAGCATCAAAGAATAACTCTAAACCGGCTGAGATTCTCTACAGAGATAGAACATTTAATTTTCAGTTCTGGGAAGTGTTGTGTAATTAGCATGACAATCACACTTCCCAGGATTAGAGTTTCCCTGTGTCCTGGAACACATAACAAATCAAACAAATTATACTGGTTCCCACTTTACCGTATTGGTTTATCAGGATAAATTGCAATGTATGGAACCAGTTAACATCTTAGAGCTATGTGGCTTGTTATATTATTGTTCTATTGTTGATTTATTAAAATTACAATAAAGGATGTTTAGGAAATTTGTTTACAGGTATTTGTAGAAAACCTGTTGCTTTAGCTTATAACAAGTACCAGACTCTGTTTTCTAAGTACAAGACAAATATCTTCAGGTCCTTGCAGGCTTACTATGGTTGGCTGCAAAGGGATAAACATGAAAATACTGATAATTAATTTACCACTCAGGTGATACTGAAACAACATGACTACATCACTTGACACTGCAGTAAACATAACTACTGTACATATCATTAGTCAGTGTGTAATAAATGCATGAACATTGTGATGGATTTATAGAAAGCTGAAATCGGGAATATTCACATAAGAATGAATGAAAATAAGCTCATACTGAATATAAAGAATATTCAAACATGTTACTATAGGGCTGGAGTTATGGATCAGAAGCTCAGTTTGTGAGGTAGAAAAAAATGGATCCCAGACCTCTCATGTATCTGCCCTTGTGAAGATGCTCTGATGTAGTCGCCTAGACAACACAATTTGTCCCTTAGTAAAGTCACTCAGATCTGTATGCTTGCCCATTTTTTCTGCTTTCAACACATCTACCACAATAATTTAGTGTCCACTTGCTGTTAATATATCCCATCCTTTGACAGGTGTCATTGCAATGAGATAATCAATGTTATTCACTTCACCTGTCAGCGATGTATGTACATATATATATATATATATATATATATAAATATATATATTGGAACAAGTTTGGGGAACAGGTACCATCTCCTGGGGTAGATGGCACTGCGCAGCAGCTGAGAAATCACACAAAGTCCACTGGTGTGGTGCAACTGGCCTCTGCCAGTTTTATTAGGCAAACAGAATAAATAGAGATAAACACCTTGCTAGCTCACTAATAAAATAAGTACAAGAAGTTTTTATCAGGCTTAGTTTATCTGGTTTTAGCAACATGATTCTCTCACAGAGACATGAAAGACTGTCCTTTCCCCAGACAGTGTCTCTCTGTAATGATGTAATGATCAACCGCACAGCACTAAAAACAGTCACACAGCTGAAAACCCTAATTATCCTCCTGTGAAGCTAATCACCCAAAAAGCTCCTAACACAAAAACACCTTCCTGAGGTTTCAAAGGACATAGGTCAGGAATCTAGGGCAAATAGACCTGCCTTCCACTATGATGCCAGAAACCTTGTCACATATCCCCCTCCCCTGTTTCGACCCAGGGGGCGGGATACTTGCAGCCCCCAAACAAAAGATGCGGGACAATGCATCTGCATTAGCCAGTTGGGACCCAGGCCTATGTTCCACAGTAAATATAAATTCCTGCAAAGCGAAAAACCATCTTGTTACCCTGGCATTTTGCCCTTGCTTTATTGACATCTATTTTAATGGGGCATGATCCATTATGAGCTTAAACCGTCTGCCCAAGAGGTAGTACCTCAAAGTATCCAATGCCCACTTAATGGCCAACGCCTCTTTTTCAACAACAGTGCAACTTTTCTCATGGTCATTGAGCTTTCTGCTCAGATAAACAATGGGGTGCTCCTCCTCATCCCTACTTTTGGACAACACCGCTCCTACTCCTACCTCTGAGGCATCCGTCTGAACCACAAACTCTTGAGAAAAGTCTGGTGGTATCAACACCGGTTGTGAACACAAAGTCACTTTCAATGCCTGAAACGCTTCTTCAGCCTCAGGGCCCCATTTCACCAAGTTAGGCTGTTTCCCTTTTGTGAGGTCTGTTAGTGGCACTGCTGTAGTGGCAACATTTATGATAAACCGTTTGTAGTACCCAGTGATCCCTAGCAAAACTTTAACTTGTTTTTTGTTTACAGGATAGGGACAGTTTTGTATGGCTTCAATGTTGTTTGACTGGGGCTTAATCAGGCCTCTTCCTATGGTATACCCCAAGTATTGAACCTCTTCCATTGATATGCAACATTTCTTAGGGTTGCCTGTTCCTAATTGAGTCAAGTACTGCCTGTACTCTGACTAAGTGAGATTCCCAGTCTGGACTGTGGATTTCCACATCGTCCAGATAGGCTGCTGCATACTGTCTGTGGGGTTTCAAAATTATATCCATTGTTTGTTGAAAGGTTGCTGGGGCCCCGTCTAACCCAAAAGGCAACATCCTATACTGGAGTAACCCTTCTGGAACAGAAAAAGCTGTTTTTTCTTTTGCCTTATCAGTTAATGGTATTTGCCAATAACCCTTTGTCAGGTCCAGTGTGGTGAGACATCTGGCTGTTCCTAGCCTCTCTATCAACTCACACGTGGCATGGGATACGCATCTAATTTGGAAACTGCATTTAACTTACGAAAATCGTTACAGAAGCGTAGGCTGCCATTAGGCTTTGGAATCAGAACTATGGGACTGGACCAATCACTATTAGACTCCTCGATGACACCAAGTTCTAGCATATGCTTAACCTCTTTAGAGACAACCTCATGCTGTGCTTCAGGAATTCTATATGACTTTAGATTGACCTTAACCCCTGGCTCTGTAATTATATAATGCTTTATTATGGCCATGCGGCCAGGCAGTGCTGAAAACAAATCTCTGTTCCTAATAAGCAACTTCTTAGCCTCATTCTTTTGAGTCACTAACAGGATTTCGGACACTTTTATTTCTGGAACCAAAGGGACTGATGCTACTGGTGGGCTTGGTTCAACTAACAGAGCTAACCTATCTTTCCAGGGTTTGATAAGGTTAACATGGTAAATTTGTTCAGGCCTCCTCTTGCCTGGTTGGCATACTTTATAGTTAACCTCACCCAGTTTCTCCCTGATTTCATAAGGACCTTGCCAATTAGCTAAAAACTTGCTTTCCACTGTCGGTATCAAAACAAGCACTCTGTCCCCAGGGGAAAATGTACGTACCTGGGAACTCCGCTTATACACTCTCATTTATACTTTTATAGGGTCTGGGTTTTCATTCCCATCTAGCAACCCTCTGGGATGTCTTCCATGCAACAGATCAAAAGGAGAGAATCCTGTGGAATACTGTGGTACTTTTCTAATAGACATCATCAAATATGGCAACAAATAATCTCAGTTTTTCCCATCCTTGTCAACAACCTTTTTTAGCATACTTTTTAAAGTTTTGTTGAAATTCTCACTGCATAAATCTGTTTGAGGATGGTAAATTGAGGTTCTCAAGTGAGTAACTTTAAAAAATTTGCATAACTACTTCATAATTCTAGACATAAAAGGGGGTACCTTGGACAGTTAAAATTTCTTTTGGTATTCCCACCCTGCTGAAAACATGCACCAGCTCTCTAGCTATACCCTTGTTTGACATATTACGCAATGGGATTGCCTCAGGATATCAAGTAGCATAATCCACTGTTACGAGGATATACTGATGTCCCCGAGTAGACTTTAACAAGGGCCCAACCAAATCCATGGCTATCTGTTCAAATGGGACCTTTATAACAGGCAAGGACACTAGAGGACTCTTGAAATGGGCTCTAGGAGCATGATACTGGCACTCAGGGCAGGAAGAACACAATTCAGACACATCTGTATATACCCCAGGCCAAACGAACTGCTGCAAAACCCTCTCAATGGTCTTTTTAGACCCTAGGTGTCCTGCAGTGATATGACCATGAACATGGTCCAATATAGCTGTTCTATATATCTGGAGAACAACAAAATGTTCTACCACATCCTCACCCCTTTTAGTCACTTGATACAAGAGCTCATTGTTAAGGGCCATGTATGGAAACGTAAGCCTGTCACCTGGGGGAGTTCTTTAACTGTTCAGATGCAAACAAATAATTTCTCACTTCAAGGGGAGGTATGTTTTCAGCCCTGTCTATCACCTCTGCCTCCTCTGGAGGGGGTACTTCACTTTGTTCCTCATCATCTACCACTTCCCCAGCCATACTACCAACAGGGCAAGGATCTGAGGGCTCTGAGGTCACACCTGCGGCCAGCATATAACCAGGATGGGTGTCATCATGTATGCAAGTTACACCAACCATTGTTTGGTGGCCCTTTAAAGCATTTATCAACCCATCTTTCATAAGGGTGATTACACTTCCTGAGTCCAACAATGCCTTTACCCGGTTACCTCCCATAACAACCTCACACATTTGTTTTTTGGACTCAGTTGAAGGTGTAACAGTACAGGCTAACCTCGCAAAGAAAGACATTCTGTGATGTTCAAAGACAGCATAATATTGCATAGGTTCTTGAACAACTGGGCAATTAGCAACAACATGTCCTGGCATACCACACCTAAAACATTTAGGGGTCTATTTACTAAGCAGTGTTAGGAGAAGTGAAAAGTGATAAGGTGCCAGCCAATCAGCTCCCAACTGCCATCTCACAGGCTGTGTTTGAAAAATGACAGTTGGGAGCTGAATGGCTGGCACCTTATCACTTTTCACTATTCACTTCTCCTAACACTGCTTAGTAAATAGACCCTTTAATCACATAACTGTGGCCTTTCTGGCCCCACTGACCCATCTTTGAAACGAGCCCTCACAGGAACTGATTCAGAGCCGGACGCTCTGACAGAGCACTCGCTCTGAATCAGGGCCGGCCTTCTGTGTTTATAGATCAGCCTCCAGGCTGCTCGCATAGCTGTGGGTGACCACCCACAGCTATAGAGAGCGGCCATGATGATGGTCGCAATGGTCAAGACCATCACGACCATCGGGCTTGCGATGAGACCATTGTGGTTCCCATGGGAGCGCCTCCGTCTGGGGAGCCACGACCCCGGCCCACCCACCAAAGGGGGCGTGCTGTCACCCAACATCGACAGCACGCCCCCTTTGGTACGAGACCTGGAGTGACGGTTTGCCCGTTGCCATCCGGGTCTCGCGCATGCGCACGATGGAGCCGGCTCCATCGTGCACATGCGCACTGGGCCACCATAGACCCGCTTGTGATCGCATAGCGCTCGCGAGCAGGTCTGAATCAGGCCCACAGTCTCTTCAGTTTTAAGATTTCTTTTTTTTTTTTTAAATCTGTTTATTAAGAGAATTTTTCTGATTATACAAAAAGATAACAAATATAACATATGAAATAGTTTTCAAAGATTACAAAAATTTGCATCTAAGGCCCGTATTCAATTTGAGCTGAGCCGCGTTAACGTAACGCGGCCCAGACTCAACGCTGGCTTCGTCTGTTTACCAGGTGTTAAAGTATCGCACGCGTGCAAGCGTATCCCCGTATTCAATTTGAAACTAGACGAAAACAGGACCCGGCGATACTTGGATCGGCGGTAAAAATGGGAATCTTTTGGAAATAATCCTAGGATCCCCTAAAGATGTCCAGACATGGGGTATCACTATGGGTACCCCCATTTTTAACTACTGAAGGAAGTCGGGGTTTCTAATAGCCATGGCAGGTGCATAAATGCGGCTTTGAATAAGGTGATGCAGAAGAGCATTTAGAAGGTTTTTTGGCAAAACAACTATGGGCATCAAATTTGGGGTACTTGAAAATGGAGTTCAGCATATTTTAAAGCTGCTAAAGTGACTTAAAAAAATCATGAAAAACCCACCTACCGCAAATACCTGCAATCAAAAAAACACTTGGGGCATACTTGGGGACCTCCCCAGAGTCAAGTTCGCTATTTTTTAAGTTTCTACCCCAACTTTTTTTTTTCACCCCCTTTTTCAAAGTAAATGTTTGGGGTGCCCTTAATTTTTTTTTACATTTTTTTTGACACAGATTACCTTTGGGGGACTGTCTGTAGGCTGCACGGGGGTTCCTGAAATGTTGCAACCCAAAACCCCAAATCTGCACTTTTTAATGCCTGCCATTCATAGGTGATACTTTACTGCCTATTACATTGCATTGACTTAATGCCTAGGTGGAATGTCTTTCTAATTGAATATGGAGGGAAACTAAAACAGGCGATAATGACATCATTGGCCTTAAATTACCGTGAATCCGGACTTAACGCCTCAAATTGAATACGGCCTTATATCTATAATACAAAATAACATTACATGAGTGGCATTGATAACAAAAAAGACATTGATGAGCAGAGATAAGGGTAATATGTAAAAAATAATAGAGTGGGAGACAGAAAGTGGGGAGAAAGAGGTATGGGTTATGAGGTATGCTGGCTAGAGTGGTACATTATCACACTATATAGTATATAACTGCCAAAAAAGGGTTATTAGATTGTGGTCAAGGGGGGCTCAGCATCAAAGTGGAATGTCCTGGGGGACCATATTTTAATAAATTGATCGGGGGTATCATGTAAGATAGAGGAGATTTGTTCCATTTTATAAGTAGACCATATTGCATTAATAGTGGATGGAATGGGGGGGTATAGTTGATTTCCTATTGGCTGCTATTTGGCACTTTGTCGTGTTTAGAATATGTTTAATAAGTTTTTGTGTAGGTCAGGATGTGTTAGGAATGGGGGAAGAAAGCAGAGTAATTAGGGGAGTGAAGGGGATTGGTACATCTACAATCTCTCCAATTAATTTATGAATATTGGTCCAGTATTGTTGAATGTTAGGGCACGACCACCAGACATGCAGCAGGGTTCCCAATTGCCCACATAACCTCCAGCACATCTGTGAGACCTTTGGATATATTGAATGAAGACGGGTAGGGACAAGATACAAGCAGTAATAAAGTTTATATGAATTTTCCTTAATTCTAACTGAGGGCCTGATTCAAACCCGCTCGCGAGCGCTATGCGCTCGCAAGCAGGTCGATGGTGGCCCAGTGCACATGTGCACCATGGAGCTGGCTCCATCGTGCGAATGTGTGAGACCCAGATAGCGATGAGCAATCCGTCGCTCCGGGTCTCGTACCAAAGGTGGCGTGCTGTCGATGTTGAGTGACAGCATGCCCCCTTTGGTGGGCGGGCCGGGGGCGTGGCTGCCCAGACGGAGGCAAGTGATTTCAGTGGGAGTGCTTTCAGCTGTGGTAGAGCCGAAAGCACTCTAGGGCTTGCGGCAATGAGACCCTACCAAAAGGGTCTCATCGCAAGCCTGATGGTCATGATGGTCTTGACCATCGCGACCATCTTCCTTGCCGCTCGCTATAGCTGTGGGTGGTCACCCACAGCTATGCAAGCGGCCAGGAGGCCACTATAAAAACACAGAAGGCCTGCCCTGATTCATAGCGCGCGCTCTGTCAGAGCATCCGGCTCTGAATCAGGCCATGAGATTGAACTTTTAGAGATAACAGATTTTATTTTTGTCCACTCCTCGGGGGTCAGAGTCATCCCTATGTCTATTTCCCAAGCCAACTCATGGGGCTCTTTTAAAGGCTGATTGTGGGATAGAAGAATTTGATAGATAGTAGAGATTAGGCACTTGGTGGTGTGGTGATATTGGCATAATGATTCTATAGGAGTTTTACTAACAGGTGATGCTGAATTTTTGAGTGAGTGGTAAAAGTGGCAGATTTGTAGAAAGTGATAGAATACTTTGTGTTGGAGGGAGTAGCGGGTTTGTATTTTAAAAAATATTGGAAAATAGCGTAAGGGAGCTATAGCTAGTGTAAAAAGTATGTTAGTTTTCGTCCAATGCTGAAATGCTTGATGATTTAAACCTGGGGCAAAATCTGGGGCAAGAAACGGATGGAAGGAGCGAAGTTGGTATAGACGTGTAGGGATGAGACAGTAGGCCTGATTCAGACCCACTCGCGAGCACTGAGCTTTGCAAGCGGGTCTATGTTGCCTAAGTGCGCATGCGCACGACGGAGGCGGCTCCGTCTTGCGCATGTGCGAGACCCGAATAACGATAGCCAAGCCGTCATTATGGGTCTCACACCAAAGGGGGCGTGCTGTCGATGGTGATTGACAGCATGCCCCCTTTGGTGGGCGTGCCGGTGACGTGGCTGCCCAGACGGAGGCATTCCTATGGGAATGCCTACCGTCTGGGGCCGGCCCCACTGACATCACTAGTGATGTCAGTGGGAGTGCTTTTGGCTCTGATAGAGCCAAAAGCACTCCAAGGCTTGCGGCAGTGAGACCCTACCACAAGGGTCTCGTCGCAAGCCCGATGGTCGCGATGATCTTGACCATTGCAACCATCATTTTGGCTGCTCGCTATGGCTGTGGGTGGTCACCCACAGCAATGTGAGTATCCAGGAGGCCGCTCCAAACAGTAAGAGGGACGGCCCTGATTCAGAGTGAGCGCTCTGTCAGAGCGTCTGGCTCTGAATCAGGGCCAGTGTTTGGGCAATTAGAAGGACTACACCATAAGAGGCAGTAACGGGAATATATCCGAAGGACATAAGCTTCAATATCTGTCCAAATTTTTCTGGTTGTAAGCATTTTTTGGTCAGGTGAATTAGGTTGTGCATTTGTGAGCGGGGAGGTTTGTCCATGTAGTACACCCAGCAATACACAAGTTGTACTCAAACCAACAAGGTAACTCACAGGTGAGTCAGAATTTCAGCTTTTAGTTTTTCATAGTCCAAGGCATCAGCCGTGCTTAAGTCAAAGTATGCTTTTTGAGGCTTGCCAGAGAGAAAGGGGGACAGCAATCCAGCCCACTGATCCTTAGACCAACTCTCCCGCTCAGCAGTCCTCTCAAAGGTAGTTAAGTATGCCTCCACATCATCAGTCTCAATTTTTGAAGGAAATGGCTTGCCCTTATAGAACTGTTTTGAACATTTGGGGAAGCATTTCCAGGCCGTGCTGCAAGATGCTGCACCACTTCTTAAAGAACCTCATGGACCTCGTGCTGTTGCTGCTGGGTCTCCTCAATCTCTAGGTGATGTTGCCAGCATGCATCCTCAACCTCCAGTTGATGTTGCCACCGTATCTCCTCAATCTCCAATTGATGTTGGCTGGTAGCTTCTTGCTGCGCTCTAGAGGCTTCTTGCTGTACTCCTGTCGCTTGTAGCAAGGCCTTGACAATATCCTATATATTGTTGGGTTTTTCCAGCAACTTCGTAGCCTCTTTCACCCATGACATGTATCAGTACTGTTTTCCAGCAAAAAAGGAAGGTCTGGCCCTTTAACTGAACCAGATTCCAAAACTCTGTAGGCAAAGCACTACTTGGACTTGCTTCTAAGTGTGAGGCACCACAGCTCTCAACATGTCCCACTGTGATAAAGTATCTGCAGAGTATCACACCTGAAGTTTTACTCTGTGCCACATTTAATTTCAGTGCAGACAGACAGAGACCTGCTTTCTGCAGCACTCTCAAAGCTGCTGCTGTCTTCACCTATGTGCAGACCATTGATGCCCACATTCTCCTCCACATGTAACAAGGTTGGGGAACTGGTACCATCTCCTGGGGTAAATAGTACTGCGCAGCAGCTATGAAATCACACAAAGTCCACTGGTCTGGTGTAACTGGCCTCCTCCAGTTTTATTAGGCAAACAAACAAAATAAACAGAAATAAACACTTTTCCATCTGGAACTAAATTACAGAAGTGATCCTAGCTCACTAGTAAACAAAGTACAAGAATTTTTTTCAGGTTTAGTTTACCTGGTTTTAGCAACCTGATTCTCTCACAGAGACACAAAAGACTGTCCTTTCCCCAGGCAGTGTCTCTCTGTAATGATCAGCCTCACAGCACTAAAAACAGTCACACAGCTGAAAACCCTAATTATCCTCCTGTGAAGCTAATAGCCCAAAAAGCTTCTAACACAAAAACACCTTCCTGAGGTTTCAAAAGACATAGGTCAGGAATCTAGGACAAATATACCTGCCTGCCACTATGATGACAGTGACCTTGTCACAATATATATATAGACATGCATACAACTTTTCCATGAAATATTTCAAAACAGATTTTATCTTCACTCACCAACCTGATGAGCTTTGCACTGTTGAGTCCACTATGCAGGTGCAGTGAGTCTCCTTTTGGCTTTCTAGGAGAGTCTGATTATGCAGTGCAATAAGCATCCATATTTCCATTTGTGTTCCACATTTTCTGCAGCATAGATCTTTTTGCGTAGAATCTGTATGCCCGCGTTCTCCACCATATGTGAAACTTGGGGTTAATTAGTTCAGTACACTGGGGTCGGTGGTGCAGTGAGTAGGTGCAGAATTAGAGTCCACACGTAGCATTCCATTTAAATAAACATAAGTGCTGTTTTACTTCCAGCATGTGAATCAGGAAACAGAAAAATAATAAACAAACCTAGACCTTGTTTAGGGCACTAGCTCACTTCTTGAACCCTCTCTACAGAAGCAGCTACTCTGCATGAAAGTATCTTACAGTCTCTGAGATTGGTGGTCCTTCCTGCCACATGCAGGACTGGACACTGGCCTCCTGGCCTTGTAAAGCTTCCATAGCTTGTTGGCTGCCGCCTATCACAGTCTGGCCTGCTTTCTTGCAGGTACCATAGATCAGTCCCAGAGTTGGATAGCCTTCCCTGTATCTCACAGGTATAGGCTCAGGCCTCCTGGCCCTCACTGGCTTGCTAGCACAGTGAGCTCTTTCTGACTGGTCTGCCTCAGTCCTCCCTGGACTGAGTTCACTCGGCAGCCATTACACCTCTTCCCAGAATCCTTTTCTTCTCTGTATGGGCAGATCTCTCCTGCCCCACACAGAATCTGCTGCTCACCAGTGCCATCTCTGGTGATACTGCCACTATATATATATATATATATATATATATATATATATATATAAAGTTCAATCTGAGCAGGCATACAACCAGACATTTACATTCGACTGGTGCAGGGTCCATATGTATAGTAATAATGCACACTCATCCCCTTCTTCCTGAGAAGATTCCATGACTTGCACTCCACCACAAACAAACTTGTTTAGTCCAATATAAAGGTTACATAATATAGACAGATACAGAGGCCCAACAGTTTGTTTCCACTGCTCCCTGGCAGCTTTTGTCAGAGCCCCTGATGAAAGCTGCCTGCAAGCAGTTTAAACAGAATGTTGGGCCTCTGTATCTGTCTGTAATGTGTAACCTTTATATTGGATTAAAACCATATTTTTGAGTGGCGTGAAGCTCCTGGAATATTCTCTGGAAGGGGGAGGTGAGTGTCATGTATATATATATATATATATATATATATATATGTAAAATTGATAATAAATAAATTAAAAAAACAATTAATTGGTGCAGCCCCAGGCTGAATAATTATTAATAAAAAGAAATTCATTGGTGCAGCCCCTGGCTGTAAAATTGATAATAAATTTATTTAAAAAAACAATTCATTTTTGCAGCCCCAGGCTGAAAAATTAATAAAAATGTTAATTAAAAAAGTAAAAAACAATTCATTGGGTGCAGCCCCAGGCTGAATAATTAATAATAAAAATAAATTGATAGGTGCAGCCCCTGGCTGTAAAATTGATAATAAATGAATTTAAAAACAAATCATTGGTTACTAAACCAACCATAACAATAATTTAAAATGTCAGGCATCAATGCCCCAACCAGCCCATAATGGAAAGGAAAAAGGTGCAAGATGGAATAGTCCACCCACCCACCCTTATGTTGTATATGAAACAGGACATTCACAGTTTAACAAACCAATAATTTCAGCGATAAGGACTGCCAATTGTGGCTGAAATTATTGGTTTGTTTGGACCCCCATAAAACAAGCTGCCAATGTGCATTGGACATGGAAATGAAAGTGATCCCATACACAAACTGGCTTTACATTACAAGTCATCATCATCCTCATCATCCCCATCAGTGTGTACATCCTCTTCCCACAATATTAATTTATCCCCGCTGGAATCCACCATAGGCGCCTCTGTAATTTTTTTATGTAATTGTTGGTAGAAGTCTTCCTCGTGGAATTTGTAATTCATTTTAATGAACATCATCTTTTCCACATTTTGAGGAAGTAACCTCCTTTTCCGATCACTGACAAGGTTGCCAACTGCACTGAAAACTCTTTTGGAGTACACAATGGAGGGTGGGCAACTTAAGTAATGCAAATCCAGATTGTATATGGGCCTCCAAATTGCCTCTTTTTCCTGCCAGTACTGAAAGGGACTGTCTGACATGTCTATTAGGATGTTATTTCTGAAATAGTCCTCCACCATTCTGTGAATGGAGACCGTATCACACATAGTCAAAGTAGAAGATATGTCACTAGTAGGCAGTTCTCTCAGGCCCGACCAGATGTAATTTATTGGTGAACAATCTGCATGACCAGCAGGCATTCTGTAAGGAAAATTTAGTTCTTTCTCAAGTGTACTCCAATTCCCTTCCGAAGGGTCAGGCAATCACCAGCACTTACTACTATACCCTTCTGCGAGTCGCTGTGAAAGAAAAGCACCAAAAATAATTACACTTGTTCTCCCTTTACCTTTATAGCAAGAAACATCCTGGTCAGATCAGAACACATTGCAGTATCTGGAACAAATAAGTAATCTCTGAATACTGTAATTTCTGCTTCTTCCATTTCTGGTCCATCATCAATTTAATAAAAGTACAGTAAGTGGCACTTTGTAAAACTGAGTCACAGGAACTAAGGATGTGATGTTATAATAATAATAATAATAATAATAATAATAATAATAATAATAATAATAATAATAATAATAATAGAAAAAAAGGTACTGTAGCCCATAGTAACCAAACATATTAAGTTTATTTTTTTAATTTAAAGACAATTTTTTTTTATCTAAAGGCAACTTGACTTTTAATATTTTTTTCTTAACTTCAGTATAATTAGCTTTACCATATTGATGGCGTGACTTAAGCCCTGGGGCATGGGCCTTCATAGAGGACGAGTAAGGTGATGGCCTTGCACTGCTGGTGGCAGCTACAACATGTGGTTCTTGGCCTTGCTCTCCTGTAATGTGACAGTCCTCCATATTTCTGCTGTATTGAAGGAGTGTCACAAGCACCAATAGTATAGCCAAGGTGCGGTTACAAAATTCACACACATAAATAAATAAAATAAAATAAATAAAATAAATTGACAAAATATATATATTTTTTCAGGTCCAGAATTTGGGCCCAGAGCATCGACTGATGATGACTGGAGTCGGGCAGCATTAGGTTGCAACTTGCATTGCTGTCTGTATCTTGTGTGGTTAAGCCTAACACGCACACACACACAGAAAAAGTTTACACTTTAAAAAAAAAAAATTTCAGCTCCAGAACTTGTGCCCAGAGCATCGATTGATGATGACTGGAGTCGGGCAGCACTAGGTTGCAACTTGCTGTATCTTGTGTGACTAAGCCTAACACACACACACACACACTCACAGAAAAAGATTACACAAAAAAGGATACTTATTTTTTTTTTTACAGGTCCAGACCTTGGGCCCAGAGCACCAATTGATGATGACTGGAGTTGGGCAGCACTAGGTTGCAACTTGCATTGCTGGCTGTATCTTGTGTGGTTAAGCCTAACATGCACACACACAGAAAAAGATTACACAAAAAATTCACTTTTATTATTTTTTTTGTAGGTTCAGTCCTTGGACCCAGTGCACTGATTGATGACGACTGGGGTCGGGCAGCACTAGTTAGCAACTTGCATTGCCGGCTGTATCTTGTGCGGTTAAGCCTAACATGCACACACACAGAAATATATTACACAAAAAGACAATCTTATTGTTTTTTTTTAACAATATATATATACATGTCTGCTCCAGCCCAGATGGACACAGCAGACAACACAGCACCAGCCAATAATGGATCAGCACCAGCCCAGGACACAGCAGACAGCACTGCACCTGCCCAGAATGGATCAGCACCGGCCCAGGACACAGCAGACAGCACATCACCAGCACCTCTAATAGCCCTACACTACCCACCATCCCTGTTCAGTCTCCACAGCCGGAGTGAAATGGCATCCGCCGTGTGGTCCCTATTTACTACATTGATAATACAGATGAAATCACGTGAGCCGTGAGATTTCCGACTCTATGGTTTTGCCTCAGTTTGAGATCTGGGTCAGGCAGGAAACCCCGAGTCTGCTTGGATCCGACTTGGATCTTCTAAATTTGGGTGGGTTTGGATCTCTGAGATAAAAACCTGCTCATCTCTACTTGAAATGCCTTTGCACTAAGTTCTGCTGCTCCTTATCTTACCAAGGGATAAGATGGGGAGTGAGAAACCCATGTTTTACAGTAACCCTTAAAATCAACAGTCAAAATCATTTCCTTGGTAAAGCCGTTCATTTCTACTTTCTATTGTCTTGACCTTTAAGGCATAGGACAATAAATGAGAGGACTACTGGGCTGTAGATGGGAACTGATAGGAATGTTAAAGGTAAGTGAAAACAAATATTGTCGGCATCATTTTAATTGACATAAATGAAGGTTATTCTGTATTAATACATGCTGTTTGACAACCAGGGAATACCATCATTAATACATATAAACTATATGTGTATATTTGATTGCTGTTATTTATAATAAGGTAAAAGTTCTCAAGAATTTGAAATAAAGTGCAGATGTGATTATTTTATAGCTGCAGATAGTAGCATAAAGTGCAAAATTTAAAATAGCAGCAAAATATTATAAGGTGCAACTGTTGTTTAATCAATTACAGTAACTTTCATGAAATCATCATTTCATAAGAGATACATCTACCATGGCAGTGATAAAATGGTGGCTGTTTATGGTAATGAAAGTCCATCATATGACACTGTTGTGAGGAGGAAAAGGAACTTTCAACCTGGACACATGTCCCTCTCTGATGAGCTTCGACCCAGGAGACCCTCGATCATGGTGGATCTTGACATGGTGAAGAAAGTGGAGGCTCATGTCCTTGAAGACAGATGAATAACCATTGAAACATTCATAAAAGAAGTTGGTTTTAGTTGTGGAAGTGTGTAATCATGATGGGCTCCCTTCTTGCTAACCCCATTTCAGAGGAAAACTTGATGTGCACTTTCGCAGCGGATGTTGGAGCAGGATGAAGAGAATTTCTTTGCACATCTCATGACTATGGATGAATGCTGGGTCTACCTGTACGATGTAGAGACCAAAGAAATGAGCAAGGAGTGGAAATACTCCCCTCCACGCTCCCTAAAAGGTTTAGGTGCAGAAATCTACAGGGAAGGTCATGCTGTCTGTTTTTTGGGACTGTCATAGTGTACTCCTTGCCAATTCCCTTCCAAAGGGTCAGACCATCATCAGAACTTACTTCTGCGAGACATTGTGAAAGAAAAGCACCTAAAATAATTACACTTGTTCTCCCTTTACATTTATAGCGAGAAACATCGTGGTCAGATCAGAACACATTGCAGTATCTGGAACTATGAAACAATCTCTGAATACTGTAATTGCTGCTTCTTCCATTTCTGGTCCATCATCAATTTAATAAAAATACAGTAAGTGGCACTTTGTAAAACTGGGTCACAGGAACTAAAGATGTGATATTATATAAATAACTGTGATGTTATATAATAATAATAATAATAATAATAATAATAATAATAATAATAATAATAAAAAAGGTACTGTAGCCCATTGTAACCAAACATAAAATGTTTATTTTTTAATTTAAAGACAAATATCTAATGGGTCTTCAAAGGCTTACTATGATGGTGTGTAGAGGGTTAAACAGAAACAGAAACAAAATATTATTGATTCATAAAACATTGTAGCGTTGTGACATTGTCACCTGGTTAGGTTATATATTTAATCATCATAATAATTGTCATAAGATCACTGCACATAGTGATACATTTATAGTCAGCTGTGTATAATGAGAGTAAATGACTATAGGCTCCTGCTGTATATAAGGAGACCAGGCATATATATTACTATAAGGCTACAGATAAAGATCAGAGACTCATCCCGTCCTCTGTCACAGAAGATAAGAGAATTGAAGCCAGACCCAAGTTGAAGCTTTATCATGAGCATGGGATGGATTCCAGGGACCACCTTATATGTTACTTTGAATCAGAAAGTGTGCTTAGACAAGAGAGTGGTGTTTATTATGGAGAAGCTGCACAGTGCACTAGTAACAGGTTTGTATTCAGGATGAATTGTTGCCTCAGATATATAGCATAGTTATTTGGAGTATCAGAAAAAATAAATGGGAGACTTTATAGTGTACAGGCAGGGGTCTATTGTAGGCAGAGTCAGCGGAGCGCTTGTTCGAGCTTTGACTCGGATTGGGAGCACTAAGGCCCTCATTCAGAGGCGGTCGGAGGATGCAAGCGGTCGCTGAGAAACTGGGTGGCTGCTTGCATCCAGACCGGCCGCCTCTGTTTCGGTCGTTAGGCTGTGGGTTTACACACACAGCTCTAACGACCGCTAGGGTGATGGTCGCGATGGTCATAGACCATCGCGACCATCGGGGGTTACGACGAGACCCTAGGGTAGGGTCTCACTTGTCGTAAGCCCCGGAGAGCTTCTGGCTCTGTCAGAGCCGGAAGCTCTCCACTGACATCCCCAAACGGCAGGCATTCCCTTGGGAACGCCTCCGTTTGGGCTGCCACCCCCCCGGCCTGCCTTCCAAATGGGGCGAGCTGTCAATCAACATTGACATCTCGCCCCCTTTGGAAAGAGACCCGCTACGACCGACGCTGTCGGTCATAGCGGGTCTCACGCATGCGCATGAAGGATCCGGCTCCCTCATATGCATGTGCTACTGGACAAACATCGAGGCAGCCGTGTGGTGGTAGACCGTACGGCCGCCTCTGAATGAGGACCTAAGTGTGGCGGATAGGTAGTTTTTATTTTCTTTAAATGTTTTAAATATAGACAGTCATGATTGTTCAGTTCACTGGTCCCAAAATGGAACTGCAGCTGGGCAGGAATAGCACAGTCTCTGTGCGCAGAGTAACAAAAGCAAACACTGAAGTGATGGACCAAAACTGCACCACTGGAGGAGTCCCATAACCAGCCACACACTGGCAACAGTGAAGAAAAGAAGTCAAGGAGTGGAGCAGATCTGATAAAAGCTGTAGAAATGACAGAGGACCTCATTCAGAGTCGGTCGTTGCGGCCGCACGGTCGTACGCCACCGATGTTCGCTAAACTGCGCATGCGTAAAGTTCGCAATGCACGTGCGCAAACTAGCTGCTACAATGACAAATTTCTCTCTCCTTGAACACAGCCAGGTCGGTAGTTTGAGTGACAGAATGAAGCGTTTGTGGGTGGTAACAGGGGAAGGTGCTTGAAAACAGGGGAGTGGAGATCCGAACATAGGCGTGCCTAATTATGCGAATGGCGTTTTATTGGAGTGCATAATTAACAAAGTAGTGTAATGGCACACGTGATATGGGTGGTTTGAACACTGACCTGATCATAGTGGTTAAGAGAGGGTATGGTCAACCTTCAACTCTACGACCAGTTCTGATGGTTACCGATGGTCTTGATTAATCCTTATATGGCCGGAGATGACGTGTAATGCGTACGAGAAGGGGGCGTATTATTTGTCTTACGGTCGCATCCTCCCCTTGGTCGCCAAGCTAACGATCCGATCTTAAGGACGCAACTTGCGAGTGCATTATTTGCATATCCGGCCCCTTTTCCCTTACGACCGTGCGGCCACAACGACCGACTCTGAATGAGGTCCAGAGTCTGTAGAGCATCCAGAAAGGTAGGTATGTATGTGTGTGTGTGTGTGTTTGTGTGTGTGCGTGTGTGTGTATGTATGTGTGCGTGTATGTATTTGTGTGTGCATGTGTATATGTGTGTGTATTTGTGTGTGTGCGTGTATGTGTGTGTATTTGTGTGCGTGTGTGTATTTGTGTGTGTGCGTGTGTATGTGGGTGTGTGTGTCTATTTGTGTGTGTGTTTGAAGGAGGGGTGCACAGAATTGCTACCAGGGCATTAATGATCTTCTTTCAATGGGTGTATAGATCCATGGAGTCATTGCTCAGTTCTATATTAATGAGTGAGACAGGTCTCAGTGTGTCCGTACCCTCACACCCCGATTCCTCAGCTTTAAAATACATTTTTTTTTCAAATAGAGCCTGTAGTAGCCTCTGTATAACAGAACAATCCTGTTATCTCATGGCCTCTCTCCCTTATGTCAGTTTCCAAAAGTGCATCATCAGGTACCGGTACCACCATCTCACCTGTCCCTTATACCTCGCCATATGGGAAAGGATGTACAAACAACCCCACACCCCTGTGACATAGGTCCCCATGAGACATACACTATCTGCCCTAATCACACTCCAGCGACATACACTACCCACCCTACCCTATGGTACCAGTGACATACACTATCCACCCTACCCTATGGTACCAGTGACATACACTACCCACCCTACCCTATGGTACCAGTGACATACACTACCCACCTTACCCTATGGTACCAGTGATATATACTATCCACCCTACCCTATGGTACCAGTGACATATACTACCCACCCTACCCTATTGGTACCAGTGAGATACACTATCCACCCTACCCTTATTGGTACCATTGAGATACACTACCCACCTTACCCTATGGTACCATGGTACCAGTGACATATACTACCCACCCTATCCTATGGTACCAGTGACATACACTACCCACCCTACCTTATTGGTACCAGTGAGATACACTCCCCACCCTACCCTATGGTACCAGTGACATACACTACCCACCCTACCCTATGGTACCAGTGACATACACTACCCACCCTACCCTATGGTACCAGTGATATACACTATCCACCCTACCCTATGGTACCAGTGACATATACTACCCACCCTACCCTATTGGTACCAGTGAGATACACTACCCACCCTACCCTTATTGGTACCATTGAGATACACTACCCACCTTACCCTATGGTACCAGTGACATACACTACCCACCCTATCCTATGGTACCAGTGACATACACTACCCACCCTATATTATTGGTACCAGTGAGATACACTACCCACCCTACCCTATGGTACCAGTGACATACACTACCCACCCTACCCTATGGTAAAAGTGACATACACTACCCACCCTACCCTATGGTACCAGTGACATACACTACCCAGTCTACCCTATGGTACCAGTGACATACACTACCCACCCTACCCTATGGTATCAGTGACATACACTACCCACCTTACCCTATGGTACAAGTGATAGACACTACCCACCTCACCCTTTGGTACCACTGACAAACACTACATGCCCTGTACCTCTGGCCCCATCAACATATACTACCTTCCCTAAATCACAGTGTCAGGGACATACACTACACACCTGACCCCTTAGTCTCCATGACATACAGGCCCAGGAATGTACACTAACATCTCTATCTCCTGGCCCCTTAGACATACAGTACCCCAACTCCCAGCCCTCTGTAATACACTACTCTCCCAACCTCCAGGCTCTAAAACATACACTGCCCACCCTAGTGGCCCCAGGGACATACACAACCTGCCCTACCCCCGGTGACAGGGACATAAACTATCCATTCTACCTCTCCCAAACCAGGGACATACACTACCCGCCCTATCCCTCCCCCTTTCCCCCAAACACCATCATGGTGTCTCTCTTTATTTTATTTGCAGGTGGTCTTGTATATATTATGTTCTATTTTCTTTTATAAACACAATAAATTTAGTTTGCTTGTTTGTGAATGTAATTAAATAAATGATTCCATAATAGGTGCTGCCCTTCCTGTACACATGCTGCATCTCAGCCCCATGTGCTGACTAGAGACACACTTCTGGGTACCGCAGCTCCACGCTACACCTCTGTGTACAGGATAACTACATTATTCCTCTGCTGTATTTAATGGGAACAGGTGAAACTTTCCCTGCTCACAGAGAGATGTCAGCTACAGACCTCACTCCCACCCATGGTGCTTTGTCTCTCAGTTGGGAGGGCACTAACCCACTAAATATTATACACACAGCACAGATATCGCGGCAAACTCAGGAATCCTAGAAATACACTATCTTCCTTTTATGTAAACAGAAAATTGAGGAATAATATCTATTGTATTGGACATACTGTAAAAACATATATCACACAAGTGCTATTTTGTTATATTTGCTTTTTTGCAAACACAATATCTCATATACCATGTGCTGATTACAGTCACACAGCTGTAGGAAATTCATTAAGTCTTGGATTGGCAGTCATTTATTTCATTGGCATAGACGAAGGCACCCAGTATTATGCTATGTAACATACACCATGAAATCTGTATCAGTATGTGACCAATGCTGGGACTCACAATATCTTTCTTTGCTGCTAACTCACTGTAACTATATATAATGTTAAAATTATTCTTATCTGAATCTTTCCTGCAGGTCGTATTAAATGGGAAACTTTGATTGACATCAGTTTAGGACCCATCGTTCATCAACTTTTTGTTATCAGTGATTTTTTTAAGGAGATCATTACACTAAAATTAAGAGAGTCCTATATTATGGAACTCAACAAATGGGTGAACACCTGCACTGGGGCTTTTGATTGGACTCATGCATCTAAGATTGTTACCGAGCTGAGAGGAATCAGGTGAAATATGATTCTAAACATAGGAGTACATAAAGGTTGAGCCAATTTAAAAAAAAATATATCCAAAAGGTATGTAGTTAGCTTGCCAATGCCCGGGAAGCCAGCCGTTGAAATCCTGATGTCGGAAGTCCGACTTGGGACTAAAGATAGGTGTCGAAATGCTGACACTTTTATTAGCCCCACGCCGAAATCCCGACAAGCTAACATCCCGAATGATGATAAGAAGGGTCCCTTAGCTGTAAGTTGTGGGGTGGGAGGGTTAGGTTTAGGAAGCATAGCGGGGTTATGGTTAGGTTTTGGGGACTGGAGGTCAGGATTAGGCACCACTAGGGGGCAGTTAGGCTTAGAAAACATTGGGGGGGATTAGGGTTAGGCACTAAGGGGGGATGGATAGGTTTAGGCATCAGGTGGGAGGGTTAGGTTTAGGCATTTACAGGGAGGGATGGGGTGAGGGACGGGGAGGTTTAGGGTTACGGTACAAGAAGGGAGGGTTAGGGTTAGGGAAAGAAGGGGAGAAGGTAAGTACCGATTCCATATCAAAAACATCACTTAAAGAATAACTGTTCCAGTTTTGAATGGAGATCAGAGAATTAGGTGATAATAGTGAATATTTCCTGGTTGGTGGCTGCATTCCTCCTGATTTAGCAGCTCTAATTGTGCAAATAGCTGTCTAGTAATTAAAACACTAATTAGGATACTTTTCACATAAAGAGCACATTCAGTGTTACAAGTAAAGTGTTTATGCTCTTTGTGATGATTCTTTGTTTTAAAAAAAAATTTGTGGCTGAAGTATAAAAACAACTGAAGTAAAACAAACAGTTCTGCTCTGTTCCTTGAACCCATGAGCGTAACTACCATAGTTTCAAGGGGTGCAGCTGCTATGGAGCCCAGAGCTGAGGGAGGGCCATCTTTCTGGCAAAGGTACATTTGTTTTATAAATTACAATATTTTGCTAAGGGGCCTTCAAATACTAAGTTACACCCCTGCTTGAATCTGCTATATTACATAATGTAATTGGTTTATTATTTTAGTGTGGAAGAACAAGACAAGGAAGAAAAGTTGAAGGAAACAATTAAAAGCATTGTGCAATTTGACTTCAGCAAAGAAAACCTCACGGATCCGGTGCTGTTACCACAAGCCGACTGTCTACTCACAGTGGGGATGCTGGATGTGGTTAGTCAGGACCAACAAGAATACATCAGAAATCTGAGGAAGATGTCAAAGTTGCTTAAACCTGGGGGATACTTTATTGTAATTGGGGGCTTAAATACCACATATTACACAGCTGGTAATGATAGGCTGCATTATTTTGACTATGATGAAAGTTATGTAAGAAAGACCCTCACTGATGAAGGATTTGTAATTGGTTCCTGTGAGTTACTTGATAGAAAAGTAGAGAGTGATCTCATAGATTATAAGCAATTGATGGTCCTTACTGCTGTCAAAGGAAATACTTAGGATGTCTGAGTAGTGGCCATTGGCTGGATGGATGATTGCTTCAAAAGCTTCTTATTAACTACTGATCTACCTTAGTTATTATTACCTTCTATAGCCCTCAGCCATTTACTAAATCTTACTTAATATACAGCTCTTATCATGTGATATAGATTAAGTTTATATAAAAAATATTTTTTATTAAATGTTAATTATGTTTCTAATAATCCCAAATTATTAAAAAAATATTGCTATAATGGTTTGTTTTTGTATTTTCTATTTAAAGCAAGGAGCTGGGGCATATAATGAATAGAGGTTCTGCTACTATGATAAAAAGGTGCCGACACTCACCTAAACTGCTCTAGTTCCGTGGTCAGGTTAGTTTCTCTCTTTCTATATAGTACTGTAGTCGGAATGGACTAGTTGGGTGATTCAAGTTCAAGGCAGGACTGTTAGTCAATTCCAGGATTATGGAATAAGAATTACATATTTCAAAAAAAAGTGCCAGTTCTTAGGGCTTGATTGAGAGATGTACACTTACCCAATGGTTAACGTATATCTCCGATGGTGAAGGGTCTGAGCATGCACAGGACACATTCTGTGCATGTGCAAAAGGGGTCCTACGATCTTACCCAGAAACCCTCCCAAGCATTCAGGAGGTGGAGCTGGAGAGTACCGTCACTATTTTTGCACGTTAGCACCTATAAAACGTATATGTATATTGTTTCAGACTACACTATGTGTGTTTTTGTTTTTTTTCTGTTTTTTTTAAGATCCACATCGTGGGAAGCACAAGTAAATTGCAAGGACATATTTCTAGACCTTATGGACTTGATCTAAAAATTCCTCCTCTAGAAAATGGTACACTGAAGGCACCGCTCCTTCACCTTTCATAAATATAAATATATATATATATATATATTAGGGGTGAGCGGGTTCAGATTTCTGAAATCCGAACCCCCCCGAGCCCCCCCGATCCGAGGCAGATCCGAGTCAGGCTCGACTTTTCCTGCCTGACTCGGATCTGAAATCGAGGCAAAACGTCATCATCCCACCTTCCGGGTCTCGCGGGTTTTGGATCCTATATAAGGTACCCGCGTCGGTGCCATTTTCTCACTCGCCTGTGGACAGTGAAGAGGGAGGGTGGGAGTTAGGGCTGGCTGGGCTGTGTAGCGTAGTGTAGTGTAGTGCAGAGTAGTGTTGTGCTGTGCTGTGCTGCGCTGTGCTGCTGTTGTCCATAGGGGCTGTGTCCACTACTTCAAAGTCCATAGGGGCTGGCTGTGTTGTGCTGTGCTGCTGTTGTTAATAGGGGCTGTGTCCACTACTTCAAAGTCCATAGGGGCTGGTTGGACTGTGTTGTGCATTCAGTTCTCCATAGGGGCTGCGTCCACTCCAAAGTCCTGTCCAGTGTCCCAGTCCTAAAGGGGTGCTGTAGTGTTGTCCAGGGGGTGCTCTGTCCATCAGGGGTGCTCCCCCCAAGTGCTAGAAAAATAATATTTTTTCTTTGTTTGTGAATTGTGTGCGCAGTAGCAGCACGTGCATCAACAAAGTAGTGCCAAGAGTGCACCTGTGTCATAAGTAATGGGCTGGCTGGCTTGACCGTTAAAGGGTGCTGTAACCCCCAAAGTACACTCCAGTCCAAACCAAAAAAAAATATATTTTCTGTGTTTGTGAATTGTGTGCGCAGTTGCCGCACGTGCATCAACAAAGTAGTGCCAAGCGTGCGCCTGTGTCATAAGTAAAGGGCCGGCTGGCTTGACCGTTAAAGGGTGCTGTAACCCCCAAAGTACACTCCAGTCCAAACCAAAAAAAAAAATATTTTCTGTGTTTGTGAATTGTGTGTGCAGTAGCCGCACGTGCATCAACAAAGTAGTGCCAAGCGTGCGCCTGTGTCATAAGTAAAGGGCCGGCTAGCTTGACCATTAAAGGGTGCTGTAACCCCCAAAGTACACTCCAGTCCAAACCAAAAAAAAAAATAATTTCTGTGTTTGTGAATTGTGTGCGCAGTAGCCGCACGTGCATCAACAAAGTAGTGCCAAGCGTGCGCCTGTGTCATAAGTAAAGGGCCAGCTGGCTTGACCGTTAAAGGGTGCTGTAACCCCCAAAGTACACTCCAGTCCAAACCAAAAACAAAAATATTTTGTGTTTGCGAATTGTGTGCGCAGTAGCCGCACATGCATCAAAAAATTAGTGCCAAGCGTGCGCCTGTGTCATAAGTAAAGGGCCAGCTGGCTTGACCGTTAAAGGGTGCTGTAAACCCCAAAGTACAATCCAAACCAAATAACAAAATATTTTTTCTGTGTTTGTGAATTGTGTGCGCAGTAGCCGCACGTACTTCAACAAAGTAGTGCCAAGCGTGCGCCTGTGTCATAAGTAAAGGGCCGGCTGGCTTGACCATTAAAGGGTGCTGTAACCCCCAAAGTACACTCCTGTCCAAACCAAAAAATATATATTTTCTGTGTTTGTGAATTGTGTGTGCAGTAGCCGCACGAGCATAAACAAAGTAGTGCCAAGCGTGCGCCTGTGTCATAAGTAAATGGCTGTCTGGCTTGACCGTTAAATTGTGCTGTAACCCCCAAAGTACACTCCAAACCAAAAAAATATATATTTTTTCTGTGTTTGTGAATTGTGTGGGCAGTAGCTGCACGTGCATCAACAAAGTAGTGCCAAGCGTGCGCCTGTGTCATAAGTAAAGGGCCGGCTGGCTTGACCATTAAAGGGTGCTGTAACCCCCAAAGTACACTCCAAACCAAATAACAAAATATTTTTTCTGTGTTTGTGAATTGTGTGCGCAGTAGCAGCACGTGCATCAACAAAGTAGTGCCAAGCGTGCGCCTGTGTCATAAGTAAATGGCTGTCTGGCTTGACCGTTAAATTGTGCTGTAACCCCCAAAGTACACTCCAAACAAAAAAAAATGTATTTTTTCTGTGTTTGTGAATTGTGTGCGTAGTAGCCGCACGTGCATCATCAAAGTAGTGGCAAGCGTGCGCCTGTGTCATAAGTAAAGGGCCGGCTGGCTTGACCGTTAAAGGGTGCTGTAACCCCCAATGTACACTCCAGTCCAAACCAAAAAAAAAATATTTTCTGTGTTTGTGAATTGTGTGCGCAGTAGCCGCACGTGCATCAACATAGTAGTGCCAAGCGTGCGCCTGTGTCAGAAGTAAAGGGCCGGCTGGCTTGACCGTTAAAGGGTGCTGTAACCCCCAAGGTACACTCCAGTCCAAACCAAAAAATATATATTTTCTGTGTTTGTGAATCGTGTGTGCAGTAGCCGCACATGCATAAACAAAGTAGTGCCAAGCGTGCGCGTGTGTCATAAGTAAATGGCTGTCTGGCTTGACCGTTAAAGGGTGCTGTAACCCCCAAAGTACACTCCAAACCAAAAAAAAATATATTTTTTCTGTGTTTGTGAATTGTGTGCGCAGTAGCCGCACGTGCATCAACAAAGTAGTGCCAAGCATGCGCCAGTGTCATAAGTAAAGGGCCGGCTGGCTTGACCATTAAGGGTCCTGTAACCCCCAAAGTACACTCCAGTCCAAACCAAAAAAAAAAAAATTTCTGTGTTTGTGAATTGTGTGCGCAGTAGCAGCACGTGCATCAAAAAAATAGTGCCAAGCGTGCGCCTGTGTCATAAGTAAGGGGCCGGCTGGCTTGACCGTTAAAGGGTGCTGTAACCCCCAAAGTACACTCCAGTCCAAACCAAAAAAATATATATTTTCTGTGTTTGTGAATTGTGTGCGCAGTAGCCGCACGTGCATCTACAAAGTAGTGCCAAGCGTGCGCCTTTGTCATAAGTAAAGGGCAAGCTGGCTTGACCGTTAAAGGGAGCTGTAACCCCCAAAGTACACTCCAGTCCAAAGCAAAAAAAAAAAAAAAATTTCTGTGTTTTTGAATTGTGTGCGCAGTAGCTGAACGTGCATCAACAAAGTAGTGCCAAGCGTGCGCCTGTGTCATAAGTAAAGGGCCGGCTGGCTTGACCGTTAAAGGGTGCTGTAACCCCCAAAGTACACTCCAGTCCAAACCAAAAAAATATATATTTTCTGTGTTTGTGAATTGTGTGCGCAGTAGCCGCACGTGCATCAACAAAGTAGTGCCAAGCGTGCGCCTTTGTCATAAGTAAAGGGCCAGCTGGCTTGACCATTAAAGGGTGCTGTAACCCCCAAAGTACACTCCAGTCCAAACCAAAAAAATATATATTTTCTGTGTTTGTGAATTGTGTGTGCAGTAGCCGCACGTGCATCAACAAAGTAGTGCCAAGCGTGCACCTGTGTCATAAGTAAATGGCCGGCTGGCTTGACCGTTAAAGGGTGCTGTAACCCCCAAAGTACACTCCAAATCAAAAAAATATATATTTTTTCTGTGTTTGTGAATTGTGTGCGCAGTAGCCGCTCGTGCATCAACAAACTAGTGCCAAGCGTGCACCTGTGTCATAAGTAAAGGGCCGGCTGGCTTGACCGTTAAGGGTGCTGTAACCCCCAAAGTACACTCCAGTCCAAACCAAAAAAAATATATTTTCTGTGTTTGTGAATTGTGTGCGCAGTAGCAGCACGTGCATCAAAAAAATAGTGCCAAGCGTGTGCCTGTGTCATAAGTAAAGGGCCGGCTGGCTTGACCATTAAAGGGTGCTGTAACCCCCAAAGTACACTCCAGTCCAAACCAAAAAAATATATTTTTTCTGTGTTTGTGAATTGTGTGGGCAGTAGCCGCACGTGCATCAACAAAGTAGTGCCAAGCGTGCGCCTGTGTCATAAGTAAAGGGCCGGCTGGCTTGACCGTTAAAGGGTACTGTAACCCCCAAAGTACACTCCAGTCCAAACCAAAAAAAAAATATTTTCTGTGTTTGTGAATTGTGTGCGCAGTAGCCGAACGTGCATCAACAAAGTAGTGCCAAGCGTGTGCCTGTGTCATAAGTAAAGGGTCGGCTGGCTTGACCGTTAAAGGGTGCTGTAACCCCCAAAGTACACTCCAGTCCAAACCAAAAAAATAAATATTTTCTGTGTTTGTGAATTGTGTGCGCAGTCGCCGAACGTGCATCAACAAAGTAGTGCCAAGCGTGTGCCTGTGTCCTAAGTAAAGGGCCGGCTGGCTTGACCGTTAACATAAATGGAGGACCAAACTTTCTCCGATAAAAATAAAATAGAGAAATTTCAAGAACCACTTCCTCCTAGTGCTGAAGCTGCTGCCACTAGTCATGACATAGACGATAACATGCCATCAATGTCGTCTGCCAAGGCTGATGCCCAATTTCACAGTAGAGGGCACATACAGTCCCAAATGACAAAGTTCAGGAAAATGACCTTGAAAAAAACATTTAAATCATCTGAAGAGAAACGTAAACTTGCCAATATGCCATTTACGACACGGAGTGGCAAGGAACGGCTAAGGTCGATCCCTAGTATGTTCATGACTAGTGGTTCAGCTTCACATGACGATGGAAGCCCTCCTCCCACTAAAAAAATCAAAAGAGTTAAGCTGGCAAAAGCACAGCGAAGAACTGTGCTTTCTAAGAAGATATCACAAATCCCCAAGGAGAGTCCAAGTGTGGTGGTGGTAGCGATGCCTGACCTTCCCAGCACTGGATGGGAAGAGGTGGCTCTTTCCACCATTTGCACGCCCCCTGCAAGTGCTGAAAGGAGCACCCACAGTCCACTTGCTGATATGCAAATTGAAGATGTCACTGTTGAAGTACAACAGGATGAGGATAACTGCCCCTGTACAAACTGGCTCTATTTTACCTGAGTTGCCCCCCTCCAGTGTGTACTCTGCCGGGAACCGGGAACCTTGTCAGCAAAAGGCGTAGGAGGTTACTTCCACAAAATGTGGAGAATATGATGTTCATCAAAATTAATTATCAACTCTTCCAGGGAGACCAGCCTCCAGAACATACAGAGGGACCTGTGGTGGTGGATTCCAGTGGGGATGAGTTAATACTCTGTGAGGATGAGGATGTACACAACACTGAAGAGGGTGAGGAATCGGTGGATGAGGAGGATGAGGACGACATCTTGCCTCCGTAGAGCCAGTTTGTGCAGGGACAGATTAATTGCCAGCTTGTTTTGTGGGGGCCCAAACGAACCAATCATTTCAGCCACAGTCGTGTGGCAGACCCTGGCGCTGAAATGATTGCTTTGTTAAAGTGTACATGTCCTGTTTATACAACATAAGGGTGGGTGGGAGGGCCCAAGGACAATTCCATCTTGCACCTCTTTTTTTTTTTGCATTATGTACAGTTTGGGGCCTAGTTTTTCAAATTGCCATCCTGTCTGCCACTGCAGTGTCTCTCCTAGATGGGTCACGTGTTTGTGCCGCCCACTCGTGTCGCTTAGCATAGTCATCCAGCTACCTCGGTGCAGCCTTTTGGACATAAAAACACTATTGTGAGGTGTGAGGTGTTCAGAATAGACTGGAAATTAGTGGAAATTAAGGTTATTGAGGTTAATAATAGCATAGGAGCAGAAAAACCAACACATTCTGTGATTTTAGCTGTTTTTATGCTTTTTTTAAAAAAAATACAGATCCAAAACACAAAACACAAAACCCAGAACCCAAAACACGGAAGGTTGGTTTTGGCAAAACCAATCCAGATCCAAAACACGGAGAAAGATCCAGATTCAAAACCAAAACACAAAACACGAAAAGTGGCCGGTGCACACCCCTGATATATATATATATATATATATATTTATATATACATATATATATAAAAAAAGCACTAATCCACGGCACTCACCATTCCTCACCACTCACCATAGTAACTAATAATAATAATAATAATAATAATAATAATAAACATAATAAACAGTGGGGTTTATTAGTTATTATGGTGAGTGCAGAGCCACTGTGATTTCTATTTAAACAATGTGGTCACATACCATGTTGCACCCCAAAACTAGGAATGGTGAGTGCCGTGGATTAGTGCTTTTTGTTTATTATGATTCATTTTTATAATTAATAATTTTTGTGATCACATTTTCTCATGCACCCCTATTAACTAGTTATCTAACTTGTGTCAGCTGTTTTCCTAGGTGCTTAGCAACAGGTGTGCTTGGTAACTGTCTCACATTTAAAAGCAAAGTTGCTGTGAGCTTTAAACCTTGATAGCATACCCTGAGTTTAACACTAATGTGATGGCTATGTCCATGTTAGAATTCTGAGCAATAGAGTAGGGACTTGCAGTAAAGTGCGGTCCCGTGACGATGGGCTGCAAGCTTAAATGCATTGATCTTTTCATGAACCAAAACCCCACTGTTTATTATGTTTATTATTATTATTATTATTATTATTATTATTATTATTATTATTATTATTAGTTATTATGGTGAGTGCAGAGCCCCTGTGAGTGATATATATATATATATATATATATATATATATACACAGATATATATATATATATATATATAAATATATATATATATATATATATATATATATATATAAATTCTAAACATACAGTATATCCACACATATATATATATATATATATATATATATATATATACTTATCACTGCCCCATATAAGATAATATTATCTTGTATGGGGCAGTGATAAGTGTTCACAGTTTATGTTTTTCTTTTCACAATATAAGGTTGTATTATAGGATGTCTATTTTAGAGTACATATTAAATTCACATGGAGGGATATTATACTTTGAGTTATGTATGATACTTGATGGGTAATGGAGATCTTAGTTTGCATAAGATTTTGTAGTCACTACGTCTATTTATTTTGTTTTGTTTGTATATAGAGCTGCCATGGCAACCAATTCTGGTGCGTCCGGAATCTTCAGAGCACAGAGGTCCACGCCGGAAGGTTAGGCAGTGGTGTTGTAGCAGCTCATCAAGAAGGGTAAGCCTATTTAAGAGAGTTTGGTTCACATTGTGATTTTATTGTTTTGTATCCTGAAGACGGGATTACGAACCCCGGAACATAGCTCATGTTTTTCCATCACTAAATATTTTTGAAAAATGGCTCTAAGCGATGCCTTGTTTTTGTATGCTAAATATGGAGGCCCAGGCTCTGTAAAAGGAAGGCAACAGAATGCAGCACCCCAAGTGGGCCCCTGAGTGCCAGGATTATTGGATTGCATATATATATATATAAATTTGTTTTATAAATAACTGGGGGGAAACCCTAAGTATTTGCAGAGAAAGTAATTGCAGGTTCACTTTAAGAAACAAGAAAACAATCTCAACAATAGCTAGCCTGTTAGTTTGCAGTGTAGTGTGTGAGTGTGCAGTGTGTGAGTGTGCAGTATATGTGACAAACACACATATACTGACAACAGTTACAAGTGACAATGATGCCTGCAGTCACACTACACAGACACCGTCTCCTGTCTCCACTTTCTAGATCTATTAAACTCTTTTGACCTAAACCTAACTCCTCCTAAAATAATGATGCTAATGGCATTAATGGTGCCCTGATGGATTACTAAAGCATTTTTTTTTTGTTATACAGTGTCTTACAGGTCCAGCCCACACTCCAGCACCCTCTCCCTCCAGTCTTCTGTGTGAAATGCCGCCCTATCACATAGGCAAACCCAGGGGGGATTCTGTCTGCCTGGAAACCCCCCTTCCCTGCCCACACCATGACCACAATAGAAATAGTAATATCATACATTGTTACTAGTGCTGCATGTTCTCAGTATCACAAATGAAATAATTAGCACCACCTGTGGATCTTTTAACATGTATCAGCCAGTAATAAATAACCTGTGCACCAACTAGAATATCTGGAAAACATGCACTGTTAGAAATGCACTGCTATAGAGCCCAATATGTAAATGTACAGTATGTCCAGGGCAATGCTAGGTTCTTCTGCTGCTCTTCCAGGCTCCCAGACTTGCTCCAATAGTCTGGAATGGTGCCCACATCTAAAATAAATACATTCATCTCAGGCAGGATGGACTACTGGCGCATCTAATGGCTTACTGTGATCACTGGTCCTGAATATGCTGGAATTAATGCACACAATACACTTTGTATGATGCTTATTAATGCTGGTAAAGTACTAATTCTGCCCTCTTCAGTGGCAGGCCACTCCCTCTAAAATTGAGCATTTGGAAACCCCTCTCTGGAAATCCTGCGTTTGCCACTGGGGTCGCCCCTCTTAGGGCAGCAAAATTATTACATAAAAAAAAACATATTCCAAAGAAATACATAAAATAAATATAACGTACACCCAGGATCCAAATATTGAAAATGTTAAGGATCATTGTACAATTAATGTATGTTTCTCTACACTAGTAGAAAACATCAGTCTGCACCATATATTACAATACAATGAGGAGAGATGAAAGTCAGGGTATTGGAGATCTGTTTTACACCAAGTCAAGGCATAGTTATAATGGGTGCAGGGTGTGTGGTGCACACGGGCCCCTGGGTCCAGTGGGGCCTGCACTGCACACCCTGCACCCATGTTATACTTACCTCTCCAAAGTCCCACCACAGCTCCGGTGTCAGTGATGTAAAAAGCGACTGGAAAATGGCAGGTGTGGCCATTTTTTCGGTGTTTTGCACATGCGCAGTATGGAAGCATAAGGAAAACAACCGCAGCGGCCAATTTACCATTGACCTGCACATGCACTGTAGACTCTGGGCACACTCTCAGATTCTATCAGTGCAAAGCTGCGCTCAGTGTGCTGCCGGCCGCTGGAATGAGAGGAAGGGACCCAGGATGGAGACTGCGCACAGGTCACCTCCTCTCTTGAATTTAGAAATGTGCGCTGACCCCTGTGTTTTGGTTTTGGATCTGGATCTAACCTGGTTTTGGATCTGGATTGGTTTTGCCAAACTTCACCTCATGTTTTGTTTCCGTGTTTTGATTTTGGATCTGGATTTTTTCTTAAAAAATCAAAAACACAGCTAAAATCACATAAAATGGGTCTTTTTTTGTTCCTATAATATCAATAACCTCAATAACATTTATTTCCACTCATTTTCAGTCAATTTTGACCACCTCACAGCTCACAATACAGATTTTTTTATCTAGTTAAAGTGCGGAAAAGGTTGCATCCAGGTCGCTGGCTCAAAACTGCTTGATATAATTATTAATAGAGTTGAGGACTGTGCAAAGATGATGGTTGGGATACCCTTGAGGATTGAAAAATTGATAGTTGATACTAGTTGGTGCAGCCCCTGGCTGTAAAATTGATAATAAATAAATTAAAAAACAATTCATTGGTGCAGCCCCGGGCTGAATAATTAATAATAAAAAGAAATTCATTGGTGCAGCCCCTGGCTGTAAAATTGATAATACATTTATTAAAAAACAATTAATTTGTGCAGCCCCATGCTGAATAATTAATAAATAGAAATTCATTGGTGCAGCCCCTGGCTGTAAAATTGATAATACATATATTAAAAAACAATTCATTTGTGCAACCCCAGCCTGAATAATTAATAATAATTTTAATTAAAAAAGTAAAAAACAATTCATTGGGTGCAGCCCCTGGTTGAATAATGAATAATAAAAATAATTTCATTGGTGCTGCCAAAATTGTTAATAAATGAATTTAAAAACAAATCATTGGTTCCTAAACCAACCATAACAATAGTTAAAAATGTCACGCAGCAATGCCCCAACCAGAACATAATGGAAAGGAAAAAGGTGCAAGATTGAATAGTCTGATAGCGCGATGTGTTTTGGATAGTATTTATAAACCTTACTTATTATAAGAAGAAATGAAATAATTCACACCAATACCAACACTAAAATAAATGACAATGTTTTACTTAAAAGCAAATTAATTATACATGTATTATTGTATTATTGTCAAAGCAGACTTACAACATAAAAAAACAAGTTCAGCAGCAGTAACAAAATGATTATTTGCAATGCCTAGCCCAGACTCACAAGCTGATAGTCAGCCCTGTTTATACTTACAGCCCAGCGCCCCAGGACTCTCTCGACCTACGATCTCTCCTGCATAACCCGACTGACCGACCCCTCCCCTATTTAATCAATATTTTATACTTTTTCCCTCTCTGCTAATGACATATTCTTAAATGATGAATATTAATTATTTAATTCAATATTCATGCGCACTAAACATTTCACTGATAATATGTTTTAATCATAACAAAACCTATAATCTCCTTTCTATGTACACAAAATACTGGTGACTGCTTATAGGCCAAGGCTATCTCGATTAACTCCCCTCTTGTTTATACGGATCTGGGACCTACTGTCTCCTAGTCTGTTCATATACAACTAACCCATTATTCTATCTTGCTAGAGAAGAAATGGTTTTCATCAGTTCTAATGTATACATATTTCTGCAATAACACTTATACCTTTAGATTATACAATATTAACCGATAATAACTGTTGCTTCAGACACACACCTGCCTACTTTAGAGAGAGGGTAGACCTCATCTCTAGGCCTGAGGCCATTCGACACATGTGACGGTCCTCTGCAACTTACAACTAATATATATCCTGAATCATTTCTATGTACTCTTAATTGCAATGAAAAAATTTATGAAAGACATAAGCATGCATATATTCGTGAATATCTGAAGGCATATGTACGGTCACATATTCTGGCTTTATCAGTTCCATTCTCATGAAATTTGAGGGGTCATAACTCCGAAAAAAGTTCATATCTCTGAAGAAAGTTCATATCTCTCTTAGAATGCATCATGGGATTTCTTCTTAATACATTGGAAAATCTTCTTGAAGCATTTCACTAATATATAGAAAATCAACAATATTATCATGACAAAACATATTAATCTTCCCAATGTGTACATAACATTGCTTAACCAATTTCCAACCCATGCGAACTAGGTAGTGGGGTTCGACCAGGTGAACCGGCTGTCGGGAATCACACCCTCCTGTTTATTTACTCAGCAAATTCATTTTTAATTTGAGTAATTTAATTTAACCTTTATTTTATTTCTTCATAAGAATATGTGATGTATGTATGACACTTTAACTCAAATGCTGTTTGTAATGTGACACAATATCCAAAGTTACAGCTGTAAGGTAATATGTGCTACATTTTAATTCAGTGTTTTATTGCTTGAAACTCTCTTACCACAATGTCTGCAATATTGTTTATTAATTCCCTATGTACCAAATGTTATTATGTTACCAAATCGTAAACCAATCTTATAACTTTGGGAGAGTGTAAAGAGGTGCTTGTACTTTTCCATATACCATTTGTATTTCTATTTACCGTTCTTACACAGTAATTATTTCATATGTTTCTTTTAGAGTTTTTCTGTTGTATTACCATTGCATCAAGTAGCAATGTTTTTATAAGACCCATTTCAAAAGAATTCACCGGTAACCATCTATAAGCCTTATGCCCACACATATAATATAACCCCTTTGGTAGTGTCATGGTTTTCTAGACAATGTGTTAGAAAAGCATCATAAGGAACATTACAATGGGCACCCTTTTCATCCACGCTTTCTTCTTGCTTGTTCCTTACTGCGATATGATGACTGTATATTTTATTGAACCCCAACATTCCTTCTGCTATTACACAGTTTATTAATGCACTCACATATAATTTTTTATTAGGTTTTGTGTATTTAATAATTTCTAAAAGATCCCCAAACAAGTTTAATTCAGTAAGATCCTCATTGTAAGATTGTGTTACAAACACAGGTTCCCAAATAAATACCTTAAGCTCCTGTACCATTTTGTTAATACACATGATGTTGACCTGATCATACCTTGGATACCTTGTTAATTTTAAATGTAGGGAACCTGTGACATTATAAGGTTCAAGTGTGTGAGTTCCACATAGTGAGTGAAGTGTTGTTTGATTTAAGTGCAATGATATAAACATTAGCACAACATTTCTTGAATGACATGGTGACTACATCCACAACAATCAACTTTATTGTTCTTTCTATAACCTCATGATAAGTGTCAGTGTGTATAGAGGTGCTGTCTTTTCACCATTGTATACCACTTTTCAAAATTGGCTCTTTTTTCTGATACTTCATCAGATGTATCTTGCACCTAGTGCCAGTATGAGACCTTATTTACCTGTAATGTATTTCTTTTTCAAACATTTAAATAATTTTTTCCCTTGGTCTTTTGACCATCCTCTGATGCGTACCTATACCTGGGAGTATCAGTAGTATAATGAGTGTATGCGTCTTTTATGACTCTTAATGTGATTAAAACCATATCCCTTATGATCATGAGTTTTAAAATAGGAGTGGAGTCTACCAATATGACCCCAGCAGTACCCCTAGGATAACTCTCCACACCGTCCTCATCAGTCACCAATCCTTGTCAGCTCCTATTCACTATAACAAATAAAAAATGTAAAAATGGAAAAAAAATAACTTTCCCAATCAATGGATACACAGAGACTTGTTCACACCTAGCCATCTTTCTTTTTCTTTATTCATAACCCGCAGAACACTACTAATAATGTCCCCGATTCTGTGAACCTTGTCTTGGCCTTAACTGTGACTTTGATCAGGCCCATCATAAAATAAGTTCGTTAAATTTAAATCACAGTCAATGTCTTTATCTGCGTCTTCTCTTGCTTTCACTGACCTCACCACCGGGTCAGCAACCTTCTTGCAGTGAGATTTTGTGAATCAAGTGTCCTATTCAGCCACATCGAGGTTGTTACCAGAACCTGGAACGTACCTTGCCATCGATCTATGAGACAACCAGAACATATGAAATTTCTCACCATTACATCACCGGACTCCATGACAAGGTTCTTCTGGGAGTCTCTTCATAAGCTTTCCTTGATTTGCTTCAGATGCTGTGAGAATTGTATAACATAGTCCGTAGTTAAATCATATAACAGTGACCAGTCTGTTGCTGGACTTACAATAAGGATAGGCAGTTTTCCAAAAAGTAGCTCATAAGGCACAGGTTAAGAGGCTGCTTTGGAGTAGGGGTGAGCGGGTTCAGATTTATGAAATCCGAACCCACCTGAACCCTCCCCCGATCCGAGGCCGATCTGAGTCTGGCTTGACTTTTCCCGCCTGACTCGGATCTGAAATCGAGGCAAAACGTCATCATCCCGCCTTCCGGGTCTCGCGGGTTTTGGATTCTATATATGGTACCCGCGTTGGCGCCATTTTCTCACTCGGCTGTGGACAGTGAAGAGGGAGGGTGGGAGTTAGGGCTGGCTGGGCTGTGTAGTGTAGCGTATTGTAGTGCAGTGTAGTGTTGTGCTGTGCTGCTCTGTGCTGCTGTTGTCCATAGGGGCTGTGTCTACTCCTCCAAAGTCCATAGGGGCTGGCTGTGTTGTGCTGTGCTGTTGTTGTCTATAGAGGCTGTGTCCACTCCTCCAAAGTCCATAGGGGCTGGCTGGACTGCGTTGTGCAGTCAGTTGTCCATAGGCTCTGCGTCCACTCCAAAGTCCTGTGCAGTGTCCCAGTCCTAAAGGGGTGCTGTAGTGTTATCCAGGGGATGCTCTGTCCAAAAGGGGTGCTCCCCCCAAGTGCAAAAAAATTTTTTTTCTGTGTTTGTGAATTGTGTGCGTAGTAGCCGCACGTGCATCAACAAAGTAGCGCCAAGCGTGCGCCTATGTCATAAGTAAAGGGCGGCTGGCTCGTCCATTAAAGGGTGCTGTAACCCCCAAAGTGCACTCCAAAAAAAAATTTTTTTTCTGTGTTTGTGAATTGTGTGCGCAGTAGCCGCACGTGCACCAACAAAGTAGTGCCAAGCGTGCGCCAGTGTCATAAGTAAAGGGCAGGTTGGCTTGCCAGTTAAAGGGTGCTGTAACCCTCAAAGTGCACTCCAATCAAAATAAAAAAATATTTTCTGTGTTTGTGAATTGTGTGCACTGTGGCCGCACGGTTATCAACAATGTAACGCCAAGCATGCGCCTGTGTCATACATAAATGGCCAGCTGGCTTGACCGGTAAAGGGTGCTGCAACCCCCAAAGTGCACTCCAAACAAAATAAAAAAATATTTTCTGTGTTTGTGAATTTTGTGCACTGTGGCTGTACGTGCATCAACAAAGGAGCAGCGCCAAGCATGCGGCTGTGTCCCATAAGTCTGTTAAAGGGTGGTGTAACCCCCAAAGTGCACTTCACACAAAAATAAACAATTCTTTTTTTTCTGTGTTTGTGTGCAAAATGTATGTGCAGTAGCTGCAAGTGCATCAACACAGCAGCAGCACCAAGCATGCGCCAGTGTCATAAGTCAAGGGCCGGATTAGACATCTGGTCTGGACTGAAGGACATGCCAACAATTTCTGACATGTCTACTGTCACTGCATATGATACTGTCACCACTGACAGAATGGTGGGGGAATTATTTTCTGTGTTTGTGAATTGTGTGCACTGTGGCTGCATGTGCATCAACAATGGAGAAGCGTCAAGAGTGCGCCTGTGTCATAAGTAAAGGGTCGGCTGGCTTGTCCGTTAAAGGGTGCTGTAACCCCCAAAGTGCACTCCAAAAAAAATAAAACATTCTTTTTTTTTCTGTCTTTGTAAATTGTGTGCGCTGTAGCCGCACTTGCATCCTCAAAGCAACAGCGCCAAGCATGCGTCTGTCTGTTAAAGGGTGGTGTAACCCCCAAAGTGCACTCCAAAAAAAACAAAATAATTTTTTTTCTGTGTTTGTGTGTGAAATGTATGCACAGTATCCACAACTGCATCCTCAAAGCAGCAGCAACAAGAGTGCATCTGTCTGTTCAAGGGTGGTGTAACCCTCAATGTGCACTCCACAAAAAATAAAAAAATCTTTTTTTCTGTCTTTGTGAACTGTGTGGGCTGTTGTTGCACCTGCATCCTCAAAGCAGCAGCAACAAGCGTGCATCTGTCTGTTAAAGGATTACATCGGTGACAGCATCCAAGTAGGCATGTCAGATAGTCCATACCTGTACTGGAAGGAAAAAGAGGCAATTTGGAGGCCTCTGTACAAACTGGCTCTATGTTACCTGAGTTGCCCCCCCTCCAGTGTGTACTCTGAAAGAGTGTTTAGTGCAGCCGGGAACCTTGTCAGTGAAAGGCGTAGGAGGTTCATAAAAATTAATTATCAACTCTTCCAGGGAGACCAGCCTCCAGAACGTACAGAGGGATCTGTGGTGGTGTATTCCAGTGGGGACGAATGAATACTCTGTGAGGATGAGGATGTACACAACACTGAAGAGGATGAGGAATCGGTGAATGAGGCGGATGAGGACGACATCTTGCCTCCGTAGAGCAAGTTTGTGCAGGGACAGATTAATTGCCAGCTTGTTTTGTGGGGGCCCAAACGAACCAATCATTTCAGCCATAGTCGTGTGGCAGACCCTGGCGCTGAAATGATTGGTTTGTTAAAGTGTGCATGTCTGTTTATACAACATAAGGGTGGGTGGGAGGGCCCAAGGACAATTCCATCTTGCACCTCTTTTTTTTCTTTGCATTATGTACTGTTTGGGGCGTAGTTTTTCAAATTGCCATCCTGTCTGCCACTGCAGTGTCACTTCTAGATGGGCCACGCGTTTGTGCCGCCCACTCGTGACGTTTGGCATAGTCATCCAGCTACCTCGGTGCAACCTTTTGGACATAAAAACACTATTGTGAGGTGTGAGGTGTTCAAAATAGACTGGAAATGAGTGGAAATTAAGGTTATTGAGGTTAATAATAGCATAGGAGCAGAAAAACCAACACATTCTGTGATTTTAGCTGTTTTTATGCTTTTTTTAAAAAAAAATACAGATCCAAAACACAAAACCCAGAACCCAAAACACGGAAGCGTGGTTTTGGCAAAACCAATCCAGATCCAAAACACGAAGAAAAGATCCAGATCCAAAACCAAAACACAAAACACGAAAAGTGGCCTGTGCACACCCCTACTTTGGAGTGGTGTGAATGCTTTACAAAACCAGAGGTAAAAGCCCCCAGTCAACTCATGATAGTCTCCATACCCACCTATTCTTACTTGTACTCAATGTTAGTGTTTACACATTCAATTTTTTTTTTTTTTTATATTCCCATATTTTGACATATTGCTTGTAATACCTTTAAAATGTGTACCTCTGTCACCTTCAACAACACATAGGATACAATATTTTATCTGGAAACACAAATAATGGCACAATTTCTTTGCTGTGAATAATGCTGCACATGATGTAGGATTTCTGTGACAACATCCGGAAACTGTGAAGTCCTCACAAACAATAATGGTCAGATAAACACAAGGTATCTAGGACACATTGAACCTGCTAATGATAGTGAGATTAGTTGCAGGAAGGACACGGACATCAGCAATAATCATCAATTGAATCAGCTGAATCAGATCTAACAATTCATTTCTGGGGAATGGTCATAAACAAATTGTTGATTAGAATAAACAGGCATAACTATAGCAGTAAGCTTAGACATTTAAGTTAGCTTCAGACACAATATTCTGTGAGATACAAATCTTGGTATTATTGATTAAAATAAGCAAGCATAGAGAAAGCAAAAAGCTTAAGCGTTACATCAGCATTTTCATCACCAGAGTCTCTGGGGTTCAAATCTTGAAAAAAAAGCAAAATAAAAACAAAAGGGGGGTCGGCTGGGCTAGCTGTGAGAGCCGGGGGCACTGCCGATGCTGTTGGCTGACTGCCACCCCGTTCCACCTCTTAGCCTCCTGCTGCCATATTGCCAGACATTGCAAATACTTAACCCTATTCTTCACCAACTTAGACAAAATTACTTTTGCTTTCAAAGCCTCCAAAACTGATTGGTTAAATGTGCCAGCCATGGCGAAATGACCAGAGGTCCATCCGGTCATCTCACTTCACCCTGCAACAAACCTCATACTCTCAACTTGTCTTTCATAACAGCATACATACTTGTCATTCCTAATCACATATGCTTTTGTTTTATTATTATTCCTAGATACTGCATTATGCTAACTTCATTCCCCATCCTCTGTTGCATTTCTTTAAACATATTTTTTCTTTTAAATAACTACCCTCGTAACTCTTGGCAACTCACTCGATGCCATATTAAAAAAATGTCTTTCTCTCACTCTGCTGCAGAAATAAAACTCCATTTTTTTTTCTCAAATAGCTAATCTCTATGTCCTTCAAATGGGAACACTCTTCCAGCTCCTCAAATAAGCTTTACACTTGCAATGAGAAACATTAATTCTTTCTTAAGTACAAGTTTTGTTAGTGGGATACTTATACCATTTTATGGTAAACTACCCTGGTTTCAGATTTCGGTTTCACCAAACCAATTCCTTCTCACCTTCATTCAAACAACCATTACCATCCAGGTGCATCACGCGCCATTCTCCCCATACTCTGTAGCTTATTAAGCTACAATCAACCTCTGCACCCTCAAATCACTTGTGCTTACCCTCTTATCACTTACATTAATGACCTTCAATCCCATACAAGTACCTAGATAATGTTGCCTTTTAAAAATCAAATGAGATTAACTGTTTCTTTCACTTTAAAATTGTGAAACATCTGTCAAAATGAAAACCCAAAAAACTACCCTAATCGTGATTCATGTCCTTCGTTATCAGGCCAAATACATCTGAGTTATGATCTGACCTTGTTAACAGATTCAGTACTTCAATTACCTTGTGCCCCCCTTTATTAGGGTTCAGGACACCTTTTGCATCACTTATAACTACACAAGTCTACTTATATACCTGCCTTCCTTTACCAGGTATGTGTAAATTATTATCTAACCCCGTGGATTTCTCTATTTGTCTACAATATTACCCCGCAAATCACATAACCAGATTCATGCCATTCTACTCCACTTCTCATACAAGGCATACTGCAGTGAAAAATGGGAAAATGCTAGCTCACCAAATGCCTCTCATCCTAACCCCCTGCCAACATTTAATTGTTATAACCAAAAAAACAACCACCAAAAAACTCAACAATACTACCCCTAATTTGTGGGAAAAATGACTCAAATACAATTTCAAATTTCTGGAAACAAGGAATCAAACAACAATTCTAATGAACTGCTTCCATCGGAATCCAAGTCCTCAATTTCTGGTAAAACCGAATCAAATGACAAATCACTCTCTAACAACACTATTGAATTGAAATCTTCAAACCTCAATTTCCAAGAAAAGCAAATCAACATTGCATATATCATAAAATATTAGGAAAAACTCATCTATGGTAATCAAATCCTTTACTAAATTTAACACAGCAACATATGCACAATTAAAATACATCAGGGGTCCCTGTCAATGGGGCTGTCAATGAAAGAGAAAGACAGAAGAATGAGGAAAGGTAAAAGACAGTATGCAAAACCTTTTTTTTTTTAAGAAAAGGAGTTATAGATCTCTCACACAAGTTGCATACACTGCTGTCTATGGTTTTATAGTGTCTTTTTTTTTATTTTTATTTTTTTTTACACAAGACCCTAATCTAACTCCAACTCCAAGCGGAAGTTGTAAGTGATACTTGGGTGGGCTTCTTACCAGACCCAATGGCCGTGAAGGTCAGTCAATTACCCAAACATACGTCATTCAACCAATCATACATCTCTCTTTCATACAGAGCAGGGAAGGAAGGAAAATGAAGAAGAAGAAAAAAAATTGGTTTGCGCAAAAAAAATTTAATTTCTCAGAGTGAGCAGAAAAAGAAATTAGAAGATATCAATAAAACTTCTTAAAAAAACATCAATCTAACAATAATTTCAGAAATAGATATATCAATTAACAAGGATGCCAAGAAAATCACTTAACTTGCAAATTTAAAGACCAACTTTATTTTACCCTTAACATAGTTCAGTGCACAGGAAAAGAAAAAACCTCAGCAAATACCATTTATTTTACCTATCTACTTGGCACAATGCCCAGACAAGAAAAGGAGGGGAGAATCCCTCCTCCTAACACCATTTCTCCAAAATACCAAACTTTCTTATACAAACTACACAATGGAGAAAAACCTTATTTTAAGAAACAAATCCTACCAAAACAAAACAAATCCAAAACATTCTATACAGCACAATCAACTTAACCACCATATCAAAGACTGAGAGAGAGAAAAAATAAAACTGCACATTTAAAAATAAAAATTATCTAATGATCAAAATAATTCACTGCCGTACACTCTCTCTCAATCACCAATACGGCGGTTGTCAACAGGTGTTTCTTGCTGGGGCCTCCATGATTGATAGTGCAATGTGTTTTGGATAGTATTTTATAAACCTTTCTTATTATAAGAAGAAATGAAATAATTTGCACCAATACCAACTCTAAAATAAATTACAATGTTTTACTTAAAAGCAAATTAATTATACATGTATTAAAGTATTATTGTCAAAGCAGACTTACAACATAAAAAACAAGTTCAGCTGCATTAACAAAATGATTATTTGCAATGCCTAGCCCAGACTCACAAGCTGATAGTCAGCCCTGTTTATACTTACAGCCCAATGCCCCAGGACTCTCTCTACCTACGATCTCTCCTGCTCAACCCGACTGACCAACCCCTCCCCTATTTGATCAATCTTTTATACTTTTTCCCTCTCTACTACTGACATATTCTTAAATGATGAATATTAATTAATTAATTCAATATTCATGCACACTAAACATTTCACTGATAATATGTTTTAATCATAACAAAACCTATAAACTCCTTTCTATGTACTCAAAATACTGGTGACCGCTTATAGGCCAAGGCTATCCTGATTAACTCCCCTCTTGTTTATACGGATCTGGGACCTACTGTCTCCTAGTCTGTTCATATTCAACTAACCCATTATTCTAGCTTGCTAGAGAAGAAATGGTTTTCATCAGTTCTAATGTATACATATTTCTGTAATAACACTTATACCTTTAGATTATACAATATTAACCAATAATAACTGTTGCTTCAGACACACACCAGCCTACTTTAGAGAGAGGGTAGACCTCATCTATAGGCCTGAGGCTATTCGACACACGTGACGGTCCTCTGCAACTTACAACTAATATATATCCTTAATCATTTCTATGTACTCTTAATTGCAATGAAAAAATTCATGAAAAACATAAGCATGCATATATTCGTTATTTGCTGAAGGCATATGTACGGTCACATATTCTGGCTTTATCAAGTCCTTGGGCCCTCCTACCCACCCTGATTTTGTATACAAAATAGGACGTTCACAGATTTACAAACCAATCATTTCAGCAACATGGACTGCCAATTGTGGCTGAAATGATTGGTTTGTTTGGACCCCCATTAAACAAGCTGCCAATGTGCATTGGACATGGAAATGAAAATGATCCCATACACAAACTGGCTTTACAGTACAAGTTGTCATCATCCTTGTCCTCATCATCCCCATCAGTGTGTACATCCTCTTCTTAACACAATATTAATTTGTCCCCGCTGGAATCCACCATAGGTGCCTAACTAATATTTTGATGTAATTGTTGGTAGAGGTCTTCCTCGTGGAATTTGTAATTCATTATAATGAACATCATCTTTTCCACATTTTAAGGAAGTAACCTCCTACACGGATCACTGACAAGGTTGCCAGCTGCACTGTAAACTCTTTCGGAGTACACACTGGAGGGTGGGCAACTTAAGTAATGCAAAGCCAGTTTGTGTATGGGACTCCAAATTGCCTGTTTTTCCTGCCAGTACTGAAAGGGACTGTCTGACATGTCTATTAGGATGTTATCTATGAAATAGTCCTCCACCTTTTTGTGAATGGAGACCGTATCACACATAGTCACGATAGAAGATATGTCACTAGTAGGTAGATCTCTCAGGCCCGACCAGATGTAATTTTTTTGGTGAACGATCTGCATGACCAGCAGGCATTCTGTAGGAAAATATAGTTCTTTCTCAAGTGTACTCCTTGTCAATTCCCTTCCGAAGGGTCAGGCCATCACCAGCGCTTAATACAATACCCTTCTGCGAGACGCTGTGAAAGAAAAGCACCGAAAATAATTACACTTGTTCTCCATTTACCTTTATAGCAAGAAACATTCCGGCCAGATCAGAACACATTGCAGTATCTGGAACAAAGAAGCAATCTCTGAATACTGTAATTGCTGCTTCTTCCAAAATTTAGTTCTTACCTGGCAGCTGCAGAAACTGAAGAAGGAGATGATGGCATTTCACGTGCGGCTAGAGCTGACAATTTTTTTTCCCAACAGCTCTTTGCATAGTTTTAGATTTTGGTCTGTTGGAAAAAAACTCACAAGGTAGGACTTAAACCTAGTATTCAGAATGGTCGCCAAAATATATTTTTCAGATTTCAATAGATTGACGACTCTTATATCCTGGTGAAGTGAATCAAGGGCTTGATCCACCAGTCCGACATACCTTGTGCAAATCGCTCCGTTTTAGTTCCTCCTTCAGTTTCTCCAGTTGTTTTTGCAAAAGTCTGATGAGTGGAATGACCTGATTCAAGCTGGCAGTCTCCAAACTAACTTCATGTGTGGCAAGTGAACCTTGCACAACATGGAAATTATTCCCCAATGCACTTGAATAAGGTGTATTCCCCCACCACATCCTATGTCATAGGCCGTTGTATAGCCCTGGATGGCGTTTTGCTGTTCCACCATCCGCTGAAGCATATAGAGGGTAGAATTCCACCAAGTTACTGCCTCTTGCTTCAGCTGATGGAAGGGCAAATTTAACGGTACCTGCTGGTCATGCAATCTTTGACAAGTGGTTGCCAAATGTGTAAAATGTCCAGAGATTTTGTGGGCCGTGGAGCGCATCTCCTGCACACCCCACCAAATTAACTGTGTGAGCAAAACATGAGATGTGTTGGAATTTGCCCACATGTAATGGTATCACAATATTGGTGGCATTGTCCGAAATCACAAATCCCAAGGAGAGTCCAAGTGGGGTAAGCCATTTAGCAATGATTTCCCTGAGGTTTTCTAAGAGGTTCTCAGTTGTATGCCTCTTAGTGAAACCAGTTATACAAAGAGTAGCCTGTTTCTGTATAAGCTATCTTTTGGTAGATGTTGCTGCTGCTGTTGCTGTTATAGGCAATACACCTACCCAGTGGGCTGTCACAGTCATGTAATCCATAGTTTGCCCTGTCCCACTTGTCCACATATCAGTGGTCAAGTAGACAGTGGGTACAATGGCATTTCTGAGGACATTAATAAGGTTTTTTTTAATGTCCTTTTACAGGGATCTGGTAGCAAGGACACAGGACCTCAATTAACTGTTGAAAACCCACTGCAGTAATGGTGGATACTGGATGCACATCTAATACCAGCATAGCTAATATGGTGTCAGTAATCCACTGTGCAGCTCAGTGATTGCTGTCCTACTTGTTTGCCCTTGTAAATGATTGTTTGACAGTTAATAGTTTTTTGGACATGTCCTGGTCTTCTTCTGGGATGAAGATCCACTCACAGCAACAGCAGCAGCAACAGGCATAGTCATCAAGGATCCTTCTTAGGAATCACAGATAGGAGAGGAGACGATCATGCCTCAAATAACAACATTGGATGCAGCAGGACTACTCCCGATGATGAATGAGGATGTTGATGATAAAGGTGTTGGTGTTGTAGATTGAAGGTGCTTGGATCCCACAGAGAGGGAGCAGGTAGGTGACACTGGACTTGTTATGGTTTGAGTTTTGGATCTTGGTGACATACACTTTGATAATTGATGAATGAGCTCCAAGTGACATAACAAGGAGGAGGTTCCTAGGTGGTTTAGGTCCCTCCTTCTACTCACTCTTGCTTGTCAATGGTTACATATGGCTTGACAACTGTTGTCCGGATTGGGGTGGAAATAAGTCCACACGTGAGAAGTAAATTTTTTTGTCTTTTGCCCGGCATGACAACAATGGGCTTTGGCTTTTTCAATCCATGGGCAAAAGCTGTTGCCTTACTTACACAAAGGACATCCTCGGCATCAACATTGTCATCATCAACATCTTCATCACCAACATCTTCATCATCAACATCCTCATTACACTTAGTGCCTTCAACTACCAAAATATCCTCCTCCTCCATGTGCAATTCCACAGAAGCAACCTTACTGACTATGTCTGCAAGATGTTGACTGCCCTTCCCCACATTTACAGAGGGCACACAGTACAATAGTATTAAGTCTGGCTCACTTATGGCAACCACGGACACACTTGCACTCTCCCTAGGGATTTGTGATTTTGATTTCTCATGGCACACAGCTGGTTTTTCCAGAGCTGTCTTACTTATCTTAACAACTTTCATTTTTTTAATGGTAACACCACCACTACTACTACAAGCAGAAGGGCTATCAGAATCAGCAGTCATCATAAATAAAGGCCTTATTCTTTCCTTGACACTTAGTGTAATTAATGGCATATTGTCAATTTTTTTATCTAAAGGCAACTTGCCTTTCAATATTTTTTTCTTAACTTCAATATAATTAGATTACCATATTGATGGCGTGACCTATGCCCTGGGGTATGGGCCTTCATAGAGGATGAGGAAGTTGATGGCCTTGCACTGCTGTTTGCAGCTACAACATGTGGTTCTTGGCCTTGCTCTCCTGTCATGTGTTAGCCCTCCATATTTTCTGCTGTCTTGAAGCAGTGTCACAAGCACCAATAGTGTAGCCAAGGTGCGATTACAAAATTCACACACGTAAATAAATAAAATAAAATAAAATAAATTTACAGAATATATATATTGTTTTCAGATCCAGAATTTGGGCCCAGAGCACCGATTGATGATGACTGGAGTCGGGCAGCAGTAAGTTGCAACTTGCATTGCTGGCTGTATCTTGTGCGGTTAAGCCTAACACTAACACACACAGAAAATAAATTGACAAAATATATATTTTTTTTTTCAGGTCCAGAATTTGGGCCCAGAGCACCAATTGATAATGACTGGAGTTGGACAGCACTAGGTTGCAACTTGCATTGCTGGCTGTATCTTGTGTGGTTAAGCCTAACATGCACACACACACAGAAAAAGATTACAGAAAAAAATATACTTTTTTAAAAAAAATTCAGCTCCAGAACTTGTGCCCAGAGCACCGATTGAAGATGACTGGAGTCGGGCAGCACTAGTTTGCATCTTGCATTGCTGGCTGTATCTTGTGTGGCTAAGCCTAACACGCACACTTACACAGAAAAAGATTACAAAAAACAGGACACTTTTATTATTTTTTTTTACAGGTCCAGACCTTGGGCCCAGAGCACTGATTGATTGACGTCTGGAGTCTTGCAGCACTAGGTTGCAACTTGCATTGCTGGCTGTATCTTGTGTGGTAAAGCCTAACGCGCACACACACAGAAAGAGATTACACAAAAAATTACACTTTTATTATTTTTTTGGACAGGTCCAGACCTTGGGCCCAGAGCACCGATTGATGACGACTGGAGTAGGGCAGCACTAGGTTGCAACTTGCATTGCTGGCTGTATCTTGTGTGGTTAAGCCTAACATGCACACACACAGAAAAAGATTACACAAAAAAAGATAATTTTTGTAACATTTTTTTCAGCTCCCGAACTTGTGCCCAGAGCACCGATTGATGACTACTGGAGTCGGGCAGCACTAGGTTGCAACCTGCTGTATCTTGTGCAGCTAAACCTAAAATGCAAATACACACAGAAAAAGATTGCACAATAAAGGACACTTATTATTTTTTTTTGCAGGTCCAGACCTTGGGCCCAGAGCACTGATTGACGACTGGAGTCGGAAAGCACTAGGTTGCAAATTGTGTTGCTGGCTGTACCTGTTGCGGTAAAGCCTAACACACACACACACAGAAAATGATTACATAAAAAAATTACAATTGGATCAGCACAGAATGGATCAGCACAGCCCAAGACACAGCAGACAGCACAGCACCAGCCCAGAATGGATCAGCACCAGCCCAGGACACAGCAGACAGCACAGCACAGTACCAGCACCTCTCCAAGCCCTACACTTCCCACCGTCCCTGTTCAGTCTCCACAGTCGGAGTGAAATGGCATCCGCCGCATGGTCCCTATATACTACATTGATCATAGAGACGAAAGCTTGCGAGCCACAAGATTTCCAACTCTATGGTTTTGCCTCAGATTGAGATCCGAGTCAGGCGGGAAACCCTGAGCATGCTTGAATCCGACTTGGATCTTCTAAATTCGGGTGGGTTTGGATCTCTGAGATAAAAACCTGCTCATCTCTACTTGAAATGCCTTTGCACTAAGTTCTGCTGCTCCCTATCTTACCAAGGGATAGAATGGGGAGTGAGAGACCCATGTTTTACAGTAACCCTTAAAAACAACAGTCAAAATCATTTCCTTGGTATAGCCATTCATTTCTACTTTCTATTGTCTTGACCTTTAAGGCATAGGACAATAAATGAGAGGACTACTGGGCTGTAGATGGGAACTGATAGGAATGTTAGAGGTAAGTGAAAACAAATATTGTCGGCACCATTTTAATTGACATAAATGAAGGTTGTTCTGTATTAATACATGCTGTTTGACAACCAGGGAATGCCATCATTAATACATATACTAAACTATATGTGTATATTTGATTGCTGTTATTTATAATAAGGTAAAAGTTCTCAAGAATTTGAAATAAAGTGCAGATGTGATTATATTATAGCAGCAGATAGTAGCATAAAGTGCAAAATTTAAAATAGCAGCAAAAGATTATAAGGTGCAACTGTTGTTTAATCAATTACAGTAACTTTCATGAAACCATCATTTCATAAGAGGTACATCTACCATGGCAGTGATAAAATGGTGGCTGTTTATGGTGATGAAAGTTCATCATATGTCACTGTTGTGAGGAGGAAAAGGAACTTTCAACCTGGACACATGTCCCTCTCAGATGAGCCTCAACCCAAGAGACCCACGATCACAGATGATCTAGACATGGTGAAGAAAGTGAAGGCTCTTGTCCTTGAAGACAGATGAATAACCATTGAAGTGACCATGAAAGAAGTTGGTTTTAGTTGTGGAAGTGTGTCATCATGATGGGCTCCCCGCTTGCTAACCCCATTTCAGAAGAAAACTTGATGTGCACTTTCACAGCAGATGTTGGAGCAGGATGAAGAGAATTGTGAATGCTGGGTCTACCTGTATGACCTAGAGACAAAAGAAATGAGCAAGGAGTGGAAACACCCCCCCCCCCACTCTTCCTAAAAGGCTAAGGTGCAGAAATCTACAGGGAAGGTCATGCTGTCTGTTTTTTGGTACTGTCATAGTACAATCCTTGCCAATTCCCTTCCAAAGGGTCAGACCATCACCAGCGCTTACTACTGCACCCTTCTGCAGAAACTGTGAGATGCTGTGAAACAAAAGCAGCGAAGATAATTACACTTGTTCTCCCTTTACCTCTATGGCAGGAAACATAGCGGTCTGATCAGAACACATTGGAGTATCTGGAACAATGAAACGATCTCTGAATACTGTAATTGATGATTCTTCTATTTCTGGTACAACATTAATTTAATAAAAATACAGTAAGTGGTACTTTGTAATTTTACTTTGTAATTTTAAATATAGACAGCCATGATTGCTCAGTTCACTGGAATACTGGAACTGCAGATGTGATGTTATATAAATATAATAATAATAATAATAATAATATTAATAATAATAATAATAATAATAATAATAATAGAAAAAATGTGCTGTTGCTCATAGTAACGAAACATATTATGTTTATTTTTTTTAATTTAAAGACAAATATCTAATGGTTCTTCCCAGGATTACTAAGATGGAGTGTAGAGGGTTAAACAGAAACAGAAACAAAATATTAATGATTCATATAACATTGTAGCATTGTCACCTGGTTAGGTTTTATATTTAATCATCTTAATAATTGTCATAAGATCACTGCACATAGTGATACATTTATAGTCAGCTGTGTAAAATGAGAGTAAATAACTATAGGCTCCTGCTTTATATAAGGAGACCAGCCATATATATTAATATAAGGCTACAGATACAGATCAGAGAATCATCCCGTCCTGTTTGACAGAAGACAAGAGAATGGAAGCCAGATCAAAGTTGAAGCTTTACCATGTGCATGGGATGGATTCCAGGGACCACCTTAAATGTTACTTTGATTCAGAAAGTGTGTTCAGAGAAGAGGCAGTGGTGTTTATAATGGAGAAGCTGCACAGCACATTAGTAACAGGTTTGTATCCAGGATAAATTGTTGCATCAGATATATAACATGGTTATTTGGAGTATCAGAACAATTAAATGGGATACTTTATAGTGTACAGGCTGGGGTGTAGTGTAGGCAGAGTCAGTGGAGCTCTTGCTTGAGTTCTGACCGCTTGGGAGCACTAAGCGTGGCTGATATGCAGTTTTTCTTTTCTTTAAACATTTTAAATATAGACAGCCATGATCGCTCAGTTCACTGGTCGAAAAAATGGAACTGCAGCTGGGCAGGAATAGCACAGACTCTGTGCGCGAAGTAACGGAAGCAAACACTGAAGTGATGGTTCAACACTGCACCACTGAATGAGTCCAATAACCAGCCACACACTGGCAACAGTGAAGAAAAGAAGTCAAGGAGTAGAGCAGATCTGGTAAGAGCTGTAGAAAAGACAGACGGCCTCATTCAGAGTTGGCAATAGAGAGAGAGAGAGATAGCACTTAACTGTGTATCTGGACAAACCATGTTGCAATGCAAGTGGTGTAAATACATAATTTTTTTTGCATTTAAGTTAAATACTGGCTGTTTTTTTTTTAATTGTGTAATTTTTATTCAAAATTTCAAAACATTACACAAATATTACAATTTGAGCTATCTTATTCTACAGCTTACATTCAATAGAATATTACACATTATACTATCATTTGTGCATGTATAACATTACCACAATAATACATTACATTAGTTCCCCATATATCACATACACATATATTGTCAGATAAACCTTTGTTATTGCAATACTAATTTTAATCTCCATCAATCTCATACATATCCCCTAAACATAGATTATATTAAAAAAAAAAAAAGAAAAAGAGAGAAAGAAAAAAAAACATAATAACTAATCTAAACAAAACCCTATTTTGATGTAATGTACTGCCCATACCACATATCAACAACTGAATCATATATATTTTATCAGTAGTCATCAGTCTAACTCAATATGACCCCTTTAAGTTAACGGACCTCCAGACATTCATATAATCTGGATTGTATCCATTTATACCAAATCTTATCAAATTTAGTCTCAGACCTACATGTTATATGCATATATTTTTCATGTGACACAGGGGAATTAACCAGCGCCTTCCAGGATCCAAAGTCAGGCCCTTCTTGAGCCAACCATGATCTAGCAATAATGACCTTGGCCAAGGTACATAGATTAACAACCAGTTGTGTAGTATATCTATCTAACACTTCAGGAGATATTATTCCAAGGACACGGGCACTTGGAGTTAGTACAGAGATAGGTATAGCCATATCAGCTATAGTTTGAATAACCCTAACCCAAAATATTTGCACCACAGTGCACTCCCACACCAAATGCCAATGTACCTCTATCTACCACACACTTTGGACATGTGTCTGATGCTCTCCCAGCAAATTGCATAAGTTTGACAGGTGTGAGATATGTCCTGTGTAGAATAAAAATCTGTATATGCTGGAACCTAATCGAAGCAGTGGAGCATCTAGGAGATTCCATAGCAATGTTCCAGGCCTCCTCACCCAAGGGACCTATATCAGCCATCCCCCGTTCCCGAAGGCCAGGAAGACCAGAGCAGAGATGAGCGGATAGCAAAAAGGAGTATAAACCAGATATGGTTCTACTCGACCCTATAGCCAATAATAACTTTTTAAGGGGAGAATCCTCAATAATTGGTGGGGAATTGGGGAACTGGGTGCTCAGGGAATGACTCAACTAGAGATAACAGTAAAAATATGTATTCAGGCGGTTACATTTGTTTTTCAACTGTGCGAAGGCCCTAAGCACACCACTCTCATATAGTTGACCAATAGATATAAGGCACCTGGAGCCCCATACTCCATCTGCCTGAATAAAAGACAACTCAGATAACGCTCTAGAATTCCATAATGTGGTGTACGGGTCTATCCCCTGATATTTAATTAATTTAGCAACCATCTGCCAATTTTTATTAGCCTGATAGAACAGGGGGGATCCTGAATGTTGCTCATTTCCACCAACAGAGCCTGTCTAGGAGTATGACCTGGGGATGACTGAGACACCAGCATACAGACTAACTCATCTGTATGTTCATGCTGTATCCACTGATGCAAATGTGCCAACTGCGATGCAAAATAATACATCCGAAAGTGAGGAAGGGCAAACCCCCCCACACTCCTGGATCTAATAAGATTATTCAGTTGGATCCCTGGGCGTTTATTCATCCAGACCAGAGAGGACAACATACTATTTAATTTCTGAATATAGATAACGGTATATAAACTGGGGAATGTTGGAAAACATACAAAAATTTAGGTTGAACAACCATTTTGACTAAATTAACTCTACCAGTCAAAGTCAGGGGCAGTTTAGTCCAAACGCGAGATTTTCCCCGAAGATATTCAAACAATGGTTGAATATTTAGAGGAACATAGTCACATGGGTTGTTAGTGACCCATATTCCCAGGTATTTGAAACTATCAACCCATTTCAGGGGAAGAGAACTATCAGGGGAAGTGGGGCACGACCCACAAAGCGGCATGATATGGGATTTCCCCCAATTAATCTTTAGTCCAGAGTTTATACCAAAAGTTGTAATGACCCCAAGAACCACCAGCATGGAAGCATTATAATCAGCCTAAAAGAGCAAGAGGTCATCAGCATACAAAGCAATAATGGCTGATTTAACATGTAACCCACAAATACTGCACAGCTTTATTATTACTTTACAATTTGCATGTCAGCTTGGATACGTCCTCCCAAATCTAAATCTCTCTGCACATTTTAAATCTGCCCCACCTGCAGTGCAGCATGGTTTCACCAAGATGATCAGTTGAGAGAGATATCTCTCTCTATTCCCAACTCTGAATCAGGACCAGAGTGTGTAGAGCATCCAGAAAGGTAAGTGTGTTTGTGTGTGTTTGTATTTGTGTGTCTATGTGTTCTTATTTGTGTGTGTGTTTGAAGGAGGGGTGCACAGCATTGCTACCAGGGCATTAATGATCTTCTTTCCATGGGTGTCTAGATCCATGGAGTCAGTGCTCAGGTCTATGTTACTGAGTGAGACCTGGTCTCAGTCTGTCTGTACCCTCACACCCCAATTCCTCAGCTTTAAAATATTTTTTCCAAATAGAGTCTGCAGTAGCCTCTGTCTAACAGAATAATACTGTTATCTCATGGCCTCTCTCCCTTAGGTCAGTTTCCAAAAGTGCATCATCAGGTACCGGAACCACCATCTCACCTGTCCCTTATACCTCGCCATATGCATGCACAGGCTCAAGGAAAAGGATGTACAAACAACCCCACACCCCTGTGTCATAGGTCCCCCTGAAACATACACTATCTGCCCTAATCATACCCTGGTGACATACACTACCCACCCTACCCTATGGTACCAGTGATATCCACCCTACCATATGATACCAGTGACATACACTACCCACCCTACCCTATGGTACCAGTGATATACACTATACACCCTACCCTATGATACCAGTGACATACACTACCCATCCTACCCTATGGTACCAGTGACATACACTATCCACCCTACCCTATGGTACCAGTGACATACACTCCCCACCCTACCCTATGGTATCAGCGACATCGCAAACCCCTGGGAGCTTCCTGCTCTGATCGAGCAGGAAGCTCCCCACTGACATCACTGCTGAGGTCAGTGCAGCCACCCACAAAACGGCAGACATTCCGGTTGTGAGCGCTCAGCGCTTGCGACCGGGTCTGAATGGGACCCAATGTCTCATGTATACCATGTGCCTATTACAGTCACACAGCTGTAGGAAATTCATTAACTCTGGGATTGGCAGTCATTTATTTCATTGGCATAGATGAAGGTATCCAGGATTGTGCCAGGAAACATACACCATGAAATCTCTATCAGTATATGACCAATGCTGGGACTCACATTATCTATCTTTGCTGCTAACTCGCTGTAACTATATATAATGTTAAAATTCTTCATATCTGAATCTTCCCTGCAGGTCGTATTAAAGGGGAAACATGTACTAAAATTAAGAGAGTCCTGTATTATGGAACTCAACAAATGGGTGAACACCCACACTGGGGCTTTTGATTGGACTCATGCATCTAAGATTGTTACCAACCTGGGAGGCATCAGGTAAAATGTGATTCTAAACATAGGAGTACATAAAGGTTTTTTCTCTGATGTTTCTTGTATGACACGCCAATGTCCATCAGTTTGATGAAGCAGAAAATGTGACTTTTCGGAGAAGGCAACACTTCCACAATTAGCGGAGGTCAAATTCCGATAGAGGCATGAAAATTGACGGCTTTTCCACCGATGCACCTTCGTTAGCATAGGTGCAGTGACCATTGATTTGCTTCAGAGCCCCATACACAGCAGCGTTCGCTGATCTGTCATTTTAGGCACACGTCTTGTGGCCCCCAAGTTCATTTTGATGGTGAGCTGATCCACTGTAGCATGTCTGTCGGCTTTTACGCACCTTTGTAGCTGACGTTCACCTCTCACATCAATGGTACGTGGTTTACTACAGTTTCTACATTGGTTATTCACAATGGTGCCATTTGTCCAGTCACAACACACCTTCACCACAGCAGTGTGCGAACAGTTTACAAACTGCACTGTTTCAGAAATACTGCCAGCCTTGGCCAGAAAGCCAAGAATCATCCCTTTTTGCAACTCGGATAAATCGCTCTTTTACCCATGACAGCAATGAGTGATATGCGTGCAGACGGCCTATCACACACCTTATATATCCACCAAGCCAACACACGGCACGTGATGTACTTCGTGGACTACACGCTGCCAAAATGTAGGAGGTGGTCATAATAATGTGACTCAACTGTGTATCTATAGCATTTTTTTATATATAACCAGTGGGGGAAATAAGTATTTGCATTGAAAGTAATTGCAGGTTTACGTAAAGGAACAAAAAAAATCTCAATGATACCTAGCCTGTTAGATTGCACTGCAGTGTGTGTGTGCAGTGTGTGTGTGCAGTGTGTGAGTGTGCAGTGTGTTAGTGTGCACACATACACTGACAACAGTGAAAAGTGACAATGATGCCTGCAGTCACACTACACAGACACCTTCTCCTGTCTCCACTCTCCAGATCTATTAAACTCTTTTGACCTAATTCTAACTCTTCCTAACCTAATGCTGCTAATGGCACCTTAATGTCCTGATGGATTACTAAAGTATTTTTTATTGTTATACAGTGTCTCACTAGTCCACCCCACACTCCCACACCCTCTTCCTCCAGTCTCCTGTGTGTGAAATGGCACTCAATAACAAGGGAGGGACTTTTATATGTAATCCAAAACACACAATATCTGATGTTGGGAAGATTACATTTTGCCTTGTTTTGAGATCCAACCATGGTGAGAAGACCTGAGCCAGGACTCGGATACCCGTTTTTTCCCTAAGTTTAGGTGTATTCAGTTTCTAGGAAACAAAACCCACAAATCTCTACTTAGAATGATCTGTAAGCTGTGCATCTAAACCAGATGAGAATCTCTACAGCAAAGTCAAGTGCCACTACTGGCCCCCCACAAGAGAAGACAACTCTCCCAGATTGACCACTGCCCCCCCATGTCCCCATGCCTCTTATTCCTGGTCACACCCACCTATCTAGTGAAAATAGGTGGCCCAGGGGACTGGTGATGCGATTCGCACTGAATTGCATCATCGTAGCACCACCCCCCGCCTTATAATGCCAGTAATATCAGCCTTGTAAAGAGGGGCAGATCTACAATGGCGCTGGCAAGCCCCCTGTTACACCAACCTGGCTGCCTCCACCCAAGAGGGGCAGCCAGAAAGTCAGTAAGTATGCTCTATAGCCACAGAACATTTGACCATTAGTCCTGGGAAGTGTTATGTGATTCCCAGGACAGTCACACTTCCCAGGATTAGAGCATACCTGTGTCCTGGAAAACATGACCATCAAACACATTATACTGATTCCCACTTTGCCTTATTGGCTTATCAATTTATGGAACCAGATAACATCTTAGTGCTATGAGGCTTGTTATATTATTGTTCTATTGTTGTTTTGATGAAATTACAATAAAGGATGTTTAGGAAACTTGTTTACAGGTATTTGTAGAACAACTGTTTCTGTACTTCATAACAACCACCAGATTATATTTTCTAATTCCAAGACAAATTTTTACAGGGCCCTTGCAAGCTTACTATGGGTGACTGCAAAGAGATAAACATGAACAGAACATTACAAAAAGAAAATACTGATAATTAATTTATCTCTTAGGTGACACCTAAACAACATGAGCACATGACTTGGCAGTAAACATAACTACTGTTCACATCATGTCAGTGTGTTATAAATGCATGCACATTGTAATGATTTTCATGAATGGTATGAAATTACATTAAATAAGGCTGAAAATAGATTAAATGCGATTAAATGTTTGAATCCATGGAAACATGGAAGCATACGCTCGCAGATACAACAATTGCACCCCCACCATACAGCCTTGCAGCGTTAGCACCACCGCATAGGTACTCCTTGCAATATGAAAACACAACTTTCAATTAAATACCTGATAACTCCTCAGAAGTTGCAGACATTGCCATACCAATAGAAACCCCTAGACAAACAATGTCACCCATATCTGACTCTTCTTCTAACTGTCTGTCCGAAGAAATTTACGAAATAATTCCAAATGGACCAGCCTCTCCACTAATATTGGTGTCCATTGTGTTTCCTCCATCTGTTATGGTCCCACAATATAACAAAGTAAGAAAGCACAGGAACAGAACAAAAAGGGACAAAGGGCACACCTGGGACTCCTTAAAATCAGAAACCAAGAAAGCATGCCACTGCTGCTACAGCTTACAGGGTCTAGTGTTCTGTACCCACAGATACCACTAATCTTCATTTATTGCCCCTTAAAACTATGTTTCTTCTGGAACTGGAAGATCCAAGCTGCACTGTGGATATGGATATTGCTCAGTTAAATATTATTTTCTCACAAATAGTTGACTGGCAGAAACTAATTACCATTATGCAAACAAACCAGGAATCATTAAGAGATATTGCAAAAAAGGTGTACCAGAGATGAAATATTTTTTCTGGCATACAAGATGTAGACACAAGTGACACACATACTGCGGTGGCTGCAAGTATATTAGTTAAGGATCTCTTAGATTCTATTGAAACCAGATTGTGAAAACAACTCCCTAGCTGGAGAATAGACTGTACAGAATTTAATTGAAAGGGTTGTACAATATGATTATAATATTCTCAAACACAAAACCACTCAACAAAGTCGCTTGCAGCTGAACATCTTGCATTTACAACAAGCACAGTTACAAAACCATAGACCAGACCCGCTACAGGGAGCCCATACCAATATGGACTCCACCAACCGTCTATCTCCAGCTCATCAAAATTCCTCCCCTCCTGCCAGTGCAATACCTACAGTCATCTGCCATAAATGTGGAAAATGAGGCCACATCGGCAAATATTGTAGGGTGCCACCAAAAGACAGACAGATATTCCAAGGACCTTTCCATCAGCAATTTCACAAAATTCCATTCTAGATTCCTAGAATGGACTCTATGCCCTTATTTCGCCCGTCCATGAATGACCAGGGTCAATGAAGCCTTGGCCGTCTACACGGGAGTCAGGGTTCTCCTTGACATGTGAATAAGAACTATGGGCCTGATCAACCCAATACCGTTCTCTTTTTACATCTCATGAATAACTCGAACATACACAAAAACGTTACACAATTGGTAAAAATAATTGTTTATTTTTTCTTTGCAATGATATTAACAGCATAAACTAAATTTAACACATATGTTTCCAAATTCAGTATGATGCAATACTTTTAAACAATATTTGTAAGGATTTGTGTTTGTTTTTCTGAGCATGTACTAAAGTACATGTAAGTTGATTATTGATTTTTCGATTTTTATTTTTTAACAGTAGAATTCTGCAGTATAAAAATATCAGCATTTATATTTACTTATGTTAAAGGTACCTCTACTCATAAGTGCAATTGCATAACTTCATAGAAAACTCATTGAAAAAAAATGTCTCTAACCTTGTAGCTTTTTCTCCCTATGATGGAATAATCAGACACCTCCGTTACTTCGGAAAAATTAACACCTCCGTTACTTCACACGCAGAGGAAAAATGAACTTTCACTTTAGATTTTTTTCCCTTTCTAACAGTCTGTGGTGTCACATCTTGCAAGTGAAGGTAACAGCCTGCTCAGGCCATTAATCATATTTTTATTTAAACATTTTTCCAGTATGTGTACAGGACAGAATTACTTGGTGTGTGGATATAAAATGAATGCAATTCTTCAGCTTGTATGTGACAGTGAGAGTGTGTGTGCACCTGATTAGTCTACTCACAACATTTTTTATCAAGATTAGTTTGTGTAAAAGGAATGTGATTAATTTTTTTTTTTTGCATCTTTCACCTTTTTTTGAGAGCCTCAAACCCTACAGACATTTCATACATGATATTTTATGTTATAGGTCACACTAATGTTTTCATTTTATTCTTAACAATTTTATATTGCTGTGTAGTTAGGAATATTAATATATTATTATCATTAGTGGAAAAAAAGAAAATAGTTTATATCAATTTTCACTATTTTTATTACAAATTTGTTTAACCAGTCACTACCAAAATATTTTAGATAGCTGTGAGTCTAAAAATAACTTATCATTTGGGCGTCAAATTCTGTTATGTTTTCATATGATAAATAGTACTATATCTAAACTTTCATGATGGTTTCAAGTTTCAGAATTACATTTGCTAACTTTGCAGTTTCCCATACTTATTGTGTTATATTGTTCTATACATCCACAGAGTATTTCATTTTCATCAATGAAAATACGATTAGACTTTTCAGTTATACATTACTAGTTAAAAGTGATAATGCAGAAGTTTTCCTGAAGAAAAAAAAGTTTTGTTAGTATATTAAATATTACAATATTTTATAAATTACAATGCTGTAAGTAGGTAGTATAAATAGTTTGGTGATCAGTTACACCAGCCATCAAGATGTCTGTGGGAAATAACACTGACATCAACTATTCAAAATTAGGGAAAAAATATATAATTTTAACTGCCAAAAAGAAAAAAATACTATAATACTATAAGACCTTATACACTTATGTATCAAATAATGCTACAAATATATAGGTTCAATGGAAGAATTTTAATTTTAATATCTAAACTGTTAAATGTGTCTGTACAGCCACACACTAGGGGAGAAAGATAGATAACACTCTGAGATTGATAGTACAGATAGATAACACTCTGAGATCGATAGTACAGATAGATAACACTCTGAGATAGATAGCATACATAGATAACACTCTGAGATAGATAATACAGATAGATAACACTCTGAGATAGATAGTACAGATAGATAACACTCTGAGATAGATAGTACAGATAGATAACACTATGATATGGATAGCACACATATATAAAACTCTAAGATGTATAGTACATATAGATAACACTTTGAGATGGATAGTACAGATAGATAACATTCTAATAAAGATAGTACATATAAAAAAACACTCTAACATGGATAGTACAGATATATAACACTCTGAGGTAGATAGTACACATAGATAATACTCTGAGATAGATAGTACAGATAGATAACACTCTGAGATACTGTAGATAGTACAGATAGATAACACTCTGAGATGGACAGTACAGATAGATAACACTCTGAGATGGATAGTACAGATAGATAACACTCTAAGATAGAGAGTACATATAAAAAAACACTCTAAGATGGATAGTACAGATAGATAACACTCTGAGGTAGATAGTACACATAGATAATACTCTGAGATAGATAGTACAGATAGATAACACTCTGGGATGGAAAGTACACATAGATAACACTCTGAGATAGAGAGTACAGACAGATAACACTCTGAGGTAGCTAGTTCACATAGATAATATTCTGAGATGGATAGTACAGATAGATAACACTCTGAGATGGATAGTACATTTAGATATTACTCTGGGATGGAAAGTACACAAAGATAACACTCTGAGATAGATAGAATAGATACATAACACTCTGAGATGGATAGTACAGATAGATAACACTCTAAGATGGATAGTACAGATAGATAACACTCTGAGATGGATAGTACAGATATATAACACTCTGAGATGGATAGTACAGATAGATAACACTCTGAGATAGTTAGTACACAGGGCCAGATTAAGGTCTGTGGGGGCCCTGGGCAACAAACTTATGGGGGCCCCTCTATACCACCGTCCCTTGTAGAAATACCCCTTATGCAGTGCCCCCAGTAGTGGTCCCCCTATGCAGTGCCCCCAGTAGTGCCTCCATACCCAATAGTGCCCCAGACCCAGTAGTGTCCCCCCCTGTAAAGTGCCCCTTATATAATGCCCCAGTAGTGGTCCCTATACAGTGCCCCAAGTAGTTCCTCCATACCCAATAGTGGTCCCCCCTATGCAGTGCCCCTTATATAACTCCCCAGAAGTGATCCCCCTATACAGTGCCTCAGTAGTGCCCCTTATATAGTGTTCCCAGACCCAGTAGTGGTCCTCCCTATGCAGTGCCCCTTATATAATGCCCCAGTAGTGGTCCCCCTATACAGTGCCCCCATTATTGCACCTTATATAGTGCTCCCAGACCCAGTAGTGTCCCCCCTATACAGTGCCCCTTATATAATGCCACAGTAGTGGTCCCCCTATACAGTGCCCCCAGTAGTGCCCCCATACCCAATAGTGGTCCCCTCTGTTCAGTGCCCCTTATATAACTCCCCAGAAGTGGTCCCCCTATACCTTGTCATCAGTAGTGCCCCTTATATAGTAACCCCAGACCCAGTAGTGGTCCCTCCCATGCAGTGCCCCTTATATAGTGCCCCCAGTAGTCCCCCCTTATGCATTGCCCCCAGAAGTAGTCCCCACATTCACTGCCCCCAGGAGTAGCCCACCCTTATTCAGTGCCACCAGTAGTTGTACTATGCATTGTAGTGCCCCCATGAAGCAGCCCCCCTATGTAGTGCCCCTTACACACACAAAAAAAACCCACAACTTACCTGAAAACCCTCTCCTGACACGACCGCCACTGTCTGCTCTGGCTACTCTTCTCCTGCAGTATGGGAGAGACGTCAGCATCATGACTTCACTCCCATCATCACCCGGGGGGAGTCGGAAGATGGAGCTCATAAGTGAGCTCCACCCGGCTCCCTCTGTTGAAGCAGCAGCCAATGAGAGTCTGTGTGACTCTCATCAGCTGCTGTAACAAACACACAGCTGCAGCTGGCTCACTGCGAGATCTACACTACACTAGCAGTGGGAACACTTAGCGGCAGGTGAAGACACTGGCTGCACCATTGCTAGTGGAGGCCCCTCTGTGTGAGGGGCCCAGGGATGACCGCCCCTGTCACTCCCCCTTAATCCAGCCCTCATAGTACAGACAGATAAGACTCTGAGATAGATACTACAGATAGATAACACTCTGTGATACATAGTACAGATAGGTAACACTCTGAGAAAGATAGCACAGATAGATAATACTCTGAGATGGATAGTACAGATAGATAATACTCTGATATGGACAGTACAGATAGATAACACTCTGAGAAAGATAGCACAGATAGATAACACTCTGATATGGATAGTATAGATAGATACCACTCTGAGAATGGTAGTACAGATAGATAACACTCTGAGATAGATAGTACAGATAGATAACACTCTGATATGGATAGTACAGATAGATAACACTCTGAGATAGATAGTACAGATAGAAAACACTCTGAGATGGATAGTACAGATAGATAACACTCTGATATGGATAGTACAGATAGATAACACTCTGAGATAGATATTATAGCTAGATACCAAACTGAGATGGATAGTACATATAGAGAACACTTTGAGATGGATAGTACAGATAGATAACACTCTGAGACAGATGGTACATATAGATAACACTCTGAGAATGGTAGTACCTATAGATATCACTCTAAGAAAGGTAGTACAGACAGATAACACTCTGAGATTGATAATATAGATAGATAAAACTCTTAGATGTATAGTACAGACAGATGACACTCTGAGATAGATAGTACATATAGATATCACTCTGACATAGAGAGTACAGATAGATATCACTCTAAGAAAGGTATTACAGATAGATAACACTCTGAGATGGATACTATAGATAGATACCACTCTGTGATGGATAGTACAGACAGATAACACTCTGAAATAGAAAGTACAGATAGGTAACACTCTGAGATAGATAGTACATATAGATAACACTCTGAGATAGAGAGTAAAGATAGATAACACTCTGAGATGGATAGTACAGATAGATAACACTCTGAGATGGATAGTATAGATAGCTAACACTCTAAGAAAAGTAGTACAGATAGATAACACTCTGAGATGGATACTATAGATAGATACCACTCTGAGATGAATAGTACAGACAGATAACACTCTGAAATAGATAGTACAGATAGGTAACACTCTGAGATAGATAGTACATATAGATAACACTCTGAGATAGAGAGTACAGATAGATAACACTCTGAGATGGATAGTACAGATAGATAACACTCTGAGATGGATAGTATAGATAGCTAACACTCTAAGATGGATAGTACAGATAGAGAACACTCTGAGATGGATAGTACAGATAGATAACACTCTGAGAATGGTAGTACCGATAGATATCACTCTCAGAAAGGTAGTACAGATATATATTACTCTGAGATGGATACTATAGATAGATAACACTCTGAGACAGATAGTACAGAGAGAGAACATTCTGAGATGGATAGTACATTTAGATAACACTCTGAGATGGATAGTACAGATAGATAACACTCTGAGATGGATAGTACAGATAGATAACACTCTGAGGGGCCTATTTATCATACCTAAACTTTCTCTGGAGGTAATTAGGTTTAGAACTCGCATGGAGTTCTACCTAAGTACCTGAGGAATTCATCATTCCTCCTCTCCATAACTATCTTTTTCGAAAAGCTGTCATTTTTGCGATGACAGCTTTTCAGGAAATAGATAGTTGTCCCTATCTACACTAATTTACTGCAGCTGGAATCTGTGCTGCTCATGCACTGTTACATTCAGAAAACCAGCACATGCGTAGCAATACCTACAGCTGTGGTAATTTTGTGTCCCCCCCTCAACCTCCACCTCCCCCCTCTGCTCACCTCCCCCCATCCCTGCACTTACTTGGCCACTTCAGTGCCTCTGGCTCCGGTGGCAGTGCTGACACGTGTTCTCCCAGCTGACCATAGTAGTTTTGAAATAAAAAAGTTTATTTTTCTAAACTTTATTGTGTTTTGCTGGGAGAACACTTGTCAGACCAGCCTCCGGAGCCAGAGGATGAACTAGAGCGCTAGAGGGAGATGCTGGGGGACCTGTCCATACTGATACATGTGTTACCTGCTATTCGCAACCTCACAGTGGCGTATAGTAACTCAATCAAATTCTGAGAATACATAATTTTCAGAATTTGATGAATACAATAATTTCCATATCCCCATGCTAATGTATGGGGTTTGTGGAAATTAACACAGGGGGACTTAGCAATGAGATATCAGTGTTATCTCCTGTGTTAAGTCTCTCCATAAATACTAAAATAACATTAATTAAGAAAAATTGCCTTAAAAAATTTATTTTAGTGTTGATTAATAGGCCCCTCAGACAGATAGCATAGATAGATAACACTCTGAGATAGATAGTATAGATAGATAACACTCTGAGACAGATACAGTAGTACAGATAGATAACACTCTGAGATAGATAGTACAGAGAGATAACACTCTGAGACAAATAGTACAGATAGATAACACTCTGAGATGGATAGTGCAGATAGATAACACTCTGAGATGGATAGTACAGATATATAGCACTCTGAGATAGATAGTACAGATAGATAAGACTCTGAGATGGATAGTATAGATAGATAATTTTCTGAGATAGAGAGTATAGGTAGATACCACACTGAGATGGATAGTATAGATAGAGAACACTCTGAGATTGAGAGTACAGATAGATAACACTCTGAGAATGGTAGTACCAATAGATATCACTCTAAGAAAGGTAGTACAGATAGATAACACTCTGAGATGGATACTTTAGATAGATAACACTCTGAGACAGAAAGTACAGATAGAGAACATTCTGAGATGGATAGTACATTTAGATAACACTCTGAGACAGATGGTACAGATAGATAACACTCTGAGAATGGTAGTACTCATAGATATCACTCTAAGTAAGGTAGTGCAGATAGATAACACTCTGAGACAGATAGTATATATAGATAACACTCTGAGATGAATAGTACAGATAGATAACACTTTGAGATGGATAGTACAGATAGATAACACTATTACTTACATGAAACCCCTCTCCTGACACGACCGCCGCTGTCCCCTCCGGCTCCTCTTCTCCTGCAGTATGGGAGAGACGTCAGCATCATGACTTCACTCCCATCATCACCCCGGAGGGAGCCGGAAGATGGAGCTCATAAGTGAGCTCCACCCGGCTTCATCTGTTGAAGCATCAGCCAATGAGAGTCTGTGTGACTCTCATCAGCTGTTGTAACAAACACACAGCTGCCGCTGGCTCACTGTGCAGTCTACACTACACTAGCAGTGAGAACACTTAGCGGCAGGTGAAAACACCGGCTGCACCGTTGCTAGTGGGGGCCCCTCTGTGTGAGGGGCCCAGGGATGACCGCCCCTGTCACTCCCCCTTAATCCAGCCCTCATAGTACAGATAGATAAGACTCTGAGATAGATACTACAGATAGATAACACTCTGTGATACATAGTACAGATAGGTAACACTCTGAGAAAGATAGCACAGATAGATAATACTCTGATATGGATAGTACAGATAGATAACACTCTGCGATATATAGTACAAACAGATAACACTCTGAAATAGATAGTGCAGATAGATAACACTCTGAGATAGATAGTACATATAGATAACACTCTGAGATAGAGAGTACAGATAGATAACACTCTGAGATGGATAGGATAGATAGATGACACTCTGAGATGGATAGTACAAATAGATAGCACTCTGAGACAGATAGCACAGATAGATAACACTCTGAGATAGATAGTACAGATAGATAACACTCTGAGACAGATAGTACAGATAGATAACACTCTGAGATGGATAGTACAGATAGATAACACTCTGAGATGGATAGTACAGATAGATAGTACTCTGAGATAGATAGTACAGATAGATAACACTCTGAGATGGATAGTATAGATAGATAACACTTGAGATAGATTGTACAGATAGATAACACTCTGAGACAGATAGTACAGATAGATAACACTCTGAGACAGATAGTACAGATAGATAATACTCTAACACTCTTGGCTAAAGAAATTTCTGCATATAAAAATATAAACCTGTAATACATTTGCTTGTTTATACAAAATTGAAATAATAATATTCTAAGGTTGTGCCTCACAGGAATGGCCCAGGTAGAGAGAAAAAGAATGTTTATAGCAAACTATTTTTTTATTACCAACACAAGCTGGAACGATAGCACATTGAAAGAGCTATGTTATGGAGATATTTGCAGAACAATTGGATACTGCTGTTATGCTCAGAATTAAACTCATATCCCTCCACAACACTGTTTTTTTATCAAGAGATTGCAGGTTTACTTTTTACAAATACCAAAGGCAGGAGATATGCAAAATGTGTTAACAATAAATACATTTGTTTTCAAGTAATGCTAAATATTTATTTAGGGGCTTTGTGTATTGGTAATGTATCAGAATTTGTAGCAAAGATATTGCTTCAATACTATTTCTAAGTATGGTATCTCACAGATGTTAGAAAGTGGTAGAGGTACTCATTTCATAGGGAAAGTGATTTTACTTAATACAAACAGAAATTTAGCAAAACATTTGAGAAAATATATTTTTAAGAAGGTTTCACATCCAAGAATGTGGTGGCCAAAGGAACTGCTAATGGACTTATATTATTTGTGTGTCAACTCCAAACTCTACTTAATTTTTTCTCATGAAGAATGTTTTTTGGAGAGCTTTGATTCTAAAAGACTTAAACTTACTCTCTTCACAGAAGACCAGGACCAAGCCAGTGTTGGACTGGTGCTTGAAGGGCCCACCGGGAAAATGCAGTGGTAGGGGCATGCTTAATGGGTCATCCACCAGAGAGGGTGCAGCCAGCCACCACAAACACTTGACTAACCATTAATCAAATCTTTGTGTACAACAGTTTATAGAGAAGGGAACCAAGCCCCAATGTTGATCAGAGGTTCTGCTCATCCAGGTAATTGATCATTTAATAGAGTAGCAATGTATACTTTGTGGTCTGAAACCTGACACCTAGAGGAGGGTGAGCCCACAGGCAGTAGAGCCCGCTGGGGATTTCCCCTGTAGCCCTGTAGGCCAGTCCAACCCTGGATCAGATCTCATGGACCAGCAGCCAATCAGCAGGTTCCTATTGGCTCACGACTGGTACCTGATTAAAAATGACATTTGTGCTGTTCCTCAAGAGCTGCATGCAGGTATTGGTGGCCACAGTGCTGGCAACAGAAATCTTGGGGCCTGGTACACTGATTTCACTGGGGCCCCACCTTCTCACCACTGTCTCTTTTCCAGCACATCCCTCCCCTGCATGTGTGATTTGTAATGCATGATAATATTAACTGAAATATATCCCAGCCTTTATATAAAATATGACTTACCACACCATCTCTCTGTCACTCATGATGCAGGCTGTGGTTCTTGTCTGTTGTCTCTTGCAAGGCCTTTTTGATGACAGTGCTGTGGATGCCACAGGTCTAGGAGGGATGGTTTATTCAGCCAGCCATCCTCAGTCCTCAGCCTCTCATCACTTGCCTCAGCCCAGAAGCCCCTTATCACCTTTCTCTGTCCCCAGCCCCCATCAACTTCCTGTGCCCCAACACCCATCACATTCCTCTGCCACCTTCACCTTCCTCCATCCCCAGCCTCTATCACCTTCCTCTGCCACCTTCACCTTCCTCCATTCCCAGCCTCCATCACCTTCTTCTGTCACTTTCACCTTCCTCCATCCCCAAACCCTATCACCTTCCTCTGCCTCAGCACACATCACATCCACTGCCCTCACCACCATTATCTTCCTCTGCCACCTTCACCTTCTTCCATCCACAGCCCCCATCAAATTCCTCTGCCACCTTCACCTTCCTCCATCCCCGGCCCTCATTACCTTCCTCTGCCCCCAGCCCCCATCACTTCTTCTGCCCTCACCACCATTACCTTCCTCTGCCACCTTCACCTTCATCCATCCCCAGCCCCAATCACCTTCCTCTGCCACCTTCACATTCCTACATTTCCAGCCTCCATCACCTTCCTCTGCCACCTTCACCTTCCTCCATCCCCAGCCCACATCACCTTCCTCTGCCTCCAGCCCCCATCACTTCCTCTGCCCGCACCACCATTACCTTCCTCTGCCACCTTCAACTTCCTCAATCCCCAGCCCCATCACCTTCCTCTGCCCACCAACCCCCATCAATTCCTCTACCCTCACCACCATTACCTTCCTCTGCCATCTTCACTTTCCTCATCTCCAGCCTCCATCACCTTCCTCTGCCACCTTCACCTTCCTCTATCCCCAGCCCCCTTCACCTTCATCTATCCCCAGCCCCCTTCACATACCTCTATCCCCAGCCCCCTTCACCTTCCTCTGCACATGGCCCCCTTCACCTTTCTCTGCCCTCTTTACCAGCCTCCATCCCCAGCACCATCACCTTCCTCTGCCCATAGCTCCCTTCATCTTTCTCTGCTTGTTCACCTTCCTGCATCCCCAGCAGCACCATCAACTTCCTCTGCCCCAGCCCTCATCACCTTCCTCTGCCCCACCACCTTCCTCTGCCCCCAGCCCCTATGTCTTATCCTCTATACCCTAACTCTTCACCAGAGCAGCATTATAGCCTGCCTGATGAACAGGGAAGACATGCGGTGATGTGAACTATGACACCACAAAACTGACATAAAGGTCATGCCTGGCATGGGATGCAGCTGAGACACCTGGAAGAGCCCATTCCTGCACGGACCAGGCTACAAGGGATCTTGGGCTGGGTGGTGGCTATGCATCCCAGCAGCAATGAGTCCATTGTCCACTGACCCGTTTTGTGCATGCTGGACCTCGGGATCATAGCAGGCGGACAACCTGCACCCTCTATAGTTGCGCCACTGAACAAAATATCTATTATGTCTTCACAAGCTTACTAAGATGGAGTGTAGAGGGTTAAACAGAAACAAAATATTGATGATTCATATCACATTCTAGCGCTGTGACATTATCACCTGGTTAGGACAAATATTTAATCATTAACAACTGTCATAAGATCTTGGCACATAGTGATACATTTATAGTCAGCTGTGTATGAGAACATTCTAATGAGAGTAAATAACTATACAGCATGTTCCTTCAATATATATAAAGAGACTGGCCATACAAATTCCTATAAGGCTACAGATACAGATCAGAGACTCATCCCGTCCTGTGTGACAGAAGCCAAGAGAATGGAAGCCAGACCCAATATAAAGCTTTATCATGTGCATGGGATGGATTCCAGGGACTATCTTCAATGTTACTATGATTCAGAAAGTGCATTCAGAGATGAGACAGTGGTGTTTATTATGGAGAAGCTGCACTGTGCATTAGTAACAGGTGTGTATTCATGATGAATTGTTGCCTCAGATAAATAGCATGGTTATTCTGAATAGCAAAAAATATAAATAAATAGTGTTAAATAAATGGGAGACTTATAGTGTGCAGGCAGGGGTGTAGTGTAGGTAGAGCCAGTGGAGCTCTTGCTCTGAGCTCTGACTCCGGCTGGGGGCACTAAGCATGGTGGATAGGCAGTATTTTTTTCCTTAAACGTTTTAAATATAGACAGCCATGGCAGCTCAGTCCACTGGTCCCATATGAAACTGCAGATGTGCAGAAATATCACAGGCATTGTGTGTGGAGTCATAGAAGAAAACACTGCAGTGATGGACCAATACTACACCACTGGAGAAGTCCACTAACCAACCACACAGAGGCAACCATGTAGAAAAGAATTCATGGAGCAGAGCTGGTAAGAGCTGTAGAAAAGATAAAAGGAGCAGAGCAACAAGAAAGATAGTGTGCGTGTGTGTGTTTGTTTGTGTGTGTATGTTGCTACCAGTTTATTAATGATCCTACCATGGGTACAGTGGCGGCTTCAGAGGTGGGGCTGCAGCACAGGCCAAAATTCAAGTAGGGGAACCACACCAACTGCCAGTGAGTTCTGGATGGTGATGTTTGGCTGCATTTGAAAAGGCAGTGTGCGTGACTCCCCTATTTGATTTTTGAACTGCACTGCAGCCCCACCTCTGGAGCCACCACTGCATGGGTGTATAGAATCATGAAGCCAGTGCTCAGGTCCATGTTACTGAAGTTAGACTTGGTCTCAGTCTGTCCATAGCCTCACACCCCAATTCCTCAGCTTTAAAATATATTTTTTTAAATAGAGCCTGTAGGTCCCCTTGAGACGTACACTATCTGCCCTAACCACACCCTTTCAACAGTCACTACCCACCCTATGCTATGTTACCAGTGACATACACTACAAACCCTGTACCTCTTGCCCCAGATGCATATACTACCCACCATAAAGCACAGCTCCAGGGACATACACTACACACCTGACCCCTTAGTCTCAAGATATACAGTAACCCCCTGGCCCAGGAATGTACACAACCAACTCTATCTCCTGGCCCCTTAGACATATAGTGCCTCCAGCTCTCTGTAATACACTACTCTCTATACTCCCGGTCTCTGGTTCATAAACTACCCACCATAGAGGCACCAGGGACATACTGTACACAACCGGCCCCACTTGCCCTACCCCAGGCCATAGATACATAAACTATCCATTCTACCTTCCTCAAACCAGGGACATACACTACTCACCCTATGCCCCAGGATCCAGGGACATACACAGTCCACTCTACCCACTGCCCTTTCCCCCAAACACCTTCATGGCTTCTATCTTTATTTTATTTGGAGGTGGTCTTGTATTTATCATGTTCTATTTTATTTCATAAACACAATACATTTTGTTTGTTTGTTTGATAATAAAATTAAATAATTTACTTTGTTTCATAATAGATACTGCCCTTCCTGTACACTTGCTGCATCTCAGCTCCATGTGCTGGCTATGCCCAGTCCCCAGACCTCACCTCTGCACTGCCGGATGGGTGTGCACCATAGCATGTGCCTGCTCTGGGCACTGCAGTTCCACACTACACCTTGGTGTATAGAGATACAGTAACTACATTGGTCCTCTGCTGTGCGTAATGGAAACAGGTGAAGCTTTCCCTGCTCACAGAGAGATGTTACTACAGATGTCACTTCCATCCATGGTGCTTTGTCTCAAAGGTGGAAGAGCACCAACCCACCAATCATTATATACACAGCACAGAAATGGCGGCAGACTCTGGAATCAAATAAATATATTCATTTTATTCAATCAGAGAATATTGAGGAATAATAACTAATGTTTCGTTTATATAGATACATAACATATATCACACAAATGCTATTTTGTTATATTCACTGTTTTGCCAAAACAATGTCTCATGTACAGTATACCATGTGTCTATTACTTCATTCACACAGCTGTGGGAAATGCATTACTTCTCAGATTGCCAGTAATTTATTTCATTGGCATAGATGAAGGCACCCAGGATTATACCAGGAAACATACACTATGAGATCTGTATCAGTATGTGACCAATGCTGGGACTCACATTATCTATCTTTGCCAATAACTCACTGTAACTATATAGAATGTTACATTTCTTCTTATCTGAATCTTCCCTGCAGGTCATGTTAAAGGAGAAACTTTGATTGACATGAGCATCGGATCCATCGTTCATCATCTTTTTGTTATCAGTGAATATTTTAAAGAGATCACTATACTAAAATTAAGAGAGTCCTGTATTATGGAACTCAACAAATGGGTGAACACCCGAACTGGGGCTTTCGATTGGACTCATGCATCTGATATTGTTACTGAATTGGGAGGCATCAGGTAAAATGTGATTCTAAATATAGACGAAAATAAAGGATGAGTCAACATTAAATTAAAATATTATAAATGTAACTTAAAGAATAACTGTATCAGTTTTGAATGGGATCAGAGTGTTAGGTGATAATAGTGAATATTTCCTAGTTGGTGGCTGCATTCCTCCCGATTTAACAGATCCAATGTTGCAAGCAGTCATCAAGTCATTAAATACTGTAGGATACCTTACACATAAAGAACACATTCCGTGTTCCAAGTAAAGTGTTTATGCTCTTTGAGATGATTGTTTTTTTTGGCTAAGGTATAAAAAAACTGAAGTGAAACACACAATTCTGCACTGTCCCTTGAACCTGCTGTATTATATGATGTAATGGGTTTATTATTTTAGTGTGGAAGAACAAGACAAGGAAGAAAAGGTGAAGGAAACCATTAAACGCATTGTGCAATTTGACCTCAGCAAAGAAAACCTCACGGATCCAGAAGTGTTACCACAAGCCGACTGTCTACTCACAATGGGAGTGTTGGATGTGGTTAGTCAGGACCAACAAGATTACATCAGAAACCTGAAGAAGATGTCAAAGCTACTTAAACCTGGGGGGAACTTAATTGTAATTGGGTGCTTAAATATCACATATTACACAGCTGGTAATGATAGGCTACATGCATTTAACTATAATGATACTTTTGTAAAAAAGACCCTCACCGATGAAGGATTTGAAATTGGTTCCTGTGAGTTACTTGATACAAAAATTGTGAGTGATCTCACAGATTATAAGCAAGTGATGGTCCTTACTGCTGTAAAAGGGAATACTTAGGATGTCTGAGTAGTGGCCATTGGCTGGATTAATGATTGATTCAAAAGCTTCTTAATAACTACTGATCTACCTTAGTTATTATTACCGTCTATAGCCCTCAGTTATTTACTAAATCTTACATACTATAAATCTCTTATCATGTGACATAGATAACATTTTTATAAATATATATTTCAGTAAATGTTAATTATGTTTCTTATAATTCAAAATCAATTGCTGAAATGGTTTGTTTTTGTGTTATTTATTTAAAGCAAGGAGTTGGGGCATATAATAGGAAGAAGTGCTTTTTAAACTAAACTAACCTACTGTAAAATGCTGTAGGTCCTGTGGCCGGGTAAGAGTCTCTCTGGTCTATACAGTAGTTCGAATGGACTAGTCGGGTGATACAAGTTTAAGGCAGAACTGTTAATCAATTCCAGGATTATGGCAGAAGAATTTCCTGTTGCTGAAAAAAAGTGCCAGTATTTAGGGCCTCGTTCAGAGATGGACACAAACCTATGGTGAGTGGTCTGCGCATGTGCAGAAAGGGTCCTTCCATCTCATGCACTGATCCTCCCAAGCTGCAGAATGAATTGCATGTTGCGATATTTGGGGGGAGGCACAGGGGAGTTCCTGGGCAGTGTTTCCGGAAACAGGTGCGCGTTGCACTCATTTTCTGGGAGGGACGAGGCCAGGGTCCTCATCGGTGGATGCAGATTTCCTGGCCTCGCAGCTACCAGGAAGTGAAACTAGTCAGATGTACCGGCCACTTGCCACTTATCTTGACGGATATTCTTTCAAGTCTGGGGTTCATCTATAACAAGCGGTTATTAATTTTCTGTATGCAGAGATAAAGTTCTCTTCACCACATCTGAGCTAGCGGCTAAAAACAAAGGCGGCCACGTGCTGACTGAATTATTGCCTTCCGGAACTGCGGAAGCTGGGAACATCAGGTTGCTTGTTTGCAAACCAGGACTCTCCATTCCATCTCTTAAAACACAGCTATTATACCAAAACCTCCAATGTTACAGACATTGGAGTGTGATCAATCAGGATTGAAAGACTTATTATATAAGTCAGGTGTAAACTGCGCTCTTGATATAAATATTTTTAAATAAGACTGATATATACATATTTATTAGGGATGTGCAGGCTCGGATAGGTTCGAATTTTCACGCCAAGTTCGGATTTTACCCACCAAAAATCAGGTCTCAGAAAGAGGCAAAATGTCATCTTTCATGGATAAATATCATCATTCCTGACAAAAGTCTATGGAAGATGATGTTTGTCCATGAAAGATGGCATTTTGCCTCTTTCTGAGACCCGATTTTTGGTGGGAAAAATCTGAACTTGGCGGGAAAATTCAAACCTATCCGAGCCTGCACATCCCTAATTTTTATACTGACTTTTCAGTAAATCATACATTTATACATGTTTTTCTATATATGCATGAACATTAGCGCAACATTATTGTCTAACTTACAGTAGCTTATGCTAACCAATAGATTTTCAGATCTATGCGAGAAAAAGGAGAGATAAACAGAGACAGAAAATGTGTGAAATTAAAGAAAAACTAGATTGAGAAAGATGGACAAGAGAGGAAACATACAAGAAAAGATAAGGATAATAAAGAAACGAAGAATAAGGTGAAGAGAGAAGAAGAAAATGACCCCCTCAAAATGAATAAACATGTAAAAATAATCTATACATATAAACATATAAACACACACACATATAATATATATATATATATATATATATATATATATATATATATATATATATGGCCCCATCGTATGCCACTTTATTTATGTATTATTTTGAAAAATAGCTGATTGGCAATTCACATTAGTTTTTATATCCGTTTCATTGACCAAATTTTTGTGGTATGGATGAGTAGTCAGATTGACCTTTTCACTTTTTTTAAAGAATTGAATATAATGAGTGAAGACATTAAGTTCATGCTAAATTTTAGTAATAAGGTTATTAGTTATCTAGATGTTAACATTGACATATCGGGTGGACTATATGAGACCACTGTATTTACAAAAATGACTGACAGGAACACACTGTTAGCTGCCAATAGCCACTGAAAAGGGGACTACCTTTCTCCCAAATGGTTCAGACAACCATAATTACTTCAGACAAAGAGAAATTACCCCTGGCTTTGAATAGCATGAGGGATAAATTTCTGCAATGTGGCTATGTTGCTGGAGAGGTCAAAGAGGCCATTGATAAATGTCTGAAACTGGACAGAGTGGACTTGCTAACTAAAGTGCATGATTTTTTCAACTACTTTTTCGATTGGATAACATATTGTCAAGATGTGGTCATGAAGCACTGGCATATCATACAGACAGATCCCATTTTGGGAAAAGTATGCCAAGAAAAGCCTTAATTTTGCTACAGATGCAGTAATAATATTAAAGTTGAGATCACCACCTCAGACATTCGGAGGAAACAAGCAGGTTGGCTAACTTTGAAGGAAGGATCGTATCGATGCTCTTGATGTAGAAATTACCGCTTTATGTTAACGGGCACAAAATTCACGGATAACAAGTCTGGCAGAGTTGCTAAAATTCCACATTGTCTTACCTGCGGAAGCAGATATGTTACGTACATCATTATGTGCATACGTCTATATATTGGGAAAACTATTAGAATGCTCAAAGAGTGAATTGCACTTCATAGAATATCGATTAAAAAAGCTTTTGATAAATTGGACTTTAATACTCCACCAGAGGTGAGACACTTTGTCCAAATGAAAAATAATATCCTGGATTTTTGCGTCATTCCGATTGATCATGTTACTCCTTTGAAACAAGGAAGCAATAGGGAGAAATTACTCTTGCAACATGAAGCACAGTGGATTTATGATTTAAAATCTATGACACAAAATGATTTATATGAAGAAGTGAATTTATCCTGTTTTCTTTAGATATTCAGAATCTCCCTCTCCAATTGATGACATTTTGCTTGATTTGATTTATTGTAACTTTAGATTTATTGTATTTTTACATTTATTGTAACTTCAGATGTTTTATTGTTTTAGGAACTATGGGTTAGATGTGTATGTATTTGGAACCTGTACTGCCCCAGGCAACAAGAAACAGTGTAATGAAAAAAGGCATATAAGAACAATGAATATACAATGGTATACAGGAAACCAAGCAATAGTGCATGACAAAGGTGTACTGCAAAAAATAAAATAAAAAAATATGAAAAATAATGATAGCATGTAAAAAATAAGAACATAAAAACAAACATAAACCAACTCAAAGAGACCAAGATCAGTGTACTACTAGAGGCACATACCTCATAAATAGCATTTTATGAGGTATGTACCTCTAGGTGGTCCTTTTCCTGGGAGCTCACCCTGATTCTGGGTACACACTAGCATGCTGAATGGTTGTTAGGGACAGAGCAGGGCCTTGTGTGACATCACATTAATTCGCCCTCGTTTGCGCATGATGCTGCAGGGTGCTGGGCCAAAGAAGTTCACTGGGGATTCTCATAGGTATTTAAGGTATGTTTTGTTCACAGTTTGTATGCCTGATGAAAGTTTTGTAAAAAAAAAAACGGAAAGTTGTCAGGTCTCTGCAGTATTTTCCTCATTGTTACTACTCCTGGAGTGCCATATCTTTCTTCAGGACCATATATATATATATATATATATATATATATACATATATATAATATAAGGGCACAGTCGTGCCCTTATATTAAGGCTGTATCTAAAAAAATGGATTTCTCTATAGAGAATTCCGAAGGGGGGGGGCAGGGTGTTCAAGGGGCTACACCTCAAAAGCTATAGGAGATACGGATCTGAAATTTGGTAGGGGCAGATAGAACTGTCGCACGGTGCTGCATGCCAAATTTCAGAGCAAAAACACTAAAAATTAGGATTTGCGAGTAATCTAAATGCTCCAACTGTCAGTTTTTCTAACATTGTCAATTAGGAACTCTTTTGTGCAGTAGTCTATGGGGGATTTTTGGGTAGGCAAAACTCAAGTTAGGGGTGGAATTTAGACTAGGGGTTTATTTTATTAGGTAGCTATTGTGCCAGGGTACATGCTTTTAGGGTTCAAGTGAATTAGAAAGTTACAGTTTTCAAACTATTACCTCAAGAATGCGCCATTATAAAGATAGGACTTTTCAACTTGTTGCGCAGCCGCAGTAGGAGCCTCCAGCAGGTGTAGTCATAGTGGCTTCACTTGGGTGCAGCAAGGTGACTGTAATTTGCGGGTGGTAGTGGGCAAAGCAATGGCGGTGGGGACCTCAGCAGCGGTGGGTGGTGGGTTGCGGTTGTCAGCGGGGGACGTCGGTGTCGGCAGGGATGCAGGTGTTGGCGGCAGAGGGTCCGGCAGCGGCGGAGGGTCCGGCAGTGGTGGAGAGTCCAGCGGCAGCGGGTCCGGTGGTGGTGAGAGCGTTGGCGGCGGGCATGGACCCGAGAGGATTCAGACTCCGCTAGCCATTATGCCGAATACGGCAGCAGCGCCCATTTCAAAAATGCCACCTCTGCGCTATTTTTGAAATTCAAAGACGGCCGCCACTAACCAATCACGGCTCGCGGCGCCGATCTTTGAATTTTAAAATGGGCGCCACTGCCGTACTCAGCAGGATGGCTGGTGGAGATTCGATCCTCTCGGCCACAAAAAAGAGCTATCACAGGCTGCCGCCCACTAGGTGAAGACGTTGAAGCCCTGGCGGGTTGGTGCCCGCCAGGCAAAAACGCATAAGCCCTGGTGGGTTGGAAAACGCCAGGCAAAGATGCCTAAGTCCTGGGGTGGCGGCGGCTATGCAAAAGAGCTTAAAGGCCGCCGTCTCCCAGGTGAAGACTTGTAAAATAAAATATTACAATATTAAAGTGTGTTGTGTTATTTTAATATTTTTTTTACAGGTGGACTACAGGTGGCAGTGGGTCATAATGCCCAGCGGCGGCCAGTCAGCTCTTTTTGCGGCCACCGCACATCCAGGGCTTCAGCGCATTTGATCACCAGGCATTGTTAAGTAGTTGTACTGCATTGCAGTAGTGACATTTGCTATAAGTACAACCCGAGATAAACATGGCTGTATTTGAATATACTGTATGTTTTTTTGATGATACAGAACTATGGTGTGCTGGCCTCATCTTTGATCCTCTATGGGGACCAATACAGATATAAATATAAATATATATATATATATATATATATATATATATATATGAATGAAGATGGCGGCACTCGGCATTTATTTACAAAAAATACTTTAATCCAACAGCGTTTCAGGCCAGTGCTTGTTATCAAGGACAAACATAAAATGAATTCACATCCACTTTGAAAGCCCCACAGGGATGATTAGTTGGTCTTTACTGTCCTGTGCCATCCGACCTACTTCACTTATCTTTTTACTTATGACTGCCTGGCCATTACTGGACATATAAATATATATATATATATATATATATATATATATATATATATATATATACATATTGTTCATTTCTATGTATGTTCCCAATAAACTGGAGAGCTACTGAACTGAATTTAAAGGGATTTAACCTTAAAATGTTCCTTAAGATCTTCCATGTATCATAGGCTATACACACACACCTGTTTTCTCCTCATCAGGAAGCCATTACAGAGTTAATTTTCAGGGCCTCTTCCAGCAGCAGTTCCTCATGTAATCTGGGGTGATGGGTTTTGTGTGGTTATATCTGCATCCATGTTCTGAGAGCCAACTCCCCTTGAAAGCCCAGCTATAAGTAAGTCACAGACCAGTGCTAAAGGTTTAGAAGGAATTATGAGAGTATTCAAGTTCTCATGATGCAGCCTCACCCATCATGTAACCTGACAATCCCATACAGCACCACCACGTTGACATGAAAGAATGTTGCATTGTGCAGATTTCAGGGTTGTTTTAATCCTCCCATGGCCCAGCTCAATGCTGTTCCTCTACAGACAACATTGATAATGAGGTCCCAGGACACAAAATTGTGCCAAGCTGTAAGTCTGGGATTGGCTGGAGGCTGGGTGCCCAGCGCAGACTGGCATCTATGCTGAGGGAGGATGTGAGAGAAACCCAATCCAATTTGTAATACACCACGAGTATAGTAGTGGTGTATGGAACTGACATGGCACCCCTTAGCCTCACAAACTGTGTTGGTTTGGATGCGGGTTTTATACAGCTCTTCTAATGTCTGGGGCAATTGGTCACAACCTAAGGAGGTTCAGGGACATGTCCAATGGAAGCACTGTTGAGGTAAGGAGGAAACGTGTGAGGAGGGGGAGTGAGATAATGTGTCTGGGGGATGGGAAGGGGCATGCATGGGTTTTTACTGGGTGTGATTTGAGTACAGTGCTGTGCAATGGGAATGACAATGTGCATGGTAGAACAGGGGGCAGTAGATGGGGTACATGTCAGGAGCTCCTTGTTTACTGAGGGCATAAGGATGCTCTGGGGGAGTACTTGACTGAATGTTGGAGAAGAAAAGAGCATTTATTTTGGTGGCAGGGTCTTAGGCATAGGGTGTGTGGCAGAGGATGATGTAGCCCTGGAAAGAGTGTGATGGGAGAGACGTGGTTGGTTTTGTTGGGATATGGATTCTACTTTTGCAGAGAGTAATGACAACATGGTGGCTATGAACTGAGGCCATGATTCAGAGCTGGATGCTCTGACAGAGTGCTCGCTCTGAATAAGGGTCGGGCTATTTTTTTTTAGAACGGCCTCCTGGCCGCTTGCATAGCTGTGGGTGACCACACACAGCTATAGCGAGTGGCCAGGAAGATGGTCGCGATGATCAAGACCATTGCGACCATCAGGCTAGCGACGAGACCCTTGTGGTAGGGTCTTGTTGCCACGAGCCCCACTCGTGATGTCAGTGGGGCCACTCCCAAACGGAGGTGTTCACATGGGAAAACCTCCATTTGGGCAGCCACTCCCCTGGCCCGCCCACCAAAGGGGGCGAGCTGTCACTCAACATTGACAGCTATCCCCCATTGTTGCAAGACCCAGAGCGACGGAGTGTCCGTCGCTATCCAGGTCTCACGCATGCACACGACGGAGTCGGCTCCATCGTGCACATGCGCACTGGCCCACCATCGACCCGGTTGTGAGCGCACAATGCTTGCGACCAGATCTGAATCAGGCCCTGAGTATGTACAATCAGTGCTGAAAATACTGTGAGGCAGAGAGTGTGGTACACTCTGGGGGCACAACTGTGTGTGTGATGGGCTTGGGGATTTTATTGCTAAATGTGACTGACTGTGAGACAGTATAGAAGGAAGAACCACATGCATCATACATGGCTGAAAGGTGTCATTTAGGGTTAAGGTAGTCAAGTGTGGTTCTATGGATTCTGTATAGAAGACCACCTGACAGATATGTATGTTATATATAAACTGTCTTTTATTGACCAATTCCTTCATAGGTGAAATTTTGGTCTCAAGTAACTCAGGGCCTGATTCAGACCTGTTCGCGAGTGCTATGCGCTTGCAAGCGGGTTGATGGTGGCCCAGTGCGCATGTGCACGATGGAGCTGGCTCCGTCGTGTGCATGCGCGAGACCCGGATAGCGATGGGCAAACCGTTGCTCCAGGTCTCATACCAAAGGGGGCGTGCTGTCGATGTTGAGTGACAGCATGCCCCCTTTGGTGGGCGGGCCGGGGGCGTGGTTGCCCAGATGAAGGCATTCCCATGGGAACACCTACCATCTGGGGCCGGCCCCACTGACATCGCAAGTGATGTCAGTGAGAGTGCTTTCGGCTCTGTTAGAGCCGAAAGCACTCTTCAGCTTGCTGCAACCAGACCCTACCACAAGGGTCTCGTCACAAGACTGATGGTCACGATGGTCTTGACCATCTTCCTGGCCGCTTGCTATAACTGTGGGTGGTGACCCATAGCTATAATTTGAATGCTTGTACTGTATAAGCTTGAGAGGATATAACCACACTGTTTTTTATTGGAGCAATACAAGTTAGAGCTTGTTTGGTAATATGGTAAATTATAATTTGTGGTCTGTAGTTGCCAATATAGATAGCCAGCTTATTAGCTGCTCTGTCTAGGTGGGGTTTAGCAGTACTATATGAAGGCAGGAGGAGGGGTTAAACTTCCTCTTTCTAATTTGTGATCCGGACTGTTAATTACACTGTGTCTCCATATGTATTGTGGTTGTGCTTTCTGTCCCTATACATTCTCCTAACTTATTTCATAAGCTGTTTATTTACCTTGCCTTTGCAGTATGTACTTACTTACTTCATACAGTACGTCTCTTTTCCTTTCATTCTTTAATTAAATTAATTTCTCTTCCCTCTTCTTCCTTGTGTTTCTGCTGTCACTCACTTCTATTCATACAATATTTAACCCTATTGCCCAGCCATGCCCCATCCCTGCTGCAGTGCTCCCCCTCCCCGCGGCCTGGTCGAAGCCACGATACTGCTATCTGTCATTGCATATGTAATTCATGGGTATTAATCAGCAGTTTTGCACCCCTCCTTTCCTCATGGCCCAGGACAATTCTCACAGCATTATGTTGCTGCCCCTACACTGTTTAAGCCTTATGCACAGCAGGTTCAATATGTGCCTATTCAGCATGCAAGCCCACAGCTAATGGTTCAACCCCCCCTTCCACTGGCTTCTCCACATTGCCCCCTGTTCCAAGGCAGACGTTTCCACCACAGCCAATTGCAATGGCATCATCACAGGTTGTGCTGCAGCTGCCAGTTTCTGCTAGTATGCTTGATGTTGCTGTTTATAATGGAGATGTTTCAATTTTGCAGGCTCCTTTGGTTCATGTGGTAGTGGCTGCTTCATCCACATCCATAGGTGCAGTGGAGCAGTTGTCATTGTGTCAAAGTGCGGCGGGCACACCATGCATTGAGGGACAGGCTTCTACATATGTGGTCGAGGTGGTGGTCCCTTCATGAGAGGAGTGTTTTGGCTAATGTTAGTGCTCCATTATTGCAGTTGGAGGAAGCTTCTGATTCTTCTAGCTCTATGGAAAAGCTGCGCAAGCTTACAGTATGAAGTTCTTTGTGCAGCAATTTAAGGGTAAGGGTAAGAGTCTTAAAAGAGCTGGTAGCATATCAGCCAGCTAGGATCAAGATGCGTTGGATGATGCAGTTCACTGCTCCAACATCACAATTTTGAGGCATGTCAGGTCCAGGGTAAGAGAGCGAATAATAAAAGGTCAGTATGTCAACATGTTCGCAATCACAAAAATACACAGATCAAATACAGATCAGTGGGGTAGTGGGATTTGGATCTCTATCCCGTCACATCTGGAGCCAAGCATATGCCCAGTAGCTATGGCAGCCATTTACAGCCAATGCAGACTTACAGTAGTGGAGGGGTACAATGGTTAGCACATACAGATCTTTCTCCTCTATCTACTGTAGGTTCCAGTTCACAAGCATTTTCAATAGTTGCCTGATAGCCCTGGGCTTGCCAGTGGAACATTATTCATTCAGTATAGGGGCGGCAACATGTGCAGGAGAGTCAGGTTGTTCTGCTGAGTTAAATAAACATTTAGGTAGGTTGAAGTCTTCAGCTTTCAAAGGTTATTTAAGAAGCAATATATTACAGAAGTAGCAGCTCTCCTTGCGAGTTTGTTCTTTGGGAAGCCCATGACCGTATGCCACCCGCCACTAGGGGGGATTTGGAGTTCTTTTCACTTTTTGCCATAAAAAAGACAGAGGTTTTGAGTTGTTCACCTCCATCTGGGTCACCCAAATAACTGTTTTCCCAAGCCTTGTTAAAAGTTTAATGATTATATGTTACTGATGCTTTGTTATAAATGTTCAGTTTTTAGGAGAAAAGATTGTCTGGTGTGGATTGTAGGACACTTATTTTCTGGGCTAGTAGACATCTTTGTGCTAGGTCAGGTCATTACGGAATCCACTGGATTGGGTTGAGAGGGTTTAGGTGGAGTGGCCTTTTGGACCTTCTTTGGCATTCAGAGAGTACAGTAAGTGGGGAGTCCCAGACAGTTTAGTGATACTGTACATTTAGGTGGTAATGATCAAGGTACTTGTAAAGGAGAGGAGCTGATCATTGCCATTAAGCGGGATTTGAAGATAATTGCTTAACAATTGCCACACGTTAAGCTCTACTGGTCAGAGTTCATCCCACAGAGGTTTTGGCATTGTAAACACAGTGGGGCAGCTACAATATAGATAGGATTAGGAGAAAGTGGGATGCTGCAGTGTCCAGGTTTGTAGTTGGTTTAAACAGGTGTGTTTTAAAGCACCCATGTCTTCGTCATGAGGAGGAAAATTTGTATAGGCCAGATGGGGTTCACCTAAGAGAGGAAGGTTTGTATATATTTGTCACAGAAATTGTCTTGTTTATTTTCAGTTTTGGTAGTACTGTATATCATTATATGGGCTGTGGACCGAGGGGCACTGCTTTTTTCGCAACAAGGCTTAATTCTAATTCTAATTTGTTATTAATAAATTTGGCTGTGGCCTCTTTTTTCTAATTTATACCGTTGTCGTGTCTTTTTTTATTTAGTTAAAGATTAAGGACCTTATTCAGAGGCGGCTGTACGGTCTACGACCGCACGTCTGCCTCGATGTTTTGCCAGTGCGCATGCGCACGAGGGAGCCGCCTCCCTCGTGTGCATGCGTGAGACCCGCTACGACCAACAGCGCCAGTCGTAGCAGGTCTCTTTCCAAAGGGGGTGAGCTGTTGATGTTGATTGACAGCTCGCCCCGTTTGGAAGGCGTCCCGGGGGGTGGCAGCCCAAACGGTGGCGTTCCCATGGGAATGCCTGCCATTTGGGGGAGGCCCCACTGACATCACTAGTGATGTCAGTGGAGAGCTTCCGGCTCTGACAGAGCCAGAAGCTCTCTGGGGCTTACGACAAGTGAGACCCTACCCTAGGGTCTCGTCGTAAGCCCGATGGTCGCGATGGTCTCTGACCATCGCGACCATCACCCGAGCGGTCGTTAGAGCTGTGGGTGTTAACCCACAGCCAAACGACCACAACAGAGGTGGGCGGTCAGGATTCAAGTGGCCGCCCAGTTTCTGAGCGACCGCTTGCATCCTCCGACTGCCTCTGAATGAGGCCCTAAGAGTGGTGTGAAAATAATAAAACTACTATATGGGTGACTTATTAATTAAAGTTGTATACTGTAATGTACTGCTGTATGTTTTCATTAAGTACTCTACAGTATTTTCTTACCATATTTTTGCTACAGTATCAATAAATTCAAGAAACTTTATACAGTATTGTATGTTTACTTTTGCAAAGATAGAGTACATGTATCTTATTGCAATAAAGTTTCATGTACTGTATGTTTTAAGTAATTTTCTTACTGTATTATCAATAAATTGAGGAACTGTGTGTCTGTTTACAGTATTTTTCGGAGAGTACTGTATTGTTTTAACTTTTTTTATGGCCTACTATGGATTCAAAGCAGACAGCCATGGAGGATCTTGTACTGTCTTTTCTGTGATTTACCATATCATGAATATTATCTACTGGCATTAAATACAGTATCCAAAAGAAAACCTGGTCTTGTGTCATATTTTGATTATCAAAATCCTTATCCATTAATACTGTATAGTACTATACTGTAATACGGCACAAATGCCAATTTGGTACTGTATGCAACTTTATATATTGGGTCCTACCCCCTAAGTTATCTTACCACCATAGCAATGGTACTGTACCTATTGCAGGGCTGCCTGCCCTCATAAATTGTGGTGCCTCGGAGTAACAAAATAGAGAGGCCCCCCTGGGGTGTTGCTGTGGATAATGTTGGTGGATCTGTCACATTAAATAGACAGTATATTGTAATCAACCAGATACCATAAGAAAAGACAAAACACATTGTATAGAAATTTAAAATTTAATAAAACAAAAAATGTAAATAATGACGACAAAAAAATCACAGAATTGTCGGTATGGTGCTACATGGTTTGGCTCGCGCCTAACAAATTACATAAATGAGCAAAACAATAAAATGGCTACTGTACAGTAAGACAATGCAGGAAAAGTACTGTACAGTATACAGTCTAAACATTGCTACAACAAAGGTCATGACATTGAATTAAGCATCAGGGTGCAAGACACAGAGGGTTACTGTAGGTGTGGAGCAGATAATAGTCATTAAATTGTGGGAGGTTACTGTAAGTGGGAAGAGGATCAGCTACAGTAAGTTGGAGACATGTACTATAAAGTGTATGAATACCTGTATACAGTATGTATAAAACTCTTTAATGTACAGTACATCCAAACTACCAATGTACAGTACTGCTAAGCTACTGTTTCCCAAAATGGAGTGGCCATTTTGTCCCTCCTGCATAGGCTTAGAGTGCTGTATGTTATAAAATTGTACCATTAAACTCATGCAGCTGTACTATGGAGATTAGATGCTACAGTAAGATACCCTCCAAAAAATAAACATGAACAAGAGATATTATAATGTAAAAGTGCTGGAGCATGGTATTGAATAATATCCCTCTATATAAATTGAGATTAGTTGTGTACTCTCATATATTTTATTTATACAATTCATCAAAATGTATCTAGAGTATAATCTTAAAATCTAAACAATGAGACACTCTTGTATTTTACAGTACATTGATACTACTGTATTTAGAATAGATGTACTGTATGTATTTCTCTGTGGGAAAATGTCAGGATCAATAGAGTATCTCATTGATTAGATTTTAAGATGATTATACTTTAGATACGGGCCCTGATTCTGAGGCACTCGCTATTTGCAAGCACACACTCTGAATCAGGGCGGGGTGTTTTTTTGGTGTCAGCCTCCAGGCCACTCACTAAGCTGTGGGTGGCTCATGGACACTGGACCAGGTGAGTGTGTGAGCCACAGGCCCACCAGTGGTGGCATCATCAAGTGTATACACACTTGCTGATGCTGGCAGCAAGGAATGATGACTGCGGTGGGAGGGGAGGCCAGCATGGTATGGCATTGTTAACAATATCACCAGATTGGGCTGCATGTACAGCCCACTGGGAATATCGTTGATGACCCAAGGGAGCGAGCGCACATTTTTGGTCATTTACTGCATACACACTAGAAGACGATATGAACAATATATCATTGAACCATATTTTTATCATTCATAAAAATTGTCTAGTGTGTAAGCCCTTTAAGATGGGTCACCAAAACAAACTGTACAGTACTGAAAAATAAAAAAATCACAAGGAATGAAAGAATTAGTGCCTAAGGAGAAGAGGTTGGAGATGTGTCTTTGGAATACAAGAGGGAGAGAGAGAGACACTGTGAAAAGGAAAAAAAGGAGAGAGAGATACAGTAGAAGACAATGTAGTATACAGTACTTACAGAGAGTAAAGGGGTTGCTGGGGCCGGCTGCGGCCTCCTGGGCTGGAGTTGCTGAGGCCCTTCAAGTTCTTGAACTGTGGGAAAAAAACAGAATGTTCCTGTTACACAAGGACAGAAAGAATTAGTGTGTAAGGAGAAGAGGTTGGAGATGTGTCTTTGGAATACAAGAGGGAGAGAGAGAGACACTGTGAAAAGGAAAAAAAGGAGAGAGAGAGAAGACAATGTAATGTCCACTATTTACGAGGCATTGAGGGGGTGGCTGTGGCCAGCTGCAGCCTCCTGGGGCTCCTGCTCATCATCATCAATTTCTGGAACTGTGAAAAGAAAACTCAATGTAATTTTGTCACAAAACTGTTTGAAAAATGTCAATAAATAAAGCCCAACAATATTATTACTGTACTACTGTATTTTTACACTTTTTTACAGTATAAGACAAGGCGACAGAAACATACTGCACTGGATTGAAAAAATGCATAAGTACAGTACTGTACAGTAAGAATTAGTGTGTAAGCAGACAAAGTTGGAAATGGGTCTTTGGCTGCATATATATATATATATATATATATATATATATATATATCACTGTAGATGATAAGTTTAATGATCTGGATGATAAAGACCATTGTCCAGATCGCCCAGTGTGTATGTACAGTATGATATTGCTAATGATCCATGCTCCCGCCAGGGGCATTCTAATAGAGGAGGTGGCCCAGTTCCCCTCCTCTTAGTCCACTGGCTGGCAATGCACTGAGCACAGCATCGCATTGATAAACAGCACATGTGCAGTTCACCAGAAAAATGGCTGCGTTAGCCATTTTCCCTGTGCTTTCCATACTGCACATGCGCAAATAGCCTGGAAACTGGCCGCAGCAGCCACTTTCCATATATTTTTACACCCATGGGTCATGAGGATCCTTAACAATGTCTTTCATTACCCAAACTTGCAGGAGAATATGACAAAAATTTTAACAATATTGTTGACTGTGTACAGTATTCTCATATCATTTGACTGGGAGAGCCTGGGCAAAAACTACACAATATCGCTAATGGAGCTTATTGTTTACTGTGAACAGTACTAAACTTTATAAGCCTTTTGGTATACATGAGGGAGAAACACATTCTGAAAAGGAAAAAAAAAGTAGAGAGATAAAGTACTGTAGAAGACAATGTACAGTAGTGTACAGTACATACAAGGCCTGGACGGGCGGCAGTGGTGATCTGTGAATAAAAACCATAATGTTTGATAATTTATGTCAATAGTGTAAATGTAGCCCGACTGCATGACATTGTTACCAATATCCCCAGATTGGGTGATTGTACAGCCCACTGGGGATATCGCTGACCACTCGAGGGAGCGCGCACATCATTGGTCATTTAATGCATACACACTAGATGATATGAACAATATATCATTGAACAATATTGTAATCGTTCATCAAAATCATCTGCTGTGTAAGCCCATTAAGATAGGTCACCGAAACGTTCTTTACAGTACTGGAAAAAAATAAATTAAAAAAGTACAGTACAGAAATACAGTAATTAGAACAGTCTTCAGTGGGTAAGGAGAAGAGGTTGGAGATGAGTCATTGGAGTACAGGAGGGAAAGAAAGACACTGAAAAAGAAAAAAAGGAGAGAGATAGAAGACAATGTAGTATACAGTTCTTACGCGGCCTTGAAAGGTGGCAGGGTCCGGCTGCAGGGTCCTGGGCAGGTGGGGAGGGTCGAAGGCCTGGAAAGGCGGTGGTGGCATTGGCGATCTGTGAAAAAAAAAACATACTGTAATGTAATTTTGACAAAGAAGAATTAAAAAAATGTCAATACTGTAAATGGAACATAAGCGTACTATTACACATTTTTAGCAGTACTATTACACTTCTTTGGAGTACAGGAGGGAGAGAGAGACACTGTGGAAAGGAAAAAAAGGAGAGAGATAGAAGACATTGTAGTGTACAGTACTCACGTGGCCTTGAAAGGCAGCTGGATGGGTCCTGAGCAGGGTGGGAGGACTGAGGCCTATAAGGGCAGGGGTGGCGGTGGTGATCTGTGATAAAAAAAACATACTGTAATGTAATTTTGACAAAGAAGAATTTAAAAATGTCAATACTGTAAATGTAGCATAAGCGTACTATTACACTTTTTTGGCAGTATATGACAAGGTGACCGAAAAATGTACTGCACTGTGCTGGTAAAAAACACAAGTACTGTACAGTAAGAATTCGTGTGTAAGCAGAAAAGGTTGGAGATGTGTCTATTGCTGCATACAGTACACAGTAGACTTTTTAGACGAACGATATTGACGATAACGACATCTTTATCGTTCACATGGTTTTAGAATGTCCAGTGTGAATGCATGATAAATGTTACATGATAGTGTGTACAGTAACAGCCTTTTGGAGTACAGGAGGGAGAAAGACAATAAGGGATCAATCCAATTAGGTGAGAATTGTGAGGTGCGAGTTCCAATTTTTCACTTTGAATTTGCATAGCAAATTAATTTTGCAATCCAATTAGCAACTCGCACTGAATCAGTGAGACTGAGGCCCTGATTCAGAGCCACACGCTCTGACAGAGTGCTCGCTCTGAATCAGGGCCGGGCTATTTTATTGACCAAACACAGCTATAGCGAGCGGCCAGGAAGATGGTCGCAATGATCAAGACCATCATGACCATCGGGCTTGCAATGAGACCCTTGTGGTAGGGTCTCGTTGCCGCAAGCCCCAGAGAGATTTCGGCTCTAACAGAGCCGAAATCTCTCACACTGACATCACTCATGATGTCAGTGGGGCTGCCCCCAAACGGAGGCGTTCACATGGGAATGCCAATGTTTGGGCAGCCACCCCCCTGCCCGCCCACCAAAGGGGGCATGCTGTCACTCAACATCGACAGCACGCCCCCTTTGGTACGAGAAACGGAGTGACAAATTGCCCATCACTATCCGGGTCTCGCGCATGCGCACAACAGAGCCGGCTCCGTCGTGCGCATGCACTCTGGGCCACCATCGACCCGGTTGCGAGCGCTCAGCGCTTGTGACCGGGTCTGAATCAGGCCCTGAATTTGCAACTTTCCACTTGCACCTCCCTGAGGGTGAGAGATGGAAAGGAAAATCTTTATATGGTTTGTGATATATTTGGGGTAGAAGGTCCCTCTTCTGGGGTAGATGGACACCTCCAAACACACAGCAGCAAGGAAACAGCGCACAAGTCCAGGGTTTTCGTGCAAGCTAACCACAGCTAGTTTTATTGTGCAGTATAAAAATAGAAAATCTAAAAATAAATTCTAGCCTGTCTGGGCACTAACTAAACAATAAATTCCCTCTCTAAAAGTGGTTGGACCTACTTTCCCCACAACAAACATAGGCATATGCACAGTACTTACGATCTCTGAACAAGCCTACTACCTGTTCTCCCCAGGTAGTGAGACCCATAGCCAAACATTTATGCAGCTTTTATCAGCCTCTTACAGGTGCAGGCACTAATTAGCCTGCTCTCAGGCTAAAGGCTTGAAGACCCAAAAATGGGCCTTGTAGATGGAACCCTCTCTTCTTTCTCACACCCACACCCCCAGAACCCATTATCTGGCTTTATTAAAAGTTCAAACTCTTATCAAGTCTGTTTATCAGAAACATACATTTTCTCAGGTTTAAAATACATAGGCCATAAACCTGGGATGAATATATATCCCATTTATCACTTTACTATCACAGGGTATTCCAAAGAGCACAGAAATCTGTGAATTAGCAGCTGCAGTGCTGAATGTGCAGTTAACCACAGGGTGTGATGGCATACCATATATGTATTGCACAAGAAAGACGTACATTGAGGCATCAGTCTTAATAATCAGAATTTCATTGCTGTTTTGGAATTTAACTGGAAGAATTACAACAGGTTTCTGAAATCTTTATGAGATCACACCAGTGATAATAAGGTAAGGGGGTGCAGGACAGCAATAATAGGGTAATATATCTGATGACAAGACATGATGTGAGCAGCACAATGATGGCAGGATATTAAGAGATGCCACACATTCACAACAGGACATGGGGTGTATAGAATGAGATGACAGTACATGAGGGTGTTCAGAACAGGACAACAGTACATGAGAGGGTGCAAAACTTCACAACCATACATGAGGAGGGTGCAAAACAAGACAACAGTACATGAGGGGGTGCAGAATGGGACAAAAGTGCATGAGGGGGTGCAGAACGGGACCACATTACATGAGGGTGTTCAGAACAACACAACAGTGTGAATATACAGATATATATCCAATATTATATGCATTGTGCACATCACTATCAGAACAAACCAGCAGTGATTTAACTGTTACATCATTTATGTTGTTCAGAGAGCCAAGCACTCTATTTATGCATTAAAGCATAGCGCGTTTGTCAGCAGTGTGCTATTTTAGAGCAAACAGCACTCAGAAAAAAATATGTACATATCCAACATGACATGCAGTGTGCATGTTAGTAGCACATAGCAACCTCAATTATACCACTTTGCTGTTTAGATTACAATACAGTATGTTTGTCAGTTGTGCGCTATTTAGAACAAACAGGGCTCAATATATATATATATATATATATATATATACTGTATATATATACTGTATATATATATATATATATATATATATATATATATATCCAAATATGACATGCAATGTGCACATCACTAGCACATGATTTATATAAACGCAATGTGCATGTCAGTAGTGATTTAACAGATACATCAACCTAGATTGCACCATTGCACTTATCAAGTAAAACAACGTTTATTCTATAGATTGAACCTATCATGTAGTGTACTTGTCAGCAGAACGTGATCTTTACATTAAAGTGCATTATGTATGTTAGTAGTATTTCAAGTGACATATCAATTCTCACTAGACCATCGCGCTGCTCAGATCAAAACTGAGTACCTATGTTGAGCTGATATATTGACTAGTACTTCATAGTTTTTTTGGTTAATAAACAGCGCTTGATTCACCAAACATAGGCCCTCATTCAGACGCGGTCTATATTTAGGCCCAGCGCACACGCAGTGGCCGCACTGCGCGTGCGCAAGCCCCGTAGCGAGAGAGAAATTCTCTCGCTCCAGAGCTCACTACAAAAGGGACGGCTGTCGATGTTGATTGACAGCTCGGCCCATTTTGTAGGCGGGGAGGGGGGGGTGGTTTCACAAATGGCTGCCGTTTTGTGGGCGGCCACACTGACATCAGCAGTGATGTCAGTGTGGAGCTTCCTGCTCGATCAGAGCAGGAAGCTCCCTTGGGCTTGCGGCTGCCGAGACCCAACCTTAGGGTCTCATCGCAAGTTTCGATGGTCACGATGGTCTTGACCTTCTCGACCATCAACCTGGTCAGTCGCTAAAGCTGTGGGTGGTAACCCACAGCTTAGCTAGTGACCAGGAAGCCGCACACAAGCGGCTGCCCTCATTCAGAATGAGATTGAGGGCATGGTAGCAGCAATATAGCTGATTATTAAATCTCTGTTATATCACAGTTTCATTCTAGTACAGTATCTTACAGGGATATCAATTCGGAGCTAACACATTGTTCAGTACTTTATATTACTCTACACTGCCTCTGAATTTATTCATGTCCAATTTTTCATGGATATTGTCAGGTTGATTAAGAGTTAATACCAATAATTTATACTTATAATTCCATTGACATTTCCTTTATAACCAGTGTCAATTCAGTATATGATTGTCTATACAACAGTTACACCTACCGGCCAAAGATATGGTTTTATAATTACACTTATGGTTACTGGGATTGTAACAATGTTCAATAACTAGAGAACTGTCACACAGTGGATACTTTTTGTAGTACAATTATTACAAGTCATTGGAACTCATTCAGAGTCGGTCATAAGCGGGTGCTCGGTCGTACGCCTAACTACCGCAAAACTGAAAAAAGAAAGAGATCGCACGGCCGGTCGGTTGCAACCAAAGTGACGCCCATACATGAACAATGCACCTCCTCTAGCTAGCGAGTGATAGCACAGCTAGCGATTGAGTCTATAGTTGTCAGTCTTTGTCAGTCGCTGTATGTTAATTTTCTTCTGATGGTTGCGGCCGCTTGTGTTGTGTGCAAATTACACCAAAAATTAACAAAAAAACGCATAGAATAAGCCATCCCCTTGAAATATATTAATTCTTATTATTCGCTAATGCAAACACAGCTGAATCAATTACATGCCAATTAGCAGTGTTATTAGCTACAACAAATGATTATTAGCTACTTGCATTGTGTGGCTCAAAAGAGAAACATCACTCCTAACATCAGTCACATTTGATAGTATCGATTGTACTCTGGGGCTTGAGAGAGCACATACCCAACCTCAAGCTGTATGATCAGCCAGGCCTCTAACCTGCTCGCAGAGTGATGTTTTACCACTTCTGGCCTTCTATGTCGGTCGTTGCAGGAATTTTATGTATGCCCCTGAAACGCCCTGAAAACGGTGAGGAACGCCTGCGTTTTTAGACCACCACCCCCGTCAACACCCACAAACGGCCTTTCATGTCAATCAACTCTCGGAAGCCACTTCCTGCTCGTAAGCTGTACGATCTACAGCATTTTGGATCACAAGGTCTCGTTTGCACATGCGCACAACTAACCGTACGCATGTGTGGTTTGGAAACATCGGATGCGTACGACCGAGCGGCCGCTTACGACCGACTCTGAATGAGGTCCATAGTTTCTGATACATTAACATATATAGGCTGAATTATCTACCTACAGTATCTCACCATTAGGATCCTAGTGTAAATTGGATGCATAATAACAATGTGGATTTTAGGATAATTATATATTTATTACCATTGGAACAATAATGACACACACATTTATTTAATATTATTTTATTATTTTTAATACATATTTTTTTCATATTTCATGTTAGAAGTTTATTCACATTTTATCATAATGAATTAAAAGTTATATTTTATATTTATCTTCAGTGTGCCAACAAAGAGGACATTTCATTTTCTGCCTGTGTCCAGATATTAGAAATATTTTGCAGTTTATAAGCGGTAAACAACGAACTATATTTTGAATGAAATTCACAGAAACACTAAAAAAAATCCACTCCATGAATGAGGTAATGCAATATCGTTCGTATTTTGCAAAAATCTGTCACCACAGCCCCAGGAATTTTCAAGGGATAATCTTTTGTCTTTCATCGTTAGAGAAAGATCTGCTAATGGATAGGCTCCTTAAAGGTAACAGGTGAAACTTTCCTGCTCACAGAGAGATGTCAGCTATAGACATGACTCCCACCCATGGTGCTTTGTCTCTCAGTTGGAAGGGCGCTAACCCACCAAATATTATACACACAGCACAGAAATCGTGGCAAACTTAGGAATCATAGAAATACAGTATCTTCCTTTTATTGAAACACAGAAAATTGAGGAATAATATCTAATGTATTGGGTATACTGTATAAACATATTTGCAAACACAATGTCTCATGTATACCATGTGCTGATTACAGTCACAAAGCTGTGGGAAATTCATTAACTCTTGGATTGGCAGTAATTTATTTCATTGGCACATATGAAGGCACCCAGGATTGTGAAAGGAAACATACACCATGAAATCTGTATCAGTATGTGACCAATGCTGGGACTCACATTATTTTTCTTTGCTGCTAACTCACTGTAACTATATAGAATGTTAAAATTCTTCTTATCTGAATCTTCCCTGCAGGTCGTATTAAATGGGAAAATTGATTGACATCAGTTTAGGATCCATCGTTAATCATCTTTTTGTTATTAGTGAATTTTTTAAGGAGATCATTGTACTAAAATTAAGAGAGTCCTGTATTATGGAACTCAACAAATGGGTGAACACCCGCACTGGGGCTTTTGATTGGGCTCATGCATCTAAGATTGTTACCGAGCTGGAAGGCATCAGGTAAAATATAATTCTAAACATAGGAGTACATAAAGGTTGAGCCAATTTTAAAAAAATATCATATCAAAGGGATGTAGTTAGCTTACCAATGCCCGGGATGCCAGCCATTGAATTCCCAATGTCGGAAGACCAACTTGGGACTAAAGACAGGTGTCGAAATGCTGATACCCTTTATTAGCCCCATGCCAAAATCCCGACAAGCCAACATCCCGAACGATGATAAAAAGGGTTCCTTAGCTGTTAGCCGCGGGGTGGGAGGTTTAGGTTTTGGAAGCATAGTGGGGTTAGGGTTAGGTTTTGGGGTCTGGAGGTTAGGATTAGGCACCACTAGGGGGCAATTAGGCTTAGAAAACACTGGGGGGTTAGGGTTATGCACTAAGGGGGGATGGATAGGTTTAGGCATCAGGATGTAGGGCTAGGTTTAGGCAATTACATGGAGGGTTGGGGTGAGGGATGGGAAGGGTTAGGGTACAAGAAGGGAGGGTTAGGGTTAGGGAAAGAAGGGGAGAAGGTAAGTACCGATTCCATATCAAAAGCATGACTTAAAGAACAACTGTTTCAGTTTTAAATGGAGATCAGAGAATTAGGTGATAATAGTGAATAAATCCTAGTTGGTGGCTGCATTCCTCCCAATTTAGCAGTTCTAATTGTGCAAATAGTTGTCTAGTAATGAAAACATTAATTAGGATACTTTACACATAAAGAGCACATTCAGTGTTACAAGTAAAGTGTTTATGTTCTTTGAGATGATTTTTTGTTTTTACGTTTTTTTTGTGGCTGAGATATAAAATACACTGAAGTAAAACAAACAGTTCTGCTCTGTTCCTTGAACCCATGGTTGTAACTACCATAGTTTCAAGGGGCGCAGCTGCTATGGAGCCCAAAGCTGAGGGAGGCCCACCTTTCTGGTCAAAGGTACATTTGTTTTATACATTTTTCACCATCGTGTGGTCCAAAGTGACCCTTACAAACTTTTGCTACGGGGCCTTCAAATACTAAGTTACACCCCTGCTTGAACCTGCTCTATTACATAATGTAATTGGTTTATTATTTTAGTATGGCAGAACAAGACAAGGAAGAAAAGTTGAATAAAACAATTAAAAACATTGTTTAATTTGACTTCAGCAAAGAAAACCTCACGGATTTGGTGCTGTTACCACATGCTGACTGTCTACTCACACTTGGGGTGCTGGATGTGGTTAGTCAGGACTTTTTTGACTATGATGAAAGTTTTGTAAGAATGACCCTCATTGATGAAGGTTTTGTAATTGGTTCCTGTGAGTTACTTGATAGAAAAGTAGAGAGTGATCTCATAGATTATAAGCAATTGATTATCCTTACTGCTGTCAAAGGGAATACTTAAAATGTAGTGTAGTAGTAGTGGCCATTGGCTGGATGGATGATTACTTCAAAAGCTTCTTATTAACTACTGATCTACCTTAGCTATTATTACCTTCTATAGCCCTCAACCATTTACTAAATCTTACTTAATATACAGCTCTTATCATGTGATATAGATTAAGTTTATATAAAAAATAATTTTTAGTAAATGTTAATTATGTTTCTAATAATCCCAAATTATTAAAAAAATATTGCTATAATGGTTTGTTTTTGTGTTTTTTATTTAAAGCAAGGAGCTGGGGCATATAATGGGTAAAGGCTCTGCTACTATGATAAAAAGGTGTTGTTTCTCACCTAAACTGCTGTAGTTCCATTGGCCGGTTAGTTTCTCTATTTCTCTTTCTATACAGTACTATAGTTGGAATGGACTAGTCGGGTGATACAAGTTCAAGGCAGGACAGTTAGTCAATTCCAGAATACCTGAAACTTAACAAAAACTTAAAAAAGTAATGTATGTATACATATATACAAACAAACACATACACACATATAAATATATGTTTTTATATATACTAGCTGAAGAACCCACTGTTGATCAGGTTTAGATCTTTAAATTATTAAGCTTTATTATGTGATGTCATCCAAATTCATCCAGCGGAAGGCCCACCAACTGGAGGTCTGACTGGTACTTCAATCCCCTAGTATGTCTTCTGGGATCTAAAGTTACCACTCTGTGAAGTTTCTGTCCAAATCCATCCAGTGGAAGGCACAGCACAGGCTCTTTGGGACAAAGTTATGGCCAGCACACAATGTTGTGAGGTCCGACCAGGACCCCAACCACTCTATTATACATCCCAGACCAATTACCACCCCTATGTGAAATTTTTATCCAAATCCAACTAGTGGAATGCCCATAACAGGCTCCCCAGGATAAAGTTCTGACAAGTGTACACCAACAGGAGGTCTGACCAGGACCTCAACCCCCTAGTATGTATTCTTGAATCCAGTGTTACAACTCTGTGAAGTTGTAACCAAATCCATCCAGTGGAAGGCCCAGAAAAGGCTCCCCAGGTCAAAGTTCTGCCCAGCGTACATCAATGAGAGGTTCGACTGGAACCCTAACCCCTCTAAAACCTGCCCAGCATTTAACTGTACCCCCCACATTGGTTTCATCCCAATCGGTGTAGTGGTGTCCGAATGTATAACTGGACATACATACAAACAAATAATAAGCAAACAAATAAACAGACCAATACATTTTTATGTATATATAAATATAAAACAAACTAATATTTTGTGTGACCACCCTTTGCCTTCAAAACAGCATCAATTCTTCTAGGTACACTTGCACAAAGTCAAAGATTTTGCAGGATTATAGTCAGGTGTATGATTAACCAATCATACCAAATAGGTGATAATGCTCATCATTTTTATATGTACAGTAGGTTGAAACACAGTCATTAACTAAAACAGAAATAACTGTGTAGAAGGTTTTGAACTCAGTGAGCAACAGCCAAACTCTGCTACAAAGGTGAGGTTGTGGAAGACTGTTTCATGTCACAAGTCATACACCATGGCAAGACTGAGCACAGCAACAATACACAAGTTACAATAATGAGTGTCTGCAGGCAACAGTGAAGCATGGTGGTGGCTCCTTGCAAGTTTGGGGCTGCATTTCCGCAAATGGAGTTGGGGATTTGGTCTTGATTAATGGAGTCATCAATGCTGAGAAATACAGGCAGGTACTTATCCAACATTCAATACCATCAGGCAGGCATCTGATTGGGTCCAAATTTATTCTGCAGGAGGACAATGACCCCAAATATACAGCCAATGTTATTAAGAACTATCTTCAGCCTAAAGAAGAATAAGGAGTCCTGGAAGTGATGATATGGCCCCCATAGAATTACATAATGAGACAGAGGGATTGAGCAAGCCTACATCTACAAAAGATATGTGGTTAGTTCTCCAAGATGTTTGCAACAACTTCCCTGGCGAGTTCCTTCAAAAACTGTTTGCAAGTGTACCTAGAAGAATTGATGCTGTTTTGAAGGCAAAGGGTGGTCCCACCACATATTGATTCGATTCAGATACTCTTCTTTTTATTCACTTTGCATTTTGATAATTGATAAAAATTAGCTAATAACACCTCTATTTTTCCGAACTGGCCTAAATCTTTTGCATAGTACTGTGTATGTATATATATATATATATTGTGATAGAAGCACTGGAGAAGTTCTGGAGTTCTCAGTGTGCAGTGTGTAAGTGTGCAGTGTGTGAGTGTGCAGTGTGTGAGTGTGCAGTGCGTAAGTGTGCAGTGTGTGAGTGTGCAGTGTGTGAGACAAACACAAATACACTGACAAAAGTGATAAGTGACAATGATGCCTGCGGTCACACTACACAGACACCTTCTGCTGTCTCCACTCTCCAGATTATTAAACTATTTTGACCTAAACCTAACTCCTCCTAACCTAATGCTGCTAATGGCACCTTAATGTCTTGATGGATTACTAAAGCTTTTTTTATTGTTATACAGTGTCTCACTAGTCCAGCACATACTCCCACACCTTCTCCCTCCAGTCTTCTATGTGAAATGGCGCCCAATCACAAGGTAGGAACTTTTATATGCAATGCAAAACACACAATATATGACATTGGGAAGATTACATTTTTTTCTTGTTTTGGGATCCAAACTTGGCATCTCTACTTACAATGTTCTATAAGCTATGCATTAACTGGTGAACATATGTACAGCATGGTTGCCCTACTCTCCATGTGCGACTGGGAGCCTCCTGAAAATCAGATGCCGCTCCCGGTACCCGCGCGAGAGAAGGCAACTTTCCCGGATTGGCCACTGCCCCCCTGTGTCCCCTGTTCCCCTTCCGCCTAGTCACACTAGATATAATACAAATTTTAAACATTCTTTATGGATTGATTAATGTCTTTCTGACCATAGGCTTAAAAATATGGGCAGAAGCATATGGTAATCAATAAATACCAGTGGAATTAGCTGAAATAAATTGACAAACTGGAATTGATGTGTAAGAAAATATGACCAAGTGATGATGTGTTCACTGGATATCATTATAATAAAGTTCTATTACACTTTATACAGTGCTATGATGCAGATGCATAAAAGGATTATTACCTACAGCACATGTGAGTGCAGGATTATACGGAGCCTTTGGGGGCTGACGAATACAAAAACAGAACTCAGGATACAGGGCCTGATTCAGAGCCGCTCGTAAGTGGCCGCTCGTTCGCTCCGAGTGATGTTCGCACATCTGCGCATGCGTATGGGTTGTAATGCGCATGCGCCAACCAGTCAGTGCGGTCGGAAATCATGTGCTCGCAAAATAACGAATGCCTGCTAATTTGAGTGACAGAATGAGGCGTTTGTGGGTGGTAACAGGGGAAGGTGCTTGAAAACGAGGAGTGGAGATCCAAACGCAGGCATGCCAATTGGTCAAAACGGGTGTTTTAAGGGTGTGCATAATTAACAAAGCAGCGTCATCGACCACGTCAGTTGGTTGTCTTTTAGCCTGAACTGCTCGCATGATTGCTTTAGGAAATGCTACCACAAGAATAGCGAGCAGTTCATACGCCTTTCGATGTACTCGATTAATCTAATAAATAGCGGAGATGATGTATGATGCGGCCAGGGGGCGTCTTTACAAAATAGCGAACGCATGTTTCGTTCGCTCATTCAGACATAGAGGCGTCAAAAGACCGCAAAGAGCGAGCGCTTAATTTAAATATCAAGCAGTAGACAGGCAGACAAGTAAAGTCTCAGTTTAAAGTGTATATCTCAGGCAGACTGTAAAAAGATAAATCCAGAGCTTTGGCAGAGAGCAACAGTAGACACAGATTATATCTACAGTGCTGATATGACTTCAGCCATGACAGGCAGATAATAAAAGTCCCAAATAATAGTTTATATAATAGACATACTGCAGACAGATAAGTCCATAGGTTCAGACAGAGAGCAACAGCAGACAAAGGCACATCAAACAGGACACTACAAAGGAAGAATACAGAAATGTCTGAAACTTCAAAGGCAGATCCCAAGTATAGCAGACCAATGATTCAGCCCTGCACTGTCTCAAAATAGGGAGGTAAGTACCTGCACACCATTGTGAAACTGATCAGGCAGAGTAGCACCTTGCAGGTCATTAGTCCAGAACAAAGTGAGCTGATTGCAAGCAGTAGCCCCCACTGGTGAACACTATTACTATACAAGACAAACAAAAAAGAGTCATAACATGCAGACATAGGAATCTACATCCTCAATATGACCAGATCCCTGGACATGATCATAATGCATTTCTATTACACCCAATACAGATATAGAACACTACACCCCCAAAATGATCTGACCACTGGACATGACTATAACACAATTCTATTAGACCCTATACAGACATAGGACACTACGCTTGCAATATGGCCTGACCAATGTACATGATCATAATACAAATCTAATACACCCTATGCAGACATTGGAAACTACACCCCCAACATGATCTCTGGACATGATCATACTACAATTGTATTACATTCTTTACAGACATAGGGCTTGAGTCTGCAGTGGACACAATGTTGATTACGGATGCAGACCGAGTTCAGGCATGTCACATTGCGATTATGGACCCACAGAGGAATCCAACACAAATTGAGTGACAGCTTGTCAGTGTTTGGGGATGGTGATGGGGGGGTTTGTGGGAAAAACACAGGCGTCTGTCCATTTGAATGCTGTTTCATGGGTGTGTATAAATTAACCACTGCAAATCAGTGGCGGATCCAGGGGGGGCGATTGGAGCGATTGCCATGCCTAGCACATTGCTGCCTCCAGTGTGACTGCGCTGGTATGCACATACACTGACTCGGCAGTCCTGCGCACAGACCCTCCCTCCTATGTCCTGTCTGGCATCCAGTATGCCGTGGCGCCGCGCCACGGTCCCTGCTACAGTGTCTCAAAGGTCCCTCCTCCTCCCCACTCCCCCCACTGGCAGGCAGGGCAGGCAAGGTTTTAACTTAATAAATATAGCGAGAGGCAGGCTTAACCAATGAGGAGGGGGTGCGGCTCGCACCTCCTGCACTCCCCAGTACTCCATTAATAAGTTTCCCTATGGGCCGGGAACTGAGTTTGGGCGTGAGACCACGCCCCTTTTCAGAGGACACACCCACTTTTCCGAGGTGCGGGGCCGCATGGAATCCCTCCCCGCATCGGGTGTCACAGGGACACCACTGATAAACGCTATAGCGTTGGGTGGGTTCCACTTCCACCTATATTCCGCTTACCTTTGCTGGAGAGCACTCCTGCGTCCAGAGACCAGCCTGCCTGCCGGCCAGCCAGATATCTGCAAACCAAGCACTGTAAGTGGAGTTGGAAGTGCCTGATAGCTTTGTTCATTTAAGGGTCTGGACATGGTGATGAATGGACCCCTTAGTGTGGTATCTCGGAGGCTGTTTATCACAATGAATGAACTCTAAATTATGGGTTAGAAAGTTTGTGTTGTTGGTGATTTTCTGTGTGCCTCTCCGTTCTCATATTTAATCACATATAGATTTAATCAGAATCATTTGGGGAAACCCCCGTCATCTTTTATGTCGGCCATTCTGAGTGACCATAAACTCGCTCAGGATGTTGATGTTTGCATGATCAGCGACTAATGCTGCGTATATGTACACAGTTACGCACAGCTGCAATGGCTCAGGTGGGTGTCTCAGTACAAGACTCGGCTGTTCACAGCTGCAAAAATTGCAGGAGCATTAGCGTACAACTCTGAATCAGGCCCAATGGCAGTTAAGTAGTACAGTAGCTGTTAATTGCTTTTAGTGAATGAATATGATGGACAGTTCAATCATATCGCAAAGAACAAACTTGATCTCAAAATACATTTATTTTAGTGACACATCGTAATAGGGTGCAGGGCCTGCAGGAACTGGGACTGGAGAGGGGAGGAGTTGGACTGGAGAGGGGAGGAGTCGGTACTGGAGAGGGGAGGAGTCGGTACTGGAGAGGGGAGGAAGTGGGACTGACCAGTAAGTCGCCCCCCCTAAAACATAAGTCTAGATCCGACACTGCTGCAAATGCATACCCAGCATGCAAGCTTTCTGCATATGAGGAGGCTTGCAGAGTTTGCAGCTGATTCAAGAAAAAGAAGGTCTATGCAACCTACAAAGACTCTATTGTGGAGCACTCTTATAGCCAGATGGGATATTATGTTACATAAAGTATAACCTTTATTATTAATGAAAAAAAAACAATGGTAAAATTAACTCACAAGACAAACAGCAGAAACAAGAGGGAAATGTGTGGGTACTATACAAGGAAGGAGAGGGTTCGCCCCTCTTAGGGCAGCAAAATATAAAAAAAAATAATTACATACAAAAATACATATACCAAAGATATATATAAAATAAATATAACATACACCCAGGATCCAAATATTGAAAATGTTATGGATCATTGCAGGGCTGCCATCAGAGATTGTGGGGCCAGGGATTGTCAAAATAGTCAGGGCCCCTCCCCTTGGGATTGGGGGCAGTTTGTCAGAGGTGGGCGTTGCTGTGAATGTGGGTGGAGCTATAGTAAAGGTGTGGCATTAATTGGTACATAAACCATTAAAAAAAATATCAAAGTTTGGGCTGTGGGGGTGGGTATTATAACATGCTAATCTATAATATACAGGTGAGGGTGTGACAGCAGGATGAGGGTGTGAGAGCAAGGTCAGGGTGGGAGAGCATGGGGAGGGTGAGAAAGCATGGAGGGGGAGAGAGCAGGGGGAGGGTGAGAGAGTGGGGGGGTAAGGTAAAAGTGGGAGAACAAGATGAGGGTGGGAGGGCAAGGTAAAAGTGGGAGAACAGGGTCAGGGAGGGAGAGCTGGGTCAGGGAGGGAGAGCAGGGTCAATGAGGAAGAGCAGGGTCAGGGAGGGAAAGCAGGGTCAGGGAGGTAGAGCAGGGTCAGGGAGGGAGAGCAGGGTGAGGGATGGAAAGCAGGGTCAGGGTGGCAGAGCAGGGTCAGGGTGGGAGAGCAGGGTGAGGGAGGGAAAGCAGGGTCATGGTGGGAGAGCAGGGTCAAGGAGGGAGAGCAGTAGTCTCTGTACCTGGATGGGAAGTGGGAACCCCCACAGTCTCTCCTGCCCATCTGAGCACTTCTTCCTCTTCACAGTGGCTGTAGCAGGTAGCTTCTCCCCCTCGCCACTTCTGCTCCCTCCCCCGCTGCTGCTGCTGTCCCTTCCTCTCCCCCGGCTGCTCTGCTCCCGGCCCAGCTTCTCCCTGCTGGCTGGCGTTTGCCGGACTGGCTGCCACTCACGATCATACCCGAACAGAGACAGGGCCCAGGGGCTGGAAGGCAGATGCATTTTAAATTTATTGCTGGCTGCAAGTTAATAGGAGTGTGCAACCAATCAGGAGCCGCCACTGTGGCCATTCTTAATTGGCTGCCGGTCCGCGAGCTATCACTGGCTCGAGGCCGGCACAGCTTTCAAAATGCCCTCGGGGCTTGTCTGCTCTGCAGCCGGCCGGGCCCCCTTTCTGTCCGGGCCCATGACTCTAGTCCCGGCAGTCCCCCCTGATGGCGGCCCTGGATCATTGTACCATGAATGTATGTTTCTCTACACTAGTAGAAATGTATGTGTCAGAAAACATCAGTCTGCATTATATATTACAATACAATGAGAAGAGATGAAAGTCAGGGTATTGGAGATCTGTTATACACTAAGTCATGGGCGTATTTTTAATGGGTGCAGGGTGTTTGGTGCCCACGGGCCCCTGGGTCCAGGGGGGCCTGCACTGCACACTTTGCACCCATGTTATACTTACCTCTCCAAAGTCCCACCACGGTGCAAGTGTCAGTGATGTAAAGAGTGACTGGAAAATGGAAGGTGCAGCCATTTTTCCGGCATTTTGCACATGTGCAGTATGGAAGCACAAGGAAAACAACCGCAGCGGCCAATTTCCCACTGACCTGCGCATGCACTGTAGACTCTGGGAACACTCACTGAGTCTATCAGTGCAGCGCTGCGCTCAGTGTGCTGCTGGCCGCCGGACTGAGAGGAAGGGATCCAGGATGGAGACTACACACAGGAAACCTCCTCTCTTGAAATTAGAGATGTGCACTGACCCCCGTGTTTTGGTTTAGGTTTTGGATCTGGATCTAACCTGGTTTTGGATCTGGATTGGTTTTGCCAAAACCTCACTTCCGTGTTTTGTTTCCATGTTTTGGTTTTGGATCTGAATTTTTTCTTAAAAAATCAAAAACACAGGTAAAAACACATAAAATTGGCCTTTTTTTGTTCCAACAGTATTAATTACTTCAATAACATTTATTTCCACTCGTTTCCAGTCAATATTGACCACCTCACAGCTCACAATATTGATTTTTTTATCTAGTTAAAGGGTCAAAAGGTTGCATTCAGGTCGCTGGCTCAAAACTGATTGATATAATTATTAAAAGAGTTGAGGACTGTGAAAAGATGATGGTTGGGATACCCTTGAGGATTGAAGAATTGATAGTTGATACTAGTTGGTGCAGACCCTGGCTATAAAATTGATAATAAATAAATTAAAAAACAATTCATTGGTGCAGCCCCGGGCTGAATAATTAATAATAAAAATAAATTCATTGGTGCAGCCCCTGGCTGTAAAATTGATAATAAATTTATTAAAATAAACAATTCATTTGTGCAGCCCCAGGCTGAATAATTAATAAAAATGTTAATTAAAAAAAGTAAAAAACAATTAATTGGGTGCAGCCCCTGGCTGAATAATTAATAATAAAAATAAATTCATTGGTGAAGCCCCTGGCTGTAAAATTGATAATAAATGAATTTAGAAACAAATCATTGGTTACTAAACCAACCATAACAATAATTTAAAATGTCAGGCAGCAATACCCCAACCAGCTCGTAATAGAAAGGAAAAAGGTGCAAGATGGAATAGTCCTTTGGCCCTCCCAACCACCCTTATGTTGTATATGAAACAGGACAGTTTAACAAACCAATAATTTCAGCAACAAGGACTGCCAATTGTGGATAAAATGATTGGTTTGTTTGGACCCCCATAAACCAAGCTGCCAATGTGCATTGGACATGGAAATGAAAATTATCCCATACACAAACTGGCTTTACATTACAAGTTGTCGTCATCCTTGTTCTCATCATCCCCATCAGTGTATACATCCTCTTCTTCACACAATATTAATTTGTCCCCAATGGAATCCACCATAGGCGCCTAAGTAATATTTTGATGTAATTGTTGGTAGAGGTCTTCCTCGTGGAATTTGTAATTCATTTTAATGAACATCATCTTTTCCACATTTTGAGGAAGTAACCTCCTACGCCGATCACTGACAAGGTTGCCAACTGCACTGGAAACTCTTTCGGAGTACACATTGGAGGGTGGGCAATTTAAGTAATGCAAAGCCAGTTTGTGTATGGGCCTCCAAATTGCCTCTTTTTCCTGCCAGTACTGAAAGGGACTGTCTGACATGCCTATTAGGATGTTATTTCTGAAATAGTCCTCCACCATTCTGTGAATGGAGACCATATCACGCATAGTCACGGTAGAAGACATGCCACTAGTAGGCAGTTCTCTCAGGCCTGACCAGATGTAATTTATTGGTGAACAATCTGCATGACTAGTAGCCATACTGTAAGGAAAATTTAGTTCTTTCTCAAGTGTACTCCTTGCCAATTCCCTTCTAAAGGGTCAGACCATCACCAGCGCTTACTACTATACCCTTCTGCGAGACACTGTGAAAGAAAAGCACCATAAATAATTACACTTGTTCTCCCTTTACCTTTATAGTAGGAAACATCCTGGTGAGACCAGAACACATTGCAGTATCTGGAACACAGAAGCAATCTCTGAATACTGTAATTGCTGCTTCTTCCATTTCTGGTCCATCATCAATTTAATAAAAATACAGTAAGTGGCACTTTGTAAAACTGGGTCACAGGAACTAAGGATATGATGTTATATAAAAATAATAATAATAATAATAATAATAATAGAAAAAAGATACTGTAGCCCATTGTAACCAAACATATTATGTTTATTTTTTAATTTAAAGACCATTTTTTTTTATCTAAAGGCAACTTGCCTTTCAATATTTTCTTTCTAAAATTCAGTATAATTAGCTTTACCATTTTGATGCCGTGACTTAAGTCCTGGGGCATGGGCCTTCATAAAGGACGAGTAAGTTGATGGCCTTGCACTGCTGGTGGCAGCTACAACATGTGGTTCTTGGCCTTGCTCTCCTGTCATGTGACAGCCCTCCATATTTTCTGCTGTATTGAAGCAGTGTCACAAGCACCAATACTATAGCCAAGGTGCGGTTACAAAATTCACACACGTAAATAAATAAAATAAAATAAATGAAATACATTGACAACATTTTTTTTTTTCAGGTCCAGAATTTGGACCCAGAGCACCGATTGATGATGACTGGAGTCCAGCAGCACTAGGTTGCAACTTGCGTTGCTGGCTGTATCTTGTGCGGTTAAGCCTAACACTCACACACACACACAGAAAATAAATTGACAAAATATATATATATATTTTTTCAAGTCCAGAATGTGGGCCCAGAGCACTGATTGATGACAACTTGAGTCGGGCAGTATTAGATTGCAACTTGCATTGCTGGCTGTATCTTGTGTGGCTAAGCCTAACACACACACAGAAAAAGATTACATGAAAAAGGACACTTTAATTTTTTTTTTTTACAGGTCCTGACCTTGGGCCCAGAGCACCAATTGATGACGACTGGAGTTGGGCAGCACTAGGTTGCAACTTCCATTGCTGGCTGTATCTTGTGTGGTTAATCCTAACATGCACACACACACAGAAAAAGATTACACAAAAAATACACTTTTATTGATTTTATTTTACAATATATATATATATATATTAGTCCAAAACTTGGGCACAGATGGATGCAGCAGACAGCTCAGCACCAGCCCAGATGGATCTGCACCAGCCCAGATGGACACAGCAGACAGCACAGCACCAGCCCATAATGGATCAGCACCAGCCCAGGACACAGCAGACAGCACAGCACCAGCCCAGAATGAATCAGCACCAGCCCAGGACACAGCAAACAGCACAGCACCAGCCCAGAATGAATCAGCACCAGCCCAGGACACAGCAGACAGCAGACAGCACAGCACCAACCCTGAATGGATTAGCACCAGCCAAGGACACAGCAGTCAGCCAAGCACCAGCCCAAAATGGATCAGCACCAGCCCAGGACACAGCAGACAGCACAGCACATCACCAGCACCTCTCCCAGCCCAACACTACCCACCGTCCCTGTTCAGTCTATACAGCCGGAGTGAAATGGCGTCCACCGCGTGGTCCCTATATACTACATTGATAATAGAGATGAAAGCTCACGAGCCACGAGATTTCCGACTCTATGGTTTTGCCTCAGTTTGAGATCTGAGTCAGGCGGGAAACCCCGAGTCTGCTTGGATCCAACTTGGATCTGTTAAATTTGGGTGGGTTTGGATCTCTGAGATAAAAACCCGCTCATCTCTACTTGAAATGTCTTTGCACTAAGTTCTGCTGCTCCCTATCTTACCAAGGAATTTGATGGGGAGTGAGAGACCCGTTTAACAGTAACCCTTAGAAACAACAGTCAAAATCATTTCCTTGGTATAGCCGTTCATTTCTACTTTCTATTGTCTTGACCTTTAAGGCATAGGACAATAAATGAGAGTACTACTGGGCTGTAGATGGGAACTGATAGGAATGTTAGAGGTAAGTGAAAACAAATATCGTCAGCAACATTTTAATTGACATAAATGAAGGTTATTCTGTATTAATACATGCTGTTTGACAACCAGGGAATGCCATCATTAATACATATACTAAACTATATATGTATATTTGATTGCTGTTATTTATAATGAGGTAAAAGTTCTCAAGAATTTGAAATAAAGTGCAGATGTGATTAGATTATAGCAGCAGATAGTAGCATAAAGTGCAAAATTTAAAATAGCAGCAAAATATTATAAGGTGCAACTGTTGTTTAATCAATTACAGTAATTATCTTGAAATTATCATTTCATAAGAGATACATCTACCATGGCAGTGATAAAATGGTGGTTGTTTATGGTGATGAAAATCCATCATATGACACTTTTGTGATGAGTAAAAGGAACTTTCAACCTTGACACATGTCCCTCTCAGATGAGCCTCGACCCAGGAGACCCTTGATCACGGATGATCTTGACATGGTGAAGAAAGTGGAGCCTCTTGTCCTTGAAAACAGACAAATAACCATTGAAGTGATCATGAAAGAAGTTGGTCTTAGTTGTGGAAGTGTGTAATCATGATGGGCTCCCCGCTTGCTAACCCCATTTCAGAAGAAAACTTGATGTGCACTTTCGCAGCGGATGTTGGAGCAGGATGAAGAGAATTTCATTGCACATCTCATGACTATGGATGAATGCTGGGTCTGCCTGTATTACCTAGAGACAAAAGAAATGAGCAAGGAGTGGAAACACCCCCCCCCCCGCCACCCTTCCTAAAAGGCTGTGATGCAGAAATCTACAGGGAAGGTCATGCTGTCTGTTTTTTGGTACTGTCGTAGTGTAATCCTTGCCAATTCCCTTCCGAAGGGTCAGACCATCACCAGCACTTACTACTGCACCCTTCAGCAGAAACTGCGAGATGCTGTGAAAGGAAAGCACCAAAAATAATTACACTTGTTCTCCATTTACCTTTATGGCAGGAAACATCCCGGTCAGATCAGAACACATTGCAGTATCTGGAACACATAAACGATCTCTGAATACTGTAATTGCTGATTCTTCTATTTCTGGTCCATCATCAATTTAATAAAAATACAGTAAGTGGTACTTCGTAATATTGGGTCACTGGAACTGCTGATGTGATGTTATATAAATAAAATATAATAATAATATTAATAATACTAATAATAGAAAAAATGTGCTATTGCTCATAGTAAAGAAACATACTATGTTTATTTTTTAATTTAAAGACAAATATCTAATGGGTCTTCACAGGCTTACTAAGATGGAGTGTAGAGGGTTAAACAGAAACAGAAACAAAATATTAATGATTCATATCACATTGTAGCATTGTCACCCGGTTAGGTTAAATATTTAATCATCATAATAATTGTCATAAGATCACTGCACATAGTGATACATTTATAGTCAGCTGTGTATAATGAGAGTAAATAACTATAGGATTCTGCTGTATATAAAGAGAACAGCCATACATATTACTATAAGGCTACAGATACAGATCAGAGACTCATCCTGTCCTGTGTGACAGAAGACAAGAGAATGGAAGACAGACCCACGTTGAAGCTTTATCATGTGCATGGGATGGATTCCAGGGACCACCTTAAATGTTACCTTGATTCAGAAAGTGCATTCAGAGATGAGTCAGTGGTGTTTATAATGGAGAAGCAGCACAGCGCATTAATAACAGGTTTGTATCCAGGATAAATTGTTGCCTCAGATATATAACATGGTTACAAGGGTGTATCTAGGGATATGAGTGCCCCTGGCAAGGTAATGGACTGACGACCCCCTCCCCCATAATTTCAGGAAGTGCCCCCAGTAGTAGTCCCCCTATGCAGTGTCCCCAGCAGTAGTCCCCTCTATGCAGTGCCCCCAGTAGTAGTCCACTCTATGCATTGCCCCCAGTAGTAGTCCCCTCTATGCAGTGCCCCCAGTAGTAGTCCCCTCTATGCAGTGCCACCAGTAGTAGTCCCCTCTATGCAGTGACCCCAGTAGTAGTCCCCCCTATACAGTGACCCCAGTAGTGGCCAACCCCCCCATAACCTGCCCCCATTAGCAGCCCCCACAATACAGTTCCCCCAGTAGTGGCCATCCTCCCATAATGTGCACCCAGTAGCGGCCCTTTAAATTCAGTGCCCCCAGTAGCAGCCCCAACATGCCCCCAGTAGCATCCCCCACAATACACTGCCCCCAGTAGTGTCCATCCCCCCATAACATGCCCCCAGTAGTGGCCACTCCCTATAAAGTGCCCCCTAGTAGTCACACTCCCCCCCTCTGTGCTGTGCCAGAAACAAAAAATACACAGGAAAAAAAGCAACTTACCTCATCCCAGCTCCTGCCGACGACCACCGCTGTCCACTCCTCCGGGCCCACTCTCGCTCTGCACTATGGGATGGGAGAGACGTCATAACATCTCTTCCATCACTTGTTGTTAAGGGAGCCATAAGACGGAGCTCAGGAGTGAGCTCCAGCCGGCTCCCTCCGTGGATGATGCTGCAGCCAATTAGAGTCTGTCTGACTCTCATTGGCTGGCTGCTATAACAAACAGACAGCCACCACTGGTGGCTGTTTGTTTGTAACTGTGTAGGGCAGACTGCTCTCACTGCGGTCTGCCCTACACTTGGGGCCCGGGGAACTAGCGGGGCTAGTTCAAGCCCCTGCGGTAGTCCACCCATTGGCTGCTGGTGGCCCTCCGGCGCCCCCCCTTTTGCCGGTTCCCCTGGCGAGTGCCATCCTGGCCAATGGGTAGATACTCCCCTGCAAGGTTATTTGAAGTATCAGAAAAATTAAATGGGAGACTTTATAGTGTACAGGCAGGGGTGTAGTGTAGGCAGAGTCAGCGGAGCTCTTGCTTGAGTTCTGACCACTTGGGAGCACTAAGCGTGGTGGATAGGCAGTTTTTCTTTTCTTTAAACATTTTAAATATAGACAGTCATGATTGCTCAGTCCACTGGTCCCAAAATGGAACTTCAGCTGGGCAGGAATAGCACAGACACAGAAGAAAAGAAGTCAAGGAGTAGAGCAGATCTGGTAAGAGCTGTAGAAAAGACAGAGGGCCTGATTCAGAGTTGGCAATAGAGAGAGAGAGAGAGCACTTAGCTGTGTACCTGGACAAACCATGTTGCAATGCAAGGGGTGTAAATCTTTTTTGCATGTAGGATAAATGCTGGCTGCTTTTTTTTAATTGAGTAATTTTTATTCAAAATTTCAAAACATTACACAAATATTACAATTTGAGCTATCTTATTCTACAGCTTACATTCAATATAATAGTACACATTATACTATCATTTGTGCATGTATAACATTACCACAATAATACATTACATTAGTTCCCCATATATATTGTCAGATAAACCTTTGTTATTGCAATATTAATTTTAATCTCCATCAATCTCATACATATCCCCTAAACATAGATTATATTAAAGAAAAAAAAGAAAAAGAGAGAGAGAAAAAAAAACATAATAACTAATCTAAACAAAACCCTATTTTGATATAATGTACTGCCCATACCACATATCAACAACTGAATCATATATATTTTATCAGTAGTCATCAGTCTAACTCAATATGACCCCTTTAAGTTAACGGACCTCCAGACATTCATATAATCTGGATTGTATCCGTTTATACCAAATCTTATCAAATTTAGTCTCAGACCTACATGTTATATACATATATTTGTCATGTGACACAGTGGAATTAACCTGCACCTTCCAGGATTCAAAGTCAGGCCCCTCTTGAGCCAACCATGATCTAGCAATAATTACCTTGGCCAAGATACATAGATTAACAACCAGTTGTGTAGTATATCTATCTAACACTTCAGGAGATATTATTCCAAGGACGCAGGCACTTGGAGTTAATACAGAGATAGGTATAACCATATCAGCTACAGTTTGAATAACCCTAACCCAAAATATTTGCACCACAGAGCACTCCCACACCAAATGCCAGTATGTACCTCTATCTACCACACACTTTGGACATGTATCTGATGCTCTCCCAGCAAATTGCATAAGTTTGACAGGTGTGAGATATGTCCTGTGTAGAATAAAAAGCTGTATCTGCTGGAACCTAATCGAAGCAGTGGACCATCTAGGAGATTCCATACCAATGTTCCAGGCCTCCTCACCCAAGGGACCTATATCAGCCATCCATCGTTCCCGAAGGCCAGGATAATCAGAGCAGTGATGAGCGGATGGCAAAATGGAGTATAAACCAGATATGGTTCTACGCGACCCTATAACCAATAATAACTTTTTAAGGGGAGAATTCTCAATAATTGGTGGGGAATTGGGGAACTGGGCGCTCAGGGCATGACTCAACTAGAGATAACAGTAAAAATATGTATTTGTTAGGTTAAATTTGTCTCTCAACTGTGCGAAGGCCCTAAGCACACCAATCTCATATAGTTGACCAATAGATATAAGGCACCTGGAGCTCCATACTCCATCTACCTGAATAGAAGACAACTCAGATAACGCTCTAGAATTCCATAATGGGGTGTCCGGGTCTATCCCCTGATATTTAATTAATTTAGCAACCAGCTACCAGATTTTATTAGCCTGATAGAACAGGGGGGATCCTGAATGTTACGCATTTCCGCCAACAGAGCCTGTCTAGGAGTATGACCCAGGGATGACTGAGACACCAGCATACATACTAACTCATCTGTATGTTCATCCTGTATCCACTGACTCAAATGCACCAGCTGCAATGCAAAATAATACATCCGTAAGTGAGGAAGGGCAAACCCCCCCACACTCCTGGATCTAATAAGATTATTCAGTTGGATCCCTGGGCATTTATTCATCAAGACCAGAGAAGACAACATACTATTTAATTTTCTGAATATAGATAACGGTATATAAACTGGGGAATGTTGGAAAACATACAAAAATTTAGGTTGAACAACCATTTTGACTAAATTAACTCTACCGGTCAAAGTCAGGGGCAGTTTAGTCCAAACGTGAGATTTTCCCAAAAAATATTCAAACAATGGTTGAATATTTAGAGGAACAAAGTCACATGGGTTGTTAGTGACCCATATTTCCAGGTATTTGAAATCTCAGGGGAATAGAACTATCCGGGGAAGTGGGACATGACCCACGAAGCGGCATGATATGGGATTTCCCCCAATTAATCTTTAGTCCAGAGTATGTACCAAAAGTTCTAATGACCCCAAGAACCACCGGCATGGAAGCATTATAATCAGCCAAAAAGAGCAAGAGGTCATCAGCATACAAAGCAATAATGGCTGCTTTTACATGTAACCCACAAATAATGCACAGCTTTATTATTACTTTACAATTTGCATGTCAGTTTGGACGTCTCCCAACTCTAAATCTCTCTGCACATTTTAAATCTGCCCCACCTGTAGTGCAGCATGGTTTCACCAAGATGATCAGTTGAGAGAGATATCTCTCTCTATTCCCAACTCTGCATCAGGACCAGAGTGTGTAGAGCATCCAGAAAGGTAGGTGTTTGTGTGTGTGTATTTGTATGTGTGTGTGTTTGTGTGTGTGTGTATTTGTGTGTGTGTTTGAAGTAGGAGTGCATAGCATTGCTACCAGGGCATAAATGATCTTCTTTCAATGGGTGTCTAGATCCATGGAGTCAGTTCTCAGATCTATATTACTGAGTGAGACCTGGTCTCAGTCTGTCCGTACCCTCACACCCCAATTCCTCAGATTTAAAATACTTTTTTTTCAAATAGAGTCTGTAGTAGCCTCTGTCTTACAGAACCATCCTGTTATCTCGTGGCCTCTCTCCCTTAGGTCAGTTTCCAAAAGAGCATCATCAGGTACCGGAACCACCATCTCACCTGTCCCTTAAACCTCGCCATATGCATGCACAGGCTCAAGGAAAAGGATGTACAAACAACCTCACATCCCTGTGACATAGGTCCCCCTGAGACATACACTATCTGCCCTAATCACACCCCGGCGACATACACTACCCACCCTACCCTATTGGTACCAGTGACATACACTACCGACCCTACCCTATGCTACCAGTGACATACAGTACCCACCCTACCCTATGGTACCAGTGACATACACTACATGCCCTGTATCTCTGGCCCCATCAACATATACTACCTTCCCTAAACCACAGTTTCAGGGACATACACTACACACCTGAACTTTTAGTCTCCAAGCGATACAGTAAATCCCTGTCCCAGGAATGTACACTAACAATGCAATCTCCTGGCCCCTTAGACATACAGTACTCCAACTCCCAGCCCTCTGTAATACACTACTGTCCCAACCTCCGGGCTCTAAAACATACACTGCCCACCCTAGCGGCCCCAGGGATATACACCACCTGCCCTACACCCAGCCACGGGGACATAAATAATCCATTCTACCTCTCACAAACCAGGGACATACACTACCCACCCTACCCCTCCCCCTTTCCCCCAAACACCATCATGGCTTCTCTCTTTATTTTATTTGCAGGTGGTCTTGTATATATTATGTTCAATTTTATTTTATAACAACAATAGATTTAGTTTGCTTGTTTGAGAATGTAATTAAATAAATGACTCCATAATAGATGCTGCCCTTCCTGTACACTTGCTGCATCTCAGCCCCATGTGCTGACTAGAGACACACTTCTGTACTGCAGGATGAGGGCCACCATAACACGTGCCTGCTCTGGGTGCCGTAGCTCCATGCTACACTTCTGTATACAGGATAACTACATTATTTCACTGCTGTGTGCAATGGGAACAGGTGAAACTTTCCCTGCTTACAGAGAGATGTCAGCTACAGACATCACTCCCACCCATGGTGCTTTGTCTCAGTTGGAAGGGCGCTAACCCACCAAATATTATACACTCAGCACAGAAATCACAGCAAACTCAGGAATCATAGAAATACAGAATCTTCCTTTTATTGAAACACAGAAAATTGAGGAATAATATCTAATGTATTGGATATATAAACATATATCACACAGATGCTATTTTGTTATATTTTTTTTTTGCCAACACAATGGCCTTCATTAAGAGGCGCTCGCAAGAAGCGAGTGCTCGCTCTGAATGAGGGCGGCCGCTTGTTTTTTTTAGTGCGGCCTCCTGGTCGCTAGCTAAGATGTGGGTTACCACCCACAGCTTCATCGACCGACCAGGGTGATAGTCGCGATGGTCTTGACCATCGCGGCTTGTGACAGGACCCTAAGGTTGAGTCTTGGAAACCTCAAGCCCCAGGGCGCTTCCTGCTCTGATCGAGCAGGAAGCTCCCCAATGACATCACTGTTGATGTCAGTGCGGCCGCCCACAAACTGGCAGGCGTTCTGTCAGGAACGCCTCAGTTTGTGTAGCCAACCCTCCACCCCACCTACAAAATGGGGCGAGCTGTCGATCAACATCAACAGCCGCCCCTTTAGTAGTGAGCTCCAGAGCGAGAGAAATTCTCTCTCGCTCCGGGATTTGCACACATGCAGTGCGGCCACTGCGTGTGCGCAGGGCCTTAACATTGACCCGGTTGCAAGCACTCAGCACTTGCGACTGGGTCTGAATGAGACCCAATGTCTCATGTAGACCATGTGCCCATTACAGTCACACAGCTGTGGGAAATTCAATAACTCTTGGAATGGCAGTCATTTATTTCATTGGCATAGATGAAGGAACCCAGGATTGTGCCAGGAAACATACACCATGAGATCTCTATCAGTATATGACCAATGCTGGGACTCACATAATCTATCTTTGCTGCTAACTCACTGTAACTATATATAATGTTGAAATTCTTCTTATCTGAATCTTCCCTGCAGGTCGTATTAAAGGGGAAACTTTGATTGACATCAGTTTAGGATCCATCGTTCATCATCTTTTTGTTATCAGTGAATTTTTTAAGGAGATCATTGTACTAAAGTTAAAAGAATCCTGTATTATGGAACTCAACAAATGGGTGAACACCCACACTGGGGCTTTTGATTGGACTCATGCATCTAAGATTGTTAACCAGCTGGGAGGCATCAGGTAAAATGTGATTCTAAACATAGTACATAAAGGTTGAGCCAATTTAAATAAAAAATCATTTCAAAGGGGATGTAGTTAGCTTGCCAATGCCCGGGATGCCAGCAGTTGAAATCCCAATGTCGGAAGCCCAACTTGGGACAAAAGATAAGTGTTGAAATGCTGACAACTTTTATTAGCCCCATGCTGAAATCCCGACAAGCCAACATCCCAAACGATGATAAGTAGGGTCCCTTAGCTGTAAGCCACGGGGAGGGAGGGTTAGGTTTAGGAAGCATAGAGGGGTTAGGGTTAGGTTTTGAGGGCTGGAGGTTAGGATTAGGCACCACTAGGGGGCAATTAGGCATATAAAACACTGGGGGGGTTAGGGTTAGGCACTAAGGGGGGATGGATAGGTTTAGGCATCAGGAGGGAGGGTTAGGTTTAGGCATTTACAGGGAGGGTTGGGGTGAGGGATGGGGAGGTTTAGGGTACAAGAAGGAAGGGTTATGGTTAGGGAAAGAAGGGGAGAAGGTAAGTACCGATTCCATATCAAAAACATCACTTAAAGAACAACTGTTTCAGTTTTGAATGGAGATCAGAGAATTAGGTGATAATAGTGAATATTTCCTAGTTGGTGGCTGCATTCCTCCCGAATTAGCAGCTCTAATTGTGCAAATAGTCATCTAGTAATGAAAAAATTAAATAGGATACCTTACAGATAAAGAGCACATTCAGTGTTACAAGTAAAGTGTTTATATTCTTTGAGATGATTTTTTGTTTTTATGTTTTTGTGGCTGAAATATAAAAAAATGTAAGTAAAACAAACAGTTCTGCTCTGTTCCTTGAACCCATGGGCATAACTACCATAGTTTCAAGGGGTGCAGCTGCTGTGGAGCCGAGAGCTGAGGGAGGCCCATCTTTCTGGTCAAAGGTACATTTGTTTTATACATTTTTCACCATTGTGTGGTCCAAAAGGACCCTTACAAACTTTTGCTACCCCAGTATGAACCTACTCTATTACTTAATATAATTGGTTTATTATTTTAGTGTGGAAGAACAAGACAAGGAAGAAAAGGTGAAGGAAACAATTAAACGCATTGTGCAATTTGACTTCAGCAAAGAAAACCTCACGGATCCGGTGCTGTTACCACAAGCCGACTGTCTACTCACAGTGGGGATGCTGGATGTGGTTAGTCAGGACCAACAAGAATACATCAGAAACCTGAGGAAGATGTCAAAGTTGCTTAAACATGGGGGATACTTTATTGTAATTGGGGGCTTAAATACCACATATTACATAGCTGGTAATGAATGGGTGCATTTATTTAACTATGATGAAAGTTTTCTAAGACAGACCTTCACCGATGAAGGATTTGTAATTGGTTCCTGTGAGTTACTTGATAGAAAAGTAGAGAGTGAGCATACAGATTATAAGCAATTGATTATCCTTACTGCTGTCAAAGGGAATACTTAGGATGTCTGAGTAGTGGCCATTGGCTGGATGGATGATTACTTCAAAAGCTTCTTAATAACTACTGATCTAACTTAGTTATTATTACCTTCTATAGCCCTCAGCCATTTTACTAAATCTTACATAATGTACAGCTATCATGTGATATAGATTAAGTTTATATAAAAAATTATTTTTAGTAAATGTTAATTATGTTTTTAATAATCCCAAATTATTAAAAAAAATATTGCTATAATGGTTTGTTTTTGTGTTTTCTATTTAAAGCAAGGAGCTGGGGCATATAATGGGGAGAGGTTCTGCTACTATGATAAAAAGGTGCCGACACTCACCTAAACTGCTGTAGTTCCGTGGTCAGGTTAGTTTCTCTCTTTCTATACAGTACTGTAGTCGGAATGGACTAGTTGGGTGATTCAAGTTCAAGGCAGGACTGTTAGTCAATTCCAGGCTTATGGAATAAGAATTACATGTTTCAGAAAAAAAAGTGCCAGTTCTTAGGGCCTGATTGAGAGATGTACACATACCCAATGGTTAACGTATATCTCCAATGGTGAATGATCTGAGCATGCACAGGACATGTTCTGTGCATGTGCAGAAGGGGTCCTGTGATCTCACGCAGAAACCCTCCAAAGCCTTCGGGAGGTAGAGCTGGGGAGTTCCTGGGCAGCGTATCACCTCTGTTTTCTGGGAAGGATGAGGCCAGGGTCTGCATTGATGGATGCAGATTTCCTGGCCTTGCAGCTGCCAGGTCCTGGTCAGGCTGTGATAAGCTTCAGCTACCGTCACCTGTCCAAAGGGACAACCATCACAACCAATGGTCATGATGGTCGTGATGCTGAGTCCAGGCTGCGACCTTGGTCTCAGCGCTGGGATCGCAGATGCAGCAAGGAACTTTCTGTTTCCCACAGCTAACTCCTGCTGGATTTGCATTTGAGATGGATGAAATTGCACAGCTGCATGTGTGCTGCTCTATAATTCCACCCATCTCTGAATATGGCTCTTAGTACCATTAAGAGCCCTCAGAAAATAACAATAATGAGAAATATAATGAGTTCTACATAGTTGGACCAATGAAGAAGATCATCAAACATGATATCTAATGTCGTTAAAGGCAATGCATCACTGTAATATGGTTTTAGTCTATACAGTATTTATATGTGATTCCTTAACTCAATGCAAGATATTTACTTATAAATGTGTAAAACCCAAGCCAGTCAGAGGTTACTTTCCTTGTCTAACTTTGCTTATACTAACAATTAGATTTTCAGATCTATGCCAGAAAAAGGAGAGATAAACAGAGACAGAAAAAGTGTCAAATGAAAGAACGAATAGAATGAGAAAAATGTACAAGAGAGGAAACATACAAGAAAAGATAAGGATAACAAAGAAATGAAGAATATGGTGAATAGAGGAGAGAATGAGCTCCTAAAACTTAACAACAACTTAAAAAAGTAATGTATGTATACATATATACAAACAAACACATACACACATATAAAAATATATATTTATATATACTAGCTGAATTACCCACCGTTGCTCGGGTTTAGATCTTTAAATAATTAAGTTTTATTATGTGATGTAATCCAAATCTATCCACCCAGTGGAAGGCCCAGAACAGGCTCCCTGGGTCAAATTTCTACCCAGTGTACACAACGGGAGGTCTGACTGGGACCTCAAACCCCTAGTATGTCTTCTGGGATCTAAAGTTACCACTCTGTGAAGTTTTTGTCCAAATCCATCCCGTGGAAGGCACAGCACAGGCTCCTTGGGACAAAGTTATGGCTGGTACACAATGCCGCGAGGTCTGACCAGGACCCCAACCACTCCATTATGCATCCCAGACCAATTGCCACCCCTATGTGAAGTTTTCATCCAAATCCAACTAGTGGAATGCCCATAAGAGGTTCCCCAGGTTAAAGTTCTGACAAGTATTCACCAACAGGAGGTCTGACCAGGACCATATCCCCTAGTATGTCTTCTTGGATCAAGTGTTACAACTCTGTGAAGTTGTAACTAAAACCATCCAGTAGAAGGCCCAGAAAAGGCTCCCAGGTCAAAGTTCTGCCCACCGTACATCAATGGGAGGTCTGACCAGGACCCTAACCACTCTAAAACCTGCCCAGCATATAACTGGACCCCCTGCATTGGTTTCATCCCAATCGGTGTAGGGGTGTCCAAATGTATAACTGGACATACAAACAAATAATAAATAAACAAACAAACAAACGAATATATTTGTATGTATAAGATATACATATAAATATAAAACAAATAAATATTTTGTGTGACTATCCTTTGCCTTCAAAACAGCATCAATTCTTCTAAGTACACTTGCACAAAGTCAGGGATTTTGTAGGATTATAGTCAGGTGTATGATTAACCAATCATACCAAATAGGTGATAATGATCAGCATTTTCATATGTACAGTAGGGTGAAACACAGTCATTAACTGAAACAGAAATACATTAGCTGTGTAGGAGGCTTATAACTGGGTGAGAAACAGCCAAACTCTGCTACAAAGATGAGGTTGTGGAAGACTGTTTCATGTCACAAGTCATACACCATGGCAAGACTGAGCACAGCAACAATACAGAAGTTACACAAGTTACAATAATGAGTGACTACAAGCAACAGTGAAGCATGTTGGTGGCTCCTTGCAAGTTTGAGGCTGCATTTCCGCAAATGGATTGGGGATTTGGTCAGGATTAATAATGTGTGTCCTCAATGCTGAGAAATACAGGCAGGTACTTATCCATCATTCAATACCATCAGGCAGGCATCTGATTGGGTCCAAATTTATTCTGCAGCAGGACAATAACCTCAAACATAGTGCCAATGTTTTTAAGAGCTATCTTCAGCCTAAAGAAGAACAAGGAGTCCTGGAAGTGATGATATGGCCCCCACAGAGTCCTGATCTCAACATCATCGAGTCTGTCTGGGATTACATAGAGATAGAAGGATTTGAGCAAGCCTACATCAACAGAAGATCTGTGGTTAGTTCTCCAAGATGTTTGCTTCAACTTCCCTGGCGAGTTCCTTCAAAAACTGTGTGCAAGTGTACCTAGAAGAATCGACGCTGTTTTGAAGACAAAGGGTGGTCCCACCAAATATTGATTTGATTTAGATTCTCTTCTGTTCATTCACTTTGCATTTTGTTAATTGATAAAAATAAGCTATTAACACTGCTATTTTTGAAAGCATTCTTACTTTTTTTCCACACCTGCCTAAATCTTTTGCACAGTTCTGTATATATATATATATATATATATATATATATTTATATGATATAAATTAATATAAGTGGCGCACAAAGCTTATAAATAAATGATACATGTGATAAACCAAATGAAATGTGATAAAAAACATAAACTTATGCAAAAATATTCCAAAACACTCCCTATTTAAGATGGCTGCCACCCCTTCCAGATGTGATCTATTCAAAAAAATCACATAAATAACAGATATATGAATTGTGAAGGAGTGGCACCTTCAGTGTACCAGTTTCTAGAGCAGGAATTTTTAGACCAAGTCCATAAGGTCTAGAAATATGTCCTTGCAGAGTTTTCTTGTGCTTCCCACGATGTAGATCTAAAAAAAACAGAAAAAAACAAAAACACACATAGTGTAGTCTGAAAAAATATGCATATACGTTTTATATATGCTAACGTATGAAGGTACACACAATGATAGCCGTGAGTTAGAAACAAAAGCCAGAACCTTGTTCCACTGTGTCTCTCTTTGCCATTGCGAGAGATTACGGCTGCATCCCAGGATTTCAGCAGAAGATTTTCTACATCAAGCAGCCAGCAGAGTTTTTGGTGGACCAGCTGGTTCTGAATGCATGTGCATTTGGATTTGGTCCCTGGACCCGGAAATGAGATGAGAAAGATCCTTGTTATACTGATATAAGACAAGTGACAGCTGGTACGAGGCTTTTTTATACTCTGGGTGCTGGAGTTCTATGTGTTTTAACATGATTGGAGTATTTCTAACTCACGGCTATCATTGTGTGCACCTTCACTATTTTTGCACGGTAGCACCTATAAAATGTATATGCTATTGTTTCAGACTACACTATGTGTGTTTTTGTTTTTTTCTGTTTTTTATTAGATCTACACCATGGGAAGCACAAGAAAACTTTGCAAGGACATATTTCTGGACCTTATGGACTTGGTCTAAAAATTCCTGCTCTAGAAACTGGTACACTGAAGGCGCCACTCCTTCACCTTTCATATATATATATATATATATTAGGGATGTGCAGGCTCGGTTCTACTCGGAACCGATATATATAAATTATAAACATGCAGTATATCCACATATATATACACTTAAATTATAAACATGCAGTATATCCACATATATATACACTTATCACTGCCCCATATAAGATAATCTTATCTTGTATGGGGCAGTGATAAGTGTTCACAGTTTATGTTTTTAATTTTACAATATAAGGTTGTATTATATAATGTCTGTTTTAGAGCACATATTAAATTCACATGGATGGATATTATACTTTGAGTTATGTATGATACTTGATGGGTAATGGAGATCTTAGTTTGCATAAGATTTTGTAAGTCACTATGTCTATTTATTTTGTTTTGTTTATATATAGAGCTGCCATGGGAACCAGCCGAGCCAGGAAAGCATCACTTCAGGTGTGTCCGGAATCTTCGGAGGACGGAGGTCCACGCCGGAAGGTTAGGCAGTGGTGTTGTGGCAGCTCATCAAGAAGGGTAAGCCTATTTAAGAGAGTTTGGTTCACATTGTGATTTTATTGTTTTGTATCCTGACGACGGGATTACGGACCCCTGGAACGTAGATCATGTGTTTCCATCACTAAATATTTTTAAAAAAAGGCTCTAAGCGATTCCTTGTTTTTGTTTGCTAAATATGGAGGACCAGGCTCCATAAAAGGAAGGCACCAGGGTGAGGTGGGCCCCTGAGTGCCAGGATTATTGGATTGCATATATATATATATATATATATATATATAAATATTTATATTGCAATTTGTTTTATATACAATATAATTGGGGGAGGGACCATAAGTACTTGCAGAGAAAGTAATTGCTGGTTCATTTTAAGAAACAAGAAAACAATCTCAACAATAGCTAGCCTGTTAGTTTGCAGTGCAGTGTGTGAGTGTGCAGTGTACCTAAACCTATCTCCTCCTAACCTAATGCTGCTAATGGCATTAATGGTGCCCTGATGGATTACTAAAGCATTTTTTTATATTCAATGTCTCACTAGTCCAGCCCACACTTCCGCACCCTCTCCCTCCAGTCTTCTATGTGAAATGGCACCCAACACATAGGCAAATGCAGGGGGGGTTCCATCTGCCTGGAAACCCCCCGTCCCTGCCCACACCATAGAAATAGTAATATAATACATTGTTACTAGTGCTGGATGTTCTCAGTATCACAAATTAAATAATTAGCACCACCTGTGGATCTTTTAACATGTATCAGCCAGTAATAAATAACCTGTGCACCAACTAGAAGATCTGGAAAACATGCACTGTTAGAGATGCACTGCTATAGAGCCCATTATGTGCATATACAGTATGTCCAGGGCAATGCTAGGTTCTTCTTCTGCTCCTCCAGGCTCCCGGACTTGCTCCAATAGTCTGGAATGGTGCCCACATCTAAAATAAATACGTGCAGCTCAGGCAGGATGGCCTACTTGCACATCTCATGGCTTACTGTGATCACTGGTCCTGAATATGCTGGAATTAATGCACACAATACACTTTGTATGATGCTTATTAATGCTGGTAAAGTACTAATTCTGCCCTCTTCATTGACTGGCCACACTCGCTCTAAAATTAAGCATTTGTAAACCCCCCTCAGGAAATCCTGCGTTTGCCACTGGGGTCGCCCCTCTCAGGGCAGCAAAATATAACGAAAAATAATTACATACAAAAATACATATATCAAAGAAATATATAAAATAAATATAACGTACACCCAGGATCCAAATATTAAAAATGTTAAGGATCATTGTACCATGAATGTATGTTTCTCTTCACTAGTAGAAATGTATGTGTCAGAAAACATCAGTCTGCATCATATATTACAATACAATGAGGAGAGATGAAAGTCAGGGTATTAGAGATCTGTTATACACTAAGTCAAGGGCGTATTTATAATGGGTGGAGAGTGTGTTGTGCAAACGGGCCCTTGGGTCCAGGGGGGCTTGCACTGCACACTGTGCACCCATGTTATGGTTACCTCTCCAAAGTCCCACCACGGCACCGGTGTCAGTGATGTAAACAGCAACTGGAAAATTACAGGGGCGTCCATTTCTCCGGCGTTTTGCACATGCGCAGTATGGAAGCATAAGGAAAACTACCGCAGCGGCCAATTTCCCATTGACCTGCGCATGCACTGTAGACTCTGGGCACACTCTCAGAGTCTGTCAGTGTAGCGCTGTGCTCAGTGTGCTGCCGGCTGCTGGACTGAGAGGAAGGGACCCAGGACGGAGACTGCACACAGGTCACCTGCTCTCTTGAAATTAGAGATGTGCGCTGACCCCAGTGTTTTGGTTTTGGATCTGGATCTAACCTGGTTTTGGATCTGGATTGGTTTTGCCAAAACCTCACCTCCATGTTTTGTTTTCGTGTTTTGGTTTTGGATCTGGATTTTTTCTTAAAGAATCAAAAACACAGCTAAAATCACATAAAATTGGCCTTTTTTTTGTTCCTACAGTATTAATAACCTCAGTAACATTTATTTCTACTAATTTCCAGTCAATTTTGACCACCTCACAGCTCACAATATTGATTTTTTTATCTAGTTAAAGGGCAAAAAAGGTTGCATCCAGGTCGCTGGCTCAAAACTGATTGATATAATTATTAATAGAGTTGAGGACTGTGCAAAGATGATGGTTGGGATACCCTTTAGGATTGAAGAATTGATAGTTGATACTAGATGGAGCAGCCCCTGGCTGTAAAATTTATAATAAATAAATTAAAAAACAATTCATTGGTGCAGCCCTGGGCTGAATAATTAATAATAAAAATAAATTCATTGGTGCAGGCCCTGGCTGTAAAATTGATAATAAATGTATTAAAAAACAATTCATTTGTGCAGCCCCAGTCTGAATAATTAAAAATAATTTTAATTAAAAAATTAAAAAACAATTAATTGGGTGCAGCTCCTGGCTGAATAATTAATAATAAAAATAAATTCATTGGTGCAGCCAAAATTGATAATAAATGAATTTAAAAATAAATCATTGGTTTCTAAACCAACCATAACAATAATTTAAAATGTCAGGCAGCAATGCCCCATCCATCACATAATGGAAAGAAAAAAGGTGCAAGATTGAATAGTCCTTGGGCCCTCCCACCCACCCTGATGTTGTATATGAAATAGGACATTCACAGTTTAACAAACCAATCATTTCAGCAACAATGACTGCCAATTGTGGCTGAAATGATTTGTTTGTTTGGACTCCCATAAAACAAGCTGCCAATGTATATTGGATATGGAAATGAAAATGATCCCATACACAAACTGGCTTTACATTACAAGTTGTCATCATCTTTGTCCTCATCATCCCCATCAGTATGTACATCCTTTTCTTCACACAATATTAATTTGTCCCTGCTGGAATCCACCATAGGTGCCTGAGTAATATTTTTATGTAATTGCTGGTAGAGGTCTTCCTCGTGGAATTTGTAATTCATTTTAATGAACATCATCTTTTCCACATTTTGAGGAAGTAACCTCCTACACTGATCACTGACAAGGTTGCCAGCTGCACTGGAAACTCTTTCGGAGTACACACTGAAGGGTAGGCAACTTAAGTAATGCAAAGCCAGTTTGTGTATGGGACTCCAAATTGCCTCTTTTTCCTGCCAGTACTGAAAGGGACTGTCTGACATGCCTATTAGGATGTTATCTCTGAAATAGTCCTCCACCTTTCTGTGAATGGAGACTGTATGACACATAGTCACGGTAGAAGATATGTCACTAGTAGGTAGTTCTCTCAGACCGACCAGATGTAATTTTTTGGTGAACGATCTGCATGACCAGCAGGCATTCTGTAAGGAAAATTTAGTTCTTTCCTGGCAGCTGCAGAAACTGAAGGAGATGATGGCGTTTCACGTGCGACTTTATGCTGACAATTTTTTTCCCAACAGCTCTTTGCATAATTTTAGATTTTGGTCTGTTGGAAAAAAACTCACATGGTAGGACTTAAACCTAGTATCCAGAATGGTCGCCAAAATATATTTTTCAGATTTCAATAGATTGATGACTCTTGGTTCCTGGTGAAGTGAATCAAGTGCTTGATCCACCAGTCTGACATACCTTGTGCAATCGCTCCGTTTTAGTTCCTCCTTCAGTTTCTCCAGTTGCACAGCCTTGCGCAACATGAAAATTATTCTCCAATGCACTTGAATAAGGCGCATTCCCCTCCACTTCCTATGTCATAGGCCTGTTGTATAGCCCTGGATGGCCTTTTGCTGTTCCTTCATCTGCTGAAGCATATAGAGGGTAGAATTCCACCAAGTTACTACCTCTTGCTTCAGCTGATGGAAGGGCAAATTTAACAGTACCTGCTGGTCATGCAATCTTTGACAAGTGGTTGCCGAATGTCTAAAATGTCCAGATATTTTGTGGGCCGCGGAGAGCACCTCCTGCACACCCCACCAAATTAATTGTGTGAGCAAAACATGGGACGTGTTGGAATTTGCCCACATGTAATGCTATCACAATATTGGTGGCATTGTCCAAAATAACAAATCTCGAGGAGAGTCCAAGTGTGGTAAGCCATTTAGCAATGATTTCCCTTAGTTTTTATAAGAGGTTCTCAGTGGTATGCCTCTTAGTGAAACCAGTTATACAAAGAGTAGCCTGCCTGTGTATAAGCTGTCTTTTGGTAGATGCTGCTGCTGTTGCTGTTATAGGCAATACACCTACCCAGTCGGCTGTCACAGTCATGTAATCTGTAGTTTGCCCTGTCCCACTTGTACACATATCAGTGGTCAAGTGGACAGTGGGTACAATGGCATTTCTGAGGACACAATAATAAGGTTTTTGTCTTTGTACAGACTTAGAATTTCTGTTTGGAATCTAGAAGGGATCTGGTAGCGAGGACACAGGACCTCAATTAACTGTTGAAAACCCACTGCAGTAATGGTGGATACTGGATGCACATCTTATACCAGCATAGCTGTTATGGCATCAGTAATCCGCTGTGCAGCTCAGTGATTGCTGTCATACTTGTTTGCCCTTGCAAACAATTGTTTGACAGTTAATTGTTTTTTTGGAGGATACACTATAAGTGGTCCTCCTCTTGGTCCCCTTCTGGGATGAAGATCCACTCACAGCAACAGCAGCAGCAACAGAAGTAGTCATCAAGGATCCTTCTTAGGAATCACAGATAGGAGAGGAGCCAATCATGCTTCGAATAACAACATTGGATGCAGAAGGACTAGTCCCGATGACGAATGAGGATGTTGATGATAAAGGTGTTGGTGTTGTAGATCGAAGGCGCTTGGATCCCACAGAGAGGGAGCAGGTAGGTGACACTGGACTTGTTATGTTTTGAGTTTTGGACCTTGGCAACATACACTTTTTTTATTTGATGACTGAGCTCCAAGTGACATAACAAGGAGGAGGTTCCTAGGTGGTTTAGGTGCCTCCCTCTACTCACTATTGCTTGTCAATGGTTACATATGGCTTGACAACTGTTGTCCGGATTGGGGTGGAAATAAGTCCACACGTGAGAAGAACATTTTTTTGTCTTTTGCCCCGGCATGACAACAATGGGCTTTGGCTTTTTCAATCCATGGGCAAAAGCTGTTCCCTTATTTACACAAAGGACATCCTCGGCATCAACATCCTCATCACCAACATCTTCATCATCAACATCCTCATCATCCTTAGTACCTTCAACTACCAAAATATCCTCCTCCTCCATGTGCAATTCCACAGAAGCAACCTTACTGACTATGGCCCTCATTCAGACCCAGACGCAAGTGGCCGTTCGTACATTTGGTGTACGTACCGAAATATGTTAATTTAAGCGCTCGCTCGTAATTTCGAACGCAGCTAAACTTCCTCCCCAAAGTCTACCGACCCCTCCTCTAGCTAACGAGCGTGCCAAATAGCGAGCATACATCCCCAATGTGGCTTGCAGGGAACACACGCACAAGTACAAACCGGAAGTGGGCCTGTCAGATTCCGATTACCTGCTCGTTTATTCTACCTACCTCCCTCAATCGTATCATGCCAATCAATAAATCAATTAGCTTAATTGTTCGTCACAAGTTTTTATTTTTTTATTTTGACATGCAATAAACTTTGCTCTTGTCCGTGTTTGTGTTTACCCGCAGAATACGTACGGCTTAAACATTCGATTTTATTTGTCAAAATACATGTTTGAGGCAATTATCCATTTGTTTTCTGTGTTTTTACCCACGCATATTTTACTGGGTTCATTTCTTTATTTAAATTAGCTTACGCATGTCACTGTATCAAGCATATCATAACTCTCAATAGATTTGTGGCCCTGTCGAACACATGACTCATACACTAACCAATAGAATTGGTCCTGTTAATTACCCAAATACATTAGCCAATCAAAATTTTTTTACTGGTCTTTATTAAAATTGTTTTATTAAAAATACACCATTGCCATCATGAGAGCCTCGGCATTCACCAAGCGCGAGCTCATGGTATTAACCGAGGTGATGGACAGGCGGATCACCAGCCAGCCTCCCCCCATCACCAATCGTGAAAAGCGTTCCGCATATGCGGAGGTACGTGGCCGCCTGCGTTCCTTCGGCTCATGCAGCCAGATCGGCCAGCTGGAGCGCAGGTGGTCCGACCTGCAACGGCGGACGCCCCGCTTGCTGGCATGCTTTCGCATGCAGATAGCGGAAAGTAAGTTTATTTGACTTTGTTTTTCATGTTTATCTTTGTGGCCCTAACTGCGTGTGCATGTTTTCTTTTATGGCCTGTTTATTCTTTGTACTCATATCTGCATGTGCATGTTTTCATGTATGGCCTGTTTATTCTTTGTACTCATATCTGCATGTGCATGTTTTCATGTATGGCCTGTTTATTCTTTGTACTCATATCTGCATGTGCATGTTTTCATTTTTTGGGGTTCAACAATTAGCGTTTAACAAGGTGATGTTCTAAACTAACCTCAATTTGTTTTCCATCATTTAGGGGCAGAGCGAAGACTACAGCGTCATCGCCGTCAAAGACGGCGCTCTCGGCCCCTCTCCCCAACAAACATCCTCTCCACAAAATACCCTAAATTCCCCCTCCTCCCCAGCCTGCCCAGACCCTGTCGCACATCCCTCTGTGCTACTTCCCCTCCATCCCAATTCCCCCTCCCCTCCAACCACCCCTCTCGTGACTACCCCCTCGCCGGAATCCGTCATCACCCCTCCCACCTCGTTGGGGAATTTGCCCACCTCCGAGGAGGACGAGGGAGTTGGTTCTGGGCCAGCCGTCATTCTGAACGGTATGTTTCCCTTTTATCCTTTTTTGTGGTTTAAAATGTTTTGATCTAATCCTGTGTCTGTGCCTTTTCCTTTTTTTGGTTTGTCAAAAGTTTTGGTATATCTCTGTTTGTCTTTACCTTTTACTGCTGATTTCCCCATACACATATCCCTCATGGCAAAACAGTCAAACTTGTTTTTTTTTTGGTGTCCATTTTTGGAGCCTTTGTTTTTTTTGGTTAAATGTGCTTTTGGTCACACTATTGTCATTTTTGGATAGCTCTGTTTTGCTTGTTTTTTCTGGGTAATTCTTAAATTATGTATTAAGCCCCACAATTTTCTAACCCACAGAGGACCAGAGGCGTTTGGCGGACCTAGCCGGGTGCGTCCAAGTGATGTGGGGCCACGTGATCGGCCTGCTGGTGGTCCTTGATCATATGGCAGGGATCCTGCATCTATCATTTTTTTATTTTATAGCCAAATTATTTTTCATAATAAAAAAGTAAAATTTTGAGTTCAGTCTCATTCCTTGTCTCCAAATCTTAGATTGTTTACACATACATAAGTAGACTCTTGCAGCAAGTATTTGCAACTAATGTCACTAAGATTGTGTGTTGTTGATTTTTAGAAAACAGGCACATAAAACAGCTAACAGTAACAATCGGCTTGGGGCATTTTTTGGTTTTACATTTTTTCAATTAGTACATTTTACATGTTCCAATTTTGGGGGCAACCTGCTTAGACCGAGATTCCAAAGCATACTGATTCTACATAATACCTTTTGGTGTTGGTTTTGACCCAGAAAGCATATTTAAATTTTGTGCAAATTGCGACACATTACAGGATTAACCCTTAAGCAATTTTAACGTGGGTGAACCTGGTTACACTTGCTTGTAATGTTCAAGAAAATTTGGGAAATTACAAACTCAAAAAATGTATTCAACACATAACTAAAAAACCAAAGTGTTGGCTCACAAATAATACACACAGTGATAAAAAAATGTACAACCATCAAACACAATATGAAAAAAGTAAAGAAAAATCAAGAACTGGTTGACGAATGAGCATGCCAACATGATTCCACAAATGTGGCGTTGCAATATTGGGTCCAGAATATATATCCAATGTGTCCCCATGAAGGTTTGTTTTGGGTAGCAGGAAGTAGTCAACGTTTCAGTCCAAAAGATTATGAAATCAAACAGAAAATGGGAAATAATAAACAAATTAATTAGATGGTCTCCCAAAATCCTTACCACATTGTGTCAAAGAACTTCTTTTGTGCCAATAATTACCTAAAATATCTGGCCACCACATCATCGCGTATGGCCCCCCCACATACTGACCTCCGACCAACCTCGGGGGGGCCATCCTCAGGCAAGGCATCCTCTGGCTGCATTGGGACACCACTCCTTATGGCAATGTTGTGAAATATCCCACACAGGACCACAATTTTCGAAACCATATCCGTCAAATACATGAGCTCGCCACCAGAACGGTGGAGGCATCTGAATCGGCCTTTTAAAAGGCCGATACAGTGCTCCACCACTTGCTTGGTGGCTGTAAGTGTGGAATTAAAATCACTTTGTGGCCATGGTGTGGGAGCCAAATAAGGAGTGAGCAGCCAGGGCATGCAAGGGTAGCCACTGTCTCCTGTGTAAAAGAAGTGACAACATCAGGATCACTGTGTATCAAGCTTAACATTGTTATGTACTAAAGGTCTCCACTTACCCAGAAGCCACGCATCACCAGCTTGTAGGCTGTCTAATTTTTGCCATATCCCTGATTGCCAGATGACGAATGAGTCATGTGCACTCCCGGGTAATTTTGCATTCAGGGACAGGATCTGGAGGGAGGCATCACAAACTACCATTACATTCAGGGAGTGATAGTGTTTGCAGTTCCTAAAAATGGCCTCCAGCCATGCTGGAGGCTGAAGTGGTATGTGAGTACCATCCACAACCCCTATGATGTGTGGGAAGCCAGCTATTTGGTAAAAATTGGCCTTGGCCACACTAAGGGCACCCATATCCAAAGGCATTTGAATAAAATGATGGAGGTGCTTGAAAAGGGCCTCCATCACTGCCCTCAGGATCCTTGAAAAGGAGGATTGGGAGATTCCCGCAACTATTCCCACCGTGGTTTGAAACGATCCTGAGGCACAGAAATGTAAAACCGCCATAAATTGTGTAAGTAGTGGTATTGCTGTAGGTCTGTCAATTTGCCGCTCAAGATCACTCTCTATTAATGAGAGAGTGTCTATGATGATTTGGGGTGGAAGACGGTAGTATCTTAACACCTCATCATCGGGCATTCCAAAAAGTGTGACACGTGTTCGATATATCTGTGGCCTTGCACGCCTACGATGCCTACGCCTGGGACGAGATTGAGGTTGGTCGGCTTCCGGGAGCATGGCCACAACAATCCGACCAAGATCAACCTGAAATGGCAAGAATTGAATGTAAGGTTTTTTTGCCCCCAAAAATTGAAAAAATACTTATCTTTATGATACAATCCAATGATGCTTACATGCTGGGGTATTGTCATGATTTACCAAGCCTAAAAATAATTAAAAAAAAACAATGCAAAAATTTAGGGTGGCCATTTAGGATTCTAAATTGGGTACAATACAAAACATAAAAGGGGATAAACACACATTTCGCCAAAGAGCAAAACAACGGTGCGCAGACTACCACAATTTGGGCCCCAAATTATAAAAAAATTGCTAACGGTAAATCTCAACCAATTTAACTACAGAAAATAAGCAGACAAAAATGCGCTAATTAGTTCGCAATTACAATACAGAAAATAACCAGACAAAAATGCACTAATTAGTTTGCAATTACAATACAGAAAATAACCAGACAAAAATGCGCTAATTAGTTCGCAATTACAATACAGAAAATAACCAGACAAAAATGCGGAAATTAGTTCAGACATTTAGGAATCACAAAACCAAAGGTAAAAACTGTAAGGTGAAACAAAGTTGCGTTAAAAATAACATGAACATTTAATAAACAAGTGAAAAAACAAACTTACCAATAGAGGATATATAAGTCACCGGATAAAAAGGTCGTTGGGGCAGAGCCAAAAGAAACCTACCAAAGGATAATTGTTAAAAAATTAGAGAACAAAATTTTACAAAAAGAAGGATACACAAAGTGAACAAAAGGAAGATGGCCAAAAACTTACCAAAAAAAGACACGACAAATAAAAGAACCACACCAAAAAAAGCGAACAGAAAGATAAACTCCAAAAAACACACAGAAAAAAATGCCAAACACCGCCAAATACAATTCCCGCCAACAATCCACTCCGACCAACGAAACCTCAACCCGTAACAACCAACACCCGCCACCTCGACTCGAGACGCCCAAAGCCATAAATAGTGTTTATTTTCCCACACAAATTAAGGAGGGATCATAGGAACGCACAATCAATGATGCGGATGAAAAATAAGGACGCATGTATAAATACATCACGACCCAAAAAAAACGTTCTGGTGTATTTCTTGTTTGGCTGTAAGAAATGGCTACAGACCAGGCAAACAATGGCCAAGAGGCAGCCGGTAAGTTTTTCAGGCATTTCCAAACAAGGATTATTTTGAAACATAATATAGTGAAAGTTTGCAAGCTGAAATTTCTCAACGTTTAAAAAAATAGGTGAGGAGGATGACTTGGAAGAGGCTGCTGGGCCCAGTATTCTGGGCAAAGCAGGGAAAAAGAAAAGGCAGCCACAATTCACAAGAAAGGAGATGGAGGTTTTGGTTCAGAAGTGTGTGGACATCCTGTCACAGGCAGACACGAATATGGGCGTAAGCCAGAAGTGGAAAATGTGGGAGGAGATAGCCAGTGCTGTCAATAGGGTGGGTGATTATGTCCGTCTAGCCCGGGATGTCAAACGGCGGTAAGTAAAAACTTGACCCCCCTAAAACCAAAAAAAAAAAAAATGCAGGAATAATGGTTACTTTTTCACCCACAGATGGCAAGACTTCAAATATCACCTGAAACAAAAAATGGCGGACAGGGCTAGGCATGCAAGGCGGACAGGTGGGGGTCCCGCCCCTGTGTTATTGGAGTTGAATGATTTGGAAGAGCTTGCACAGGGGTTTGTGCAGGCTGTGGAGGTGTTTGGCGTGTCCAACATGGATACGGACATGCCAGACTTTGCGGCTCCTCATGTTGTCCCTGGTAAATGTTGTAATGTAACCAACTCTGAAATGTTATTGTGACAATATGTAGATTGTAATGTTCCTCTTTTCTCTTTTTTCTCACAGAGACACAGGCAGATGAGTCTGCTCCAGAGGGGAGCCTTGGCCGGTGAATATCTGCTGGCTCTGCAGGGGAGGAACCAGTACATCCGGCTGAGGACCCTGCAGAAGCCAGTCTTGCGCAATCCCCCTCGCAGGCAGTGGCACTCCTCACAGAACTCAATTTTAAATCAGATTCCCATACAGAGATTCTGCCGAGGATGGACGCCAGTCTGCTATGGGTGGCTGAGGCCCTGGAGCAAAATGCGGCGGCCAACGTGACCATTGGTCAGGCCCCGGCTGAAAATACCAGGGCCAACATCCGAATCACCAATGCCCTGGAGCAGCTCGTTCGCCAGCACATGGTGGAGCCGACCTCCCTTCCTGCCGGAACATTTGGATCCTCCACCTCTGGCACAACAACAGCCATTCCTCCAAATGTGCCTAGCCCTGTGCCTAGTCCAGAGGTCACAACATCTGCCTCTGGACAGGCCAGCCAGAGGACATCCCGGAGCCGGTCAGGCGCCCACCCTACCCCAGCCAAACGGGGAAAGAAACGATGACAGCACTGGCTACTTTGCCCACACACCTTCTGTGCTTGCCCCATATTCCTTTCTGGCCAAAACTTCCCTCTCCTTTCTTGTGAATTGTTTTTTTTTTTTTTATTCGATTGTGTGCCAAAAATATAATATCTTTCGAAAAAATGTGTCCAATATTAGTGGGTAACAAGGACCCCAAAAATGTACATGACAATGCACATGATTTGTGTAAAAATGTGTTTGGAAAATAAAACATACAAATTATTCACAACTGTATTGTGACATTAATTGACAATTGTTTTATAGTTAATTCTGGCACACATGGTAAAAACGAATTCGGAGTTTGGGACTTGCAAAAAATCAAGGGTTAAAAAAAACTGTTACTTTAAAAAACACTTTGGAATAAATGAATTTAAAAAAACCAAAAAAAACCAAAAGGTTACAATACACACAAAGATGAATACAATCTTGTAACAAAATGCAAAAATACTAACCAAATTGTAAAATACATTACTACCAAAAAACGCTAATTGATTGTGTAATCCAGAAATTAGCAGCCGACATTTTCAGCTGCGTACGGTTTTGTGCTATTACAAAGTGAAACAAAAAGAAAAACAAGCTGGTTTTCAATCCAAAGTTGATTGTTTATCTGACAAGCCGTGAAAAATTGATGAAACATCGTGGAGGCCCGGGCAAAATGACAAGGCCATCGCCATTGTGGTCGAGTAATCCAGACCCTAAGCTGTGCAAGCAGTTTGAACATAAAGAGGATCAGCCAGTGACGTATGAGTTGGTATGGACACATTGGACGTTCACATGAGCTAATTTATGTACGCCCCAAAAACGCCTCGCCACGCCTGCGTTTTTCCATCTCCACCCCCGTGACCGCCCAAAAACGGCCTGTTCTGTCAATCACATTTGACATGTCACTTCCTGTTCACAATTTGCCGAACGAGTGAAAAAAAGCTCACAATCTGCCGTACGCACATGCGCAGTGTTACACCGATGCATGCACGGTTTCTCAACATCGGAACGCAACGAGCGTACTGCTGTTAACGAGCGGCTCTGAATGAGGGCCTATGTCTGCAAGATGTTGTCTGCCTTCCCCACATTTACAGAGGGCACACAAATGTTGGAACTTGGGGGATCCTCCAGTACAATAGTATTAAGTCTGGCTCACACATGGCAACCGCGGACACACTTGCACTCTCCCTAGGGATTTGTGATTTTGATTTCTCATTGCACACAGTTGGTTTTTAAAGAGCTGTCTTACTCATCTTAACAACTTTCAATTTTTTAATGGTAACACCACCACTACTACTACAAGCAGAAAGAAAGGGCTATCAGAATCATAATCATCAGTCATCACAAATAAAGGCCTTATCCTTTCCTTGCCACTTAGTGTAGTTAATGGCATATTGCCAATTTTTTTTATCTAAAGGCAACTTGCTTTTCAACATTTTTTCCTTAACTTCAGTATAATTAGCTATACCATATCGATGGAGTGACTTAAGCCCTGGAGGATGAGGAAGTTGAAGGCCTTGCACTGCATAGAGGATGAGGAAGTTGAAGGCCTTGCACTACTGGTGGCAGCTACAACATGTGGTTCTTGGCCTTGCTCTCCTGTCGTGTGACAGCCCTCCATATTTTCTGATGTCTTGAAGCAGTGTCACAAGCACCAATAGTGTAGCCAAGGTGCAGTTACAAAATTCACACACATAAATAAACAAAACTAAAATAAAATAAATAAAATAAATTTACAAAATATATATATATATTTTTCAGGTCCAGAATTTGGGCCCAGAGCACCGATTAATAACGGCTGGAGTCGGGCAGCACTAGGTTACAACTTGCATTGCTGGCTGTATCTTGTGAGGTTAAGCCTAACACTCACACACACACAGAAAATAAATTGACAAAATAGATATATATTTTTTTCAGGTCCAGAATTTTGGCCCAGAGCACCGATTGATGATGACTGGAGTCCGACAGCACTAGGTTGCAACTTGCATTGCTGGCTGTATCTTGTGCAGTTAAGCCTAACACTCACACACACACAGAAAATAAATTGACAAAATAGATATATATTTTTTTCAGGTCCAGACCTTGGGCCCAGTGCACCGATTGATTGACGACTGGAGTCGGGCAGCACTAGGTTGCAACTTGTGTTGCTGGCTGTATCTTGTGTGATAAAGCCTAACATACACACACACAGAAAATGATTACACAATAAATACACCTTTATTATTCTTTTTTACAGGTCCAGACCTTGGGCACAGAGCACCGATTGATGACGACTGGAGGAGGGCAGCACTAGGTTGCAACTTGCTTTGCTGGCTGTATCTTGTGAGGTTAAACCTAACATGCACACACACACAAAAAAAATATTACACAAAAATACACTTTTATTGTTTTTTGTTGCAATATATATATATTAATTTATTTTAGTCCAGAACTTGGGCCCAGATGGATGCAGCAGACAGCACATTACCAGTCCATAATGAATCAGCACCAGCCCAGGACACAGCAGACAGCACAGCACCAGCCAAGAATGTTTCAGCACCAGCCAAGAATACAGCAGACAGCACAGCACCAGCCCTGAATGGATCAGCACCAGTCCAGGACACAGCAGAATGCACAGCACCAGCCCAGAATGGATCAGCACCAGCCCAGGACACAGCAGACATCACAGCACCAGCACCTCTCCCAGCCCTACACTACCCACCGTCCCTGTTCAGTCTCCACAGCCGGAGTGAAATGGCATCCGCCGCGTGGTCCCTATATACTACATTGATAATAGAGACAAAAGCTTGCGAGCCGCGAGATTTCCGACTCTATGGTTTTGCGTCGGTTTGAGATCCGAGTCAGGTGGGAAACCCCAAGCATGCTTGGATCCGACTCGGATCTTCTAAATTCGGGTGGGTTTGGATCTCTGAGATAAAAACCCGCTCATCTCTACTTGAAATGTCTTTGCACTAAGTTCTGCTGCTCCCTATCTTACCAAGGGATAAGATGGGGAGTGAGAGACCCATGTTTTACAGTAACCCTTAGAAACAACAGTCAAAATCATTTCCTTGGTATAGCCGTTCATTTCTACTTTCTATTGTCTTGACCTTTAAGGCATAGGAAAATAAATGAGAGAACTACTGGGTTGTAGATGGGAACTGATAGGAATGTTAGAGGTGAGTGAAAACAAATATCATCTGCACCATTTTAATTGACATTAATGAAGGTTGTTCTGTATTAATACATGCTGTTTGACAACCAGGGAATGCCATCATTAATACATATACTAAACTATATATGTATATTTGATTGCTGTTATTTATAATAAGGTAAAAGTTCTCAAGAATTTGAAATAAAGTGCATATGTGATTAAATTATAGCAGCAGATAGTAGCATAAAGAGCAAAATTTAAAATAGCAGCAAAAGATTATAAGGTGCAACTGTTGTTTAATCAATTACAGTTACTTTCATGAAAACATAATTTCATAAGAGGTACATCTACCATGGCAGTGATAAAATGGTGGCTGTTTATGGTGATGAAAGTCCATCATATGACACTGTTGTGAGGAGGAAAAGGAACTTTCAACCTGGACACATGTCCCTCTCAGATGAGCCTCCACCCAGGAGACCCTCGATCACGGATGATCTTGACATGGTGAAGAAAGTGGAGGCTCTTGTCCTTGAAGACAGACAAATAACCATTGAAGTGATCCTGAAAGAAGTTGGTCTTAGTTGTGGAAGTGTGTCATCATGATGGGCTCCCTGCTTGCTAACCCCATTTCAGAAGAAAACTTGATGTGCACTTTCGCAGCAGATGTTGGAGCAGGATGAAGAGAATTGTGAATGCTGGGTCTACCTGTATGACCTAGAGACAAAAGAAATGAGAAAGGAGTGGAAACACCCCCCCACCACCCTTCCAAAAAGGCTAAGGTGCAGAAATCTACAGGGGGTCATGCTGTCGTTTTTTTGGGACTGTCGTAGTGTAATCCTTGCCAATTCCTTCCGAAGGGTCAGACCATCACCAGCGCTTACTACTTCACCCTTCTGCAGAAACTGCGAGATGCTGTGAAAGAAAAGCACCAAAAATAATTACACTTGTTCTCCCTTTACCTTTATGGCAGGAAACATCCTGGTCAGACCAGAACACATTGCAGTATCTGGCACAAATAAACGATCTCTGAATACTGTAATTACTGATTCTTCTATTTCTGGTCCATCATCAATTTAATAAAAATATAGTAAGTGGCACTTCGTAATATTGGGTCACTGGAACTGCAGATGTGATGTTATATAAATAAAATATAATAATAATATTAATAATAATAATAATAATAATAATAATATAAAAAATGTGCTGTTGCTCATAGTAACGAAACATATTGTGTTTATTTTTTAATTTAAAGACAAATATCTAATAGGTCTTCACAGGCTTACTAAGATGGAGTGTAGAGGGTTAAACAGAAACAGAAACAAAATATTAATGATTCATATCACATTGTAGCGTCGTCACCTGGTTAGGTTAATATTTAATCATCATAATAATTGTCATAAGATCACTGCACATAGTGATACTTTTATAGTCAGCTGTGTATAATGAGAATAAATAACTATAGGATTCTGCTGTATATAAAGAGAACAGCCATACATATTACTATAAGGCTACAGATACAGGTCAGATACTCATCCAATCCTGTGCGACGGAAGACAAGAGAATGCAAGACAGGTCCAAGTTGAAGCTTTATCATGTGCATGGGATGGATTCCAGGGACCACCTTAAATGTTACTTTGAATCAGAAAGCGTGTTCAGAGAAGAGGCAGTGGTGTTTATTATGGAGAAACTGCACAGCGCATTAGTAACAGGTTTGTATATAGGATAAATTGTTGCCTCAGATATATAACATGGTTATTTGGAGTATCAGAAAAATTAAATTGGAGACTCTATAGTGTACAGGCTGGGGTGTAGTATAGGCAGAGTCAGCAGAGCTCTTGTTTGAGTTCTGACCACTTGGGAGCACTAAGTGTGGTGGACAGGCAGTTTTTCTTTTCTTTAAACATTTTAAATATAGACCGCCATGATTGCTCAGTCCACTGATCCAAAAATGGAACTGCAGCTGGGCAGGAATAGCACAGACACAGAAGAAAAGAAGTCAAGGAGTAGAGCAGATCTGGTAAGAGCTGTAGAAAAGACAGAGGGCCTGATTCAGAGTTGGGAATAGAGAGAGAGAGAGATAGCAATTAACTGTGTACCTGGACAAACCATGTTGCAATGCAAGGAGTGTAAATACATAATTTTTTTTGCATGTAGGGTAAATACTCTCTGCTTTTACATGTAACCCACAAATACTGCACAGCTTTATTATTACTTTACAATTTGCATGTCAGTTTGGACACGTCCTCCCAAATCTAATTATCTCTGCACATTTTAAATCTGCCCCACCTGCAGTGAAGCCTGGTTTCACCAAGATGATGAGTTTAGAGAGTTATCTCTCTCTATTCCCAACTCTGAATCAGGCCCAGAGTGTGTAGAGTATCCAGAAAGGCAGGTGTGTGTGTTTGTGTGTATTTGTGTGTGTGTGTGTTTGTGTATCTGTGTGTTTGTGTTTGTGTGTGTGTGTATTTGTGTGTGTGTTTGAAGGAGGGGTGCACAGCATTGCTACTAGGGCATTAATGATCTTCTTTCCATGGGTGTCTAGATCCATGGAGTCAGTGCTCAGGTCTACATTACTGAGTGAGACCTGAGTGAGACCTACCCTCACACCCCAATTCCTCAGCTTTAAAATACTTTTTTTGAAATAGAACCTGTAGTAGCCTCTGTCTAATAGAACAATCCTGTTATCTCGTGGCCTCTCTCCCTTATGTCACTTTCCAAAAGTGCATCATCAGGTACTGGTACAACCATCTCACCTGGTGCTGATACCTCACCATATGCATGCACAGGCTCAGGGAAAAGGATGTACAAACAACCCCATACCGCTGTGTCATAGATCCCCCTGAGACATACACTATCTGCCCTAATCACACCCCAGCAAAATACACTACTCATCCTACCCTATTGGTAACAGTGACATACACTACCCTCCCTTCCCTATGGTACCAGTGACATACACTACCCACTCTACCCTATGGTACCAGTGACATACACTACCCACCCTTCCCTATGGTACCAGTGACATACACTACCCACCCGACCCTATGGTACCAGTGACATACACTACCCACCTTACCCTATGGTACCAGTGACATACACTACCCACCCTTCCCTATGGTACCAGTGACATACACTACCCACCCGACCCAATGGTACCAGTGACATACACTACCCACCTTACCCTATGGTACCAGTGACATACACTACCCACCTGACCCTATGGTACCAGTGAAATACACTACCTACCCTATCCTATGGTACTGGTGACAAACACTACCCACCCTTCCCTATGGTATCAGTGACATACACTACCCACCCTACCCTATGGTACCAGTGACATACACTACCTACCCTATCCTATGGTACCAGTGATATACACTACCTACCCTATCCTATGGTACTGGTGACATACACTACCCACCCTTCCCTATGGTATCAGTGACATACACTACCCACCCTACCCTATGGTATCAGTGGCATACACTACCCATCCTACCCAATGGTACCAGTGACATACACTAACGACCCTACCCTATAATACCAGTTACACACACTACCCACCTTTACCCTATGGTACCAGTGACATAAACTACCCACCCTACCCTATGGTACCAGTGACACACTCTACCCACCCTACCCTATGGTACCAGTGACATACACTACATGCCCTGTATCTCTGGCCCCATCAACATATACTACCTTCCCTAAACTACAGTTTCAGGGACATACACTACACACCTGACCCCTTAGTCTCCAAGAAATACAGTAAATGCCTTGCCCAGGAATGTACACTAACAACCCTATCTCCTGGCCCCTTAGACATACAGTACCCCAACTCCCAGCCCTCTGTAACACACCACTCTCCCAACCTCCAGGCTCTGAAACATACACTGCCCACCCTAGCGGCCCCAGGGACATACACAACCTGCCCTACCCCCGGCGACAGGGACATAAACTATCCATTCTACCTCTCCCAAACCAGGGACATACACTACCCACCCTACCCCTCCCCCTTTCCCCCAAACACCATCATGGCTTCTGTCTTTATTTTATTTGCAGGAGGTGTATATATTATGTTCTATTTTATTTTAGAAACACAATATATTTAGTTTGATTGTTTGAGAATGTAATTAAATAAATTACTCCATAATAGGTGCTGCCCTTCCTGTACACTTGCTGCATCTCAGCCCCATGTGCTGACTAGAGACACACTTCTGTACTGCAGGATGGGGGTGCCATAACATGTGCCTGCTCTGGGTGCCGCAGCTCCATGCAGGTGCGCCGAGAGGGGGGGGAAGCGGGTACAGATTACCCGGGCCTGGACATGGCAGGGGGCCCGGGCCGCCCACAGCAAACCACCGTTTTGCCTTTTTTTTCTACTTCAGGGTCCATAGGGTATCCACAGGATACCTTGGGGGTATAGGTGTGACGTCAGTCGCAGGGCACCAAAGAGTTAAGCTTTCAGCCTCCCAGGATGCACTAGGTCCCCCTCCTATACCCCGCCCCCGGGCCAAGGCACCTCAGTTTAGTTTGGTGCCCGGCCGGAGTCGGGTGCACCTGTTGGAGTGGGGGCTAGAAGAGCCCCTGAAGCTTTTTCTTCATGCAGCTGTGGCTGCACATCTGGATGAACAGCATGGACAGTCAGTCCTGACGTCCATGCTGTCTTCCCTACACCCCGCCGGTACCAGAACGCCGGTACTGATCCGGGGATGCTGGTGGGCGTCTGGGGTCACAGCTAGCGGTGACCCCAGATGTTCCGGACCATGGCCGGATTCAAGGGGGACAGAGGTAAGCAGCGGGGTCCCGCGGTGGGTCCCCGCTGATCACATGGTCCTAAGTCCCCAGGCAGGGGGCTCCCTGGGGACTGGCTGCAGCGTGGAGCCAGGCGACCAACCTGCGCTTCCACTACCCCCTGGGACAGCGGACCGCAGCAGAGCGGTAGCGCTGCGGCGTCCCAGGGGTTAAATGCATGCCAGGGGAGCGCGCCTTCCCTGTCTCACAGCCGGCGCCTCCCCCGCTGCACACAGCCCTCTCTGCACTGTGCTGACTGGTCCTGTGTCAGCGCTCCTCCCCCAGGCCAGCTTCTCTCTGCTCCTCGGCGGCCATCTTCTCTGCAACGCATGGTGAACGCTGCTGGAAGTCTGGAAGGAAGCATTGTGGTCTGGGTCCCCCCGCATACCTCTCCTCCGCTGTGGCTCAGGTCTGTGTATGCAGCGCTGTGTCCTATCAGGCCCTGTGTCTGTGTAGTTGAGTGATCAGCGCTGTTAGTGCAGGAATTGTTATTTCTCTGCATTGTATGTGACTGTGCTAGCGCTGCCTGTAACTTTTCTTCTCTAAACTGTCAGCTTTATTACTGTCCCTGTTCTTTCTGCTAAAGCCCTTGTGGTGCGGTGCTGCAGGGTGGTCTCTCGCCTATTTAATACTTAATTGGTGAGAGAGGTCACATACGTGGTGCCATCATGTCTGAAAGTGATTTTCCCCTCCGGCTACAGTGTACCACGTGCAAAGTACCGTTAGCGGAGGGGGAGGGTAGCGCGGAGGGCCATTGCCGGCAGTGTTTGTCCATGGCGCGGCCTATTACGGTTACAGCACCGGTACAGGAGCTGCCCTGGGCTTGTTTCGCTCAGGCGTTAACAGCTTTAGTGGGCCAGTTAGCTCCGCAGCCCGCGTTTACTCCGATGGGTTTGTCCCAGCAGTCTGTGGTGTTGTCACCCATGCAGGGGTTCCCACGACAATTGGTGGTACCCCACAGTCTCCCTATTTCCCCGCTCCCGGGTTCTCAGGAGCCAGCGTGGGTTAACTCCCTGACGAGTGCTGTACAGCACTTGTCGGATGTGTTGCAAGGGGAGTCTGTGATGCGGCCTCATAAAAGGCCGGTGGCGTCTCTGTCCGCTCCTTAGGAGGATGACGAAGGGACGTCTGATAATGGGGAGATTCTGGATCCTTACGATCAGGAACCTTTCCATACTAAGGACGCTGATGCTAAGTCCAAAGTATATATTCCTGGACTTATTCGGGCGGTCCGCACAGCCTTGGTGATTGAGGACGAAGTTCCCCCAGCGGCTAAATCTAAGTATGCCTTTTTCAAAGATGTGAAGGGCGATGCCACAGTCTTTCCTCTTTCGGGTCAGTTGGTGGACCATTTAGAGGAGGCGTGGAAACAACCTGGCAAAAGATACCAGCCGCAGAGACGCCTGGCGGTGGCTTATCCGTTCGCGGATAATTATTTTGCTAAGTGTGAATCCCCTCCACAGGTGGATTCTCACGTGACCCGTCTTGTCCGTAGTGCCACATTGCCGATGCCATCCATGTCCTCCCTTAAGGATGCTACGGACCGCAAGGTAGAAATCTGCCTGAAGTCCGCTTATTCCCTTGCAGGGGGGGCAGCACGGCCGGCTATGGCCATTTGCTGGGTTGCCAGAGCGATGGAGCGCTGGGCGGATTCATTAGAGGCTTCTTTTGAATCCGACTGTCCGGCCGAACAGGCGGAGTTGATTGGCAATCTCCGTGATTCGGCCACCTACATCAACGAGGCGGCTCTAGACATTAGTACTCTGGTGTCTAGAATTTCTTCAGCAGCGGTAGCTGCTCGTCGCACCTTGTGGCTGAGATCCTGGAAGGCGGATGCAGATCCAAGAAAGGTCTGGAAGCGTTGCCGTTTACCGGAGAAGTTCTCTTCGGTCCGGATCTGGATAAGATTGTGGCCACGCTGGCGGCAGCCAAATCTGCTTGTCTCCCGTCGGCCGCTGCTCCTTCTGGTTCTGGACCATCGTCTTTTCGGTCATCTAGGGCCCAGAGGCAGGCCCAAACCACAGTCGTTTCCTCGACAGGCTGGCCCTAAGAAATCGGTCAAGCCCCGGAAACAGGCATGGAGTACCAGACGTCCGGCCCCCAAGCCAGATGACAAGCCTGCGGCCTGATGGTCCGGGTCTCCCCTTGGGGGATCCCAGGGTGGGAGGCCGCCTGCTGCAGTTCTCCCGGTGTTGGTCGTTCACTACGACAGACACTTGGGTTCTGGAGGTGGTCTCTCACGGGTACGCCCTCTCCTTCCGGCACAGACCCCCGGCTCGATTCTTCACCACGGGTCTACCATCAGACCGGAACAAGGCTACGGAGCTGCGGAAGGTATTGCACACTATGCTCCAGGCTGGAGTTATAGTGCCTGTTCCATTCTCCCAGAGGGGCCAGGGTTTCTATTCAAATCTATTTTTGGTACAGAAACCCAATGGGTCATATCGTCCGATTCTCAACCTCAAAGCACTCAACAAGTCTTTGCGGGTCCCGAAGTTTCGGATGGAGACCCTACGGTCCATCATTCTGGCGCTGGAACCTGGGGACTACATGGTGTCATTGAACTTACAGGACGCTATGGCGGTCATGGCGGCTTCTCTGCGGCTGCAAGGAGTCCGCATGTTGCCGTACTTGGACGACCTGTTATTGGTGGCAGGATCTCCAGAGCTCCTGTTACACCACTTGGACCTGACCATTGCACTGCTGCAATGGCACGGCTGGCTAATCAACTGGCAGAAGTCCACTCTAATCCCGTCTCGGAGGATTCTGCATCTTGGAGCCTTATTGGACTCGGGACAGCAAAGGATCTTCGTGACGGAGGACAAGATCTCTGCTTTACAGTCAAGGGTGCGCAGTTGTCTGCACAGCCGCCGGGTGTCCTTACACTCGGCGATGAGGTTACTGGGCTCCATGGTGTCGGTGTTCGACATGGTGGAATACGCCCAGTTTCACTCCAGACCTCTGCAGCACCTGATCCTGTCCAAGTGGAACGGGCTGCCTCAGTCTCTGAAGTTCCAGACGATTGTGCTCACCCCGGAGGTTCGCCTGTCCCTAGCATGGTGGTTAAAGACGACCCACCTCAACAAGGGACGTCCGTTCTGGGTTCCAAATTGGGTCCTGTTGACAACGGACGCCAGTCTTGGGGCTGGGGAGCAGTTTCGGGTCCACACTTGTTCCAGGGCAGGTGGACACCGACAGAAGCGGAGCTTCCAATAAATATCTTGGAACTCCGTGCGGTCTTCAATGCTCTCCTGCAGGCACAGCGGTTTCTCCAGGGTCACCCGGTGCAGGTCCAGTCGGACAATGCTACCACCGTGGCCTACATAAACAGGCAAGGAGGAACTCGCAGTCGGGCGGCTCTCGTAGAGGTCTCTCGGATCCTGGTTTGGGCGGAGCGCAATCTTCCGGCCATATCAGCGGTCTTCATCCCGGGAGTGCTAAATTGGGAGGCGGACTTTCTAAGTCGCCAGGACGTTCATCCAGGGGAATGGTCCCTGCACCCGGACGTTTTTCAACTACTGGTGGACAGGTGGGGTCTTCCAGAAATCGACCTCATGGCGTCCCGGCACAACAACAAGTTGCCGGTGTACGGGTCTCGCACAAGAGACGAAGGGGCGTCTCTGGTGGATGCTCTGTCCGTCCGGTGGACGTTCAGGTTCACATACCTGTTCCCTCCGGTCTCCCTTCTTCCATGGGTAATCCGGAAATTCAAACAGGAAGGAGGGACGCTCCTGTTGATAGCTCCCGCGTGGCCCAGACGGCACTGGTTCTCAGACCTTCAGGGTCTGTCCGTGGACAGTCCTCTGCGGTTGCCGCTACGACCGGACCTTCTGTCTCAGGGTCCTTGTCTTCACCCGGACCTGACTCGGCTGTCTTTGGCGGCGTGGCTGTTGAGACGGCCATGCTGAGGTCCTGGGGGTTTTCCAGCTCTGTGGTGCGTACCATGTTACGAGCTCGGAAACCGTCTTCCGCGAGGATATACCATCGCGTGTGGCATACGTTCTTCCAGTGGTGTCGACCGAGAGGTTATGCACCGCGGGAGTTTCGTCTGTCTCGGATTCTCGCCTTCCTGCAAGCGGGACTAGATCATGGGCTTCGCCTTGCTTCTTTGAAGGTACAGGTTTCGGCCCTATCTGTCTGGTTTCACCGTAGGATTGCTACAATCCCGGATGTGCGCACCTTTATGCAAGGTGTTCTCCGTATTCAGCCGCCCTTTGTTCCACCTGTGGCGCCTTGGGATTTGGCTGTGGTCCTGAGGGCTCTCCAAGGACCGCCGTTTGAACCACTGGGCTCAGTGGATATTAAATGGCTAACAGCTAGGACTGTTTTCCTTCTGGCCGTTGCTTCAGCCAGACGTGTTTCTGAGTTAGGGGCTTTTCTTGTAGACCCCCTTTCTTGGTTTTTCATGGGAACAGGGCAGTGCTCCGCACTCGGCCCGAGTTTCTTCCCAAAGTTGTTTCCCAGTTTCATGTTAACGAGGAAATAGTTGTTCCGGCCTTTAACTCACCGGGTCTTTCCGTGGGTGAGGCCTCTTTGGATGTTGTGCGGGCCTTAAGGACTTATGTTGACCGCACTTCTTTGTTTAGGAAGTCGGACGCTTTGTTGTCCTCTATGGCTTCTGTAAAAAGGGTTGGCCTGCTTCAAAGCAAACTTTGGCAGCCTGGATCCGTATGGCTATTTCTGAAGCTTATCTTCATGAAGGCCTACCGGTCCCTCCTTCTCTGAAGGCTCATTCCACTAGGTCTGTGGGTCCTTCGTGGGCAGCTCGACGTGGTGCCTCGGCAGTTCAGATCTGCAAGGCTGCTACGTGGTCTTCTGTCCATACCTTCGTGAGGTATTACAGGTTTGACACCTTCGCCTCTCAGGATGCTTCCTTCGGGCGGCGGATTCTCCTTTCTGCACAGGAGCGTCCCCACCCTTAAAGGATACTGCTTTGGGACATCCCCAAGGTATCCTGTGGATACCCTATGGACCCTGAAGTAGAAAATATGAGATATGGTAAGAACTTACCCTTGTTATCTCTATTTCTACGAAGTCCATAGGGTTCCACAGGACTCCCGCCCTGTCGCACCTGTGCTGCAGATGGGCTTTGCTCTGGTCACCGGTTTTCCGTCTCCCTCTGGTGAGAATGTGATTCTTGTATGTGTCCAGATCTTTGTTCTTTCTCTTCCTTCTCCTCCTCCGGCCTATGGCTTGGTAACTAACTGAGGTGCCTTGGCCCGGGGGCGGGGTATAGGAGGGGGACCTAGTGCATCCTGGGAGGCTGAAAGCTTAACTCTTTGGTGCCCTGCGACTGACGTCACACCTATACCCCCAAGGTATCCTGTGGAACCCTATGGACTTTGTAGAAATAGAGATAACAAGGGTAAGTTCTTACCATATCTCATATTTTTTCCCCCAACCTACTCTTTTACTCTTATGCACTCCCTAACGGGTGGTAGTACGCGTGGGGAAAAGGGATGGATGGTCACCGGCCACACTGTCTTGTGTGTCAGGTCAGGTGCCACTTACTTGTTGCATTGCAGCCGCGCCGCTGTGGAGCGAATGCTCTCGCGAGATGATGACATCCTCATCTCACATGGCTCAGTCTCATAGCAGGCATGGCCGGGCACCAGGCACCACTTCCATGCTCCGGGGCGAGCGGTGAGCAGGGACTGGGAGGGGCCAGGATTACTGAAAGGCAGTCTGGGTGCCTTGTTTATGTGGTGTAGCAGACTGAGCAGAGAGCTCAGAGCAGCAGACACAGTGAGTGAGAAGTCTGTGAAGGAAGGGAAGAGCCGAGCGCGCCACTGACTGCTGTAAGTCTGTGAGTTGGATGTCTATGAATCTATGATGGTACTATGGTGCTGCAACTACCTGCTGCTGAAAGTTCTAAAATATCTATAAATTCTATATAATTTATAAAAATGCATCCATCACCAGTAGTGTATATTTGTTAAAATATATCTGATATATATCATATATAGATAGCTATATCTATCTAATCATGTATGAAACATATATATATATATATATATATATATAGTTATGCAAGGTCCAGTATGCGCTGGTTTTGATAAGGATGCTGCTAATTGAGTGCTCTCATGGTAGAGCTTATTTCCCCTTCATGCTAGGGACCTGGAAGTGACATGAGTGAGGGAAGAAGTGCAGTTCCATGCACATTAAAGCCACGCAAAGAAGAAAGTTGTCCCACCTAAAGAAGAAAGTTGTCCCTTTGCGGACTCGCTGCGCTTGCCAAGCTTCGGGCACGGTGGCTCGCCACGCTTGCCAAATGGTTATATTCCCCCTCTATGCCCACTTGGATGGTAGGGAGTGACGCTGGACACTGGCTGATGATATCTGGGTCCTCTCCAAGAAGGGGATTTAGACACTACTGTGCCCTCATGCTGATGATATAGACACGCCCCCTAAGAGGTGCAGCCCTGCCCCTAACATGCTGTGTCCACACTCCCTCCAGGGGGACCCGGGAAGCTGCTGTACCGGGGCTGAGGATTTCTCTTGACAGCCCTGGCTCCATGCTACACCTCTGTGTACAGGATAACTACATTATTTTACTACTGTGTGTAATGGGAACAGGTGAAACTCTCCCTGCTCACAGAGAGATGTCAGCTACAGACATCACTTCCACCCATGGTTCTTTGTCTCTCAGCTGGAAGAGCACTAACCCACCAAATATTATACACACAGCACAGAAATCGCGGCAAACTCAAGAATCATAGAAATACAGTATCTTCCTTTTATTGAAACACAGAAACTTGTGGAATAATATCTAATGTATTGGATATACTGTATAAACTTATATCACAGATGCTATTTTGTTGTATTTGCTTTTTTGCCAACCCAATGTCTCATGTATACCATGTGCCCATTACAGTCACACAGCTGTGGGAAATTCATTAACTCTTGGATTGGCAGACATTTATTTCATTGGCATAGATGAAGGCACCCAGGATTGTGCCTGGAAACATACACCATGAAATCTGTATCAGTATGTGACCAATGCTGGGACTCACATTATCTATCTTTGCTGCTAACTCACTGTAACTATATATAATGTAAAAATTCTTCTTATCTGAATCTTCCCTGCAGGTCGTATTAAAGGGGAAACTTTGATTGACATCAGTTTAGGATCCATCGTTCATCATCTTTTTGTTATCAGTGAATATTTTAAGGAGATCATTGTACTAAAATTAAGAGAGTCCTGTATTATGGAACTTAACAAATGGGTGAACACCCGCACTGGGGCTTTTGATTGGACTCATGCATCTAAGATTGCTACCAAGCTGGGAGGCATCAGGTAAAATGTGACTCTATACATAGGAGTACATAAATGTTGAGCCAATTTAAAAAAAAAAATCATATCAAAAGGGATGTAGCTAGCTTGTCAATGCCCGGAATGCCAGCCGTTGAAATCCCGATGTTGGAAGCCCGACTTGGGACCAAAGATAAGTGTCGAAATGCTGATGCCTTTTATTAGCCCCATGCCGAAATCCCGACAAGCCAACATTCCAAACGATGATAAGAAGAGTCCCTTAGCTGTTAGCCGTGGGTTGGAAGGGTTAGGTTTAGGAAGCATAGCGGGGCTTAAGGTTAGGTTTTGAGGCTGGAGGTTAGGATTAGACACCACTAGGGGCAATTAGGCTTAGAAAACACTGGGGGGGGGTTAGGGTAAGGCACTAAGGGGGGATGGATAGGTTTAGGCATCAGGAGGGAGGGTTAGGTTTAGGCATAAAGAGGGAGGGTTGGGGTGAGGGATAGGGAGGGTTATGGTTAGGGAAAGAAGGGGAAAAGGGGAGAGGGTTAGTACCAATTCCATATCAAAAATATCACTTAAAGAACAACTGTTTTAGTTTTGAATGGAGATCAGAGAATTAGGTGAAAATAGTGAATATTTCCTAGTTGGTGGCTGCATTCCTCCGGATTTAGCAGTTCTAATTGTGCAAATAGTCGTCTAGTAATGAAAAATGTAATTAGGATACTTTACACATAAAGAGCACATTCAGTGTTACAAGTAAAGTGTTTATGTTCTTTGAGATGATTTTTTGTTTTTACGTTTTTTTTATGGCTGTGATATAAAAAAATTGAAGTAAAACAAACAGTTCTGCTCTGTTCCTTGAACCCATGGGCATAACTACCATAGTTTCAAGGGGTGCAGCTGCTATGGAGCCCAGAGCTGAGGGAGGCCCATCTTTCCGGTCAAAGGTACATGTGTTTTATACATTTTTCACCATTGTGTGGTCCAATGGAACCCTTACAAACTTTTGCTAATGGGCCTTCAAATATTAATTTACACCCCTGCTTGAACCTGCTCTATTACCTAAAATAATTGGTTTATTATTTTAGCGTGGAAGAACAAGACAAGGAAGAAAAGGTGAAGGAAACGATTAAACGCATTGTGCAATTTGACTTCAGCAAAGAAAACCTCACAGATCCGGTGATGTTACCACAAGCCGACTGTCTACTCACGGCTGGGGTGCTGGATGTGGTTAGTCAGGACCAACAAGAATACATCAGAAACCTGAGGAAGATGTCAAAGTTGCTTAAACCTGGGGGATATTTTATTGTAATTGGGGGCTTAAATACCACATATTTCACAGCTGGTAATGATAGACTGCATTTATTTAACTATGATGAAAGTTTTCTAAGAAAGACCTTCAACGATGAAGGATTTGTAATTGGTTCCTGTGAGTTACTTGATAGAAAAGTAGAGAGTGATCTCATAGATTATAAGCAATTGATTATCCTTACTGCTGTCAAAGGGAATACTCAGGATGTCTGAGTAGTGGCCATTGGCTGGATGGATGATTACTTCAAAAGCTTCTTAATAACTACTGATCTAACTTAGTTATTATTACCTTCTTTAGCCCTCAGCCATTTACTAAATCTTACATACTATACAGCTCTTATGTGAAATAGATTGTTTCTATAAAAAAATTTTTTTAGTAAATGTTAATTGTTTCTAATAATCTAAAATTATAAATAAAATATTGCTATAATGGTTTGTTTTTGTGTTTTCTATTTAAAGCAAGGAGTTGGGGCATATAATGGGGAGAGGTTCTGCTACTATGATAAAAAGGTGCCGACACTCACCTAAACTGCTGTAGTTCCATGGTCAAGTTAGTTTCTCTCTTTCTATACAGTACTGTAGTTGGAATGGACTAGTCAGGTGATACAAGTTCAAGGCAGGACTGTTAGTCAATTCCAGGATTATGGAATAAGAATTACATGTTTCAGAAAAAAAATTGCCCGTTTTTAGGGCCTGATTGAGAGATGTACACTTAACCAATGGTTAACATATATCTCTGATGGTGAATGATCTGAGCATGCACAGGACATGTTCTGTGCATGTGCAGAAGTGGTCCTGTGATCTCACGTAGAAACCCTCCCAATCATTTGGGAGCTAGAGCTGGGGAGCTCCAGGGCAGTGTCTCACCCCTGTTATTTGGGAGGGATGAGACCAGGGTCTGCATCAATGGATACAGATTTCCTGGCCTTGCTGCTGCCAGGACCTGGTTAGGCTGTGATAAGCTTCAGCTACCGTAGCCTGGCCAAAGGGACAACCATCGCAACCAATGGTCACTATGGTTGGGATGCTGAGTCCAGGCTGCGACCTTGGTCTCAGCGCTGGGATCACAGATGCAGCAAGGAAATGTCTTTTTCCCACAGATACCTCCTGCTACATTTGCATTTGAGATGGACGAAATTGCACAGCTGCTTGTGTGCTGCTCTATAATTCCACCCATCTCTGAATCTGGCTCTTAGTACTTTTAAAAATAACACTAATGAGAAATATGATGAGTTCTATATAGTTGGACCAATGAAGAAGATCATCAAATATTATATCTGATGTCCTTAAAGGCAATGCAGCATCGTAATATGGTTTTAGTCTATACAGTATTTATATGTGATACCTGACTCAATGCGAGATATTTAATTATAAATGTGTAAAACCCAAGCCAGTCAGATGTTACTTTTATTGTCTGACTTTGCTTATACTAACCACTAGATTTTCAGATCTATTCCAGAAAAAGGAGAGATAAACAGAGACAGAAAAACTGTGAAATGAAAGAAAAAATAGAATGAGAAAAATGGACAAGAGAGGAAACATACAAGTAAAGATGTGTTTTCTTTATAAATAAAGTCTCTAGTAGAGCGCTCCACACTGCTGCTGCACCTGACACCTACACCTTACAGCCCGGTGTTCCAAATCAACAAAATATAAATGGTGTATACACACCTGTGTCATATATATATATATATATCAGCGCTGTGTTTATATTGTTCAAAAATAAAGAAAAAAATGACTTCTATATGGCTTTAGGTAAAAAATGTATTCACAATTTGACAAAGTCAGAAATGGTATATAGCTGGCTCCAAAATATTCCAAAACACTTCACCTGCCATACAGGCAAAAATGTACTGTCCCAATAAAATTTTCCAACTGGCCAAAAAAACTGATTAATACTAGTCCTCTTTGAAGAAAGATCCAAACAGACAGTTCCCCATAAAAAAAGAAGAATTATTTAATGTAACAAAATGTCAAGGTGAAAAAATAAAAAGAAAACACTGTATCCTTTAAAACACAAATCTTCTAAAAAAAACCAGTCTCTTCCACTTCAATGGTATAAAATTTATGCACAGAAAACGAAGGGGTATCTTTCCGGACCTGTGGGGACCCAATCGCATATGGTGTAATCTGCTTTGCCTCTGTCGGTGAGTGTAGAGATATAGAGAAAATCCTATAGTACCTGATATACGCAGGATGATATTGCCTCTCAAGCGGTGGATGTTATGTAAAGCTCGGCTCTCACCCGAGACTGAACCGCTTCTCTATACACTCACCCTGGCTTGTTGGTAAATCTAATAGGCAGGGTGGTATACTCGCATCTTTTCACCCGCGGCTCCGGCTCTATGTATAGTGCGAATCCTCTTAGGTCCCGACTATGCCGGTTCTCTAATAAAGAAATATGCTCGCGGCTCTCACCCGTGGCTCCGGCTTTATGTGTATAGCAAATACACGTGGGTCCTGTCTATGCCAGTTCTCTGACTGAGCAATATGCTTGCGACTCTCACCCGCGGCTGCAGTGTTATGTGTGCTGCAAATCCATGTGGGTCCCGTCTGTACTGGTCTTTCCGACAGCTGCCTCTATCTAATTCCAAGATACCTTTTCTATGTGCCAGAAGTGAAAAAAATATATCTATAGCCTCCGTGAAGAGAGAAGAGAATGAGCTCCTAAAACTTAACAAAACTTAAAAAAGTAATGTATGTATACATATATACAAACAAACACATACACACATATAAAAATATATATTTATAAATACTAGCTGAAGTACCCGCAAATGCTCGGGTTTAGATCTTTAAATCATTACATTTTATTATGTGATGTCATCCAAATCCATCCAGTGGAAGGCCCAGAACTGGCTCCCTGGGTCAAATTTCTGCCCAGTGTACACCAACGGGAGGTCTGACCGGGACCTAAACCCCCTAGTATGTCTTCTGGGATCTAAAGTTACCACTCTGTAAAGTTTTTGTCCAAATCCATCCCGTGGAAGGCACAGCACCGGCTCCTTGGGACAAAGTTATGGCCAGCACACCATGCCGTGAGGTCCGACCAGGACCCCAACCATTCCATTATGCATCCCAGACCAATTGCCACCCCTATGTGAAGTTTTCATCAAAATCCAACTAGTGGAAGGCCCAGAACAGGCTCCCCAGGTTAAAGTTTTGACAAGTGTACACCAAAAGGAGGTCTGACCAGGACCTCAACCCCCTAGTATGTATTTTTGGATCCAGTGTTACAACTCTGTGAAGTTGTAACCAAATCCATCCAGTGGAAGGACCAGAAAAGGCTTCCAAGATCAAAGTTCTGCCCAGCATACATCAATGGGAGGTCCGACCAGGACCCTAACCCCTCTAAAACCTGCCCAGCATCTAACTGGACCTCCCACATTGGTTTCATCCCCATTGGTGTAGGGGTGTCCGAATGTATAACCGGACATACAAACAAATAATAAACAAACAAACAAACAGACCAATACATTTTTATGTATAAGATATACATATAAATATAAAACAAATAAATATTTTGTGTGACCACCCTTTGCCTTCAAAACAGCATCAATTCTTCTAGGTACACTTGCACAAAGTCAGGGATTTTGTATGATTATAGTCAGGTGTATGATTAACCAATCTTACCAAATAGGTGATAATGATCAGCATTTTCATATGTACAGTAGGTTGAAACACAGTCATTAACTGAAACAGAAATATCTGTGTAGGAGGCTTAAAACTTTGTGAGGAACAACCAAACTCTGCTACAAAGGTGAGGTTGTTTCATGTCACAAGTCATACACCATGGCAAGACTGAGCACAGCAACAATACACAAGTTACAATAATGAGTGTCTGCAGGCAACAGTTAAGCAAGTTGTTTGTTTATTTGTTTGTGATGGTTGTGTTCGCAGGATATTTTTCTGTGGCAAACATGTCATGTTTTGATGGTCTATCTGTTTAATACAGCATTTGTTAATTGCTTGATGTCAATAATTTAATTAATTAACTTAAGTGTTGGGGAAATGTTGGTTTGCTTTTTATTTAAAATATGTCACTAAACTTTATTGTTAAAATGTCATTTTTTAAACTTGTTTTTTTTGTTTAACCCTTCGTTATTTTTTTGGGGTGGTTTTGTTTTTGTTTATTTCTTGATAAGGTTTTGATGTTGTTAAGTGCATGTTCTAAATAGAATGTTAGTTTTAAGTATTGAAATGTTTTGCTCTTAACTTTGCAATCACACCTAAATGCCTTGAGCCAATCAGGTATGGGAATATTATGTAATATTTCTGTCACATGATTAATGCAGTATCTAATAGAAGTTAGCATATGTGAACTATGAAACTTAACTAGCCAATCATTTTTTTTTAACATCAGCATATTTTGAGTTTATTGTTAAACTTGCAATTGCCTTCATGAGAGCAGCAGCGTTTACACACCGTGAGCTGGCCATTTTGGTCCAAGTTATGGACCGGCGCTTGGGCACTCTAGCCTCCCCCGTCCGCAAATGCCAAAAAAGAGAGACATACGCGGAGGTGCACCATCGCCTGTGTATGGCGGGGTACTGGAGGAGCATTGCTCAATTAGAAAGGCGGTGGTCGGATTTGCGGCACCGCTCACCTACCCTTCTGGCTACTTTGCGGCTGCGTATACGTCAGCGTAAGTAAGTTTTTTTTAACTGATTACTTTTGACATCCATTATTAAGGGCCTATTTTTTATTGAGTTTCCGATATTTTAGTGTAGTGTAAATATGTTATTAACCAGTAATGTATGTTGCAGCTATTGTACAGTATGGGCCTACTGTACTTTATATTATTGTCAGTATGTAAGATATTTTTGAAAATCAGATTTTAAAACTCTACTTATTCAAATTTGCAGGAAGCGAAATTCATGTTTGTAAAAATATGAAACAATACCCAAATAAAATGTTTGCAAAATATATACTTCACTTAGGACAACAGCGGAGATGGAGAGTGCATCTAAGGGCACAACCATGTGCAAATGTGGACAACACTCCTCCAAACCCTTCCCCTGCCCACTCCTCCCAATTTAACCCTCCCCTGCCCACTCCTCCCAAATTACCCCTCCTGACCAGGCCCAATTCTCCCAAATTACCCCTCCCTCCCCTGCCCACTGCCCACTCCTCCCAAATTAACCCTTCCAACCCTGCCCAATCCTCCCAAATTACCCCTCCCGACCAGGCCCAATCCTCCCAAATTACCCCTCCCTCCCCTGCCCAATCATCTCAATTTACCCCTCCCCTGCCCACTCCTCCCAAATTACCCATCCCGACCATGTCCAAGCCTCCAAAATTACCCCTCCCGACCCTGCCCAATCATCCCAAATTAACCCTCTTTCCCCTGCCCACTCCTCATAAATTGACCCTTCCCTCCCCTCCCCTCTTCTACCAAATGTCTCCTCTATCCCCTCCCCTCTTGGAACAACAGTCACCACCATCCCCAGCCTTGGCAAGGAATGCAGGTAATCTGTACTTTAAATTATTTATAATGTAACAATATGTCCTTTATTGTAACTAGCATGTATGTGGGGGGCTACATGGTTGTGTTGATAAGGTTGAATATTCTAAATTTGTGCCCTTGTTGACATAACTGCAATTGTTATTTTTAAAACATAATAACGTGGCCAATAATATTGTGGGTATGTCTTGATGGTGTGGTCATTAGAATTGGACAGTGCTATAGGTTTGTTTTAGACATTTTTTAAATTTCATATGCCTACACTCTTTAGAATGTGATAACATTTAAATACAAACCGAAGGAAATCTTGGCTTTGGTGCATGTTGAAACATACTTGAGGTGTCACCATGTTAAATTTAGTCATGGAAAAGGCTAATATTTGAAATGTATCCACATTGGCCCCCAAAAAAGTTGCTCTGTGATGCCTTTACCCATAGCACTTTTTTATTGTGAAAAAATCCACCATTTGGACCATGCTCACTACTATTCCATGTTGTTGATAAATCATAAGTGCTACTTTATGTTAAACATTATAATTTGCTCAAAATCACTATAAAAATGTTTTTAAGGTGTGAGTTTACACACAGATAAGTATTATACATTGTGGTTTTAATCACTGTTTGTTTTTACAATCATTATTTCAAATTAAACATTACTCTCCAGTTGTAATATATAAATTATGTGAGCTGTGCCATGCCACAGCCAAACACACGCCTTGTGTAGCTGTTACTGTTTGAGACATTTGCCCTTATTAACACTTGTCTATCTCTTATTTATTATCCAACTTATAGTGGCCTACCCTCTGTTACCTGGCCCTTTATCATGAGGCCATGAGACTTTCTGTAATGTCCTTTTTTTGGTGTCTGCTATTACAGGTTGAGTCTCCCATATTCAAATATTCCGAAATATGGAATATTCCGAATTACGGAATATTTTTAGAATGACTGAGAAAGTGAAGCCTTTGCTTTCTGATTGTTCAATGTACACAAATTTTTTTTAAAGCACAAAATCATTAACATACAGTATACAATAACCTTTTGGCTTTGTGTATAAGGTGTATATGAAACGTAAATGAGTTTCATGTATGTACACAAACATTTTTTGATGCTCAAAATTATTAAAAATATTGTATAAAATGACCTGTAGGCTGTGTGTATAAGGTGAGTATAGAACATGATGCATTATGTGTTTAGATTTGGGTCCCATACCCCAGATATCTCATTGTGGTATGCAAATATTCCAAAATACGGAATATTCCGATATCCAAAATATCCCTGGTCCCAAGCATTTGGATATGGGAGACTCAACCTGTATCTCATTTTCAAAGGAGGCCACAAATGAAGATTTGGACCCTGTTCAGCAAATTAGTTATTTTCTTCAATGTGTTTCTTAGCATAAATTTAATATTTAGGAGTTTGTTTTGTTTAACCTATAAACAAGGCTTCCTCCTTTTTTATTTTTGGAGAGAAAATGGGAATGTGTATACATATATGTATTTTTCACACTGATTTTTTTTTATTTATTTATTTTTTGGTCAATTTTTGCACACAAGCGTTACTATAATGTGTACCAACCCCTGCCCCTATTTAGGCCATTTAAGGTTGGCAAACTTTGCCTATGCATGTGTACTTATCTTTCAGCTAGAGCTTAGCTTAGTTGTCCCGCCTGGTGTTGTTTTTTTTTTGGGGGGGGGGTGTATGTAATATAATATTTGTAAGGACCCATTTTCAAAACAATACAACTTTTTTTTATATTACATACAGATCCACGCATTTTGAATGCTGTCCTCATCCTGGAGCTCCGCTTGGCCAGGCAGTATTTGGGCCACCTGGATGTATGTTTCAGACACATGATTGATAGTTTGGAGCAGCCATGATTGATTTCATTTAGTTTTTTTATTATTTAAATTTTTTATATTTTTACAAGAATTAAATCTCATTTTGTTACTACCACAGAGTCCTTATTCATTGTTAAGCAAGTTTGAATCAAGGTGTACAAATGTTTTTGTATTTTTATCTTGGTATTTATTTATTTACATCAAATATGACATATTTATACATACATTCCTAATTCAATGGCTAACTGTAACACCACATTTGTGGTGTTTTTGAAAAAGACATATGGCTGATTTTGAGTTATTTAAACTAGTTTAGAATTGTGCATATTTTTTAAAACTAAAAAACTTACAAACAAAAAAAAACCCTAAACAGGTTAGCCCTATCTACAATATGTTCCTAAAGCATTTAAAATTCTTTCACTCTTAAGTGTTTGTTTGGATATATTTACCCAAAAAACCCTGTCTAGGCTTAGACCCACTTGTGACAAAAGTGCAATCCGGATTACCTCCAACACACATTCACAAACCAAATTTTTAAAGGGGTGTTGATATTGTTTGCCTTTATACTTCAAAAATACAATGTATGTGATGTTGAAATGTGCCATTTATTCACAACAATGACATCAAAACACACACAAAAATTTACAAACCAATAAATGTACTAGAAAGTGAAAACACAAAACAATTGTTGCTAAATAAATAATCAAGAACTGGTAGAAGATGGAGCATCACAACATGATTGTCCAATCCATCCAAAGTGTGGGTTTTCCAACTGCAACATACAGTGGTATTGATAATGTGTTGTAGATGTTTTTTGGAGGGTAAAAATTATGTTTTGAAACAAAATAAAAAAATAAAAAACAAACATTAGTAACATTCATGGCATCACTTCCAAAGTAAAGCATTGGTAATCATCTAAAAATAAATGTCCTAAATATGGTACTGAAAACATAACACATACGCTACAATGTGAAATACATACCCGAAAAAACGAGCAACCACAGCATTGCGGATGGTCCTCCTGGACACTCCCACACCACCTACATCATGGGGCCATCCTCCGGCAAGGAATCCTCTTTCTGCATTGGGACTCAACTCCTTATGGTGATGTTATGAAATATCCCACACAGGACCACTATCTTGGAAACCATATCCAGCGAATACTTGAGTTCGCCACCAGACCAGTGGAGGCATCTGATTCAGCCCTTTAACAGGCCAATTGTTACGATCCTCTAGCAATTGCTAGTACCGAGATGGAGGTGTTGGAGATACATCGCACATCGAAGAACAAACACAAGAAGTATAGTTAAATCACGACAGTTTACAAAATAAATGATATGATGGACCAGTGAAAACGCAACATGTCAATGGTGCAATAATAATTAGCTGAAACCATAGGACAGTCAATAGAATATACTGTAGGTTTACAGTCCAAACTAAAGTTGTTAAATGGCCAGGAGGCCTAGTAGACAGCAATGCTTGAAACGTGGTGAAGAAGCAGGATTGCTGGATGGCCTGGAGGGCCTATCAGACAGTGATGCTTGAAACCTGGTATAGAAGCAGGATTGCAGTATGGCCTGCAGGGCCTAGCAGACAGCGACGCTTGAAACCTGGTGTAGAAGCAGGATTGCTGTATGGCCAGGAGGGCCTAGTAGACAGCGGTGCTTGAAACGTGGTGTTGAAGCAGGATTGCTGTTTGGCCTGAAAGGCCTAGTAGACAGCGGTGCTTGAAATGTGGTGTTGAAGCAGGATTGCTGTATGACCTGAAGGACCTAGTAGATAGCGTAGCTAGAAATGTGGTTTAGAAGCAGGATAGCTGTATGGCCTGGAGGGCTCAGCAGACAGCGATGCTTGAACCATGGTATAGAAGCAGAATAGCTGTATGGCCTGGAGGCTCTGTAGACAGCGATGCTTGAACCGTGGTATAGAAGCAGGATAGCTGTATGGCCTGGAGGGCTCTGTAGACAGCGATGCTTGAACCATGGTATAGAAGCAGGATAGCTGTATGGCCTGGAGGGCTCAGTAGACAGCAATGCTTGAACCGTGGTATAGAAGCAGGATAGCTGTATGGCCAGGAGGGGCCTGCAGACAGCATTACTTGAAACGTGGTATAGAAGCAGGATAGCTGGATGGCCTGGAGGCCCCTGGAGGCAGCGTTGCTTGGACCCAGGGTACTTGGGTCACTTAAAAGCCGGTGAGCAGAATACACACAGCATGTAGAAAATATAGCTGGAAATCTGGATGCAGAGAGAGCAGCTTGCATAACCAAAAGTTCCACATGAAAACTCTATAACCGACAGGGCAGCGACAGTCCAGGAAGTTCAAATAGGATCAGCTGCCAATCAGGCAACACTAGGAGGAAACATGTGAAATCCTCTGACGTCTGGGTCTCTTAGCAACCGGCAACCTAAAAGCATGGGCAGGAGCAAGAGGAATACTTGCAGGAGACAAGTCCTGGACCGGACTTGTAACAGTACACCCCCTTGACGTGGGGTTGAAGAACCCCCAGATCCAGGTTTATCAGGAAACTTCTGAAAGAAAAGTCTTTTCAGTCTGGGAGCATGGAGTGAATCTTCCGAAACCCAGGAACACTCCTCTGGGCCGTAACCCCTCCAATGAACCAAAAACTGTAATTTACTTCTGGAGAACTTGGAGTCAAGAATTCTTTCAACAACAAATTCCTGTTGACCATGGACAGTCACTGGACCAAGTTTGGCACTAGGCTTACTTCCAAATCTCATGGAAGAACAAAACAGTTTGAGGAGAGAGCACTGAAAAGTGTTCTTAATACGTAAAGAATTGGGTAGTTGCAACTTGAAAGCGATGGGATTCACTTGAGCAATGATGCGAAAAGTCCCAATGAATCTAGGTCCCAATTTATGAGTAGGTTGGCGCAGCTTGATATTCTTAGTAGAAAGCCAGACCAAATCTCCCTTTTTCAAAAAACATGGTCTTCGATGCATGTCAGCAATACTCTTAGGTGTAGACAACGGAAGAAGAAGACCAGGAGGAGCTGTCCAAGGAGTCTTATTATGGGCACAGACTGCACATGCTAACACAAAATCACGGACATCTTTGGCTAAGGATGGCCACCAGACAGAACGGGAGAGAATGTCCATAGTCTTAGAAATGCCTGGATGACCAAAGGCTTTTTTAGAATGAAAATCCAAAAGGACAGTTTTCCTAAGTCTCTCAGGAACAAAAAGAAGATGAGCAGGAACATTCAATGGAGATTCAGATTGGCATCTCTGGAGTGTCTCAGCTAGAGTCTGGGTAAGGCAAAATGAATGAAATCTTTAGGAATGATGGGTTCTTCAGAAATGGAGACTTGTTGGTCAGAGAAGAAACTTCTGGAAAGAGCATCAGCTTTAACATCTTTAGAACCAGGAATAAGATTGATGGCGCAATCATATGGTTGATGTGGAGACAATGCATTAGCTTTTTGTTTAGAAAACACATCAGCAAAATCCAAATATTGAGGAGGAATGCTACAAGCGGACGAAACTTCTGGACATTGTAGCATCCGCACAGGGAACGAAAGGCATGAGGACTGACATTCAGGACTCCACTTAATAATCTCCCCAGAGGACTAGTCAATGGAAGGATTGTGTAATCTTAGCCACAGAAGGCCCAATACAATTGGAACCAAAGGACTGTGTAGAAGAAAAAATGAAATGAGTTCAATATGTGAAACACCTACGGTAAGACGAATAAGAGGTGTCTTAACCTTAAGAGTTCCTTTAGGGATTAAGCCTCCATCCAGGCCACAAATGGAAACTTCTTGCTCTAATGGAACAGCAGAAATCTTTAACTTCTGAAAGAACGCATAGTCCATAAAATTAGCTGCTGCTCCACTATCCAAAAAAGCCTGTGTCTTGAACTCTTTATTAGCTGAATGAATGGATACAGGAACAAGTACTGAATTCTTGGAGGAAATTGAGGCTAAAACTAAGTGTAATCCCTTCTGTACATTTAGACCCTGCCTTTTTACGAATATCAAAGGACAGTCTTTTATGGAATGAGCCTTGTCTCCACAGTACAAACTAAGACTTTGTGAACGTTTTCTATGCCTTTCTCCCGGAGAAAGACGAGAAGCTCCAATTCGCATAGGCTCCTCGCGATCCAGTGAAGGAGGCAACAAAGAAGATCGGTGGACATAGTAGGCAACTGCTGCTCTCTCCTTCTTTCATGTAAATGACGGTCAATATGTACTGATGTGCCCAGATATAATGTGGCATCACAGCGTTATCTCTCACGCCACACATGGCGCGCCACACACCACGCCATGAGTCGCGCCACAAAGAAAGTTTAGTAGTGAAAAAAGTCATTACGTGTAATACAACATTTTGCCCACCAGATGTCACTTTTCCTAAACTACATAGCGCATGCGTCTGATTTCATTACGTGTAATATGTAATACAACATTTTGCCCAGCAGGTGTCACTTTTCCTAAACTACATAGCGCATGCGTGTGATTTCCAATGTACCGTAAGGTATGTTCTGTATCACCGCCCGATGATTGTTTGACAGAAGCGGTGATTCGGTACACTATACAGTATTACAGCGTTTTCCACATGGAATCAGGAATGTATGGTATAATAAAGCGGTAGAAGAATGTCTAATCCAGTTTGAAATCATTAAGCTCTGTATTACCCACTGACTGTGCGGTTGAAATCATACTGTGTTTGCGCAAATGTAAATACTGTCGGCACTGTCCCAGACTTAGACATTAGACTTTACAAACTACAGAACTCTAGTAATGGGTGAAGCGTGTGGCCTAGCGGTCTAATGCCTAGTCTCACTGCTTCTCCCCTCTTCTTGTTCCGTGGGTTCGAGACCTTGAAAATACAGTATGTTTTTTTAATTTATTTTTAAAATCTTCACTTAAAATATTCAGTATTCAATACAGTACATGTGGAGCGCATGCCTGCCCAGTGCTTCAGGAGTCAAACAGCGAAAATAGGATTTTTATTATTGTACACACAGTACTGTACCTTAGAACGCAAACTTGCGTCAATGCCGGTGCTGACATAAAAGTGGACATTATAGTGATTTATTATGACCATCAAGTGGCAATGGGCCCTGTTAAAGAGACTGGTTTCTGTATATCAAACTGACTGCGCGTTTAAACCGCAAAATTGCATCAATGTCTGCGCATGTCCAGTGGTCGGGTTTCAATCACAATGGAATGTGTGCCGCATGTCCAGTGGAGCCAAGCCATGCATTAAGTAGCGCTATTTTATGGCGCATGCCCAGTTGTCTGTATTGCTAACTGTTGAATTTTCACACTTGTGCCATTCTGCACTGTCCGAGACTTACCGCACAGTATACACAATAGTAAATTCTTGACTTCATAAGGTGCTACAGTAGTGGACTAACAGCAGTTTGCAGGGAAGGCTTCTTATTACATACTGACTGTGATGCAGAGCGCAAACTTGCGTCAATGAAAATGCTGTCCTAGACTTGGAAACTTTAGTAATTTAATATGTTTAGTAACTGATAGTTGACTCTGTATAAGAGAGGGGTCTCTATAGTACAAACTGACTCCGCGTTTAAGCCGCAAAATTGCATCAATGTCAGCACAGTTTGCGTTGTGGTAACTTATAGCCAGTTCTGATGAGTTACGGTACAAATAGGATCTCTGGCGCGTGCCCAGTGGTGGGGTTGCAATGAATTGCCAGTGGTGCTGCGCCATAGCCATACCCTTGTAGCGCTATAAAATGCCATGGCGTACAGTATGGAAGATCATACAGTAGCGGGTCATGATTCACACACAGTGAAAGTGGGATCTCCGTATTACACACTGACTGTGTAATAATAATATTAAAAATAAAACGTGTAACCTTGACTGTCTAATAATAATAAAAAAAAAAAGTTTAACCTTCCAGGTTTCGAACCCGGAACCAGGTTGTACAGACGTCTGCAAAGTAGAAGTTCAATTTCTTACCTCTACGCTACAGACGCCTGAGTACTTCATCGTATGGTACTGTAGATGTCACATAAAGTACTGTAGAGGACAGATGCAATTCTTACTAAGAGAGACTTTTGAGCAAGGGGTTAGGTGATCCGTCTTGCTTACACTTCTCTCCTTATGTTCGAGACCTTGATAAATTAATTTATTTTTTTAATGTTCACTATAGTACTGTATAGTCTTGTTATCCAACCCTTACAAAAATCAATATATAGTACTGTAGATGTGCCCAGCTACAGTACTGTAGTTTGTTGCTCCATACGGTACGCCATGCAGTATACTGCATTGCTAGTTGCGCGCTACACTGTGGCGTATTGAGTCTCATAGCACTGCGCATGCCCAGTTGTCTGTATTATAGTAAGTACAATACGGTAGACATTGTAGTGATTCCATGGCTCTAGGAACTACAGTACAGTAGATGCAGTAGTCTAGGGGGCTAATGCCTAGCCCTACTGCATCTACCATTTTCTTGTCCCGCTGGTTCGAGACCTTTAAAATATATACTGTATATGGTAATTTCATTTTGTTTTTAATCTTCACTAATACATTATCCAGAAATTCTGGTATTTCTATGCCACAGTACTTTATGACAAAAAAGTGTAACCTTGACTGTGTAGTAATAATAAAAAATAAAAAGTGTAACCTTTCAAGTTTCGAACCCGCAAAAGGGTTGTACAGGCAGTGTAATGTATTGGTTTGATTATTTACCATTACACTACAGCCGCCTGAAATACCAAGTTTGCACCTGGCTTGAGTGTTTCCTACAATACTGTACGTCATCGTATCTCAGGCGCATGCCCAGATCTACAGTATACCCATGTAGCGCTTTTTTTATTTTTAAGTCTTCGCTACTTTTGTTCAGTATTGTTATCCAACCCTTACTAAACTCAGTACATTTTAATATATTAGGGGGTAAATGTACTAAGATGGGAGTGCTATTAAGAAGTATTACTGTATCTTCTAGAAGGTGCTACTGTAGATAAATGAGAAGTAGAATCGGTTTGGTTGCTATGGGCAACATACAGTACAGTAACTTCTTGAATAGAACTCCCATCTTAGTAAATTTACCCCTAGAAGTTTCACTTTTTACCCCCAATTTTTTTTCTTCCGCCCCCAAAATGAAAGTGAATTTTTAGTGTGTTCTGACTTTTTTTAAAAAAAAGTTACGCAGTTTACAGTACCTTTAGGGGACTGTCTTAAGGCTGCACGTTGAAGGCTTCCCGCAACATTGCACCCCAATTCACCAATTTTTCCCCCCTGCTATTCATACGGTAGGCGAAACTTTTTCACATACTGTCTTACTGTACATTGCATTGACTTCCCGCCTACGGTAGGCGGAAAAGCTTTCAAATTGAATACAGCGATAATTTTACGCCTGTTGAAATGACGTAATCTGCTAAACTTTTTTTAGCCAATCACGTGTTTTTGCTCCAATGGGTGAAAAAGTGCCAACCAATGTGTTCCCAAATGTCATCTCACAGGCTGTGTTTGAAAAATGACAGTTGGGAGCTGATTGACTGACACCTTATCACTTTTTTATCACTTCTCACTCTGTCTCCTAACACTGCTTAGTACAGTAAATACACCCCTTGGAGTGAAAAGACGAGACCGGCTAAAAAAAGTAAATAGACCACCCCTAAATTGAAAACGTCAGTATATGACTGTGGGCGGCAACCCCCATTGGCCGGCGCGCCTCTGGTGAGTGAAATCCTGTCCAATAGTACGATACACCCCTGCATCTGTGTGTTATTGACTTTTTGTTCCTTTTTAATGACAGGTGCACGTGTTGGGTCTCAGGCGCACTTAAAGACTGAATTACATACAGTACAAACACCAATTGTATAAATTAATGACAATTTTTATTTAACCTACAGTAACATGCTGTACAGAGGGGGGGGAACTTCTTTAGCTTTCCACCCCCATAGTCCTCTACTGTCCCCCGCTTCTTTCTTCTGCCGCTGGCATGTCCAGGAGTTCCAAGCTGGACACGGATGTGACTACTGTACAGTACCTAGGAGGAAAGAGATGATGTGAGAACAGTCCTTACTCAATGCCGACCGATACGCCCTACTGAACCGAGGACTACAGTACTCAAATTGATTAGGCTTTTAAGTTAAAATCATCTCTGGCACTTTTGGCCTCAGATCCAGAGTTTCACCTATACCAGGTGCAGACTCTACCTTGCATCGGAGTGCAAGGTCCACTGTACGCCCTGAAGAAAGGAGGATAGGCAGAGACAAACAGACAGTAAAAGAGAGACACACAGGTTCTCACAGGAGATGCTCTTGTTCTTCATCCTGCTTGATCCCACACACCCTGTACTGTAGGAGAGAGAATACTCCATGCAGGGCACTATCCTGCCCTAACAGTGTCACACTAATCCACTTATCCACATTAATATATGCCCTAACTAACCAGACTAACAAATTTATTAATAACTAATTTGTATTATAATTAAGCCTGGTGGTGAAATACTGTAAGCAGTGTCCCTAGGCCCACAGCCCATAATAGAATGATAAAAAAAAAAAATACATGAAACAAGACAGTATTTGGGTGCCCCAGATGGAGGTGAACACCAGCTGTCTGAATACGATAACAGAGCATTAACATAATCAAAAATGCTTTTCTCACCTTATCCTGATGTCGAAGGGACCGCCACTCCAACCATACAGTAGATGTACAGTAGAAGCCTGTCTCTCAATTCACGGTGCACCCACTACTGTACAGTACTGTATGTCTGCAACTATGGATGTGGATATTGAAGCAGCCACTACTACTGTACTGTATATGAACCAAAGGAACCTGAAAACTTGAAACATCTGCATTACAAACGGCAACATCAAGTGCAGTAGCAGAAACTGGCAGCTGCAGCACAATCTGTGACGATGCCAATGTGTGCCTTGGAACAGGGGGCAATGTACAGTAAAAGTAGGTGTAAGGAAAAGAGGAAAAGTATGAAGTACAGTACATAAGGTACAGTAAGGGAAAGTTATTGTAGAAAAAGAGCTTATAAAATAAATTAGGAGAATACTGTATACTGTATAATGTAGGGACAGAAAGCACAACCACAATACTGTACATACAGTATGGACACAGTGTACAGTACTTAGCAGTCTGGATCACAAACTGAAAAGAGGAAGTTAAACCCCTCCTCCACATTACTAATTATATACAGTACAGTATAAGCTACATAGCAGTTGCTTGACCGTTTCTTTCGATGACAACTGGTAAAACTCTATGGAGATGATCAATATAATTGTTACACTGGGCACGTGTCAATACTGTTCTCCTAAACTTCATTATCCCATCCAAAAGTTCCTGTTTAGTTGTTGGTTTCACATCAGACCTGATGAACCTCTTCAACTTTGCCCAGACCATTTCAATGGGATTCATGTCCGGTGACCTACAGGAAAGTAAAAAAAAAATATTCAGTCACAGAGTACTGTACTTTAGTAAAAAGTGTACTAGAATAATTACTGCTCGGTACTGTACATACGTTTTGGTACAATAAACAGTTAATACAGTACTATAGGACAATACTCACTCTGGTGGTGTGCGTTCCCAATTTATCCCTCTCTCTTCCATGAATTGTGCTGAAGCCGAATGTTTGGGATCATTATCCTGGAATAATCGATGTCCTCATGGAAAGCATTTTCTCACAAATGGCACCATACAGCAATCTACTATTTTTTCTTGGAAGAAGGTCTTATCCATGATGCCTAAAGATATGAGAAATTGTCAGTAACAAGCATACACTGTACAGGACTGTAAATATTTTTTATTGGACAGTTAGTGTTGAAATTGGAACACAATACAGTAGCAATCTAGCAACATACAGTATACTATAATAAAAAAAGGTTGATGTAAAGTACCTACCATGTGCATTTAGAAGGAAATCTATATCTGGTCCGCGTTCTCTCAAATGCATGAAAGCGCACAGTCTGTAAACTAACAAGAACACCACACTCTTTCAGCCAGGCCTGGATTTGTCGTGTTATTTTGCGTTCTTTTTTCATGCTTGCAATTATCTTGCTGATGGCTTTGCTGATTTTTGCCATGTTTGATGACAAAATCTGTGTAAAGAGCAAGAGAAATATGTTACAATACTGTTGCTGAGTATACAGACTGAGTACAGTATACAGTACATAATTTAATGTTCAGTATCTTAAACACAGGGGGGTATTATATTCTTACTGTACATCAGCCGTAACATGTACAGCATAACCAGCTAATAAATTTCATTTTGCAGGCTGTGTTTAATAAATGATAGTTTTGAGCTAATTAGTGATATATATTTCCCAATTTAATCTCACATCAAGCTTTCATACAGTATGCCCCTAAATATGCAAATATGCATCTACCGTATGAAGGAGACAAACAGGACAATAAACACAGCAATATTGCGGCTGAAACTAAGACGGCCAACGAGCAAAACAAGATGGTAGCTGGTACAGGACGGTCACTCACGGGAGACTATGAGGAGCAGCGGGAGGCTAGGGAACAATCGTGTGTGTGATAGTTAGTCCATACACAAATAAGCATCTACGGGGATGGGTGAAGGACTGGGCATACCGAGGCAGCGGGACGAAAAACACAGCAATATTGCGACTGAAACTAAAATGGCCGCCGAGCAAAACAAGATGGTGGAGGGGACAGGACGGTCACTCACGGGAAACTATGAGGGGCAATGGGAGGCTAGGAACGATTGGTATGTGTGTGTGATAGTTACTGGATTCACAAATAGGCCTCTACGGGGATGGGTGAAGGAAGGGGCATACCGAGGCAGCGGGACGATAAACACAGCAATGTTGCGACTGAAACTAAAATGGGCGCCGAGCAAAACAAAACTGTACTGTATATGCATTGAAAACTCGCTGCGCAAATCAGCGTCTAACACAGCAAACTGCAAAATGACCGTGAACCTTAACATAGCAAGCTACCATACTTACAGTACTAGCGGGTTGATACTGTAGGAAACACCTGTAGAAGCTCAGGGTACATCAATGAGCAGCAACAACAGTGACTTAGAAGTCAGGCAGCATTGCAGGTAGTAGTAGTAGTAGTAGTAGCTCAAGGGTTCGTACTGTTGATACGTGCTGATGAGACAATCCGAGCAGCAAGTCCGTACAGTTAAGTAGCAGATTCACAGTGTGGATAGCTAGTGCGGTCTGAGATGCTCTTTTATGCTACCAGGGCCAAAAGAATTCCTTCCTGCAGAAAATCTGGCCGCTGATTGGTGTATTTGAAATATGCACTTCCTTGTGGTCCAATGGCATGGCAGAGTTTCGGTGGCAAGGTTTTCTTTGTCATAAAAGAGCATCTCAGAGCACACTAGCTATCCACACTGTGAATCTGCTACTTAACTATATGGACTTGCTGCTCGGATTGTCTCATCGGCACGTATCAACAGTACGAACCCTTGAGATACTACTACCTGCAACGCTGCCTGACTTCTAAGTCGCTGTTTTTGCTGCTCATTACCGTGATCTACCTCTGCATCTCTGCCTGACTTCCGAGTCACCTTTGTTGCTGTACCCTGAGCTTCTACAGCTGTTTCCTACAGTATCAACTCGCTGGTAATGTAAGTACGGTAGCTTGCTATGTTAAGGTTCACGGTCATTTTTGCAGTTTGCTGTGTTAGACGCTGTTTTGCATAGTGAGGTTTCAATGCATATACAGTACGGTACCGTTTTGTTTTGCTCGGCGGCCATTTTAGTTTCAGTCGCAATATTGCTGTGTTTATCGTCCCGCTGCCTCGGTATGCCCAGTCCTTCACCCATCCCCGTAGATGCTTATTTGTGTATGGAGTAACTATCACACACACAACGATCATTCCATAGCCTCCCGCTGCCCCTCATAGTCTCCCGTGAGTGACCGTCCTGTCCCCGCCGCCATCTTGTTTTGCTCGGCGGCCATTTTAGTTTCAGTCGCAATATTGCTGTGTTTATCGTCCCGCTGCCTCGGTATGCCCCATCCTTCACCCATCCCCATAGAGGCTTATTTGTGAATCCAGTAACTATCACACACACACACAACAATCATTCCCTAGCCTCCCGCTGCCCCTCATAGTCTCCCGTGAGTGACCGTCCTGTCACTGCCACCATCTTGTTTTGCTCAGTGGCCATTTTAGTTTCAGTCGCAATATTGCTGTGTTTATCGTCCCGCTGCCTCGGTATGCCCCGTCCTTCACCCATCCCCATAGAGGCTTATTTGTGAATCCAGTAACTATCACACACACACACCGATCATTCCTAGCCTCCCGTTGCCCCTCATAGTTTCCCGTGAGTGACCATCCTGTCCCCGCCGCCATTTTAGTTTGAATCGCAATATTGCTGTTTTTAACGTGTGTTTGCATTATTGCACCACTTTGCACATTTAACTTTGAGACTAATGGTTTTAATGGTCATTTACACACTAAGTTTTGATTTATGTTATAAAAATAGCAAATTTAGCGCTCTACTTTACAGTACTGTACTGTATATCAGTTCAGATATTCACACATTTTATTACTGTTGAGCTGACACCTACCTTACCGTACAGTACTGTACAGTTTATAATTAGGGAGTGTTTTTTAGACACCTGTATTTATCATATTTATTATCTTGTGCCTCTATACAATCTCACAATAGTGGTTAGTGCTTTAACAGTTTTAGCACTGTGTAATCTCCTATATTTACCTGTATACTGTATAACACATGCACAGTCTTAGGAGACAGTGAAACTGTAAGGTACTTTAAAAAACCAACCCTTTCACACAGTAAAAATCTGATCAGCAAATTACTGCACTAAGTACAGTAAAGTGCTTTATGTCACAATCCTGGCTAGTTTTTACCTTTTGTGACTTACCTCTGCCAGCTGCTCCATGGATCTGTGTTTGTAATTCTCCTGGGACATCTGCTCTGGCTGAATCATGCTGGCTGTAACATCTCTGTGTGTGCAGACTGCTCTCCCCCCACACTGATTAAACACCTGGACGCTGCTCTGTCTGTGAGCATTGCTAGTCTTAATTGGAATCACAGGTGTGGTCCTGTTTATCAAGGGCTGCAGAGATGAATAATCCCTCTGCATGCTGTGCCTTGCTCCACTCTGAATGCCACTGCCAGACCACCTGTCTGTATCCACCAATCGCTGCCAGACTCTAGGTATATAGATCCTCCTCTAATAGCACTCAGTGCTTGAACATCGTGTTACGTTCCGTGGTGTACTGCTTGAGCTATAGCTGTACCTCTGTGTGCCAGTATGTCCCAGGCTCCTGCTGGTTCCTAGACCAGTGCTATCCATAAGCCTGCTGCGTTCAGCTATCAACGCTACCAGACTCTCACCTACGGCTCCCAGGCCGCTCCACATAGCTTCCACGCTGCCAGCTTATCCACACGGCTTCTAGGCCGCAACAAGTAGCTTCCACGCTACCATCTCTCACCCACGGTTCCCAGGCCGCACCAAGTAGCTTTCACGCTACCATCTCTCACCCACGGCTCCCAGGCCGCACCAAGTAGCTTTCACGCTACCAGAGTCTACCCACGGCTATCCAGCCGCTCCACGTAGCCACTCAACTACCAGCATCTACCCACGGCTATCCAGCCGCTCCACGTAGCCACTCAGCTACCAGCATCTACCCACGGCTATCCAGCCGCTCCATGTAGCCACCCAGCTACCAGCGTCTACCCACGGCTATCCAGCTGCTCCACATAGCCACCCAGCTACCAGCGTCTGCCCATGGCTATCCAGCTGCTCCACGTAGCCACCCAGCTACCAGCGTCTACTCACGGCTATCCAGCCGCTCCACGTAGCCACCCAGCTACCAACATCTACCCACGTCTATCCAGCCGCTCCACGTAGCTACCTAGCTACTGGCATCTACCCACGGCTATCCAGCCGCTCCACGTAGCCCCCAGATACCAGCGTCTACCCACGGCTAATCGGCCGCTCCACGTAGCCATCCAGATACCAGTCTTCCTGCCGGTCCCAGTCCGGTTCCACCAAGTCCACTCACCTCACGGCTCATTAGCTGCACCAAGTAGCTTTCGTGCTACCATCCATCTGCAGGCTCATCTACTGGTACCCCGACCAGCTCTGTCAGCCTACCTGCCGGTCCCAGTCCGGTCCCTCCAAGTTCCTTCTGGTCTCATTCCAACATCTCCAATTTCCAGTTCCAGTCACTCATCACCAAAGGCAGTTCTCACTGCTACCCACTTCTTATAATAAAGAGCTATTCATGTTAACCATGGTTCCAGTCCAGCCGGCCTCCAGTGATTCCAGCTCATCACCTGATACAGGTAACCCGCTAGCACCAACTGTGACAGTATGTTCAAGCCTAACGATGGTAGCGAATCAAGCACTTAATCCTGGATCAAGTGCTTTCCGTAACCTAATCACTCGTTTGGATTCACAGGAGGCGGTACAGCATCAAGTACTACAGCTTCTGCAAATTCTGACTAACCGGCTAGATGATACCCAAATCTTACCTGAACCCCTAACTACTTTCCATCAACTGCTGGAACAGCTACAGGCTCTACTCAACAAAATCTTTCAGATCATTCCTGAATTTCTTAGAGCCACCTCTGTCTCAACTAAAAACTCTGTCTTGGAATCTCTAAGAACCAAAGATTCTTCCATGCCAAGTAAAGTGAGACATCGAAGTTACCCGCGCTCCAAGCTCTCTGTGGCTGAACGCCAGCGGCGTAAAGAATTACATCTCTGTCGCTATTGTGGAGCTTCTGACCACTTTCTCAAAGGCTGTCCCCTTTGCAATTCCAGCAGTATAACTATGTGTCAACGTCTCAATGCCTGTTCCGGTCCTGTCCCGGATTCTGCCTGTTCCGGTCCCGTCCCGGATTCTGCCTGTTCCGGTCCCAGCCCGGATTCTGCCTGTTCCGGTCCTGTCCTGGATTCTCCCTGTTCCGGTCCCGTCCCGGATTCTCCCTGTTCCGGTCCCAGCCCGGATTCTCCCTGTTCCGGTCCCAGCCTGGATTCTCCCTGTTCCGGTCCCAGCCCGGATTCTGCCTGTTCCGGTCCCAGCCCGGATTCTGCCTGTTCCGGTCCCTGCCCGGATTCTGCCTGTTCCGGTCTCGTCCCGGATTCTGCCTGTTCCGGTCCCAGCCCGGATTCTGCCTGCTCTGGTAGGGGACTTCAGTTGGCTACCCCAGGAGGGTCCTCAAGTCTCGTAACCCAAGAAGGGGTTTTGAGTCACTCACCCCAGGAGGAAGTCTCTGTCCTCGCATCCCAAAAGGGGGGTTCATGTTCCATACCCCAAAAGGAAAAGTCGAGTCAGCTTCCCCAGAAGGGGATTTTGGGTCCCATACTCCAACAGGGAGTGTCAAGTTCTGTACTCCAGGAGGGGACCTTAAGTCTCTCACCCCAGGAGAGGGTTACAAGTCTCGCACCCCTGGAGGGGGTCTCAAGTCTCGCACCCCTGGAGGGGGTCTCAAGTCTCGCACCCCAGGAAGGGGTCTCAAGTCTCGCACCCCAGGAGGGGGTCTCAGGTCTCGTACCCCAGGAGGGGGTCCAGGTTCCAGTTCCAAGGGAGAAGTGTCATGTACTACTAATCCTGATCATGGCTCCTGTTCAGCATCTCCTGAAAATATTGTTCCAGAGGATGACAGTTTCTGTAGCCTGTTCTCAGCCTCGAATGTTGAAGCTGCTGTCTCTGGCTCTTCAGGACTCCCTCCAGTTCCTTTAGTTGGTCCAAGTACCGAACAGCTGTCAACTTCAGTTGTTTTGATTCCTCAACAATCAGAGCATCCTCAAGTCTCTTCCAGCCCTGCACCTGAATGTGCTCCACAATCCTCGAACACAAAAACTTCATTGGATACTCCAGGATACATATATTTTGATGGGGACTTATCGCAATACTTTGCATTACTGACGCAATATGCTGCAATCATGGAAGCAGATCCAGCTTGTGGTATCACTCCTACCAACCTTACTAAGTACCTTCTCTCTTCCTTTAGAGGTAAGGCATTGGACTGGGCCAATCCTCTCATCGAGTCTAAAGATCCTGTGCTTCTAAAAACAAAGACTTTCAGTGAAGCTGTTATTAAAGAATTTGGTCTTAAACCTGTCAAACGAAATTCTAGTTCTGAAAATCGGTCCAAGCAGTCTGTTGGTCCTACTAAAGAATCATCCTCTGCTGAGTCCTTCACTTCCCTGAACATGAGATGTGCGCCCACCTCCTTGTCCTCTTCATACTGCGGTAACTCCCAAAACACCATCAAAATTGGTTATATTTCACTTAGTTCCTCCCAGGAGTCCTATCAATGTTCAAGTCCTACTAAACCTTTGATTGTACCTTTAGATACTGACTCGGAGTCTGAACTCGATCCTGCATATGATAATTCTCCATTCCCTGAAAACCATCTGCCATTTGACCCTGTCCTTTCCAGTCATGTGTTTCCACAGGAGTTACCAGAGATCCCATGTCCATTGGTTGGCACAAAACGTTCTCGCAGCAGAAAGAAGAATCGAAGAAGGTCTTGAATCATCCCCTGTGAAGAATTTCCACTCCTGGTATCCCAATAATGCAGAATTAAGAAGATTTCTAAAGTGATGTTTCTAGAGTGATGGTGTTCCTATGTTTGAAGCTCCTGTAATGTCATGTTTGGAAGAAAGTTTTTCAGTTTCCTGGGCGTCTCATTTTTTCATGTTCTCCTATGTATTTATTTGGGTGTTCGGAGTCCACCCTTGAAGAGGGGGGTACTGTCACAATCCTGGCTAGTTTTTACCTTTTGTGACTTACCTCTGCCAGCTGCTCCATGGATCTGTGTTTGTAATTCTCCTGGGACATCTGCTCTGGCTGAATCATGCTGGCTGTAACATCTCTGTGTGTGCAGACTGCTCTCCCCCCACACTGATTAAACACCTGGACCCTGCTCTGTCTGTGAGCATTGCTAGTCTTAATTGGAATCACAGGTGTGGTCCTGTTTCTCAAGGGCTGCAGAGATGAATACTCCCTCTGCATGCTGTGCCTTGCTCCACTCTGAATGCCACTGCCAGACCACCTGTCTGTATCCACCAATCGCTGCCAGACTCTAGGTATATAGATCCTCCTCTAATAGCACTCAGTGCTTGAACATCGTGTTACGTTCCGTGGTGTACTGCTTGTGCTATAGCTGTACCTCTGTGTGCCAGTATGTCCCAGGCTCCTGCTGGTTCCTAGACCAGTGCTATCCGTAAGCCTGCTGCGTTCAGCTATCCACGCTACCAGACTCTCACCAACGACTCCCAGGCCGCTCCACGTAGCTTCCATGCTGCCAGCTTCTCCACACGGCTCCTAGGCCACACCAAGTAGCTTCCACGCTACTATCTCTCACCCACGGCTCCCAGGCCGCACCAAGTAGCTTCCACACTACCAGAGTCTACCCACGGCTATCCAGCAGCTCCACGTAGCCACTCAGCTACCAGTGTCTACCTACGGCTATCCAGCCGCTCCACGTAGCCACTCAGCTACCAGCATCTACCCACGGCTATCAAGCCACTCCACGTAGCCAATCAGCTACCAGCGTCTACCCACGGCTATTCAGCTGCTCCACGTAGCCACCCAGCTACCAGCGTCTGCCCACGGCTATCCAGCCGCTCCATGTAGCCACTCAGCTACCAGCGTCTACCCACGGCTATCCAGCCGCTCCACGTAGCCACTCAGCTACCAGCGTCTACCCACGGCTATCCAGCCACCCCATGTAGCCACCCAGCTACCAGTGTCTACCCATGGCTATCCAGCCGCTCCACGTAGCCACCCAGCTACCAGCGTCTGCCCACGGCTATCCAGCCGCTCCACGTAGCCACTCAGCTACCAGCGTCTACCCACGCCTATCCAGCCGCTCCACGTAGCCACTCAGCTACCAGCGTCTACCCACGGCTATCCAGCCGCTCCATGTAGCCACCCAGCTACCAGCGTCTACCCACGGCTATCCAGCCGCTCCACGTAGCCACCCAGCTACCAGCGTCTGCCCACGGCTATCCAGCCGCTCCACGTAGCCACCCAGCTACCAACGTCTACCCACGGCTATCCAGCCGCTCCACGTAGCTACCTAGCTACTGGCATCTACCCACAGCTATCCAGTTGCTCCACGTAGCCCCCCAGCTACCAGTGTCTACCCACGGCTAATTGGCCGCTCCACGTAGCCATCCAGATACCAGTCTTCCTGCCGGTCCCAGTCCGGTTCCTCCAAGTCCATTCACCTCACGGCTCATTAGCTGCACCAAGTAGCTTTCGTGCTACCATCCATCTGCAGGCTCATCTACTGGTACCCCGACCAGCTCAGTCAGCCTACCTGCCGGTCCCAGTCCGGTCCCTCCAAGTTCCTACTGGTCTCATTCCAACGTCTCCAGTTTCCAGTTCCAGTCACTCTTCACCAAAGGCAGTTCTCACTGCTACCCACTTCTTATAATAAAGAGCTATTCATGTTAACCATGGTTCCAGTCCAGCCGGCCTCCAGTGATTCCAGCTCATCACCTGATACAGGTAACCCGCTAGCACCAACTGTGACACTTTAATGTAAATGCTACAGTACTGTAATTGGCTTTTCTGTGTGATAGGGGTATTAATGGAGTTGTATAGAGTACAGTAGCAGCACATTCATGAAAGTGCAGTTTGAGTCCTGTAATTGTTTACAGTGTTGTAATGTGAATTATTTACTGTATACAGTACATTATTTCCACTATTTTACTTAACATTGCAATTAGTGTCTTTATACTTGTGTATTTCAGAGTGCACTGAACTGTCAAAATGGTGAAGAGCAAAGGTTTTTACAACGGAAATGAATCTTGCCCACTTCCACTGACCAAAAGACTGAGTGCACTAGTCCCACAACGGTCTACAAGCAAACCTTCCAAGAAGAAAACAGGTAAGGAAAATTTACAGGTACCTCTTCTAGTCAAGGCAAGGAAGAATGCAAAGGCGAAGAACAACATTTTGCAAGTGGACATCGGAGAAAATGGAGCAGGGAACATGGAGCAACCCATGAACGTCCCGAACCAGGAGGAAACACCAGTCATTTATGGGCCAGAAGAATTGGACACCATTGAGCCTCTTGTTGAAGATGTATCCTGCTCACCAACTCGGTGAAAACTGTCATTCCAAGAAGATAATGCATGCACATGTAGCTGTGCTAGGATGGTGAGAGACCTCGTTGGAAAAGTTGGTCAACTGGAAGCGAAAATTGACAACTTGATAGAAGAGCTGAAGGAATGGCTGAAGGACATCATTGCAGAAGCAATGAAAGTAGCAATCCGGCAAAGTAAATAAGAATGGCAAGAGGCCACTGCCCAGAGTACCAGGAAGAGACATGACCAGGCAATTCAGTATGAAATGGTCACACCGGATGAATTTGAGCCTGAGGAGAACGATGACGATTTCAACTTGGAGACTGACCCATCCTTCCACTTGCTAGATATGGACAATACAGTGGCATCAGAGCACTTGGACATGACACCAGTGCCATCATGCAGCCTGCCTCAGTGGGAGAGTACACCAGTGGCATCACATTGCCTGTCTGAATGGTCAGTTAAAGAATCGAGGATCAACAATGCAAGCATGCCTGTACTTTCACCTGGAACGCCTGTCATATCGAGCACACCAGCACCACTGACTGTATTTGGAACACCCTTACCGGATATACCACTGGCTGTGATCAATGTTGACAAGGACAATGAAATTTACAGAGCTGTCAATTGTGAGACGCATCGATATGGGCAAGCAATATTTCAGGAACACATGCCCTGCGACCTGTATTGCAATTGGAACGAAGCGGGTGAACTTTGATGGAAGTCGGAAGAAAGTGCCAATCCTAAACAATTTAAGAGAAGATATCCTCTCAAGATGCCGGACAAGATTCAGGATTGGCGAGGAAGAACTTACCCGGATAAAGGACACGCTGAATGGGATGCTGCACATGCCAAGGAAACATGCATGGAGGACAGTCACGCATACAAGTACAGATCTGCAATCAACAAACACGACTTGAAGGGACTTGTCAGAAGACAGGAAGACCCGGCGCTGCCGCTGTCCAGGACGTGGCAGCGGCAGAAGAAAGAAGCTGAGGACAGGAGAGGACTAAAGGGGTGGAAAGCAAAAGAGCTAAAGAAGTTCCCCCCCCTCAAAGCCTCTTCCACCATAACAGATAGGCCCTATGTGAGGCCAACGGACCATTAAACCCAACCTACAGTAGACCAACAGGTCTGAAGAGAGGAAGACCCATGTGAAGAGAAAAGCGGAGGACAGGAGAGGACTATAGGGGTGGAAAGCAAAAGAGCTAAAGAAGTTACACCCCTCAAAGCCTCTTCCACCATAACAGGTACCGGTAGGCCCACTGTGAGGCCAACTGTACTGTACATTAATTAATATTGTAGTTTGTTAGGCTGGTGAGATACAGTAGGGCTGATATTAATGTTACAGTAGATTAGTGTGACACTATTAGAGCATGAAAGGGCCTTGCATGGCATATTCTCTCTCCTACAGGGACCTCTGTGTGGGATTGAGCAGGACAAAGAAAAAGAGTTTCTCCGGTGAGTGCTGTATGTACCGTACGTGTGTGTCTGTCTTTTACTGTCTGTTCATCTCTGCCTATCCTCCTTTCTTCAGGGCGTACAGTGGACCTTGCACTCTGATGCACGGTAGAGTCTGCACCTGGTATAGGTGAAACTCTGCATCTGAGGCCAAAAGTGCCAGTGATGATTTTAACTTAAAACCTAATCTTTTTGTGTAGTCCTCGGTCCAGTAGGGCGTGTCGGTCGGCATTGAGTAAGGACTGTTCTCACATCATCTCTTTCCTCCTTGGTACTGTACAGTAGTCATGTCCGTGTCCAGCTTGGAACTCCAGGACATGCCAGCGGCAGAAGAAAGAAGCGTGGGACAGTAGAGGACTACAGGGGTGGAAAGCTAAAGAAGTCCCCCCCTCTGTAAAGCATGTTACTGTAGGTTAAATAAAAATTGTCATTCATTTATACAATTGGTGTTTGTACTGTATGTAACTCAGTCTTTAAGTGCGCCTGAGACCCAACACGTGCATCTGTCATTAAAAAGATACAAAAAGTCAATAACACACAGATGCAAGGGTGTATCGTCCCATTGGCCAGGATTTCACTCACCAGGGGCGCGCCGGCCGATGGGGGTTGCCGCCCACAGTCATATACTGTACATTATCCCTGTTGCCCATCACAGTGATTTCATAGCTGCCCGGCACTTACAGTAGAATACAGTACAGTAGACATACAGTACTGTATACACTGAGGGACGTTTTCAATTTAGGGGTGGTCTATTTACTTTTTTTTGCCTGTCTCGTCTTTTCACTCCAAGGGGTCTATTTACTGTACTAAGCAGTGTTAGGAGACAGAGTGAAAAGTGATAAGGTGTCAGTCAATCAGCTCCCAACTGTCATTTTTCAAACACCGCCTGTGAGATGACAGTTGGGAGCACATTGGATTGGCACTTTTTCACCCATTGGAGCAAAAACACGTGATTGGCTAAAAAAAGTTTACTGTTGTCGTGTATTTATTTAGTTAAAGCTTAGACAGATAAAATTGTATATAAATAGCACCAACCAATCAGATCCTAACTGTCACTGTACAGGCTGTGTTTGAAAAATGACAGTTACTGTAGTACAGTAGCTAATTGGTTGGTGCTACTGTATTTACAGTTTCTCCAATTTTTTCTCTCTCCAAGCTTTATTAAATCACCCCTTAAGAGTGGTGTGCAATTAATAAAAGTACTGAATGGGTGACTTACTGTACTGTATTTTCTTACCTTTTAGTTGTTACAGTATCAATAAATGTAAATACAGTATACTGTACTTTATCCACAGAACCAAGTAAAGACAGAAAACGTTGTACTGAATAAAACAAATTTTTATAAAAATCATAAATAAAGGTGAACAAAAAATTAAAAAAAGATCCACCAGGTGGTGGGCCATCTGCCTGTACAGGCCTAAAAAGAACATAATTTGTTCTGTGGAGAGAAAAAAAAGGGTACAGTATTACAACACTAATATACAATATTGTACAATCTTGACACTAACATAAATACTGTACTCTACCTCGAGTCAGGCGTGGTCCCTGTCTCCCTGAGGGTCCCTGCCTCCCTGAGGGTCCATGACTGAAGACTGTATTGGAAAAAAATATATTCACATTAACAGTGCTGTATTTACCTTTATATGGTATGGTGCTACTGTAAATGGTTTGGCTACTGTAGCTCCTAACAAAGTACTGTACAGTACATAAACAAACAGAACAATACAATGGCTACAGTACAGTACAATGCAAGAAAAGTACTATACAGTTTAAACATATACTGACTGAAGCTGGCAGACAGAGGGATACTTTTGGTGTGGTGTAGATACAGTACAGTAACCTCCCACAATTTAATGACTATTACTGTACAGTATCTGCAAAGCATGTTTGCAAATGATTGATGACCCTGCACTGAACAACTGCTTGTTCAGAGTAGACTCATCACTTACTGTACTGACAAACAACTGCATGATTACAATGTCATAATCATGCAGTGGTTGTCATACCGGTATCTTTAAGTGGATGGGCACCTTTAGAGTGATGTCCTTTAAAAAAAATCAAAATAAAAACACAAAGTCTGTAAGGAGAAGAGGTTGGAGAAGCGTCTTTGTAGTACAGAAGAGAGAGAAAGACGCTGTGAAAACAAAAAAAGGAGAGAGAGACAGTACAGAAGAAGACAATGTACTGTATAGTTGTGTAGGGTACAGTACTTACATGGCCTGTGAGGCCTGTGAGGCCCATGTTCAGGCAACTGCGGGAAAAAAAAAATTCCTGTTACACAAGTACAGAAACAATGAGTGTGTAAGGAGAAGAGGTTGATGATGGGTCTTTGGAGTACAGGAGGAAGAGAGAGGCACTGTAAAAAGGAGAGCACAATGTAAAGTACAGTAGTGCACGGTACTTACTCAGGGCAGCAAGCCGCGCTCTGAATGAGGTTGGTGGTGGTAGGACTGTGGACAAAGAACAGTTTCCATCAAAACCATTTGGAAACAAATAAACTGTGTAATGGTGCGTAAAAACTACACGATATGCTCCCTGAGACGTCCACTTTATCGCCCAGTGTGTACGCACCATAAATCTTGAACAGAGCCTCCATAACATCAAAAACAAACACAGACAGAGGGAGGGGGGGGAGAGGGAGAGGGAGAGAGAGAGAGACTGACAAGGGTAAAAAAGGATAGCGATACAGTGCTGTAGAAAACAATGTGGTGTACTTTACTTACGCGGCTCGGAGACGCCAGTGGGCGCTGGTATGGTTGTCGTTGGTGGTGGTAGGACTGTGGAAAAAGAACAGTTTCCATCAAAACCATTTGGAAACAAATAAACTGTGTAATGGTGCGTAAACACTACACAATATGCTCCCTGAGACGTCCACTTTATCGCCCAGTGTGTACGCACCATAAATCTTGAACAGAGCCTCCATAACAACAAAAACAAACACAGACAGAGGGAGGGGGGAGAGTGTGTGAGAGAGAGAGAGAGAGAGAGAGAGAGACTGACAAGGGTAAAAAAGGATAGCGATACAGTGCTGTAGAAAACAATGTGGTGTACTTTACTTACGCGGCTCGGAGACGCCTGTGGGCGCTGGTGTGGTTGTCGTTGGTGGTGGTAGGACTGTGGAAAAAGAACAGTTTCCATCAAAATCATTTGGAAACAAATAAACTGTGTAATGGTGCGTAAACACTACACGATATGCTCCCTGAGACGTCCACTTTATCGTCAAGTGTGTATGCACCATAAATCTTGAACAGAGCCTCCATAACAACAAAAACAAACACAGACAGAGGGAGGGGGGAGAGAGAGAGACTGGCAAGGGTAAAAAAGGATAGCGCTACAGTGCTGTAGAAAACAACGTGGTGTTCATTACTTACGCGGCTCGGAGATGCCAGATGGCGCTCGTGTGGTTGTCATTGGTGGTGGTAGGACTGTGGAAAAAGAACAGTTTCCATCAAAACCATTTGGAAACAAATAAACTGTGTAATGGTGCGTAAACACTACATGATATGCTCCCTGAGATGTCCACTTTATCGCCCAGTGTGTACGCACCATAAATCTTGAACAGAGCCTCCATAAAAACAAAGACAAACACAGACAGAGGGAGGGGGGAGAGGGACAGAGAGAGAGAGAGAGAGAGAGAGAGAGACTGACAAGGGTAAAAAAGGATAGCGATACAGTGCTGTAGAAAACACTGTGGTGTACTTTACTTACGCGGCTCGGAGACGCCAGTGGGAGCTGGTGTGGTTGTCGTTGGTGGTGGGAGGACTGTGGAAAAAGAAGAGTTTCCATCAAAACCATTTGGAATCAAATAAACTGTGTAATGGTGCGTAAACACTACACGATATGCTCCCTGAGACGTCCACTTTATCGCCCAGTGTGTACGCACCATAAATCTTGAACAGAGCCTCCATAACAACAAAAACAAACACAGACAGAGGGAGGAGGGAGGGGGGAGAGGGAGAGAGAGAGAGACTGACAAGGGTAAAAAAGGATAGCGATACAGTGCTGTAGAAAACAATGTGGTGTACTTTACTTACTCAGCTTGGAGATGCCAGTGGGCACTGGTGTGGTTGCCGCCGGTGCCGTCGGTGGTGGTAGGACTGTGGAAAAAGAACAGTTTCCATCAAAACCATTTGGAAACAAATAAACTGTGTAATGGTGCATAAACACTACACGATATGCTCCCTGAGACGTCCACTTTATCGCCCAGTGTGTACGCACCATAAATCTTGAATCCATAACAACAAAAACAAATACAGACAGAGGGAGAAAAAGAGAGAGGGAGGGGGGGAGAGGGAGGGGGAGAGAGAAAGACAGAGAGAGAAAGAGAGAGGGAGAGAGAAAGAGAGAGGGAGAGAGAAAGAGAGAGGGAAAGAGAGAGAGAGAGAGAGAGAGAGAGGGGAGAGGGAGGGAGAAAAAGAAGAGAGGGGAAGGGGGAGAGGGAGGCACAGAAAGACAGAAAGGGAGAGAGAAAAAGAGAGAGACAGAAAAAGATACAGTACTCTACTTACGCATACAGAGGCAAGGGAGCTGTGGCTCAGGCTGCTCCAGTTTGAATTTTTGGACTGTGTGTTTAAGAAAAAAACAATCATACGGTACAAAAAATAACACCTCCATACTGTACATAACACCAATACAAACACACAAAAAACAAGACTGAGAAAGTAGAAGACAATTTATAGTAATGTATACTGTAGTAGTGTAAGGTACAGTACAGTACTTATACTTACGCGGGCAAAAACCCAAATTTTGCTCTGTGGGGGAAATGCGCCTGCGCTTTCCTTGTTGCAGAACTGTGGGGGGAAAAAAACAGAATGTTCCTGTTACACAAATACAGTAGAGAAAGAATTACAGTAGGGCCAGATTCAGATCCGCACGCAACCGGGTCGATTGTCCGTCAGTGCGTAAGCGAGCCCCGGAGCAAGTGAGATGGGTCTTTGTAGTACGGGAGGGAGAGAAAGACACTGTGAAAGTAAAAAAAAGGAGTGCGATACAGTAGAAGACAATGTAAAGTAGTGTACGGTACAGTACTTACACAAAATAGATTGCCTCCGTTTCCAGGAGTCTATAGGCTGGTGCCCGTCTGTGCCTTGCACTGTGGGTAAAAAAAATTGTCATTTTGCATGAAAACAATATGGAAAAATGTAAATAATTCAGCCAGACAGTACTATTACTATTGTATTATTACACTTTAATGACAGTATCCACTTACTTTGCAGTGTGTGACATGGGCATTAGACCAGGTACTTTATACAGTATATGAGGCGATATTGTTCATCACAGTGCCGGCGTTGTCAAGTGTACCCTATGCACACTTGCTGATGCAGGCAGCAAAGAAAGACAAGAGGGTGGGAGGGTTAACAATATCCATAGATTGACCTGCATGTACAGCCCACTGTGGATATCGTTGATGCCTTGGGGGAGCGCGCACACGCATCCTTGGTGATTTACTGCATACAGTACACACTAGATGATATGAACAACACTGTATAATGTACTGTACTGTATCATTGAACAATATTGTTAGCGTTCATCCAAATCATCCAGCGTGTATGCACCTAAAGACAGGTCACTGAAACATACTGTACAGTACTGGAAAATAAGAAAAACACAAGGAGAGAAAGAATTAGCGTGTATTGAGAAGAGGTTGGAGATGCATGGAGAGAGAGAGAGACAGTAGGTATACAGTGGTAGAACAATGTAATGTACAGTACACTACTGTACTTTCAGATCGGGGCAGGGCTGCTGCCTGCCTCCACTATATAGCAGTCATCTGTGTGTCAAAGAAAAACAAATGTTGACAAGTCAAAAAATTAATGAAAACACCCGAGAGAGAGAAAAAAAGAGAGGGAGAGACAGAGAGAGAGGGAGAGGGAGGGAGAGAAAGAAAGAGAGGGAGGGAGAGAAAGAAAGAGAGAGGGAGAAAGAGAGAGAGAAAGAGAGAAAAAAAGAGAGAAAAAGAGAGAGGGAGAGAGAAAGAAACAAAGGAGAGGGAGAGAGAGAGAGAAAGAGAAAGATAGAGGGGGAGAGAGGGATAGAGAAAGAGAGAGAGAGAGAAAGAGAGGGAGGGAGAGAAAGATAGAGAAAAAGAGAGAGAGAGGGGGGGAGAGGGAGGGAGATAAAGAAAGAGAAACAAAGGAGAGGGAGAGAGAGTAAGAGAAAGATAGAGGGGGAGAGAGGGATAGAGAAAGAGAGAAAGAAAAAGAAAGGGAGAGAGAAAAAGAGGGAGAGAAAAAAAAGAGAGAAAGAGACAGAGAAAGAAAAAGAGAGAGAGAAAAAGAAAAAGAAAGACAGAGATAAAGAGAGAGAGAGAGAGAGATGGGGGGAGGGAAGGAGAGAAAGAAAGAGGGAGAGAGAAAGAGAGAGTGGGGGAGAGGGTGAGAGAGAAAGATAGAGGGAGAGAGAAAGAGAGAGAGAGAGGGGGGAGAGGGAAGGAGAGAAAGAAAGAGGGAGAGAGAAAGAGAGAGAGAAAAAGAGAGAGAAAGAGACAGAGAACGAAAAAGCGAGAGAGAGAGAGAGAAAAAGAGAGAGAGAGAGAACAATGTACTGTAGTGTACAGTACTGTACTTATGCAGACTCTCGCTGGGGCCGGCTGGGGGTACGGTCTCTGGTACTGTGGGAAAAAAACATGTAAAGAGAGAGAAAGAGAGAGAGAGAGAAAAAAGAGAGAGAGAAAGAGGGAGGGAGAGAGAGAGAGATAGAGGGGGAGAGAGAAAGAGAGAGAGAGGGAGAGAGAAAGAGAGAGAGACTGGGGAAATAAAGCAGAGAGATACAGTACTGTACTTACATGGCATTGTGAGGCCACTGGTTGGTGATGCTGTTGAAAAAAATGACAGTATGTTACAGAAAAGAGAGAAGACGTTGGAGATGTTTTAAGAGAGAGAGAGAAACAGAGGGAGACAGGGAGAGAGAGAAAGAGAGAGAGATAGGGGGAGAGGGCGAGAGAGAAAGACAGAGGGAGAGAGAAAGACAGAGGGAGAGAGAAAGAGAGATAGAAAGAGAGAGAGAGAAAAAGAAAGAAAGGTTTACTGGATTCGCTGCTGTCCAGCTCCACTGTCACTATATGGAGGTGTTCTGTATAAAGAAAATAATAATACACTCTTGTACAGTACTCAGTGGGAAAGTAGAGGGTAAACATACTCAACTGTAACATTACTACAGTATATACTGTACATTATTACAGTATTAATACAAAATGTCCTACAGTATAAAACTGTATACAGTACTTACTTGGCTGGGGAGGGGAGTCTGGGTCCTCCTCTTGCCCTGGGGAGGGCTGAGGCACTTCAATGTCTTCAACTAAAATACACAAGGACAGAAACAATTATTGTGTAAGGAGAAGACGTTGGAGATGTTTTAAGAGAGAGAGAGAAACAGAGGGAGACAGGGAAAGAAAGAGAGAGAGAGAAAAAGAAAGAGAGAAAAACGGAAAGAGAGCGAAAAAGAGAGAGAGGAAAATTAAAGAGAGAGAAAGATAAAGAGAAAGAAAGAGGGAGAGAGAGAAAGAGAGAAAGAGAGAGAGAGAAAAACAGAGAGAGAGATAAAGAGAGAGAGAGAGAGAAAGAGAGAGAGAGCTAAAGAGAGAAATACAGTGGGAGAGAAAGAGAGAGAGAGAGAGAGAGATAAAGAGAAAAAGAGAGAGAGAAAGAGAGAGAAAAAAACAGAGGGAGGGAGGGAGGGGGGAGCGAGAGATAGAGAGAGAGAGAGAGAGAGAGAGAAAGAGATACAGTACTGTAGAAAAAAATGTGGTGTAGTGTACTTAAGCGGCCAGATGAGGCCACTGGGGCCAGGTATGTAGGCTTCCGTTGGTGATACTGTTGAAAAAAAATAATGTTACTATTACACTAGTACAGAAAAGAGAGACACTGAGAAAGAGAGAGAGGGATAAAGAAAGAGAGAGAAAGAGATACCGTAGGTAGAGAGAGACTGACAAGGGAAGAAAAGGATAGATATACAGTGCTGTAGAAAACAATGTGGTGTACTGTACTTACAGGGCAGGGGGCTTCCTGCAACCTCCTCATCAATGACGAGTCTGTCTGTGTGTACAGTATAAGAAAAAAAATATTATACAAAAAATCAAAAAGGCAGTAGCATGACACTATTGTGTCCATAATGTAACTGTTGTAATCATTACCACTGTCATTTGAGGAGGCTGCAGAAGGTGGTGGTGCTGGTGGTCGTGGAGGTAGGACTGTGGAAAAAGAACACTGTCCTGTCAGTTTCCCTCAAAACCATTTTTAAACAAATAAACTGTACAACTTTTGTCCAGTCTCCATAACACCAAAAACAAACACACAAATGAGAGAGAGAGAGAGAGAGAGAGAAAGAGAACAGTATAGAGTAGTGTGTACTGTACTTACTCTGAAAATTCACACCACTGGGCCCTGCTGCTACCGGTGGTGGTGGTGGTGGTGGTGGCGGCGGTGGTGGCGCTGCCGGGGCAGGGGGGGCTTCTCGCCATTTGGGGAAAAATACATGTCGTCATTAAGGAGAATTTGAAAACAAGAGTTCAGACCTCTATTCCAAATTGAATTACGGTACAGTACTGTAGATAGCCTTAGGGAATTAGCTATTGATTAAAATACAAACCAATACAGTATACTGTAGTACAAAAACTACTGTAGTCAGTGAAGCTGGCATTGGGCCCAACATAAAACAGTATGGTACTGTACTGTATATAAAAAAATATACAGTCCAGTAAATTACTGTATGACCAAGTGGTGCAACATCACACATAGGCTATGTGGGTGGCACTGTCGCCACCCCACGAGCTGTACAAGATGGCACATGCACATGACACTGGAGCCCGAACCCAGCGGAGGACCCCGCTGAGGAGTTTGCGAGACCTCGCCGGAGGGGTAAGTACGGTATGAATAAATACAGTACCAGTGGAATTTTCGTTTGTATCACAGTGATACCAAATGAAAATTCCCCCTGGTATTTCTGTTCATTTGTAAATGGGGCACAGAGTGAGAAGTGAAAAGATACCAGCCAATCAGCTCCCAAATTTCATTTTTCAAACACAGCCTGTGAGATGACAATTGGGAGCTGATTGGAGACCCCTGAATCTGTCCATGACGTACAGTAATAATGTCAGACTTAAAGGGGGCAGGGCCAGCACAGAAAAATAGTGTGTACAGTACTGTAGGTTAACATAGATTTGGTCAACAGACATTAGAATGGTGGATCAATCAACTTGCCTTTTGTTACTGTAGGTTTATTAATCAAGCAAGCCATGTCGACCAATAGTGTGTAACCCTTTAGTCCATGTACAGTACTGTAGATTTAATCAGCCTGTCAATCAAATGTCTGCCAGTCATGTCAGTATGTGGTAACAACTGTCAGTCATCGTCAGATACTGTAGTATTCAACACCCTACAGTGCAGTGTACAGTAATGTAGAGTATGTCAGAGTCGTGCATTGTACTGTATTCATTATTGTACAGTATACTGTAATTCATGTGATTATACAGCAATGCTGTACTTACTTCGAATTATTCGCCTCCGTATTCGCTCTAGGCGAGGCCTGTCCCTCAGAAGCAGGCCATTCCACCTGCGCTGCAGTGAGCGAACTCAGCGCCGAACGCCATATAGGCGATAGATTTCCTGGCTCGCACTTCTGTAGGCGAGCTCTTTGTCTTGGTTTGTCGGGAACGCTTGGTCCCGCCACTTAACCAACACAAAGAGCTTGCCGGACGAGTAGCATCTTGCCCTCATAGAAACCATTTTGACTAGCCAGTGACGCATGTCGTACATCGTACGATGTGCGTCACTGGCTAGCAGACGGGGAATGGTGTCCTTAGCAATGGTCACAATTCGTAGCATTTTTCAGGACACTAGGGCAGAGCTGACTGCTTACAGTAAATGGATTAACAAAGCTTCCTTTATTATGGTAAGGTGAGGCTCTTGCTTGCTTTGGGGGAAGGGACCTGATGCGCACTGTGTATGACTCTCGGCTCCACTGGGCATGCGCCAGAAATCCCATCGCATCCCTCCTACTGGGCATGCACCCGCCAGAGATGGAAATTCAACAGCATACAGTACTTGTACCGACTGCAGTAATACAGCCAACTGCGCATGCTCAGTGATGGCATAGCGCTACATGGCGTATGGCTTGGCGCCACAGATCCCATTGTACCCCCTTCCATTTCTAATCCATCGCAGATGGATGACAGCCACCATAGCGCCAAATGTGTAATACAGAGAGCTCTCTCTCATACAGATCCCACTACTACCGTACTTAGTGTGCATGGTCAGAGCACCAACACCAATGTCATAAGTTTGCTATGCAACGCTATTTTGCGCTTCAAACGCACAGTCAGCTTTGAACACAGAGCGGTCTCTCACAGTCGGAAACCACTCTCAGATACAGTCCAAGGGACGTAGCCATGGTGCTTAAGGCTGAGACTGCATCTACGCTGTCGCATGTTTGCATTTTGCGTTTTGGGCGCACAGTTTGTGATACAGAGCCCTCTCTTGGCACTACAAATCCCATTGTAAACCCTCCACTGGGCATGTGCATGAAATCCCATTGCAACCCCTCGAAGCAGACAGCCACCACAGCACAGACATTGACGAAAGTTTTGCACTATTTAAACACACAATCAATTTGTAATGTCTTACTTTTAAGCAGCCTTTTAAACAACAACACATACAGTAAAACACTACTAAAGTAGTTTCAGTATAGTGTCCAGAGCAGACAGTGACAATAAAAAAAATATACGGTAAGGTACAGTATATTCCTTTCCAGGGATCGAACCAGGGACCATAATTCTACCAAAGTGATAACCTAACCACTAGCCCACACGACAGCTACAGTGAACCGCACAGAGCAGCCTCATCCTTGTGCACTCCTCCCACTGCTGTTTTTAATTAAAAAAAAAAATTGTCATACTGTAATTCATCCCATCTCAGTGAAAGCTGTGCGTGCATCTCATTAATCTACAGTATCGGTTATACCGTGACAACAACTCGGGCAACTTCTCTACTATTCAGATACTGCACCATACCGTATGTATAATACAGTATGTGCAGTGATTTGCATCCTGTTATAAGATCTCACTGTATGGTACAGTACTATATACTGTATACAGTATGTATATTATGTGACATTAAAAATACTGTATGGGTTGTGCGTACATGCAAATGCTGTGAATGTGATATCCATCCAATTTACTGTAAGTTTAACAGTATGGCATTCTGTACAAGGCATTCAGTACAAATTACAGTACAACAATGGAGCACTCGCCACCCAGCGGTTAAGCACTGTATTACATGCAATTACAAAAGTGGAGCACTCGCCACCCAGCGGTTAAGCACTGAATTACATGCCATAGCATATCCTTCGTTGAAGAATACCACGGTATTCCACAAGTCCGTGGCGCGACTCAGAGGCCTGCATGCCACGCCACAAGTCCATGGCGTGACTCACGCCACGCCATGAGCAACAAAATAGCTTGGCAGATCTGTATAACTGTCTGCATGAAGTCATCCAGAGTCTTTACGGGGAATGTTGCACAAGAATGTCCTTTATTTCTTCAGAAAGACCAATCCGAAACTGGTTACGCAAAGCCAAATTATTCCAGCTTGATTCCACTGCCCATCTACGAAATTCAGAATAATAATCCTCTGCAGCTTTTTGTCCCTGTTTAAGAGAGCGAAGCTTGGATTCTGCAAGTGATACCTTATCTGGGTCTTCAAACAACAGGCCCAGCTGAAGGAAAAAGGCATCCACAGTCTGAAGGGCAACATGCAAGGAAGGCAGTCCAAATGCCCATGTTTGCGGATCACCCTGAAGCAGGGAAATAATAAGTCCAACTCTTTGTGTCTCAGAACCAGAAGAGACAGGACGCATGCACACATAAAGTTTACAACTCTCACGGAAATTCACAAACAAGTTTCTGTCCCCAGCGAAACGATCAAGCAAGTTCATTTTGGGCTCCTTAAGTGCAGCTTGTAACGAGGAGGTACGGACATCTTCAACTTAAAGTGAGAGTTCATTAACTTTTTGAGTAAGAGTCTGAATTTGAGCTGCCAGAATTTGAGCTGGGTTCTGCGTATGCTCCATCGTAGTCCAAAGATTTGGTCGGCTATAATGTTACGATCCTCTAGCAATTGCTAGGACCAAGATGGAGGTGTTGGAGATACGTGGCACATCGAAGAACAAACACAAGAAGTATAGTTAAATTATGGCAGTTTATTAAATAAATGATATGATGGACCAGTGAAAACACAACATGTCAATGGTGCAATAAGGAGCTGAAACCATAGGACAATCAATAGAATATACTGTAGGTTTACAGTCCAAACTAAAGTTGTTAAATGGCCTGGAGGCCTAGTAGACAGCAATGCTTGAAACCTGGTGAAGAAGCAGGATTGCTGGATGGCCTGGAGGGCCTAACAGACAGCGATGCTTGAAACCTGGTGTAGAAGCAGGATTACTGTATGGCCAGGAGGTCCTAGTAGACAGCGGTGCTTGAATCGTAGTGTTGAAGCAGGATTTCTGTTTGGCCTAAAATGCCTAGTAGACAGTGGTGCTTGAAACATGGTGTTGAAGCAGGATTGCTGTATGGCCTGAAGGGCCTAGTAGACAGCGCACCTAGAAATGTGGTTTAGAAGCAGGATAGCTGTATGGCCAGGAGGGCTCAGCAGACAGCGATGCTTCAACTGTGGTATAGAAGCAGAATAGCTGTATGGCCTGGAGGCTCTGTAGACAGCGATGCTTGAACCGTGGTATAGAAGCAGGATAGCTGTATAGCCTGCAGGGCTCTGTAGACAGCGATGCTTGAACCATGGTATAGAAGCAGGATAGCTGTATGGCCTGGAGGGCTTAGTAGACAGCGATGCTTGAACCGTGGTAAAGAAGCAGGATAGCTGTATGACTTGGAGGGCTCTGTAGACAGCGATGCTTGAACAATGGTATAGAAGCAGGATAGCTGTATGGCCTGGATGGCTCTGTAGACAGTGATGCTTGGACCATGGTATAAAAGCAGGATAGCTGTATGGCCTGGAGGGCTCAGTAGACAGCAATGCTTGAACTGTGGTATAGAAGCAGGATAGCTGTATGGCCTGGAGGGGCCTGCAGACAGCGTTACTTGAAATGTGGTATAGAAGCAGGATAGCTGGATGGCCTGGAGGGCCCTGGAGGCAGCGTTGCTTGGACCCAGGGTACTTGGTCACTTAAAAGCCAGTGAGCAGAATACACGCAGCATGTAAAAAATGTAGCTGGCAGTCTGGATGCACAGAGAGCAGCTTGCACAGTGGTGGAACTCCCAGAGACAATGGAGTCAGTTGCCGCCGGGTGCCAAGCCCTGAAGGGGGCCTCTGGCTGAGCTGGCTCCATTGTCTCCAGGGTCCCGGCCATTCTTCCGCGACCGCATCTACTCTGATACTGCTACCGCCGGCTTCGCTATAAAAAAAGAGAGCCAGAGAACGGAGCCGCTGAGCTGAGCACCAATCAGCATCAGCGGCTCTCTTCCTCCGGTTCCACTACACACTTTGTGGTCTCGGCGGGCCACGGACCTCACATATGATGTGACCGCCCGCGAGCTCACCATGTGCCTGCCCCATGCCCCTTACTCTGAGGAGCCACCCGACACTGCAGACCAGACCATAGTGGAGACACTGTGGTGAGTGCAGCCGGGACCCGGGAGAGGATATGTGTGGGCAGTGCAGCAGGCTGTGGCACTGTGACTGGGGTGACAGGCAGTAAAAATCAAGTGTCTGTCTGCTGTCACAGTGTCTGGCAAGCCAAGCCTGATGTGGGGTTGGGTCATTGCCTGGCGTTGTACTCGACAGGGGGGGGAGGGGGGAGATGATATATCTATAAAGCATTTATTTTATCATTCTGCCATGTTAGGGGGGGGCACCAACATTTATCTTGCCTCCGGGCAACTGAGATGAACTTACGCCACTGAGCTTACATAACCAAAAGTTCCACATGAAAACTCTATAGCCGACATGGCGGCGACAGTCCAGGAAGTTCAAATAGGATCAGCTGCCAATCAGGCAACACTAGGAGGAAACATGTGAAATCCTCTGACGTCTGGGTCTCCTAGCAACTGGCAACCTAGAAGCATGGTCAGGAGCAGGAGGAATACTGGCAGGAGACAAGTCCTGGACTGGACTTGTAACACCAATACAGCGCTCCACCACCAGCCTGGTGGCAGTAAACACGGAATTATATCATGTTTGTGGCCCTGGTGTGGGGCCAAATAAGGAGTCAGCAGCCAGGGGGTGCAAGGATTGCCACTGTCTCCTGCACAAAAAGATGCAGACAAATACACCTCACAAAAATACAGTGACATGAACATGAACTTCATTTGGCTAACACAAACACATATTTTACTTACCCAGAAGCCTTGCGTCACCAGCTTGCAGTGTGGATCATATTCGCCAAATCCTTGATTGCTGAATCACAAATGCATCATGTGCACTTCCAGGAAATTTTGCATTCAGGGGCAGGATCTGGAGGGAGACATCACATACCACCATGACATTCAAAGAATGGTAGTGTTTGCAGTTCCTATAAATTTGCTCATGTAATGCAGGAGGCTGAAGTGCTATGTGAGTGCCATCCACTACCACTATGATGTGTGGAAAGCCCGCAATGTCAAAAAAACTGCTGCTTTACCACACTAAGGGTTACCATATCCAATGGCATACTAATACAATTTCCTATATGCTTCACAAAGCAGCTATGACGTGCCTTAGGATCCTAGAAAAGGATGGATGAGATATGCCACCCACCACACCCACTGTAGTCTGGAAGGACCCTGAGGTGCAGAAATGTAACACCGACATGAACTGTGTTAGTGGTGGTATTACTGTAGGAATGTGAATTTGACTTTCTAGATCACTCTCTATTAATGAGAGAGAGTCTAGGATAATGCTGGGTGGGAGGCAGTAGGTTCTTAAGACAACATTATCTGGCATTCCAAAAAGGGTGAAATGTGTACTTTATATCTGGGGCCTTGCACGCTTCCTATGCCTATTCCTAGGAGGCTGATCAGGTAGGTAGAGGTGTGAGAGCAGTGACACTACCAACTCTCCCACAGCAGACATTTAACCAAAAAAAAGAAACTTACCAATGCTAAAGAAACCATGCCCTTCTATAAATTTTTTAAATAAATTGTATTTGACAACAAAAACAGGGCCTGCTTTAAAATACAATTTTTTTTTATTTTTTTTTTAATAAACAAGACAACCTCAACACTAGAGATACATGCAGTACTCATATGTACTTACCAGGGACAACAAATCAGAAAGTTTGGGATAACTCTATCCAAGTAGAAATATAACCAAGAACTACAGAATCAAAAAACAACCATTTGTTAATATACAAAAACATTTACTGGAAAACATGTCAGGATAAGGCAACGTCAACACTATAGATACATGCACATATGTACTTACCAGGGTCAAAAGCCAACAAGATATTTTGCAAACACTCCAACAAACACCAGCCAACAACAATCAATAAAGCACAACTAATGTCCCAAAAACCTCAACCTTAAATAGGGTGAAAACTCCCGCAAAAAAACCTTTTTTTTTGTGAAATAAACATTTTAAAAAATTGTACGCATAGCCCTCGGCACACAAAGGGGTATATTTACTAAGGTGCGGGTTTTTAGAAGTGGTTTTGTTGCCCATAGCAACCAATCAGATTCTACTTAACATTTATCTAGCACCTTCTATAAGGTAATAGCTAGAATCTGATTGGTTGCTATGGGCAACAAAACCACTTCTAAAAAACCAGCACTTTAGTAAATATACCCTAAACAATGATGTGTACAACCAATTATGCGTAAGCATTTATAAATAAAGCTCAAACCAGCAGTACTCATGCTTTCAACAGAATTCAGACAATGGTCTCTAAGGAGCATGAAAACCAGACACCAGCTGAATTAAGTAAGTTTCTTTCACAATGTTTGCACTTGACACTAAAATGAATGACAATATGAATTATACATGCTTCACAAAGTAAACTACAAATGTACATCTTCTGTGTGTAGACCCTCAAGATGCACAAGAGACTGAGGAGGAGGTTGGCACAAGCCAAGAAAGGGCGAGGATGAGGCAGCCACCATTCACAAGGAAGTAGTTGGAGGTGTTGATTACCATGTGCATGGACAGTATTGTCCATGCACCCAGAAATATGGGGGCTGCACAGAAGGATATAATATGGGACAAGATAGGCAGGGCTGTGAATATGGAGGGGAGCAGGCAACGAACCAATGGGGAGGTTCGAAGACGGTATGGTATTGCTATTATTAATGTTGGTTGCTATTTGAAGATTAAAATTTTGCGGTAATTATATGGGGAAGATAGTAGTTCTGCACTTGTTTATTGTAAAGCAGCTCAAATTGATATAATATTGCGTAGTAAAAATGTTCTTGAGCGCTGTAAAGAGGTAAATAGGTAAGGGATAGGGAGGGTTAAATCAATAAAAAATATAAAAATAATGAAGGGAAAGAAACAAAATAATGAAAGAATGGAATGTTTAAAATAAATAAAACAGTTGAAGCATATAGTATGCAAACGTCACTATATTTAAGTGCGCTTTTATGTTTATAGCCTTTTTATGAAAAAGTGGGGAGCAGAGCTCAGGGCTCAGGAAGGTGTGAGCAGTCTATTTGGTAGGGGTCCACAGTGTGCTGCAACAGCTGTCCCTAATCTTAAGCCGCCTCCTGATGACGTCAGATACCTGCCAATAGAAGGTGCTAGTATCCCGCTAGCTCCAGCTAGTGCCCTCACATCTGGTCCCGCTCCAAACCAACACATTTCACATCACATAGGGTGCTTTGCTTGACAAAGCACCCTTTGTGGTGTGAAACACATTTGCCGTAGGAGCCTTAAAACGTTGGCAATAAAAGCACGTTTACCACCTCAATGAAGTCTGAGTGAGTGCAGCCTGGTCCGTGATCGGACACCGTTCTGCTACATTTTCCAAAGGAGGGCACCCCAGCATTTAACTCCATCTGATCCAAGAGTGCCCCTCTACATAAAGTAAATCTATATATATATATGTATATATATATATATATATATATATATTCCATTGACAAAAAACCTTAAGGTTTCACATGTCCCATTAAGGCTGCTTAGACATTTTCTGAAAAGTCACAAAACCTATTGATTTTCTGACACTCAAATTTCAAAAAGCAATGAAATTATGATCATTAAGGCTGATGCCTTAATGGACGTGTTCCTTGCGCAATACAGATATAGTATGCCATCACACCCTGTGGTCAACTGTAGATTCAGCACTCTCACAGAATGAGATTGATGTCACTCACAAAATGGTGGAGCTGCTAATTCACAGAATTGTGTGCTCATTGGAATACACACATGCAGTTTATGCAACTGAGGTCAAAGCAGAAAATAGAGCTTTGCAGATGGGATACAAGTGGTGTGGATGGGGGAAGGAGACATAGCAGCGTGGATAGGTGAGACACAAAGGCGTGTAGAGGAGGGAAGGTTAAGCAGTACAGAGGGGGGGTAGACATAGTACTGCAGATGGGTGGAACACAGTGGTGCAGATGGGGGAAACAGAGTGGCATGGTTTTTGGGGACAGAAATGAGGATGGGGAAGTGAGTGGCATGGACATGGGGAGACAGAGCAGTGCATATGGGTAAAGACAGATTGGTGCAGATAAGGGAATACAGGCTAGCACATATAGGAGAACACACAACAGTAGGGATTGGGGAAGACAGATTAGTGTGGATGGGTAGGAAGACAGAGTAGTGTGGGTGGGGGCAAGATACAGAGTTGCACAGTTGGGGCCGACAGAATGGTGCAGATGGAGGAAGAAAGAGTGCCACAGAGGAAAGGAAGACAGCGGCGTGGCTTAGGGGAAGGGAGTCGTGCATAAGGAAACAGTGGCACGGATGCAGGGCGGTGCAGATGGAGAAAGACAGATTGGTACAGATGAGAGAACACAGACTACCATAGTTTGGAGACCACACAGCAGTAGGGATTGGGGAAGACAGATTGGTGTGGATGGGGAGGAAGACAGAGTGGTGTGGGTGGTGATACCCTATAGAATCCTATGGGCTTCTATTTAGAGAGTTATGTGAGAGGGATCCAATCGGATCACACCGAGCACCTCCCCCCATGACACCTGAGTTCAGGGTCATAGATCCACCAGTCCCTCATTTGCAAAGGACAGCTCTTATAGAGAGTGCTGTCCTTTGCAGCCTCCTTCATGCATACTGGCATAATTAATGCTGGTATGCATGTGAATAGATGTGGGATGCATCCCACCCCTATTAATTTTTTAATTATATATATATATATATATATATATATATATATAACTTATCTATATATAATGGCCATCATATTTTTTGTATATATTTGTATTCCAGAAAAAGGTATATGATGGCCATATGGGTATGATGAATGAAGTCCCTGGTAGATGAAATGCGTTGGAAAGCTGATTCTTGCGTTAATTAACTATTAAGATAAGCACTATATGAAATTTTTTAACCTCTCATATCTTTTAGAGTGTGTTTATAATACCTGCTAAGGGTTTTTATATTTATGCTCTTCTGCTCATATTATCTATTGCCTTTTATTATTATATTAATTTACTGAATATTGAATTAATTGTATGTATATCAAGGTCAGCACTTCACTGAATGCATTTGTTGTACTTATTTAGACCAAAGGTTCAATGTTAGAGCCTATCTGAGCATATATAGGCACAGTATTGCATATCATTTGTCTTGTGTTTTATGTTTTAATTAATAATAAATTGTCACTAGTTACATCCACTTTGTAATATTTGATTTTTATAGCACTTGTATTATATTTGAGTCTTTGTTGATTTTTTTGCATCTTTCACAATTTATATACATCAGTCGCTTAGAACTAATACACTTACACACATTAATCTAAGGTGCATATCCAAATGCTCCCTTCTATTTGGTCCAGCTGACACCCTTATTTTATAGGCAGTACGTAGTAATCACAGTTACACAGGTTTTATTCACAACTGCTTATTAGTTTTACTTAAGTTGATGCCGGTACCTCATTTGTTTTGATTTGGGAATATATATATTTATGAAAGATGATGGGCAAAAAAATATATAAGATGATGGGCATGGGGGAGAGGGTGATGAGACATAAAACGTATGCGCATTACCGCCCTTGCCCATCATCTTTCTTAGATATTTTATGCCATAAAAATATATAAGATAGCTTTTGGGCATAAGACAAATATTGGGAAGATGATGGACAAGGCGGTGATGTGGCATAACATTTATACACTTTACCCTACTTTAGACCATAGTTCTACATTTAACTTTAATTACCATAAAAATGGTTCTTTCTTTTTAACACTATATTTAAGGTGCCACTAGCTGTTGCTGGGACAGGGTGCACTGACAGTGACTTAGCTTGCTTTCTACAACTACACGGGCTGCACTGCCACTCCTTCACTGTGACTGAAACCCCATAATGTCATGACACCCAGATGTCTCATGGGTGTCAATCTGTCACAGCACGCCGGGTTCTGGCTGTCACTTACTGGGTCCAGCAGCGCTGCAGTTCAGGCAGTGGGTGGTGTGTCCCCGACACCCACTGTCAGCTGTGTCTCTTCCCCAGTGGCTCTGTGTGCAGGCAGATGTGGCTCCCATAGGGACACGCATGCTGCTCTGCTTTAGATTTAAAGGAACAGATGCAGGAAGTACGTGGTGCTGATTGAGGATTTTTGAACTCTGACCTTTTTAAGGACGTTCGTGGGATTGCTCCAGTGCCAGAGTATAGGCTCCATTACCTTGCTCCAGCATTCCAGTGTATATCCTCTAACCATTCCTGACCTTTGGCTTAACTGTGACTCTGACTTTGCCTGACCCTTGGTAGTCTGTTTGTATTTGGTTCTGACCTTGGCTATTACCTGTGACCCACTTTTTGTCTGCTCCCTGGTACCGTATTGTCTGTTGGTTCTGACCCGGTGTGTCAACTTTGCTGAATATTCTCTATACTCCATCCAGAGTTTCCCAGCACCTGTATAGGGGAACCAATCCTGAGGGCTATGACCTATGTGTTGGATGCAGCCAAGTCCATACCTTCTTGCGAGGGTCCCTGGTGAATACAACTGGCATATTAGACTCCGCACCTCAGGAATAGGTCACACCAATTCTGTAAATGCAGGTTGCATCCTTTATCTATCCGAGAGTTGCAACAGAATATTCTGGCCCCAAAAACATGGATGCTGCTGGAAATCCATCACCACAAGACCTGCTCAAGAACCTTCTTGATAAGGTCAAGAAACAATAACAAGACCAGACTCAGAACATGCAGTGTCTGCAGACACTAATGCAGCAAGTTGGTGCTGTTCAGCTGCCTTCGGTGCAGTTAACCACCCTTCCTATGGTGACTGTACAAGCTGCAGGTACTATAACCCCATTACGCATACCGAATCCTATGAAGTATGATGGGGAACCCAAAGGCTGTCAAAGATTTCTGAACCAATGCTTAATTCAATTTGATGTCCAAGCAGCATATTTCCCTTCAGAGAGGACGAAGGTGGCTTACATGATCTCACTACTGTCTGGTCAGGCATTAGCCCGGGCTTAACCATAGCGGGAAAGGAATAATCCCTTGGTCAATAACAGCTCTGAGTTTTTGAAAGTTTTTTGGAGGGTTTTCGATGAGCCTGGATGAGAATCTCCTGCAGGGTCAGCTATCTTACAGCTGAAACAAGGCAGCCAATCTGCAGGACAGTATGCTCTGCACTTTCAAACCCTTACTTCAGAATTAGGGTGGAATAATGAAGCATTGATTGCTGCATTTATGCAGGAGCTGTCTGAACAGATCAAATATGTACTCACATCCATGGAATTGCCAACCACATTGTTTGACTTAATCTCCTTGTGTATCCGGGTAGATCTTTGCCACAGGGAGAGTGCAAGAGAGAATGAATAGTCCTGTTGCTTAACCTTCAATCTCACTCCACATATCAAGGCACCAGTGGAATCTCCTGAGGAGCCCCATGCAGGTGGGGAAGTCTTGCCTTTCTGCCACAGAGAGGGAGAGGAGGTTCAAAAACAAACTCTGTCAGTACTGTGGTGAGCAGGGCACCTTTTTTCTGGCTGCTCAAAACATCCAGGAATCTTGAAGGCCTAATTGATCGAGGGGTCGTCAGATTAGGTATGTTTCAACACACCCCAAAAGACTGTACTGTTCCTCAGTTTACAATTGACATAACTCTAGTTCATGGAAATTCCTCTGAAGTCACTAAGGCTTTCTTAGATTTGGGTGCTGTCAGCAAAAAAGGTCAAGGATCTAGGAATCCCAAGTCTACCTCAACAAACACCCCTTTGTATCATTGGAGTGGATGGGAATAAATTTCCCACAGCTAACATCCACTCTTGGACAACAGAGATTTCTATGCAAGGAGGGGCGCTCCATCGGGAGAAGATTGCATTCTATATACTCCCGTCAGCTGAGAATCCGGTCATCCTGGGTCTGCCGTGGCTCCGCAAGCATGCACCTGTTCTGGACTGGAAGGAACCTTAAATATTGTCATGGGGTTCTCAATGCCAACGGTGCTGTCTGTCGTCTGTGAGACCTCTACACCGAGTTATTCAGAGTTAAGTTGTCTCTCCACGGGAACAGCTTCCAGCTCCATATCTATCCTTCAGTGATGTATTTAGCAGAAAAGCCACTGAGACGCTTCCTACCCACAGAGAATGGGATTGCACCATAGATTTGTTACCTGGGAAAGTGCCTCATCGTGGAAGATTTTTTTTCTCTCACGCTTCCCGAGTCCCAGGCAGTGACAGAATATATTAAGGAGAATCTGGAAAGTGGTTTTATCAGGGAGTTCAAATCCCCCACTGGGGCTGGCCTGTTTTTCGTTAAAAAGAAGGATGGAGGTTTGCGATCATGCATTGACTAACAAGGTCTCAATGCAATTACTATCAAAGACTGCTTTCATTTACCTCTGATCTCTGAGCTCTTTGAACGAATAAAAGAAGCAAAGATTTTCACCAAGCTGGACTTTCGTGGGTCTTATAATCTAATCAGGAACCAGTCGTTGGACATATGGAAGGCAGCCTTTAGTACTTGGGATGGCCACTACGAATACTTAGTTATGCCATTCAGTTTGAGTAACGCTCTAGCAGCTTTTCAAAAATATATGAATCACATCTTTCAGGACCTGTTACACAAGTGCGTCGTGGTATATCTGGATGACATCCTGATTTTCTCTGAAGATATAGTGAGTCATCGCCATCATGTATGTGAAGTGTTGTCATGACTTAGGGCTAACCAGCTTTTCTTCAAGCTTGAAAAATGCTTCTTCAAACAGAGAGAATTGACATCTCTGGGATACATCATTTCAGGGTCTTGCCTTCGGATGGACCCATAGAAGCTTTCCACCATTGTTAACTGGCCTCATCCAGTTGGATTTAAAGCCATTCAACATTCCTGGGGTTTTGAAATTTCTATCATCAATTAATCAGGAACTACTCATCCATTGCAGCTCCCATCACAGCTCTTAACAAGAAGGGCCAGAATACTCGAGTATGGTCTTCTGAGGTAGAAGAAGCTTTTGCTCTGCTAAAACAGTGTTTCCTTTCAGCACCCATTCTAAGGCAACCAAACTTTGACCAGCCATTTTTCCTGGAGGTGGACGCCTCTATGGTTGGAGTTGGAGCGGTGTTATCCCAAAGTGATGAAGAAGGCAAGTGGTATTCTTGTGGGTTCTTCTCACGTAAATTCTTGGCTCCAGACAAGAATTATGCTGTCGGGGATAAAGAACTGCTAGCCATCAAGTTGGCTCTTCAGGAACCGCAGTATTTGTTGGAGGGAGCGAAGTTCCAGTGATCATAAGAACTTAATGTACCTAAAGACAGCAAATTGTTTCAATTATCGTTAGTCCAGGTGGCTATTGTTTTAATTTGGTGATTACCTATTGACCTGGTAGTAAAAACATCAAAGCTGATGCTCTGTCCTGAGCATTTAGTACTGCTGAAATGAAAGAAGTAAAGGAAGATAAGCCCATTCTGAACCCTGCTTGCTTTGTAGCTGTCACCAGCAAGGTCAAAATTCTGCAAGGGAAAACATTTATAGCTTCCAAACTTCACTCCAAATTACTTCAGTGGGCACATCCATCACTTTTCAGTGAGCACGCAGGACTCAAAAAACCTTGGAGCTAATACTTGGGAGATTCTGGTGGCCAATGGTTCGGCAAGAAGTTAGGGACTTCATGTCAGCTTGTCATATGTGTGCGCAGCACAAAGTTCCATCACACCCTCCAACTGGTCCTCTGATGCCACTATCAGTGCCTGATTGTCCTTGGACTCACATCTCTATGGACTGTGTGACAGATCTCCTTTTGTGCCAAGGGTTCAACACTATCCTGGTGGTGGTGGATAGATTCTCCAAGACTAAAGGGTCTACCTTTAGCACCAAAGTTGGCAGAGATGTTTATTAGATACATTTTTAGGTTGCACAGATTTTCAAAAGACAATGTTTCTGACTGAGGGTACAGTTTAATTCTAGATTCTGGAGAGCCGATGCTTTTACATTAAGCAGATGCTTTTACATTAAGTTGAGATTCTCCTCCGCTTACCATCCCCAGAGTAATGACCAGACTGAGCGAATAAACCAGGATTTGGAGAAGTTCATTCAAATGTATATTTCAGCCAATCAAGATAACTGGGGATCTCTGTTACCATGGGCTTAATTTGCTCACAATAATTTGCATCATGAAGCATCGGGTCACTCTCGATTTTTTATTATATATGGTTTGCATCCTATGTTACCAGAGCTACCAGGTCTTTGATCAGTATCGTGTCCAGCTGTGCATGGTACAGTAAGCCACTTCCTTAAAGTCTGGAAGGAAGTAAAGAAGAATCTGTGCAATGCCTCTTCAAGGTATAAAATGATTTCAGATAAGAAAAGGGGGAAGGGTCTGGTGTTGAGGCCTGGTGATAAAGTCTGGCTGTCAACCAAACATCTGAGAATGAGAGTTCCTACAATTAAATTTGCTCCCAGATACATCGGTCCCTTCCAGATTATTCAGGTGATTAATCCAGTGGCATTCCACCTGAAACCTCCTAATACACTTAGGACACCCAATGTATTTTATGTGTCCCTCCTTAAACCCCTGGTTCTTAATTGTTTCTCGGCACCTGGCAGTCCTTCTCCTGTGATTGCAGTGGACCGTCTTGAGGAGTATGAAGTGAAACAGATCCTGGATTCCAGGGTTTCTAGAGGAGAGTAGGGGTATGGACCTGAGGAGCGCTGCTGGGTGAAGGCCTCAGATATCCATACACCACGTCTTCTTCAAAAGTTCCACCATTTTACCAACAAACCATTTGTGAGGCGTTTGGTGCCCACCCCTAGAGTAGGGGGTAATGTCACTGCATTCCAGACACACTGGCCATGATTCAGAGCCGGACGTTCTGACAGAGCGCTCGCTCTGAATCAGGGTATCTTTTTTTTATGGAGCAGCCTCCTGGCCGCTCGCATTGCTGTGGGTTGCCACCCACAGCTAATGTGAGCGGCCAGGATGATGGTCGCGATGGTCAAGACCATTGCAACCATCGGGCTTGCGATGAGACCCTTGTAGTAGGGTCTTGTGGCCGCAAGCCCCAGAGAGCATTCGGCTTAAACAGTGCCGAAAGCTCTCCCACTGACATCACTTGTGATGTCAGTGGGGCCACCCCCAAATGGTAGGTATTCTCATGGGAATGCCTCCATCTGGGCAGCTACACCCTCGGCCCGCCCACCAAATGGGGCATGCTGTCACTCAACATCGACAGCACACCCCATTTAGTGCGAGACCTGGAGCGACGGATTGCCTGTTGCTATCCTGGTCTCACGCATGTGCACAATGGAGCCGGCTCCATCGTGCGCATGCACTCTGGGCCACCATCGACCCGGTTGCGAGCGCTCAGTGCTTGCGACCGGGTCTGAATCAGGCCCTCTGTCACTTAACGGGTCTGACGGTGCTGGAGATCGGGCAGAGGGCGGTATGTCACCGGCACCTGCTGTCAGCTGTGTCTCTCCACCGGCGGCTCTGTGTGCAGGTAGACATGGCTCCCATTGGGACACGTGCACTGCTAGGATTTAGATTTGAAGGGACAAGAGCAGGAAGTATGTGGTGCTGATTGAGGCTCTTTGAACACTGACCTATTTAAGGAAGTTCCTGGGTTTGCTCCAGTGCCAGAGTATAGGCTCCATTATCTTACTCCAGCATTCCAGTGTATATCCTCTAACCGTTCCTAACATTTGGCTTACCTGTGACTCTGACTTTGCCTGACCCTTGGTACTGCGTCTATATTTGGTTCTGACCTTGGCTATTCCCTGGTACTGTATTGTCTGTTGGTTCTGGCCCAGGATGTTGACTACGCTGAATATTCTCTATGCGTCATACAGAGTTTCCCAGCACCTGTATAGGGGAGCCTATGCCGAGGGCGGCGACCTGTGTGTTGGACGAAGCCAAATCCATACCTTCTTGCGATGATCCCTGGTGAAAACCTTTGGCACATTAAACTCCGCGCCTTAGGAATAGGTCACTACAAATCCCTAACTACAGGTTGCATCCATTATCTATCCAATATTTGTGACACAAACACAGTGCGGGTTTCAGCAGATGACGGAGTTGCTATTGCAGCTGCTAACATGGTAGCAGCTGCAATAACTGTAGTATGCTAATGCACCAGGAGCCGTAATACCTCCTGCATGCATTACTGATCCAAGCTACATCCTTAAATGCAGCAAATCATCTGCAATCCCATCAATCGGCTAATTGACCAATGGGGTCACTCAAGCTAGCTACCGCAGATGCACAAAAGGGGGCAGGAAATCTCAGTCAGATGTCAGAGTTCCTGGTCTCTCTACTGCCCCCAACATCGGCGACGCAACTCCATTTTGGGAAACAGATTCTATCATTGCTCCCTCCTAACCCATAAATGGCAGCAGACTCAATTACTGACAGTCTGCTGTTGGATTGCGTGCATGATCACAGACCTGTAGTGCACAGGCGCAGTATAGGTCCTGCACAAATACACAAGTTCTCAACATTGGGTATCTGTGCTCAGCTGCTGAATTAGGCCCTGGGTCTGTGTCTATTGCTGGCAAAACATCTGTGACTATATGTAAATGCCACTACAAAGAAGAGATGTGCACCAGACTATTTTTGCTGGTTTTGGTTTTGGTTCTATTTCATCATTCAGTTTTGGTTTTAGTTTTGCCAAAACACTGTGTCTGGTTTTGTTTTGTTTTCCAAAAATTGACAATTTTTTTAAAAATAATTTGAGTATTTTTTTGACCAAAGAGTATTATAAACCGCAATAACATTCATGTCAACTCATTTCCAGTCAATTTTGACTGCCTCACTGATTACAATATTGTTTTCATCCAGTTTTGGCAAAATGGTTGCACCGTGCCAGCAGTGGGTGGCACAAACATGTGGCAGTTCAATTTCCAACATGGCCAATCAGGAAACAAATGTTTTCATTAATCAAGAGGCCTGAGGGAGATGGAGAATGTATGTAGTTGAAGGCAGGAAAGGAAAGGTTGATTTGTAGTAAATTTAATTTAATTCTGTGATTCCGAAGAAAATATATGAGGGTGGTGTGGGGAGCATGGGTGAACATGGGTCCCATGTCTTGCCCACAAAATCAATTTGCTGGTTCAGAATATTATATAATAAAATAAAATTAAAGGGGCATGCAGGAGATGCTATCTGTGGCCATAAACATTTCTGGACATTTTCAGCATTCAGCAACCACACGTTGAAGAATTCAGTGCCTGTGGCAGTTCAACTTTCAACATGACACATCAGGAAATAATGTTTTTATTAATCAAGAGGCTTGAGGGTGTTGTAGTATGTACAATATGTAATTGAAAACAGGGAAAGGAAGAGTTGATTTGTAGTAAATTTAATTTAAGTTTTGGATTCCAGAGTAAATTTATGAGGGAGGAGGGGAGGCATTTACAAAGAAAATTTACTCATTCACATCAGTCCTTGCCCCACTTGAGCTCTTTGGTGGTTGCAAACTTTTAAAAAAAAAAATCAAAAGATCAAAAGATCATGTAGGACATGCTGTAGGTGGGCAAAAAAAATGTTGGAAAATTTTGGCATTCATCAACCGCATGTAAAAGATTTCAGCGGCTGTGGCAGTTGTGACAATATGAAGGCAAATTGCATTACTGACACAGGTGTTCTATGTGGAACAGGAGGGATCTACCCACACAGGGGAGAAAAGCCAAGTGTGGTCATGTTTAATTGCTGTACTGAAAGAGAATCAGTCTGCAAGACTCTGCAGTCAGGACAGACTGGGGCCTGTGTGTGTCCAGTCCAGGTGGTACTGCAGTTAGAGACCAGGAACACTCTGGTGGCTAGGAAGCTGGGTTCAGACCTACAGGAGGTAGGGAGAAATCTTAAACTCCAAAATACTGTGTAAGCTACTCTGCAGGGAGCAGAGTGTGAGACTGCAAGCAGGCCAGATTGTGAAGCTGTATCTGTAAGCAGAGGAGTAGCGTGGAACCATGGCGCCCAGAGAAAGTGCATGTCATAGCGCCCGCCCCCTCCCTATACTGATCTGTGTTAGTGGGGTATGGCCAGCCTGCGGGGGAATACTGAAGAGAAGAGAAAAACAGTAAACAGTGGCAGTCTTATGCTGGGCATTGATGTCACATTGGGGGAATGCAATGCTTTAGTGATGCACATTAAGGGGTAGCTCCTTCCCACTGCTTTATTTATGTATAGCACCTAGGATCTGACTTTTATCTCCTTTGAATCATTGTATTTAGTCAATAGAGGAGATAGTATTATATATTCTGATCATTTAACTTAAATTGACAGAATACATTTGCTAGAGTGAGATTCCACAGGGTGCACAGCTTATTTGTGCAATTACTGCCCCAAGCAGCTTTCACTGGAGTTGGAACACCTATAGGAAGCTCCATGATTTCCAGAACTCTGGATGGTGCCCTCTGTCCATTTTGGCACCCAGAGCTCATGCTCCACTGGAACCACCCTTGCAACTCTCCTGTCTGTAAGCAGCCAATGCGCTCACAAGCGGGTCGATGTAGAGGCCCTGCGCACGTACAGTGGCCACACTGCACGTGTGCAAGCCCCGGAGCGAGAGAGAAATTCTCTCATTCTGGGGCTTACTACAAAAGTGGCGGCAGTTGATGGTGATCGACAGCTTGCACCATTTTGTAGGCCGTGCAGGGGGGTGGCTTACCAAACGGAGGCATTCCCGACGTGATGTCAGTGGTGAGCTTATGGCTCTAATAGAGCTAAAAGCTCACTGGGGCTTGCAGCAGACGAGACCTTACCACAAGGGTCTCGTCGCAAGCCTCAATGGTCATCAACCTGGCCGCTCGCTAAAGCTGTGGTTGGTCACCCACAGCCTAGTGAGCGGCTAGGAGGCCGGGTCAGAAAGTAGATGCGGCCGCCCTCATTCAGAGCGAGCGCTCGCATTTTGCAAGTGCATGTGAATGAGGTCCTGTGTTTGCAGATTAGCTGAACAATCATAGTAAGGGGCGAAGAAGTGAGTTAGTTGCCCTAAATTGGGTTAGGCATTTATTATTTTGTGTTCATTTGTGTTGTACCTGATTTGCCCTTCTGCTCCACGGGAGGTTTTTCCTCCCTGAGCTCGCCTTAGGACACCTGCGTTACGGTTTGACAGGTGTACTGCCCCAGTTAAACTCCCCACCTGCCACCTGATAAGTAAGGCATCATTCCATTTATTTTTCTGAAAGCCATGTTTGATCCCTGCTTGAGCACTAAAGACCATGCACAAATTCACCCCTGTACCAAGCTAATTACCCCACGTTATCACACAGTTCAATTACCTATGAAAGAGCATGGCACTGTAGTGGCAGACAGGATGGCAGTTTAATAAACTATAACAATAATGTTTGTCATCCGCACAAATAGACAGTCAACAATGCCCCAAAAAGCACATAATGCAAAAAAAGAGTTGCAAGATGGAATTGTCCTTGGGCCCTTCCTCCCACCAACGGGAGAAATTCTGGTGTCGCACCTGCCCATTTAGATTCTTGAACAAGTGGAAGAACTAGTAATGTGGTAGCATACAAAATGGAAGCTCTGAACAGGAAGGGGGGATAGGGATTTTTAATGACTGGTACTAAACATGTCTCATCATCATGGTTCTGGGATTATGTATTGGATTCTGGGAGCTGGGGCGTAACTAAGTATTTGAAGACCCCAAACCAAAAGTTTGGAAGTGCCCCTATGTTCCACCAAATAGTGGCAAATGAATATAACAAATGTAACTTTTACAAGGAAGATGGGCCTCCCTCAGCCATGAGCCCCATAGCAGCTACACCCCATGCACCTATTGTAGTTATGCCCTATTCTGGGACGGGAGGGGGGAGAACATCTCCAGATACCATCACAAAATGTCCTCTCCAGTTGGTTCTTGAGTTGCATCTGACCAAACATGGCTGTTATGATCAAGGAAAGCCAAGCCTAATCAAGGAAAGCCACGCCTAATCAAGGAAAGCCAAGCCTAATCACGGAAAGCCAAGCCCACCTGTTGATACACACTGGAATGAAAGTTTAAGAAAAAAGGCAACCAGGTTAGTATCTGCAAATCAAGGTTGAAAAAAACATAAGAGTATTCTGCAGGTATATCTATTTTATAATTTTGTAATTTTTGAAATAAATACAGTATGAAACTAAAAACAAAAAAGTAAGCATGAGTGCAGTGGCACAAATGAAGGGCAGTTGAAAAAGATATAGGAAATGTATGAAACATTGCCACACAGCAGTGACAGACAGGATGGTAGTTTAATAAACTCTAAAAATGTTAGTAAGCAATGCCCCAATCAGCATGTAATGCAAAGAAAAGAGGTGCAAGATGGAATTGTCCTTGGGTACTTCTATCGACTCTTCTCTTGTACATATTAAACAGGACATGCACAGTTTAACAAACCAATCACTTCTTTGACAGGGACTGCCACTTGTGGCTCAAGTGGGCGTGCAATTCCATCTGTTTAAAATGCAAATGCAAAAGGAGGTGTCAAATACCCCCTTGCTGCATCTTTGTGATCCCGGCACTACAACTGAGGTCTCAGCATTGGGTCACCATTGGTCACAATTGTTGTCCCTTTGGCCAGGCTGCCAAAGGGAGCTAAAGCTTACCACAGCCTGACTGGGTCCTAGCAGCTTGCGAGGCTAGAAAGTCTGTGTGCACCCACACATACCCTAGCCTCGTCCATCCCAGAAAATGGGGTGACATGCCCTCGTTTCTGGCAACAATGCCAGCGAGCACACCTGGTCCACCTCCAGATAACTGCAGCCTTTCAATCAAAGGCTAAGGTGCAGAAACATACAGGGAAGGGCATACTGTCCATTTTTTTGGGACTATCATGGTGTAATCCTAATTAATTACCTTCCGAAGGGTCACACCATCACCAGCGCTTACTATTGCACCCTTCTGGAGAAACTATGAGATGCCGTGAAAGAAAAGCGCCAAAAATAATTACACTTGTTCTCCCTTTACCTCTATGGCAGGACACATCCTGGTCAGTTCAGAACACATTGCAGTATCTGGCACAATGAAATGATCTCTGAATACTGTAATTGCTGATTCTTCTATTTATGGTCCTTCACCCAGTAAGTGGTACTTCTATAAACTGGGTCACAGGAACTGCGGATGTGATGTTATATAAATAACTATGAGATGTTATATAATAATAATAATAATAATAATAATAATAATAATAATAATAATAATAATAATAATAATAATAATAATGTGCTGTAGCCAATAGTAACCAAACAGATTATGATTATTTTTCAATTTAAAGACAAATATCTAATGGATCTTCACAGGCTTACTAAGATGGAGTGTAGAGGGTTAAACAGAAAAAGAAACAAAATACTGATGATACATATCACATTATAGCATTGTGACATTATCACCTGGTAAGGCCAAATATGTAATCATTATTAATAATTGTCATATGATACATTTATAGTCAGCTGTGTATGAGAACATTCTAATGAGAGTAAATAACTACAGGATTCTGCTGTATATAAAGAGAACAGCAATGCATATTACTATAAGGCTACGTATATAGGGGGTCATTCAGACCCACTCGTGAGTGGCAGTACGCTTGCAAGTGGGTCAATGTTCCCCACTGCGCATGCGCACGACGGAGGGAGCTCCGTCGTGCGCATGCGCGAGACCCGACAAGCGACGGGCTTTCCATCGCTCCGGGACTCGCATCAAAGGGGGCGTGCTGTGGATGTTGATTGACAGCACGCCCCCTTTGGTTGGCGTGCTGGGGGCATGCCTGCCAGATGGAGGCATTCCCATGAGAACGCCTACCGTCTGGAGCAAGCCCCACTGACATCACAAGTGATGTCAGTGGGAGTGATTTTGGCTTTGATAGAGCCAAAATCACTCCAGGGCTTGCGGCAGGGAGACCCTACCGCAGGGTCTCCGTTGCAAGTCCGATGGTCGCGATGGTCAAGACCATCGCGACCATCTTTTTCGTGCTCGTATATGCTGTGGATGGTGACCCACAGCTATGCGAGCGTCCAGGAGCGCGCTCCATTTTCATGGAGGAGGGCCCTGATTCAGAGCGAGCGCTCTGCTCAGAGCGTTCGGCTCTGAATCAGGCCCATAGATCATAGACTCATCCCGTCCTGTGTGACAGATGACAAGAGAATGGAAGCCAGACCCAATTTGAAGCTTTATCATGTGCATGGGATGGATTCCAGGGACTTCCATAAATGTTACTTTGATTCAGAAAGTGCATTCAGAGAAGAGGCAGTGGTGTTTATTATGGAGAAGCAGCACAGCGCATTAGCAGCAGGTTTGTATTCAGGATGAATTGTTGCCTCAGATACATAACATGGTTATTCTGAACAGCAGAAAATAAATGGGAGACTTATAGTGTAGAGGCAGGGGCACAATTTAGGCAGAGCCAACTCTGCTCTTACTCTGAGCTCTGACTCTGGCTGGAGGCACTAAGTATGGCTGATAGGCAGTGTTTTTTTTCTTAAATGTTTTCAAATATAGACCGCCATGATTGCTCAGTCCACTGGTCCCACATGGAACTGCAGCTGCGCAGAAATAGCACAGACAATGTGCGCGGAATCACGGAAGCACACACTGAAGTGATGAACCAATACTGCACCACTCGAGGAGTTAAATAACCAACCACACAGGCAACAATGAAGAAAAGAAGTCATGGAGCAGAGCTGGTAAGAGCTGTAGAAAAGACTGAAGGAGTAGAGCAATGTGTGTGTGTGTGTGTGTGTGTGTGTGTGTGTGTGTGTGTGTGTGTGTGTGTGTGTGTGTGTGTGTGTGTGTGTGTGTGTATTTGAAGGGGAGGCAGTGGCAACTTTTCTACCAGTGCATCAATGATCCTTCCACGGGTGTATAGATCCATGGAGCAGTGCTGAGGTTTATGTTATTGAAGTGAGACTTGGTCTCACTCTGTCTGTAGCCTCACACCCCAATTCCTCAGCTTTAACAGATATTATTTTTCAAATAGAGCCTGTAGTAGCCTCTGTCTGACAGAACCATCCTGTTATCTCATGGCCTATCTCCCTTATGTCAGTTTCTAATAGTGCATCACAAGGTATCACCATCTCACCTGTCCATGATACATAACCATAAGCATGCACAGGCTCAGGGAAAATGGTGTGCAAACAAACCCACACCCCTGGCACTGGAAAAAATCTCTAAAGAATGTTCATACACCGATGTCACATTTAAAATGATATCTCACATTTATAGTAACAACAAGCATAAAAAATAGACAAGATAAAATACTACCCTTCAGCAAGTGCTCATTACATGTATATGTGCAAATGGCAATAAATCAAACAATCATATTTACCCTTCAGTAAGGGAAATGAAATAATATGAGGTGATAGACACATACCCTATTCGTTAGCGCTGGGACCCTTAGGTTACCGGTACCAGGTATTCCTAAGGGGTCAGAAAACACACTAGGGTCCCAATGCTTACAAAGTCCTTGAATAACTGGGCTGGTCACCTCCTGATATCCACATCTACAGCTGCTTATGCATTTCGACCCTTGGGTCTTCCTCAGAGCATGCTGGATGTGTGTCATAAGCTCCCTTTTTATCCCCTAAGTGGGAGGTACTTCCAGTAAAAACTGGGAGTGGACTCAATGGTAGTTAATCTCTTGTATGTGGCTGATCATGGCATCTTCAATATAAAATGGTGTTTGCACTAGTAGCTTTTGTTAAATAAATAACATAAATGATACATGAGTGTATATATAAAGTCTGTGCTGGGGACCAGGAAGTGGAATCATGCATCACTTCCTGTCTCCCTTGTGGTTCCCCAGAGATCAAGAGTATCGGATGCAAGGTTCCTCTCCATTCCCACCATAACTAACGCAGCTGTGGCTACCCGGGGAGTTGTTAGCAGAAGTGTTCTCCATGCTTCGTATCCCGGAAGTAATGATTTCCTCTCACGATTGTCTTCCCCTTATGCTCCGTGCAATAACCGGAAGTTAGGCTATCGGTACGTGTCCAATGTTCCTCCGGTGGGGCAGTACCAGGACATGACGATTTTAATACCACGGTCAAGTGAGGGCAGTGTTGGCAATTTCCAAGATCATAGGGAAAATACCAAACACATCCCCTATTCATTTTCCAGGAGAATATGTTCTTAAAATTTTCTCTTTGTCAATAAATGGTTTCCACAGGTTCAAAATTGGAAAAATGAAAATAGGGTGCATTAATGATCGAAAATAAAAATACTACAAATATTTCTTGTTATAGATTACCGGCTTCTATAACATTTAAAAGTGCAATAAAATGGCATGAATAAATAGACATATGAATATAGGCACACAAAAAAAATACACCTATATATAACGGCATTAATCTAAAATGATCTTGAATGAAATAATATTACATAGAAGAATAAATGAACATCTATTAAGTAAAGTACATAGATGCATTAATCTAAAATATGGCCCTATATATAGCAGCATTGATTCAAAATAAAAATTCAGAGCATAGAAGAATATTCTTAAAGGAACCACTTAAGCTCAAAATCAGTATTTAGGCCTTGGGAAGAAAGGGTTTTTAATGCATAAATCCATTTCATCTTTATTTTAGCCAATTTGGTTTCAATGTTCTTTTGTCTCCAATCTCCCTGAACACTTTCTATACCATAAAAACTCATCAAATCTTCTGGGGAACAGTGGTGATGTTTTTTAAAATGATCTGGTATGGAGTGTTGGACCGTTCCTTTTTTATATTTCTAATATGTTCACTAAGTCTTGTTTTTAATGCTCTAGTGCTTTTCCCCACATACCTCAGACCACATTTGCATTCCAACATATATATTACATTTGTGGTGTGGCAGATTATGAATTGATTAATCTTGAATCTGGAGCCGTTATCTTCAAAGTCAGTAAACTTGCTTATGTTACTTCTCGCAGTTCTGCATGCAACACAAAGGCCATATCTATAAAACCTTTGGTGCATATATGGGAATTTTTCTTATCTTCTAGTGAGCTTCTTACCAGATAATTCTTTATATTAGGGGCTTTCCTGTAAATAAATACAGGGGTGGTTTGGAGCTCTGTTTTTAGTATAGGGTCATGTTTCAGTATATCCCAGTGCTTTTTAAAGATTTTTTTACATTTTTCTATGCTGACAGTTATCTTGAGTTATGAATGCCCACTCAGATTTCTTCATTTAGTCATTCTCTTTTTTCGTTGGTATCAAAAGTCTTCCTCTTTCCATACTCGTAGCTTGAATTTCTGCTTTTTCAAGGGTCTCTGGTTTATACCCACTTTCAAGGAAACTCATGGTATTTAGTTGTGTAGGTAGCTCAACCATCTATCAATCCCCCACTTTACTGTGATGGAATTATACCTGTAGTACTTATATACGACACTCTGCAAATAAAGGACACCCTTTACCACTGGATTTGTTAGAAAGTAACCATTGTTCTAAACATGATACTTTAAATAGTGTACATGTAATATAATCAAAGTAATACATATTAACACAGTGTGGTTACTAATTATTTTGCTCACTCCTTACAAAATAAGAGCACTTTAGCCTGGCTAAATAATGACTGTCACATAGGTAGCTCACTATCATATGAGCAGAGGCCATTTTTGATTGAAATTGTTTGAGAAAGCTACCAAATAATTATTCCATCGTTACTCGGATATATATATATAATAAAACTAACAAAGGGAAATGACCGACGATAGTAGAAAGCTTTAAATCACTCTTTCTATATATCTTAATACACATTATTTTCTATATAAACTACACTTTAATTTTTTTTAAATATTTCTCCTTATATCTGAACACAATATTTTAACAATCATTAATAAAGGCTTATTTTATTCATTTTCCAGGAAGAAGAGATAGAGGATTTACTTGACCTATGAAGTGCACTGAACAAAATCTTGTCCTTTTTCTTGTTGTTAATAATGAAATAAATGACTCTAGTTCCATAATAGGTGCTGTCCTTCCTGTACACTTGGTGCATCTCAGCCCCATGTTCTGGCTATGCCCGGTCCCCAGACACAGTTCTGTACAGGAGGATGAGGGGCACCATGCCATGTACCTGCTACGGGTGCCGCAGCTCCATGTTACACCTCTGTGTACAGATATAACTACATTATTCCTCTGCTGTGTAATGGGAACAGGTGAAACTTTCCCTGCTCACAGAGCAATGTCAGCTACAGATGTCACTTCCACCCGTGGTGCTTTGTATTTCAGCTACCAGAGCGGTAACCCACCACAGATTATATACACAGCACAGAAATCGCAGCAAACTCAGGAATCATAAAAATACCTTCCTTTTATTTAATCACAGAAAATTGAGGAAAAATATCTAATGTTTCAGGTATATAGATATATAGATATATAACATTTGTCACACAGATGCTAGTTTGTTACATTTGTTTTTTTTTTGCCAATGTCTCACGTATACCATGTGGCTTTACAATCACACAGCTGTAGGAAATGCATTAAATCTCAGATTGCCAGTAATTTATTTAATTGGCATACAGTAGATGAAGACTCCCAGGATTATGCCATTAATCATACACCATGAAATCTGTATCAGTATATGACCAATGCTGGGACTTACATTATTTATCTTTGCCGCTAACTCACTGTAACTATATAGAATGTTGCACTTCTTCTTATCTGAATCTTCCCTGCAGGTCGTATTAAAGGAGAAACTATGATTGACATCAGTGTCGGATCCATCGTTCATCATCTTTTTGTTATCACTGAATATTTAAAAGAGATCATTATACTAAATTAATAGAGTCCTGTATTATGGAACTCAACAAATGGGTCAACACCCGCACTGGGGTTTTGATTGGACTCATGCATCTAAGATTGCTACCAAGCTTGGAGGCATCAGGTAAATATGATCCTAAACATAGAAAAACATAAAGGATGAGTCAATTTAAAAAACAAATCGTATCAAAAACACGACTTACAGAATAACTGTTTCAGTTTTGATTGGAGATCAGAGCATTAGGTTATAATAGTGAATATTTCCTAGTTGGTGGCCGGTATTCCTCCTGATTCAGCAGTTTAAATCGCGCAAGTAGTTGTCTAGTGATGAAAAAATTAATTAGGATGCCGTACACATAAAGAGCCCATAGAGAGTTACAAGTAAAGTGTTTATGCTCTTTGAGATGATTTTTTATTTTACTTTTTTTGTGGCTGAGATATAAAAAAAACTGAAGTGAAACAACAGTTCTGCACTGTTCCTTGAACCTGCTGCATTATATAATGTAATGGGTTTATTATTTTAGTGTGGAAGAAGAAGACAAGGAAGAAAAGTTGAAGGAAACCATTAAACGTATTGTGAAAATTGACTTCAGCAAAGAAAACCTCACGGATTCGGTGGTCTTACCAAAAGCCGACTGTCTACTCACGTCGGGGGTGCTGGATGTGGTTAGTCAGGACCAGCAAGATTACATCAGAAACCTGAGGATGATGTCAAAGTTGCTTAAACCTGGGGGATACCTTATTGTAATTTGGGGCTTAAATACCACATATTACACAGCTGGTAATGATAGGCTGCATTTATTTAACTATGATGAAAGTTTTGTAAGAAAGACTCTCAGCGATGAAGGATTTGTAATTGGTTCCTGTGAGTTACTTGATAGAAATGTAGAGAGTGATCTCATAGATTATAAGCATATAATTATCCTTACTGCTGTCAAAGGGAATACTTAGGATGTCTGAGTAGTGGCCATTGTCTGGATGGATGATTGCTTCAAAAGCTTCTTATTAACTACTGATCTACCTTAGTTATTCTTACCTTCTATAGCCCTCAGCCATTTACTAAATCTTACATACTGTACAGCTCTTATCATGTGATATAGATACAGTTTATATAAAAAAGTAATTTTTAGTAAAGGCTAATCATGTTTCTTATGATCCCAAATCATAAAAAAATTGCTATAATGGTTTGTGTTTTTTATTTAAAGCAAGGAGTTAGGGCATATAATGGGGAGAGGTGTTTTTTCTATAAAAAAAAGGTGCTGCTACTATGATAAAAAGGTGCTGACACTCACTTAAACTGCTGAAGGTCCTCTGGCCGGGTTAGTGTCTCTCTGGTCTATACAATAGTTTGAATGGACTAGTCAGGTGATACAAGTTCAAGGCAGGACTGTTAAGTCAATTCCAGGATTATGGCAGAATAATTATCCTGTTTCTGGAAAAAGAGCCAGTACTTAGGGCCTCATTCAGAGATGGATGATAACCTGATGGTTAGCGCACATCTCCAATAGTGTGCGGTCCTGTGATCTCAACCACAGACCATCCCAAGTTGCAGAATGATAACATGATGCAGTATTTGGAGGGGGGAGCAGGGGCAATCCTGGGCAGCATTCCCAGAAAGAGGGGCATGTTGCCCTCATTTTCCAGGAGGGATGAGCCCAGGGTCTGTATTGGTGGAAGCAGATTTCTTGGCCTCGCAGTTGCCAGGACCTTGTCAGGCTGCGGTAAGCTTCAGCTAAAGCAGCATAGCCAATGGGACAACCATCACATCCAATAGTCGTGATTAGGGATGAGCAGGTTCGGATTTCTGAAATCCGAACCCCCCCGATCAGAGTCGAATCCGAGTCAGGTTCAAATTTTTCTGCCTGATTCAGATCTGAAATCGACTCAAAATGCCATCATTATGCTGTTGGATCTCGTGGGTTTTGTTTCTATAAGAGGTCCCCGCGTCGGCGCCATTCTTCACTCCAGCTTTGGACAGTGAAGAGGGAGGGTGGGAGTTGTGCTGCTGTTGTCCATAGGGGCTGTGTCCACTCCATAGTCCATAGGGGCTTGCTCGGCTGTGTTGTGCTGCTGTTGTCCATAGGGGCTGTGTCCACTCCATAGTCCATAGGGGCTGGCTGGGTTGTGTTGTGCTGCTGTTGTCCATAGGGGTTGTGTCCACTCCAAAGTCCATAGGGGCTGGCTGGGCTGTTGTACAGTCTACTGTCCATAGGGGCTGTGTCCACTCCAAAGTCCTTAGGGGCTAGCTGGGCTGTGTTGTGCAGTGTCCAATAAAGGCTTTTGAAGGGTGGTGTAACCCCCAAAGTGCCAGAATTTTTTTTTTCTGTGTTTGTGACTTGTGTGCAGTGTCCCATAAAGGCTATTGTCCTATAGAGGTGCTGTAGTGTTGTCCACGGCATGATCTGTCAATAAGGGGTGCTCCCCCCAAGTGCAAAAAAACAATTATTTTTTTTCTGTTTGTGTGCACTGTAGCCACACGTGCATCAACAAAGTAGCAGCGCCAAGCACGCGTCTGTGTCATAAATCAAGGACTGGCTGGCTTGTCTGTTGAAGGGTGGTGTAAACCCCAAAGTGCCAGAAAAAAAAAAGATGTATTTGTGACTTGTGTGCAGTGTCCCATAAAGGATGTAGTCCTAAAAAGATGCTGTAGTGTTGTCCAGGGGGTGCTCTGTCCATATCAGGGGTGCTCCCCCCCAAGTGCAAAAAAAAAAATATTTTTTTTTCTGTTTGTGTGTGCTGTAGCCGCTTGTGCGTCAACAAAGTAGCAGCGTCAAGCGTGCGCATGTGTCATAAATCAAGGGCCAGCTGGCTCATCTGTTGAAAGGTGGTGTAATCCCCAAAGAGCCGGAAATAATAATAATAAAAAAAAAAAAATTCTGTGTTTGTGGCTTGTGTGCAGTGTCCCATAAAGGTTGTAGTCCTAAAGGGGTGCTGTAGTATTGTCCAGGGGGTGCTCTGTCCATCAGGGGTGCTCGCCCCAAGTACAAAAAAAATATATTTTTCTGTTTGTGTGCGCAGTAGCCGCATGTGAATCAACAAAGTTGTGGCAAGCGTGCGCCTGTGTCATAAGTAAAGGGCCGGCTGGCTCATCTGTTGAAGAGTGGTGTAACGCCCCCAAAGTGCCTGAAAAAAAAATATTTTTCTGTGTTGTAACTTGTGTGTGCTGCAGCCGCACGTGTATTAACAAAGTATCACCAATTGTATGCCTGTGTCATAAGTAAAGGGCCAGCTGGCTTGTCTATTGAAGGGTGATGTGACCCCCAAAAGTGCCTGAAGAAATATATATATATATTTTTCTGTGTTTGTGTGCGGCTTAGCCCCACGTGCATCAATATCACTTAAATGGAGGACAAAAATTTGTCTGATAAAAATAAAATAGGGAAAGATCAAGAACCACTTCCTCCTAGTGCTGAAGCTGCTGACACTAGTCATGACATAGACAATAAAATGCCATCAATGTTGTCAGCCAAGGCCGATGCCCAATGTCATAGTAGAGAGCATATAAAATCCCATATGGCAAAGTTCAGGAAAATGACATTAAAAAATAAATTTAAACCATGTGAAGAGAAACATAAACTTGCCAATAAGCCATTTACGACATGGAGTGGCAAGGCACGGCTAAGGTCCTCCGCTATGTTCAATACTAGTGGTTCAGCTTCACAAGACGATGGAAGTCCTCCTCCAGCTACAAAAATCAAACAAGTTAAGCTGGCAAAAGCACAGCAAAGAACTGTGCTTTCTAATTCTAAGAAGACATCACAAAGCCCCATGGAGAGTCCAAGTGTGGCGACGGTTGCGATACCTGACTTTCCCACCACTGGACAGGAAGAGGGGGCTCCTTCCACCATTTGCACGCCCTCTGCAAGTGCTGGAAGGAGCACCCACAGTCCACTTGCTGATATTCAAATTGAAGATGTCACTGTTGAAGTACAACAGGATGAGGATATTGGTGTAACTGGCACTGAGGAGGAAGTTGACGAGGAGGATTCTAATGGTGTTTAAATCAGGCACTGGGGGAGACAGTTGTTGTTCGTGGGATGAAAAAGCCCATCACGGTCATGCCTGGGCAGAAGACCAAACATACCACCTCTTTGGTCTGGAAATATTTCTATACAAATCCAGACAACAACTGTCTTGCCATATGTACCATATGTAAAAGTGTAATAAGTAGGGGTAGGGACGTTAACCACCTAGGAACATCCTCCCTTACACGTCACCTGCAGCGCATTCCTAAAAAGTTACTGATCGGAAGTAGTCCTGCCGGCCATGTCACTGGCATGACTGACTCTCCTATCTTGGATTCCTCGGGAGGATCCAGCATTGTTACGCCTACTGCTGCCGCTGCTGCTGTTGCTGTTGGGAGTCGTTCATCATCCCAGAGAGGAAGTAGGAACACCACTACTTATTTTATTAAGCAATTGACCCTCCAACAGTCCTTAGCGAGGAGGATGAAGTACAACAGCAGTCATCCTGAAGCAAAGCGGATAACTGAGGCCTTGACTACTATGTTGGTGTTTGACGTGCATCCGGTATCCACCATTAGTGCAGTGGGATTTAGACAATTGATGGAGGTAGTGTGTCCCCGGTACCAAATCCCATCTAGATTCCACTTCACTAGGCAGGCGATACCGAGAATGTATAGAGATGTCAGAAAAAGTGTCCTCAGTGTCCTAAAAAATTTGGTTGTGCCCTATGTCCATTTAACCATGGACATGTGGACAAGTGGAACAGGGCAGAATAAGGACTATATGACTGTGACAGCCCACTGGGTAGACATATCACTTTATGCAGCAACAACAGCAGCATCACCAGTAGCAGCATCTCAGAAATGCTGGCTCGTTCCAAGGCAGGCTATGCTGTGTATCACCAGTTTCAGTAATAGGCACACCGCCGACAACCTCTTAAAGAAACTGAGGGAAATCATCACCCAATGGTTTACCCCACTTAGACTCTCCTGGGGATTTGTGATATCTGACAATGCCACCAATATTGTGCGGACATTACATCTGGGCAAATATGGAATTTAAAAAATCAACCTGCTCCAACTACCTGCAATCAAAAAAGCACCTGGGGCATACTTGGGGACTCCCCCCCCCGGAGTTAATTTTGCTAGTTTAGAAGTTTGTCCCGCAACCTTTTTTTTTATGCCTCCAAAATGAAATTACTTTTTTGGGGTGTCCTAAGGTACTTTTTAATTTTTTTGGGACAGATTACCTTTGGGGGACTGTCCAAGGGGTGCAGGGTGGTATTTAAATGTTTGTACCCCAAAACATCTTCACTTATTCTCACCACCTATTCCTAGGTGATAGTATTTTGCCGGGTCTGATGCATTAACTTTTCGCACCAGCGAAAAGTCGAACAAATTGAATACAGGGATAACTGGAATCTGTGAAAATGACATCATCGGCAAAAAAGTTTTGCTGAGAACGGCTATTCACGGCCTAATTGCATATGGCCCTAAGTCAGGAGCATACTTATAATGGGTGCAGGGTGTGCAGTGCACACCCTGTATCCATATTGCAGTTGCACTCCAGAGTCCCAACACAATGCCGGTGTCAGCAATGTAAAAAGTGCCTGGAAAATGGCCGGTGCGGCCATATTTCCGGTGTTTTGTGCATGTGCAGTATGGAAGCTAAGGGAAAACCACCGCGGCCATTTTCACACTGACCTGCGCATGCATGGTAGACTTTGGGCACACTCTAGTGCCCAGAGTCTTTCAGTGCACTGCCGGCAATCAGACTGAGAGGAAGGGGCCCAGGACAGAGACTGCACATGGGCCCCCTCCTCTCTTTAAAAACCTTTGCACTAAGTTCTGCTGCTCCCTATCTTACCATGGGTACAGGTTGGGGACTGAGAGACTCGTGTTTTACAGTAACCCTTAGAAACAACAGTCAAAATTGTTTCCTTGGTATAGCCATTAATTTCTACTTTCTATTGTCTTGACCTTTAAGGCATAGGACTGTTATAACCTGATTAAACCTTTGTACAATCCTGCCTATAAACCTCTAGACAATCCTGCATATAAACCTCTAAACATAGATGGTACCAAGTAGTGCTATGACCAATCGCACACCCCAATAAATGCTCTCTGACTTTGGCACTTGTGGTCCAATGCACAAAAGTTATTATTCAAGAAATGTATAGATAATTACATGCTGTGATCTAAATACAATAAGCGCATATAAATTTATACAATGACTAGGTACAGTTGATATACATATGCATAAAACAATGATTAAACTTCAAAATACAACCATACAATGAGAGAGAGAGAGATGTCTGCTGAGGGCACATGTCCAAGATGGCTGGTGAGGTGTGTGTGTGTGTGGGGGGGTTGTGTATGTGGGGGGTTGGGAATGACACATGCCCTATTGTCCAAACTGCATGGTCTCTAGACAAACTCCATTTTGAAAACTCACATAATACACTCCATTTTGAAAGTAAGAAAACTCACATTATGTTGTAACTCTGTAAATCATATATCCATTAATGATCATAATTATAATAACTACAACAACCTATTTGTACTATACAACAACAGACTGAGTAAAATTGTAACTATAATCACAAGACTATTAATTCAGAACTTCCATGAATCAAGCATATGTTTCAATGGGGGGGAGCGGAGTATCACATGTAATGCCATTGTCTAACCCACTTGCTGGTAACCATCTTTAACATAAACTGCAGTCTCTATCGTACACACGGTTATTACTTATACCATTCAAAACTGTTATTAATTAAACTTCCATGATATAACACTGATACCAGCCTAGGATTACATTCATGATACTATACAAACTTATTCAGATAGTAATTATCATATAGTAGCCAAAATACCAGTACTCACAGTACACAATTCTATCATAACACTGAAATAACACCAAACCTATGCCAGTCTTATAGCCATGATCACACTACTAGTAATTCACCATTCCAATGAATCAAGTACTTGTTTCAAGGCCCTAACACAGCGCACCAGTGAATCTCAAACAATTATATCAACCAGCACCAATCATTACAAATACCATAGTTCTGTTTCACATACTACAAAAACTCCATAATCAATCCCTTTCCTGCATGCTGATAATACAACCAGTATAAACAGACAATTGTACACTGCAGCATGGATGATAATCTTACAGGCTAGATCACACTATATCATCCACTGTATGCTAACACAGACTTATGAATTCATTTAACTACAAACTTGTTACATACAATCTTTATAAATTGCATTACAGATTAACACGCAACTATCTACAGAGACCCAAATAGACTAACTACTGTACAGTTTAACAACAATATTCCATGAGTACAAAGTCCCATTTTTGGTTGTCTTGTGAGAGGAAGACCTCTCTCTTCCAGTTCCCTGCTCCAAGTGTGTCTGCTAGCATGTGTGTTCTCAGCCTGTTTTCTCTGAGAAGTGTCCCCAGTGTGAATTCCATACTCCTCCCCTCACCTGTGAGGCTGTTTCCATTAAAGGGCATCCCAAACCTCCACCTTGAAACTCCTGTCCCAACAGTGTGAGAGCAGGCCACTGGTATAAAATGCTAATTAGATTGTAGTTTCTGACTCTCTGGCTGGAATATGGGAATTACACACATATATATATATATATATATATATATATATATATATATATATATATATATATATTTGGTTCTGAGTGTATGAGGATTTTTTTAAATTATATATTGTTCTTAACATATTCTTTATTATATGGTGATATTGATATACCCTCTGTACAAAATACAAACAGGCAAACACAATCTCATTGGAGTAGCATTCAACAGTTTCTTGGTCTTGGACTTCTGTTGATGCTTGGTTTTCCCACTCTTGGTATGCTAATCTAAAGGGAAATACTAACATACATAGTACATTTCTATCACCTAATATCTTCATATTCCATAACTTGCAGACACATGTTGCGATCTTCTCACTGATGATCCTGGAATTCTGTTGAGACACCTTGGATCAGTACAACACCAAACACGGTCTGCTTACCATGTACTAAACCTTAGATATCAAATAACCTTTAATTCACAACATTAATAATTACTGAATAAACCTTGAGTATTACACTTTAACACTAGTGAACCTTTTATGTAAGTGTGCAGTGTGTAAGTATTGGGGAATAGGGAAAAGACGCTAGTTAGTGCTGTGCGACTATGTTTTGTGGAGTACATTATGGTATGTTATGCAGGGATAATCATTTTATATGTTTTAGTGACTGTCTGTATTTACATGGCGAGGACTGTTAACTTCTTTCTATTGCGTGGGAATTGCACAACGCTAAATAATAGCATCGCCGTATGTACTTATAATGGTGAGCTTCACTAAAATGACACTGGGCGGCCAGTCGCAAAATGGCGTCTCATTGCCATTCGCAAAATGGCTTCGTGCAGATCTAATTTTAAACCGATCCTGTCTCAGCCAATTATCCGGCTTTGACAGGACAGTAAAAGAGTGAACTACTGGGCTGTAGATGGGAACTGAGAGGAATGTTAGAGGTGAGTGAAAACATGTAATTGGCAACATTTTAATTGACATTAATGAAGTTTGTTCTGTATTAATACATGGTGTTTGAAAACCAGGGAATGCCATCATTAATACATATACTAAACTATCTATGTATATTTGATTGATGTTATATATGATGAGGTGAAAGTTCAAGAATTTGAAATAAAGTGCAGATGTTATTAAATGATTGCAGCAGATAGTAGCATAAAGAGCAAAATTTAAAATAGCAGCAAAAGATTATAAGGTTCCTCAGTTGTTAAATCAATGTCGAAGAGTGACACTTTTTGCTTTGCTATTTGCCTTACCACGTGAGCACAACAGTCAGATGACCTTTAAGGGAGTGCCTGCATCCATGGAACTGTATATATATATATATATATTAGGTTTGAGCGGGTTCGGATTTACTCGGTTCTTATCACCACTTTACCGCAAGTTCGGATTAGTTCGGATTTATTTTATTGGTTATCCAAAACACGTGAGAGCTGATAGCCAACAAAATGCCATGCTGAGATCCGAGTAGAACTGAGTAAATCCAAACCCGCTCGTCCCTAATATATATATATATATATATATATATATATAAACATTTAATGAAATTATCATTTCATAAGAGGTACATCGGTACATCCACCATAGCAGTGATAAAATGGTGGCTGTTTATGGTGATGAAAGTCCATCATATGACACAGTTGTGAGGAGGAAAAGGAACTTTCAACCTGGACACATGTCCCTCTCAGATGAGCCTCGACCCAGGAGACCCTCAATCACGGATGATCTTGACATGTTGAAGTAAGTGGAGGGTCTTTTTCTTGAAGAAAGATGAATAACCATTGAAGTGATCATGAAAGAAGTTGGTCTTAGTTATGGAAGTGTGTCATCATGATTGAATTCCCCTTGCTAACCCCATTTCAGAAGAAAGCTCGATGTGCACTTTCACAGCAGATGACTCTGTTGGAGCAGGATGAAGAGAATTTCTTTGCACATCTCATGACTATTGATGAATGTTGGGTCTACCTGCATGATCTAGAGACCAAAGAAATGAGCAAGGAGTGGAAACACTCCCCTCTACCCTCCCTAAAAGGCTATGGTGCAGAAATCTACAGGGAAGGTCATGCTGTCCATGTTTTGGGACTGTCGTAGTGTAATCCTTACCAATTCCCTTCCGAAAGGTCAGACCATCACCAGTGTTTACTACTACACCCTTCTGCAGAAACTGCGAGATACTGTGAATGAAAAGCCCAGAAAATAATTACACTTGTTCTCCCTTTACCTTTATGGCAGGAAACATCCTGGTCAGATCAGAACACATTGCAGTATCTGGCACAATGAAACGATCTCTGAATACTGTAATTGCTGATTCTTCTATTTCTGGTCCATCATCAATTTAATAAAAATACAGTAAGTGGAACTTTGTAAAACTGGGTCACAGGAACTGCGGATGTGATATTATATAAATAACTTTGATGTTATATAAATAAAATATAATAATAATAATTTAAAAAAGGTGCTGTAGCCCATAGTAACCAAACATATTAATGAAGCCCTAAGTGTGGCGGGTAGGCAGTTTTTATTTTCTTTAAATGTTTTAAATATAGACAGCCATGATTGCTCAGTCCACTGGTCCCAAAATGGAACTGCAGCTGGGCAGGAATAGCACAGGCACTGTGCATGGGGTAACGGAAGCAAACACTGAAGTGATGGTTCAACACTGCACCACTTGAGGAGTCCAGTAACCAGCCACACACTGGAAACTGTGAAGAAAATAAGTCAAGGAGTGGAGCAGAGCTGATAAGAGCTGCAGAAAAGACAGAGGACCTCATTCAGAGTCGGTCGCAAGTGCTGAGCGCTCGCAAACAACTCAATGTTTTGGTCCTGTGCACGTGCAGCTGCCGCACTGCACGTGTGCAAGCCCCGGAGCGAGAGAGAAACTCTCTGACTCCAGAGCTCACTACAAAAGGGGCGGCTGTCGATGTTGATCGACAGCTCACCCCATTTTGTAGGCAGGGAGGGGGGGTAGTTACACAAATGGAGGCGTTCCTGATGGAACGGCCGCACTGACATCATCAGTGATGTCAGTGGGGAGTGTACTGCTCAATCAGAGTAGGAAGCTCCCTGGGGCTTGCGGTTGCCAGGACACAACCTTAGGGACTCGTCGCAAGCCCCATTGGTCTTGACGTTTGCGACCATCACCCTGGTCGGTCGCTAAGCTGTGGGTGGTAACCCACAGCTTAGCTTGTGACCAGGAGGCTGCACAAAAAAAAAAGTGCCCGCCCTCATTCAGAGAGAGCAATCCTTTCTTGCGACCGCCTCTGAATGAGGGCCAGAGTGTGTAGAGCATCCAGAAAGGTAGGTAGGGGTGTGTGTGTGTGTGTGTGTGTGTGTTTGTGTATTTGAAGGAGGGGTGCTCAGCATTGCTACCAGTGCATTAATGATCTTCTTTCCATGGGTGTATAGATCCACAGAGTCAGTGCTCAGGTCCATATTAATGAGTGAGACCTGGTCTCAGTCTGTCTGTATCCTCACACCCCAATTCCTGAGCTTTAAAACATTTTTTTTAAATAGAGCCTGTAGTAGCCTCTGTCTGACAGAACAATCCTGTTATCTCATGGCCTCTCTCCCTTATGTCAGTTTCCAAAAGTGCATCATCAGGTATCGATACCACCATCTCACCTGGTTCTGATACCTCACTATATGCATGCACAGGCTCTGGGGAAAGGGTGTGCAAACAACCCAACACTCCCTGGTCATAGGTCCCCCTGAGACATACACTATCTGTCCTAATCACACCCTAGCAACATACACTACCCACCCTACCCTATGTTACCAGTGACATACACTACCTACCCTACCCTATGGTAACAGTGACATACATTACCCACCCTACCCTATTATACCAGTGACATACACTACATACCCTATGGTACCAGTGATATACACTACATGCCCTAAACCACAGTTCTAGGGACATGCACTACACACCTGACCCCTTAGTTTCCAAGACATACAGTAACCCCCTGGCCCAGGAATGTACACTACCTACCCTATCCACTGGCCCCTTAGACATACAGTACACACACCCCGGCCCTCTGTAATACACTACTCTCCCAACCTCCAGGCTCTGAAACATATACTACTGACTCTAGCAGCCCCGGGCACATACACAACCTGCCCTACCATTGGCCACAGGGACATAAACTATCCGTTCTACCTCTCCCATACCAGGGTCAAACACTACTGCCCTATCACCCCCCTTTCTCCCAAACACCATCATGGATTCTCTCTTTATTTTATTTGCAGGTGGTCTTGTATATATTATATTTTATTTTATAAACACAATACATTTTGTTTGCTTGTTTGAGAATGTAATTAAATAAATGACTCCATAATGTCCTTCCTGTACACATGCTGCATCTCAGCCCCATGTGCTGGCTAGAGACACACTTCTGTACTGCAGGATGGGTGGCACCATAGCATGTGCCTTCTCCAGGCACTGCAGCTCCACACTGGCTCTGTGTACAGGGATAACTGAGTTGCTGTGTGTAATGGGAACAGGTGAAACTTTCCTGCTCACAGAGAGATGTCAGCTACAGACGTCTCTCCCACACGTGTTGCTTTGTCTCTCAGCTGGGAGAGCGCTCACCCACCAAACATTATACACAGCACAGAAATGGCAGCAGACTCAGGAATCATAGAAATCTCTTCCTTTTATTGAATCACAGAAAATGAAGGAATAATATCTAATGTATTGGGTACATAAATATATAACATATGGTCACACAGATGCTATTTTGTTATATTTGCTGTTTTGCCATCACAATGTCTCATGCATAGCATGTGTCTATTACTTTATTCACACAGTTGTGGAAAATTCATTAACTCTTGGATTGCCAGTAATTTAGTTCATCATCATAGATGAAGGCACCCAGGATTATGCCGGGAAACATACACCATGAAATCTGTATTAGTATGTGACCAATGCTGGGACTCACATTATCTATCTTTGCTGCTAACTCACTGTAACTATATAGAATGTTACATTTCTTCTTATCTGAATCTTCCCTGCAGGTCGTATTAAAGGAGAAACTTTGATTGACATCAGTGTTGGATCCATGGTTCATCATCTTTTTGTTATCAGTGAATTTTTTAAGGAGATCACTATACTAAAATTAAGAGAGTCCTGTATTATGGAACTCAACAAATGGGTGAATACCCGCACTGGGGCTTTTGATTGGACTCATGCATCTAAGATTGTTACTGAGCTGGGAGGCATCAGGTAAAATGTGATTCTAAAAATAAAAGAACATAAAGGATGAGTCACTTTAAAAATAAAATTACATCAAAAAGGGATGAAGTTAGCTTGCCGACACCCAGGATGCTGGCCGTTGAAATCCTGGCATCGGAAGCCCATTTTGGGACTAAAGATAGGCATTGAAATGCTGATGGCTTTAATTAGCCCCATGCTGAAATCGCGATGAGCCAACATCCGGAACAAAGATAAGAGGGGTTCCTTAGCTGTTAGCCGCGGGGTGGGAGGGGTAGGTTTAGGAAGCATAGCGGGGTTAGGGTTAGGCTTTGGGGGCTGGAGGTTAAGGTTACGCACCACTAGGGGGCAGTTAGGCTTAGGCATCACTAGGGGGGTTAGGGTTAGACACTAAGGGGGCACAGAGAGGTTTAGACATAAAGGGGGTAGGGTTAGGTTTAGGCACTTGCAGGAAAGGTTAGGGTACAAGAAGGTAGAGTTAGGGTTAGGCAAAAGAAGTGGAGAAGGTAAGTATACTTACCGGACCCCTGTTGGAATCTTCATACCGATTCAAAAACATGACTTAAAGAATAACTGTTTCAGTTTTGAATGGAGATCAGAGAATTAGGTTATAATAGTGAATATTTCCTAGTTGGAGGCTGCATTCCTCCAGATTCAGCAGTTCTAATTGTGTAAATAGTCGTCTAGTAATGAAAAAAATAATTAGGATACCTTACACATAAAGAGCACATAGTGTTACAAGTAAAGTGTTTATGCTCTTTGAGATGATTTTTTATTTTTACTTTTTTTGTGGCTAAGGTACAGTATAAAAAAACTGAAGTAAAGCAAACAGTTCTGCACTGTTCATTGAACACATGGACGTAACTACCATACTTTTAAGGGGTGCAGCTGCTATGGGGCCCAGAGCTGAGGGAGGCCCATCTTGCTTGTCAAAAGGGGCAGCACAGACAGTGTAATGGATAGCATTACTGCCTCACAGTACTGCGGTTGTGGGTTTGATTCCCACCATGACCCTAACTAAGTGGAGTTTGTATATTCTCCCTGTGTTTGCGTGGGTTTCCTCTGGGTGCTCCGGTTTCCTCCCACACTCCAAAAATATACTGATAGGTTAATTGGCTCCCAATTAACCTATCCCAATTGTGTGTGTGCTCATGTGATTTGGAACATTGGGGCAGGTACTGATGTGAATGGCCAACTATTCTCTGTAAAGCGCTGAGGAATATGTGTGCACTATATAAATAACTGGTAATAATAAAAAAAAAAAATTATTTGTTTTACACATTTATCACCATTGTGTGATTCAAAGGGGCCCTTACAAACTTTTGCTAAGGTGCCTTCAAATACTAAGTTACACCCCTGCTTGAACCTGCTGTATTATGTAATGTAGTGGGTTTTATTTTAGTGTGGAAGAACAAGATAAGGAAGAAAAGTTGAAGGAAACCATTAAACACATTGTGCAATTTGACTTCAGCAAAGAAAACCTCACGGATCCGGTGGTCTTACCACAAGCCGACTGTATACTCACAATGGATGTGGTTAGTCAGGACCAACAAGATTACATCAGAAACCTGAGGAAGATGTCAAAGATGCTTAAACCTGGGGGATACCTTATTGTACTTGGGTGTTTAAATACCACATATTACACAGCTGGTAATGATAGGCTGCATTATTTTGACTATGATGAAAGTTATGTAAGAAAGACCCTCACCGATGAAGGATTTGTAATTGATTCCTGTGAGTTACTTGATATAAAAGTAGAGAGTGATCTCATAGATTATAAGCAACTGATGGTCCTTACTGCTGTCAAAGGGAATACTTAGGATGTCTGAGTAGTGGACCATTGGCTGGATGGATGATTGCTTCAAAAACTTCTTATTAACTACTGATCTACCTTAGTTATTATTACCTTCTATAGCCCTCAGCCATTTACTAAATCTTACATACTGTACAGCTCTTATCATGTCACATAGATTAAGTTTACATAAAAAATGTTTTTCAGTGAACGTTACTTATGTTTCTAATAATCCAAAATCATAATACAAATTGCTATAATAGTTTGGGTTTTATTTTTATAGCAAAGAGTTGGGGCATATAATGGGGAGAGGTGCTTTTTCTATGAAAAAAAATAGGTGCTGCTACTATGATAAAAAGGTGCCTACACTCACCTAAACTTCTGAAGGTCCTGTGGCAAGATTAGTGTCTCTCTGATGTATACTGTAGTTGGAATGGACTATGGGTGATAGAAGTTCAAGGCAGGACTGTTAGTCAATTCCAGGATTATGGCAGAAGAATTTCCTGTTTCTTGAATAAAAGTGCCAGTACTTAGGGCCTCATTCAGAGATAGACACTAACCCGATGGTTAACGTACATCGCCAATGGGGAGCGGTCTGCGCATGTGCAGAAGGGGTCCTGTGGTCTCACCCATAGACCATCCCAAGCCGCAGCATGAATGACAGATGTGATTCCAGGCAGCAACCTTATTTGCAGCACTGGGATCACAGATGCAGCAAGGAATTGTCTATTTCCTACAGAAACCTCCTGCTGCATTCGCATTTGAGATGGATAAAATTGCACATATCTGATGTCGTTAAAGGGAATGCACCACCGTAAAATGGTTTTAGTCTATATTTATATGTGATTCCTGACAATGCGATATATTTACTTCTAAATGTGCAAAACCCAAGCCAGTCAGAGGTTACTTTAATTGTCTGACTTAGCTTATACTAATCACTAGATTTTCAGATCTATTAGAGATAAACAGACAGAAAGAGTGTGAAATGAAAATAAAGAATAAAATGAGAAAGATGGACAGGAGAGAAAACATAGGAAAAGATAAGGATAATAAAGAAATGAAGAATAAGGTGAAGAGAGAAGAGAATGAGGCCCTCAAAATTAACAAAAACTTAAAGTAATGTATGTGTGCATATATACATAAAAACACAAACACATAAAAAATATATATATTTATATATACTGTCTATACACTAGGTGACGTACCCAGCATTGCCTGGGTTTAAATCTATAAGTTATTACATATTATGTGATGTCATCCAAATACACCCAGTGCAAGGTCCAGAACAGGCTCCCTGGGTCAATGTTCTTCCCAATGCCATCCACCATGAAGTCCAACCACTACCCTAACCACTCCAATAGACATCTCCGATCAATTGCCACCCCTCTGTTATGTTTTTATTCAAATCCATTTAGTGGAAGGCCCAGAATAGGCTCCCCAGGTCAAAGTTCTGTCCACCATCCCTGTGTCAAAGTTCTGCCCAGTGTACACCAACAGGAGGTTTGACTGGGACCTCAACCCCCTATTTTGTCTTCTGGGATCCAATTTTACCACTCTGCAGTTTTCATCCAAATTATATGATGTCATCCAAATCCATCCAGTGGAAGGTCCAGAACAGGCTCTCTGGGTCAAAGTTCTGCCTGGTGCTCTCCGCCATGATGTCTGACTGGGATCCCAACAAATCAATCAAATATCCAGAGTAACCACTGTGTGCAGCACGGACAGCAGCTAGATGGGCTGGGAGTGACTCAGTAAGGTGCTGGTAGTTTGGCAAAGGTATCTGGAGCCATGCTGACTGCAGTGCATCCCACAGTTGCTGGAGGGTGCATGGTAGAGTATCCATAGAGTGAACACAATGATCGAGGTGGTCCCACAAATACTCAATTGGGTTCAAGTCCAGGGAATTAGGGGGCCAATGAAATTCTTGGAAATCTTGGTCATGCTCGTCCAACCACTGATGGACATTAGTAGACATGTGACATGTCACATTATCTTCCTGGAAATCCTATCCGTCTCTGGGAAGACAATTAGCATGTATGGGTGCATGTGCTCTGCAAGGATGGATTCATAACAAAATTGGTTGAGGGTGCCTTCCACATGGATGAGTGGGCCCAGAGAATGCCAACATTTTCCAGACCATAACGCTTCCACCACCAGCTTGTGTTCTTCCAGCGGGATGCAGTACGATTACCGGAAGCTGGGATACCGGCCGTCGGAATTCCAACAGTGGAAGCCTGACCGGGACTAAAGATAGGCATCAAAATCCCAATGCCTATCTTTAACACCATGCTGAACTCCCAACCGCCAGCATCCTGAATGAAGGTAAGCGGGGGTTTGTAGGTTTTTGATGTGCTGGGGGAGGGTTAGGTTTAGGCACCTTCGAGGGGACTAATGGCTGGGCACCATCCAGGGAGGGTAAGGCTAAAGGGAGGGGGGTTAGGGTTAGGCACCACCCCGGGAGGGCTAGGTTTAGGGTGTGGAAAGAGGAGGTCATGGATAGGCTCTAGGGGGGAGGTTAGTGTTAGGCAACACTAAGGGAGGGATAGGGGTGGAGAGGGATAAGGTTAGCATACTTACCACCCCTGTAAGGTTCTTGAAGTATCGGGATGCCGCTGTTGGGATTTGAACTGGCGGCTATTGATCTTGTGTTTTTTCTTCAATGTTTTTTGTATTACACGCCAACGTCCATCAGTTTGATGTAGCAGAAAACATGACTCTTTGGAGAAGGCAACACTTCCCCAATCAGCGAAGGTGCAATTCTGATAGAGGTGTGAAAATTGATGGATTTTCCACCAATGCACCTTTGTTAGCATAGGTGCAGTGACCATTGATTTGCTTTGGAGCCCCATACGCAGCAGGGTTCACTGATCTGTCATTTTAGATGCACGTCTTGAGGCCCACAAGCTCATTTTGATGGTGAGCTGCTCAATTGTAGCATGTTGGTCGGCTCTCATGCACCTTTGTAGCCGACATTTATCTCTCACATCAATGGCATGTGGGGTATCGCAGTTACCTCATTGGTATTCACTATGGTGCCATTTATCCAGTCACAATACACCTTCACCACAGCAGTGCACAAACAGTTCACATACTGTGTGGTTTCAGAAATATTGCCACCCTTGGCCTGAAAGCCAAGAATCATCCCTTTTTGCAACTTGGATAAATCGCTCTTTTACCCATGACAGCAATAAGTGATATATGTGCAGACGGCCTATCACACATCTTATATATCCACCAAGCCAACACACGGCACGTGACGTACTTTGTGGACTATGTGCTGCCAACGTCAAATGTAGTAGGTGGTCATAATAAAGTGACTCAACTGTGTATATAAAGCAATTTTTTATATATAATGGAGGGTGAACAAGTATTTGCAGAGAAAGTAACTGCAGGTTTACTTAAAGGAACAAAAAAAAATCTCAACAATAGCTAGCCTGTTCATTTGCACTGCAGTGTGTGTGTGCAGTGTGTACACATTAGGGATGTGCGCCGACCCCCATGTTTTGGTTTTGTTTTCAGTAGAGATGTGCACCGACCCCCGTGTTTTTGTTTTGGTTATGGTTTTGGATCTGGATCTCCCCTGGTTTTGGATCTGGATTGGTTTTGCCAAAACCTCACCTCTGTGTTTTGTTTTCGTGTTTTGGTTTTGGATCTGGATTTTTTCTTAAAACATCATAAAAACAGCAAAAATCACATAAAATGTCCCTGTTTTTGTTCCTACAGTCTAATTAACCTCAAAAACATTTATTTCCAGTAATTTCCAATCAATTTTGACCACCTCACAATATTATTTGCTTCATATAGTTAAGGCCAAAAGGTTGCATCCAGCTAGCTGGCTGACTAAGCTAAGTGACACAGTGGGCGGCACTAACATGTGGCAGTTCAGTTTCTAATTTCCAACATGGATACAGTGTGTTATACAGTGTGGGTTGGATACACCAATAGTGCACTTACTGTGACAGCAGTATCAGCAGAGCGGGGTTGCTGATGGTGTCCTCAGTACATAGAATGGCAGTGCTGTGGTGCTGGCAGTGTCCTCAGTGAAGGGTACCGGTGATGTCGGCAGTGCAGGGGTGCCAGTGGTGTCTTTAGTGCAGGTTTTCTGGCTGTGTCGGCAGTGCGGGGGGTGCCAGCGGTGTCCTCATTGCAGGTTTGCTGACTGTGTTGGCAGTGCAGGGGTGTTCTCAATGCAGGGTGCCGGCAGTGTCGGCAGAGAGGTAGTGCCAGCGGTGTCCTCAGTGCAGGTTTGCTGACTGTTGGCAGTGCAGGGGTGTTGGTGGTGTCCTCAGTGTGGAAGTGTCGGCAGTTTTGGAAGTGTGGGGGTCACTAACGGTGTCCTCAGTACGTTAGGCAGCAGTACAGGAGTATCGGCAGCAGTGGTGTTGGCAGTGGGGGATGCTGTCAGTGGGAGTACCGGCGGTGCCGGCGGTGTCAGGTGGCAGTGGATGGTGGGCGCCATCTTCTTTTCCTCTTTTGTGCTGTTTTCAATGGACTCAACGCCGATTAGCTGAGAGCCGTGACAGATGGCTCTCTCAGCCAATCAGCGTTAAGCCCACTCAAAACCAAACCTTGTAACTCAACAGAGGAGTCATGAGGTTTTGCCATGGGTCAGGCAGGGAGATCCAAGCTGTACTCGGATTGCCCCGGATCACCGAAATTCAGGTGATCCGGGGCAGATCCGTACCCGCTCAACTCTACTTTTCAGTTTTGGATCTGCATCTCCTTTGTGTTTTGGATCTGGATCTGGTTTTGCAAAACCACCCTTGCGTGTTTTGGTTTTGGATCTGGATCTTTTTTCAAAAAATGATAAAACCACATAACTTGGGCCTGTTTTTATTCCTACAGTATTATTAACCTTAATAACATTTATTCTCAGTCATTTGCAGTCAATTTTGACCACCTCACAGCTCACAATATTGATTTTTTCATCTAGGTTAGGCCTTGGGCCAAAATGTTGCATCCAGCTAGCTGGCTGACTAAAATAAGTGACAGCAGTGGGCGGCACTAACATGTGGCAATTTTTTAAAAAATGAAAGGAGCATATAGGAGATGCTGAGTATGGCCATTACAATTTCTGGATATTCATAAGCAATCAAATTCAAAATGTCAGGCAATAATGCCCCAAACAGCACACAATGCAGAGAAAAGAGGTGCAAGATTGAATAGTCCTTGGGCCCTTCCACCCACCCTTATGTTGTATATAAAACAGGACATTCACAGTTTAACAAACCAATCATTTCAGCGACAGGAACTGCCAATTGTGGCTGAAATAATTGTTTTGTTTGGACCACCATAAAACAAGCTATCAATGGGCAATGGACATGGAAATGATCCCATACACAAACTGGCTTTACATTACAACATCAGATGTCATCGTTGTCGTCATCGTCATCCCCATCAGTGTGTACATCCTCTTCTTCACACAATATTAATTCATCCCCGCTGGAATCCACCATAGCTGCCTCTGTATTTTTTTTATGTAATTGTTGCTAGAGGTCTTCCTCATGGAATTTGTAATTCATTATAATGAACATTGGCCCTCATTCAGAGCCGTACGCTCTGAGCAGAGCGCACGCTCTGAATGAGGGCCGGGCTCCATTTTCATGGAGTGTCCTCCTGGACGCTCGTATAGCTGTGGGTCACCACCCACAGGCTATACGAGCGTGCTTTGTGATGGCCGCGATGGTCGAGACCATCGCGACCATCGAAATTGTGAGCCGGAGCCTGCGGTTGAGGTTTTCAACCGCAAGCTCCGGAGTGATTTTGGCTCTATCAGAGCCAAAATCACTCCCACTGACATCACTAGTGATGTCAGTGGGCCGGCTTCTGACGGGAGGCGTTCCCGTGGGAACGCCCCCGTCAGGGAGGCACGCCCCCGGCACGCCCACCAAAGGGGGCGTGCTGTCAATCAACATTGACAGCACGCCCCCTTTGATTGGACACAACGAGCGAAGGACTTTCCTTCGCTCATCGCGTCTGGCACATGCGCACGACGGAGCTCCCTCCGTCGTGCGCATGCTCAGTGCATAACATCGACCCACTTGTGAGCGGACAGCCGCTCGCGAGTGGGTCTGAATCAGGCCCATTGTCTGTTCCACATTTGAGGAAGTAACCTCCTACACCGATCACTGACAAGGTTGCCAGCTGCACTGAAAATTCTTTCGGAGTACACGCTGGAGGGCGGGCAATTTAAGTAATGCAAAGCCAGTTTGTGTATGGGCCTCCAAATTGCCTCTTTTTCCTTCCAGTACTGCAAGGGACTATCTGACATACCTATTTGGATGTTATCCCTAAAATAGTCATCCACCATTGTGTGAATGGTGACTGTATCAGATATAGTCACGGTAGACATGTCACTATTAGTAGGAAGTTCTGCCAGGCCCGACCAGATGTAATTTTTTGGTGACTGATCTACATGACCAGCAGGGATTCTGTAGGGAAAATTTATAACTGAAGGAGGAGATGATGGCATGTCACATGCCGCATCAGCTGACAATTTTTTTACCAACAGCTTTTTGCATCTTTTCAAATAAATGTCCATTGGAATAAAAGATACAAGGTATGATTTAAACCTAAGATCAGGTATGTTCGCCAAAATATATTGATCTGATTTCAAGAGATTGACGACCCTTTAGTTTGCCCTGTCCCACTTGTCCACATATCAGTGGTCAAGTGGACAGTGGGTACAACGGCATTTCTGAGGACATTAATAAGGTTTTTTTAATGTCCTTGTACAGACTGGGAATTGCTGTTCTAGTGAAGTGGAATCTAGAAGGGATCTGGTAGCAGGGACACAGAACCTCAATTAACTCTCTAAAACCCACTGCATTAATGGTGGATACTGGACGTACATCTAATACCAGCATAGCTGTTATAGCATCAGTAATCCGCTGTGCAACTGGGTAACTGCTGTCATACTTATTTGCCCTTGCAAAGAATTGTTTGACAGGTAATTGTTTGGTTACAGTACTACAAGTAGTCTTCCTCCTTGCCCCCTTCTGGGATGAAGATCCACTCACAGCAACAGCAGCTACTGCAACAGGTGCAGTCATCAAGGATCCTTCTGAGGAATCACTGATAGGAGAGGAGTCAATCATGCTTATAACATTGGATGCAGCAGGACTACTTCCGATGACGAATGAGAATGTTGATGATGCAGGTGTTGGTGGTGGAGATCGAAGGCATTTGGATCCCACAGAGAGGGAGGAGGTAGGAGACACTGGACTGATTGTTACTTTTTTAGTTTTGGAACTTGGTGGCATACACTTTGGAATTTGATTAATGTGCTTCAAGTGATGTAACAAGGAGGAGGTTCCTAGATGGTTAAGGTCCTTACCTCTACTTGCTCTTGCTTGGCATCGGTTACAGTTGGCTTGACAACTGTTGCCCGGATTTGGGTGGAAATAATTCCACTTGTGAGAAGTGGATTTTTTTGTCTTTTGCCCCGGCATGACAACATTAATGGGCTTTTTCATACCATGGACAACAACTGTTGCCTGACTTACACAAATGACATCCTCGGCATCAACATCCTCATCATCCTTAGCGGCAACTAATATCCTCCTCATTCTATGTGCAATTCCACAGAAGCATCCTCGATGACTACGTCAGCAATATGTTGACTGTCCTTCCCCACATTTACAGAGGGCACACAAATGTTGGATGGAGGATCCTCAAGTACACTATTTGAAAGGTCTGGCTCACACATGGCAACCGCGGACACACTTGCACTCTCCTCGGGGATTTTTGATTTTGATTTCTCGGAGTACACATTTGGTTCTTCCGGAGCTGTCTTACCCGTCTTCTTCTTAACAACTTTCTTTTTTTTTATAGTACCACCACTACTACAACAAGCAGAAGGGCTATCTTCACTAGAACCAACAGCCATAAATAAAGGCCAAGGCCCTATTCTTTCCTTGCAACTTTGTTTAGTGAATGGCATATTGCCAATTTTTGGGTTATCTAAAGTCAACTTGGCTGTAGATTTTTTTTTCTTTAGTAAAGTAAAAGAAGTTGTTTTTCCATGTCCATGGCCTGACTTAAGCCCTAGGGCATTGGCCTTCATAGAGGACGATGACGTTGATGGCCTTGCATCATCATAACTGCTGCTGGCAGCTACAACATGTGGTTCTTGCTCTCCTGTCATGTGACTGCCCTCCATATTCGCTGCGATCTTGCAGCAGAGATACCAAGCAAGCAGCAATAGTGTTGTCAAGTTGCAGCTAATGCACACGCACAAAAAAATACACTTTATTATATAGATTTTTACAGTTTTTTGCCCACAACTTAGGGCCCGGAGCACCCCTGACTGAGGCAGCAGTGATTGATGACACAGGTAGCACCAGGTCGCTGCCTGAAAAGTGTGGCTAATGCGCACACCAGAAAAAATACACTTTTTATTATATAGATTTTTTTTTTCCCACAACTTGGGGCCCAGAGCACCCCTAACCGAGGCAACAGTGATTGATGACGCAGCAGACAGCCCCAGCCCAGATGGACACAGCAGACAGCACCAGCCCAGATGGACACACCAGACAGCACCAGCCCAGATGGACACAGCAGACAGCACCAGCCCAGATGGACACAGCAGACAGCACCAGCCCTACACTGCCCAACCTCCCTGTTCACTCTCCACAGCCGGAGTGAAATGGTGCCGACATGGGCTCCTCCTTATAAAGCAGAGACGAAAGCTCGCAAGCGGCAAGATTTCATCTCTGATGTTTTTCCTCGGTTTGAAATTCGGGGATGGAGGGGGAAACTGAATGCACGTTTGGTTCTCACCCCAGATCTCTGAATTCCGGTGAGTTTGGATCTCTGAGAACACGCTCATCTCTAGTGCACATACACTGACAAAAGTGAAATTGACAATGATGCCTGCAGTCACGCTTCACAGACACCTTCTCCTGTCTCCACTCTCCAGATTGATTACCTAACTCCTCCTAACCTAATGCTCCTAATGGCACATTGATGTCCTGATGGGTTACTAAAGCATTTTTTTTGTAAAACAGTGTCTCACTAGTCCAGCACATACTCCCTCACCCTCTTCTGTGTGAAATGGTGCCCAATCACAAGGGAGGGACTTTTATATCTAATCCAAAATCACACAATATCTGCCTTGTTTTGGGATCCAAATTTGGTGAGAAAACCTGAGCCAGGACTCGGATCTACTCATTTTCCCCAATTTCAGGTGTATTCGCTTTCCAGGAAACAAAACCCAAGAAACTCTATTTAGAATGTTCTGTAAGCTGCGTATCTAAGCCAGATGAGAATCTCTACAGCAATTCAGGTGCCACTGTTCCCCCCCAGAGGGGGCAGCCAGAAAGTCAGTAAGTATGCTGTATAGCCATAGAACATTTGACCACATTTTGTGGAAGCAACCTCCTATGCCTTTTGCTGACAAGGTTCCCGGCTGCACTAAACACTCTTTCGGAGTACACACTGGAGGGGGGGCCACACAGGTAAAATAGAGCCAGTTTGTACAGGGGTCTCCAAATTGCCTCTTTTTCCTGCCAGTATAGGTACGGACTGGCTGACATACCTACTTGGATGCTGTCACCGATGTAATCCTCCACCATTCTGTCAATGGTGACAATATCATATGCAGTGACAGTAGACATGTCAGAAATTGTTGCCAAGTCCTTCAGTCTGGACCAGATGTCCAAACTTGGTCCTGCCTGCCCTGCATCACCACCAGCGGGTTGCTTAGGATACCTAAGTTTTTTCCTGGCATCTCCAGTTGCTGGAGAAAATGAAGAAGGAGCTGTTGACGTGTCATTTTCCGCTTCAGCTAACAGTGTTTTCACCAGCAGGTCTTTGCACCTCTGCAGGCTTGTATCAGCCAGAAAGAGAGACACCACATAGGCTTTAAACCTAGGATCGAGCACTGTGGCCAAAATATAGTTGTCTGATTTCAACAGATTGACCACCCTGGAATCCTGGCAAAGCGAATGAAGGGCTTCATCCACAAGTCCAACATGCCAAGCGGAATCGCTCCATCTTAGCTCCTCCTTCACTTTCTCCAGCTGCTTCTGCAAAAGCCTGATGAGGGGAATGACCTGACTCAAGCTGGCAGTGTCTAAACTGACTTCAAGTGTCACAAGTTCGAAGGGCTGGGGAACCTTGCACAACATGGATATCATTCTCCACTGTGCTTGAGTCAGGTGCATACCCCCTCCTTTGCCTATGTCATAGGTGGATGTATAGGCTTGAATGGCCTTTTGCTGCTCCTCCATCCTCTGAGTTCCACCGCGTCACAACCTCTTGCTTCAGGTGAAGGTGGGGCAGGTTCAAGAGTGTTTGCTGGCGCTCCAGTCTTCGGCACGCAGTCGCTGAATGGTGAAAGTGGCCAGAAATTTTTTCGGCCACCCAAAGTGTCTCCTGCATGCCCCTGTCGCTTTTCAGAAAATTCTGCAACACCAAATTTATTGTGTGAGCAAAACATGGGACATGCTGGAATTTGCCCAGATGTAATGCCCACACAATATTGGTGGCGTTGTCAGATATCACAAATCCCCAGGAGAGTGTAAGTGGGGTAAGCCACTGGGCGATGATTTCCCTCAGTTTCTCTAAGAGGTTGTCGGCAGTGTGCCTCTTACTGAAACCGGTGATACACAGCGTAGCCTGCCTTGGAACGAGCTGGCGTTTCTGAGATGCAGCTACTGGTCACGCTGCTGTTGTTGCTGCATAAGGTGATACATCTACCCAGTGGGCTGTCACAGTCATATAGTCCTTAGTATGCCCTGTTCCACTTGTCCACATGTCCGTGATTAAGTGGACATTGGGTACAACCGCATTTTTCAGGACACTGAGGACACATTTTTCTGACATTTCTGTACAGTCTCGGTATCACCTGCCTAATGAAGTGGAATCTAGATGAGATTTGGAACTGGGGACACACTACCTCCATCAATTGTCTAAATCCCACTGCACTAATGGCGGATACCAGATGCACATCTAACACCAACATAGAAGTCAAGACCTTGCTTCAGGATGACTGCTGTTATAATTCATCCTCCTCGCTAAGGACTGTTGGAGGGTCAATTGTTTAGTAAAAGTAGTGGTGTTCCTACTTCCTCTCTGGGATGATGAACGACTCCCAGCAGCAACAGCAGCAGCGGCAGCAGTAGGCGTAGCAATGCAGGATCCTCCGGAGGAATCCCGGATAGGAGAGTCAGTCATGCCAGTGACATGGCCTGCAGGACTACTTCTGATCCTGACTAAGGAGGAAATTGACTAGGAGGGAGTTGACAGTGTGGTTTGCAGGCACTTGGATACAACAGGACTGCTTACGGTCTTAGCCAAAGTTTCTGAACTTGATAGTAACTTTTTATGAATGCGCTGCAGGTGACGTATAAGGGAGAATGTTCCTAGGTGGATAACATCGCTAGCCCTACTTATTTCACCTTTACATATGGTACATATGGCAAGACAGTTGTTGTCCGGATTTGGATAGAAATATTGCCAGACCAAAAAGGTGGAATGTTTGGTCTTCTGCCCAGGCATGACCGTGATGGGCTTTTTCATCCCACGGACAACAACTGTCTCCCCTGGAGCCTGATTTAAACAAACCACATCACCATCTGAATCCTCCTCGCCAACTTCCTCCTCAGCACCAGCTACACCAGTATCCTCATCCTGTTGTACTTCAACAGTGACATCTTCAATTTGCATATCAGCAAGTAGACTGTGGGTGCTCCTTTCAGCACTTGCAGAGGGTGTACAAATGGTGGAAAGAGCCACCTCTTCCCATCCAGTGCAGGGAAGGTCAGGCATCGCAACCGCCACCACACTTGGACTCTCCTTGGGGATTTGTGATATCTTCTTAGAACGCACAGTTCTTCGCTGTGCTTTTGCCAGCTTAACTCGTTTGATTTTTTTAGTGGGAGGAGGGCTTCCATTTTCATGTGAAGCTGAACCACTAGTCATGAACATAGGGAAAGACCTTAGCCGTTCCTTGCCACTCCGTGTCGTAAATGGCATATTGACAAGTTTACGTTTCTCTTCAGATGATTTAAATGTTTTTTTCAAGGTCATTTTCCTGAACTTTGTCATTTGGGATTGTATGTGCCCTCTAATATGACATTGGGCATCGGCCTTGGCAGACAACATTGATGGCATGTTATCGTCTATGTCATGACTAGTGGCAGCAGCTTCAGCACTAGGAGGAAGTGGTTCTTGATCTTTCCCTATTTTATTTTTATCAGAGAAAGTTTGGTCCTCCATTTATGTAATATTGATATATACGTGCGGCTAAGTCGCACACAAACACAGAAAATATTTTTTTATTATTGGTGGAGACTAGTGCACTTTGTGGGTTACAGCACCATTTAAGAAATGAGCCAGCCGGCACTTTACTTATGTGACACAGGTGCACGTTTGGCGCTGCTCCTTTGTTGATGCACAAGCAGCTACAGTGCACACAATTCACAAAGACAGAAAAAAAAAAAATATATTTTTTTTTATTTTATTTATTGTGGAGCACACTTTGGGGGTTACACAGGGCCAGATTTCCTGCTAGGCATCCTAGGCGCTCGCCTAGGGCCCGGCGGGACACAAGGAGCCAGTGGACGGGCCCCTTTGCCCTTAGAAATCACCGGTCACAGGACTCCCAGAGGAGCACTTCGCGATGACGTCACGACGCCTTGACGTCACGCGGTCCCGCCTCCTCACCCAGATACTCCCGCACGGCTGTCTGCATGGTGCTCTCTGGGAAAGAGAGACTGTGTGCATGAGGCAGCCTGCCTGCGCAAGAGGGAAGGGTCTGCGTGTGTGCACAAGGCACACAGTTACTCACCGGATCCACGGCCCGCCGCTGTGTCCCTCCTGTGGTGGATCCAGGTCCCCGTAACACAAATGGGGAAAACAAAGTTTTTTCCCCATAAGGGGGCATGGCCACGGACCCGCGATTAGGCCATGCCCCCTCGATCCAGACGGCTCTCTGCAGAGACAACTCAGTGCTCAGTCAGGAAGAGTCAGAGCCTTGGGAGCAAGCAGCACACACTACTTCACTGGCTGCCGTGGTTGGAGCAGCAGGACCCCAAACTCAAAGAAAAAGGAGCAGTCCAGCTGCCGAAATGAAGGTAAGTTGGAGGGTTGGCCGGGGAGTTGGTTGGTTGTTGAGGTTAGTCGGGGCTGGAGGCTGGAATGACAGGGGTCTTCGAGGGGAGACAGGATGACGGGCCTGGAGGGGAGACAGGAGGCCGGAATGTTGTGGGGCTAGAGACTGGAATGACAGGTGGCTGGAGGGGACACAAAGGGCTGAAGGTTATGACTAGAATAGAGGGCTGCAGGGGACCTGTGATGTCACACCCACGTGACCCAGCATGAAAGGGGGAGGGGCAGGGATGCTAACGGGGGACCAAAAGTGCCCTCCTGGATGGTAACGCAGGAGCAGTCCAGCCTCCTGCAGCGGTCACGTGGTTGATATGTCAGAGAGGTCCTTTAGCCACATCTAGCCAGGGCCAGCTCTAGGCTTTGCTGCTCCCAGCGCCGTCCTGTGTGGCCGCCCCTTCCCTCCTCCGCTCCCTCCCCCTGAAGCTTCATAAACACATTAGCGCCGGGAGGGAGGGTCAGCTTTTCCAGAGCCCGCCGAACTCCATGGCGCTCCGGGCGATGGCCCGGCTTGCCCGGACCTAAAACCGCTACTGGATCTAGCATCAACCGAGGGCTGAAAGCTGAATGACAGGGGGCTTGAGGGGACACTGAGGACTGAAGGCTGGAATGATGAGGGAACAGGAGGCTGGAATGACAGGTGGCTGGAGGGGACACAGAGGGCTGAAGGCTGGAAGGATGAGGGGCTGGAGGGGACACAGAGGGCTGAAAGCTGAATGACAGGGGGGCTGGAGGGGACACAGAGGACTGAAGGCTGGATTGATGAGGGGACAGGGGGCTGGAGGGGACACAGAGGACTGAAGGCTGGAATGATGAGGGGACAGGAGGCTGGATTGACAGGTGGCTGGAAGGGACACAGAGGGCTGAAGGCTGGAATGATGAGGGGCTGCAGAGGACAGGTGGCTGGAATGACAGGTGGCTGGAGGGGAAACAGGGCTGAAGGCTGGAATGACAGGTGGTTGGAGGCTGGAATGATGGGGGGCTGGAGGGTACACAGAGGACTGGAGGCTGGAATGCCAGGGGACTTGAGGGGACATAGATAGGTGGAAGCTGGGGGGAACATGGGGCAGGAGGCTGGAGGGGACACAGGGGGCACATTTCAGGTTGAACTTCTGTTGTACGATGATGACATTGGTTATATTCCTACACAAACAGGCATCTTCCGGACCATGTGATCTTCAACGTGAATAGTGACTACTGATTGAGGACACTGTCTGCCCACGGAGGATCAATTTCTTTAGAGGTTCCCCATTGCCGAGAAACCACCATATAGGTAAGGTGAGTTTTTATTTAGTACACACAAATACAGTACAGGTTGAGTCTCCGATATCCAAAATGCTTGGGACCAGGGGTATTTTGGATAATGGAATATTCCGTATTTTGGAATATTTGCATATCATAATGGAATATCTTGGGAATGGGACTCCAATATACACACATAATGCATTTATGTGTTATATACACCTTATACACACAGCCTGCTGGTCATTTTAAACTATATTTTCAATTATTTTGTGGCTCAAACAAAGTTTGTGTACATACATAAAATTCAGTTATGTTTCATATACACCCTATACACACAGCTTGAAGGTAATTTTGTACAATATTTGTAATAATTTCTGCCTTAGACAAAGTTTGTGTACATTGAACCATCAAAAATCAAAGGTTTCATTTTCTCAGTCATGCCAAAAAAAATCCGTATTTTGGAATATTCTGTATTTCAGAATATTTGGATATGGGAGATTCAACCTGTATTGATTTTTTTGTCCTGGGTTCTAACTGGTCTAGCCCGGCCCTGATATGACACACAAGGTCCCCCTCCTACAGGTGACTAAAACTGGATTAATGAGGAGTCTGAGGACCCAGGCGTCATGTACCTCACTGCCTGGGCCCCATTGGGATCTATGATGATGGATGGATCGCTGATGCGGTGGCAAGCACATCCTTGCCACCACTGCATATGCACACACCGCCCACCCAAAAGTAAGAGTCTAGATCCGCCCCTGTCCCTCCCTGCTGGTGATCCATCATCCATCTGGCTAGCCCCGCCACCGCCCACCAGTAGCAATCAGCAGCAGCAGCAGTGCTACACCCAACAAGGCCAGGCAGGTAGGGACCCTGATGAGCTTTCTTCCTGTCTCACCCTATTTTTCACCCTTTCCTCCCATTTCCTTTCCCGTTTTCACCTGTGACATTCCAAGTGGGGTCCAGAGACACCTACTGTAATGTATGCACAGGATTGTTTGAGGGAGGGGGCCCCAAACCGGTACCTTGCCTCGGGCCCCATGAGGTCTAAATCCGGCTCTTGGGTTACACCACCTTTTAACAGACAGACGCATGCTTGGTGCTGCTGCTTTGTGGATGCAGGTGCGGCTACAGCCCACACAATTCACAAAGACAGAAAAAAAATGTTTTTTTATTTTTTGTGGAGCGCACTTTGGGGGTTACACCACCCTTTAACAGACAGACGCACGCTTGGTGCTGCTGCTTTGAGGATGCAGGTGCGGCTACAGCCCACACAATTCACAAAGACAGAAAAAAAAGAAGAATTTTTCATTTTTTGTGGAGCGCACTTTGTGGGTTACACCACTTTTTAACAGACAGATGCACACTTGGCGCTGCTGCTTTGAGGATGCAGGTGCGGCTACTGCGCATACATTTTGCACAAAAACACAGAAAAAAGAGATTATTTTATTTTTTGTGGAGCGCACTTTGGGGGTTATACCACCCTTTAACAGACAGACACACGCTTGCCGCTGCTGCTTTGAGCATGCAGGTGCGGCTACTGCGCATACATTTCACACCCAAACACAGAAAAAAAGAAGATTATTATATTTTTGTTGGAGCGCACTTTGGGTGTTACACCACCCATTAACAGACAGATGCACGCTTGGCGCTACTGCTTTGAGGATGCACGTACAGTGCACACAATTCACAAACACAGAAGAATATGTATTTTTTTGTTGGAGTGCACTTTGGGGGCTTATACCACCCTTTAAGAGATGAGCCTGCCGGCCATTTACTTATGGGACACAGGCGCACGCTTGGCACTGCTCCTTTCTTGATGCACGTGCAGCAACAGTGCACACAATTCACAAACACAGAAAATTATTTTTTATTTTGTTTGGAGTCCACTTTGGGGGTTACAGCACGCTTTAACGGTCAAGCCAGCCGGCCCTTTACTTATGACACAGGTGCATGTTTGACGCTACTTTGTTGATGCACGTGCGGCTACTGTGCATGTGCACACAATTCACAAACACAAAAAATGTTTATTTTTTATTTTTGTTGGAGCACACTTTGGGGGTTATACCACCCTTTAACAGACAGACGCACGCTTGCCGCTGCTACTTTGAGGATGCAGGTGCGGCTACAGCCCACACAATTCACAAAGAGAGAAACAAAAAGAATTTTTAATTTTTTGTGGAGCGCACTTTGGGGGTTACACCACCTTTAACAGACAGATGCACGCCTGTCGCTGCTGCTTTGAGGACAGTATCATATGCAGTGACTTGTCAGAAATTGTTGGCACGTCCTTCAGTTCGGACCAGATGTCCAAACCAGCCTTGACTCATGACACAGGCACACGCTTGGCGTTGCTGCTGTGTTGATGCATGTGCGGCTACATCGCACACAAGTCACAAACACAGAAAAAAAAAAGTTTTAACATTTTTTGGAGCACTTTGGTGTTACACCACCCTTTAACAGACTTATGGGACAGCCCTAGCTCCCACCCTCCCTCATCACTGTCCACAGCTGGAGTGAGAAATGGCGCCGACGCGGGGACCTTTTATAGAATCCAAAACCCGCGAGATCCGGAAGGCGGGATGATGTTTTGCCTCAATTTCAGATCTGAGTCAGGCAGGAAAAGTCGAGCCTGACTCGGATTGGGAGGGGCTCGGGGGGGTTCGGATTTCAGAAATCCGAACCCGCTCACCCCTAGTTAAAAGTGATAATGCAGAAGTTTTGCATATAAAAAAAAGCTTTGTTAGTATATTAAATATTACAATATTTTGTAAATTACAATGCAGTTAGCAGATACCATAAATAGTTTGAAGATCAGGTACACCAGCCGTCAAGATGTCTATGAGAAATAACACTGACATCAACTATTCACAATAAAGGAAATAAAAGATAATTTCAACTCCTAAAAAGAAAGAATACTATAATACTATAAGAACTTATACACTTATTTATAAAATAATGTAACAAAAATAATGGTTTAATTTAAGAATTTTTATTTTAATATCTACATTTTTAAATGTGTCTGCACAGCCACACAATGGGGGAGACATATAACACTCTGATATGGATAGTACATATAGATAACACTCTGATATGGATAGTACAGATAAATAACACTCTTAGGGGCCTATTCAATCACACTAAAATAACGTTTTAAGGACATTTTCCTTAAATAACGTTATTTTGGTATTCATGTAGCCACTTAGCACAGGAGATATCACAGATATCTCCTTGCTAAGTTCCCCTGCGTTAATTTCCACACTCCCCATACATTAGTACATTAGTATGGGGATGTGGAAATTATGCTATTCATCAAATTCCCAAAATTAACAATTTTCTGAATTTGATGCAGTTACTATTCGCCACTGTGTGGTGGCGAATAGCAGGTGAAACTTACCTGTATCTGTGTGAGCAGGTCCCCCGACGAGTCCCTCCGGCACTCTGCCCCGTCCTCAGGCTCCGGAGGCTGGTCGGACATGTGTGCTCCCCAGCAGAGCACATGAAAGTTTAGACAAAAAAAAAAAGTTGTTTTTTTTCTAATCTGTCATGTGGTCTGCTGGGAAACCACATGACAGACCAGCAGGACAGAGCCGGAGGCTGCTGCGTGGACAGGTAAGTCGGGGGGGGAGGTGAGCGGAGGGGGGAGGGGGGTGGGAGGGGGGGTCGGGGGGGTACACAAACTTAACGCATCTGTAGGCAGTGCTGCGCATGCGCTGGTTTTACAGATGTAACAGCGCATGCGCAGCACTGTTTCCAGATGCGATAAGGTAGTGTAGGCAGGGAAAAGTATCTATTTCACGAAAAGCTGTCATCGCAAAAATGACAGCTTTTCGGAATAGATACTTATGTAGAGGTGGAATGATGAATTCCATCTATAATTAGCTAGAACACCATGAGAGTTCTAAAGGTAATTATCTCCAGAGAAGTTTTACGTTTAATGAATAGGCCCCTCAGAGTGTTATCTATCTATACTATCCATCCCAGAGTGTTATCTTTCTGTACTATCTATCTCAGAGTGTTATCTATACTATCCATCTTACAGGGGTATTCAATATGGAGCGAAAACTCAGTTTCTGTGAGGTTTTCACTCGGATGACGTCATTTTTGCCGGTTTTATTTTTACACCGTATTGAATTTGAAGACTTTTCGCCGGTGCGAAAAGAATATTGCATTCGACCCTGCGAAAAAGTATCACCAAGGAATGGGTGGCGAAAAAAAATGCTGAATTGGGGTTTTGGGGGTTCAACATTTCGGAAACCACCCTGCAACCTTCAGACAGTCCCCCAAAGGTAAACTGTGTCAAAAAATTATAAAAAAAACCTCAGAGGACCCCAAAAAAAGCGCTTTCATTTTGAGGGCGAAAAAAAAGTTAAAAACAAGCGAACTACAATCTAGTGGGGTCCCCAAGTATAGCCCAGGTGTTTTTTTCATTGCAGGTGTTTGCGGCAAGTGGATTTTTCATGTTTTTTAAAACTTCACTTTAGCAACTTTTAAATATGCTGACCCCCATTTTCAAGTACCCCAAATTTACTGGGACTACTTATTTTCAGCCTAAAAAACTTCTAAATACTATTCTTCACCAACTTCCCAAATCCCCAAAATAGCAGCTATTGAGCCTGTTTAAAGACCCCAAAAACCTTCTGCAGGGCAAATCGGGGCTATCCAGAGTGATCCCCCATGTCAGAGCATCTTTTTGGGGGTGTTAGGGTGATTTCCCCAAAAAACAGCGAAGTTTTCGACGGCAAAAGCTCCGATGTCCGGCGAAAACTTCGACAGCGAGGTTAACGTTTCATATTGAATACCCCTCTTAGAGTGTTATATATTTGTACTATCTATTGCAGAGTGTTATATACCTGTACTATCTATATCAGAGTGTTATCTATATGTAGTGTCTATCACAGTGTTATCTATGTGTACTATCTATCTCAGAGTGTTATCTATGTGTACTATCTATCTCAGAGTGTTATCTATCTATGCTATCTATCTCAGAGTGATTTCTATCTGTACTATCTATCTCAGAGTATTATCTATGTGTACTATCTATCTCAGAGTATTATCTATGTGTACTATCTATCTCAGAGTGCTATTTATCTCTACTATCCATCTCAGAGTGTTATCAATGTGTACTATCCATCTCAGAGTATTATCTATGTGTACTATCTATCTCAGAGTATTATCTATCTGTACTATCCATCTCAGAGTGTTATTTATCTCTACTATCCATCTCAGAGTGTTATAATTGTGTACTGTCTATCTCAGAGTATTATCTATCTATACTAACTATATCAGAATGTTATTTATCTGTACTATCTTTCTGAGAGTGCTATCTATTTGTACTATCTATCTCAGAGTGTTATCTATCTGTACTAACTACCTCAGGGCTCTATTTATTAACATTATTTTTACTATAATAAAGTGAAAAAGGGTGTTTTCACACCCGTTTCACATTATTTTAGTATCACCTATAGTTACTATAGGGCAATTGGAGTAGAATTCATAAAATTCTACTCCAACCCCTAAGTATCACTTATTTTTAGTAAAGCAGATCGCATTTCCCATAACTGTAATGGGAAATGAGATCCGATCAGAGTTACTAAAAATAAATGTGAAAAAAATATTAGGGAAAGCCATGTGATAATAACGCCACCTGGAGGTGGCGTTATCCAGGGTCTCCCCTGGTTACCGGACTCCTGACCTGCTCTAACGGGGAGAGCAGAGCCGGGATTCTTGTGCTCTGCTGGGGAGCACACATGTCCGACCAGCCTCCGGAGCCTAAGGACGGAGCAGAGTGCCGGAGGGACTCGTCTGGGGACCTGCACACCCGGATACAGGTAAGTTTCACCTGCTATTTGCCACCTCACAGTGGCGAATGGTAACTGCATCAAATTCCAAAAATTGATAATTTTCGTAATTTGATGAATACCACAATTTCCACATCCCCATTCTAATGTATGGGGAGTGTGGAAATTAACGCAGGGGAACTTAGCAAGGAGATATCTGTGATATCTCCTGTGCTAAGTGGCTTCATGAATACCAAAATAACGTTATTTAAGGAAAATGTCCTTAAAAACGTTATTTTAGTGTTGATGAATAGGCCCCTGAGATAGATAGTACACATAGATAATTCTCTGAGATAGATAGTACACATAAATAACACTCTGAGATAGTATAGATAGATAACACTCTGAGATAGATAGTACAGATAGATAACACTCTGAGATAGATATTACAGAAAGATAACACTCTGAGACAGATAGTACAGATAGATAACAAACTGATATATATAATGTAGATAGATAACACTATGAGATAAATAGTACAGATTGTTAACACTCTGACAGAGATAGTACAGATAGATAATACTCTAACACTCTTGAATAAGGAAATTTCTTCATAGAAAAATGTAAACCTGTACATTGGCTTATTTATACAAAATGTAAATAATAATGTTCTAAGATTATATATGGAAAGGTTGATGTGCGCTCCTGAGTAATGTGTGGGGGGAGGAGGGGATGGGGAGAGGGAAATGGTGGGGGGGAGGGTTGGGCAGTCAGTTTGTATTGCGGTGGATGTTTTGTGGTGGGGTGCGAATGACAACAGAATGCTGGGTGATTGGGTATAGGTGATATGTTTATTCAATTCATGTTTGATTGTGTGGACACAAGTTCCTTCCTTTGTCTGGAGGCACAGTGCTCCTCGGGAATTGGTTGTCTCTGGATAGATCTTGGGGGTGTGTGCAGCCTGATGGTGGTGATCTGGTGCAATCCACAGTAAGGGGGGTTGGTGGACCCTTTGAGGGAGCTCCTTACCATGTGGTCCTTACTACTGCATGTACCCATGCTGGACCTATGGTCTACAGTCTTTTGAACTGGGATGCTCTATTTTTGGTGGTTAGGGGATGTCCCCAGTGGTGGCGTCCCACACTGTTGAGGAGGGGTGGTTGGTACCTACCGGTAAGTGCTCAACTTCTGTGGCAGGGAGTGGCTTCCTCAAAGTCCAGTTGAGGCCGGATGTTCTGTTGGGCTGACATGGGCCGTCCACATGCCCGTGGGTGCAGGGCAGGGTTGACCCACTGGCTGTATGCATTTGCCCTGTGTAGGTGCGAGACAGTGGCGCATGCCACGATGGTAGCTGTGGCGTGATGGGTGGCGGCTGTGTATGGCAAACTTGACCCAGCACTGGTTGGGGAGTTGCATGCACTGATGCTGGCACGGCTGCCTGGGGTGCACGCTGGCGGGGGTGCAGCCATGTGTGAGAGGTGCCGGTGTCTGTGGGGATTTGCCACTGCTGCTGCACGTGGGTGTTAGGGACCTGGACGTAATTCTGGGTGCCGCTGGTGAAGTACGAGCAAGTGGGTAATGAGTAGAACAAAGGCCCTAATTCAGAGCCACTTGCTCACGCTGTGTGTTCGCAAATGGCCCGATGTTCTGTGTACATGCATGTGCACGCTTTGTTCTGCGCGTGCACAAACTATACACTGTGATCACATTTCTTTTGCTAGCCCAGCAAAGGCAGCACAGGGTTATGAGCGACAGGAAAGGCCGTTTGTGGGTGGTAACTGGGGCAGGACACTAATAACGGGGGGTTGGAGATGCAAACACAGGCGTGCCTGAGTGTTTCATGCCGTTTTGGAGGTGTACATAATTAACTGTCAGTGTTATAGTACATGTCACTTGCCTTTTTTTACACTGATTTCCTTGCAATACTTGTGGTAGGGTAAAGAAACCGCAAGCACTGTGTTTGCATCCGATGGTGCTTGATATACCAATGTTTTAATACACTTCCTGTAGATGACGTGTTGCTGGTGGGCGGCTCTGCCTGTGCGATTGGGAATACGCTCACACAGAGTGGCCGCTCGCTAAGACATGGCAGACATGCTTATGCCTTGGCGAGCGATCGCTTCCCGTGGCATCACTTTGACAAATTTGCATACGTAGGGAGCGAGCGTACGCAGAGAGTGAATGCATCTGAATCAGGCCCAAAGTTCAAGAGTTCAGAGGTAAGTATTCTTTGGTGCAGTTGTGGAATTCTCCAATGTGTTGTGGCCCATTGTCCTTTCTCAAGGAGTTACTGAGCTGTTACGAGGGCTGGCTATATAACAGCAGAGTACTGGGCTGTTGATTAGTCAGCTGTCATCTTTGGGTCAATCAGAGGCGTGAGAGTGTTGAGTTCGGCTGTGTTGATTGGTGTAGGTGTGGGTGGCAGATGTCCAATCAGGTGGTGTGGATGTGTGGGCGTGTGTGGGGCTGCTTGAGGACTGTGGATTCAATCATAAGTGTAGGTTGTGGGTGACTGATCTTGGATCAGGAAGTGTGGGTATGTGTGTGTGGAACTGATGGGGGCCATGGATTGTGTAACGTGTGTGGGGGCGTGTCTAAACGATAACGTGGTTTGGCATGTAGTGGTGTGTGTCGGGGTAAAGGGAAGCCGATGGGGGCCATGGGTGGTGTGATGTTTGAGGGGGCGTGTCTGAGCAGTGACGTAGGTTAGCATGTCGTGGTGTGTGTCAGTGTAAGGGGACATGTCAGTGTGCTTGGTTGCGGGGCTGTGGGTAATGATGGGTATGTGGGGATTATGATAGTGCCATGAATCAGGTGGCTTTGGTGGTGGTTATGTGCCAGGTGGGCGGAGTGGCCGGCGGTGTCACTAGGGCAACTGGCATGGTATGAGTTGATATGTAAGTGGGCATGGGGTTTTATTGTGGGGGTTGCTTTATGTGTGTGATGTGTTTAAGGAGACATGGTGGCAGGTTTGTCCATGCTGTTGGGGGATTGTATGTGTGCCCTATCGGTGTCTATGTGGAGTGTGCTGCCGGGTGGTGTCCATCGTCTGTGATGGACTATGGCATGCCTGTTTCATCTGTTATGTGGGTCAAGTTGTGTTGTGTCTGTAGTGGTGGTGTACAATTGGGGTTCAGGTGGTGTCTGTGGTTGTGACTGATCGTGTGTTTGCATGGTGTGCTGAGTTGTGTAGGTTAAATAGTCTGTATGGTGGCTGATCTGGGGTACTTGGGATCAGTGGTGTAGTGTCTGGGTTTGATTGTGGTGTCTTGTTGTGTGGAGTGGTGTTGCTGGGGGTGTGGGAGGTTATGTGGTGCCTTGGGCGTAGTGGTGTTAGTGGTGGTGGTTAGTCACGGGATGTGCTGATTGTGAGTGGTGTGTTTGGTGGTGATGTGTCTGGTGGTGTGGTGGGTGATGATGGGTGGAAGGTGTTGTGTTCCTCTGGCTCGATGTGTTGTTGATGATAATTAGTGGAGGGTTTGTGGTGTGTTTATTTGGAGATGACTGACTGATTTTTTGGATCAATGTTGAGGCTATGTGGTGTGAAAGTGCACTATGTGAACATCCACTTAAGTTCTTCTTTGTTGAGTAGTTTGATAATGTCGCCTCCTCTCCAGTTTTTTTTGATGGTTTTGATGCATGTGAATTTTAAATATTTGGGGTTGCTCTGGTGTTTATCCTGGAAGTGTATTGGGAGGTTGTGGTTGTCGGATTTGTTTGAAATGTTCCTGAGGTGTTCTGCCACTCTGTTTTTCAGTGGCCTAATTGTCCTGCCTACATATTGTCGGTTGCATGTGCATTGTAGTAAGTAGATGAAGTGGCTGGTGTTACAGGAGATGTGTTCTTGGATAGTATATTATTTGCCTGTGCTAGTTGAAGTGAAGGTGGTGGTTGGTTTGGTGCTTCTGAACCCTAGAGTGCAGCAATTGCTGCAGGTGCCGCAGTGGTAGAATCCCTTGTTCACGGGTTGGTTACTTAACGTCATTTGTTTGAGGGTGGGAAGAGGGATGTGGTTTGAGACTAGTTTGTTTTTGATGTCTGGTGCAGTTCTGTAGATTATTTTGGGTCATGATGGTAGTGTTTCTGCAAGTATGTAATCTTTTAGGAGTAGGTTCCAATGTTTGTGTATGATTTATTTGATTTGTGTTGCACTAGTGTTGTACTGTGTGATGAAGGGGATTGTATCTGTCATGTTGTCATCTTTGTTTATTTTGTATGTGAGTAGAGGTTTTCTGTCCTCATTCACTATCTTTTGTAGTGTGTTCTGCAATGAGTCTGTGTCATATTTTTTCTCTGTGAATTGTTGTTTCAGTCTTTCTCCTTGTTCATAGTATTCTGTAAGTTTTGTGCAGTTCTGTCTAATGCGTTTGAATTGACCTAGTGGTATGTTGTGGATCCAATTTTGGTGGAGACCACTTTCAGACAAGATGAAGCTGTTGACGTCAACTTGCTTGTGGTATGTTTTTGTTTGGATCTGTTTGTTGTTCGATGAAGATATGTAGGTCGAGGAAGTTGACTTCTGATTGGCTGTATTGGAAAGTGAATTTGAGTTTTCTGTCATTGTTGTTGATTTATGTTAAAAAGTCTTTGAGGGTGTCTAAGGGTCCTTGCCAGATGCTGAAAATGTTGTCTATGTACTTTGTCCATAGGACTAGGTTTGCTCCCCAGTTATGTCCCAACCAGATGTGTGAGTCTTCCCATCTCCTCATGAAGAGTTTGGCATAACTCAGGGCAAATATAGTCCCCATTGCAGTCCTATTCTTCTGTCTGTAGTTATTAGAATTTGGATATAGTGGTTCTTGCTTGCGCTTGGTTTTCCGCAGCTCAATAATAGTAAAAATTGAAGTAGATAGGTATATGTGCTGGTGTAAAAATGTGTATAAATACTACCAGGTATATGTGAATCTAAATATACAGATGAATGATGATACAATTGGTGATAACCTTGAGATGGAAATAATGATGGAGGTAAATAATAAGAAAATAATAATGAAATAAATTAAATAAAGATTATTAATAATATGGATAATTCAATATAAAAGAATAAAACAATATGAGTATGGATAGTGAAGGGGGGAAAGGGAGCAGAAGAGAGGGGTTGAAGAAAGAAATTGGCATAAAAAGTGATGAAGATAATGTTTATTGTCTTAATAGACTAATTGGAGGTGTGCCAATACTGTAAGTGACCCAATTGGGTCCGCTGTGGTGTAATCTTAGTGTCACCTAACTCACCCTAACTACCTTGGTGTTGCTGTAGACTTCAGCTGTGGACTCCAGTCCAAGCTGCGACCACGTGACACGCTGGGTTTGGCACCACTTGATGACATAGGACGCTGGGGGATGTTTGGTGGACTAGTAGTGGTGGTTGTAATGTTGTTCTCTGGACACTCCCTCAGACTCTCCAACGTGTTTTGGACCTCCACGGGTCCTTTATTAAGGATGGGGGATGTTGTCTCTATGGGCTATTTATAGGGAAATCTTTATTTGAAAAATGGGTAAAAACCAGATATCCTGTCAAGACAGTTGCTGGAAAAAGGAGGTAAACACATGTTTCAGACTCCATATTTGTTTTATGCCAAAACGAAAAGAAAAATAGAGGTATAGGAATAGTGAGTTAAGGGTGAAAAGATGGAAATAAGATGTAGTATGTGTAGGGGGACAGTAGATTGGAGAAGGGAAAAGGAATACGTATGGATTAAAATGAAATACATATAAATATAAAGAAAAAATAAATAAAATGAAATAGATAATATTGATGGATGTTTATAATCTGAATGAATGATTTGTGCATGAATAATAAAAACAAAAACAAATGAGGTCATCAAATGAAAGAGAAAACCGTTAAAGACTAGTGGGACTATATAAAGAATGCCATTAATAGAACTGCATTCTTTAAAAAAATTAAAAATTCCATATTAAACCAATAATAAGATATTCATAAAAAGGCTTTTAGTTTTATATTAATGTTTAGTCCGTATGGTTCCAGTGTCTTAAGGTTGTAAATCTACTCCATTTCTTTTCTCTTCAGTGTTTTGATTAGGTCTTCTCCTCACCAATTTTGTACTATTTTCTCAATGCCCATGAATTTCAGACCCTTTGGGTCCTTGTTGTGACTATGTAGAAAGTGGGCTGACATGCTGTGAGTGGTGAGGTTTTCCTGATGTTATATATATGTTTGGATATTCTCACTTTGATTTTGTACTTAGTTTGGCCAATATACTGGATGCCACATGTGCACTCTAATAGATATATTGATCCTTCCGTCTCGCATGAAATTAAATTTTTAATTTGATACTTGCATCCTGTTTGGTTTCAGGTGAATTCTGTTGTTTTATTTGTACTCTTAATTTAATTTTTACATCCAATGCAGTTTTTGCAAAAGTGGAAACGTTTTGATGCTTTGTTTGTTCTTTCTCTTGTGTCCTCGATTCCGTAGAAGCTATTGGTTAATTCTTGATTAAGGTTCTTTGCCTTTCTGTATATGATGCATGGTTTTGCTGGCAGTATTTTCTTTACTTCTTCGTCTAACTGCAGTATGTTCCAGTGTTTTGTTAGAGGATGAAAGACCAATATCATTTATAACCCAATTCAACAGCAATCATAAACAGATTGAAAACATCCTATTTCGTCCTGCTTACAGTGATTTGTCACCACAACGCTCTTCACTTACAAGTGTTCATCTATACTTTACCAGTTATCAATATATAAGTAGTATGCATGCAGTTTCACTGACTTAGTCTATTAAAAAATTACAGAGAATACATTATTATTCTATCTGGAGTAACAATTTTGTTTTTGTTTTTCCTTTTTCACTGTATATGTATATGGAATTTGATTGTTTTGAAATAATTAAAACATTTTATACCACATTGTTTGTAACATCAGTAATTGTCCAACATATACATATCTAAGTATCATAATTTAGCAGCATCACATGGTGTAGCTTTTATAATTTTTTTGACAATTTACTATTCAGAGATGGGACATCTTTGCTTTTCTGGAGCAGCTCCCCTTTAGGAACATGATTCATCCCCATTAAAGGCTGGTTCTCTTCCCTTTACTGATCTATCGACCAGGTAATAAAAAGATCAAAGCTGACGCTCTGTCCCAAGCATTTAATACTGCTTGAATGGAAGAAGTAAAGGAAGATAAGCCCATTCTGAACCCTGTTTGCTTTGTAACTGTCACCAGCAAGGTCAAAATTTTGCAGGGGAAAACATTTATAGCTTCTGAACTTCGCTCCAAATTACTTCAGTGGGCACATTCATCACGTATCAGTGGGCATGCAGGAGTCAAAAAAACCTTGGAGCTAATCATCAGGAGATACTGGTGGCCAGTGGTTCGGAAAGAAATTAGGGACTTCGTGTCAGCTTGTCATATGTGTGTGCAGCACAAAGTTCCATCACACCCTCAACTGGTCCTCTGATGCCACTATCAGTGTCTGATTGTCCTTATACTCACATCTCTATGGACTTTGTGACAGATCTCCCTTTGTGCCAAGGTTTCAACACTATCCTGGTGGTGTTGGATAGGTTCTCAAAGACCGTGCACTTTATTCTCCTAAAGGGTCTACCTTCAGCACCGAAGTTGGCAGAGGTGTTTATTAGATAAATGTTTAGGTTGCACAGATTTCCAAAAGACATTGTTTCTGAACGAGGGTACAGTTTACTTCTAGATTTTGGAAAGCGTTATGCAGCTGCTTTTACATTAAGTTGAGCTTCTCCTCAGCTTACCATCCCCAGGGTAATGGCCAGACTGAGTGAATAAACCAGGATTTGGAGAAGTTCATTTGGATGTATGTTTCAGCCAGTCAAGATGACTGGGTCTCTTTGTTACCATGGGCTGAATTTTCCCACAATAATTTGTATCATGAAGCATTGGGTCACTCTCCATTTTTTATTATATACGGTTTGCATCCTATGTTACCAGAGCTACCAGGTCTTCGATCAATATTGTGTCCAGCTGTGCATGGTACAGTAAGCCTCTTCCTTAAAGTCTGGAAGGAGGTAAAGAAGAATCTGTGCAAAGCCTCTTCAAGCTATAAAATGTTTGCAGATAGGAAAAGGGGGAAGGGTCTGGTGTTGAGGCCTGGTGATAAAGTCTGGCTGTCAACCAAACATCTGAGATTGAGAGTTCCTACAATTAAATTTTCTTTCAGATACATCAGTCCCTTAAAGATTACTCAGGTAATTTATCCAGTGGCATTCCATCTGAAACTTCCTAATACACTTAGGATACCCAATGTACTTTATGTGTCCCTCCTTAAACCCCTGGTTCTTAATTGTTTTTCAGCACCTGGCAGTCCTTCTCCTGCTATTGCAGTGGACGTTTGTGAGGAGTATGAAGTGAAACAGATCCTGGATTCCAGGGTTTCTAGAGGAGTGTAGGGTTATGGACCTGAGGAGCACTGCTGGGTCAAGGCCTCAGATATCCATGCACCCTGTCTTCTTCAGAAGTTCCACCATTTTCCCAACAAACCATTTGTGAGGTGTTAGGTGCCCACCCCTAGGAAGGGGTAATGTCACAGCACACCAGACACACTTAATGGGTCCGGCGGTGCCGGAGTTTGAGCAGCGGGCGGTGTGTCACCAGCGCCTGCTGTCAGCTGTGTCTCTCCACCGGCAGCTCTGTGTGCAGGCAGATGTTGCTCCCACTGGGATGCACACGCTGCTCTGCTTTAGATTTAAAGAGACAGGTGCAGGAAGTAGGAGGTGCTGATTGATGCTATTTGAACTCTGACCTATTTAAGGAAGTTCTTGGGATTGCTCCAGTCCCAGAGTAAAATTACAATAAAGGATGTTTAGGAAACTTGTTTACAGGTATTTGCAGAAAAACTGTTGCTGTACTTCATAACAGCCACCAGATTATCTTTTCTAATTACAAGACAAATATCTACAGGCTAGAGATGAGCGGGTTCAGATCTCAGAGATCCGAACCCACCCGAATTTCGGGAATCCAGGCTGATCTGAGCAAACCTCAGATCTACCTACCTGCCCCGGATCCCTCACCCGAGGCAAAACCTTTTGGCCCCACTGTCGAGTTGCAAGGTTTTCTATTGAGTGGGCTTAATGCTGATTGGCTGAGAGAGCCGTCTGTCACGGCTCTCTGCCAATCAGCATTAAGACCATTGAAAACAGCACACAGAAGTAAAAGATGGCGTCCGCCATCCCCTGCTGCCTGACACCGGTGGCACCCCCTGCTGCTGACACCGCTGGCACCCCCACTGGCAGCATCCCCCACTGCCGACACCACCACTGCCAATACTACTGGCACCCCTGCACTGAGAACACCACCAGCACCCCTGCACTGCCGACACTGTCAGCACACATGCACTGAGGATACTGCTGGCACCCCCGCTCTGCCAACACCACCAGCACCCTGCATTGAGAACACCCCTGCACTGCCAACACAGTCAAGAAACATGCACTGAGGACACTGCTGGCACCCCTGCTCTGCCGACACAGCGGGTTCCCCTTCAATGACAACACCCCTGCACTGATGACACAGCCAGAAAACCTGCACTGAGGACACCGCTGGCATGCCCACTCTGCCAACACTGCTGGTACCCTTCACTGAGAACACTGCCAGCACCGCAGCACTGCCCTTCCATGTACTAAGGACACCGCCAGCAACCCCCGCACTGCCAACACAGCCAGCAAACCTGCACTAAAGACATGGATGGCACCCCCTCACTGCTGACAGCAACGGTACCCTTCACTGAGGACACTGCCAGAACCGCAGCACTGCCATTCCATGTACTGAGGACACAGTCAGCAACCCCACTCTGCCGACACTGCTGTAACAGTAAGTGCACTATTGATGTATCCAATCCACACTGTATAACACACTGTAGCCGTGTTGGAAATTAGATGCTGAACTGCCACATGTTAGTGCCGCCCACTGTGTCTCTTAGTTTAGTCAGCCAGCTAGCTGGATGCATCCTATTGGCCTTAACTAGATGAAGTAAACAATATTGTGAGGTGGTCAAAATTAATTGGAAATTACTGGAAATAAATGTTATTGAGGTTAATTATACAGTAGGAACAAAAACAAGCCCATTTTATGTGATTTTAGCTGTTTTTATGATTTTTTAAGAAAAAATCTAGATCCAAAACCAAAACACGAAAACAGAACACGGAGGTGAGGCTTTGGCAAAACCAATGCAGATCCAAAACCAGGGGGGATCCAGATCCAAAACAAAATGAAAACCGAAACACGAGCGTTGGCGCACATCTCCTTGCAGGCTTGACTGCAAAGGGATGAAAATGAAGAGAACATTACAAAAAGAAAATAATGATAACTAATGTAATTCTCAGGTAATAGTGAAACAACATGAGTACATGACTTGACAGTAAACATAACTACTGTACACATCATTAGTCAGTGTGCAATAAATGCATGCACATTGTGATAGATTTGTAGAACGCTGCAATTGGGAATATTCTAATGAGAATTCATGAAAATAAGATCATAGTGAATATGAAAAATAGCTAAACATGTTACTTTAGATCAAAAGCTCAGTCTGTGAGGTAGAAGAGAATGGATCCCAGACCTCTCATGTATGTAGTTACATGTGCTTGGAATGGATTCAGAACACTATTTTAAATCCTTTTTTTCTACTAGTAAGGAAGTTGGTTTGGTGATGACACATTGTGCATGAGGGCCTGATTGAGCAGATGACAGAGTTGCTATCGCAGCTGCTAACATGGTAGCAGCTGCAATATCTGTAGTATGCTAATGCACCAGGATCTGTCATGCCTCCTGCATGCATTACTGATCCAAGCTGCATCCTTAAATGCAGCAGCAGATCATCTGCAATCCCATCGGCTAACTAAGTGACCAATGGGCTCACTGAAGCTAGCTACCGCAGATGCTCAAAAGAGGGCAGGAAATCTCGGTCAGATATCAGAGATCCTGGTCTCTCTACTCCCCCCAACATCGGTGATGCAACTCCATTTTGGGAAAAAGAGGCTGTCGTTGCTCCCTCCTCACTCATAAATGGCAGCAGACTCAATTACTGACAGTCTGAGGTTGGATTGTGTGCATGATCGCAGACCCATAGTGCACATGCGCAGTGCAGGTCCTGCACGAATGTGCAGATTCTCAAACATCGGGTATCTGTGATCAGCTGCTGAATTAGGCCCTGAGTCCATGTCTATTGCTGGCAAAACATCTGTGGCTATATGTAAATTCCACTACAAAGAAGAGATGTGCACCAGACCATTTTTGCGGATTTTGGTTCTAATTCATTATTTAGATTTGGTTTCAGTTTTGCCTAAACACTGTGACTGGTTTTGTTTTTTTTCCACAAATTGACAAAAAAAAGCTATAATATTTTTAGTATTTGTTGTACCTAGAGTATTATAAACCTCAATAACATTAATATCAACTCATTTCCAGTCAATTTTGACCACCTCACTGATTACAATATTGTTTTCATCCAGTTTTGGTGAAATGGCTGCACCGAGCTAGCTGGCTAACTAAGCTAAGTGACAGCAATCAGTGGCAAAAACATGTGGCAGTTCAATTTCCAACATGGCCAATCAGGAAACAAATGTTTTCATTAATCAAGAGGCCTGAGGGAGATGGAGAATATATGTAGTTGAAGGCAGGGAAAGAAAAGGTTGATTTGTAGTAAATTTAATTTCATTGTTTGATTCCGAAGAAAATGTATGAGGGTGGTGTGGGGAGCATGGGTGAACAACATGTCCCATGTCTTGCCCACAAAATCAACTTGGTGGTTCAGAATATTATATAATAAAATAAAATTAAAGGGACATGCAGGAGATGATGTCTGTGACCAAAAACATTTCTGGACATTTTCGGCATTCAGCAACATCATGTTGAAGAATTCAGTGTCTGTGGCTGTTCAACTTTCAACATGGCACATCAGGAAATAATGTTTTTATTCATTATTCACATCAGTCCTTGCCCCAGTTGAGCTCTTTGGTGGTTGCAAATGTTTTAAAAAAATCAAAAGAGCATGCAGGAGATGCTGTCTGTGTGCAAAAAAATTTTTGGAAATTTTTGGCATTCATCAACTGCATCTAAAAGATTTCAGTGGCTGTAGCAGTTGTGGCAATATGAAGGCAAATTGCATTACTGACACAGGTGTTCTGTGTGCAGCAAGAGGGATCTGCCCACACAGGGGAGAAAAGCCAGGTGTGGCATGCGTAATTGGAGGAGTGAGAGAGTCAGTCTGCAAAACTCTACAGTCAGGACAGACTTGGGCCTGTGTATGTCCTGTCCAGGTAGGACTGCAATTGAGGGCCAGTGTGGGCCAGGAAGCCACTGGTGGAAAGGAAGCTCGGTTCAGACCTCCAGGAGATAGGGATAATTCTAAAACTTCAAAAGACTGTGTATGCTACTTTGCAGGGAGCAGGAGTGTGAGACTGCAAGCAGGCCAGATTGTGATGCTGTATCTGTAAGTAGCTGTGGCAGCCAAAGCCAGGCAAGAGCCTGTGAGAATACCTGTCAGAGACAGGCCTGGGACTATGAATCTGAGAGACTGTGTTTGCAGATTAGCTGCTACAAGGGTCCCATTTCAAGCGAGAAAACTGCAATGCCCACACTATAGTGAACAGTCAGGAAAAATGACTAAAGATGATATGGAGCTATACCTCTGGTAAAACTCTTTTCAAAGTGAAAATAAAGAGATATAGACATTTACTTTGGCAAAGCAAAATTTAATTGACAGAGGTTGTGGCCAGTGCAAGGTGCATGGTGTACCACATAAAGATTATGTAAGCCTGGAAGAAATTTGACAGGATGCATAAAGTTTTCAATAAAAGTAATGCATATTATGCTTGGCAGATTGATGATTTAAAGGAACAGTTGGATGATGAGAGAAATTTGCATGAGCATGCTGAAAAGAAAGTGAGGAAGGAGTAACTTGTCCTCTTTGAAAATGGCATTTGAACACAAAGAAATAAAAAAAAGTAAAGCTCTTAAAGAGACAGACCTCAAATTAGTAATTATGTCTGAACTCTTTGAGGAGGCTGAAGTAGTAAAGTCTATAATAAAGTATGAGAATGATGTGCTGCTAGCAAAGAATTAAGTATTACAGCAAGACATGGTTGAATTGCATCAAAAGTGTGTGGTACTTCAGCAGAAAGTGGAAGAATTAAAAGAATGTGTCAAAGGACAACAGAGTGACGCAGCATGCGTACAAAGAAAAATGATAGCATTAACTCTGGGGGTAAAATAAAAATAATTTTTTAATTGTGTCCATACAAGTAAAGCTTAAAGATTGAGAATTGGAGAAAATGTATCTGGCTTAAAAGTTTTGTGAAGTAAAAGATAAATATCTCCACATGCTGCAGTCTCACACTCAGTGGGAGACAGACCGTGAAGAAAATGACATGGAGATTTTGGGGGTCTGACGGAAAGAAATGTATTTCTGGAGGAAAGGCTGAATTACACAGTAGAGCACAGTGAAGCTTTGGTGATAGAGCTCAACCTTGCCCATGGCAGGGCTTGGAAATTGGAGAGAGTAAAATCCTTGAGAAAGGTCTGCTAAGTACACATAACTTGTTGCAAAGCTTCCAATTGGCAAAGTATACCAAAGAGCTGGAGTTGCAATGTGAATTAAACGTGGCAGAGTTTGAAATAGCTGTACAAAAATTGAGGCTTGTTGAATTTGATGTTGTGGAGAGTAATCTTCTGCAGGTGGAGAACAAATTTGAAATCGCCATGGCAAAAATTGCCCAGCTGGAAGAGCAGCTATCTGCAACTAAGGAGAAGTTCCTCTTGGAAGTGGGTAAAGCAGATGAAGAACTTCTCATAAAATGTACCAGTGTACAAGAAGAGACTGACTTATCAAAGTTGCAACATTCCCTTACAGTCTGTCATGTAACAGTGACTTTCAGCTTACAGTTGTAGTTGAGGATGTGAAGTCCACACAAATGGCTACAGTTCCAGATAATAAAGCTGTGGCTAAAGTTGACGCCAAAAATCTGAATAATAGAGATGTTGAGTGTATGACCTGTGAGGCAAAGGTACAGGATCCACAGAAGTCTACAGAGATAGTGATGACTTCAAAGGATGAGACTTTGTTGTTTCCATATGTTTGGAGTAATATGAATGTGACTCAATCACACAGTTTTGCAGTGCAAAGCACAACCTTAAATAAAGTTAATACTGACAGTCTTGTGAAGAGTAATACTCCTGTATATGAAACAGAGCCTTCATGCAACCAAGATGGAACTTGCAATGCTGCCGAATTTGCCTGTGAGGAAGTGATGTTGTCTCACAGTGCAAAGCTTAGAGCAAGTAAACTTGCTAAACTGAATCTGAAATTAAAGACCACTGTGGATAAGGAACTTCAACCTGTTCTAGTGGAACATTTTGAAATTGTTCATCATTTTTTCAAGGTCCAAAAAATGGATGTTCAAAAAAATCCAAGTGACATGTACCTTATTGAAGTGGTAGATCAAAGTCCTGAAGTGAAGTTTAAAGAGCAGTGGAATAAACATTCAAGTGTGTTATGTGGACAAAAGAATCCAGAATCTATTAGTGGTAGTACCAGTATGTTCTAAAACATAAAGCCAAGGTCCGGAAGCTGTGATGCTGGTTTGACTCTGGATGGTGACTCTTTAATTCAAGATAACTTACCAGTGAAGTATGTCAATAGCAAATACTGTGTGTAAAGGCTGAAGGGAAAAGATGTTTCAAGCAGAAGTTGCCAAAAGGTGTGCCTTTATGAGGTTTAACTAAGAGAAACCTTACTGTTAAAAAAAAGCAAAGGAAAAGTTGTTCTTTGTCTGAACCAGCAGATTCTGTGGAAAATAACTTGCTTGATTTTGATGTAGGTGGCAAGAGTAAAGATGAAGTATGTTGCTTTGAAAATGTTACTTCAAGTTCTTAATGCCTGAAGGGGTACCAAGGGATGAGTCTCGGATGCTGCATGTGGAAAGCAAAGAGTTCAAGTGGTACCATACATTTAGAAAAAAAGCTAGAAGAAAAGCTGGGAAAGTGAGACCGCCAGATAATGTACAAGTCTCAATGATGTGTTGGCATGTGGTGAAAGGCTCTGATAAGAAAAATTAAAAGGTAGTTCGCCATTTGTGAATGACTCATCCCATGTAGGGATTTGAGCTGGGGAGGGGGACTTGTGGCAATATGAAGTTGTTCTGTGTGGAACAGTAGGGATCTGCTAACACAGGGGAGAAAAGCCAAGTGTTTCCATGTTTAATTGCTGTAGTGAGAGAGAGAATCTGTCTGCAACACTCTGCAGTCAGGGCAGACTGGGGCCTGTGTGTGTCCAGTCCAGGTGGGACTGCAGTTGGAGACCAGTGTGGGCCTTGAACCCACTGGTGGCTAGGAAGCCAGGTTCAGACCTACAGGAGGTAGGGAGAACTCTAAAACTCCAAATACTGTGTATGCTACTCTGCAGGGAGCAGAGTGTGAGACTGCAAGCAGGCCAGATTGTGATGCTGTATCTGTAAGCAGCTGTGGAAGCCAAAGCCAGGCTAGATCCTATGAGAATGCCTGTCAGAGACAGGACTGGGATTTTGACTCTGAGACTGTGTTTGCAGATTAGCTGAACAGTCATAGTTAGTGGAGTTAGTTGCCCTAAATTGGGCTAGGCATTTATTATTTTATGTTCTTTTGTGTTGTACCTGATTTATGTTGATAAGTAAGGCATCATTCTGTTTATTTTTATGGAAGTCATGTTTGATCCTGTTTGAGCACTAAAGACCATGCACAAATTCACCCCTCTACCAAGCTAATTACCCCAAGTCATCACACAGTTCAATTACCAATATGGCACATCTATGAAAGAGAATGGCACTGCAGTGACAGACAGGATGGCAGTTTAATAAACTATAACAGTAATGTTTATCATATACACAAAAAGACAGTCAGCAATGCCCAAACAGCACATAATGCAAAGAAAAGAGGTGCAAGATGGAATTGTCCTTGGGCCCTTCCTCCCACCGAAGGAATTCTGGCAGCATACATAATGGAAGCTCTTAACAGGAAGGGGGCAAATGGATTATTAAAGTCTGGTACTAAACATCTCTCATCATCATGGTTCTGGGATTATGTATGAGTTTTTGGGAGCCGGGGCATAACTAAGTATTTGAAGGCCCCATAGCAAAAGTTTGGAAGTGCCCCTATGTTCCATCCAATAGTGGAAAATGTATATAACAAATGTAACTTTTACAATGAAGATGGGCCTCCCTCAGCCCTGGGCCGCATAGCAGCTGCACCCCTTGCACCTACGGTAGTTACGCCCATGGCTGGGACCCGGGGGGAGAACATCTCCAGATACCATCACAAAATATCCTCTTCAGTTGGTGCTTGAGTTGCTTCTGACCAAACATGGCTGTTATGACCAAGGAAAGCCAAGCCTAATCATGGAAAGCCAAGCCAAGCCAATCATGGAAAGCCAAGCCCACCTGTTGTTACACACTGGAATGAAAGTTTAAGAAAAAAGGCAACCAGGTTAGTATCTGTAAATCAAGGTTGAAAAAGGCATACGAGTATTCTACAGGTATATCTATTTGTAATTTTATTCAAAATAAATACAGTTGAAACAAAAAACAAAAAAGTAAGCAGGAGAGCAGCGGCACAAATGTAGGGCAGTTGAAAAAGATATAGGAAATGTATGAAACATTGCCACACAGCAGTGGCAGACAGGATGGCAGTTTAATAAACTCTAAAAATGTTAGTAAGCAATGCCCCAATAAGCGCATAATGCAAAGAGAAGAGGTGCAAGATGGAAATGTCCTTGGGTCCTCCCACTGACTCTTCTGTTGTATATATTAATCAGGACATGCACAGTTTAACAAATCAATCACTTTAGCGACAGGGACTGCCACTTGTGGCTCAAGTGGTCGTGCAATTCCATCCGTTTAAAATGCAAATGCAAAAGGAGGTGTCACATACCCCCTTGTTGCATCTGTGTGATCCCAGCGTGGTAACTGAGGTTGCAGCCTGGGGTCACCATCTGTCGCAATTGTTGTCCCTTTGGCCAGGCTGCCAAAGGTAGCTAAAGCTTACCACAGCCTGGCTGGGTCCTGGCAGCTTGCGAGGCTAGAAAGTCTGTGTGCACCCACACAAACCCTAACCTCATCCCTCCCGGAATTGGGGGTGTGAAACTGCCAGGGAACGCCCCTGCTCCACCTCTAAATCACTGCAGCCTGTCAATCAAAGGCTAAGGTGCAGAAATATACAGGGAAGGTCAAACTGTCCATTTTTTGGGACTATCATAGTGTAATCCTAATCAATTACCTTTCGAAGGGTCAGACCATCACCAGCGCTTACTATTGCACCCTTCTGGAGAAACTATGAGATGCTGTGAAAGAAAAGAGACAAAAATAATTACACTTGTTCTCCCTTTACCTCTATGGCAGGAAACATCCCGGTCTGATCAGAACACATTGCAGTATCTGGAACAATGAAACGATCTCTGAATACTGTAATTGCTGATTCTTCTATTTCTGGTCCATCATCAACTTAATAAAAATACAGTAAGTGCACTTTGTTAAACTGGATCACTGGAACTGGATGTGATGTTATATAAATAACTATGAGATGTTAAATAATAATAATAATAATAATAATAATAATAATAATAATAATAATAATAATAATAGTAAAAATGTGCTGTAGCCCATAGTAACAAAACAGATTATGTTTATTTTTCAATTTAAAGACAAATATCTAATTGGTCTTCACAAACTTACTAAGATGGAGTGTAGAGGGTTAATCAGAAAAAGAGATAAAAAATACTGATGATACATATCACATTATAGCATTGTGACATTATCACCTGGTAAGGCCAAATATTTAATCATTAATAATAGTCATATGATACATTTATAGTCAGCTGTGTATGAAAACATTCTAATTAGAGTAAATAACTATAGGATTCTGCTGCATATAAAGAGAACAGCCATACATATTGCTATAAGACTACAGATACAGGTCAGAGACTCATCCCGTCCTGTGTGATAGAAGACAAGAGAATGGAAGCCAGACCCAAGTTGAAGCTTTACCATGTGCATGGGATGGATTCCAGGGACTTCCTTAAATGTTACTGTCATTCAGAAAGTGCATTCAGAGATGAGTTTGTGGTGTTTGTTATGGAGAAGCTGCACAGCGCATTAGTAACAGGTGTGTATTCAGGATGAATTGTTGCCTCAGATATATAACATGGTTATTCTGAATAGCAGAAAATATAAATGGGAGACTTATAGTGTACAGACAGGGGCACAATTTAGGCTGAGCCAACTCTGCTCTTGCTCTGAGCGCTGACTCTGGTTGGAGGCACTAAGCGTGGCTGATAGGCAGTGTTATTTTTAAGAAATGTTTTCAAATATAGACCGCCATGATTGCTCAGTCCACTGGTCCCAAATGGAACTGCAGCTGCGCAGGAATAGCACAAGCACTGTGCTCGGAGTCATGGAAGCACTCACTGAGGTGATGGACCAACACTGCACCACTGGAGAAGATAAATAACCAACCACACAGGCAACAATGAAAAAAAGAAGTCAAGGAGCAGAGCTGGTAAGAGCTGTAGAAAAGACAGAAGGAGTAGAGCAATGTGTGTTTGTGTGTGTGTGTGTGTGTGTATGTATGCGTGTGTGTGTTCGAAGGGTGGTAGTGACAACTTTGCTAACAGTGCATCAATGATCCTTCCACGGGTGTATAGATCCATGGAGCAGTGCTCACATCTATATTATTGAAGTGAGACTTGGTCTCACTCTGTCTGTAGCCTCACACCCCAATTCCTCAGCTTTAACAGATTTTTTTTATCAAATAGAGCCTGTAGTAGCCTCTGTCTGACAGAACCATCCTGTTATCTCATGGCCTATCTCCCTTATGTCAGTTTCCAATAGTGCATCACAAGGTATCACCATCTCACATGTCCCTGATACCTAACCATATACATGTGCAGGCTAAGGGAAAATGGTGTGCAAACAAACCCACATCCCTGGCGCTGGAAAAAATCTCTAAAGAATGTTCATACACTGATGTCACATTTAAAATGATATCTCACATTTATTGCAACAAGCATAAACAATAGACAAGATAAAATACTACCCTTCAGCAAGAGTTCACCACATGTATATGTGCAAATAGCAATAAATCAAACAATCATATTTATCCTTTAGTAAGGGAAATGAAATAGTATGAGGTGATAGACACCTAACCTATTCGTGAGCGCTGGGACCCTTAGGTTACTGGTACCAGGTATTCCTAAGGGGTCAGAAAACACACTAGGGTCCCAATGCTTACAAAGTCCTTGAATATCTGGGCTGGTCACCTCCTGATATCCACATCTATAGCTGCTTACGCATTTTGACCCTTGGGTCTTCCTCAGAGCATGCTGGATGTGTGTCATAAGCTCCCTTTTTATCCCCTAAGTTGGAGGTACTTCCTGTAAAAACTGGAAGTGGACTCAATGGTAGTTTATCTCCTGTATATGGCTAATCATGGCATCTTCAATATAAAATGGTGTTTGCACTAGTAGCTTTTGTTAAATAAATAACATAAATGATACATGAGTGTGAAGAAATAGGTAAAAAACATATATATATATATATATATATATATATATATATATGTTCATATAAAGTCTGTGCTGGGGACCAGGAAGTGGAAATATGCATCACTTCCTGTCTTGATTGTGGTTCCCCAGAGTTCAAGAGTATCGGATGCAAGGTTCCTCTCCATTCCCACCATAACTAATGTAGCTGTAGTGAGCTCCTTACCCGATAATTCTTTATATTTGGGGCTTTCCTATAAATGAATTACAATAAGGTAACTATGATGAAAGCTTTGTTTGAAAGACCCTCACTGATGAAGGATTTGTAATTGGTTCCTGTGAGAAACTTGATAGAAAAGTAGAGAGTGATCTCATAGATTATAAGCATATAATTATCCTTACTGCTGTCAAAGGGAATACTTAGGATGTTTGAGTAGTGGCCATTGGCTGGATGGTTGATTGCTTCAAAAGCTTCTTATTAACTACTGATCGACCTTAGTTATTCTTACCTTCTATAGCCCTCAGCCATTTACTAAATCTTATATACTGTACAGATCTTAACATGTAACATAGATACAGTTTATATAAAAAAGTAATTTTCAGTAAATGTTATTTATGTTTCTTATGATCCAAAATCATAAAAAAATTGCTATAATGATTTGTGTTTTTTATTTAAAGTAAGGAGTTAGGGCATATAATGGGGAGAGGTGCTTTATCTATAAAAAAGGTGCTGCTACAATGATAAAAAGGTGCTGACACTCACTTAAACTGCTGAAGGTCCTGTGGCCGGGTTAGTGTCTCTCTGGTCTATACAGTAGTTGGAATGGACTAGTCGGATGATACAAGTTCAAGGCAGGACTGTCAGTCAATTCCAGGATTATGGCAGAAGAATTTCCAGTTTCTGGAAAAAAGTGCCAGTACTTAGGGCTCATTCAGAGATGGATGCTAACCTGATGGTTAGCGCACATCTCCAATAGTGTGCGGTCCTGTGATCTCAACCGCAGACCATCCCAAGCTGCAGAATGATAACATGATGCAGTATTTGGAGGGGGGAGCATGGGCATTCCTGGGCAGTGTTCCCAGAAAGAGGGGCACATTGCCCTCATTTTCTGGGAGGGACAAGGCCAGGGTCTGTATTGGTGGATGCAGATTTCTTGGCCTCGAAGTTGCCAGGACCTGGTCAGGCTGCGGTAAGCTTCAGCTACAGCAGGTAACCAAAGGGACAACCATCACAACCAATGGTCGTGATTAGGGATGAGCGGATTCAGATTTCTGAAATCCAAACCCCCTCGATCCGAGCCGGATCCGAGTCAGGTTCGAGTTTTCCCGCCTGACTCGGATGTGAAATCAACCCAAAATGCCATCATCACGCTGTCGGATCTCGCGGGTTTTGGATTCTATAAAAGGTTCCCACATCGGCACCATTTTTCACTCCGGCTGTGGACAGTGAAGAGGGAGGGTGGGAATTGTGTACTGTTGTCCAAAGGGGCTGTTTCCACTCCAAAGTCCATAGGGGCTGGCTGGGCTGTGTTGTGCAGAGGGCCTGATTCAGAGCCGGACGCTATTTGCGGACGGTCGCTCTGAAAAAGGGGCCGGATATTTAAATTAAGCGCTCGCTCTTTGCGGTCTGTTGATGCCTCTATGTCTGAATGAGCAAACGAAACATGCTCTCGCTATTTTGAAGAAACGCCCCCTGGCCGCTCGCATCATACGTCATCTCCGCTATTTATTTGATTAATCAAGTACATGGAACGGCGTATGTACTGCTCGCTATTCTTGTGGTAGCATTTTCCTACCACAATCATGTGAGCAGTTCAGGCTAAAAGACAACCAAGTGACATGGTCGATGACGCTGCTTTGTTAATTATGCACACCCTTAAAACACCCATTTTGACTGTTTGGCACGCCTGCGTTCGGATCTCCACTCCCCGTTTTCAAGCACCTTCCCCTGTTACCACCCACAAACGCCTCATCCTGTCACTCAAATTAGCAGGCATTCGCTATTTTGCGAGCACACGATTTCCGACCACACTGACTGGTTGGCGCATGCGCATCACAACCCATACGCATGCGCAGATGTGCAAACATCGCTCAGAACGAACGAGCGGCTGCTTACGAGTGGCTCTGAATCAGGCCGAGTGTCCCATAAAGGCTGTAGTCCTACAGTGGTGCTGTAGTGTTGTCCAGGGGGTGCTCTGTCCATATCAGGGGTGCTCCCCCAAGTGCAAAAAAAACAATTCATTTTATTCTGTTTGTGTGCACTGTAGCAGCACGTGCATCAACAAAGTAGCAGCGCCAATTGTGCGCCTGTGTCAAAAATCAAGAACCGGCTGGCTCGTCTGTTGAAGGGTGGTGTAACCCACAAAGTGCCGTAAAACAAAAAATGTTTCTGTGTTTGTGACTTGTGTGCAGTGTCCCATAAAGGCTGTAGTCCTAAAGAGATGCTTTAGTGTTGTCCAGGGGGTGCTCTGTCCATATCAGGGGTGCTCCCCCCAAGTGCAAAAATACAATTCTTTTTTTTCTGTTTGTGTGCGCTGTAGCCGCTTGTGCATCAACAAAGTAGCAGCGTCAAATGTGCGTCTGTGTCATAAATCAAGGGCCAGCTGGCTCTTCTGTTGCAGGGTGGTGTAACCCCCAAAGTGCCGGAAAAATGGAAAAAAAAATTTTTTCTGTGTTTGTGACTTGTCTGCAGTGTCCCATAAAGGCTGTAGTCCTGAAATGGTGCTGTAATATTGTCCAGGAGGTGCTCTGTCCATCAGGGGTGCTCCCCTCAAGTGCAAAAAAAAAAATATTTTTCTGTTTGTGTGTGCTGTAGTCGCACGTTCATCAACAAAGTTGTGCCAAGTGTGCATCTGTGTCATAAGTAAAGGGCCGGCTGGCTCGTCTGTTGAAGGGTGGTGTAACCCCCAAAGTGCCTGACAAAAAAAATATTTTTCTGTGTTGTGACTTGTGTGCGCTGTAGCCGCACGTGCATCAACAAAGTATCACCACACGTGCACCTGTCATAAGTAATGGGCCTCCTGTCTTGTCTGTTGAAGGGTAATGTAACCCCCAAAGTGCCTAAAAAAATATATATATTTTTCTGTGTTTGTGTGCGCCTTAGCTGCACGTGCATCAATATCACATAAATGGAGGACAAAAATTTGTCCGATAAAAATAAAATAGGGAAAGATCAAGAACCACTTCCTCCTAGTGCTAAAGCTGCTGCCACTAGTCATTACATAGATGATGAAATGCCATCAATGTTGTCTGCCAAGGACGATGCCCAATGTCATAGTAGAGGGCACATACAATCCCAAATGGCAAAGTTCAGGAAAATTACATTAAAAAATAAATTTAAATCATCTGAAAGGAAATGTAAACTTGCCAATATGCCATTTACAACCCGGAGTGGCAAGGTACGGCTAAGGTCCTCCCCTATGTTCATGACTAGTTGTTCAGCTTCACAAGACAATGGAAGCCCTCCTCCCACTACAAAAATCAAACAAGTTAAGCTGGCAAAAGCACAGCAAAGAACTGTGCTTTCTAATAATAAGAAGACATCACAAATCCCCAAAGAGAGAGTCCAAGTGTGGCGACGGTTGCGATGCTTGACCTTTCCAACAGTGGACGGGAATTGGTGGCTCCTTCCACCATTTGCACGCCCTCTGCAAGTGCTGGAAGGAGCACCCACAGTCCACTTGCTGATATTCAAATTGAAGATGTCACTGTTGACGTTCAACAGGATGAGGATATTGGTGTAACTGGCGCTGAGGATGAAATTGACGAGGAGGATTCAGATGGTGAGGTGGTTTGTTTAATCCAGGCACTGGAGGAGACAGTTGTTGTTCATGGGATGAAAAAGCCCATCACGGTCATGCCTGGGCAGAAGACCAAACACTCCACCTCTTTGGTCTGGAAATATCTCTATCCAAATCCGGACAACAACTGTCTTGCCATATGTACCGTATGTAAAGGTGTAATAAGTAGGGGTATGGATGTTAACCACCTAGGAACATCCTCTCTTATACATCACCTGCAGCGTGTACGTAAAAAGTTACTGTCAAGTTCAGATACTGTGGCTAAGACCGTAGTCAGTCCAGGGACACCTAAATCCCTTTTTCTTGTTGTATCCAAACACCTGCCAACCACACCGTCAACTCCCTCCTTGTCAATTTCCTCCTCCATCAGGATTGGAAGTAGTGCTGCAGGCCATCTCACTGGCATGACTGACTCTCCTATCCGGGATTCCTCGGGAGGATCCTGCATTGCTACGCCAACTGCTGCTGCTGCTACTGTTACTGCTGGGAGTCATTCATCATCCCAGAGAGGAAGTAGGAACACCAATACTTCTTTTACTAAGCAATTGACCCTCCAACAGTCCTTAGCAAGGAGGATGAAGTATGACAGCAGTCATCCTGAAGCAAAGCGGATAACTGAGGCCTTGTCTGCTATGTTGGTGGTAGACGTGCATCCGGTATCTGCCATTAGTGCAGTGGGATTTAGACAATTGATGGAGGAAGTGTGTCCCCGGTACCAAATCCTGTCTAGATTCCACTTCACTAGGCAAGCGATACCGAGACTGTACAGAGACATCAGAAAAAGTGTCCTCAGTGTCCTAAAAAATGTGGTTGTACCCAATGTCCACTTAACCACGGACATGTGGACAAGTGGAACAGGGCAGACTAAGGACTATATGACTGTGACAGTCCACTGGGTAAATGTATTACTTTACGCAGCAACAACAGCAGCGTCAATAGTAGCAGCATCTCAGAAATGACAGCTCGTTCCAAGGCAGGCTACGCTGTGTATCTTCAGTTTCAGTAAGAGGCACACTGCCGACAACCTCTTAGAGAAACTGAGGGAAATCATCACCCAATGGCTTACCCCACTTAGACTCTCCAGGGGATTTGTGATATCTGACAATGCCACCAATATTGTGCGGGGATTACATCTGGGCAAATATGAAATTTTAAAAATCCACCTGCTGCAACTACCTGCAATCAGAAAAGCACCTGGGGCATACTTGGGAACCCCCCCCCCCGGACTTCATTTTGCTAGTTTAGAAGTTTGTCCCCTAACTTTGTTTTTTTTCGCCTCCAAAATGAAAGTACTTTTTAGGGGTGTCCTAAGGTACTTTTTAATTTTTTTTGACAGATTACCTTTGGGGGACTGTCCAAGGGGTGCAGGGTGGTATTTAGAAGTTTGTACACCAAAACATCTGCACTTTTTCTTACCACCTATTCCTAGGTGATAGTTTTTTGCCGGGTCTGATGCATTAACTTTTCACACTGGCGAAAAGTCGAACAAATTGAATACAGGGATAACTGGAAGCTGTGAAAATTACGTCATCAGCGAAATAGTTTTACAGAGAACGGCTTTTCGCGGCCTAATTGCATATGGCCCTAAGTCAGGAGCGTATTTATAATGGGTGCAGGGTGCAAGACATATAATGGGTGCAAGACATACAGTAACCCCCTGGCCCAGGAGTGTACACTACCTACCCTATCCCCTGGCCCCTTAGACATAAAGTACCCCCACCCCCAGGCCTCTGTAATACACTACTCTCCCAACCTCCAGGCTCTGAAACATACACCACCTACCCTAGCGGCCCCGGGTACATACACAACCTGCCCTACCCTTAGCCACAGGGACATAAACTATCCGTTCTACCTCTCCCATACCAGGGTCAAACACTACTGCCCTACCCCCCCCCTTCACCCAAACACAATCATGGCATCGCTTTGTATTTTATTTGCAGGTGGTGTATATATTATGTTCTATTTTATTTTAAAAACACAATACATTTTGTTTGCTTGTTTGAGAATGTAATTAAATAAATGACTCCATAATGTCCTTCCTGTACACATGCTGCATCTCAGCCCCATGTGCTGGCTAGAGACACACTTCTGTACTGCAGGATGGGTGGCACCATAGCATGTGCCTTCTCCAGGCACTGCAGCTCCACACTGGCTCTGTCTACAGGGATAACTGAGTTGCTGTGTGTAATGGGAACAGGTGAAACTTTCCTGCTCACAGAGAGATGTCAGCTACAGACGTCTCTCCCATCCAAGGTGCTTTGTCTCTCAGCTGGGAGAGCGCTCACCCACCAAACATTATACACAGCACAGATATGGCAGCAGACTGAGGAATCATAGAAATATCTTCCTTTTATTTAATCACAGAAAATGAAGGAATAATATATAATGTATCGGGTATATAGATATATAACATATGGTCACACAGATGCTATTTTGTTATATTTGCTGTTTTGCCAACACAATCTCTCATGTATAGCATGTGTCTATTACTTTATTTACACAGTTGTGGTAAATTCATTAACTCTTGGATTGCCAGTAATTTATTTCATCAATATAGATGAAGGCACCCAGGATTATTCCAGGAAACATACACCATGAAATCTGTATCAGTATGTGACCAATGCTGGAACTCACATTATCTATCTTTGCTGCTAACTCACTGTGACTACATAGAATGTTACATTTCTTCTGATCTGTATCTTCCCTGCAGGTCGTATTAAAGGACAAACTTTGATTGACATCAGTGTTGGATCCATGGTTCATCATCTTTTTGTTATCAGTGAATTTTTTAAGGAGATCATTGTACTAAAATTAAGAGAGTCCTGTATTATGGAACTCAACAAATGGGTGAACACCCGCACTGGGGCTTTTGATTGGACCCATGCATCTAAGATTGTTACTGAGCTGGGAGGCATAAGGTAAAATATGATTCTAAACATATAAGAACATAAACATACATTTAAAAAAAAAATCATATCAAAAAGGGATGAAGTTAGCTTGCCGACACCCAGGATGCTGTCCGTTGAAATACTGGCATCGGAAGCACAATTTGGGACTAAAGATAGGCGTTGAAATGCTGACGGTTTTAACTAGCCCCATGCCGAAATCGCGATGAGCCAACATCCGGAACAAAGTTAAGAGGGGTTCCTTAGCTGTTAGCCGCGGGGGTAGGTTTAGGAAGTATAGTGGGGTTAGGGTTAGGTTTTGGGGAGGCTGGAAGTTAGGGTTAGGCACCACTAGGGGGCAGTTAGGCTTAGGCACCACTAGAGGGGTTATAGTTAGGCACTAAGGGGGCACAGAGAGGTTTAGGCATCAAGGGTGGAGGGTTAGGTTTAGGCACTTGCAGGAAAGGTTAGGGTACAAGAAGGGAGAGTTAGGGTTAGGGAAAGAAGTGGAGAAGGTAAGTATACTTACCGGACCCCTGTTGGGATCTTCATACCGATTCCATATCAAAAACATGACTTAAAGAATAACGGTTTCAGTTTTGAATGGAGATCAGAGTGTTATGTGATAATAGTAAATATTTCCTATTTGGAGGCTGCATTCCTCCCGATTCAGCAGTTCTATTTGTGCAAATAGTCATCTAGTATTGAAAAAAATTATTAGGATACCTTACACATAAAGAGCACATAAGGCCAAATGTAATAGGGTGTCAGTTTTAGTAACAGTACAAATTCGCACTTTCTCGCACTTTTAAAAAGTGTGAGTTTGTACTGAAACTCGCAAATTCAATAGCCTGTGAACTTTTCAGCTCGAGGCTACTGCATTTGCGAGTTTAGGTGAGTTTAGGACTATGTAAACTGACACCTTTTAATGCGAGTAGCATTAAAAGGTGCGAGTTTTAGAGAAGCCATCACAGATCAGTGAGATCAGTGATGGCTTCTGTTTGTGTTTTAAAAAAAAAAAACGTGCACCCCCTCCCCAAAAGCTTAACCAGCCCTGGGCTTTATAAAGCCTGTTCTGGTTCTAAAAATACAGGGGCCAAAATGCGTAGGGGGCCCCTGTATATTAAGAACCAGCACAGGGCTTTGTTGAGCTGGTCCTGGTTCTGAAAAATCAGGCGACAAAACGAGTAGGGGTCCCCTGAAAATTCAAGAAACAGCACCGAACTCTTTCTAGCGGGGGGATAATGCCACTGCCAGGGAAAACCTTTCACTGGTTTCCCCGGCCAAAGCATTATCCCTGACCACTAGTCAGTCCAGGCCGGGGATCCCTGGGGAGTTGGGTACCCCGCAATAAAGGGGTACCCCTCTACAGGGCACCCCAGGCCTAGACTGATAGCACGGGGCTATCCCCAGCACCCTATGCCCATGGGTGCTGGGTTGATAGTGTTAGTGTAAAGTTTTAAAATTAAGTTTCCATATTGTCTTTATTTGTAGAACCACAAGTACCAGCAAGCCTCCCCTGCATGCTGGTATTTGGAGAACCACAAATACCAGCATGCAAGGCATTACGGGCCCGCTGGCACTTGTAGTTCCACAACTAAAGAAATAGGTAAATAAACAAACATACATCGTGAAAGTAACATTTTTATAAAACATACATGCACACTCACACATACTCACCTAGTATCCGAAGTAATCCATATGGGTGTACCTGAAAAAAAAAATCCATACTCCCCTCTCCTATGCGTAGATCACGTCCACTTGTCCAAGTAGGCAATCCAGGGGTTAAAATAAAAAAACGCCAAAAAACCGATCCATGCCGGACACAGCAAAGGTATGTGTGTACACATACCTTTGCTCCGCGTAAATGACAGGGGTACACGTGTGCCCCGTCAGTGAAGGGGCTGTCAGCCAATCAGGGAGCATCTCCATCGGAGCAGCTCCCTGATTAGCTGAATGCGGCCAGCTTTTGTGTCCCATAGACTTCTATGGTGAGAAATCCCCATAGAAGTCTATGGTGGGAACCGCTACATCGTAGCTGCAAGACTAATTGAGGTTAATCTTGCAGTTACATCAATGATACAATGTCACTATCAACCCGGCACCCACGGGCATAGGGTGCTGGGGATAGCCCCAGGCTATCAATCTAGGCCTGGGGTGCCCTGGAGAGGGGGACCCCTTTATTGGTGGGGTCCTCAACTCCCCAGGGATCCCCATCCTGGACTGACTAGCGGTCAGGGATAATGCTTTGGCCGGGGAAACCGGTGAAAGTTTTCCCTGGCAGTGGCATTATCCCCCCGCTAGACAGAGTTCGGTGCTGGTTGTGGAATTTTCAGGGGACCCCTACTCATTTTGTCCCCTGATTTTCCAGAACCTGGACCAGCTCAACAAAGCCCAGTGCTGGTTCTTAATATACAGGGGCCCCCTATGCATTTTGGCCCCTGTATTTTTTGAACCAGAACAGGCTTTATAAAGCCCGGGGTTGGTTATGCTTTTGGGGAGGGGGTGCACATCAATTTTTTTTATTTAAAAACATTTTACATAAGTACACACAGAAACATGTACATATCTCATGGATATGTGCATGTTTCTGTGTTAATCTGACCTGCTCAGGATGTACTCGCTAGCCTGAAGCAGGTCTATTATTTGGGGACTTTTGGCCCATAGTGTTAATGTTTTTTGAGATGATTTTTTGTTTTTACTTTTTTTGTGCCTAAGGTTCAGTATAAAAGAACTGAAGTAAAGCAAACAGTTCTGCACTGTTCATTGAACACATGGGCGTAACTACCATACTTTTAAGGGGTGCAGCTGCTACGGGGCCCAGAGCTGAGGGAGGCCCATCTTGCTTGTCAAAAGGAGCAGCACAGACAGTGTAATGGTTAGCATTACTGACTCACAGTACTGAGGTTGTGGGTTTGATTCCCACCATGGCCCTAACTGTGTGGAGTTTGTATATTCTCCCTGTGTTTGCGTGGGTTTCCTCTGGGTGCTCCGGTTTCCTCCCACACTCCAAAAATATACTGATACGTTAATTGGCTCCCAACAAAAATTAACTCTCGTGTGTGTGTATATGAGCATGTGATAGGGAACACTGGGGCAGGGACGGATGTGAATGGCCAACTATTCTCTGTAAAGCGCTGTGGAATATGTGTGCACTATATAAATAACTGATAATAATAATTTGTTTTATACATTTTTCACCATTGTGTGGTTCAAAGGAGCCCTTACAAACTTTTGCTAAGGGGCCTTCAAATACTAAGTTACACCCCTGCTTGAACCTGCTGTATTATATAATGTAATGGGTTTTTATTTTAGTATGGAAGAACAAAACAAGGAAGAAAAGTTGAAGGAAACCATTAAACGCATTGTAAAATTTGACTTCAGCAAAGAAAACCTCACGGATCCGGTGGTCTTACCACAAGCCGACTGTCTACTCACAGGGGGGCTGCTGGATGTGGTTAGTCAGGACCAAGAAGAATACATCAGAAACCTGAGGAAGATGTCAAAGATGCTTAAACCTGGGGGTTACCTTATTGTAATTGGGTGTTTAAATACCACATATTACACAGCTGGTAATGAAATGGTGCATTATTTTGACTATGATGAAAGCTTTGTAAGAAAGACCCTCACCGATGAAGGATATGTAATTTTTTCCTTTGAGTTACTTGATAGAAAAGTAGCGAGTGAGCTTACAGATTATAAGCAATTGATGGTCATTACTGCTGTCAAAGGGAATACTTAGGAAGTCTGAGTAGTGGCCATTGGCTGGATGGATGATTGCTTCAAAAGCTAATTATTAACTACTGATCTACCTTAGTTATTATTACCTTCTTAATGATACTGAATTTGAACTTCTATATGCTCCTACCTATACATTCTAAAGCCTGCCTATAAACCTCTAAGATTTACGCTTATTTGTGTACGCAGTCATACAGTAAATAAAAACCTTAGACCTTGAACATGAGTTTTCAAAGCACAAAGTATTATTCAAGTAAAAGTACAGTCAGTTACACGCTATGATCTAAGTACAATTTAGCGCAAAGAAATTATACAGACCCAAGTACAGTTATACATACGCAAGTGCTCTGGACCAGATACTGGCATCAGCAAGAAACCTCCATCAATCAGCATTCAGCAAGAAAACTCCCAACTGGGGTCACAACACACATTTATACCCTCACAGAAATAGACAACACAATAGAGAGGAGTGTTGCTAATGCCATTGGTTCCCAATATGGGTACATCTGTTACAGAGCATTTAACAGGTTGATTCAAATGGACACAGAACAGCCTCTAACAGCTTGTTGCCTCCGTTTTCCCACCTCATGCAAATCCTAACAGTTGGTCATATAATGTACATTTCCCTGCTTTAAGTCTCTGCGGTCCATAAGTTGAGAACGCATGTTGCGATCTTCACACCGATGATACCGGAATGCTTTTGAAAGAGTGCAGATCAGTATAATACCAAACATGGGTTACTTGTCACATATAAAACCTTAGCTACCAAATAACCTTTATTTCACAGCAATTATCATAACTGAACAAACTTGAATCTTATACTTTAAAGATTAAGGAACCTTTTCTGTGAATATGTAATGTGTAAGTATTTGGGGTTTGATATAAAGACGCTAGTTAACTTGGGGCAGATGTGTGCGCATGAAGCTAATAAACAGCGTTTTCATACAGGATCTTATGCATTCGCTAATATGCGACATGTTAACAGCACAATTGTGCGTATTTATGTGTGAATGAGAAATGGTAAAATATGCAGTCGCATGATGCTAATAGTAACATCACCATATGTACTTAAGTGTGAGTTTATCTAAAATGGCGCTTGGGCGGCCATTTTCAAAATGGCTTCTTGGAGATCTCATTTCTAAAATGGCGTCTTGCGGCCAGTCGCAAGATGGCGTTGTTACGATCTAATTTTAAGATGATCTTGTCTCAGCCAATTATCCAGCTTTGATAGTCCACCCTTTGATAGCGAACAAAATGTTTCACAATCTGATTTTAAAATTTAATTTAGGCTTACATTTATATATTGTTTAGTGTTATTATGGGATGACACAAGGTGGTTCTTAATCCATCAATAATGTGTCTCTGAGTGGGGACATAAAACTACTATTATACGCACACTGCGGATCTTGGAAGATCATGGGGGTGATGTGGGGATGCATCAAACCTATAAAGGCAGTCTTGAAGGGGAATTGAGACTTTACATTATCTGAGGTGTTTTAAAAGTAACATTTCAATAATACATTCTATGCACGTCTAAATATAATACATTAAATGATGGTATTTCCTAGTTCAGGGTTGTAATGCAGTTCTATATTTACTTCAGTATTCATATTGTCATTACTGACCACCATCATAATTTTGTTCTTTCGTTTTACTCTATTTTTACATATTCCACACTTCAACACAATAGGAACATACCGGACACATATGCCAATTATTATGATGACAATCAGTATAAGGATCAAGAATTTGCCTATGCTGGTGATCACTTCCTGGACCCATTCCCCTAGACCTGAGAACCATTTCAGTGGGTTCGGCCATGAGACCCATCCTTCTATCTTCTCCCCTACTTCAGCCACTGAAGCATTATGGTTCTTAAGAAACTCTCATTTTAGCTGCAGAATTTCATCCATCTTCCGGTCTATCACCTCCTTGGGGTTGCTGGTATCATTGGTGACATAGGTGCAATATTTTACTCCAAATTGGGTGGCCAAAGTTACGCAATACCCTCCAGTAACAGCAGTTAAATAATTTAACACTAGCCTGTGTTGCACCAGTTCTTTCTTGTACGCTTGCAATTCTCTCCCTGTATACCTGAATGTGTCATCATACATCTCGGTGATATTATCTATCAATTTAGCAAGTTCCTGAATATATCTAAAATTTAATGTACCCTGAGCGATCCTGGTGGGATCCTGTGTGACTAAAACTTGGAAGCCGGTTGTCTCACTAATTAACTGAGTGGCTTTATGCACGTCACCAGGTATCATTTTGTTTGCCTCTGTGTTCATATTGCGTGTGAAGGTATGGTGATGGTGTGTTTTTATGGATACCAAGCATTTCAACATGTGCGAGGGTCATAACTTCTGCGACTACTCTTCCCAGGTAACACAAACCTTCAGAACTCGGGGAGAGCCACTTATACACCTTTCTTCCACATATAAAAGACACATTATCGGGGAGAACATAAGGAATGGTATGCATCATTATCATTAAACACATTTCCCATGCAAAAAATCCTATCTCAGGCTCTTCCATCTGGTATATGCAAGTTTCTGGTTGTATTATTTTAGCACAATAACCATCTGGTACCTTACCAATAATTTCTTTGGTGGTACTCAATGTATACCAGTACCTGAAATGTCTCCCACTAGATTTAATTGAGCGTAACAGATCATGATTTACGGACTCATTATCAGCTCTCTGTGAAAAGGTCATCGTCTGATTTTACCCCGTCACTTCCCAACTCTCGGGTTTATTGGGGTTGGTTATGTTCAAACATAAAAGTGATCTATCTACTTGGAATTGATAGAGTTTAAAATGAGGTTTGGATGAGAGGAATTTTCCATCCAATGTTTTCCCTTTTTGCAATTCTAAAATTTTCGTGATATTCAGCGGAAATGGCACCAACCCTATGTTATGCTGTCCCTGTGGCACATGTGAACACACCCAGCAATCAGTTTGATTTAATACTTTGCATACCATGCTATGATAATCCTCTAAAGGATACCCACCCCAGTACGGGTTATGTTTAGGCTGGCACCGTTGAATACAGTTCTCATCAACTAGGGACCCACAAAGCTCCCAAATACAGGAATCTTCAGATGATAAACTTCCACACTGTCCCCGAGTATCCGGAATAAAAGCTCTCTTAACAATAACAGTATGAAGATTGGTCAGACACTCCCCTGATTGGCATAGCACTCCTCCTGACTCCACTCCATCAGCGCTGCCATCAACTCCTATCTCCTCTATTGGTCTTCTGTCACAGAAACCGGACATTCCCAAACCAACCAGGATGGTGAACACTCTAAAAGAGAATATGAAAATGAACACAGCAGGCCCGTCCATTGCCACAACTAGACCTGCAAATTTCTTTCAGTTCATGTATCTCACTACGACCTTCTCAATCCTCCTGGAACAAGCTCGCAATCGACAGGTCCATGCTATCAGCCTTGTCTCTGACTTGTTTCTCCACCGGTTGATTGACCTTTTTGCAGTGAGTGGAATGGACCCAGGTATCTCTCTCAGCCACCTTCAGGATGCAGTACTTGTCAGCAGCACCTGGTATGGACCTTCCCGCCGATCAGTCAAACAACCTGAACGCAAGAAATTTCTGATCATAACTTATTCTCATGGTTCAACATCATGACAGTTAGTTTCAGGCATATCATAGAACAACAATTTCAGTTTCTGCTTTTGCTGTTTTAACTGCTTACTCATTGATATAAGATACCTTACAGTTACCTTGTTGTTACCTTTCAAGTCTTCCTGTGGACTTATAATCAAATGAGGTTGTCTACCGAACAGTGAGCCTGATTCAGAGCCAGACGCTATTTGCTGACGGTCATTCTGAAAAAGGGGCCGGATATTTAAATGAAGCGCTCGCTCTTTGCGGTCTGTTGATGCCTCTATGTCTGAACAAGCGAATGAAACATGCGCTCGCTATTTTGTAAAGACGCCCCCTGGCCGCTCGCATCATACTTCATCCCCGCTATTTATTAGATTAATCGAGTACATCGAAAGGCGTATGAACTGCTCGCTATTCTTGTGGTAGCATTTTCCTACCACAATCATGCGAGCAGTTCTGGCTAAAAGACAACCAAGTGACGTGGTCGATGACGCTGCTTTGTTAATTATGCACTCCCATTAAACGCCTGTTTTGATCGTTTGGCACGCCTGTGTTCGGATCTCCACTCCCCGTTTTCAAGCACCTTCCCCTGTTACCACCCACAAACACCTCATTCTGTCACTCAAATTAGCAGGCATTCGCTATTTTGCGAGCACACAATTTCTGACCGCACTGACTGGTTGGCGCATGCGCATTACAACCCATATGCATGCGCAGATGTGCGAACATCGCTCGGAGCGAACGAGCGGCCGCTTACGAGTGGCTCTGAATCAGGCCCAGTATTTCAAAGGGAGACAGATTTAGAGGGGGTCTAGGAGTGATCCTTATACTATGCAGGACCAACGGTAATGCTCCTAGCCATCCTAGACCAGTCTCTGCCATGATTTTACTTAGCTTATTTTTAATTGTCCAGTTCATCCTCTCTACCTTGGCACTGGCTTGCGGTCGGTAGGGGGTGTGAAGTCGGCTATTAATACCCATCAGCTTACACATATTTTGGAAAACATCTACTATTTTCTTGGCAGTAAACGCAGCAGTATTAGTTTCCACTGGGCACTCCTCAACCCAATTAGAAAAGACGTCAGTGCACACTAATACATACTTAAGATTCCTGCAGGGTGGTAATTGGATGAAATGAATTTGTATCACCTGGTAAGGACCATCAGTCAGTGGAATGTGGCACAGTTCGGTAGGGATCACTTTCCCTATGTTCTTCCTCAAGCAGGTCAGACAGGACATTGCTCTCTTTTCTGCTTGTGAAGAAAAACCTGGTGCACACCAGTTTGCTCTCACCAATTTGCACATACTTTGCTTTCCCAGATGAGTCAGACCGTGTGCTGCCTCAGACAGGCTGGGGTAATATGCCTTGGGGGCTACTGGCTTACCTTTTCCATCCCTCCAGAGCCCGGAGGACTCTTGCCCACATTCCTTGGACTTCCAGATGGACTTTTCATGGATTGAACACAAATTTTGCATCTCAATTAATTTCAGCATATCAATTGTTTGAAAATACATAATTTGTTCAGTTGGAGAAAACATTTTTGAACCTGCTGCCCATTTTGCAGCTTCATCGGCTCTGTTGTTGCCCAGTGACACCAGATTGTCCTCACATGTATGGGCTTTACATTTAATTACTGCCACCGTTTTGGGCAGTTGAATTGCTTTTAATAACTGTTTTATGTGTCGGGAATGTGCAACTGGTGTGCCTGCTGCTGTCATAAAATTTCTCAGACGCCATAGAGCCCCGAAATCGTGCAACACCCCGAAAACATACCTAGAGTCAGTGTAAATGTTAGCAGACTTGCCTGCTACCAGTTCACACGCTCTTGTTAATGCTACTAACTCTGCCACCTGGGCTGAGTGAGTAGGACCAAGAGGTTCAGCTTCTATGATGTCTGTGTCATTTACAACAGCATAACCTGTACATAATTCATGTGTCTGTTTTTTTTATCTATGACAACTCCCATCCGTATAAAATGTCACATCCACAAACTCTAAAGGTGTGTCACGTATGTCAGCTCTAGCAGTAAAGGTCTGATTCAGATATTCCATACAATCGTGTGCATCATTATGTCCGCTGAACTCACCTCCCTCCAGCAACTCATCTCCTTTCACCCTTTGTACATCATGTTGTACATATGATAAATACGTTGCTGGATTCAGCGAGCTGCAACGTTTAACAGTGATGTTTGCAGGTGCAATTAGAGCTAGTTCCCATTTGGTAAACCTAGCTGAAGAAACATGTCTGGTTTGGGCAGAGTTCAGACGAGCAGATACAGCGTGGGGAGTGTAGACAATCATATCATGACCCAATACTACGTCCTCACTTTTACTCACCAATAGAGCTGTTGCTGCTACACTTCTTAAACAGGTGGAGAGGGATCTTGCCACAGTGTCCAATTGGGCACTGTAGTATGCTACGGACCTACTGGTATCACCACGTTTTTGTGTGAGGACACATGCAGCACAACCATCGGCTTTCGTACAATACAAATCAAAAGGTTTTTCATAATCAGGTATTCCCCATGCAGGTGCTTTTGTCAGACTATCCTTAAGATAAAGGAAAGCCTGCTCTGTTCCCTCTGTGTCTATGACACGATCGGGCTTTGAGGAAGAGACTAAGGGCCTGATTCAGACCCGCTCACGAGCGCTGAACGCTCGCAAGCGGGTTGATGGTGCCCTAGTGCGCATGCGCACGATGGAGGGAGCTCCGTCATGCACATGCGCGAGACCCAAATAATGATGGGGTAGCCGTCGTTATGGGTCTCTCACCAAAGGGGGCGTGCTGTCGATGTTGATTGACAGCATGCCCCCTTTGGTGGGCGTGCCGTGGGCGTGGCTGCCAGATGGAGGTGTTTCCATTGGAACGCCTACTGTCTGGCTCCAGCCCCACTGACATCACTAGTGATGCCAGTGGGAGTGATTTTGGCTCTGATAGAGCCAAAATCACTCCAGGGCTTGCGGTCACCGAGACCCTACCGCAGGGTCTCGTCGCAAGTCTGATGGTCGCGATGTTCTTGACCATCGCGACCATCTTTTTGGCCACTTGCTTATGCTGTGGGTGGTCACCCACAGCTATGCAAGCGGCCAGGAGGCCGCTCCAAGTTTAGGTAGGAGGGCCCTGATTCAGAGCGAGCGCTCTGGTCAGAGCGTCCGGCTCTGAATCAGGCCCTAAGTCCTGTAAAGGCAAGGCCAAAATAGAAAAACCTGGGATCTACATTCTACAGTATCCACACATTCCCAAGAAGGTACGAATGTGCTGCTGGTTCTGCGGCAGTGTCATGTTCTGTATGACCTGTATTCTGTCATTTGTGAGATGTCGTAACCCCTGAGTTAGGCAGTGTCCCAAATATTTTACTCTGGATTGGCATGGCCTTAGTTTGTCTTAACAACTTTGTGTCCTGTGTGCGAGAGGTGAAGCAACAAAAGTTTGGTATCATTCAAACATGACATAAACAAATCAGAACATAGCAATAAATCACCCACATATTGAATTAGAACAGACCCATTGGCAGGTTGGAAAGATTGTAAACAGTCATGCAAAGCCTGGGAGAATATACTGGGGCTGTCTATGAAACCTTGGGGCAACCATGTCCATGTGTATTGTACACCTCTGTATGTGAATGAAAATAAATACTGACAGTCAGGGTGGAGAGGCACAGAGAAGAAAGCAGAACAGAGGTCAATGACAGTGAAATGGGATGCGTTTGGAGGGATCTGCATAAGAATGACAGCTTGATTTGGCACTATGGGGAATTGGCTCTCTACCACCTTATTAACACCTCTAAGGTCTTGTACCAGCCTATAACCCCTCCCAACACTCTTCTTCACCGGAAAGATGGGACTGTTGGCTACACTAGCTGTACCAACTAAAATTCCCTGTTGCAATAATCGCTCAATTATTGGAAAACCCCTAATTCTACCTCCTGTTTTAGTGGGTACTGGAGAATTTTTGGAGCTTGCCTACTGCCTTTTTTTACCATTACGGGGCTTACATTTGCCATTAATCCAGTGTCCTGTCCATCCTTAATCCTAAGGGAATCTGGAATTTGTGACAACATTTGATCTACCTGAGATGGATTTTCATTTAAACTGGTAGAGTGATACATTATCCTTTGGGGAGTGTCCAACATATCCCTCACCTCATGCGCAACTCTCTCTGGGATATCTAGAAATACACCATCAGGGGTGCAATATATGACACATCCCATCTTACATAACAAATCTCTACCCAGCAGGTTAGTAGGAGCCGCAGCAGCCAGAAGGAAAGAATGCCTGGTATGCAGCGGACCGATAGTAACCTCTGTGGATTTTGTTAAAGGATAATGTTCCACTTTACCTGTTACACCCATTGTTGGTACCATCTCATTGGTCACCTGTAAATTAACGGGAGATTTTATCACTGACCTGGTCACCCCTGTGTCTACAAGAAAAGGATATTTAGTACCAGCTACATCAACCATCATGACCGGTTCTTCCCTAGTACTTCCTGTTAACCTGACTATCAGTAGACTACAGGTATGACCTGACCCCTAGTGTTGGCTTCCATTCTCCAATAAAGCATTAATGGCTACAATTGGAGCTGGTGCCTGTTGGAGATTTGCTGGTCTCTGTGCATATCCCTTATGGGTATATGCAGGTTTTCCCTGATTTAGGGGTCCTACCCTTTTTTCCATACAGTTTCTACTTAAATGTCCTGTTTGTTTACAATTAAAACATGCTCGTGGATCGGATGATGACATGGGTTGTTGTGAGATTTGAGCAGGGGGGAACGGTGGTGGATATGTATAGGGATATGGAGGATAAGGGTATTGTGGGGTGTATGAAGTTTGTGGGTAGTATGGGACCTGTGTTTGTGTAGGGTAAGTGGGATAGAACTGTGTTTGCTGTTGCGTGGGATTAGTGAGGGCGTATAATGGTTCAGGTGTAAGTGTGTGTGTGGGTGCAAGTGTGTCTGCTGGCAGTGATGTTACCGTCATTCCTTCCAGAGCTTGGATACTGACAGCCATTAGTTTTTCACTCTGGGTCTCTCTCTTCTTTGAGATGTTTCTAGCATGTTCTATGGCAGATTCTATGAGGGTATGTATTGTGACTCCCCACCAGACAGGCTGTGAGGTCTGAACCCGGGTCTTTAAGTTCTCTTTAAGACCATCCATAAGTACAGTGACAAACATGCCCCTGTGGTGAGTGCTATCTTTAATATCTTCTAACCCAGTGTACTGGGTGATAGCCTGCAGAGCCCGGTCACAATAATCTTCTGCAGATTCACTCTCCTTTTGCGTTATGGTGAAAATTTTGTTCCAGTTAACTACTACTGGAAAATATGTACCCAATTGAGTTACAATGCGGGAAATGTTACCTTGGTTTACTTGGTCTGTTAAGGGAACGTCACCATCCAATACACAATCCATGATAAATTTTGTCACATCAGTATTGCATGGTAGACAGGCCCTTAACACTACACTCCAATCTTTATTAGTTGGCTCATGAGAACTACCCAAATTCCTCAAAAATCTTTGACATTTGGCTAGTTCCTTTTTGGGATCGGGGAAATCATTTATGATGGAATTTAGTACTGCTCTTGTCCAAGGACAATGCATTACCACTTCCCTCGTGGGCACTACAACGTTCGCATCTGCATTTCCATTCGGAACAGTTATTGTCCGAATGGGATGCAGACCGGTAGCACTGCTACATTTGACCTTGTTACCTGGCTGGGAGTTTAATCTGTTGCTGCTACGTATGGTATTAACAACTTCCTCTACAGGTGCAGAGGGTGTTAGCACTTCCCTTGCTGTTACCGATGGAGATGGCGGCACCAATCGTAATTGTCGTGGTGCAGCATCTATCATCTGTACTGCATGGGAAATGGCAGACATTACAATAGGCTCATCATCCACATCATGAACATATTCTTTATGGTTGCTTAAGAGAGGGTACAAATTGCTTGTTACCTTTTTATGTTTTTTTTCGATAACTGTACTTGCACCCCCATTCACATAAGGTGGAGGTGGTGTGCGTGAACTGCTGGCAATACCTTCCGCAATGCTACCTTGCTGCACGTGCACACCATTTCGCGGCTCACATGCATTGCAATTTAGCGCCGCGGGTGTATTTTCTGGCAATGTGCTCGCAATGCTAGTTTGCGTCGCTTGCAAATTTTTAAGCCATGCATCCCCTTCATGCTGCCACAATTTTAAACATTCATAATATTTTACCTTTTTCTCTTGGGAGCGCATCAGACTGATGTGATCCCAGACATTATCCAAAACATCTTTATCAAAACTACCAATTCTGGGAAACGGTCTAACGTTCTTCATCGTAATTTTAAACCATACATCACAATACCTTATTGCATAAGTACTGTACTTAGTATGCATAATACGATGGGCCAATCCAAGCGGCGCTTCTATTAGCAGCACATCATTGTCTAACATCTCTATTGTTTGCGTGGCTCCCATCTTGAGACAACTTCTACGTTTTTCAATAAAGATTTAAACTGGTGAAAGACAATTAAGATACTTTCACTTACCTGCGGATGCCTTTGAAAAGGGTGTATCCACGAACCCTATGAAGGACTTCTAGATGCCTTCACTCACCAATGAGAGAAAAGCTGCTCCCACACAGAAAATCCCTTTTTAATTATGTTTCAACCGCTAGGGGGCAGCAAAGTACCCTTTTCATTCCAGTTGATTTCATCCACCCTCTCACCAGCTCACAATCACAATCTAACCAAGACTATGCAATTCAAGTATAATGTTCAAATAAGCCTAACAAATCACACACATTGATTACTGAACACTATAATCACACTGGGAGCCGAACCCTAACAAAAATAACAAACCATACACCTGCTCTGTGTAAAGTAAATGGTAAGCTGCTACCGAGTCACTAGGCCAACTTCCTGCGCCCAGCACTTAAGGATCCAATGATACCCTTAACATTTAGGTCCCGTGTTACGCCCTAAACAAGTACTCAAAGTTACACACTTTTTTCCTGCACAGAAAAATACACGTTAACCCAGTTATTGGAAATGATTGAAAAGAATGTAAACCTCAACGGCTTTGTTTAAACAAGTGGCAGCACAACCGGAAGTACGTATAGAAAATAATGTGACTACCACACAACCATATGACTTAACCTTTAGCTGGGTACGCAAAAGTGCGTCTTTATAATGCGAGCAAAAATGCGACTCAACCACGTGCGCAACACTGCAGTGCCCCTTTAAACATAAGGTTCTGTCAACATAGGAAAACAAACTTTTTCCTCTCTTGTCCCTGGATTCTAGTCAGCGTCCCTTGCTCACACGACAACAGGTTGCGATCTCTCAGCACCGAGTGGTTGCAGGTAAACCCTGCGTGTGGCCACTCCACCCTTTGGTGAGATATCGATAACCATATGTATATCGTGTGAGTAGGTAAGTGACCTCACTCTACGAGCGCCCAACTAACGATACTGAATTTGAACCTCTATACGCTCCTACCTATACCTTCTAAAGCCTGCCTATAAACCTCTAAGATTGACACTTATTTGTGTATGCAGTCATACAGTAAATAAAAACCTTAGACCTTGAACATGTGTTTCCAAAGCACAAAGTATTATTCAAGTAAAAGTACAGTCAGTTACACGCTATGATCTAAGTACAATTTAGCGCAAAGAAATTATACAGACCCAAGTACAGTTATACATACACAAGCGCTCTGGACCAGATACCGGCATCAGCAAGAAACCTCCATCAATCAGCATTCAGCAAGAAGACTCCTGACTGGGGTCACAACACACATTTATACCCTCACAGCAATAGACAACACAATAGAGAGGAGTGTTGCTAAAGCCATTGGTTCCCAATATGGGTACATCTGTTACAGAGCATTTAACAGGTTGATTCAAATGGACACAGAACAGCCACTAACAGCTTGTTGCCTCCATTTTCCCGCCTCATGCAAATCCTCACAGTTGGTCATATAATGTACATTTCCCTGCTTTAAGTCTCTGCGGTCCATAAGTTGAGAACGCATGTTGCGATCTTCACACCGATGATACCGGAATGCTGTTGAAAGAGTGTAGATCAGTATTATACCAAACAAGGCTTACTTAACACGTATAAAACTTTAGCTACCAAATAACCTTTATTTCTCAGCAATTATAATAACTGAACAAACTTGAATCTTATACTTTAAAGATTATGCATCCTTTTATTTGAATATGTAATGTGTAAGTATTTGGGGTTTGATATAAAGACGCTAGTTAACTTGGGGCAGATGCGTGCGCATGAAGCTAATAAACAGCGTTTTCATACAGGATCTTATGCATTCGCTAATATGCGGCATTTGTTAACAGCGCAATTGTGCGTATTTATGTGTGAATGAGAAATGGTAAAATATGCGGTCGCATGATGCTAATAGTAACATCACCATATGTACTTAAGTGTGAGTTTATCTAAAATGGCGCTTGGGCGGCCATTTGCAAAATGGCATCTTGCAGATCTCATTTCTAAAATGGCGTCTTGCGGCCAGTCGCAAGATGGAGTAGTTACAGTCTAATTTTAAGCTGATCTTGTCTCAGCCAAATATCCAGCTTCGACATTCAATAGCCCTCAGTCATTTACTAAATCTTACATACTGTACAGCTCTTATCATGTCACATAGACAAAAATAATTTTCAGTAAATGTGACTTATGTTTCTAATAATCCAAAATCATAATAAAAATTGCTATAATGATTTGTCTTTTCTATTTATAGCAAAGAGTTGGGGCATATAATGAGGATAGGCACTTTTTCTATAAAAAAAATAGGTGCTGCTACAATGATAAAAAGGTGCCAACACTCACCTACACTTCTGAAGGTCCTGTGGCCAGGATAGTGTCTCTCTGATGTATACTGTAGTTGGAATGGACTAGTCAGGTGATAGAAGTTCAAGGCAGAACTGTTAGTTAATTCCAGGATTATGGCAGAAGAATTTCCTGTTTCTGTAAAAAGTGCAAGTACTTAGGGCCTCATTTAGAGACAGACGCTAACCCGATGTTTATTGTACATCTCCAATGGGGAGCGGTCTGCGCTTGTGCAGAAGGGGTCCTGTGGTATCACCCACAGACCATCTCAAGCTGCAGCATGAATGTCATGCTGTGGTATTTGCGGGGCAGAGCGGGAGCATTCCTGGGCAATGTTCCCAGAAACCGGGACACATCACCCGAATTTTCCGGGAGGGATGAGGCTAGGGTCTGCATAGGTGGATGCAGATTTCTTGGCCTCACAGCTGCCAGGACCTGGTCAGGCTGTGATAAGCTTCAGCTACAGCAGCGTAGCCAAAAGGGCAACCATCACAACCAATAGTCACGATGGTTGGGATTGTGATTCCAGGCAGCAACCTTATTTGCAGCACTGGGATCACAGATGCAGTAAGTAGATGTCTATTTCCAACAGAAACCTCCTGCTGCTTTCGCGTTTGAGATGGATAAAGTTGCACATATCTGATGTCGTTAAAGGGAATGCACCACCGTAAAATGGTTTTATTCTATATTCATATGTGATTCCTGACACAATGTGAGATATTTACTTCTAAATGTGCAAAACCCAAGCCAGTCAGAGAATACTTTTATTGTCTGACTTAGCTTATTATACTAACTAGTAGATTTTCAGATCTATTAGAGATAAACAGAGACAGAAAGAGTGTGAAATGAAAATAAAGAATAAAATGAGAAAGATGGACAGGAGAGAAACCATAGGAAAATATAAGGATAATAAAGAAATGAAGAATAAGGAGAAGAGAGAAGAAAAGAACAAGCCCCTCAAAATTAACAAAAACTTAAAGTAATGTATGTATGCATATATACATAAAAACACAAACACATAAAAAATATATATATTAATATATACTGTCTATACACTACCTGAAGTACCCGGCATTGCCTGGGTTTAAATCTTTAAGTTATTACATATTATTATGTGATGTCATCCAAATCCACCCAGTGCAAGGCCCAGAACAGACTCCCTGGGTCAATGTTCTTCCCAATGCATTCCACCATGAGGTCCAACCAGTACCCTTACCACTCCAATAGACATCTCCGATCAATTGCCACACCTCTGTTATATTTTTATCCAAATCCATTTAGTGGAAGGCCCAGAAAAGGCTCCCCAGGTCAAAGTTCTGTCCACCATCCCTGGGTCAAAATTCTGCCCAGCGTACACCAATAGGAGGTTTGACTGGGACCTCAACCCCCTAGTTTGTCTTCTGGGATCCAATTTTACCAAAGTTTTCATCCAAATTATGTGATGTCATCCAAATCCATCCAGCGGAAGGCAAAGAACAGGCTCTCTGGGTCAAAGTTCTGCCCGGTGCTCTCCGCCAATGATGTCTGACTGGGATCCCAACCATTCCATAAAATAGCCAGAGTAACCACTGTGTGCAGCACGGACAGCAGCTAGATGGGCTGGGAGTAACTCAATAAGGTGCTGGTAGTTTGGCAAAGGTATCTGGAGCCATGCTGACTGCAGTGAATCCCACAGTTGCTGGAGGGTGCATGGTGGAGTATCCATAGAGTGAACACAATGATCGAGGTGGTTCCACAAATACTCAATTGGGTTCCAGTCCAGGGAATTTGAACTGGTGCCTATTGATCTTGTGATTTTTCACCAATGTTTCTTGTATTACACGCCAACATCCATCAGTTTGATGTAGCAGAAAACATGACTCTTTGGAGAAGGCAACACTTCCCCAATCAGCGGAGATACAATTCTGATAGAGGTGTGAAAAGTGAAGGCTTTTCCACCAATGCACCTTTGTTAGAATAGGTGCAGTGACCATTGATTTGCTTCGAAGCCCCATACACAGCATGGTTCGCTGATCTGTCATTTTAGACACACGTCTTGTGGCCCCCAAGCTCATTTTGTTGGTGAGCTGCTCCATTGTAGCATGTCAGTCAGCTCTCACGCACCTTTGTAGCGAACATTTATCTCTCACATCAATGGCATGTGGTGTACCACAGTTTCCACATTGTTTATTCACAATGGTGCCATTTGTCCAGTCACAATAGACCTTCACCACAGCAGTGCACAAACAGTTCACAAACTGTGCAGTTTCAGAAATACTGCCACCCTTGGCCTGAAAGCAAAGAATCATCCCTTTTTGCAACTTGGATAAATTGCTCTTTTACCCATGACAGCAATGAGTGATATATGTGAAGACGGCCTATCACACACCTTATATATCCACCAAGCCAACACACGGCACGTGACGTACTTCATGGACTATGCGCTGCCAACATCAAATGTAGTAGGTGGACATAATAATGTGACCCGACTGTATATATATTAGGGGTGTGCACCGGACACTTTTCGTGTTTTGTGTTTTGGTTTTGGATCTGGATCTTTCTTCGTGTTTTGGATCTGGATTGGTTTTGCCAAAACCACCCTTCCATGTTTTGGGTTCTGGGTTTTGTGTTTTGGATCTGGATTTTTTCTTAAAAAATAAAAAAAAAACGCTAAAATCACATAAATGGGCCTTTTTTTGTTCCTACGCTATTAATAACCCCAATAACATTAATTTCCACTCATTTCCACTCTATTCTGAACACCTCACACCTCACAATATTGTTTTTAGGCCAAAAGGTTGTACCGAGGAAGCTGGATGACTATGCTAAGCGACACAAGGGGGCGGCACAAACACGTGGCCCATCTAGGAGTGGCACTGCAGTGGCAGACAGGAAGCCAATCAGCGTTATGGTGCCCATTTGCATGTAGCACGAACCCGGGAGATCCGTGCTACATGCATCTGTGTGATTGGCACAGAGCAATGACAGGTCCGTGAGACCCGTCTGTGCTGCTGTGGTAAAAAAAAAAAAAAAAACCTGTGTAAAAAAAGAAAAAAATGGCGTGCACCCCCCCAAAAAAGAGCAACCAGCCCCGGGCATTAGTAACCCAGTGCTGGGTGTGCTTAAATACAGGGGACAAACGACGTAGGGGTCCCCTGTACTTAAGCACAACCAGCACCGGGCTAGTCAGAACCAGCGCTGGTTGTCAAAATACGGGGGACAAACGACGTAGGGGTCCCCTGTATTCTGCGCAACCAGCTCTGGGCTCTGATCCGGTCCTGGTTCTGGAAATATAGGGGACAAAAAATGAGTAGGGTTCCCCTGTATGTTCCAGAACCAGCACTGGACTTTTTCTAGCGGGGGGCTGATGCCACAGCCAGGGGAGCCCTTTCACCGGGCCCCCCAGCCGCAGCATCAACCCTGACCGCTAGTCAGCCCAGGCCGGGGATCCCTGGAGAGCTGGGGACCCCCCCAATAAAGGGGTCACCCTCTCCAGGGCACCCCAGGCCCAGGCTGATAGCCCGGGGCTATCCCCGCCACCCCTGGTGGCGGTGGGTGGCGGGTTGATTGTGTGGTGTGGTGTAAATAAAGAATATCAAACATTGTCTTTACAAGTAGAACTGCAAGTCCCAGCTAGCCTGCCCCGCATGCTGGTACTTGGAGAACCACAAGTACCAGCATGCAGGGCATTAAGGGCCCACTAGTACCTGTAGTTCACCTGTAAAAAAAATGTTTAAAAAAACACAGGACACACACACCGTGACAGTATAAGTTTATTAAACATACATACACACACACACATGTACACATACTCACCTATGTAACCTGTAGCATCGGTCCACTTGTCCGGTAAAGTATCCCTAGGGGACCTGTGAAAAAAAACATACTCACCATCTCCTATGCGAGGTTCTGTCCTCTTCGTTCCAAAGTAGGCATCCCCGGACTTGGCAAAAAAAAAAAACGAAAACGCGATCCACGAACTTAGTACCGTTCTATAGAACGGTACTTCCCGAATGAGAGCTTAGCGGCGGGGTATCACCATGGAAACCCCGCTGCTAAGCGTTCATTGGCTGAGAGAGGTCATCTCCCGTCTCTCAGCCAATGAACGGCTCCCTCCATTGTAGTCAATGGTGGGAACCGCAGGGTAAACTTTAATAACCTTGCGGCTCCCAGCATTGACTACAATGGAGGGAGCCGTTCATTGGCTGAGAGACGGGAGATGGCCTCTCTCAGCCAATGAACGCTTAGCAGCGGGGTTTCCATGGTGATACCCCGCCGCTAAGCTCTCATTCGGGAAGTACCGTTCTATAGAACGGTACTAAGTTCGTGGATCGCGTTTTCGTTTTTTTTTTTTTGCCAAGTCCGGGGATGCCTACTTTGGAACGAAGAGGACAGAACCTCGCATAGGAGATGGTGAGTATGTTTTTTTTCACAGGTCCCCTATGGATACTTTACCGGACAAGTGGACCGATGCTACAGGGTTACATAGGTGAGTATGTGTACATGTGTGTGTGTGTGTGTGTGTGTGTATGTATGTTTAATAAACTTATACTGTCACGGTGTGTGTGTCCTGTGTTTTTTTTAAACATTTTTTTACAGGTGAACTACAGGTACTAGTGGGCCCTTAATGCCCTGCATGCTGGTACTTGTGGTTCTCCAAGTACCAGCATGCGGGGCAGGCTTGCTGGGACTTGCAGTTCTACTTGTAAAGACAATGTTTGATATTCTTTATTTACACCACACCACACAATCAACCCGCCACCCACCGCCACCAGGGGTGGCGGGGATAGCCCCGGGCTATCAGCCTGGGCCTGGGGTGCCCTGGAGAGGGTGACCCCTTTATTGGGGGGGTCCCCAGCTCTCCAGGGATCCCCGGCCTGGGCTGACTAGCGGTCAGGGCTGATGCTGCGGCTGGGGGGCCCGGTGAAAGGGCTCCCCTGGCTGTGGCATCAGCCCCCCGCTAGAAAAAGTCCAGTGCTGGTTCTGGAACATACAGGGGAACCCTACTCATTTTTTTCCCCTGTATTTCCAGAACCAGGACCGGATCAGAGCCCAGAGCTGGTTGCGCAGAATACGGGGGACCCCTACGTCGTTTGTCCCCCGTATTTTGGCAACCAGCTCTGGTTCTGACTAGCCCGGTGCTGGTTGTGTTTAAGTACAGGGGACCCCTATGTCGTTTGTCCCCTGTATTTAAGCACACCCAGCACTGGGTCACTAATGCCCGGGGCTGGTTGCTCTTTTTTTGGGGGGGGGGGCACGCCATTTTTTTCTCTTTTTACACAGGTTTTTTTTTTTTTTATTTACCACAGCAGCACAGACGGGTCTCACGGACCCGTTAGTGCTCTGTGTCAATGACACAGATGCAAGTAGCACGGATCTCCTGGTCCGTGCGTGCATCTGTGTCATTGAAATACACAGCAGCACAGACGGGTCTCACTGACCCATCTGTGCTCTGTGTCACTGTCAATCACACAGATGCATGTAGCACGGATCTCACGAGTCCGTGCTACATGCAAATGAGCACCATAATGCTGATTGGCTGAGAGCCGTGACAGACGGCTCTGTCAGCCAATCAGCACTTTGCCCATTAAAGGCAAAGGCATTTTTTTTTAAATGGCCGCTCGAGGCAAAACCTCGAGATCCGACAGCAGATCTCGAGGTTTTGCCTCGGGAGAGGGATCCGGGGCAGACAGGGAGATCCGAGCTTGGGCTCGGATCGCCCCGGATCCCCGAAGTTTGGGTGGGTTCGGTTCTCAGGGAACCGAACCCGCTCATCCCTAATATATATAGCAATTTTTTTTATATATAATGGGGGTGAAACAAGTATTTGCAGAGAAAGTAACTGCAGGTTTACTTAAAGGAACAAAAAAAAATTTCAACAATAGCTAGCCTGTTCATTTGCACTGCAGTGTGTGTGTGCAGTGTGTACTCATTAGGGATGTGCGCCGACCCCCATGTTTTGGTTTTGATTTCAGTAGAGATGTACGTCGACTCCTGTGTTTTTGTTTTGGTTATGGTTTTGGATCTGGATCTACCCTGGTTTTGGATCTGAATTGGTTTTGCCAAAACCTCACCTCTGTGTTTTGTTTTCGTGTTTTGGATCTGGATTTTTTCTTAAAAAATCAAAACAGCGAAAGTCACATAAAATGGGCCTGTTTTTGTTCCTACAGTATAATTAACCTCAAAAACATTTCTTTTCAGTAATTTCCAATCAATTTTGACCACCTCACAATATTATTTGCTTCATTTAGTTAAGGCCAAAAGGTTGCATCCAGCTAGCTGGCTGACTAAGCTAAGTGACACAGTGGGCGGCACTAACATACGGCAGTTCAGTTTCTAATTTCCAACACAGATACAGTGTGTTATACAGTGTGGGTTGGATACACCAATAGTGCACTAACTGTGACAGCAGTGTCGGCAGAGCGGGGTTGCTGACGGTGTCCTCAGTACATGGAAAGACAGTGCTGCGGTGCTGGCAGTGTCCTCAGTGAAGGGTACCGGTGATGTCGGCAGTGCGGGGGTGCCAGTGGTGTCTTTAGTGCAGGTTTGCTGGCTGTGTCGGCAGTGCGGGGGTGCCAGCAGAGTCTTAGTGCAGGTTTGCTGGCTGTGTTGGCAGTGCGGGGGTGCCAGAGGTGTCCTCATTGCAAGTTTGCTGACTGTCGGCAGTGCAGGGGTGTTCTCAATGCAGGTTGCCAGCGGTGTTGGCAGAGTGGGGGTGCCAGCAGTGTCCTCAGTGCAGGTTTTTTGACTGTGTTGGCAGTGCAGGGGTGCTGGTGGTGTCCTCAGTGTGGGAGTGTCGGCAGTTACGGAAGTGTGGGGGTCACTAATGATGTCCTCAGTACGTTGGGCAGCAGTGCAGGAGTGTCAGCAGCAGTGGTGTCAGCAGCGGGGGATGCTGCCAGTGGGGGTGCCGGTGGTGCCCTCTTTTGTGCTGTTTTCAATGGGCTTAACGCTGATTAGCTGAGAGCCATGACAGACTGCTCTCTCAGCCAATCAGCGTTAAGCCCGCTCAAAACCAAACCTCGTGACTTGACAGAGGAGTCATGAGGTATTGCCTCAGGTCAGGGATCCGGGGCAGGCAGGGAGATCTGAGCTGTGCTCAGATCGCCCAAATCCCCGAAATTCGGGTGGGTTCGGATCTCTGAAATCCGAACACACTCATCTCTAGTTTTCAGTTTTGGATCTGTATCTCCTTTGTGTTTTGGATCTGGATCTGATTTTGCAAAACCACCCTTGCGTATTTTGGTTTTGGATCTGGATCTTTTTTCAAAAAATTATAAAACCACATAACTTGGGCCTGTTTTTGTTCCTACAGTATTATTAAGCTTCATAACATTTATTCCCAGCTCACAATATTCATTTTTTCATCTAGGTTAGGCCTAGGGCCAAAATGTTGCATCCAGCTAGCTGGCTAACTAAAATACGTGACAGCAGTGGGCGGCACTATCATGTGGCCATTTTTAAAAAATGAAAGGGGCATACAGGAGATGCTGAGTGTGGCCATTACAATTTCTGGATATTCATATTCATAAACAATCAAATTCAAAATGTCAGGCAGCAATGCCCCAAATAGCACATAATGCCGAGAAAAGAGGTGCAAGATGGAATAGTCCTTGGGCCCTTCCACCCACCCTTATGTTGTATATGAAACAGGACATTCACAGTTTAACAAACCAATCATTTCAGCGACAGGGACTGCCAATTGTGGCTGAAATTATTGGTTTGTTTGGAACCCCATAAAACAAGCTATCAATAGGCAATGGACATGGAAATGATCCCATACACAAATTGGCTTTACATTACAAAATCAGATGTCATTGTCGATGTCATCCCCATCAGTGTGTACATCCTCTTCTTCACACAATATTAATTCGTCCCCGCTGGAATCCACCATAGGTGCCTCTGTTTTTTTTTTTATGTAATTGTTGGTAGATGTCTTCCTCGTGGAATTTGTAATTAATTTTAATGTACATAGGGGGTCATTCAGACCCACTCGCGAGTGGCAGTGTGCTCGCAAGTGGGTCAATGTTCCCCACTGCGCATGCGCGAGACCCGGCGAGCGAAGATCTTTCCTTCGCTCGGAGTCTCGCATCAAAGGGGGCATGCTGTCAATGTTGATTGACAGCACGCCCCCTTTGGTGGGCGTGCCGGGTGCGTGCCTGCCAGACAGAGGTGTTCCTATGGGAACGCCTACCGTCTGAAGCCGGCCCCACTGACATAACTAGTGATGTCAGTGGGAGTGATTTTGGCTCTGATAGAGGCAAAATCACTCCTGTCCTTGCGGTTGAGAAACCCGACCACAGGGTTTCACTCGCAAGTCAGATGGTTAAGACCATCGCGACCATCTTGTTGGACGCTCGTATATGCTGTGGGTGGTGACCCACAGCTATACGAGCATCCAGGAGGACGCTCCATTTTAATGGAGGTGGGCCCTGATTCAGAGCGAGTGCTCTGGTCAGAGCGTCCGGCTCTGAATCAGGGCCATAATCTTTTCCACATTTTGAGGAATTAACCTCCTACGCCGATCACTGACAAGGTTGCCAGCTGCACTGAAAACTCTTTCAAAGTACACACTGGAGGGTGGGCAAGTTAAGTTATGCAAAGCCACTTTGTGTATGGGCCTCCAAATTGCCTTTTTTTCCTGCCAGTACTGAAATGCCTATTTGGATGTTATCCCTAAAATAGTCATCCACCATTCTGTGAATGGTGACTGTATCAGACATTGGCCCTGATTCAGAGCCGGACGCTCTGACCAGAGCGCTCGCTCTGAATCAGGGCCCACCTCCATTAAAATGGAGCGTCCTCCTGGACGCTCGTATAGCTGTGGGTCACCACCCACAGCATATACGAACGTCCAACAAGATGGTCGCGATGGTCTTGACCATCACGACCATCGGACTTGTGAGTGAAACCCTGTGGTCGGTTTTCTCAACCGCAAGCCCTGGAGTGATTTTGGATCTATCAGAGCAAAAATCACTCCCACTGACATCACTAGTGATGTCAGTGGGGCCAGCTTCAGACGGTAGGCGTTCCCATAGGTACGCCTCCATCTGTCAGGCACGCCCCCGGAACGCCCACCAAAGGGGGCGTGCTGTCAATCAACATTGACAGCGCGCCCCCTTTGGTGCGAGACTCCGAGCGATGGAAAGTCCTTCGCTTGCCGGGTCTCGCGCATGGGCATGATGGAGCTCCCTCCGTCGTGCACATGCGCAGTGGGGAACATCGACCCACTTGCGAGCATCCTGCCGCTCGCGAGTGGGTCTGAATGACCCCCGTAGTCACGGTAGACATTTCACTCTTAGTAGGAAGTTCTCTCAGGCCCGACCAGATGTAATTTTTTGGTGACTGATCTACATGACCAGCAGGGATTCTGTAGGGAAATTAATTTTTTTCCTGGCAGCCGCAGAAACTGAAGGAGGAGATGATGGTATGTCACATGCCGCATCAGCTGACAATTTTTTTTACCAACAGCTTTTTGCATCTTTTCAGATTAATGTCCATTGGAAAAAAAGACACAAGGTATGACTTAAACCTAGGATCAGGTATGGTCGCCAAAATATATTGATCTGATTTCAAGAGATTGACGACCCTTGGATCCTTGAGAAACAAGGGCTTGATCCACCAGTCCAACATACTTAGCGGAATAGCTCCATTTCAGCTCCTCCTTCAGTTTCTCCAGCTGTTTTTGCAAAAGTCTGATGAGGGGAATGATCTGACTCCAGCTGGCAATGTCTGAACTAACTTCACGTGTGGCAAGTTCAAAGGGTTTGAGAACCTTGCACAACATGGAAATTATTATCCACTGCACTTGAGTAAGGTGCATTCCTGCTCCACAGCCTATGTCATAAGCCGTTGTGTAGCCCTGGATGGCCTTTTGCTGCTCCTTCATCCACTGAAGCATATCGAGGGTAGTATTCCACCTAGTTACTTGCTTCAGCTGATGGCAGAGCAAATTCAACAGTATCTGCTGGTCATGCAATCTTCGACAAGCAGTTGCCGAATGTCTAAAATGCCCTGAAATTTTTCCGGGCCACCAAGAGCATCTCCTGCACGCCCCTGTCATTTCTTAAAAAAAGTTGCACCACCAAATACATTGTGTGAGCAAAACATGGGATGTGTTGGAATTTGCACAGATGTAATGCTCTCACAATATTGCTGGCATTGTCATAAATCACAAATCCCGAGGAGAGTACAAGTAGGGTAAGCCAATTTGCAATAATTCCCTGAGTTTTTCTAAGAGGTTCTCAGCAGTATGCCTCTTAGTGAAACCAGTAATGCAAAGAGTAGCCTGCCTCTGAATCAGCTGGCATTTGGTAGATGCTGCTGCAGGCAATACACCTACCCAGTGGGCTGTCACAGCCATGTAATCTTTAGTTTGCCCTGTCCCACTGGTCCACATATCAGTGGATAAGTGGACAGTGGGCCTGATTCAGAGCCGCTTGCTCTGACAGAGCGCTCGCTCTGAATCAGGGCCCCCCTTCCAAAATCGCCACAATACCCACTTTACAGATGAAAATGAGGAAGATCAGGCCTTGATTCAGAGCTGGACGCTCTGACAGCGCTCACTCTGAATCAGGGCCAGGCTATTTTTTTTTAGAACGGCCTCCTGGCCGCTCACATAGCTGTGGGTGAAATCCCACAGCTATAGTGAGCGGCCATGATGATGGTCACGATGCTCAAGATCATCGCGACCATCGGGCTTTCGACAAGACCCTTGTGGTCTCGTGGCCACAAAGCCCAGAGAGATTTTGGCTCTAACAGAACAGAATCTCTCCACTGACATTACTTGTGATTTCAGTGGGGCTGGCCCCAAATGGTAGGCGTTCTCATGGGAACTCAACATCGACAGCATGCCCCCGTTGGTGCGAGACCCAGAGCGACGGATTGCCAGTCGCTATCCGGGTCTCGCGCATGCACATGATGGAGCCGGCTCTGTTGTACGCATGCACTCTGGGCCACCATCAACCCGGTTGTGAGCGCTCAGTGCTTGCGACCAGGTCTGAATCAGGCCAGTGGGTGCAACGGCATTTCTGAGGACATAAATAAGGTTTTTTTAAATATCCTTTTACAGCCTGGGAATTGCTGTTCTAGCGAAGTGGAATCTAGAAGGGATCTGGTAGCAGGGACACAGGACCTCAATTATCTCTCTAAAACCCACTGCATTAATGGTGGATACTGGACGTACATCTAATACCAGCATAGCTGTTATAGCGTCAGTAATCCACTTTGCAACTGGGTGACTGCTGTCATACTTATTTGCCCTTGCAAAGGATTGTTTGACAGTTAATTGTTTTTTTACAGTACTACAAGTAGTCTTCCTCCTTGTCCCTTTCTGGGATGAAGATCCACTCACAGCAACAGCAGCAGCTGCAACAGGCATAGTCATCAAGGATCCTTCTGCGGAATCACAGATAGGACAGGAGTCAATCATGCTTATAACATTGGATGCAGCAGGACTACTTCCAATGACGAATGAGAACGTTGATGATGCAGGTGTTGGTGGTGGAGTTTGAAGGCATTTGGATCTCACAGAGAGGGAGCAGGTAGGAAACACTGGACTGATTGTTACGTTTTTAGTTTTGAAACTTGGCAGCATACATTTTGGAGTTTGATGAATGTGCTCCAAGTGATGTAACAAGGAGGAGGTTCCTAGATGGTTAAGGTCCTTACCTCTACTTACTCTTGCTTGGCATCGGTTACAGTTGGCTTGACAACTGTTGTCCGGATTTGGGTGGAAATAATTCCACTTGTGAGAAGTGGATTTTTTTTGTCTTTTGCCCCGGCATGACAACATTAATGGGCTTTTTCATACCATGGACAACAACTGTTGCCTGACTTACACAAACGACATCCTCAGCATCAACATTCTCATCATCCTTAGTAGCAACTACTGAAATATTCTCCTCATCCTCCATGTGCAATTCCACAGAAGCATCCTCGATGACTATGTCAGCAATATGTTGACTGCCCTTCTCCACATTTACAGAGGGCACACAAATGTTGGAAGGAGGATCCTCAAGTACACTATTTGAAAGGTCTGGCTCACACATGGCAACCGCGGACACACTTGCACTCTCCTCGGGGATTTTTGATTTTGATTTCTCGGAGCACACATTTGGTTCTTCCGGAGCTGTCTTACTCGTCTTCTTCTTAACAACTTTCTTTTTTTTTATAGTACCACCACAACTACAACAAGCAGAAGGGCTATCTTCACTAGAACCAACAGCTATAAATAAAGGCCAAGGCCTTATTCTTTCCTTGCAACTTTGTTTAGTGAATGGCATATTGCCAATTTTTTGTTTATCTAAAGTCAACTTGGCTTTAGAATTTTTTTTTTTCAGTAAAGTAAAAGAAGTTACTTTTCCATGTTCATTGCCTGACTTAAGCCCTGGGACATCGGCCTTCATAGAATACGAGGACGTTGACAGCCTTGCATCATCATGACTGCTGCCGGCAGCTACAACATGTGGTTCTTGCTGTCCTGTCATGTGACTGCCCTCCATATTCATTGCAATCTTGCAGCAGAGTTACCAAGCAAGCAGCAATAGTGTTGTCAAGTTGCGGCTAATGCACATGCACATGCCCAAAAAAACACTTTATTATATAGATTTTTAAATTTTTTGTCCACAACTTGGGGCCTGGAGCACCCCTGACCGAGGCAGCAGTAACTGATGACACAGGCAGCATGCTACCAGCCCACATGGACACAGCAGACAGCACCAGCCCAGATGGACACAGCAGACAGCACCAGCCCAGATGGACACAGCAGACAGCACCAGCCCAGGTGGACACAGCAGACAGCACCAGCCCAGGTGGACACAGCAGACAGCACCAGCCCAGGTGGACACAGCAGACAGCACCAGCCCAGGTGGACACAGCAGACAGCACCAGCCCAGGTGGACACAGCAGACAGCACCAGCCCAGGTGGACACAGCAGACAGCACCAGCCCAGATGGACACAGCAGATAGCACCAGCCCAGATGGACACAGTAGACAGCACCAGCCCAGATGGACACAGCAGACAGCACCAGCCCAGATGGACACAGCAGACAGCACCAGTCCAGATGGACACAGCAGACAGCACCAGTCCTACGCTACCCACCCTCCCTGTTCACTCTCCACAGCTGGAGTGAAATGGTGCCGACGTGGGCTCCTCCTTATAAAGCAGAGATGAAAGCTTGCAAGCCGCAAGATTTCATCTCTGACGTTTTGCCTCGGTTTGAGATTTGGGGACGGCGGGGGAACCAAACGCACATTTGGTTATTGCTCCAGATCTCTGAATTCGGGTGGGTTTGGATCTCTGAGAACACGCTCATCTCTAGTGTACATACACTGACAAAAGTGAAATTGACAATGATGCCAGCAGTCACACTTCACAGACACCTTCTCCTGTCTCCACTCTCCTGATTGATTATACTCTTTTGACTTAAACCTAACTCCTCCTAACCTAAAGCTGCTAATGGCACCTTAATGTCCTGATGGTTTACTAAAGCGTTTTTTGTAAAACAGTGTCTCTCTAGTCCAGCACATACTCCCGCACCCTCTTCTGTGTGAAATAGTGCCCAATCACAAATGAGGGACTTTTATATCTAATCCAAAATCACACAATATCTTACGTCAGGAAGATTGTGTTTTGCCTTGTTTTGGGATCCAAACTTGGTGAGAAGACCTGAGCCAGGACTCGGATCTACTCATCTTCCCCAAGATCAGGTGTGTTCGGTTTCCAGGAAACAAAACCCTCACATCTCTACTTAGAATGTTCTGTAAACTGCTTATCTAAGCCAGATGACAATCTCTACAGCAATTCAGGTGCCACTACTGGCCCCCCACAAGAGAAGACAACCCTCCTAGATTGACCACTGCCCACCCCCATATCCCCCATTCCCATTATTCCTGGTCGCACCCATCTATCGAGTGAAAATAGGTGGCTGGTGATGTGATATGCACTGAATTGCGTCATTGTAGCACCACCCCCTGCCTTATAATGCCAGTAATATCAGCCTTGGAAAGCGGGGGTGGGTCTGCGATGACGCCGGCATACCCCCTGCTACACCGACCTGGCTGCCCCCTCCCGGAGGGGGGAGCCAGAAAGTCAGTTAGTATGCTGTATAGCCATAGAATATTTGACCATTAGTACTGGGAAGTGTTATGTAATTAGCAGGACAGTCACACTTCCCAGGATTAGAGCATACCTGTGTCCTGGAAAACATTACCATCAAACACATTATACTGGTACCCACTTTGCCTTAATGGCTTATCAATATATGGAACCAGTTAACATCTCAGAGCTATGTGGCTTGTTATATTGTTGTTTTGATAAAATTACAATAAAGGATGTTTAGGAAACTTGTTTACAGGTATTTGTAGGACATCTGTTGCTGTACTCCATAACCACAACCAGATTCTCTTTTCTAATTACAAGACAAATATCTACAGGGCCCTAACAGGCTTATTATGGGTGACTGCAAAGGGATCAACATGAACAGAACATTACAAAAAGAAAATACTGATAATTAATTAACTTCTCAGGTGACACCTAAACAACATGAGTAAATGACATGACAGTAAGCATAACTACTGTACACATCATTAGTCAGTGTGTTATAAATGCATGCACATTGTGATGATTTTCATGAATGGTATGAAATGACATTATGTAAGGCTGAAAATAGATTAAATGAGATTAAATGTTTGAATCCATGGAAGCATACATTCGCAGATAGTACAACATTTTGGCAAGATTTCAGCAGTCACAACAATTGCACCCCCACCATACAGCCGTGCAGTGTTAGCACCAGCACATAGGTACTCCTTGCAATATGAAAACACAACTTTCAATTAAGTATCTGATAACTCTGCAGAAGTTGCAGACGTTGCCTTACTAATAGAAACCTCTAGACAAACAATGATACCCATATCTGACTCTTCTTCTGACTGTCTGTCCAAAAGAAAATGAGGAAATCATTCTAAATGAACCATCATCTCCATTGATTTTTGGTGTCCATTGTTTTTCCTCCATCTATTATGGTCCCACAATATAGCAAAGTAAAGAAGCACAGGAACAGAAATAAAAGGAGAAAAGGGCACACGAAATCGCAGGACACCTGGTACTCCTTTAAATCAGATACCAAGAAAACACGCCACTGCTGCTGCAGGGGATGCAGTTCGGAAGCCCACGGTCTAAATCCTATCCGCCGGCTTCCAGATGTTCTAATCCCGGTGTGGTACTAATAACAGGCATCTAAATCTAGATGCTGGTCATTAACCAGATGCCAGAAGGCCGACACCCGGCATCCCGATCGAAGTGATGCCGTGCGTGGACAGCCGCGGTGGGGGGGGGGTTAGGTTTATGGCTTACGGGGGTACTTAGGGTTAGGCACCCCCCCCAGGAGAGTTAGGGTTAGGCTAGGGGAAGGGAGGGTTAGGCACCCATGGGGGGAGGTTAGGGTTAGGCACCCACAGGGGACTTAGGTTTAGGCGGGGAAGGGGTGGGGTTAGGTTTAGGCACTTAGAGGGGGATTAGGGTTAGGCACTTCGGGGGGAGGTTAGGGTTAGGCAACCCTAAGGGAGGGTTAGGGTTAGGGGGGGAATTAGGTTAGTGATACTTACCTTAGGGACAATCGGGGTTTTCACACTTGCTGGGCTGCTGCTGTTGGGATTTGAACCGCCGGACATGCGTCCGGCAGTAATACCTACTACACACTGCTACAGCTACAGGGTCTAGTGTTACTGTACCCACAGATACCACTAATCCTCATTTAATGCCCCTTAAAACTATGTTTCTCCTGGAACAGGAAGAGCCAAGCTGCACTGTGGATATGGATGTTGGTCAATTAACTATTATTTTCTCACAAAACAGTTGACTGGCAGAAACTAATTACCATTATGCAAACAAACCAGGAATCAGTACGAGATTATTGAAAAAGAGGCGTACCAGAGATTAAATGGTCTTTCTGGCACAACAGATGTAGACACAAGTGACACATATACTGCGATGGCTGCAAGTATATTAGTTGAGGGTCTCTTAGATCCTATTGAAACCAGATTGTGAAGACAACTCCCTACCTGGAGAATAAACACTGTACAGAATTTAATTGAAAGGGCTGTACAATATGATTATAATATTCTCAAACACAAAACAACTCAAAGTCGCTTGCAACTTCACATCTTGCAATTACAACAAGCACAGTTATACAAAACCGTGGGCCAGACCCGCTACAGGGAGCCCATACCTGTCACGATCCAGGGTTCTTTGTGTGTGATTGTGCATGAAGTACTCAAAATAAGGTTAATACAGCCATCATATGTACTGAAATAATAATTTATTAAACAACAAGGTTTACGCATGAATGATGAAATGGTCAGGTTAGACAGAGCAATGCAGACCGATAATAACTGGGTTCGGAATGGAACTATTAACAGGGTGTCTATGAAAACTGGCAGGACTGGATAAAACTGGACTGGATATGCAAAGTTAAATACAGAAGTCCAAGGTAGCAATGCATTGCATAAATAGATCCTAATGTGAAGCAAATATGGTATTTGCTGATAGCAACAAAGTCCAGAGTAACTGATATGCAATTAAACAAGTCCAGGTAAGTTGGTGCAATGTAATATAATACTGATGAAGAAATAAAAAGTCCAGAGTAACTGATATACAGTAATAAAACTAAAATATAACCTTTATTAGTTACTTTAATAACCACCTTAGTGGTAAGGTTTAAAAACACAACAAAATATACACATAGAAATAAAGAATAAAGAGTTAAAATACTACTAGGTGCTCAGTCATTATGGGCTCTATTTACTACAATCCGCATATTGAATGCAGATTGTAGTGTGATATTAACGACTGAATTTGCATTGCGAATTCAGGCAATATCACAGGGATTTACTACAAATCCCTTGCAGGGACAGAGCTTGCGATAAACTCTGTCCCTGCGTATCCCCTTCGGAGCCTTATCACGGTATTTTCGCAAAAAATACCATGACTAAGTGCCCGGGCATGTGCCGACCGGCCGCTGCTGCTACAACCCCCGGCGCTAAGCCCCACCCCTCATGATCGTGGACCCCCGTGATGCCCCTCTTCCTTAATTACACTTACCTGCATGATCCGGGCCTTCGGTGATGTTCTCCATACCTCCGGTCAGGTGATCTCCCATACTGCACTGGGACCCGATCATCTGATGACCGGGCAGCAGTGCACTATGGGAGACCAGCTGACCAGAGGTGAGTCATCACCGGAGGCCCGATCACTGGTCCATGGAGTCAGGTAATTAAATTTTTTTTTTTCTTCTTTTTACAGTAATCAACTTGCGGTCTGTTTAGACCACACAGCTGATCACTGGGACTGACTCCAGGCTCTGCTCTCCCCGGTAGAGTAGGCCAGGAGTCCGGTAACCAGGGGAGACCCTGGATAACGCCACCTCCAGGTGGCGTTATTATCACAGGGCTTTCCCCGATATTTTTTCACATTTTATTTTTAGTAACTCTGGTCAGATCACATTTCCCATTACAGTTATGAGAAATGCGATCTGATTACTAAAAATAAGTGATACTTAGGGGTTGGAGTAGAATTTTACGAATTCTACTCCAATTGCCCTATAGTAACTATAGGTGATACTAAAATAATGTGAAAAGGGTGTGAAAACACCCTCTTTCACTTTATTTTAGTCAAAATAATGTTAATAAATAGAGCCCTATGTCTCCAATTCATAATTCATACACTATATAGTGTGCTGTTATGTATGGACAATACTCTTATAGAATCAAAATATCACATGGATGTATAAGTAATATGAGTTGGGCTCAACAATATATTTCCAATATACAGGCATGCGCCTTTTAATCTCACAAATATTTAATTAGTATATTACTGCCGCCATGTCCCTTTGATATCACATAGAGAATCCATTTGAATAATTTTCTAGATCATTATATAAATATGCTTATAGCGAGAGTCTCAATGTGTTATATCTAATCCGTATTTATAGTGCTTAATACCATCTAGTATAATGTTTATCCACACTGTTCACACAGGCTGTACTGTCAAGCCATAAGCCTGGAATTACACATATTGGGTGTGTGAGTATATCATGTGCATAATAAATATATCACTTTTATGTTCACATATTATCCCCTATATAGGTGTATAACATCCACTCAAGTGTAAGCTAGCTATAGCCCTTTAGAGATGATGTTGGGCTACAGCTTGCTGAATAGCGGCAGGTGGCTGTCAGCTGTTACCGGCACTGACTCTGCAGCAGGACTGGTTCTACCATTACGCATGGTACGCAGATGAGTAGGGCGCCACATAGTGGAGGACACCTCAGCTGCGACCATGCGGGCCGTGGGCAGACTGTGTCTCTGTGACACATCTGCACCACGCATGTAGCGCTGACTGGACGGAGTTTGGTCAGCACTACACAGTGACAAGCACACAGCCGCCAGAGCTGGCAGCTGTGTGTTTGTTTTTATTAGCAGCCAATGAGAGTCTGTCAGACGGCTACTGCGCCCACTGCCAGAGCCGGACTGGAGCTTTCCGGCTACCGCAGTGGGTAATGGGAGAGACGTCATGATGTCTCTCCCATAATGCAGACTGGCGTGGCCCGGACTGAGGAGCAGATGGTGGCAGCAGGAGCGGGAGTGGGGATTCAGATAAGTGGTTTTATTTTTATTACATGTGTGTCTACTGGGGGAGGGGTTACTACTGGGGCACTGCATAGGGGGTGGAAGCTCCACTGGGACCACAACAAGGGGGGGGACTATTACAAAAGGGGTGGCTACTACTGGGGCACTGCATAGGGGGGGACTACTACAAATTGGGTGGCTCCTACTGGGGCACTGCATAGGAGGGAACCTCCACTGGGGGCACAACAAGGGGGGGACTACTACAAAGGAGGTGTCATCTACTGGGGCACTGCATGGGGGGAACCTCCACTGGGGGTACAGCAAGGGGGGGGACTACTACAGAAGGGGTGGGTACTACTGGGGCACTGCATAGGGGGGAACCTCCATTGGGGGCACAACAAGGGGGGACTACTACAAAGGGGGTGGTTACTACTGGGGCACTGCATAGGAAGGGGAACCTCCACTGGAAGCACAACAAGGGGGGGACTACTACAAATGGGGTGGCTACTACTGGGGCACTGCATAGGGGGGGAACCTCCACTGGGGGCACAACAAGGGGGGGACTACTACAAATTGGGTGGCTCCTACTTGGGCACTGCATGGGGGGAAACCTCCACTGGGGGCACAACAAGGGGGGGACTACTACAATTACTACTACTACAATTACTATTACTACTGCATAGGGAAGGGGGAACTACCACTGGGGGCACTGCATCGAGGGACCACTACTGGGGGCACTATATAATGTGCAATATTGGGGGTACTGCATAGAAGGGGGACTACATCTGGGGCCACTGTTTAAAGGGCACTGCATAAGGAGTACCACTATTGGGGCACTGCATGGGGGGACTACTGCTGGGGGCACTATATAAGGAGCACTGCATAGGTGGTACCACTGCTGGGGGCACTGCAAAGGGGGGAGTACTACTGGGGGCACAAGGGGCACTGCACAGGGGGGACCACTACCTTGGGCACTGTAAAAGGGGAACTGCATAGGGGGGCACCCAAAAATATACTCATTTACCAAAAAATTTGGGCTAGGGCAGGCCCTGCTCTGCAGCGTCATGCGGCTTACAGCTCTGCTCATCAGCCGCTAAGGGTACTAAGTGGGTCACGGTGCAATCTCTCTATTATACAGTCAACTCATATGTAACATACATTATTCAATGACATATCAGACTGGCACAATAAACGCCTGACGTGCGTTTTGCAGTGCTTTGTGACAAGGCAAACCTGAGCAGCCATCAGAACACACCTTAAATACCAGTGTCCACCTATCTCTCTCTATCAAAATTATTGACATATTGCGCTTCCAATAAGACGAGGGAATGGACCTCTATTATGAATCTGAATACAATGTATCCATTTAATAGGGAAATGTTACAAGTTTAAAATAGAATATTATCAGTAGATATTCATAAATCAACTAAAACCCCTTAACCATATAATAATCCACATAATCTGCCATCTCCTCACATAGATAAATAGCTGTAATCTATACCAATTTTATATGTAAAAAATGAATTAACAAAGGTGTATATTTCTCCCTTAATAATATTATACTGTTATGAAATAAATACATGTGTATATACACTACAATAAATTCTCCATGAATGTTGAATACAAATTATTAAATAAAAATTAATAAATAAAAGATTAATAAAAGTGTGTATTCCTTAAACACTATAAATATGGATTAGATAAGCACTATAAATACGGATTAGCTATAACACATTGAGACTCTCGCTATAAGCATATTTATATAATGATCTAGAGAATAATTTGAATGGATTCTCTATGTAATATCAAAGGGACACGGTGGCAGTAATATACTTATTAAATATTTATGAGATTAAAAGGCGCATGCCTGTATATTGGAAATATATCATTGAGCCCAACTCATAAACCTTACCACTAAGGTGGTTATTAAAGCAACTAATAAAGGTTATATTTTATGTTTATTACTGCGAGACCTTGTGCACTCATATGGGGATTCTCTTTTTTTTGTTTTAAGTATGGCATTGATATATCCCTGAGTTGCACCCCCGTATGTGACGTGATACTGAGACGTATATTGACAATAATCAGGGTAATCTTGCATGGAGCATATGGGAAAGATTTCTGGACTGCACAACCTGACTATATATATGATGGGAGGTGCTACCTGATGAGACTAATTGCAGGCACAAAAACAGACAAATCTCAGGTGCACAACTCCAAATTTTTAATAATATATATTATAAATGCAATAAAATTTTGCAATCAATAGAGGTTTTTAGCATAATCATGGCCAAGGTTATGGGCCTACCCACCATATCCAGGTAACCTCATTCGGGTAGGTCCCTAACATACTAGGGTTCAAATCCAGAGCGCAGGACCCCCCAAAACTGGCCCAGCCAAGCCACCCCAGGGCACCGCCATAGTAAGAAAAGTGCAGTGTAAAGAGATAGTTAGGAGCAGCTGCAGCTGCATATAAAGAATGAAAATAAAAAGTGAAGTACATATATATTAAACACACACAGTGAAGGGTTAAAATGTGTTATAAAGGAAAATGTGTTTCAATGCGGTGCCCTGAGACAGATTAACCAACGCAATCCAGGGGGACCCACACCCCAAAAATGAACCAAAGTTGCACTACAGTATATAACTTGTAGTAATATATATGTACTTCACTTTTTTATTTTCATTCAGTTTTGGGGGGTCCTGCACTCTGGATTTGAAACCTAGTATGATAGGGACCTACCCGAAAGAGTTTACCTGGATATGGTGGGTAGGCCCATAACCTTGGCCATGATTATGCTATAAACCTCTATTGATTGCAAAATTTAATTGCATTTATATATATTATTAATAATTTGGAGTTGTGCACCTGAGATTTGTCTGTTTCTGTAATCTTGCATGGATAATAGTTTTGGTTCGACCTCTAATTCCCTAACCCTATTCCCCTACTAGTATATTACCTATTATATACAGATAAACAAAGTCCAGGTAAGTTGGTGCAATGTCATATTAATAGTGCCCAGGATAACTTACACAGGAAGCAGAAGAAAACTTGTGAGCCAAAATCCAAAATAGTAACCAAGCAGAGAATATCTGGGAACCTGGAGCACAGTCTAAAAGGTAGACTAGATGACCTGGCACTGATTGCTCAGTTTTTAGGGAAAATAAACTAGTTCCCAGGTGCAACCGCAAGCTGCTTGATTAGGCAATCAGGTCTGCAATCATAGACTAGCCAGGGTGGAATGGGCTAGACAGGCCTAGGCAAAGAGCGACACCAGAGGTAGGGAGGATGAACTACACAGACCGTGACAATACTAAAAGGACTCCACCAGCCATCTATTACCAGCTTATCAAAACTCCTCACCCCCTGCAAGTGCAATACCTACAGTCATCTGCCATAAATGTGCAAAATGAGGCCACATCGGCAAATATTGTAGGGTGCCACAAAAAGACAGACAATCCAAGGATCTTTCCATCAGCAATTTCACAAAATTGCATTCTAGATTCCTAGAGTGGACTCTATGTCCATATGGCACCCGCCCATGAATGACCAGGGTCAATGAAGCCTTGGACATCTACACGAGAGTCAGGATTCTCCTAGACAGCATTTCATGTGAATAAGGACTATGGGCCTGATCAACCCAATACCGTACTCTTCTACATCTCATAAATAACTCGAACATACACAAAACTGTTACACATTTGGTAACAATAATTGATTTTTTTTCTTTGCAATGATATTAACAGCATAAACTAAATTTAACACATATGTTTCCAAATTCAGTATGACGCAATACTTTTAAACAAAATTTGTAAGGATTTATGTTTGTTTTTCTGAGCAAGTACTACAGTACATAAAAGTTGATTATATATTTTTCTAGTTTTGTTTTTTAACAGTAGAATTCTGGAGTATGAAAATAAAAGCATTTATATTTATGTCTCTCAGCAGGAAAACTTTAATAACCCTGCGGCTCTCCATTGACTACAATGGAGGGAGCTGTTCATTGGCTGAGAGATGGGGGTTGACCTCTCTCAGCCAATGAATGCTTAGCAGCGGAGTTTCTTTGGTGAAATCCCAATGCTAAGGTCACATTTGGGAAGTACCGTTTTATTAAGGAGTCCTTGAAAAGTCCATTGTGGACGAAACATGTTGGAGCCCAGACCACTACACAAGCCACCAGCCACTTTTCATCAATAGAGCCAGAGGACAGAAAGATTGCCGGAGGCACAGCGGAGATAGCTGCATGCTGAGCTGCAACCCCCGCTAACAGACTGGGTACAGTCCGCTGACAGCAGAGTGGTAGCGTGTACAGCATCAAGCAGCACATGTTCACCAGCAACAAAGGACAAACGCCGCTTTTAGGGTAAGATAGGGACAGTTACCCGTTTGCACTGCACCAAAGCAGCAGGCACCTATCATTCCCACAAAAGGAGTGTAAACATTTATGCTTAAATATCACTGGTACTTTATCAATTTCATTTAATTTTGCACTAGCCACATTTCATTTTTGTTGTTTGATTTTATTTTTACTTTTATTTTATTTTATCCTCATTTCTATTCAAAGGAACTCATCCTCTTTTCTTCTTTTTAATTTTATTTAAGTATTTACATACCTCCTTTTTATTTGTTCGTTTGGTTTGCAGTTTGATTATTTATTTATTTATTCATCTTTCTGTGGACCAGCAGCTATCAATAGTAATTAGTACATACGAATCAAAAAAAAAAAATAAAGCGCTTCTTGCATTAACCACTTTTTACACTATTTCGAGTAGTGACAACAGAAGCAGCTATAAATTTCACAGGTGCGCTACTAGATTATCAACCAGGACAATAATGCTGATTGTCTCAGAGCCGTGACAGACGGCTCTGTCAGCAAATCAGTGCTTTGCCCATTTTAAAAAATGGCCACTTGAGGTAAAACCTCAATATACGACAGAGGATTGCGAGGTTTTGCCATGATTAGAGATCCAGGGCAGTAGGAGAGATCTGAGGGGTGCCTCGGATCACCCTGGATCCCCAAAGTCCGGGTGGGTCCAGTTCTCAGAGAACCGGACCCACTCATCTCTAATTTGGAGGCCCCTGCACAAGCTGGCTCTATTTTACCTAAGTTGCCCCCCCTCCAGTGTGTATTCCGAAATAATTTTTAGTGCAGCCGTAAACCTTGTCAGTGAAAGGCGTAGGAGGTTGCTTCCACAAAATGTGGAGAAGATGATGTTCATCAAAATTAATTATCAATTCTTCTGGGAAGACCAGCCTCCAGAAAGTACAGAGGGACCTGTGGTGGTGGATTCCAGCGGGGACAAATTATTACTCTGTGGGGATGAGGATGTACACAACACTGTGGAGGGTGAGGAATAGGTGGATGAGGATGACATATTGCCTCTGTAGAGCCAGGTTGTGCAGGGACAGATTAATTGCCAGCTTGTTTTGTGGGGACCCAAACAAACCAATCACTTCAGTCATAGTCATGTGGCAAACCATTGTGCTGAATGATTGTTTTGTTAAAGTGTGCATTTCCTGTTTATACAACATAAGGGAGGGTAGAAGGGTCCAAGGACAATTCCATCTTGCACCTATTTTTTTCCTTTGCATTATTTACTCATTGGGGCCTAGTTTTTCAAACTGCCATCCTGTCTGCCACTGCAGTGCCACTCCTAGATGGGTCAGGTGTTTGTGCCACCCACTTAGCATAGTCATCCAGCTACCTTGGTGCAACCTTTTGGCCTAAAAACAATACTGTGAGGTGTGAAGTGTTCAGAATAGACTGGAAATGAGTGGAAATGAATGTTATTGAGGTTAATAATAGCAAAGGGACAAAAAAAACACATTCTGTGATTTTAGCTGTTTTTATGCTATTTTTAAAAAAAATACAGATCCAAAACCAAAACCAAAACACGGAAGTGTGGTTTTGGTAAAACCAATTCAGATACAAAACACAAAGAAATATCCAGATCCAAAACCAAAACACAAAACACGAAAAGTGGCCAGTGCACACATCTAGTTAAAAGTGATAATGCAGAAGTTTTGCATATGAAAAAAAAGTTTTGTTAGTATAATAAATATTACAATATTTTATAAATTACAATGCGGTTAGCAGATAGCATAAATAGTTTGAAGATCAGTTAAACCAGCCGTCAAGATGTCTATGAGAAATAACACTGACATCAACTATTCACAATTAAGGAAATAAAAGATAATTTTAACACCTAAAAAGAAAGAATACTGTAATACTATAAGAACTTATACACTTATGTATCAAATAATGTAACAAATATAAAGGTTTAATTTAAGAATTTTTATTTTAATATCTACATTTTTAAATGTGTCTGCACAGCCACACACTGGGGGAGACATATAACACTGATATGGATAGTACAGATAAATAACACTCTGAGATAGATAGTACAGATAGATAACACTCTGAGATAGATAGTACATATAGATAATACTCTGAGATAGATAGTACAGATAGATAACACTCTGAGATAGATAGTACATATAGATAATACTCTGAGATAGATAGTACAGATAGATAACACTCTGAGATAGATTGTACATATAGATAATACTCTGAGATAGATAGTACAGATAGATAACACTCTGAGATAGATAGTACATATAGATAATACTCTGAGATAGATAGTTCACTTCAGATAGATAACACTCTGAGATAGATAGTACATATAGATAATAATCTGAGATAGATAGTATACAAAGATAACACTGAGAAATGGATAGTACCGATATATAACATTCTGGGATAGATAGTATAGATAGATAACACTCTAAAGCTGGCCACACACTAGACCAACTTACATCCAACCAGCCAACTAGTTGATTGGTTGGAATGAAAACCTGGTAAGGTATGAAAGCAAATGACAATCAGCAATTTGCTCCCAAACACTGGAAAATTGATAAAAACTGTTGTTTGAACAAGTTGTTTAGATCAAACATTTAACAAACTTGTCTGACGTCCATTTTCCTCTGTTTTCTGGCACTTAGGAGCAAATTGCTGATCATCATTTACTCCCATACTTTACCAGATTTTCATTCCAACCAATCAACTAGTTGACTGGTTGGACAGATAATCTTTAGATGTGCGGCCAGCTAAAGAAAGATAGTACAGATAAAAACACTCTAAGATAGATAGTACAAATAGATAACACTGAGGTAGATAGTACAGATAGATGGCATTCTCAGATAGATAGTATAGATAGCACTCTGAGATGGATAGTGTATATGGAAAACACTCTAAGAATGGTAGTACAGATAGGTAACACTCTGACAAAGATAGTATAGATAGATAGCACTCTTAGATGGATAGTGCAGGTAGATAACATTCTAAGATAGATAGTACAGATAGATAACACTATGAGAAAGATAGTAAAGGCAGATAACACTCTGAGGGGCCTGGTCATCATTACTAAACTTTCCCTGGAGGTAATTAGGTTTAGAACTCACATGGAGTTCTTCCTAATTACCAGAGGAATACATCATTCCTCCTCTCCATAACTATCTATTCTGAAAAGCTGTCATTTTTGCGATGACAGCTTTTCAGGAAATAGATAGTTATCCCTGTCTGCACTAAATTACCACAGCTGCAAACAGTGCTGTGCATGCGCTGTTAAATTTGTTAACCCAGCGCATGCGAAGCACTGCCAACACATGCGGTAATTTTGTGTCCCCCCCTCTGCTCACCTGCACTCCCTCCCCCCGCTCACCTCCCCCCCTTCAGCACTTACCTGTCCACGCAGCTGCCTCCGGCTCTGTCCTGCTGGTCTGTCACATGGTCTCCCAGCAGACCACAGTACAGATTAGAAAAAAAAAAAAGTTATTTTTTTCTAATCTTTATTGTATTCTGCTGGGAGAACACAGTGTCCGACCAGCCTCCGGAGCCAGAGGACACACCAGAGCACTGGAGGGAGACACTGTGGGACCTGTCCAGCTGGCAGCAGGTAAGTTTCACCTGCTATTCGCCACCTCACAGTGGTGGATAGTACCTCCATCAAATTCCGAAAATACATCATTTTCAGAATTTGATGAATACCATAATTTCCACATCCCCATACTAATGTGTGGGGAGTGTGGAAATTAACACAGGGGGGCGTAGCAAGGAGATATCAGTGATATCTCCTGTGCTAAGTGGCTTCATGAATACTAAAATAACGTTATTTAAGGAAAATGTACTTAAAAACATTAATTTAGTGTTGATGAATAGGCCCCTGAGATAGATAGTACAGATAGATAACACTCTGAGATAGATAGTAAAGATAGATAACACTCTGAGATAGATAGTATACATAGATAACACTCTGAGATGGATAGTATAGATAGATAACACTCTGAGATGGATAGGACACATAGATAACACTCTGAGGTAGTTAGTACAGATAGAAAACACTCTGAGATAGATAGTACAGATAGATAACACTCTAAGGGGCCTATTCATCAACACTAAAATAACGTTTTTAAGGACATTTTCCTTAAATAACGTTATTTTGGTATTCATGAACAGACTTAACACAGGAGATATCACAGATATCTCCATGCTAAGTTCCCCTGCGTTAATTTCCACACTCCCCATACATTAGTATGGGGATGTGGAAATTGTGGTATTCATCAAATTCCGAAAATTATCAATTTTCGGAATTTGATGCAGTTACTATTCGCCACTGTGAGGTGGCGAATAGCAGAATCCACTTACCTGTATCAGCGTGTCCACGGCCCCCCACGAGTCCCTCCGGCGCTCTGCTCCGTCCTCAGGCTCTGGAGGCTGGTCTGTCATGTGTGCTCCCCAGCAGAGCAGAAGAAAGTTTAGAAAAAGTAAAAAAAAAATTTTTTTTCTAATCTGTCATGTGGTCTGCTTAAAAAAACACATGACAGACCAGCAGGACGGAGCCAGAGGTTGCTGCGCGAACAGGTAAGTCGGGGGGGAAGGTGAGCGGAGTGGGGAGGGGGGTGGGGGGGTCGGGGGGGTACGAAACTTAACGCATCTGTAGGCAGTGCTATGCATGCGCTGGTTTTACAGAAGTAACAGCGCATGCGCAGCACTGTTTCCAGATGCGATAAGGTAGTGTAGGCAGGAAAAGTATCTATTTCCCGAAAAGCTGTCATCGCAAAAATGACAGCTTTTCGGAATAGATACTTATGGAGAGGTGGAATGATGAATTCCACCTATAATTAGCTAGAACTCCATGAGAGTTCTAAAGCTAATTATCTCCATTGAATTTTTACGTTTAATGAATAGGCCCCTAAGAAAGATAGTACAGATAAATAACATTCTGAAACAGTTTGTATAGATAGATAATACTCTGAGATAGACAGTACACATTGATAACACTCTGAGATGGATAGTAGAGATAAATAACACTCTGAGATGGATAGTACACATAGATAACACTCTGAGATAGATAGTAAAGATAGATAACACTCTGAGATAGATAGTACAGTTAGATAACACTCTCAGAAAGATGGTACAGTTAAAAACACTCTAAGATATATAGTACAGATAGATAGCACTCTGTGATAGACACTACATATAGATAACACTCTGGTATAGATAGTACTGGTATATAACACTCTGGTAAAGATAGTATAGATAGATACCACTCTAAGATGGATAGTAAAGGTAGATAACACTCTGAGATGGATATTATAGATAGATAACACTCTCAGACAGATAGTAAATATAGATAACACTCTAAGAATGGTAGTACAGATAGATAACACTCTTACATAGATATTACAGATAGATAGCATTCTGAGATAGATAGTATAGATAGATAACACTCTGATATAGATAGTACAGATAGATAACACTCTATGATGGATAGTACAGATAGATAACACTCTAAGACAGATACTATATATAGATAACACTCTGAGAATGCTAATACAGATAGATAACACTCTGAGATGGATAGTACCAGGGTCTTTTTAAGAAAGGAGGGGGCCCGTGTGCACTCCTCGTGTGGGGCCCACTCCTCTCTCCCTGGAGGCTGGCAGCCGACTGACATGGATGGCCAGCCACCGGAGCGTTAGTAGACTCTGGGCACTAGAGTGTGCCCGGAGTCTGCTGCGCATGTGCAGAACGCTGTAAAAATGGGCGAGGCAACCTATTTCCAGCGTTCTGTAGACTCCGGGCACACTCTGGTGCCCGGAGTCTACTGCGCATGCTCAGAATACCGGAAAATGGCCGTGGCGGCCATTTTTCCGGTGTTCTGAGCAGCAGTGACACCCGATGTGGGACCTCATATAGGTAAGTTCAAAAAAATATGGGTGCAGTGTCTGCGGTGCCCTGCACACACTGCACCCAATATAGATATGCCACTGGAAAGTACACATAGATAACACTCTGAGATGGTTAGTACAGATAGATAACACTCTCAGACAGATAGTATAGGCCACCTCACTCTGGGAGCGTTCGGACTCGCTGCTGGATAATTATACAGACTTTGTATCTTCATTCAGGAGGATTTTCGATGAACCTGGATGCACAGTGTCAGCATCGTCCAGCATCATGACCCTGAGACAAGGAACCCGTCCTGTCAGCCAATATGCCATACAGTTTCAAATTTTGGCATCAGTGCTTAAGTGGAAAGAGGAGGCCCTCACCTCAGCCTTTTGGCATGGTCTGTCCAACCAATTAAAATATGATCTGATTACCCGTGAGCTTCCTACCAAATTAAATGATATGATCTCACTCTGCAACAAAATGGACCTACGCTTCAGAGAACATCAGGCTGAAAAGCACAGAACTGACCGGCAAAGGTCATTTACGTCTCCCTTGCCTACCCGTCCACCCCATCCTCCTATAGATGAGGAGCCCATGCAGGTGAACCAAACCCATCTCTCCAAAGAGGAATGTCAGAGAAGGATGCTAAAAAACCTCTGTCTGTACTGTGGAGATTCGGGTCACCTGGTATCCTCCTGCTCCCGCAAGTCGGGAAACACCCATTCCTAACTGACCTTGGGGACATCAAGTTAGGAGTTGTTTGCCCATCCCCCAAAAAATTGCCCGTTTTGGGGGGGTTATTGTACCCCCCAAAAAAATTGGGGGGTACAAAGTTAAAGATTTCAAGATTTCCTTAGCTTTGGATCTCAAGCCCAACCCTGTCTTCGTCTCTGCTCTATTAAACTCTGGAGCAGCCGGAAACTTCATGACTTCCAGCCTAGTTGATAAACTACAGATTCTTTGTTCATCTCTCAAGCAAGCAATTTCCCTGACTTCTGTTGATGGACGTCCTCTAGCTTAAGGAGTGGTCACCAAGGAAACTCAACCAATATTAGTTCGTGTTGGGGCACTCCACTTCGAGTCTTTAAAATTCTTAGTGATACCAGAGGCTTCTCAAGAAATCATCTTAGGACTACTCTGGTCCCAGGATAGACTGGTGTTCAATGCAGATTCTTTCATGGGGATCTGACTGTCAGAAATCCAGAATTCGTTACCATCTCCAGCTATACCTGAGGATTACCAGATGTTCTCTGATGTTTTTTCCGAGCAACAGGCGAACGTCTTACCTCCCCACAGAGAATAGGACTGTTCTATCGAACTGCTCCTTGACAAGATGCCACCCGGTGGTCGCACCTTTCCTCTATCTGTGCCTGAGACTCAAGCCATGTCAGAGTACATCCAGGACAACCTAACAAAGGGATTTATTCGACCTTCCACCTCTCTCGCTGGAGCCGGCTTCTTTTTCGTTGGCAAGAAAGATGGAGGCCTAAGATCTTGTATAGATTACCGGGGCCTCAATGATATAACAATTAAGAATTAAAAAAGCTGCTTACAGTGAAACGCATGCATCGGCGTTACTGGCAGCTTCATGTTGTTTGTTTGTTGTGTGCCAAAATTATGAATTTATAACTATGACACTAGATGCTATACAGCGGCGTGCACGATGTTAAACACTTTTGAGTATGTTAGACTGCTCTTTGAAGTCAATAGACAGACAGTCTTGTAATATATATTTGATATTAATTATTATCTAATTAGCTGTATGTACGGAAGACCTGACAAAGTAACATCAATACAGTGGAGAGTGCAGAGTGCCCTAGATTAAGTCTATACAGGATAATTTCAATGATACGTGCAGTATGAATTATGTTACACTTTAACAAGTTGATATATGATAGAATGCTGCAAAATAATCTACCACCCTCTCTTAACCAACACAGTTAACAGCAGTAAACTACTGACATAATTGTGGACTGGGTTATAACCAGCCTATAATAAAAGTTAATAGACAGTATATATAATGCTGTTGGTGTCTTTCATCTGTGTGTAACACAATTAGCAGCAGCACTAAATTTCTGATACTACTGTGGGTTGGGAAATAACCACTCTATTACAGCAACATAGGTATTACTTGATTTGAAGGATTATAATAATAGTATAATAAGAGATACCTTATTTATGTGATATACAACACTTTGATATATTAGCACCAGCCAAGAGGTGTAAGTAGTAATACTACGATATATTTGAAGGGATGCACAGATGATAGCAATATAATCAATCTATCTATTTCTGTGGCGCACTCCCTATAGTAGATGTCATATTTATTGGATAAGTTTAACAATACTAGGGCTATGATCAGCCAATATTATGACAACAGAATATTAAGTATGACAGGTTAAATACAATGTATGTCAATTCAAACTTAACACTCCGAGGCTAAGGAGAGGTTGTCTTGCCGCATATTTATCATAGCATCCTAAATGGAGAAGAACTAATTGATACCAGCGAATACTGTATTTAGGATTCCTTCCAATATATCATACGTTTGGCTATTAGTAAATATTGCACAACAACACATCAGTGGATCTGCCTTTCTTTTATTTATATGTGTGTTTGTTTTTATATAAATTTTTAAACTTTATATTTCACTGTATCCCTTTATTGGGGATATTAATTTTTAGGTATTAATCATTAAAAGTTATATTTTATCTTGTTATTCACTTCATTTGTGCGCCCACTATCATCAACACCTTTTTCATTTCTTAATAAATTATCAATTTCAGTTGATTAGGGCTCCCCCATGACTGTATGAATTATTATATCAAGATCATATAGGGGTTTAGTATCAATCATATGATAGAGTGCAGGTATTTTTTTCTATTTTTTTCCCTTTTCCCTCCATAAAAAACAAAATATGACCTGTACGAAAGACAGCTTCGTTACCATCTCCAGCTATACCCGAGGATTACCAGATGTTCTTTGATGTTTTTTCCGAGCAACGGGCAAACATGTTACCTCCCCACAGAGAATGGGACTGTCCTATCGAGCTGCTCCTTGACAAGATGCCACCCCGTGGTTGCACCTTTCCTCTATCCATGCCTGAGACTCAAGCCATGTCAGAGTACATCCAGGACAACCTAGCAAAGGGATTTATTCGACCTTCCACCTCTCTCGCTGGAGACGGCTTCTTTTTCGTTGGCAAGAAAGATGGAGGCCTAAGACCTTGTATAGATTACCGAGGCCTCAATGATATAACAATTAAGAATTGGTATCCTCTTCCCCTGATCAAAGAATTGTTTGACAGAGTTAAAGAGTCCATAATATTCTCAAAGATGGATCTGAGATGGACTTATAATATCATCTGCATTCATGCTGGCGATGAATGGAAGACTGCCTTTAATACTAGAGATGGACACTTTGAATACCTTGTGATGCCCTTTTTGAGTTGTGCAATGCCCCTGCCGTGTTTCAGGGCTTTGTTAATGAGATTTTCAAGGACCTGTTGTACGTCTCGGTTGTAGTTTACCTGGACGATATATTGATTTTTTTGTCTTCTGTAACAAAACATCATGAACATGTAAAGGAAGAATTGTCCAGTCTAAGAAAGAAGCACCTTTACTGCAAACTGGAGAAATGTGTCTTTGGGGTTCCCAGTGTGCCATTCTTTGGTTACGTCATCTCTGGATCCAGTCTAGAAATGTACCCCAAGAATGTGCAGGCGATTTTGGATTGGTCCCATCCTCAAATGTTGAAAGCCATCCAGAGATTGCTTGGGTTCGCCAACTACTATAGACATTTTATTAAAGGATTTTCATCATTGTTGGCTTCCATTACCACCTTAACCCGAAAAGACGCTAACCCTGCCCTATGGCCACCTGAGGCAGACAGTGCCTTCCAACTTTTAAAACAGGCGTTTATTTCAGCTCCAGTCTTACGACAACCAGATCTGGATAGGCCATTTCTAGTAGAAGTGGATGCGTCTTCAGAGGCCGTGGGTGTAGTTCTTTCCCAGCGTTATGATGATAATCGAGTTCATCCCTGTGGGTTCTTCTCCAAGAAGTTTTCTCCTGCTGAGAGAAATTATGCCATTGGTGAACAAGAACTTTTAGCAGTAAAGTTAGCCTTGAAAGAATGGAGATACCTGCTGGAAGGGGCCAAGTTTCCCTTCACTGTCTTCGCGGACCATAGAAATCTGCTCTTCCTCAGGAATCTTGAGTGCGTGAGTCCTCGTTTGGCCTGATGGGTGGTATTTTTTGCTCGGTTCCTGTTCACCCTGGCCTTCCGGTCTGGAGCCCTTAAGCAAAAGGCAGATGCCCTGTCCAGATCTTTCCGCTGTGATGACAAATCAGAGAACCAACAAAATACCCCTGTTTTGGAGTCAAGAGTCTTCGCCACCTTACAGCTACAGCCTCCTAGAGGGAAGTCCTTGTGGGCCCGGAGTTAAGGAAGCAGCTCCTCACCTGGGCTCATTCCTCTTGCTTTGCAGGTCACTCAGGTACCCGGAAGACCTTGGAATTCTTAAAGAGAGGCTATTGGTGGCCATCCATGAAAGCAGACGTGTTGGAATTTATTTCTTCATGTTCTTCGTGTGCCCAGCATAAGTCTTCATGTCAGGCACTGGCTGGTGAGTTATTGCCACAACCTATTCCATCATGTCCATGGACGCATCTCTCCATGGACTTTGTCACGGATCTGCCAAATTCTCAAGGGTTCACTACTATCTGGGTCATAGTAGACCGATTCTCTAAAATGGTCCATTATATACCACTAAAGAAATTGCCTTCTGCCCCTGTCCTGGCTCACTTGTTCGTTCAACATATTTTCTGTCTCAATGGTCTTCCAGCTGATATGGGGCCTGATTCAGAGCCGCTCGCTATTTGCGGTCGTTCGTTTTATAAAAAGGGGTGGCTATTCAAATGAACCGTTCACACTTTGCGGTCTGTTCACGCCTCTTAGTCTGAACGAGCTAGCAAAACTTGCGGTTGTAATTTTGAAAAAAAAAGCCCCTTTGCCGCTCGCACATACGTCATGTCCGCTATTTATTAGATTAATTGAGTACATCGTACAGCGTATGAACTGCTCGCTATTCGTGTGGTTGGTTTTTTCAACCGCTATTTTGCGAGCAGTTCTGAGTTAAAAAAACCAAGTGACGTGGTCAATGACGCTGCAGGATTAATTATGCACTCCCTAAAAACACCCGTTTTGACCTTTAAGCACACCTGCGTTCTGTTCTCCACTCCCTGTTTTCAAGCACCTTCCCCTGTTACCACCCACATATGCCTCCTTCTGTCACTCAAAGTAGCAGGCATTCGCTATATAGCGAACAAACGATTTTTGGCCGCACTGACTGGTTCGTGCATGCTTATTACAATCCGTACGCATGTGCAGATGTGCGAACATCAGTCAGAACGAACGAGCGGCCGCTTACGAGCGGCTCTGAATCAGGCCCATAGTCTCTGACTGTGGTGTTCAGTTCACAGCAAAAGTTTGGAGAGCCTTATGTTCTGTATTGCAAGTTAAGCTAAACTTTTCAACGGCTTATCACCCACAAAGCAACGGTTCCACTGAGAGTGTTAATCAAGACCTTGAGACCTTCCTGAGGATTTTTATGACATCTTCCAAGGACAATTGGTCTGCTTTGCTGCCATGGGCTGAATTTGCTCATAACACCTCCTACCACTCTTCCACGAACCAAACACCATTCCAAGTGGTCTACAGCCTTCATCCTCGGGTCCCTGAATTTCAAAGTCTGCCCATCTTTGATGTCCTAGCTGTAGAAGACACTGTATAGAAATTTGCTTCAATCTGGTCTCAAGTTCATATTGACCTGGAGAAGGCGTCCTCCCATTACAAATTTCAAGCTGATAAGTAGCGTAGGAAAATACCACATATGCAAGTTGGAGACCAGGTCTGGTTGTCCACCCAGAACCTATGTCTTCGAGTGCCATCCATGAAATTTGCTTCACGCTTCATCTGGCCCTTCTCCATCATAGAAGTCATTAACCCTGTGACTTATTGCCTTCAACTACCCCCTTATCTGAAAATTACCAATTCCTTTCATGTCTCACTGTTGAAACCCCTGGTGCTAAACAAATTTCACAGAGTCCTGCCTGCTTCTCCCCATGTCCAGACTGAAAGGGGCATAGAGTTTGAGGTCTCCCAGGTCTTGGATTCCCATCTCCGCAGAGGACATTTGCAGTACCTACTGGACTGGAGGGGCTATGGCCCAGAGGAACATTGTTGGACCAATGCCCGAGATGTCCATTCTCCTGCACTCATCAAGAGGTTCCATGCTGCCCATCCGGAGAAGCCTGATGAGTGTCCTGAGGCCACCCATAATGGGGGGGTACTGTCACGGTACTGTCACGGCCAGGGTTTCTCCCCCGTTGTGTATAAAATGGAAAAGACAATTCCAAATAGTATAATACTGCTTTTAATTCCACAAAAACACAAATAATGCCAGACAATAAGAAAGTAAGGGATAATTGGCCTCTCACCAGATGATTTGGTCTACCCAGCTAGTAGACAAAAACACTAAAGTCCATACATCAGGCATCCCCAGTAGTTGTAAAGAAAGACTTCCTGGGAGAAAGTCCAAAAGATCCCCACTCTGCTCCTCCACCAACGTGTTTCGATACTAGAATGTATCTTTTTCAAGGTATGAGGAGACACACTGCACACCCTATACTTATACCCCCTAATAATCCTAAATTACCCCAGCTGGGACCTTATACCAGACATAGATCAACTAACTCATAAATACCCATAGTAATCCTATTCACGTCCCGCTCCTCCCGCTCCATACCTCTCCACAGTTCCAACTGAAAAATATAACAACTGTTTCCCATATCAGAAAATTATATTAATGTGCAAGATGAGGACCTTAGCAATATTATGGACAGATTATAACTTTTACTTATAAAAGAAAATAAAGTGTGGTAGGAGGTTGCCACGCTTGAGAGGTATCTGGACAATCATATAATCCCAAGGGGGCTTAAAATCAATAAAAAAGCTAGCTTCACTATGTCCACAGAATTATTTAAAGAAAAATGGGACAATATAGTTAAGGATTGTTCCCTTAGATTGATGGAACTTATTATAGAGGAGCACAGGAGAGATCTTCGGATATTTGAGGAAGAAATTAGTGAGTGTAGGATCTTGACTACTCCCTTTATTGATTCACCTAACTATAAAGAAAATGAAAAGATTATAGAGGGTTTATTAGAAAGATCCAAAAAGATCATAAAAACAAGTAAAAAAAACAAATATATTAGAGACACAAAAGAGGCAGAGATGGAATTACAAAGGGGTTCTAAAAAATGGGAAATTGAGAAACAACCACACAAATTTAATAAGGTAAAAATATATAAGGGTGGAGACCAAGAGTCGAATTCTGTTTTTAAAAATCCTCAAATATTTAGTACTTATAAAGAGGTACAGGGATATTTGCCAAAGAGGAGTCAAAATCCCCTCAATAGACAAAGATCGGGTCAAAGAAGGCTCCCTAATATTCCACAGTGGAGGAATTTGTTTCTCAATTCAAGACAGGCTAATTGGAACAGTGAGGATCCACCAGAAGAAAACTGGGGGGATAATATGAGACTTAGGAATAATAGAGTCCAGACTCGACTTCTTCTTTTTTAGAGTTGAAGAGGAGACCACCCAAGTGGATGTAAACTTCCCTCTTAGGGGTTCAAGAGGGGGGAAAGTAAAAGAGAAAGCAAGGAAACAGATACATAATAAAAATAGGATTCACACTCATAAAAAAGAACAAAGTAGATTAAGAACCAAGGAGGGAGGGGGTAAAATGAAATAAATACTGGAAGGAGAAGATTTTCCTGAAAAAATTAAAATTTTCATTCTAAGTACTCATATATTATTAGAAAAAGAAAGATCAGTATTAGAAAAATGGTTAAAATATGCCCCCTCCACCAAAATCAACCAACTTGATGTTTTCATCGATGTTGAAAAATTCTCGCGAAAACTTACCTTAAAAAAGTTTTTTAAATTAAAAAAGGATGAATCAATTAGGGAGGAAGTTCAGGCCTTAACCCCGTTTAAACCTAAATCCACGTTTTTCCCTTCTCACCTAAAGGGCTGCTTCATTGAAACATTTAGCAGTCTGGTAAGGGTGAATTTGGAAAAACTGGACACAAAGAAATTCAAACAAAATATTACTAAGAAAGAAAGTGAAGGTCTAAAAACCCTTGTGGAGGAGAAAAAATTAATCATCAAACCCGCAGATAAGGGGGGAGGGATTGTGTTACTCAATAAAAAGGACTATGAATTTGAAATCTATCGGCAGTTAGAAGATATAAGTACATATAAAAAATTATGGTATGAGCCGACTAAAAGGATAGCCTCAAAAATGAATGAACTTTTGGAGAAATATAACTCCAAGAACATTATTACAAAAGCTGAATTTCAATTTTTGTGGGTGGAACATCCAGTCATTCCAACCTTATACGTCCTACCGAAAATACATAAATGTATAACACAACCACCAGGGAGACCTATTATGTTGGGTGTGGAATCTCTTACCTCAAATTTGTCCCAGTATATAGACTTTTATTTACAGCCCTTTGTTTTATTAAACATCTCCCATTTGAAAGATACGAGTAGATGTGTTAGAATACTTAAAAACCATCAAATGGGAGGAAGACTGTTTTTTGGTTACTGCCGATGTAAATTCTCTCTATACGATTATTGATCATCACCAGGGATTAGAGGCAGTAAAAAGAGTACTAGCTAATTCATTGATGGATACGGTTTGCAGGAATTCCTCAATGAAAGTATAAAGTTTATTCTATTTAATAATTATTTTATTTTTAAAGATGATTTTTATTTACAGTTAAAAGAGGGACTGCTATGGGCACCAGGTTCGCCCATAGTTACGCAACATTATGGGGGCATGGGAACTGAACCATATATGGAATGATGGTCCATTCCGGGCGAACCTGGTGTCATGGCATAGATATATTGATGACATACTTTTTATCTGGAAGGGGAACAGGACTACGTTAGATTCATTCTGTGAAGTTTTAAATAATGATAAAAATATTAAGTTGTCATTTGACATTAGCCAAGTAAGTGTTAATTTTTTAGATTTGACCATTTTTATTGATGGGGACAAATCAAAACACGTAATTTTATTAAACCTACAGATTCTAGATCTTACATTAATAGAATAGTTGGCACCATGATCAATAGTTGGACACTATACCGATGGGACAGTTTAAGAGACTTAAAATGAACTGTACAGATCAAAGCACCTTTTTATCACAAGCTGTGGAGATGAAAAAATGCTTTAAGGCTTGTGGTTATAATGAGGAGAAGGTGAACATCTCGCTTGACATTGTAACTAATCTAGAAAGGGAAACATGTCTGAAGAAAAAAATTAAACAAGTAAAAAAGAATGATGAGAAATTCAAATGGTCATTTATAACGAACTTTTCTTCACAACATCAACAAGTAAGGAAGATAATGAGGAAGCATTGGTCAATACTAAAAAATGACCCTATTATTGGAGAGGAACTTCCTAGGAATCCAATATGTATTTTTAGGAGGGCTCCTAATTTAAGATCTAAATTAGTTAGGAGTTTACATCCTGTATCCCCAAAATCTATTAAAGTCACCTCCAAAGGTTTTTTTAAGTGTGGGTCCTGTATTGGATGTAAAAATATAAAAAATAACTTTGGGAATAAAAAAACTGAGGTTGTTATTAATGAAAAGGAGCATAAAATTAAGGATTTCTTGACCTGTCACACCTCTGTTATTTATTGTATTAAATGTATATGCAACAAATTCTATATAGGTCGTACAAGCAGACCTTTAAAAATTAGGATTGGGGAACACCTGCATAACATATGCAAAGGAATTGAGACCCATGCTCTTTCCTATCATTTTAAGGAGATACATAATTGTGATGTAGAACATATTAAAAACTTTTATGGCTTAAATCAAGTTATAGCTGATAAAAGAGGAAGTGATATTGTACAAAAACTGACAAAAAAAGAATTGGAAATTATATATTATTTTAAAACTTTAAAACCAATGGGTCTTAACAAAGATTTTGAGGTTAAATGGTTATTATAATCACTTCTTATTTCTTATTACCTCTTATTCATTACTGTATTTTATTTGTATGCAATGGAGTTTTAAAGTATGTATTAATTGTTTTTATTTTTCATTTTCTATTTTTAACTACAGAAAAATGGAGTCCATTCTATTATGGACACATATACCCCAGAAACATGGGCGGCGCCTATATAACAGATGTCCACTCCTGATATATCCATGGCTTGTCCATACTCTATCACATGAAAGTGAATCTGAGAAGACAGGAAATATGTCACCGGAAGTGACATTAAATTTGTGAAAGTGAGACCCGGACCGCATTTTCCGTAGAGAATGTGAATAGTGAACTGTCATAGCTGTTACATATTTTATTTGGAACTGTGGAGAGATACAGAGCAGGAGGAGCGGGACGTGAATAGGATTACTATGCGTATTTATGAGTTAGTCGATCTATGTCTGGTATTAGGTCCCAGCTGGGGTAATTTAGGATTATTAGGGGGTATAAGTATAGGGTGTGCAGTGTGTCTCCTCATACCTTGAAAAAGATACATTCTAGTATCAAAATGCATTGGTGGAGGAGCAGAGTGGGGATCTTTTGGACTTTCTCCCAGGAAGTCTTTCTTTACAACTACCGAGGACGCCTGATGTATGGACTTAAGAGTTTTTGTCTACTAGCTGGGTAGACCAAATCATCTGGTGAGAGGCCAATTATCCCTTACTTTCTTATTGTCTGGCATTATTTGTGTTTTTTAGAATTAAAAGCAGTATTACACTATTTGGAATTGTCTTTTCTATTTTATACACAACGGGGGACACTATCTTTGGATGAAAAATAAACTACTTATGAAAGAGAATCACAAGTCCATCCATGTTGTTTTGTCTACCTTAAATAAGTAGACCACCATTTATGGTACGAGTGTGAAACAAAAGGGGGGACCAGTGCAATATACCAAGAGCATATTTCTATATGTCATACTTTGGAATTTTTTAATGTGTAACACCATGGTATTTCTTTTGTTTCTATTTCAGTTTTAGATATTTTTTAGAGTGCCTGAGGAGAAGTGTTGGTAATATTTTCAAAACAAACACTCTAGATAGATAGTACAGATAGATAACACTCTGATGGGTCAATTTACAAAGCAGTGTTAGGAGACAGAGTGAAAAGTGATAAGGTGCCAGCCAATCTGCTCCTAACTGCCATCTCACAGTCTGTATTTGAAAAAATTACAGTTGGGAGCTGATTGGCTGGCACCTTTTCACTTTTCACTCTGTCTCCTAACACTGCTTAGAAAATAGACCCATAAAACAGTACAGATAGATAATACACTGAGAATGGTAGTACAGATAGAATACATTCTAACCCCTAAGTATCACTTATTTTTAGTAATCAGATTGCATTTCCCATAATTGTAATGGGAAATGTGTTCTGACCAAAGTTACTAAAAATAAAATGTGAAAAATTACCATGGAAAGCCCTGTGATAATAATGCCATCTGGTGGTGGCATTATCCAGGGTCTCCCCTGGTTGCCAGACTCCTGCTCCGCTCTGACGGGGAGAGCAGATCCCGAAGCCGGCGCCAGTAATCAGCTGTGTGGTCTAAACAGACCACATGCTGATTTGAATTAAAAAAAAAGTAAAAAAAAAACAAACTTATCTGATTCCAGGGACCGGTGATTGGGGCTCCGGGTGAAGTCCTCCCTCCAGTCAGCTGGATTCCCATGCTGCACTGCAGCTAGGTTGTCACCTGACAGGGTCCCATTGTAGTATGGAATGTCAGCTGACCTGAGGACATGGAGGACATCACCGAAGCCCGGATCATGCAAGTAAGTGTAATTAAGGGGGAGGGGGGGTCGTGGGGGGTCCGCAATCGTGCGGGGTGCGGCTTAGCGCCAAGGGGGGTAGCAGCGGCGGCCGGCGGCGCATGCGCTGGGCAATTGTAACGGTGTTTTTTTGCAAATATACCATGACTAGTGTGCTGAGGGGGTTCGCAGGGATAGAGCTTTCTCGCAAGCTCTGTCCTTGCAAGGGATTTGTAGTAAATCCCTGTGATATTGCCTGAATTCGCAATGCGAATTCACTCAGTAATATCACACTGCAATCTGCATTACCAAATGCAGATTTTAGTAAATAGAGCCCCAAGAAAGATAGAATAGACAGATCCTACTCTAAGATGGATAGTACACATAGATAACACAGTGAGATGGATAGTAAAGATAGATATCTCCCTGAGACAGATAGTACAGATAGATAACACTCTGAGAATGGTATTACAGATAGATAACACTCTGAGAAAGGTAGTACAGATAGATAACACTCTGAGGTGGATAGTACAGATAGATAACACTCTGAGAATGGTATTACAGATAGATAACACTCTGAGAAAGGTAGTACAGATAGATAATACTCTGAGGTGGATAGTACAGATAGATAACTCTTTGAGGGGCCTATTCATCAACTCTAAAATAACAGTCTTAAGAACATTTTCCTTAATTAACGTTTTTTTTGTAATAATGAAGCCACTTAACACAGGAGATATAATGATAACTCCGGGTTAAGTCTCCTTGCATTAATTTCCACACTCCCCATACATTAGTACATTAGTACATTAGTATGGGGATAAGGAAATTATGCTATTCATCAAATTCCATAAATGATGTATTTTCGGAATTTGATGGAGTTACTATCCGCCACTGTGAGGTTGTGAATAACAGGTAACACTTACCTGCTGTCAGCTGGGCAGGTCCTCCTCTTCTCCCTCCATCGCTCTGGTCTCTCCTCTGGCTCCGTCTGTTGTGCTGACAATGTGTTCTCCCTGCAGAACACAAAAAACTTTAGAAAAAAAAAAATATATATATATTTTTTCTAATCTGTACTGTGTTCTGCTGCGAGAACATGTGACAGAGCAGCAGAAGGAGCCAGAGGCGGCTTCACAGGCAGGTAAGTGCAGGACAGGGGGAAGGTGAGCGGAGGGGGGAGGGTGGGAGGAGGGGTCGGCGGGGGCACACAGAGTTACTGCAGCTGTAGGCAGTGCTGCGCATGCACTGGTTTTACGAATGTAACAGCGCATGTGTAGCACAGATTCCAGCTGCGGTTATTTAGTGTAGACAGGGAAAACTATCTATTTCCCGAACAGCTGTTATCGCAAAAATGGCAGCTATTTTAAATAGATAGTAATGGGGAGGAGGAATCATGAATTCCTCTGGTAATTTGGTAGATCTCCATGCGAGTTCTAAACCTAATTACCTCCAACAAATTTTAAGTAATGACGAATAGGCTCCTGAGACAGATAGTACAGATATATAACACTCTGAGATAGATATTACAGAATGATAACACTCTGAGATAGACAGTACAGATAGATAACATACTGAGATAGATAGTACAGATAGATAACACTCTGAGATAGATTGTACACATAGATAAAATACTGAGAAAGATAGTACACAAAGATAACACTCTGAGATAGATAGTACAGATAGATAACACTATGAGATAGATATTACAGATAGATAATACTCTAAGATAGATAGTACAGATAGACAACACTCTGAGATAGATAGTACACATAGATAACACTCTGAGATAGATAGTACAGATATATAACACTCTAAGATACATAGTACATATATATTTAACATTCTGAGAAATATAGTACAGATAGAAAACACTAAGATAGATAGTACAGATAGATAATTCTCTGAGACAGATAGTGAAGATAGACAACACTCTGAGATGGATAGTACAGATAGACAACACTCTGAAATATATAGTACAGATAGATAACACTCTAAGATGGATAGTACAGATAGTTAACACTTTCAGATAGATAGTACAGATAGATAAAACTCTGATGGGTCTATTTACTAAGCAGTGTTAGGAGAAAGAGTGAAAAGTGATAAGGTGCCAGCCAATCCGCTCTCAACTGCCATCTCATAGGGTGTGTTTGAAAAAATTACAGTTGGGAGCTGATTGGCTGGCACCTTTTCTCTTTTCACTCTGTCTCCTAACACTGGTTAGTAAATACACCAATAAAACAGATAGTACAGATAGATAATACTCTGAGAATGGTAGTACAGATAGATAACATTCTTAGATAGTATAGATAGATATCATAATGAGATAGATAGTACACATAGATAACAATCTGAGAAAGATAGTACAGACAGATAACACTCTGAGATACATAGTACAGATATATAACACTCTAAAAAACATAGTACATATACAGTCAGGTGCATAAATATTGGGACATTGACAGAATTTTCATATTTTGGCCTCTATTCACCACCACAATGGCTTTGAAATGAAACAAACAAGTTGTGCTTTAACTGCAGACTTTGAGATTTAATTTGAGGGTAATTACATCCAAATCTGGTGAACGGTGTAGGAATTACAACGGTTTCTATATGTGCCTCCCACTTTTTAAGGGGCCAAAAGTAATGTGACAAACTAAACAAATCTAAATCTAACTTTCACTTTTTAATACTTTGTTGCAAATCCTTTGCAGGCATTTACAGCCTGAAGTATGGAATGCATAGACATCACCAGAGGCTGGGTTTCATCCCTGGTGATGCTCTGCCAGGCCTCTACTGCAAATGTCTTCCTGCTTGTTCTTGGGTAATTTTCCCTTCAGTTTTGTCTTCATCAAGTGAAATGCATGCTCAATCGCATTCAGGTCAGGGAATTGACTTGGCCATTGCATAACATTCCACTTTTTAGCCTTAAAAACTCTTTGGTTGCTTTTGCAGTATGCTTCGGGTCATTGTCCATCTGCACTGTGAAGCGCCGTCCAATGAGTTCTGAAGCATTTGACTGAATATGAGCATATAATATTGCCCGAAACACTTCAGAATTAATTCTGCTGCTTTTGTCAGCAGTCACATCATCAATAAATACAAGGGAACCAGTTCCATTGGCAGCCATACATGCCCATTCCATGACACTACCACCACCATGCTTCACTGATGAGATGGTATGTTTTGGATAATGAGCAGTTCTTTCCTTCTCTGTACTCTTCTCTTCCCATCACTCTGGTACAAGTTGATCTTTGTCTCATCTGTCCATAGGATGTTGTTCCAGAACTGTAATGGCTTTTTTAGATGTTGTTTGGCAAACTCTAATCTGGTCTTCCTGTTTTTGTGGCTCACCAATGGTTTACATCTTGTAGTGAACCCTCTATATTCATTCATGTGAAGTCTTCTCTTGATTGTTGAATTTGACACCTACCTCCTGGAGAGTGTTCTTGACTGTTGTGAAGGGGTTTTTCTTCACCAAGGAAATAATTATTCTGTCATCCACCACAGTTGTTTTCCATGGTCTTCCGGGTCTTTTGGTGTTGCTGAGCTCTCCGGTACATTCTTTCTTTTTAAGAATATTCCAAACAGTTGATTTGGCCACACCTAATGTTTTTGCTATTGCTCTGATGGGTTTGTTTTGATTTTTCAGCCTAATGATGGCTTGCTTCACTGATAGTGACAGCTCTTTGGATCTCATATTGAGAGTCGACAACAACTGATTCCAAATGCAAATGTCACACCTAGAATCAACTCCAGACCTTTTACCTGCTTAATTGATAATGAAATAATGAGGGAATAGCCCACACCTGTCCATGAAATAGCTTTTGAGTTGATAGTCCCATTACTTTTGGCCCCTTAAAAAGTGGGAGGCACATATAGAAACTGATGTAATTCCTACACCGTTCATCTGATTTGGATGTAATTACCCTCAACTTAAATCTGCAAGTCTGCAGTTAAAGCACATCTTGTTTGTTTCATTTCAATGCAATTGTGGTGGTGAATAGAGGCCAAAATATGAAAATTCTGTCAATGTCCCAATATTTATGCACCTGACTGTATATATAACATTCAGAGAAAGATAATACAGATAAAAAAAACCTCTAAGACGGATAGTACAGATAGATAACACTATGCAATGGATAGTAAAGATAGATAACACTCTGATGAATATAGTACAGATAGATAGAACTCTGAAATAGATACTACAGATAGATAACACTGAGATAGATAATATAGATAGGGAACACTCTAAGATGGACAGTACAGGTAGATAACGTTCTGAAATGCATAGTACACATAGATAACACTCTGAGATGGATAATTCAGATAAATAACACTCTAAGAAAGATATTACACATAGATAACACTCTAAGATGGATAGTACAGATAGATAAAACTCTGAGATAGATAGTGTAGATAGATAACACTCTGAGATGGATAGTACAGATATATAACACTCTCAGATGGACAGTACACATAGATATCATTCTGAGATGGATAATATAGATAGATAACACTCTGAGATAGATAGTACACACAGATAACACTCTGAGATGGATAGTACAGATAGATAACACTCTGAGATGGATAATACACATAGATAACACTCTGAGATGGATAGCACAGATAGATAACACTCTGAGATGGGTTTTACAGATAGATAACACTCTTAGGGCTCTATTTATTAACATTATTTTTACTAAAATAAAGTTAAATTGAGTGTTTTAACACCCTTTTCACATTTTTTTAGTATCACCTAAAGTTAGTTAAGGGCAATTGGAGTAGAATTCGTAAAATTCTTCTCCAACCCCTAAGTATCACTTATTTTTAGTAATCAGATCACATTTCCCATAATTGTCATGGGAAATGTGATCTGACCAGAGATACTAAAAATAAAATGTGAAAAAATACTGGGGAAAGCCCTGTGATAATAATGCCATTTAGGGGTGGTGTTATCCAGGGTCTCCCCTGGTTACCAGACTCCTGCTCCGCTCTGACGGGGAGAGCAGAACCCGAAGCTGGCCCCAGTAATCAGATGTGTGGTCTAAACAGACCACAAGCTGATTCACTGTAAAAAAAATGAAAACTTACCTGACTCCAGGGACCGGTGATCGGGGCTGCGGGTGATGTCCTCCCTCCAGTCAGCTGGTCTCCCATGCTGCACTGTGGCTCGGTTGTCACCTGACAGGGTCCCATTGCAGTATGGGATGTCAGCTGACCGAAGTACATGGAGGACATCATCGGAGCCCGGATCATGCAGGTAAGTGTAATTAAGGGAGAGGGGGAGTTGCGGGGGGGTCTGTGATTGTGGGGGGTGGGGCTTGGCATCGGGGTGGGGCTTAGTACCGGGAGTGGGGTAGTAGCGGCGGCCTTTCGACGCATGCACGGGGAACTAGTCACGGTATTTTTTTGCAAAAATACTGTGACTAGTGTGCGGAGGGGATTCGCAGGGATAGAGCTTTCTCGCAAGCTCTGTCACTGCAAGAGATTTGCAGTAAATCCCTGTGATATTGCCTGAATTTGCAGTGCAAATTCACTCGGTAATATAACTCTACAATCTGTATTACCAATGTGGATAATAGTAAATAGAGCCCAAGAAAGATAGTATAGACAGATACTACTCTAAGATCGATAGTATACATAGATAACACATAGATAACACCGTGAGATGGACAGTAAAGATAGATATCACCCTGAGACAGATAGTACAGATAGATAACACTCTGAGAATGTTATTACAGATAGATAACACTCTAAGAAAGGTAGTACAGATAGATAACACTCTGAGGTGGATAGTACAGATAGATAACACTTTGAGGGGCCTATTCATCAACACTAAAATAATGGTTTTAAGAACATTTTCCTTAATTAACGTTATTTTTGTATTCATGAAGCCACTAAAAACAGGAGATATCACTGATATCTCCTGGTTAAGTCCCCCTGCATTAATTTCCACACTCCTCATACATTAGTACATTAGTACATCAGTATTGGGATATGGAAATTATCATCAAATTCCAAAAAATATGTATTTTTGGAATTTGATGGAGTTACTTTCCGCCACTGTGAGATTGTGAATAACAGGTAACATTTACCTGCTGTCAGCTGGGCAGGTCCTCCTCTTCTCCCTCCATCGCTCTGGTCTCTCCTCTGGCTCCATCTGTTGTGCTGACACTATGTTCTCCGAGGAGAACACAATAAAATATATATTTTTTTCTAAACTGTAGTGTGTTCTGCTGGGAGCCCAAGTGACAGAGCAGCAGAAGGAGCCAGATGCAGCTGCACAGGCAGGTAAGTGCAGGACAGGGGGAAGTTGAGTGGAAGGGGGAGGGTGGGAGAAGGGGTTGGTGGGGGCACACAGAGTTAGCGCAGCTGTAGGTAGTGCTGTGCATGCACTGGTTTTACGAATGTAACAGCGCATGCGTAGCACAGATTCCAGCTGCAGTTAAATAGTGCAGATAGGGAAAACTATCTAGTTCCCAAACAGCTGTTAACGCAAAAATGGCAGCTATTCGAAATAGATAGTTATGGGGAGGAGGAATGATGAATTCCTCCGGTAATTAGGTAGATCTCCATGCAAGTTCTAAACCTAATTACCACCATCAAATTTTAAGTAATGATGTATAGGACCATGAGACAGATAGTACAGATAAATAACACCCTGAGACAGATAGTAGAGATAGATAGCACTCTGAGATACATAGTACAGACAGATAACTCTCTGAGGGGCCTATTCATCAACAGTAAAATAACGTTTTTAAGGACATTTTCCTTAAATAACGTTATTTTGGTATTCATTTAGCCACTTAGCACAGGCGATATCACAGATATCTCCTTGCTAAGTTCCCCTGTGTTAATTTCCACACTCCCCATACATTAGTATGGGGATGTGGAAATTGTGGTATTCATCAAATTCCAAAAATTATCAATTTTCGGAATTTGATGCAGTTACTATTCGCCACTGTGAGGTGGCGAATAGCAGGTGAAACTTACCTGTATCCGCGTGTGCTGGTCCCCGAAGAGTCCCTCCGGCGCTCTGCTCCATGCTCAGGCTCCGGAGGCTGGTCGGACATGTGTGCTCCCAAGTATAGCACAAGAAATTTTAGACAAAAAATAAAAGTTTTTTTTTTTCTAATCTATCATGTGGTCTGCTGGGAAACCACATGACAGACCAGCAGGATGGAGCCGGAGGCTGCTGCGCAGACAGGTAAGTCGGGGGGGTGGAAGGTGAGCGGAGGGGGGAGGGGGGTCAGGGGGGATCGGGGGGGTACAAAACTTAACGCATCTGTAGGCAGTGCTGCGCATGCGCTGGTTTTACAGATGTAACAGCGCATGCGCAGCACTGTTTCCAGATGTGATAAGTTAGTGTATGCAGGGGAAAGTATCTATTTCCCGAAAAGCTGTCATCGCAAAAATGACAGCTTTTCGGAATAGATACTTATGGAGAGGTGGAATGATGAATTCCACCTATAATTAGCTAGAACTCCATGAGAGTTCTAAAGCTAATTATCTCCAAAGAATTTTTAGGTTTAATGAATAGGCCCCTGAGAAAGATAGTACAGATAGATAACACTATGAGTTAGGAAGTACAGATAGATAACACTATGCAATGGATAGTAAAGATAGATAACACTCTTTGGAATATAGTACAGATAGACAGCACTATGAAATAGATACTACAGATAAATAACACTGAGATAGATAGTATCGATAGATAACACTCTAAGATGGACAGTACAGATAGATAACGCTCTGAAATGCATAGTACACATAGATAACACTCTGAGATGGATAGTTCAGATAAATAACACTCTAAGAAAGATATTACACACAGATAACACTCTGAGATGGACAGTACAGGTAGATAAAACTCTGAGATAGATATAGTAGATGGATAACACTCTGAGATGGATAGTATAGATAGATAACACTCTGAGATAGATAGTACACACAGATAACACGCTGAGATGGATAGTACAGTTAGATAATACTCTGAGATAGATAGTACACATAGATAACACTCTGATATGGGTTGTACAGATAGATAAAACTCTTAGGGCTCTATTTATTAACATTATTTTTACTAAAATAAAGTGATAAAGAGTGTTTTCACACGCTTTTCACATTTTTTTTAGTATCACCTAAAGTTACTTAAGGGTAATTGGAGTAGAATTCGTAAAATTCTACTCCAACCCCTATCACTTATTTTTAGTAATCAGGTCGCATTTCCCATAATTGTAATGGGAAATGTAATCTGATCAATGTTGCTAAAAATAAAATGTGAAAAAATACAGGGGAAAGCCCTGTGATGATAACGCCATCTGGGGATGGCGTTATCCAGGGTCTCCCCTGGATACCAGACTCCTGCTCCGCTCTGACGGGTGGAACAGAGCCTGAAGCCAGCCCCAGTAATCAGCTGTGTGGTCTTAACAGACCAAATGCTGATTCACTGTAAAATAAAAAACTTACCTGACTCCAGGGACCGGTGAACGGGCTGTGGGTGATGTCCTCCCTCCAGTCAGATGGTCTCCCATGCTGCACTGTGGCTCGGTTGTCACCTGACAGGGTCCAATTGCGGTATGGGATGTCAGCTGACTGGAGGACATGGAGGACATCACCGGAGCCCGGATCATGCAGGTAAGTGTAATTAAGGGAGAGGGGGAGTTGCGGCGGGTCCGCAATCATGGGGGTTGGGCTTGGCATGCACGTGGCACTATGCACGACGCATGCACGGGGCACTTGTCATGGTATTTTTTTACAAAAATACCATGACTAGTGTGCAGAGGGGATTCGCAGGGATAGAGCTTTCTCGCAAGCTCTGTCCCTTCAAGGGATTTGCAGTAAATCCCTGTGATATTGCCTGAATTCGCAATGCGAATTCACTCAGTAATATCACACTACAATCTGCATTACCAATGCAGATAATAGTAAATAGAACCCCAAGAAAGATAGTATAGACAGATACTATTCTAAGATGGATAGTACACATAGATAACACCATGAGATGGATAGTAAAGATAGATATCACCCTGAGACAGATAGTACAGATAGATAACACTCTGAGAATGTTATTACAGATAGATAGCACTCTGAGAAAGGTAGTACAGATAGATAACACTCTGAGGTAGATAGTACAGATAGATAACACTTTGAGGGGCCTATTCATCAACACAAAAATAACGGTTTTTAGAACATTTTCCTTAATTAACGTTATTTTTGTATTCATGAAGCCACTAAACACAGGAGATATCACTGATATCTCCTGGTTAAGTCCCCCTGCATTAATTTCCACAATCCCCATACATTAGTACATTAGTATGGGGATATGGAAATTATGCTATTCATCAAATTCCAAAAATTATATATTTTCGGAATTTGATGGAGTTACTATCCGCCACTGTGAGGTTGTGAATAACAGGTAACACTTACCTGCTGTCAGCTGGGCAGGTCCTCCTCTTCTCCCTCCATTGCTCTGGTCTCTCCTCTGGCTCCGTCTGTTGTGCTGACACTATGTTCTCCAAGCAGTACACAATAAGTTTAAAAGAAAAAAATATATATTTTTTTCGAAACTATACTGTGTTCTGCTGGGAGATCATGTGACAGAGCAGCAGAAGGAGCCAGAGGCGGCTGCACAGGCAGGTAAGTGTAAGACAGGGGGAAGTTGAGTGGAAGGGGAGGGTGGGAGAAGGGGTTGGCGGAGGCACACAGAGTTAGCGCAGCTGTAGGCCATGCTGCGCATGCACTCGTTTTACGAATGTAACAGTGCATGCGTAGCACAGATTCCAGCTACGGTTATTTAGTGTTGATAGGGAATACTATCTATTTCCCAAACAGCTGTTATCACAAAAATGGCAGCTATTCGAAATAGATAGTTATGGGGAGAAGGAATGATAAATTACTCCGGTAATTAGGTAGATCTCTATGCGAGTTCTAAACCTAATTACCACCATCAAATTTTAAGTAATGATGTATAGGCACCTGAGACAGATAGTACAGATAAATAACACTCTGAGACAGATAGTACAGATAGATAGCACTCTGAGACAGAAAGTATATATAGATAACACTCTGAGACAGATAGTACAGATAGATAGCACTCTGAGACAGATAGTACAGATAGATAACACTCTGAGACAGATAGTACAGATAGATAGCACTCTGAGACAGATAGTACAGATAGATAACACTCTAAGACAGATAGTACAGATAGATAACACTCTGAGACAGAAAGTACAGATAGATAGCACTCTGAGACAGATAGTATAGATAGATAACACTCTGAGACAGATAGTACAGATAGATAGCACTCTGAGACAGATAGTACAGATAGATAACACTCTGAGACAGATAGTACAAATAGATAACACTCTGAGACAGATATTACAGATAGATAACACTCTGAGACAGATATTACAGATAGATAACACTCTGAGACAGATAGTACAGATAGATAACACTCTGAGATAGATATTACAGAAAGATAACACTCTGAGGGGCCTATTCATCAACAGTAAAATAACGTTTTTAAGGACATTTTCCTTAAATAACCTTATTTTGGTATTCATGAACAGACTTAACACAGGAGATATCACAGATATCTCCTTGCTAAGTTCCCCTGTGTTAATTTCCACACTCCCCATACATTAGTACATTAGTATGGGGATGTGGAAATTGTGGTATTCATCAAATTCTGAAAATTATCAATTTTCGGAATTTGATGCAGTTACTATTCGCCACTGTGAGGTGGCGAATAGCAGAATCCACTTACCTGTATCAGCGTGTGCAGGACCCCAATGAGTCCCTCTGGCGCTCTGCTCCATCCTCAGGCTCTGGAGGCTGGTTTGTCATGTGTGCTCCCCAGCAGAGCACAAGAAAGTTTAGAAAAAGAAAAAAAAATGTTTTTTTTTCTAATCTGTCATGTGGTCTGCTGGGAAACCACATGACAGACCAGCAGGATGGAGCCGGAGGCTGCAGCGCGGACAGGTAAGTCGGGGGCGTGGAAGGTGAGCGGAGTGGGGAGGGGGGGTGGGGGGTCGGGGGGGTACGAAACTTAATGCATCTGTAGGTAGTACTGCGCATGCACTGGTTTTACAGATGTAACAGCGCATGCGCAGCACTGTTTCCAGATGCATTAAGTTAGTGTAAGCAGGGAAAAGTATCTATTTCCCGAAAAGCTGTCATCGCAAAAATGACAGCTTTTCAGAATAGATACTTATGGAGAGGTGAAATGATGCATTCCACCTATAATTAGCTAGAACTCCATGAGAGTTCTAAAGCTAATTATCTCCAAAGAATTTTTACGGTTAATGAATAGGCCCCTGAGATAGATAGTACAGAAAGATAACACTCTGAGATAAATATTTCAGAAAGATAACACTCTGAAGGGCCTATTCATTAAATGTAAAAATTTGCATGGAGTTCTAGCTAATTATAGGTGGAATTCATCATTCCACCTCTCCATAAGTATCTATTCCGAAAAGCTGTCATTTTTGCGATGACAGCTTTTCGGGAAATAGATACTTTCCCCTGCCTACACTACCTTATCGCATCTGAAAACAGTGCTGCGCATGTGCTGTTACATCTGTAAAACCAGTGCATTCGCAGCACTGCCTACAGATGCGTTAAGTGCTCGACTTCTGTGGCAGAGAGTGGCTTCCTCAAAGTCCAGTTGAGGCCAGATGTTCTGTTGGGCTGACATGGGCCGTCCACATGCCCGTGGGTGCAGGCAGGGGTGACCCGCTGGCTGTATGCATTTGCCCTGTGTAGGTGTGAGACAGTGGCGCATGCCACAGTAGCGCACGCAGGGGGGGTTTCTAAGCCCCCAGAAACCCCCCCTGATGGGTCACTTTTTTTTCCAGAGATGGAGACAACCTTGTCTCCGTCTCGGCCCCAGCCGCGGACCACCCACTGTCCCCTTCAGCTACCATTAGCGCTGTCAGCGCTTACTCGTCAGGTGGCTTTCACATCACCTGACACGGAAGAGCTGACAGCTAAACCGGCAGGGTCTGGGCAGCACACCGCAACCTCTACACAGTCCTCCCAGAGTGAGCGTGGGAGAGCCTGAGGGAGGATTGCTGCCGCCCAGCAGCCCGGCACCGAGGAGGACGTCCGCAGCTAGCAGTAGGAAAAGCTGCTATTAGTATGTTATGTGTGTGTCTGTGTTTGTACTTAGTAAGTATGCTGCGTGTGTATGCTTCAATATGTGTATGTTTGCTGTTTGAATGCTATGTGTGAATGTGCTGAATGCTGTGTGTGTATACTGTATGTTTGCTGAGTATGTCTCACACATATAATATTTATATATATATATATATATATATTACACAAACACGGTATATATATATATATATATATTTATATATATATTTATATATATATATCTCTCATGTTTCTGCATCTGTGTATGTATATATATATATATATGTATATATGGAAACCCCCCGCTAAAAATCCTGCATTTGCGCCTGTGCCATGACGGTAGCCATGGCTTGATGGGTGGTGGCTGTGTATGGCAAACTCGACCCAGCACTGGTTGGGGAGTTGCACGCGCTGATGCTGGTACAGCTGCCTGGGGTGCACGCTGGCGGAGGTGCAGCCATGTGTGAGAGGTGCCACTGCTGCTGTTCGCGGGTGTTAGGGACCCGGATGTACTTCTGGGTGCCACAGGTGAAGTATGAGCAGGTGGGTGATGAGTGGAACAAAGGGCCTAATTCAGAGCCACTCGCTCACGCTGTGTGTTCACAAGCGGCCCGATGTTCTGTGTACACGCATGTGCATGCTTCATTCTGCGTGTGCACAAACTATACACTGCGATCACATTCCTTTTGCTCACCCAGCAAAGGCCGCCAAGGGTTATGAGTGACAGGAAAGGCCGTTTGTGGGTGGTAACAGGGGCAGGACACTAATAACGGGGGGTTGGAGATGCAATCGCAGAAATGCCTGAGTGTTTCAGCGCCATTTTGGAGGCGTACATAATTAACAAGCAGCGTTATAGTACATGTCACTTGCCTTTTTTTACACTGATTTCCTTGCAATACTTGTGGTATTATTATTATTATTATTGATATTATCATTTATTTATATGGCACCACAAATGTTCCGCAGCGCCTTACAAAGTACAAAAACAAACTGTATACAAGTGACTTACAGAACAATACAATACAGGACATGGATAATATATATTGCTACATTAGCGACCATATCACCCAGATAAGCAACAGAGCATAACAACCAAGTGTTAGGTGCCCTAGTGGTGAGTAAGAAGTAAAAGACACTATAGTAAGGAGAAGCACAAGAGGGTAGATGGCCCTGCTCGTGAGAGCTTACATTCTAAAAATGTGGGGGAAGACATACTAGGTTGACACAGATGGGGTAGATGGGGACGAAGGAGCATGTAGCCAGGAGTTAGAATGATAGCTGGAAGGCTTTGATGAAGTAGTGGGTCTTGAGAGCCCGTTTGAAGGATTGCAAACAGGTGGAGAGTCTGATGGGGAGTGGGAGAGAGTTCCAGAGGAGGGGAGCAGTGTGGGCAAAATCTTGGAGGTGGGAGTGGGAGGAAGTAATCAGCTGGCATGAAAGGCGGTGTGCATTAGTTGAGCAAAGAGGGCGGAGAGGAGCGTGAAGGGAGATGAGGTCAGAGATGTATATGGGAGAAGATTGGGTGAGGGCTTTGTGAGCGAACGTGAGAACCTTAAATTGGGTTCTAAAAGGGAAGGGGAGCCAGTGGAGAACTTGTAGGAGAGGGGAGGCAGATGTAGAGAATTTGGAGAGGAAGATAGGCCATGCAGCAGCATTAAGGATAGACTGGAGAGGAGAGAGATGGGATTTGGGGAGGCCAGATAGGAGGATGTTACAATAGTCCAATCTGGAGATGACCATTGAGTGTATGAGTGTTTTAGTAGCATCCTGGGTGAGATAGGGTCTGATCTTAGAAATATTTTTGAGATGGAAACAACAGGACTGTGAAAGGTTCTGGATATGTGGTTTGAAGTAGAGGGGTGAGTCCAGGATAACTCCAAGACAGCGCACCTTGGGACTAGATGAGAGTTATTCCATCAATTGATAAAGAAATAGTGGGAAGTGAGGTGATGTGAGAGGGTGGGAAGATGATCAGCTCTGTCTTAGACATATTAAGTTTAAGAAATCGCTGGGATATCCAGGAAGAGACAGCAGAGAGACAGTTGGAGATACGAGTCAGAAGAGAGGGGGAGAGATCAGGGGAGGAAAAGTAGATTTGAGTATCATCAGCATAGAGATGATAATGGAGGTCAAAAGAGCTGATGAATTAACCTAGAGAGGAAGTATAGAGGGAGAATAGGAGAGGACCAAGAACAGAACCTTGGGGAACACCTACTGTAAGAGGCTGTGGGGGGGGAGAGGAGTCATGAGAGGAAACTGAGAAAGATTGGTTAGAGAGATAGGATGACAGCCAGGAGAGGGCAGTTTCATGTAGACCAAGAGAGTGAAGGATATTCAGCAGGAAAGGGTGGTCCACAGTGTCAAAAGCAGCAGAGAGATCAAGGAGAATGAGAAGGGAGTAGTGGCCTTGGGATTTGGCAGCAAGGCAGGTCATTGCTGACTTTGTGAGGGCCGTTTCAGTGGAGTGGAGAGAATGGAAGCTAGACTGAAAAGGGTCAAGGAGGGAGTGGGAGGAAAGAAAAGTGGTAAGGCGGTTGTAGACAATCCGCTCAAGGAGTTTGGAGGCAAAGGGGAGGAGAGAGATGGGTCAGTAGTTAGAAAGAAGGTTAGGATCAAATGTAGGTTTTTTAAGAATGGGGGAGACAAGGGCATGTTTGAATGTAGAAGGAACAGTGCCTGATGAGAGGGATAGGATAATGAGGTGGGCAAGATGGGAGCAGGCAGAGAGAGAGAGGAAGCGGAGGAGGTGGGAGGGGTTGGGATCAAGGGGGGAGGTGGAAGGGGGGGAGGACCGGATGAGGGCCATGACTTCCTCTCCAGATACAGGAGAGAAGGATGTTAGAGTTGGTAAAGTTGATGGGGAGGGGTGATTTGGGAAATGAGGAGGTGGAGAGCTGGGGGACTGGTTGGATATGATGTCCTGACGTATGGAATCAATTTTAGATGTAAAGTAGTTAGCAAAGTCAAGGGCAGTGAGCAAGGAGGGGAGACTAGGAGGGGCTGGGCGAAGGAGGGAGTTGAAAGTAGTGAAGAGACGCTGGCGATTAGAGGACTGAGAGGAGATGAGGTTCTTAAAGTATGACTGTTTAGAGAGGGAGAGCACAGCACTATAGGATGAGAGCATAAATTTGAAATGGAGAAAATCTGCCTTAGAGCGTAGGTAGGGTAAAGCAACTGCAAGCATTGCGTTTGCATCCAATGGTGCTTGATGTATCAATGTTTTAATACACTTCCTGGAGATGACGTGTTGCTGGTAGGCGGCTCTGCCTGTGCGATTGGGCATACACTCACACAGAGTGGCCGCTCGCTAAGACATTTTAGGCATGCTTATGCCTTGGCGAGCGATCGTTTCCCGTGGCATCACTTTGACAAATTTGCATACGTAGGGAGCGAGCGTATGCAGAGTGCGAACACGTCTGAATCAGTCCCAAATTTCAAGAGGTCAGAGGAAAGTATTCTTTGGTGCAGGTGTGGAAGTCTCCAATGTGTTGCGGCCCGTTGGCCTTTCTCAAGGAGATACTGAGCTGTTCTGAGGGCTGGCTATATAACAGCAGAGTACTGGGCTGTTGATTGGTCAGCTGTCATCTTTGCACCAATCAGATGCGTGAGAGTGTTGAGTTCGGCTGTGTGGATTGGTGTAGCTGTGGGTGGCAGATGTCCAATCAGGCAGTGTGAATGTGTGGGCGTGTGTGGGGCTGCTTGAGGACTGTGGATTCAATCATAAGTGTAGGTGTGGGTGACTGATCTCGGGTCAGGAAGTGTGGATATGTGTGTGTGGAGCTGATGGGGGCTATGGATGGTGTAAGGTGTGTGGGGGCATGTCTAAGCAATAACATGGGTTGGCATGTAGTGGTGTGTGTAGGGGTAAAGGGAAGCCGATGGGGGCCATGGGTGTTGTGATGTTTGTGGGAGCGTGTCTGAGCAGTGACGTAGGTTGGCATGTCATGGTGTGTGTCGGGGTAAGGGGAAGTGTCAGTGTGCTTGGTTGCGGGGCTGTAGTTTACGATGGGTATGTGGGGATTATGATAGTGCCATGAATCAGGTGGCTTTGGTGGCAGTTATGTGCCAGGTAGGCAGAGTGGTCAGTGGGCGGCGGTGTCACTAGGGCAACGGGAGTGGTATGAGTTGATATATATGTGGGCATGGGGTTTTATTGTGAGGGTTGCTTTATGTGTGTGACGTGTTTAAGTAGACATGGTGGTGGGTTTGTCCATGCTGTTGGGGTTTTTTGTATGTGTGCCCTCTCTGTGTCTATGTGGAGTGTGCTGCCGGGTGGTGTCCATCGTCTGTGATGGAATATGGCATGCCTGTTTCATCTGTTATGTGGGTCTAGTTGTGTTGTGTCTGTAGTGGTGGTGTACAATTGGGGTTCAGGTGGTGTCTGTGGTTGTAAATGATCGTGTATTTACTTGGTGTGCTGAGTTGTGTAGGTTAAATAGTCTGTATGGTGGCTGATCTGGGGTACTTGGGACCATTGGTGTAGTGTCTGGGTTTGATTGTGGTGTCTTGTTTTGTGGAGTGGTGTTGCCGGGGGTGTGGGAGGTTATGTGGTGCCTTGGGGGTAGTGGTGTTAGTGGTGGTGGTTAGTCACGGGATGTGCTGATTGTGAGTGAGTGGTGTGTTTGGTGGTGGTGTGTCTGGTGGTGTGGTGGGTGATGGGGGTGGAAGGTGTTGTGTTCCTCTGGGTCGATGTTTTGTTGATGATAATTAGTGGAGGGTTTGTGGTGTGTTTATTTGGAGATGACTGACTGGATTTTGTTATCAATGTTGAGGCTGTGTGGTGTGAAAGTGCGCAATGTGAACATCCACTTAAGTTCTTCTTTGTTGAGTAGTTTGATACTGTCGCCTCCTCTCCAGTTTTTTTTATGGTTTTGATGCATGTGAATTTTAAATATTTGGGGCTGCTCTGGTGTTTATCCTGGAAGTGTATTGGGATGTTGTGCTTGTCAGATTTGTTTGAAATGTTCCTGAGGTGTTCTGCCACTCTGTTTTTCAGTGGCCTAATTGTCGTGCCTACATATTGTCGGTTGCATGTGCATTGTAGTAAGTAGATGACATGGCTGGTGTTACAGGAGATGTGTTCTTGGATAGTGTATTATTTGCCTGTGCTAGTTGAAGTGAAGGTGGTGGTTGGTTTGCTGCTTCTATACCCTAGAGTGCAGCAATTGCTGCAGGTGCCGCAGAGGTAGAATCCCTTGTTCACGTGTTGGTTACTTAACGTCATTTGTTTGAGGGTGGGCGGAGGGATGTGGTTTGAGACTAGTTTGTTTTTGATGTCTGGTGCAGTTCTGTAGATTATATTGGGTCGTGATGGTAGTGTTTCTGCAAGTATGTCATCTTTTAGGAGTAGGTTCCAATGTTTGTGTATGATTTATTTGATTTGTATTGGACTGTTGTTGTACTGTGTGATGAAGGGGATTGTATCTGTCATGTTGTCATCTTTGTTTATTTTGTATGTGAGTAGAGGTTTTCTGTCCTCATTCACTATCTTTTGTAGTGTGTTCTGCAACGAGTTTGTGTCATATTTTTTCTCTGTGAATTGTTGTTTCAGTCTTTCCCCTTGTTCATAGTATTCTGTAAGTTTTGTGCAGTTCTGCCTAATGCATTTGAATTGACCTAGTGGTATGTTGTGGTAGCCAATTTTGGTGGTGACCACTGTCAGACAAGATGAAGCTGTTGATGTCAACTTGCTTGTGGTATGTTTTTGTTTGGATCTGTCGTTGTTTGATGAAGATATGTAGGTCGAGGAAGTTGACGTCTGATTGGCTGTATTAGGATGTGAATTTGAGATTTCTGTCATTGTTGTTGATGTATGTTAAAAAGTCTTTGAGGGTGTCTAAGGGACCTTGCCAGATGCAGAAAATGTTGTCTATGTACTTTGTCCATAGGACTAGATTTGCTCCCCAGTTATGTCCCAACCAGATGTGTGAGTATTCCAATCTCCTCATGAAGAGGTTGGCATAACTTGGGGCAAATAATGTCCCTATTGCGGTCTGTAGTTATTAGAAGTGGGATATAGTGGTTCTTGTTTGTGCTTGGTTTATCGCAGCTCAATGATAGTAAAAATTTAAGTAGATAGGTATATGAGTGCTGGTGTAAAAATGTGTATAAATACTACCTGGTATATGTGAATCTAAATATATAGGTGAATGATGATACAATTGGTGATAACCTTGAGATGGAAATAATAATGATGGAGGTAAATAATAAGAAAATAATAATGAATTAAATTAAATAAAGATTAATAATAATATGGATAATTCAATATAAAAGAATAAAACAATATGAGTATGGATAGTGAAGGAGGGAAAGGGAGCAGAAGAGAGGGGTTGAAGAAAGAAATTGGCATAAAAAGTGATGAAGATAATGTTTATAGTCTTAATAGACTAATTGGAGGTGTGCCAATACTGTAAGTAACCCAATTGGGTTTGCTGTGGTGTAATCCAAGTGCCACCTAACTCACCCTGACTACCTTGGTGTTGCTGTAGACTTCAGCTGCGGACTCCAGTCCAAGCCGTGACCAAGTGACATGCCGGGTTTGGCACCACTTTATGACATAGGATGCTGGGGGATGTTTGGTGGACTAGTAGTGGCGGTTGTAATATTGTTCTCTGGGCACTCTCTCAGACTCTCCAATGCGTTTCGGACCTCCACGGGTCCTTTATCAAGAATGGGGATGTTGTCTCTATGGACTATTTATAGGGAAATCTTTATTAGAAAAATGGGTAAAAACCAGATATCCTGTCAAGACAGCTGCGGGAAAAAGGAGGTAAGCACATGTTTCGGACTCCATATTTGTTTTATGCCAAAAAGAAAAGAAAAATAGAGGTATAGGAATAGTGAGTTAAGGGTGAAAAGATGGAAATAAGATGTAGTATGCGTAGGGGGACAGTAGATTGGAGAAGGGAAAAGGAATAAGTATGGATTAAAATGAAATACATATAAATATAAAGAAATAATAAATAAAATGTAATAGATAATAATGATTGATGGATGTTTATAATCTACATGAATGATTTGTGCATGAATAATAAAAACAAAAACAAATGAGATCATCAAATGAAAGAGAAAACCATTAAAGACTAGTGGGACTGTATAAAGAATGCCATCAATAGAACTGCATTCTTTTAAAAAATTAAAAATTCCATATAAAACCAATAATAAGATGTTCATAAAAATGATTTTAGTGCTATATTTATGTTTAGTCCGTATGGTTCCAGTCTCTTAAAGTTGTAAATCTACTAAATTTTTTTTCTCTTCAGTGTTTTCATTAGCTCTTCTCCTCACCAATTTTGTATTATTTTCTCAATGCCCATGAATTTCAGACCCTTTGGGGCCTTGTTGTGACTATGTAGAAAGTGGGCTGATACGCTGTGAGTGGTGAGGTTTTCCTGATGTTATATATATGTTCGGATATTCTCACTTTGATTTTGTACTTAGTTTGGCCAATATACTGGATGCCACATGGGCACTCTAATATATATATTGATCCTTCCGTCTCACATGAAATTAAATTTTTAATTTGATACTTGCATCCTGTTTGGTTTGAGGTGAATTCTGTTGTTTTATTAGTATTCTTAATTTGATTTTTACATCCAATGCAGTTTTTGCAAAAGTGGAAACCTTTTGATACTTTGTTTGTTCTTTCTCTTGTGTCCTTGATTCCATAGAAGCTATTGGTCAATTGTTGTTTATGGTTCTTTGCCTTTCTGTGTATGATGCATGGTTTTGCTGGTAGTATTTTCTTTACTTCTTGGTCTAACTGCAGTATGTTCCAGTGTTTTGTTAGGATGTTTTCAATCTGTTTATGATTGCTGTTGAATTGGGTTATAAATTATATTGGTCTTTCGTCCTCTATTGTTATTTCTTTATATTGAATGAGTTCCTTCCTGTCTATCTTACCATATTATCAAAGAAACTTTGTATATAAGAAGAAACATCCATATCAACAACAAAATCCATATAAACTCATCAGACAATCATATCAACAAGAAACTAAATCAGCTAAGAAATAGAACAAAATTTTTTTAGAACACTTCTAGAAGATATCGATGAACAACAGAACATGCCAAAGAAAAAAGTCCAAAAGAGAAATTATGAAGAAGAATCAGAAAGTGACAATAACTTAGGAGAGGATTTTTTTAGAGGATATTTGGGGCCCAGAAAAACCTCCAAATCAAACACAATCAATGAACAAAAGAAGAAGGAATGGTCCACTACACAGAAAAGGGGAACAAGAGGGGTAAAAAGAAAGAAGAAACAAAGCACATTAGCAACAGACGAAAAAGAAGATAAAGGACTAATTTTCAACTTAAGCAAGAAAGAATTAACAGCAGCACAAAAAAACCTCCTAAAAAAAGGCCTGAAATTTGCCCCTCATTCAAGCATCAATAAAAGCAATCTATATATAGACACACAGAAATTCATTAGGAAGGTGTGTTTAAAAAAAAATATTTGCAAAAAATCCAGTGACAAGATCATGCACATTACTATCAAGAGAGTATATACACATCGATCATAGAGCTACATCAACTTTTTACCCAACTCATATTAAAGGCCCACATATCACCAATTTACATCGCCTAATAGAAGACGAAATCAGACAACTGCCTGTAAAAAAGGATACTCCATACAATTTCACCAAAGAAGAAAAAGAAAGTATAAAAGAATTGAAAGAAGACAAAACCATTATAATAAATCCAGCAGACAAAGGGGGAGGAGTCATAATAATGGACATAGAGGTATACAGTAATGAAGCCAATAACCTTCTTTCGGATGTAACCACTTAGCAGAAACTTAACAAAGACCCTACACAAGAATACAAGAAAACACTACAGGAACAACTAAACAAAGGATTGGAACTGGGCATCATTTAAAAAAAAGAATATGAATTTATGAACATTGAACATCCATGGATTCCTACGTTTTACCACCTCCCCAAAATACATAAATGACTGATCAATCCACCTGGGAGACCGATAGTTTCAGAGATTGGATCCCCTTACAGCTAACCTCTCCAAATATGTAGACTTCTTCCTGTAACACCTTGTATCCAAACAAAAAAGCTATCTTAAAGTGATATAAAATCACTATATACAGTCATAAACCATCAAGATGGATGTGACGCAACTAGACACTATCTATCAACACTATCGAAAATTCCAAACGAACAGATAAATTTCATAATGGACTCAATAGACTTCATTCGGAGGAAAAAATATTTCTAGCATAATGGCGACTTCTTCCTTCAAATGAGAGGAACCGCAATAGGCACATCTTTTGCCCCCTGCTAAGCTAACTTGTTCACAGCATGGTGGGAGGATAATTACATCTGGCAAAATAACCCTTACTCCAGGAACATCAAATTATGGTGCAGATACATCGATGATCTCCTATTCATTTGGGAAGGAACAGAAAATGACCTAATACAACTCCTCACTTATCTAAATTGAAACAATTTGAATTTGGAATTTTCATCCAATTACAGCAAAGAAACCATAACCTTCCTTGATTTGGATATATTAATAGAAGATGATAAAATCATGACCAGGAATCATATTAAAGATGTAAGTGGCAATTGTATTCTCCCTGCCCAAAGCAACCATTACTGAAAATGGATAAACAACATACCAGGCAGTCAATTTCATTGTCTTAGAAGGAACTGTACCAAAGATGACACCTTCAGGGAACAGGCAACAGAAATGAAGTCGAATTTCATCAAGAAGGGCTATAAAGAAAAAATACTGTCAGGAGAAATAGAAAGAATTGGTAAGATAGACAGGAAGGAACTCATTCAATATAAAGAAATAACAGTAGAGGAAGAAAGACTAATATCATTTATAACCCAATTCAACAGCAATCATAAACAGATTGAAAACATCCTAACAAAACACTGAAACATACTGCAGTTAGATGAAGAAGTAAAGAAAATACTGCCAGCAAAACCATGCATCATATACAGAAAGGCAAATAACCTTACACAACAATTAACCAATAGCTTCTACGGAATCGAGAATACAAGAGAAAGAACAAACAAAGCGTCAAAAGGTTTCCACTTTTGCAAAAACTGCATTGCATGTAAAAATCTAATTAAGAGTACTAATAAAACAACAGAATTCACCTCAAACCAAACAGGATGCGAGTATCAAATTAAAAATTTAATTTCATGCAAGACGGAAGGATCAATATATATTAGAGTGCCCATGTGGCATCCAGTTTATTGGCCAAACTAAGTACAAAATCAAAGTGAGAATATCCGAACATATATATAACATCAGGAAAGGCCTCACCACTCACACTCACAGCGTATCAGCCCACTTTCTACATAGTCACAACAAGGACCCAAAGGGTCTGAGATTCATGGGCATTGAGAAAATAGTACAAAATTGGTGAGAAGTCCTAATAAAAACACTGAAGAAAAAAGAAATGGAGTGGACTTACAACCTTAAGACACTGGAACCATACGGACTAAACATTGATATAGAACTAAAAGCATTTTTATGAATATCTTATTACTGGTTTTATATGGAATTTTTAATTTTTTTAAATAATCCAGTTCTATTAATGGCATACTTTATACAGTTCCACTAGTCCACTTGTCATCTTTAATGGTTTTCTATTTTATTTGATGATATCATTTGTTTTTGTTTTTATTATTCATACACAAATCATTCATGTAGATTATAAACATCCATCAGTATTTTATTTATTATTTCTTTATATTTATATGTATTTCATTTTATTCCATACTTATTCCTTTTCCCTTCTTCAATCTACTGTTCGCCTACGCATACTACATCTTATGTCCATCTTTTCACCATTAACTCACTATTCCTATACCTCTATTTTTCCTTTCTTTTTGGGATAAAACAAATATGGAGTCCGAAACATGTGTTTACCTCCTTTTTCCCTCAACTTCCGGGACAGGATATCCAGTTTTTACCCATTTTTCTAATAAAGATTTCCCTATAAATAGCCCATAGAGACAACATCCCCCATCCTTAATAAATGACCCGTGGAGGTACAAATTGCATTGGAGAGTCTAAGGGAGTGCCCAGAGAACAACATTACAAACACCGCTACTAGTCCACCGAACATCCCCTGTTGTCCTACGTCATCAAGTGGTGCCAATCCCGGCGTCGCAGCTCGGACTGGAGTCTGCAGCTGAAGTCTACAGCAACACCAAGGTAGTCAGGGTGAGTTAGGTGGCAGTAGGATTACACCACAGCGGACACAATCAGGCTATTTACAGTATTGGCACACCTCCAATTAGTTTATGAAGACTATAAACATTATTTTCATCACTTTTTATGCCAATTTCTTTCTTCAACCCCTCTCTTCTGCTCCCTTTCCTCCCTTCACTATCCTTACTCATATTGTTTTATTCTTTTATATTGAATTATCCATATTATTATTAATCTTTGTTTTATTTATTTCATTATTATTTACCTCCATCATTATTATTTCCATCTCAAGGTTATCACCAATTGTATCATCATTCACCTATATATTTAGATTCACATATACCAGGTAGTATTTATACACATTTATACACCAGCACTCATATACCTATCTACTTCTGTCTGTAGTAGTCACAGTCAAACCAGAAATAATTGTGTGTTAGTATGTAGTCTATACTTGTCAGGATGAATAGGTTCTGTCAGGGGTCTAGTGTGTGGTCTTTGTCCAGGAAGTGTTGTATGCTTTTGAGTCCCTGTGCGTGGTCGATGATGGTGTATAGTGATGTGACGTTGCTGGTTACCAGCCAGTGGTCATCACCTCAAGTGACTCCTTCCAGTGTTTTGAGTATGGGTGTAGTGTCTTGCAAGTATGATTGTTGTAGTGTTTTGAGTATGGGTGTAGTGTCTTGCAAGTATGATTGTTGTTTTTGGATGTATGGCTGTTGCATGTGGTCTATGTACTGTGAAAGATTAGCTGTCACGGAGTTGATGCCAGGTATGATGGGTCTGCAGGGGGGGTTGGTGGTGTCTTTGTGTATTTTGGGGAGGTAGTAGAAGATGGGAATGATAGGGTGTGGGTTTTGTATGAAATCGTGTTCTTGTTTTGTCAGAATGTTGTCTCTGAGGCCTGTTTGTAGTATGTTGTTGAGTTTTTGTAGAATGTATTGGTTGGGCCCTGTTTCAGTGTCTTGTATGTGTGTTTGTCTTGTAGTAGTCTCTGTGATTCTGCAATGTTGTCTGGTTTGTTGAGCAGGACTATCCCACCGCCCTTGTTTGCTGGTTTGATAATGAGGTCCTTGTTTTGTAATAGTTTTTTCAGTGCCTTTTGTTCATTTGTGTTGAAGTTTTTGATGTGGTTCTTCTTCGGTGTGGGTATCTTATTGATATCATCCATGACTAGTGTTTAAAAGGTGTGGATTAGGTGGCCTTTCAGGTGGCTGGGGTAGAATTTGGATGGTGGTTTTAGCTGGGTGTGTTTGAAGCTGTCAGGTGTGGGTGGTGGTTTGGTGCCTGGGTGTAACATGAAGTATTTCTTGAGTGGTAGTCATCTTATGAACCTGTGTATGTCACGGTATGCTTCGAATTTATTCAGTTCTTTGTGGGGGGCAAATTTTAGTCCTTTGTTGAGTAGTGTTATGTCGACTTTGGAGAGTTGGTGTTTGCTGAGGTTAAATATGCCTGAGGTGGAGGGTGCCATGGGTTTTGGTTCCATTTGTTGTGACTTTACAATTTGTCCTCCTCTGCATCCTCGATTAGTTGGTTTAATTTTATTTTTTGGCTCGTTGGTGTTTTTGTTTGGTGTCGTGTTGTTGATTTGCAGGCCCGACTGCCTGCCTCGAAATCTAAAAAATTGAGTGACCATTGTTCAGAGCTTTGCTGTTGGTGTTCTGTGGTTGTGGTGTTGGTTTTTGGTTCTGGCTGTGGTCTGTGGTTTCCTGTGTCTTGTTTGTTGGAGGTTGTGTATTTGCCCCTTGTAGTGTTGATCCAGCCTTGTTCTAATGATAATCTTGCTAGATTCTCATATTGTGTGCATTGTTCATCTTCTTCTATTTCGTGTATGCTGAATGAGGTGTCATGGAGCTCGTGTCGGATGGTGGTCACACTTCACCAGCGGAACCCAGAATTATGTCTGGGTCCCTCACACCTGCGAGCAGCAGCAATGGCACACCCCCATGGACACCTGCACCTCTCACACACGGCTGCACCCCTGCCAGCATGCAACCCACGCAGCCATGCCAGCATCAGCACGTACAACTCCCAACCAGCGCTGGGTCAAGATTGCCACACACAGCGGCACCCATCATGCCGCAGCTACAATCGTGGCACGTGCCACTGTCTTGCACCTACACAGGGTGAATGCATACAGCCAGCGGGTCACTCCTGCCCTGCACCATGGGCACGTGGATGGCCCATGTCAGCCCAACAGAACAACTGGCCCCAACTGGACTTTGAGGAAGCCACTCCCTGCCACAGAAGTCGAGCACCTACTGGTAGGTAACAACCACCCCTCCTCAACAGTGCGGGACGCTGCCACTGGGGACACCCCCAACCACCAAAAAAAGAGCAACCCAGTTCCCAAAACTGTAAACCATATGTGCAGCAGGGGTACATGCAGTAGTAAGGACTGCATGGTAAGGAGCACCCTCAAAGGGTCTTCCCACCCCCCATACTGTGGATTGCACCAGTTCACCACCATCAGGCAGCACACACCCCCACGAACTATCCAGAGACAATTAATTCCTGAGGAGCACTGTGCCTCCAGACAAAGGAATTAACTTGTGTTCACACAATCAAACACGAATTGAATAAACATATCACCTATACCCACTCACCCAGCATTCTGTTGTCATTCGCACCCCACCACAAAACATCCACCACAATACACACTGACTGCCCAACCCTCCCCCCACCATTTCTCTCTCCCCATCCCCTCCACCCCCCGACACACATTACCCAGGAGCGCACGTCAACCTTTCCATATATAGTCAACCTTTAGTAGGACCAGGCACCCCTACTCGCAAGTTGCAACACCAGCTACCATCCCCCCTCTCCATACCCCAGATGTTCCCAACTACACATCCCCTTACCCTACTCCACCATGAAGCGCATCCTAACCAACCAACTTCCTATAGCTGATACCCTATAGAATCCTATGGGCTTCTATTTAGAGAGTTATGTGAGAGGGATCCAATAGGATCCCAACCAGCATTGCCCCCACAACATTTAAGTTCTGGATCATAGATCAGTAAGTACCTCAAAGGATAGCTCTGACAGAGAGTGCTGTCCTTTGCAGCCTCCTTCATGCATACTGGCATAATTAATGCTTGCATGCATGCAAAGAGATGCGGGATGCATCCCGCCCATCTTAATTTTTCTCATTATATATATATATATATATATTATGACACAGTTAGGTTAGGGGGTCCCTCTCCTGGGTAGAGGACTCCTTCCTTACACACACACACAGCAGCAGGGAAGCAGCACACCAGTCTGGATGCAAGTACAAGCTGGTCGGCGCCAGTCTTTATTGTACAATGTCAGAAATAACATAAAGAAAACATAAACATAAATCCTAGCCCTGTTGGGGCACTAACTTCACAGGTAGTTCCCTCACTACCAGAACCTGGCAGGGCCTAATACCCTCGCCAGCAACAAAGGCACAGCACAACACTCACAGTTAGGTTTTCAAGTGTCTCTGAGCAATCTCCCTGTCTGCTCTCCCAGGTGAGACAATCAGCCCTCAACACACTAGGCTTATATTGGCCACTCTCAGGTGGAAACCCTAACAAGCCTGTTACCAGGCTAAGAGAACCAAAACCTGGAGTGGCCGCTGGTGGAGCCCTCCCTCTCCTCTCACCCACAACCCCCAGGTCCCAAACCGGCTTTTCAAAAAGCCGAGACTCAAGCCTGCTACACTGCAGACTTTTCTCCTGGAGGTTTAAAACACATAAGACAGGAATCTGTACCTGCCACAGACCACTTTACCAATGATCCTATCAAATATCCCCCCCCTTTGTTTCGACCTGTGGGGTGGAACAACTGAAGCCCCCAAACAATGAATGCATGACAACGCGTCAGCATTGGCCAGCTGGCTTCCTGGCCTGTGTTCCACTGAAAATTTAAAAGTTCGTAACGCCAAGAACCATCTCGTAATTCTCGCATTACTGTCTTTATTTTTGGACATCCACTTCAAAGGGGCATGGTCAGTGATCAATTTGAACTTTCTTCCAACCAAGTAGTACCTGAGAGCCTCTAACGCCCACTTTATGGCCAACGCCTCCTTCTCCACTGTGGCATAGTTTCTCTCATGTACATTCAACTTTCTGCTTAGATAGAAAATAGGGTGTTCCTCACCCTCCTTGTTCAGGGACAGGACCGCTCCTATACCTACTACTGATGCATCGGTTTGTACTATGAATTCCCTGTCAAAATTAGGAGTCATCTGGACTGGTTGGGAACACAACGCTACTTTCAACTCCTGAAAAGCTTTCTCCGCCTCAGGACTCCATTCTACCATGACTTTTTATTTGCCTTTGGTCAGGTCAGTCAGTGGGACTGCCATGGTGGCAAAGTTGGGTATAAACCTCCTGTAGTACCCCATAATTCCCAAGAAGGCTCTCACCTGCTTCTTATTCAGAGGCCATGGCCAGTTTTGTATGGCAACAACCTTATTGAGCTGAGGCTTTATCAGGCCTCTGCCAATGGTGTATCCCAGATATTTTACTTCCTCCATGCCTAGACAACACTTTTTTGGGTTGGCTGTCAAACCTGCCTTATAGATGGAGTCCAACACTGCTTGTACCCTGGGTAAGTGAGACTGCCAATCAGGACTATGAATGACCACGTCATCCAGATAAGCAGCCGCATACCATCTATGGGGCCTTAGAATCCTGTCCATAATTCTTTGGAAGGTAGCAGGTGCCCCATGTAGCCCGAAGGGCAACATCTTGTACTGAAACAAGCCCTCTGGCGCTGAAAAAGCTGTCTTTTGATTGGCGCTCTCGGTTAACGGTACTTGCCAATACCATTTGGTTAGGTCAAGAGTGGTTAAATACCTTGCCATCCCTAGTCTCTCAATCATTTCATCCACTCTTGGCATTGGGTAGGCATCGAATTTTGAAACACTGTTCAACTTTCGGAAGTCATTGCAGAAACGCACACTCCCATCGGGCTTTGGAATCAACACAATGGGACTTGACCATTCATATGCGATTCTTCAATAACCCCTAACTCTAGCATATTTTTAATTTCTTTCAACACCGATTCTCTTTGTGCTTCTGGCAACCAATAGGGCTTTAGATTAACTTTAACCCCTGGGTCAGTGATGATGTCATATTTAATGACCGAGGTTTTCCCAGGTACGTCAGAGAACAGTACCCTAATTCTGATCAGAAACTCCTTGACCTCTTGTTGTTGAATTGCCGACAGGGTTTTTGCCACTGTCACTTCGGGAACTAAGGGCCCTGGATTTACTGGAGGGGCTCGGACGGCCAACAGTGCCGTTCTATCTTTCCAGGGCTTTAACAGATTTATATGGTATATCTGTTCCGGCTTTCTTTTCCCCGGCTGGTAAACTTTGTAATTGACCTGCCCCACTCTTTCTAAGATTTAAAAGGGCCCTTGCCATTTAGCCAAAAGTTTATTTTCCACAGTGGGAACCAATACTAACACTCTGTCCCCAGGAGCAAAGCTGCGTAACCGAGCATTGCGGTTGTATACCCTCTGCTGTGCCTGATGAGCCTGTTCCAGGTGCTCTCTCACTATCGGCACTACCGCAGCAATTCTCTCCTGCATTTGAGAAACATACTCAATCACCATTTTGTAAGGACTAGACTGCCCCTCCCATGTCTCTTTGGCAATGTCTAGTAACCCCCTTGGGTGTCTCCCATACAACAAGTCGAAGGGTGAAAACCCGGTGGAGGACTGGGGAACTTCTCTTATGGCCAACAATAAATACGGCAATAAGTAATCCCAATCCCTACCATCCTTGTCCACCACTTTCCTAAGCATGTGTTTTAACGTCTTGTTAAACCTCTCGACCAGCCCATCGGTTTGGGGGTGATAAACTGAAGTTCTTAACTGTTCAATTTTGAACAGGCGACATAACTCTTTCATGACTTTTGACATAAACGGTGTACCCTGGTCAGTTAGTATCTCCTTGGGTATACCCAGCCTGCTAAAGACATGAACTAGCTCTCTGGCAATGGTCTTGGTTGACGTATTGCGCAACGGGATCACTTCTGGGTACCTGGTAGCGTAATCCATTATGACCAGAATATACTGGTGTCCCCTGGCAGACTTCATTAAGGGTCCAACCAAATCCATCGCTATTCTTTCAAACGGCACCTCTATAATAGGCAATGGAACTAGTGGACCCTTAAAATGTGGCCTGGGAGCATGATACTGACACTCAGGGCATGATGCGCCAAAGTCAGACACCTCTTTATGAAGCCCGGGCCAGAAAAACCTCTGCATTATTCGCTCAGTGGTTTTCTCTACCCCTAGATGGCCTGCCGTTATATGACCATGGGCCAGATCCAACACTGTTCTTCTGTAGGCTTTGGGAACTATTCGTTGTTCCACAATATCTTCCCCCTTCTTAGTCACCTGATATAACAAATCCTGACACATTGCCATGTGGGGATAGGACAAAGTACTATCAGGGTCTACGGGTTTACCATCAACTACTTTTACATTCTCTCTGGCTTTTACCAAAGTAGGGTCATTCAACTGCTCCATGGCAAAGACCTATCTTCTGACCTCTAAATCAGGCAGGTGATCACTTGGCCCAACAACACTTCCCATCTCAATGGGAGGCACATCAGTTGGCGGGCCACCGTCACGTTCCACATTCTCTAGATCGCCAACCATAGTAGAAAAAGGGAATAGCTCTGACTCAGAAGAAACTCCCTCCTCCACTACATCGACAACCTTCTCAAATAGATCGGGGTTGTTCACCTCTGGAACAAAACGGCTTTCCCACAACTGCCAGAAGTGAGCAAAGTCTCTCCCCAATATTGCATTGTACACCAGACCATGCACCAAACCCACAGAAACTATAGCAGACCCACATGGTGACTTGATGTTCACCTCGGCCGTAACATAATATTGAGTATCCCCATGTATGCAGGTCACACCAACAGTTTTCCCTGTATGCCTCAAGGGGTTCACCAGCTCAGCTTTTATAAGTGTCACCAATCTACCAGAGTCTAACAGTGCCTCTACTCGGTTGCATCTACAATGAGTACACACATGTGCTTATCAGTCTCAGCCTGCCGGTCAGCCGTACAGGCTGTCTGTGCAAAGAAAGACCCCCTGCAGTAGACATGAGCAGTATCTCATTGCATAGGTTCAGTTGTAAGTGAACAATTAGCGGCAATATGGCCAAAGCACCACATCGGAAACACTGAGTCATATTAATGTCTAGTTGTTTACAGGGCAAGAACCTTCCTGGCCTGGCAGGCCTGTCTCCAGGTTCTACACCGTCAGTCTTAGGTACATTCCACCGCCCAGCACCCTTCTCCCCTGGAACAGTCTTACCAGTGTCTGTGGGAGTTCGCCGGTGCGCCATAGGCTTGGTGGGGCATAATCATCAGCTCCACAGCCGCCACGTACCTCTCCACCAGCTCGACCAACTGGTCCGCAGACTTAGGGTCTGCATGGCTCACCCACTTGCGCAGAGTCACAGGTAATGATCGCAGGTACCGGTCCATCACGACCCTTTCCACGATCTGTGGTCCCATCAGCGTCTCGGGCTGTAGCCATTTTGAGGACAGATGGACGAGGTCATGCATCTGTGAACATGGAGGCTTGTCCCTATGGAACTCCCAGCGGTGGACCTGTTGGGCACGAACAAAGGTGGTGACTCCCAAGCGAGTTAGGATCTCCTGTTTTAATTTTTTATAGTCCTTGGCATCAGCCAGGCATAAGTCGAAATATGCTTTTTGTGGCTCCCCAGACAAAAAAGGTGCCACCAAACTTGCCCACTGCTCCTTGAGCCAACTCTCCCTTTCGGCCGTTCTTTCAAATGCGGCGAGATAGGCCTCCACATCATCGCCCGAAGTCATCTTCTGAAGGAAGTGACTGGCTCGTATGGAGTGAGTGGGGGTGGGAGGACTAGTAGCAACATCTCTGGGCCGGGCGACCAGGTGCTGTACCACCTCTCTTATGGCCTGGCTGTTTTCCGCTAGGGCCTGGCGGGTTTCCTCAATGGAGACCTGTTGAAGTCTGTTAGTCTCCTGCTGAGCTGCTGTAGTTTCCTGCTGAGCCCTGGTAGATTCCTGCTGAGCTGCTGTAGCTTGGAGCAAGGCCTTAATAATGTCCTCCATTTTGTCCAGGGGTGTAGGTTGGAAGCTGAACCTTGCCTCTCTGAGCATTGGCTAACGCCTCCTCTATGGGACTCCAAGGACACAGTGTTATATCCACACTCACAAATTGGGTGTCTGTCCCTTTAATTTTTAAATGAAAAGTTTTCCTCTTGCTGCAACTTTAGTGTGTGTGGTTGCCCGCATTCTCCACCATATTGTGAAACAGTTAGGTTAGGGGGTCCCTCTCCTGGGTAGAGGACTCCTTCCTTACACACACACAGCAGCAGGGAAGCAGCACACCAGTCTGGATGCAAGTACAAGCTGGTCGGCGCCAGTCTTTATTGTACAATGTCAGAAATAACATAAAGAAAACGTAAACATAAATCCTAGCCCTGTCGGGGCACTAACTTCACAGGTAGTTCCCTCACTACCAGAACCTGGCAGGGCCTAATACCCTCGCCAGCAACAAAGGCACAGCACAACACTCACAGTTAGGTTTTCAAGTGTCTCTGAGCAAACTCCCTGTCTGCTCTCCCAGGTGAGACAATCAGCCCTCAACACACTAGGCTTATATTGGCCACTCTCAGGTGGAAACCCTAACAAGCCTGTTACCAGGCTAAGAGAACCAAAACCAGGAGTAGCCATGGGTGGAGCCCTCCCTCTACTCTCACCCACAACCCCCAGGTCCCAAACCGGCTTTTCAAAAAGCCGAGACTCAAGCCTGCTACACTGCAGACTTTCTCCTGGAGGTTTAAAACCCATAAGACAGGAATCTGGGACAAATGTACCTGCCACAGACCACTTTACCAATGATCCTATCACAATATATATATATATATATATATATATATAAATAAATAAAACATATTGTGACAACTTGGGGTAGTTAGTTTGGTAGACTGGTGTCAGTGGTGCAGTGAGTAGGTGCAGAATCAAACTTCACACGTGGCATTTCAGTAATTTTAACCAACGTGGTTCTTTACTTCCAGCCTAATCAGGAAACAAACAGAAAATAATAAACACCTAACCCTTTCTTAGGGCACTAGCTCACTTCTTCGCCAATAACTAACCTTGGGCAACTAGTCTGCAAATATAGGGCCTGATTCAGACCCACTTGCGAGCGCTACGTTGGAGCCGGCTCCGTCGTGCGCATGCGAGAGACCCGGATAGCGATGGGCAAGCCGTCGCTCCGGGTCTCGCTACAAAGGGGGCGTGCTGTCGATGTTGAGTGACAGCATGCCCCCTTTGGTTGGTGGGCCGGGGGCGTGGCTGCCCAGATGGAGGTGGTCTACCATCTAGGGCCGGCCCCACTGACATCACGAGTGATGTCAGTGGGAGTGCTTTTGGCTCTGCTGGAGCCGAAAGCACTTTTGGGCTTGCGGAAACGAGACCCTATGACAAGGGTCTCGTCGCAAGCCTGATGGTCACGATGGTCTTGACCACCGCGACCATCTTCCTGGCTGCTCGATATAGCTGTGGGTGGTCACCCACAGCTATGCAAGCGACCTTGAGGCCGCTCTAAAAAAAGAGAAGGAAGGCCCTGATTCAGAGCGAGCGCTCTGTCAGAGCGTCCGGCTCTACAACAGTGCCATAGTTCAAAGTCTCTCTCTGCCTCCTGCAGAGTAACACTGGGATGATTATCCTGGCCTGGCTTGGCCTCTGGCTTTTCAATTGTCCACTGTCCTGACACAGGCTCCGGCCTGGTCTTTAGCTGCCACAGCCTCACAGTCTGGCCTGCTTCCTTGCAGTTAACATAGGCTCAGTAATAGAGTTTGATGGCCTTCCCTGTATCTCACAGGTCTATGCTCAGGCCTCCTTGCCCCCAATGGCTTCCTGGCACAATGAGCTCTGCACCTCATTCAGAGCCACTCGCAAAATGCGAACGCTCGCTCTGAATGAGGGCGGCTGCTTCTTTGTAATAAGCCAGCCTCCTGGCCACTCGCTAAGCTGTGGGTGACTACCCACAGATTTAGCTGGTGGCCAGGTTGATGGTCGCGATGGGCAAGACCATTGTGACAATCGGGACTTGTGACAAGTCCCTTGTGATAGGGTCTCGTCTGCCACAAGCCCCAGTGAGCTTTCGGCTCTAATAGAGTTGGAAGCTCACCACTGACATTCAGGAACGCCTCCATTTTGCCAGCCACCCCCCCATCCAGCCTACAAATCATTGCGAGCTGTTGATCACCATCGACAGCTGCCCCTTTTGTAGTGAGCCCCGGAGCGCGAGAATATCTCTCTCACTCTGGGGTATGCACACGCATAGTGTGGCTGCTTGCCGTGTGCAGGACCTCAACATCGACCCGCTTGCAAGCGCTTGCAAGCAGGTCTGAATGAGACCCTCTGTCTGACTGTTCTGGCTCAGTGCTCCCTGGACTGAATCCACTGGGCAGCCCTTACACAATCTCCCAGATTCCTTTTGTGTTCTGTGTGGGTGGATCTCTCCTGCCACACACAGAATCTGCTGCTCACCAGCGCCATCTCTGGTGATACTGCCACAATATCTATATATAAGGCCCATCATATTTCTTATATATTTGTATTCCATAAAAAGGAATATGATGAGCATATGGGCATAATTATATAATTAAGAATTATGATGGGCATAAAAATATATAAGAAAGATGATGGGCATGGGGCAGAGGGTGATGAGACATAAAATGTATGCACATTATCCCCCTTGCCCATCATCTTAGATAGTTTATGCCATAAAAATAAATAAGATAGCTTATGGGCATAAAACAAATATAGGGAAGATGATGGACTAGGGGGTGATGTGGCATAACATTTATACACTTTACCTTGCTTTAGACCATAGTTCTACATTTAACTTTACTTACCATAAAAATGGTGTTTCTTTTTTATACTATATTTAAGCTTCCACTAGCTGTTGCTGGGACAGGGTGCACTGGTAGTGACTTAGCTCGCTTCCTACAACTACACAGGCTGCACTGCAACTCCTTCATTGCGACTGAACCCTGGTAATGTCATGACACCCAGACGTCTCATGGATGTCAATCTGTCACAGCACGCCGGACACTGGCTGTCACTTACCAGGTCCAGCGGTGCTGGAGTTTAGGCAGCAGGTGGTGTGTCCCCAGCACACACTGTCAACTGTGTCTCTCCCCCGGTGGCTCTGTGTGCAGGCAGACGTGGCTGCCATCTGAACACGCATGCTGCTCTGCTTTAGATTTAAAGGAACAGACACAGGAAATAGGTGGTGCTGATTGAGGCTGTTTGAACTCTGACCTATTTAAGGAAGTTCCTGGGATTGCTCCAATGCCAGAGTATAGGTTCCATTACCTTACTCCAGCATTCCAGTGTATATCCTCTAACCGTTCCTGACCTTTGGCTTACCTGTGACTCCGAATTTGCCTGAGCCTTGGTACTGCATTTATATTTATTTCTAACTTTGGCTATTCCCTGTGACCCAATTTTCATCTGCTCCCTGGTACCATATTGTCTGTAGGTTCTGACCTGGCCTGTCAACTATGCTTAATATTCTCTACACTCCATCCAGAGTTTGCCAGCACCTGTATAGGGGAACCTATCCTGAGGGCCATGACCTGTGTGTTGGATGCAGCCAAGTCCATACCTTCTTGTGATGGCCCCTGGTGAATAACACTGGCACATTAGACTCCGCACCTCAGGAATAGGTCATGCCAATTCCCTAAATACGGGTTGCATACATTATCTATCTGAGAGTTGCTACAGAATACTCTGGCCCAAAAACATGGATGCTGCTGGGAATCCATCACCACGAGACATGCTCAAGAACCTTCTTGCTAGGGTTGAGAAGCAAGAACAAGACTAGGATCAGATTATGCAGTGTCTTCAGACCCCAATGCAGCACATCGGTGCTGCTCAGCGGCCTCCGGTGCAGTTAACCACCCCTCCTATGGTGACTGTACAAGATGCAGATGCTACCACCCCATTACGCATACCGAATCCTACGAAGTATGATGGGACGCCAAAGGCTGTCAAGGATTTCCAAACCAATTCTCAATTCAATTTGAGGTCCAAGCAGCAAATTTCCCTTCAGAGAGAATGCAGGTGGCTTACGTGATCTCACTACTGTCCGGTCAGCCAGGGCTTCACCATTGTGGGAAAGGAATAATCCCTTGGTCAATAACAGCGCTGAGTTTTTGAAAGTTTTTTGGAGGGTCTTTGATGAGCCTGGATGAGAATCCTCTGCAGGGTCAGCTATCATACAGATGAAACAAGGCAGCCAATCTGCAGGACAGTATGCTGTGCACTTTCAAACCCTTACTTCAGAATTAGGGTGGACTAATGAAGCATTGATTGCTGCATTTATGCTGGGGCTGTCTGAACAGATCAAACATGTACTCACATCCATGGAATTGCCAACCACATTGGATGACTTAATCTCCTTGTGTATCCGGGCAGATCTTTGCCACAGGGAGAGTGCAAGAAGGAACAGTCCTGTTGCTTCACCTTCAAGCTTGCTCCACATGTCACAGCACCAGTAGAATCTCCTGAAGAGCCCATGCAGGTTGGGAAATCTTGCCTTCCTGCTGCAGAGAGGGAGAGGAGGTTCAAAAACAAACTCTTGGCCTGATTCAGACCGCAAGTGGGTCAATGTTGGCCCAGTGCACATACGCACGAGGGAGCCGGCTCCATTATGCGCATGCGCGAGACCCGGATAGCGATGGCCAAGCCGTCGCTCCACGTCTCACTACAAAGGGGGCATGCTGTCGATGGTGAGTGACAGCACGCCCACCAAAGGGAACGCCTACCATCTGGGGCCGGCCCCACTGACATCACAAGTGATGTCAGTGGTAGTGCTCTCGGCTCTGATAGAGCCGAAAGCACTCCAGGGCTTGCGGCAACAAGACCCTACCACAAGGGTCTCATCGCAAGCCCGATGGTTGCGATGGTCTTGACCATTGCGACCATCTTTTTGGCTGCTCGCTATAGCTGTGGGTGGTCACCCACAGCTATGCGAGTGGCCAGGAGGTCACTAAAAAAACAGGGACAGCCCTGATTCAGAGTGAGCACTTTGTCAGAGCATCTGGCTCTGAATCAGGGCCTCTGTCGGTACTGTGGTGAGCAGGGTCACCATCTTTTTGGCTGCTCAAAATGTCCAGGAAACCTGAAGGCCTAATTGATCGAGGGGTGGTCAGATTAGGTGCATTTCAACAGACCCCAAAAGACTGTGCTGTTCCTCAGTTTACAATTGACATAACTCTGGTCCATGGAAATTCCTCTGAAGTCACTAAGACTTTCTTAGATTCGGGTGCAGATGGCAACTTTATGTCAGCAAAAAAGGTCAAGGAACTAGGAATCCAAAGTCTGCCTCAACAAACACCCCTTTGTATTATTGCAGTGGATGGGAATAAACTTCCCACAGCTAACACCTACTCTCAGATGACACAGATTTTTATGCAAGTAGGGGTGGTCCATAGGGAGAAGATTACATTCTATATACTCCTGTCAGATGGGAATTTGGTCATCCTGGGTCTACCTTGGCTCCGCAAACATGCCCCTGTTCTGGACTGGAAGAAACCTCAAATATTGTCATGGGGTTCTCAATGCCACCGGTCCTGTCTGTCGTCTGTCAGACCTCCACACCAAGTTATTCGGAGGTTAGTCAACTCTCCATGGGAACAGCCTCCATCTCCATATCTATCCTTCAGTGATGTATTTAGTAAAAAAGCCGATGAGACGCTTCCTACCCACAGAGAATGGGATTGCACCATAGATTTGTTGCCTGGGAAAGTGCCTCCTCGTGGAAGAATTTTTACTCTCACGCTTCCTGAGTCCCAGGCAGTGACAGAATATATTAAGAAGAATCTGGAAAGTGGTTTTATCAGGGAATCCAAATCCCCCGCTGGAGCTGGCATGTTTTTCGTTAAAAAGAAGGATGGACTTTTGCGACCATGCATTGACTAACAACGTCTCAATGCAATTACTATCAAAGACTGGTTTCCTTTGCCTCTGATCTCTGAGCTCTGGACTTTCATGGGGCTTATAATCTAATCAGGAACCTGTCGGTGGACATATGAAGGGCGGCCTTTAATACTCGGGATGGCCACTACGAATACTTAGTTATGCCATTTGGTTTGAGTACTGCTCCAGCAGATTTTCAAAAATATATGAATCACATCTTTCAGGACCTGTTATACAAGTACGTTGTAGTATATCTGGATGACATCCTGATTTTCTCTGAAGATATAGTGAGTCATCGCCAGCATGTATGCAAAGTGTTGTTATGACTTAGGGCTAACCAGCTTTTCTGCAAGCTTGAAAAATGCTCCTTCAAACAGAAAGATTTGACATTTCTGGGATACATCGTTTCAGGGTCTTGCCTTCGGATGGACCCATAAAAGCTTTCCGCCATTGTTAACTGGCCTCATCCAGTTGGATTGAAATCCATTCAATTTTTCCTGGTGTTTTGTAATTTCTATTGTCAATTCATCAGGAACTACTCATCCATCACACCTCCCATCATGGCTCTTACCAAGAAGGGCCAGAATACTCGAGTATGGTCTTCTGAGGCAGAAGAAGCTTTTGCTCAGCTAAAACAGTGTTTACTTTCAGCACCCATTCTAAGGCAACTAAATGTTGTCCAGCCATTTTTCCTGGAGGTGGAAGCCTCTACGGTTGGAGTTGGAGCGGTGCTATCCCACAGAGATGAAGAAGGCAAGTGGTTTTCTTGTGGGTTCTTCTCACGTAAATTCTCGGCTCCAGAGAAGAATTATGCTGTCGGGGATAAAGGACTGCTAGCCATCAAGTTGGCTCTTCAGGAATGGCAGTATTTGATGGAGGGAGCAAAGTTTCCTGTGACAGTCTATACTAATCATAAGAACTTAATGTACCTAAAGACAGCAAATTGTTTGATATATTGTCAGTCCAGGTGGTCATTGTTTTTTGATCGATTTAATTTGGTGATTACCTATCGACTTGGTAAATAAAGTTATAAAAGTACTGAAGCGCTACACCATGTGATGCTGCTAAATGATGATAATTAGATATGTATATGTTTTACAATTACTGATGTTACAAACAATGTGGTATAAAATCAAATAAAAGTTGTGGAGTGTATATCACTGCGCTATAGCAGCCAACAGATCAAATAACCTATGACATTGTTCCCACAACCTCAAATTGAACACTTTCTATACACAAATTAGGTAACTGATATTGTATCGGCGCTCTAATAATGAAGCAATAAAAGGGGGAAAGTCAATTCCTATTGCACAGTTTCTTTATACTCAAATGTCTTATGCTTCAATGATTGTGAATCCTCTGTTCATAAAAAACTTGTTCAATCACTACAAATCTTCTTAATCATATCATCAGTAGACAAGTATGAAGGTGTGTCTCTCAAAAAAATTGAGAAAAAGCAATACATAGCATAATCTCTTTTTAATAATTCTTCTGGGGTGTGGATGTAATGGTGTGAGCTCTCCAAGAGCTGTCTGCCATTGATCCTCTCCTATGTGGCACTTACCTCCCCTTGCACTTTCCAGGTGGATGCTCCTGCCCCTTGCTCTTGGAGAGCTCACATAGTTACATCCACTCCCCAGACGGTTGATCACCTGCCCTCCAGCAGACACACTGGTGCCGGTCTGGGATGCCCAGCTCAAGTGCCGGTGCGCTGTCTGGAGAGGAGGATACACATCATGTCTAGGACCTCTCCTCCATCCCTTCAAACCCAGCATAAGAGCCGTACTCCTGCCCCAGGAAGACCACCCTGGGGCACCTCTCTTACACAGACTATTACTACCTAACATCTTTCACCAAGTCAGATTAGTGGGATGCTGCACATCTGATATGGATCTACTGATTGGGATTCTCAGAACTGTCGCATCAATACAAAAGGAAAAAGTCACCATAGTGACATACACTGCTTACAGTGATTTGTCACCACAATGCTCTCCACTTACAAGTGTTCATCTATACTTTACCAGTTATCAATATATAAGTAGTATGCATGCAGTTTCACTGACTTATTCTATAAAAAAATTACAGAGAATACATTATTATTCTATCTGGAGTAAAAATTTTGTTTTTGTTTTTCCTTTTTCACTGTATATGTATAGGGAATTTGATTGTTTTGAAATAAGTAAAACATTTTATACCACATTGTTTGTAACATCAGTAATTGTCCAACATATACATATCTAATTATCATCATTTAGCAACATCACATGGTGTAGCGCTTCAGTACTTTTATAACTTTATTGACAATTTGCTATTCAGAGACAGGACATCTCTGTTTTTCTGGAGCAGCTCCCCTTTAGGAACATGATTCATCCCCATTAAGTGCTGGTTCTCTTCCCTTTACTGGTCTATCGACCGGGTAATAAAAAGATCAAAGCTGACGCTCTGTCCCAAGCATTTAGTACTGCTTAAATGGAAGAAGTAAAGGAAGATGAACCCATTCTGAACCCTGCTTGCTTTGTAACTGTCACCAGCAAGGTCAAAATTTTGCAGGGGAAAACATTTATAGCTTCTGAACTTTGCTCCAAATTACTTCAGTGGGCACATTCATCACGTATCAGTGGGCACACAGGAGTCAGAAAAACAACGTCTCAATGCAATTACTATCAAAGACTGGTTTCCTTTACCTCTGATCTCTGAGCTCTGGACTTTCATGGGGCTTATAATCTAATCAGGAACCTGTCGGTGGACATATGAAGGGCGGCCTTTAATACTCGGGATGGCCACTACGAATACTTAGTTATGCCATTTGGTTTGAGTACTGCTCCAGCAGATTTTCAAAAATATATGAAACACATCTTTCAGGACCTGTTATACAAGTACGTTGTAGTATATCTGGATGACATCCTGATTTTCTCTGAAGATATAGTGAGTCATCGCCAGCATGTATGCAAAGTGTTGTTATGACTTAGGGCTAACCAGCTTTTCTGCAAGCTTGAAAAATGCTCCTTCAAACAGAAAGATTTGACATTTCTGGGATACATCGTTTCAGGGTCTTGCCTTCGGATGGACCCATAAAAGCTTTCCGCCATTGTTAACTGGCCTCATCCAGTTGGATTGAAATCCATTCAATTTTTCCTGGTGTTTTGTAATTTCTATTGTCAATTCATCAGGAACTACTCATCCATCACACCTCCCATCATGGCTCTTACCAAGAAGGGCCAGAATACTCGAGTATGGTCTTCTGAGGCAGAAGAAGCTTTTGCTCTGCTAAAACAGTGTTTACTTTCAGCACCCATTCTAAGGCAACTAAATGTTGTCCAGCCATTTTTCCTGGAGGTGGAAGCCTCTACGGTTGGAGTTGGAGCGGTGCTATCCCAAAGAGATGAAGAAGGCAAGTGGTATTCTTGTGGGTTCTTCTCACGTAAATTCTCGGCTCCGGAGAAGAATTATGCTGTCGGGGATAAAGGACTGCTAGCCATCAAGTTGGCTCTTCAGGAATGACAGTATTTGATGGAGGGAGCAAAGTTTCCTGTGACAGTCTATACTAATCATAAGAACTTAATGTACCTAAAGACAGCAAATTGTTTGATATATTGTCAGTCCAGGTGGTCATTGTTTTTTGATCGATTTAATTTGGTGATTACCTATCGACTTGGTAAATAAAGTTATAAAAGTACTGAAGCGCTACACCATGTGATGCTGCTAAATGATGATAATTAGATATGTATATGTTTTACAATTACTGATGTTACAAACAATGTGGTATAAAATCAAATAAAAGTTGTGGAGTGTATATCACTGCGCTATAGCAGCCAACAGATCAAATAACCTATGACATTGTTCCCACAACCTCAAATTGAACACTTTCTATACACAAATTAGGTAACTGATATCGTATCGGCGCTCTAATAATGAAGCAATAAAAGGGAGAAAGTCAATTCCTATTGCACAGTTTCTTTATACTCAAATGTCTTATGCTTCAATGATTGTGAATCCTCTGTTCATAAAAAACTTGTTCAATCACTACAAATCTTCTTAATCATATCATCAGTAGACAAGTATGAAGGTGTGTCTCTCAAAAAAATTGAGAAAAAGCAATACATAGCATAATCTCCTTTTAATAATTCTTCTGGGGTGTGGATGTAATGGTGTGAGCTCTCCAAGAGCTGTCTGTCATTGATCCTCTCCTATGTGGCACTTACCTCCCCTTGCACTTTCCAGGTGGATGCTCCTGCCCCTTGCTCTTGGAGAGCTCACATAGTTACATCCACTCCCCAGACGGTTTATCACCTGCCCTCCAGCAGACACACTGGTGCCGGTCTGGGATGCCCAGCTCAAGTGCCGGTGCGCTGTCTGGAGAGGAGGATACACATCATGTCTAGGACCTCTCCTCCATCCCTTCAAACTCAGCATAAGAGCCGTAGTCCTGCCCCAGGAAGACCACCCTGGGGCACCTCTCTTACACAGACTATTACTACCTAACATCTTTCACCAAGTCAGAATAGTGGGATGCTGCACATCTGATATGGATCTACTGATTGGGATTCTCAGAACTGTCGCATCAATACAAAAGGAAAAAGTCACCATAGTGACATACACTGCTTACAGTGATTTGTCACCACAATGCTCTCCACTTACAAGTGTTCATCTATACTTTACCAGTTATCAATATATAAGTAGTATGCATGCAGTTTCACTGACTTATTCTATAAAAAAATTACAGAGAATACATTATTATTCTGTCTGGAGTAAAAATTTTGTTTTTGTTTTTCCTTTTTCACTGTATATGTATAGGGAATTTGATTGTTTTGAAATAAGTAAAACATTTTATACCACATTGTTTGTAACATCAGTAATTGTCCAACATATACATATCTAATTATCATCATTTAGCAACATCACATGGTGTAGCGCTTCAGTACATTTATAACTTTATTGACAATTTGCTATTCAGAGACAGGACATCTCTGTTTTTCTGGAGCAGCTCCCCTTTAGGAACATGATTCATCCCCATTAAGTGCTGGTTCTCTTCCCTTTACTGGTCTATCAACCGGGTAATAAAAAGATCAAAGCTGACGCTCTGTCCCAAGCATTTAGTACTGCTTAAATGGAAGAAGTAAAGGAAGATGAACCCATTCTGAACCCTGCTTGCTTTGTAACTGTCACCAGCAAGGTCAAAATTTTGCAGGGGAAAACATTTATAGCTTCTGAACTTTGCTCCAAATTACTTCAGTGGGCACATTCATCACGTATCAGTGGGCACACAGGAGTCAAAAAAACCCTGGAGCTAATCCTCAGGAGATACTGGTGGCCAACGGTTCGGCAAGAAATTAGGGACTTTGTGTCAGCTTGTCATATGTGTGTGCAGCACAAAGTTCCATCACACCCTCCAACTGGTCCTCTGATGCCACTATCAGTGCCTGATTGTCCTTGGACTTACATCTCTATGGACTTTGTGACAGATCTCCCTTTGTGCCAAGGTTTCCACACTATCCTGGTGGTGGTGGATAGATTCTCAAAGACCGTGCACTTTATTCTCCTAAAGGGTCTACCTTCAGCACCGAAGTTGGCAGAGGTGTTTATTATTTTTAGGTTGCACAGATTTCCAAAAGACATTGTTTCTGACCGAGGGTACAGTTTACTTCTAGATTTTGGAGAGCATTATGCAGATGCTTTTACATTAAGTTGAGCTTCTCCTCGGCTTACCATCCCCATTGTAATGGCCAGACTGAGCAAATAAACCAGTATTTGGAGAAGTTCATTCGGATGTATGTTTCAGCCAATCAAGATGACTGGGTCTCTTTGTTACCATGGGCTGAATTTTCTCACAATAATTTGTATCATGAAGCATTGGGTCACCCTTCATTTTTTAATATATACGGTTTGCATCCTATGTTACAAGAGCTACCAGATCTTCGATCAATATTGTGTCCAGCTGTGAATGGTACAATAAGCCTCTTCCTTAAAGTCTGGAAGGAGGTAAAGAAGAATCTGGGCAAAGCCTCTTCAAGGTATAAAATGTTTGCAGATAGGAAAAGGGGGAAGGGTCTGGTGTTGAGGCCTGGTAATAAAGTCTGGCTGTCAACCAAACATCTGAGATGGAGAGTTCCTACAATTAAATTTGCTCCCAGATACATCGGTCCCTTCCAGATTACTCAGGTGATTTATCCAGTGGCATTCCATCTGAAACTTCCTAATACACTTAGGATACCCACTGCATTTTATGTGTCCCTCCTAAAACCCTTGGTTCTTAATTGTTTCTCGGCACCTGGCAGTCCTTCTCCTTCAATTGCAGTGGACCTTTGTGAGGAGTATGAAGTGAAACAGATCCTGGATTCCAGGGTTTCTAGAGGAGTGTAGGGGTATGGACCTGAGGAGCGCTGCTGGGTCAAGGCCTCAGATATCCATGCATCCCGTCTTCTCCAGAAGTTCCACCATTTTCCCAACAAACCATTTGTGAGGTGTTAGGTGCCCACCCCTAGAGAAGGGGGTAATGTCACAGCACAATGGACACACTGTCACTTAATGGGTCCGGCGGTGCCAGAGTTTGAGCAGTAGGCGGTGTGTCACCAGCGCCTGCTGTCAGCTGTGTCTCTCCACCGGCAGCTCTGTGTGCAGGCAGATGTGGCTCCCACTGGGACGCACACACTGCTCTACTTTAGATTTAAAGGGACAGGTGACGGAAGTAGGTAGTGCTAATTGAGCCTGTTTGAACTCTGACCTATTTAAGGAAGTTCTTGGGATTGCTCCAGTGCCAGAGTAAAATTACAATAAATTATGTTTAGGAAACTTGTTTACAGGTGTTTGTAGAAAAACTGTTGCTGTACTTCATAACAGCCACCAGATTATCTTTTCTAATTACAAGACAAATATCTACAGGCTAGAGATGAGCGGGTTCAGATCTCAGAGATCCGAACCCACCCAAATTTTTGGAATCCAGTCTGATCTGAGCAAACCTCGGATCTACCTGCCTGCCCCGGATCCCTCACCCGAGGCAAAACCTTGTGGCCCCACTGTCGAGTTGCAAGGTTTTGTATTGAGTGGGCTTAATGCTGATTGGCTGAAAAATCCATCTGTCTTGGCTCTCAGCCAATCAGCATTAAGTCCATTGAAAACAGCTGCCTGACACCGGTGGCACCCCCTGCTGCCGACACCACTGGCACCCCCACTGGTAGCATCCCCCACTGCTGACACCACCACTGCCAACACTGCTGGCACCCCTGCACTGTGACTACCACCAGCGCCCCAGCACTGCCAACACTGTCAGCACACATGCACTGAGGACACTGCTGGCACCCCCACTCTGCCGACACCGCCAGCACCCTGCATTGAGATCACCCCTGCGCTGCCAACACAGTCAACAAACATGCACTGAGGACACCACTGGCACCCTTGCTCTGCCGACACCACAGGTACCCTGCATTGAGAACACTCCTGCTCTGATGACACAGTCAGCAAACATGCACAGAGGACACCGCTGGCACCCCCACTCTGCCAGCACCACTGGTACCCTTCACTGAGAACACTGCCAGCACCGCAGCACTGCCCTTCCATGTAATAAGGACACCGCCAGCAACCCCTGCACTGCCAACACAGCCAGCAAAAGCAAAACTGCACTAAAGACACTGATGGCACCCCCTCACTGCTGACATCACCGGTACCCTTCACTGAGGACACTGCCAGAACTGCAGCACTGCCATTCCATGTTCTGAGGACACAGTCAGCAACCTCGCTATGCTGACACTGCTGTCACAGTAAGTGCACTATTGGTGTATCCAACTCACACTGTATAACACACTGTATCCATGTTGGAAATTAGAAGCTGAACTGCCACATGTTAGTGTCGCCCACTGTGTCACTTAGCTTAGTCAGCCAGCTAGCTGGATGCATCCTTTTGGCCTTAACTAGATGAAGTAAACAATATTGTGAGGTGATCAAAATTGATTGGAAATTACTGGAAATAAATGTTATGGAGGTTAATTATAAAGTAGGAACAAAAACAGGCCCATTTTATGTGATTTTAGCTGTTTTTATGAATTTTTAATAAAAAATCTAGATCCAAAGCCAATACACGAAAACAAAATATGGAGGTGAGGTTTTGGTAAAATCAATGCAGATCCAAAACCAGGGGGGATCCAGATCTAATACATAATCAAAACCGAAGACGAGGGTGTACTATGGGTGACTGCAAAGGGATGAAAATGAAGAGAACATTACAAAAACAAAATAATGATAACTAATGTAACTCTCAGGTAATAGTGAAACAACATGAGTACATGACTTGACAGTAAACAGAACTACTGTACACATCATTAGTCAGTGTGTAATAAATGCATGCACATTGTGATAGATTTGTAGAACACTGCAATTGGGAATATTCTAATGAGAATTCATGAAAATAAGATCATACTGAATATAAAAAATAGCTAAACATGTTACTATAGATCAAAAGCTCAGTCTGTGAGGTAGAAGAGAATGGATCCCAGACCTCTCATGTATTTCCATGTGCTTGGAATGGATTCAGAACACTATTTTAAATCCTTTTTTTCTACTGGTAAGGAAGTTTGTTTGGTGATGAGACATTGGGCCTCATTCAGAGGCGGTCGGAGGATGCAAGCGGTTGGAAACTGGGAAACTGGGCGGCCGCTTGCATCCTGACCGGCCGCCTCTGTTTCAGTCGTTAGGCTGTGGGTTAACACCCACAGCTCTAACAACCGCTAGGGTGATGGTCGCGCTGGTCATTGTCCATCACGACCATTGGGGCTTACGACGAGACCCTAGGGTAGGGTCTCACTTGTCATAAGCCCCGGAGAGCTTCTAGCTCTGTCAGAGCTGGAAGCTCTCCACTGACATCACTAGTGATGTCAGTGGGGCCTCCCCAAAATGGTAGGCGTTCCCATGAGAATGCCTCCGTTTGGGCTGCCACCCCCCGGCCCGCCTTCCAAATGGGGCGAGCTGTCAATCAGCATCAACAGCTCGCCCCCTTTGGAAAGAGAGCCGCTACGACCAGTGCTGTTGGTCGTAGCAGGTCTCATGCATGCGCACGAAGGAGCCGGCTCCCTCGTGCGCATGTGCACTAGACAAACATCGAGGCGGCCGTGCGGTCGTAGACCGTACTGCCGCCTATGAATACAGCCCATTGTGCCTGAGGGCCTGATTGAGCAGATGACAGAGTTGCTATTGCAGCTGCTAACATGGTAGCAGCTGCAATAGCTGTTATATGCTAATGCACCAGAAGCTGTCATGTCTCCTGCATGCATTACTGATCCAAGTTGCATCCTTAAAAGCAGCAGCAGATCATCTGCAATCCCATCGGCTAGCTACAGTAAGTGACCAATGGGTTCATTTAAGCTAGCTACCGCAGATGCACAAAAGAGGGCAGGAAATCTCGGTCAGATATCAGAGATCCTGGTCTCTCTACTCCCCCCAACATCGGTGATGCGACTCCATTTTGGGAAAAAGAGGCTGTCGTTGCTCCCTCCTCACACATAAATGGCAGCAGACTCAATTACTGACAGTCTGCTGTTGGATTGTGTGCATGATCGCAGACCCATAGTGCACATGCACAGTGCAGGTCCTGCACGAATGTGCAAATTCTCAAACATCGGGTATCTGTGATCAGCTGCTGAATTATTCCCTGAGTCCATGTCTATTGCTGGCAAAACATCTGTGGATATATGTTAATGCCACTACAAAGAAGAGATGTGCACCAGACCATTTTTGTGGGTTTTGGTTCTAATTCATCATTTAGTTTAGGTTTTATCAGTTTTGCCAAAACACTGTGACTGGTTTTGTTTTTTTTCCACAAATTGACAAAAAAAAGCTATAATATTTTTAGTATTTGTTGTACCTAGAGTATTATAAACCTCAATAACATTAATATCAACTCATTTCCAGTCAATCTTGACCACCTCACTGATTACAATATTGTTTTCATCCAGTTTTGGTGAAATGGTTGCACCAAGCTAGCTGGCTAACTAAGCTAAGTGACAGCAGTGGGTGGCACAAACATGTGGAAGTTCAATTTCCAACATGGCTAATCAGGAAACAAATGTTTTCATTAATCAAGAGGCCTGAGGGAGATGGAGAATATATGTAGTTGAAGCAGGGAAAGAAAAGGTTGCTTTGTAGTAAATTTAATTTCATTGTTTGATTCCGAAGAAAATGTATGAGGGTGGTGTGGAGAGCATGGGTGAACAACATGTCTTGCCCACAAAATCAACTTGGTGGTTTAGAATATTATATTATAAAATAAAATTAAAGGGACATGCAGGAGATGCTGTTTGTGACCATAAACATTTCTGGACATTTTCGGCATTCAGCAACAACATGGCACATCAGGAAAGAATGTTTTTATTAATCATTCATATCAGTCCTTGCCACAGTTGAGCTCTTTGGTGGTTGCAAACTTTAAAAAAAAAATCAAAAGAGCATGCAGGAGATGCTGTCTGTGGGCCAAAAAATTTTTGGAAATTTTTGGCATTCATCAACCGCATGTAAAAGATTTCAGTGGCTGTAGCGGTTGTGGCTATATGAAGGCAAATTGCATTACTGACACAGGTGTTCTGTGTGCAGCAAGAGGGCTCTGCCCACACATGGGAGAAAAGCCAGGTGTGGCATGCCTAATTGGAGGAGTGAGAGAGTCAGTCTGCAAAACTCTACAGTCAGAATAGGCTGGGGCCTGTGTGTGTCCTGTCCAGGTAGGACTGCAGTTGAGGGCTAGAGTGGGCCAGGAAGCCACTGGTGGATAGGAAGCTGGGTTCAGACCTACAGGAGATAGGGAGTATTCTAAAACTCCAAAAGACTTTGTATGCTACTCTGCAGGGAGCAGGAGTGTGAGACTGCAAGCAGGCCACATTGTGATGCTGTATCTGTAAGTAGCTGTGGCAGCCAAAGCCAGGCTAGAGCCTGTGAGAAAACCTGTCAGAGACAGGCCTGGGACTATGAATCTAAGAGACTGTGTTTGCAGATTAGCTGCTACAAGGGTCCCATTTCAAGCCAGAAAACTGCAATGCCCACACTATAGTGAACAGTTAGGAGAGATGACTAAAGATGATATTAAGCTGTACCTCTGGTATAACTCTTTTCAAAGTGAAAATAAAGAGATATAGACATTTACTTTGGCAAAGCCAAATTTAATTGACAGAGGTTGTGGCCAGTGCAAGGAGCATGGTGTACCACATAAAGATTATGTAAGCCTGGAAGAAATTTGACAGGATGCGTAAAGTTTTCAATAAAAGTAACGCATATTATGCTGGGCAGATTGATGATTTAAAGAAACAGTTGGATGATGAGAGAAATTTGCATGAGCAAGCTGAAAAGAAAGTGAGGAAGGAGTAACTTGTCCTCTTTGAAAATTGCATTTAAACACAAAGAAATAAAAAAATGTAAAGCTCTTAAAGAGACAGACCTCAAATTAGTAATTATGTCTGAACTCTTTGAGGAGGCTGAAGTAATAAAGTATATAATAAAGTATGAGAATGATGTGCTGCTAGCAAAGAATGAAGTATTAGAGCAAGACATGGTTGAATTGCATCAAAAGTGTGTGGTACTTCAGCAGAAAGTGGAGGGATTAAAAGAATGTGTCAAAGGACAACAGAGTGACAAAGCATGCGTACAAAGAAAAATGATAGCATTAACTCTGGGGGTAAAATAAAAATAATCTTTTAATTGTGTCCACACAAGTAAAGCTTATAGATTGTGAATAGGAGAAAATTTCTCTGGCTGAAAAGTTTTGTGAAGCAAAAGAGAAATATCTCCACATTCTGCAGTCTCACACTCAGTGGGAGACAGACCGTGAAGAAAATGAGATGGAGATTGTGGGGGTCTGATGGAAAGAAATGTATTTCTGGAGGAAAGGCTGAATTACACAGTAGAGCACAGTGAAGCTTTGGAGAGAGAGATTAACCTTGTCCATGGCAGTGCTTAGAAATTGGAGAGAGTGAAAACCTTGAGAAATGTCTGCTAAGTACACATAACTAGTTGCAAAACTTCCATTTGGCAAGGTATACCAAAGAGCTGGAGTTGCAATGTAAATTAAACGTGGCAGAGTTTGAAATAGCTGTACAAAAATTGAGGCTTGTTGAATTTGATGTTGTGGAGAGAAATCTTCTGCAGGTGGAGAACAAATTTGAAATCGCCATGGCAAAAATTGCCCATGTGCTGTAGCCCATAGTAACCAAACAGATTATGTTTATCTTTCAATTTAAAGACAAATATCTAAAGGCTCTTCACAGGCTTACTAATACCCCTTTCAGACATGCCGAGAATCCCGTGAATTTGGCCTACCTCAGAAAAATTCACGGGTTGCTGTGTATGTCTGAAAGGTAGCTACCCGGAAACACGTTCCCGGGTAGCCGACCCTTCAATCGACCAGGGAATTTCCCAGGACTTAAGTCCCGGGAAATTACCCTGCTTATGTCTGAATGGTGCTACCCGGGAATTTACTACTCCCGGGCTGCACCAAGCAGCTTTTACATTGATTTGTCAGCACAGAGCATCCTATAGGATGCCCAGCACTGCTGCTTTGAGTTGGCAGCACGGACGTTCAGTGCTGCTGCTTTGAGTTGGAAGCACAGAGCATCCTATAGGATGCTCAGCATTGCTGCTCACCACCCCCAGCGCCGGACGCTGGGGACACCGGCTGGCAGGTCTCTGCCACAGCGGGACACCCGCTCTCCTGCTGGACCACCAGGGCACATTTAAAGAATTTAATAATATTAAAATATAATGCCTGTAGTGACTGGTGACTGCCTGCTGCATGATGATGACATCATCAGTGGCATCCAGAGAGGGGATAGGCTAGGAAGGGTATAGGTGAAGGAGGTAATATTAAAAACTAAAAAAACCCTGCTTATGTCTGAAAGGGGTCTACCTGGGAATTTCCTGGGTAGACACTGTAGTGTGAAAGGGGGTCTCGACCAAATACCTGGGAATTTGCACAAGAGATATTCCCGGGTCTGAGCAGGAAATTTACCAGGTCATAGGGGTATTAGATGGAGTGTAGAGGGTTAAACAGAAAAAGAAACAAAATACTGATGATACATATCACATTATAGCATTTTGACATTATCACCTGGTTATGCCAAATATGTAATCATCATTAATAATTGTCATATGATACATTTGTAGTCAGCTGTGTATGAGAACATTCTAATGAGAATAAATAACTATAGGCTACTGCTGTTTATAAAGAGACCAGCCATATATATTACCATAAGGCTATAGATACAAATCAGAGACTCATCCCGTCCTGTGTGACAGAAGACAAGAGAATGGAAGCCAGACCCAAACTGAAGCTTTATCATGTGCATGGGATGGATTCCAGGGACTTCCTTAAATGTTACTTTGATTCAGAAAGTGCATTCAGAGAAGAGGCATTGGTGTTTCTTATGGAGAATCTGCACAGTGTATTATTAACAGGTGTGTATTCAGGAGGAATTGTTGCCTCAGATACATAGCATGTTTTTTCTGAATAGTAGAAAATATAAATGGGAGACTCTATAGTGTACAGACAGGGGTGTAATTCAGGTATAGCCAGCTGAGCTCTTACTCTGGCTGGGGGCACTTAGCGTGGTGGTTAGGCAGTGTTTTTTCCTTAAATGTTTTCAAATATAGACTGCCATGATTGCTCAGTCCACTGGTCCCAAATGGAACTGCAGCTGCACAGAAATGGCACAGGCACTGTGCACGGAGTCACAGAATGACTCACTGAGGTGATGGACCAACACTGCACCACTGGAGGAGTTAAATAACCAACCACACAGGCAACAATGGTGTTATTGAAGTGAGACTTGGTCTCACTCTGTCTGCAGCCTCACACCCCAATTCCTCAGCTTTACCAGATATTATTTTTCAAATAGAGCCTGTAGTAACCTCTGTCTAACAGAACAATCCTGTTATCTCATGGCCTCTTTCCTTATGTCAGTTTCCACAAGTTCATCACTAGGTACCGGTACCACCATCTCACCTGGTCATGATACATAACCATAAGCATGCACAGGCTTAGTGAAAATGGTGTGCAAGCAAACCTACACCCCTGGTGCTGGAAAAAATCTCTAAAGAATGTTCATACACTGATGTCACATTTAAAATGATATCTTACATTTATTGTAACAACAAGCAGAAAAAAAGACAAGATAAAATACTACCCTTCAGCAAGGATTCGTCACACGTATATGTGCAAATGGTAATAAATCATACAATCATATTTACCCTTCAGTAAGGGAAATTAAATAATATGAGGTGATATACACGTACCCTATTTGTGAGCACTGGGTCCCTTAGGTTACCAGTACCAGGCATAAGGGGTCAGAAAACACATTAGGGTCCAAATACTTACAATGTCCTTGAATAACTGGGCTGGTCACCTCCTGATATCCACATCTACAGCTTCTTACGCTTTTTGACCCTTGGGTCTTCCTCAGAGAAAGCTGGATGTGTGTCATAAGATCCCTTTTTATCCCCAAAGTGGGAGGCACTTCCTGTAAAAACTGGAAGTGGACTCAATGGTAGTTAATTTCCTGTATGTGGCTAATCATGGCATCTTCAATATAAAATGGTGTTTGCACTTGCAGCTTTTGTTAAATAAATAACATAAATGATACATGAGTGTGAAGAAATAGGTAAAAAACATATATATAAAGTCCACGCTGGTGACCAGGAAGTGGAATGATGCATCACTTCCTGTCTACCTTGTTTGTCATTGCCCGGAGATCAAGAGCAATGGATGCAAGGTTCCTCTCCATTTCCACCATAACTAACGCAGCTGTGGCTGCCGGGGGAGTCTTCCATGCTTCATATCCTCTCATGATCGTCTTCCCCTTATGTTCCGTGCAATAACCCAGAAGTTAGGCTATCGTACATGACCAATCGTCCTCCAGCGGGGCAGTACCAGGAAAAGACGATTTTATTACCATGGTCAAGTGAGGGAAGTGTGGGCAATTTTCAAGATCATAGGGAAAATATCAAAAACATCCCCTATTCAATTTCCAGAAGAATATGTTCCTAAAATTTTCTTTTTGTCGATAAATGGTTTCCACAGGTTAAAAATAAGAAAAAATAAGAAAGGGTGCATTAATGTTCGAATATAAAAATACTACAAATATTTATTTTTATAGAGTACCAGCTTCAATAAGTTTAAAAGCGCAATAAAATGGCATGAATAAATAAACATATGAATATAGGCACATACACAAATACACCTATATATAACGGCATTAATCTAAAATGATCTTGAATTAAATAATAATACATAGAAGAATAAATGAACATCTATTAAGTAATGTACATAGAAGCATTCATCTAAAGTATGGCCCTATATATAGCTGCATTGGTTCAAAATAAAAATTCTGAGCATAGAATAATTTTCTTAAAGGAACCACTTAAGCTCAAAATCAGTATTTAGGCCTTGGGGAGAAAGGGTTTTTAATGCATAAACCCATTTAATCTATTTTTTAGAAAATTTGGTTGCAATGATCTTTTATCTCCAAACTCCCCGAACACTTTCTATACCATAAAAACTTGTCAAATATTCTGGGAAACAGTGCTGATGTTTTTTAAAAATTATCTGGTATGGAGTGTTGGACCGTTCCTTTTATATATTTCTAATGTGTTCAATAAGTCTTGTTTTTAATGCTCTAGTGCTTTTCCCCACATACCTCAGACCACATTTGCATTCCAACATATATATTACATTTGTGGTGTGGCAGATTATGAATTGATTAATCTTGAACCTGGAGCCGTTACCTACAAAGTCAGTAATCTTGCTTATGTTACTCCTCACAGTTCAGCATGCAACACAAATACCGCATCTATAAAACCCTTTGGTATGTATAGGGGAGTTTTTTTTATTCTCTAGTGAGCTCCTCACCAGATAATTCTTTATATTCTGGGCTTTCCTATAAATGAATACAGGGGTGGCTGGGAGTTCTGTTTTTAGTATAGGGTCATGTTTCAGTATATCCCAGTGCTTTTTAAAGATTTTTTTCAACTTCTCTATGCTGATAGTTATATTGAGTTATGAATGCCCACTCGGATTTCTTCGTTTTGTCATTCTCTTTTTTCTTTGAGATCAAAAGTCTTCCTCTCCCCATACTCGTAGCTTGAATTTCTGCTTTTTCAAGGGTCTCTGGTTTATACCCACTTTCAAGGAAGCTCTGCTTCATGGTTTTTAGTTGTTTAGGTAGCTCAACTATCTATCAATCCCCCACTTTACTGTGATGGAATTATACCTGTAGCCAGTATATACTGCACTCTGCAGATAAAGGACACCCTTTACCACTGGATTTGTTAGAAAGTAACCATTGATGTTATTCTAAATTAACATAGTGTGGTTACTAAGTATTTTGCTCACTCCTTACAAAATAAGAGCACTTTAGCCTGGCTAAATAATGACTGTCACATAGGTAGCTCACTATCATATGAGCAGAGGCCATTTTTGATTGAAATTGTTTGAGAAAGCTACCAAATAATTAGACCATCGTTACTCGGATATATATAATAAAACTAACAACGGGAAATGACCGACGATAGTAGAAAGTTTAAAATCACTCTTTCTATATATCTTAATACACATTATTTTCTATATAAACTATATTTAATTTTATTTAAATATTTTGCCTTATATCTGAACACAATATTTTAACAATCATTAATAAAGGTTTATTTTATTAATTTTCCAGAGAAGAAGATATATATATAGGATTTACTTGACCTATGAAGTGCACTGATTAAAATCTTGTCCTTTTTCCTGTTGTTAATAATTAAATAAATGACTTTTGTTCCATAATAGGTGCTGCCCATCCTGTACACTAGCTGAATCTCAGACCCATGTGCTGGCTATGCCCAGTCCCCAGACACACTTCTGTACAGGAGGATGAGGGGCACCATGGCATGTACCTGCTACGGGTGCCGCAGATCCACGTTACACCTCTGTGTACAGATATAACTACATTATTCCTCTGCTGTGTAATGGGAACAGGTGAAACTTTCCCTGCTCACAGAGCAATGTCAGCTACAGATGTCACTTCCACCCGTGGTGCTTTGTCTCTCAGCTACGAGAGCGCTAACCCACCACAGATTATATACACAGCACAGAAATCGTAGCAAACTCAGGAATCATAAAAAATCCTTCCATTTATTTAATCACAAAAAATTGAGGAATAATATCTAATGTTTCAGGTATATAGATATATAGATATATAACATTTGTCACACATGCTATTTTGATATATTTGAATTTTTTTGCCAATGTTTCGTGTACGAGGTATGTCTATTAAATAACGAGACTGATTAAATACTCATCTTTTTTTATTGGTATTACAAATGTAATGTTTGTCCCCATCAATATACTCCCCATTTGCACTAATACATTGCTGTAGTCCTGTTTTCCACTGGTGGAAGGCATGGAGCAAATCCATTTCTGTTAGTTGTTTCAACATATCTGCTGTTTTCTTCTTTACAGCATCAACTGATTCAAAATGTTGCCCTTTAAGCACTGATTTAACTTTTGGGAAAAGATAAAAGTTGCAAGGTGCTAAATCGGGCGAATATGGAGGATGTTCAAGTGTAGTAATGTGATTGTCGGTCAAAAACTGCTTCACAGAAAGTGCTTTGCGAGAAGGCGCATTGTCCTGGTGAAGAATGAAACCATTTTTCCACAGTTGCGCCCGTTTCTTTCTGACTCTTTCTCTCAGCTTTTTCAGAACTTCCTCATAATAATGCTGGTTAACTGTGGTACCTTCTGGAACCCATTCTTGCAAAATTACACCATTGATATCGAAAAGAACAATGAGCATTGCTTTGAATTTTGACTTGCTTTGATGAGCTTTTTTCATTCTAGGTGATGACGGTGTTTTCCAGCACATTAATTTTTTTTTGGTTTCAGGATCATACTGGAAGATCCAGGTTTCATCACAAGTGATTACTTTATGAAACAGGTTTGGATCTGCATCAAGTTGCTGCAGAATGTCAACACAACATTCCTTGCGACGTTCTTTTTGCTCTGCTGTGAGAACACGTTGTTCAACTTTTAAGCTTCGCATTTATTCTGCACTCTACAGAAAACACAACCAAATTAAATGGCAACTCACAATCAACTGAACGTCATAGAGTGTTGCTGCTTGTCATGCAGGTTCAGACAAGTTCAAGTTTACTACGCCTGCAGTTAGATCCGGTTCTGACTGACTAGGTGGAATCATAGTCTCGTTATTTTATAGACATACCTCATATACCAAGTGCCCATTACAATCACACAGCTGTGGGAAATGCATTAACTCTCAGATTGCCAGTTATTTTTTTAATTGGCATAGATGAAGGCACCCAGGACTATGCCATTAAACATACACCATGAAATCTGTATCAGTATGTGGCCAATGCTGGGACTCACATTATCTATCTTTGCCGCTAATTCACTGTAATTATATAGAATGTTTCATTTCTTCTTATCTGAATCTTCCCTGCAGGTCGATTTAAAGGAGAAACTTTGATTGACATCAGTGTCGGATCCATCGTTCATCATCTTTTTGTTATCACTGAATATTTTAAAGACATCACTATACTAAAATTAAGAGACTCCTGTATTATGGAACTCAACAAATGGGTGAACACCCGCACTGGGGCTTTTGATTGGACTCATGCATCTAAGATTGCTACCAAGCTGGGAGGTATCAGGTAAATATGATCCTAAACATAGAACATAAAGGATGAGTCAATTTAAAAAAAACAAATCATATCAAAAACATGACTTAAAGAATAACTGTTTCAGTTTTGAATGGAGTTCAAAGAGTTAGGAGATAATAGTGAATATTTCTTAGTTGGTGGCCGCATTACTCCCGATTCAGCAGTTCCAATTGTGCAAGTAGTCGTCTAGTGATGAAGGGATTAATTAGGATGCTGTACACATAAAGAGCACATACAGAGTTACAAGTAAAGTGTTTATGTTCTTTGAGATGTTTTTTTCTTTTTCTTTTTACTTTTTTGTGGCTGAGATATAAAAAATCTGAAGTGAAACATACAGTTCTGACTGTTCCTTGAACCTGCTGTATTATATAATGTAATGGTTTTATTATTATAGTGTGGAAGACAAGGAAGAAAAGTTGAAGGAAACCATTAAACGCATTGTGCAAATTGACTTCTGCAAAGAAAACCTCACGGATCCGGTGGTGTTACCACAAGCTGACTGTCTACTCACGGCGGTGGTGCTGGATGTGGTTAGTCAGGACCAACAAGATTACATCAGAAACCTGAGGAAGATGTCAAAGTTGCTTAAACCTGGGGGGTACTTTATTGTAATTGGGGGCTTAAATACCACCTAATACACAGCTGGTAATGGTAGGCTACATTTATTTAACTATGATGAAAGCTTTGTAAGAAAGACCTTCACTGATGAAGGATTTGTAATTGGTTCCTGTGAATTACTTGATAGAAAAGTAGAGAGTGATCTCATAGATTATAAGCAATTGATTATCCTTACTGCTGTCAAAGGGAATACTTAGGATGTCTGAGTAGTGGCCATTGTCTGGATGGATGATTGCTTCAAAAGCTTCTTATTAATTACTGATCTACCTTAGTTATTCTTACCTTCTATAGCCCTCAGCCATTTACTAAATCTTAAGGTGGGTACACACCTGACAGATATATATGCAGATCGAGTGATCTGCAGATATACTTGTAGATGATGGTCATTCATACACACTGATTGGCCATCATCTGCTTGTGCCCTTGGGTCCCAGTGGTGGGACCCAGTGGCCGGTGGGTGTGCCGGGGGCATGTCCCATCCCCCTACTTGTGGCTACTGCTGTCTGTATGGTCAGTCTACAGACTGCCCATAAACACTTGCCGATGGACAGATATGTCTGCAGACATATCTATCCATCGGCTGTGCAGCACAGCCAATGCGATATGTCAGTGAACAGCCATGTTCACCAACATATCGCGGGCACACACTGGCCGACTGGCAGCAGATACATTGGCCGATCAATTGATTGGCCAATGTATCTGTCTGTGTGTACCCAGCATTACATACTGCACAGCTCTGTTCATGTAACATAGATACAGTATATAAAAAAAGTAATTTTCAGTAAATGTTAATTATTTTTCTTATAATCCAAAATCATAAAAAAATTGCTGTAATGGTTTGTGTATTTATTTAAAGCAAGGAGTTTGGGCATATAATGGGGAGAGGTACTTTTTCTATAAAAAATTAGGTTCTGCTACTATGATAAAAAGGTGCCGACACTCACCTAAACTGCTGAAGGTCCTGTGGCGAGGTTAGTGTCAGATTTTGGAGGGGGAAACAGGGGCGTTCCTGGGCAGCGTTCCCAGAAACAGGGACATGTTGCCTTCATTTTCCGGGAGGGACCAGGCCAGGGTCTGCATTGGTGGATGCAGATTTCTTGGCCTCAGAGCTGCCAGGACCTGATCAACCTGTAGTAAGCTTCAGCTACCGCAGCCTAGCCAAAGGAACAACCATCGCAACCAATGGTCGTGATAGGTGCAATTGTGATTCCAGGCTGCAACCTTGGTTGCAGCGCTGGGATCACAGATGCAGTAAGTAGGTGTCTGTTTCCTCCTGCTGCATTTGCATTTGAGATGGATAAAATTGTACAGCTGCTTGTGTGCGGCTCTGCATTTCCATCTATCTCTGAATCTGGCCCTTAGTACCATTAGGAGCCCTCACTAAATAGCACTAATGAGAAATATAATGAGTTCTACATAGTGGGACCAATGACAAAGATCATAAAAAATTATATCTGATGTCATATTTCAACAGAGAAGAAGGACACAATATATGTTTGGTGCACTTATTATGGTCTGTATGCTAATAGTCAAAGAAATGTTATCTGGAATTGTATAAAATATAGCTTTTATTCTTAATATCTAAAAAGAAAGCATAGTCCAATGTAGTAGGCAAAATAATTAAAAAATAGAAAAGATTTAGATTACTGAAAAATGTGCTTCAAAAAGTAATGTGGGATAATCATTATGTATCTGAGGTGCTGCTGTTCATTTTTCAGCATTACCTACTCCCTTGTGTAAATATCTGTTGGTTTAGTAACTGTATTTCTAAATGTATTACAATGTTGCTATTTCCCTGTTAGAGAGTATCTCTGATGTTACAATTCTAGTGACTCACAGATTTGGCTGACAAAAGTTACAGTATCAAATATCTATCTTCCTAAATTCCTTTATTGACACTGTTTTTAGTGGATTATCCTCCTTTCATATGTGATCACTCTCATTCCATATGGAATGGTGTATTCCAGTATCTGGTGGTATAATGATGAGCGTCAGCGTGGGTAACACCATATTCTCTCTCTTCCCTATACAATCTATGTATCAATACATCCTAGTTTTGTATACAGTAGATGTTCCTGTACATATTGTGATTTAATGATAGTGCTTAATAGCGTGTTATAACCTCTGATAACACTGTTATCTATGGTGATGCATGGAATCGGTAATAGTCTGTGGCAGTGTGAATAACGCCGCTATACAATAGATGTCTCAATACATTCTAGTTCTATATGCAGTAGATATCCCAGTACATATTATGATTTAATGATAGTGCTTATTAGCATGTTTCAACCTCTGATGACACTGTTCACTATGGTGGTGCGCGGTTTCAGTAATAGCCTTCAGCAGTGTGACTGGTGCTGGTCCCCTAGCTCCGTACACAATGGATTTATCATTATGTAATTTGGTTTAGTAAGTACACATATTAATGTGTTACTGCATTTGATATTGCTGTGACCGGTGGCAGCATGTGGAATGCCAATGCATGTTTCACCAAGGGGCTGCTTTTTCAAGGCAGAGCAACCTGAATGCCTGCCATGTGTTGGTCTTATACCTTCTATGTGGATGTCATTCGTCCATTTTAATTTTCTATCCTTCTGATAGGTTAACAGATTTTTCTACTATGAGCTTGAATATGCTAACATCATATGTTTCTTTATCCAGCATGTTATTTGTCCGTTACCCCTTTCAGTAATTAATTTGAAACTATTAATTATTATTTTATGATAACTTATGAACTCATAATTTTATCTTTATTACCAATCGCCATACTTTTATTTTATCACTCTTGATATGTATTTTTATGATCTTAATCTATTATTATTGATGTATTTATCTGCAAATTGAATCTAGCTAAATTAAATATCTATCCAGTTACACCATTCATCCTTTTTTATTATATAATTATTATTCTAAAATGTATACATTCATTTTCTATATTCATTCTTATCATCTAACCAATAAATAGATTTTTATATATCTGATATTAAATACTCAAAAAATTATATTCTATTAAATATATTTCTAATATATTTGTAATGTATTTATTATCTAAACATAAATTAGAATAATACTTGGTAAAAAATATATATTTCATTCCATCAGAATATATTATATGATAAAATATGGAAGTGGACATGATATCTAGATCTATACAGTATTTTCATATTTTCTCTACATATTTTAAAAATAAATAAATAAAAAGATATATCAATATTTATCAATCATCTCTTATTACATTTTCCCTTCTTATAGTGCTTATTTTCCTAATTAATAGTAGACAAGTAATGTTTTGAGAATTCTTACATAATAAATCAAAATATAAAATTAATATTAATGGTGCAATTTAATTTAACTGAGTGAAAATGTTAATATTCATTAGTGATCAACCAGTGACAGTATTTTAACTACTTTCTTCTTTATCATATAAAAATATTTACACATAATGTATTACTAAATAATCCATAGATAGTCTTCATGTTATTTGACCTTTCCCCTAGGAACATATATCCTATGTCCCTATGATATTAATGTGCTGAATCCTGAAAACAAAATAATTTATTAATGTGCTAGAATATATATGTGTTTCAATCAAAAAGAACTTCCTCAAGAAGTACTGTGATATATTTTATCCTAGAGGTGATGATTGTATAAGTGTTAAAATACCAATCGGTGAATGTAATACAGTTTGGATTGTTTGCAGTTCATAGGTTTCTTTTTACATCATATTCACTAATATTTGACTTGAGAAATTCTCATCTTATGTCCAAAACCATTTATCTATTTTGTGCTATCGCCCCTGTTTCAAAAGTGTGTTGAGCATAAGATTCAATTGATAGATAGTCTTGTGATTATTTACATGGATATTAGGTGACCAAATATCAATATTAAAGATTTTATTACCTTTGGTCAATGACATAGATCTCTATGTATCTATTCTCTATCTAGATTAGACTGAGCCAGTTACAGAATGATATTATTTCTCCCACAAAGGTGTTAGAAAAGGGGTAATGAAGCATACACATGGTCAGATTTGCCAGATCTGTCAGATGAACGATTGAACGATTTGAACGATTAGAACGATTTTACCAAAGATTTTAATGATTTGAACAATTTGGATGATTGAATGATTTTTGACTGCATTAAAATGAATGGAATCGTCCAAGTCTGACTGCAAACACTTCAGATGTCAGATATCTTTATCTGACCATTGGGAACGCGCATCGTTCAAATCGTTCATCTGACAGATCTGACAGATATGTCAGATATATCAAATTTTCCTTCAGATATGAACGATTGAATGATTTTTTTAAATCGTTATCGTTCAGATATGAAGAAAAATCTGACCGTGTGTATACACCATTAGTATTTGTTCTGTTTATGATATAATTTGAATTTCATCACAGAAAAGCTTAATATTGATTGTATTTGTTCATCCTAACTATTTCGGTCAGTGACACATAGGTCTGAAGCTATGTATTTTCTTTATCTAGATCTGGACCAAATCATCACATGGTGTCACCACCTTTCCCACAGAAGGGTAAGTATTTATTTTGTTTTTGATGTCATTCTAGTTTTATCATAAGAAGGCTTCAAATCAATTGTAATAATTTATCCCAGTTAATATTGGTACAAGAAATACTATTCATTTTGATCAATAACATTTTGGTCTATTATTGTGTCCTTCCTTATCTAGATAAAATAAATCTGGTTTCATAACAATGTTGTTCTTCCTAACAGTATTATTCTTCCCCTAACATTGCTTTTAGAAGGGATAAGTATTTATATATCATGTTATACGTCCCATCATTTTATTTTAGAAAGGGAAGGTATCTATACTGTTTTGGATATTATTCAGATATTTTATCACAGGAAAGCTCCATATTGGTTGTGTTCATTCATCCCATATGGGGTCTACTGTGTTCATCAAGAATATCATCCTTTATTCTTTCTTTAGTAATTCCTTTTTGATACTGTATCTCCTCTAATGCCTAATTTGACTTTTTTCAATACCAAAAGCTTTTAGGTGGTCTGGATGCACCCATTATGTTCTCTTAGGAAGTGTCTTGCCACACTTGTAGAGGTTTAACATTTGTTGTATCCTTTCTTGCATTCTTCACATTTCTTACATGCTCCGATATTCTTTGCCTCAATTGTCTCTTTGTCATACCTATATAATTGAGGCGGCATGTACAGAATAGGCAGTAGATCACTCCCATGGTTTTACAGTGGATGAAATCATTGATTATTATATGCCTACCATATCTGTCTGATACCTTCTTTTTTGTACAATATATCTACAAGTTGTACAGTTGCCACATTTATGGCATCCTGTAATTTTTTTTGTTATTCTTTTCTCTTGTTTTTGGAAATGACTGTGTACCAATCTTTTTTTTAGATTTTTGGAGTTATGCCAGCTGACATTGACTTTGTCTCCCAGAATATGCTGTAGGTCTCTATCCATGGTAAGTATCCTCCAGTGTTTTTGAAGAATTTCTTTTATCTGTATCCATTAATCACAGAATCTGCCAATGAATCTAATCTTATTATCCTCTTCTTTTTTCTTTTCTCTATTGGCAGGAAATATTAGTGTTTCTCTGTCTTTTCTTCTTGCTTGATTATATCCTAGCTTTACAATTTTGTTGCTATATCCTCACTTCTGTAATCTTTTAATTAATTCCTTTGATCTTTCTTTGATTGTACTCAATTCGGTACAATTTTTTCTTGTCCTTATGAATTCTCCTCTGGGTATCCCTTTGATAGTAGTAGGTAAGTGAAAACTATCTGTGTGTAGTATGCTGTTTCTGGCAGCCTGTTTGCGAAACATGTCCATGACTATTTTCTTTTCTGCTGTGACCTTAATTGTTAGGTCCAAAAATGTCACCATTTCTTGACTCATTTCACTAGTAAATTTTAAATTGATATTGTTGTGATTCAATATATTAATAATTTCTAAAAGATCTTCCTTTGTTCCATCTCATATGATGAATATATCATTAAAATATCTGAACCAAGATGTAATATGTTCAGTATATTGATCATTTTCCTGTGAAAATACTATTTCTTTCTCCCACCACCTGAGGTACAGATTGGCATATGTTGGTGCACAAGTTCTGCCCATTGCTGTACCTCGGGTTTGCAGGTAGTATCTCTCAATGAAGTTAAATTATTTTTCATCAAAATGAATTCCAAGAGTTCTATGATGAAATGATTCAACTCCGTATTTTCTTCCATATCGAGAAAATATTTTACAGGTTCTATGCCTAATATGTGATTAATGCTTGTGTACAATGATTCTGTAATCACTATCATTAAATCACAATATGTACTGGAATATCTACTGTATACAAAACTAGGATGTATTGAGACATTGATTGTATATGGGAATAGAGAGAATATGATGTTACCCATGCTGATGCTCATCATTATTCCACCAAATACTGGAATACACCATTCCATATGGAATTAAAGTGATCACATATGAAAGTTGGATAATCCACTAAGAACAGTGTCAATAAAGGGATTTAGGAAGATATATACTTGATACTGTAGCTTTTGTCAGCCAAATCTGTGAGTCACCGGAATTGTAACATCAGAAATACTCTCTAACAAGGAATAGCAGCATTGTAATAAATTTAGAAATACAGTTACTAAACCAATAGATATTTACCCAGGGGAGTAGGTAATGCTCAACAATGAACAGCAGCAACTCAGATACACAATGATTTTCCCACATAATGAAAGAAAAAATGTATATTATACATCTGATTATATAGTATGTAATATACAACGTTATGTGATAACAAAGACAGGGCAATAATATACAGCTGTATAAAAATATTATCTGATGATAAAGCAAAAAGAGTGCATGGAATTAAATAAAACAACTCTAGCTCGATTCAAAGTGTTATAATACACATTTATTATGAATGAACACAATATGGTAGTACAACAACAAACATGGAAATTGACCGATGACAGGAGATACTATTTGAAGCACGTTTTTTTACTTATATTTATTCACATTTTTGGCAACCTAAATCTTTTTTCTGTATTTTAATTATTTTGCCTACTACATTGGACTATGCTTTCTTTTTAGATATTAAGAATAAAAGCTATATTTTATACAATTCCAGATAACATTTCTTTGTCTATTAGCATACAGACCCTAATAAGTGCACCTAACATATATTTTGTACTTCTTCTCTGTTGAAATACTGTAACTAATAAGATGGTTAGGTAGCACCTCCACAAATATTCAATTATTTTCTAATCTCCTATTAGACAGACACTGTGAGAGTTTCTGGGTCTTTTATCATTATATCATTTATTGTCTGGATTAAGTAACTATACCAATATATAAAAAATATTGGTGCGGGATCCATCTGTGTTTGGTTTCTGATATGTGATGTTGTTAACGGCAATGCACCACCGTAATATGTTTTTAGTCTATATTTGAATGTGATTCCTGACTCAGGGCCTGATTTAGCTTGGATTGCAGTTGCTTATACATTCAGTTGTTTAATTTGCACTTGTGCATATGTGAGCCAGGCACTGCTTTTAGAATTGCGATTACAGAGGTTATACAGACCCATGGCAGAGTGAGTGACAGGAAGTGCCGTTTGTGCATGGTGACGGGGTGATGGTCATCGAACGCAGGTGTGCCAGTGCATTTTAACACTGTTGCATGGTAATGAATAAATTAGCCACTGCAATACCAGATGCAGCCTGAGGTCTCATAGCATGCACAGAAGTTAGCAATTCCTGAGTGAGGTCTGACCTGCCTTAACTGTGTATATGGGTCCGATGTTAGAAAAATTGTTTTACTATGTTGTCAAAGTATACGGGGAAGTGGGCATCCTTATATTAAGTTGTTATCACAATGCGAATGCAAACATATAAATATCCCCGCTGATATTAGCAATGCAGTTGTGTAAGCAGAATAGCGATCCATAGTGCATCAGGCATTCAGTGCGAGATATTTATTTAGAATTGTGCAAAACCCAAGCCAGTCAGAGGAGGCACTTCAAGAGTGTCCACAGTGTGCGGCGATTATGCTCTGTGGTTAACCAACTATATCTGGCATGTTTTAAACACCGGCTGAATACACGGCTTTGAGAGCAGTGACTCTGGCAATCAGAACATTGCGGATTTCACAGCCACAACCACACAGCATGGAGAAATAATTTGCTAACTATGGGACCTGGCTCCATACATTGGTCTCTTTGGCCACCTGAGAGATGAGATCACAGTATTAATTTGGGTCTATACAATCATCCTGGACTGACTCATATGAAATCTTTAGGAGTCATTTTAATAAGATAAAAGTCATTATTACTGTGGATATCACTGTACGGCAGAATATTTACTCATTGTACTACATTACAACATTGTCTATTATCAGTATAAAAGGTGTGTTTATTACATTTTACCTATTTTATTGTCTATTAGCGCTATCTTGTTTTTCCTTTTTCCTATTATGTGATGTCATCCAAGTCCATCCAGTGGACAGCCCAGAACACGCTTCCTGGCAGTGGCGGAACTAGTGGTTGTGCAGCCGGTGCCTTGCACTGAGGCATGCTGTGCTGCAGGGGCCCATAGCCGCCTGCATCCAACAGTGCCACTGCACCCACTGCCAGTGTCCCCTGGGCCCCATAGTATTTAAGTGAAGAGCAGATTGCAGTGAGAGCTGTCCACACTACACAGTAACAAACACACTGCCACCAGCAGAGATTAGTTAATTAGTTATGTGATATTTAATTGACTGGTAACACACTGTAACCAACATAAATTGGATACCAGATGGAATAAGGACAGTGTGAGTACAGTCATTTGTAAAATTGTTCAAGTGTTTATGCAGTATTTTGAAACAGTTGCTTAAACAGGAAATAGATATATTCTGACTTACAAAATAACTGCAATACACAAATCAAAATCTCTGTTTTATTTGAACACATAAACGTCGACACAGGTTCTATATATAAGATCTAAAACAATAACACAAATATTTCACCATACTCTTGGTACTATTTATTTTATTTAGAATAAATAAAAGTTACAATTATATTTGGAGGGTATATCATAAGACTAGTGCGGTTACTTCTTCTACTTCATTTTGTATGATTTTCATGAATGGTATGAAATTACGTTATGTAAGGCTGAAAATAGATTAAATCAGATGAAATGTTTGAATCCATGGAAACATTGAAGCATACGTTCGCAAATAGCACAACATTTTGGCAAGATTTCAGCAGTCACAACAATTGCACCACCACCATACAGCCTTGCAATGTTCGCACCAGCACATAGGTACTCCTTGCAATGTGAAAATACAACTTTCAGTAATAAACCTGATAACTGCAGAAGTTGCAGACGTTGCCATACTAAACAGAACCCTCTAGACAAACAATATCACCCATATTTGACTCTTCTTCTGTCTGTCCGAATAAACTGAGGAAATCATTCCAAGTGGAGCAGCGTCTCCACTAATTTTGGTGTCCACTGTTTCTCCTCCATCTGTTATGGTCCCACAATATAACAAAGTAGAGAAGCTCAGGAACAGTAATAAAAGGAGGAAGGGCACACCAAATTGAAGAGCACCTGGGCCTTCTTTAAATCAGATACCAAGATATCTCTGCTTCTACAGCTACAGGGTCTAGTGGTACTTTACCACAGATACCACTAATCTTCATTTAATGCCCCCTTAAAACTAAGGGCTTGATTCAGACCCAGTCGCTAGATGCATATGCTCGCACTGAGTGTATGCAAATTTGACTAAGTGACGACATGGCATGCGATCGCTCGGCAAGGCATAAGCACGCCCACTATGTCTTGGAGTGCGATCGCTTTGTGTATGTAGCCGCCAATTAGCATGTCTTTAGATGCCCACTAGCACACAACATCTTCCGGAACTGTATGAAAGCATCGGTACATCTGGTAACATTGGAAGGGACCGTAGCACTTGCGGTTGTCTATACCTTACCCCAAGCACTGCGATCATTTGAGTGTAAAAATCAGCCAGGTGATGTGTACAATGATGCTGCCTCTTAATTATGCACACCTCTAAAATGGCGTTTTAACCCTCACACACGCCAGAGTTCGCATCTTCACTCCCCCGTTTATAGTGGCCAGCCTCTGTAACCACCCTCAAACAGCTTCACCTGTCACTCACTCTGCTGGGCTGTCTCTGCTGGGCAAGCGATTGCTTCCCGATCGCTCGGACTAGTTCGTGCATGCACACTGCGATGCATACACATGCGCACTTTGCAAAACATCCCTTGCTCCGAGCATTCGCTTGCTAGCAAACGGGTCTGAATCAGGGCCCAATGTTTCTCTTGGAACAGGAAGAGCCAAGCTGCACTGTGGTTATGGATGTTGCTCAATTAAATATTCTTTTTTCACAAACAGTTGACTGGCAGAAACTAATTACCATTAAGCAAACAAACCAAGAATCAGTAAGAGATTATTGCAAAAGAGGCATACCAGAGATGAAACAGTTTACTGGCATACAAGATGCAGACACAAGTAACACACATACTGTAATGGCTGCAAGTATATTAGTTGGAGGTTCTCTTAGATCATATTAAACCCAGATTGTGAAAACAAATCCCTAGCTGAAGAATAGACCCTGTACAGAATTTAATTGAAAGGGCTGTACAATATGATTATAATATTCTCAAACACAAAAACACTCTGTAAAGTCACTTGCAGCTGCATATCTTGCAATGACAACAAACACAGTTAGGGGCTATACAAAACCATAGGCCAGACCCACTACAGGGAGCCTATATCAATATGGACTCCACCTGCCGTCTATCGCCAGCTCATCAAAACTCTTCACCCCCTGCCAGTGCAATAACTACAGTTATCTGCCATAAATGTGGAAAATGAGGCCACATCGGCAAATATTGTAGGGTGCCACCAAAAGACAGACAGACAATCCAATGACCTTTCCATCAGCAATTTCACAAAATTCCATTCTAGAATCCTAGAATGGACTCTAGGCTCCTACAACAGCCATATAAACAGCGAGTGCCCCTATGGCACCTGCCCATGAATGACCAGGGTCACTGAAGCCTTGGCCATCTACAAGAGAGTCGGGGTTCTCCTTGACAGCATTTCATGTGACTAAGGACTATGGGCCTGATCAAACCAATACCGCTCTCTTTCTACATCTCATGAATAACTCGAACATGGACAAAAAAGTTACACAATTGGTAAATATATAATTGTTTTTTTTTTCATTGCAATGATATTAACACCATAACCTAAATTTAACTCATATGTTTCCAAATTCAGCATGATGCAATACTTTTAAACAATATTTGTAAGGATTTATGTTTGTTTTTTGTGCATATACTACAGTACATATAAGTTAATTATTGATTTTTCTATTTTTGTTTAACAGTAGAATTCTGGAGTATAAAAACATAAGCATTTATATTTACTTATGTTAAAGGTACCTCTACTCATAAGTGCAATTGCATAATTTCATAGAAAGCTCATTGAAAAATGTCTCTAACCCTCTAGCTTTTTCTCCCTATGATGGAATAATCAGACACCTCCGTTACTTCACATGCGGAAGAAAAATTAACATTCACTTTAGATTTTTTCCCTTTCTCACAGTCTGTGATGTGACATCTTGCAAGTGAAGATAACAGTCTTCTCTGGTCATTAATCATATTATTATTATTTTTTTCCAGTATCTGTGCAGGACAGAATTACTAGGTGTGTGGGTATAAAATTAATGTAATTCCTCAGCTTGTATGTGACAGTGAGAGTGTGCGTGCACCTGATTAGTCTTCTCGAAAACATTTTTTGATTGGTTGTGTTAATGCGATTTATTTGTTTTTTTCCTTCTTCCACCTTTTTTTGAGAGCCACAAACCCTACAGACATTTCATACATGATATTTTATGTTTCAGTACAAACTATTTTTTTATTTTATTCTTAACAATGTTGTATTGCTGTGTAGTTAGGAATAACAATACATTATTATCATTACTAGAAAAAAGGAGCAATTTATTTCATAGTTTATATGAATTTGCATTATTTTTTATTACAATTTGTTTAACCATGCACTACCAAAATATTTCAGATAGTGGTGAGTCTAAAAATCATTTGGATCTTAAATTCTATTATGTTTTGCTATGATAAATAGTACTACATCTTAACTTTCATGATGGTTTCAAGTTTCAGAATTACATTTGCTATCTTTGCAGAATCAAATACTTATTGTGTTATATTGTTCTATACAACTACAGAGTATTTTATTATCATCAATGAAAATATGATTAGATATTTAAATCATACATTACTAGTTAAAAGTGATAATGCAGAAGTTTTGTAGAAGAAAAAAAAGTTTTGTTAGTATATTAAACATTAAAATATATTACAATGCTGTTAGCAGACAGCATAAATAGTTTGGTGATCAGTTACACCAGCGATCAAGATGTCTGTGGGATATAAAACTGACTTCAACTATTCACAATTATGGAAAAAAAAAGGATAGTTTTAACTCCCAAAAAGAAAGAACTCTATAATTCTATATTTTGTAAGCTTGCGAACAGGGCCTTTCTACCTATATATCTGTCTGTTATTACCCAGTTTTGTTCTATTAATGCCTCTAATTGTAAAGCGCAATGGAATATGCTGCGCTATATTAGAAACTGTTAATTAATAAATAAATACTATATGTCCTTATACACTTATGTGTCAAATGTAACAAATATACAGGTTTAATGGAAGTATTTTTATTTTAATATCTAAATTGTTATATGTGTCTGCACAGCCAGACACTGGGGGAAACAGATAGTATAGATAGATAACAGTCTGAGATAGATAGATAGATAGATAGATAGATAGATAGATAGATAGATAGATAGAACAGATAGATAACACTCTGAGTAGATAGAACAAAAAGATAACTCTCTGAGATAGACAGTATAGATAACACTCTGAGATAGACATAACAGAGAGATAACACTCTAAGATAGTATAGACAGATAACACTCTGAGATAGATAGTATAGCTAGATAACACTCTGAGATGGATAATACAGATATATAACACTCTCAGATTGATAGTATAGATATATAACACTCTGAGATGGATAGTACAGATAGATAACATTCTGAGATGGATAGTACAGATAGATAACATTCTGAGATGGATAGTACAGATAGATAACATTCTGAGATAGATAGAACAGATAGATAACACTCTGAGTAGATAGAACAGAAAGATAACACTCTGAGATAGATAGTATAGATAGCTAACATTCTGAGATAGACAGAACACAGAGATAACACTCAGAGATAGATAGTACAGACAGATAACACTCTGAGATAGATAGTATAGCTAGATGACACTCTGAGATGGATAGTACAGATATATAACACTCTCAGATTGATAGTATAGATAGATAACACTCTGAGATGGATAGTACTGATAGATAACACTCTGAGATAGATAGTACAGACAGATAATACTGTGAGATAGATAGTTCAGATAGATAACACTCTCAGATGGATAGTACAAATAGATAACACTCTGAGATAGAGAGTAACCATAGATATAGTTCAGACAGATAACACTCTGAGATAGATAGTACAGATAGATAACACTCTGAGATGGATAGTACAGATAGATAACACTCTGAGATAGATAGTACAGATAGATAACACTCTGAGACAGATAGTACAGATAGATAACACTCTGAGATAGTACAGATAGATGACACTCTGAGATAGAGAGTAACCATAGATATAATTCAGATAGATAACACTCTGAGATAGATAGTACAGACAGATAACACTATGATATAGATAGTACACATAGATAACACCCTGAGATAGATAGTACAGATAGATAACACTTTGAGATAGATAGTACAGATAGATAACACTCTGAGATAGATAGTATAGATAGATAACACTCTGAGATAGATAGTATAGATATTAGGGTTGTGCACCGGCCACTTTTCGTGTTTTGTGTTTTGGTTTTGGATCTGGATCTTTCTTCGTGTTTTGGATCTGGATTGGTTTTGGGTTCTGAGTTTTGTGTTTTGGATCTGTATTTTTTTTTAAAAAGCATAAAAACAGCTAAAATCACAGAATTTGTAGGTTTTTCTGCTCCTATGCTATTATTAACCTCAATAACCTTAATTTCCACTCATTTCCAGTCTATTCAGAACACCTCACACCTCACAATAGTGTTTTTATGTCCAAAAGGTTGCACCGAGGTAGCTGGATGACTATGCTAAGCGACACGAGTGGGCGGCACAAACTCGTGACCCATCTAGGCGTGAAACTGCAGTGGCAGACAGGATGGCAGTTTGAAAAACTAGGCCCCAAACTGTACATAATGCAAAGAAATAAAAGAGGTGCAAGATGGAATTGTCCTTGGTCCCTCCCATCCACCCTTATGTTGTATAAACAGGACATGCACACTTTAACAAACCAATCATTTCAGCGCCAGGGTCTGCCACACAACTGTGGCTGAAATGATTGGTTCATTTGGGCCCCCACAAAACAAGCTGGCAATTAATCTGTCCCTGCACAAACTGGCTCTACGGAGGCAAGATGTCATCCTCATCCTCCTCATCCACCGATTCCTCACCCTCTTCATTGTGTACATCCTCATCCTCACAGAGTATTAATTCGTCCCCACTGGAACCACAGGTCTCTCTGTACGTTCTGGAGGCTGGTCTCCCTGGAAGAGTTGATAATTCATTTTATGAACATCATCTTCTCCACATTTTGAGGAAGCAACCTCCTACGCCATTCGCTGACAAGGTTCCCGGCTGCACTAAACACTATTTCGGAGTACACACTGGAGGGGGGAAACTCAGGTAAAATAGAGCCAGTTTGTACAGGGACCTCCAAATTGCTTCTTTTTCCTGCAAGTACAGGTACGGACTGTCTGACATGCCTACTTGGATGCTGTCACCAATGTAATCCTTTAACAGACAGACGCACGCTTGTCGCTGCTGCTTTGAGGATGCAAGTGCGGCTACAGCCCACACAATTCACAAAGACAGAAAAAAAAAAAGAATATTTTTATTGTTTGTGGAGCGCACTTTGAGGGTTACACCACCCTTTAACAGACAGACGCACGCTTGTCGCTGCTGCTTTGAGGATGCAAGTGCGGCTACAGCCCACACAATTCACAAAGACAGAAAAAAAAAGAACAATATTTTTATTGTTTGTGTAGCACACTTTGAGGGTGTCACCACCCTTTAACAGACAGACGCACGCTTGTCACTGCTGCTTTGAGGATGCAAGTGCGGCTACGGCCCACACAATTCATAAAGACAGAAATAAAAAGAAAACGCTTGTCGCTGCTGCTTTGAGGACAGTATCATATGCAGTGACAGTAGACTTGTCAGAAATTGTTGGCACGTCCTTCAGTCCGGACAAGATGTCCAAACCAGCCCTTGACTTATGACACAGGCGCACGCTTGGCGCTGCTACTATGTTGATGCACGTGCGGCTACATCGCACACAAGTCACAAACATATTAAAAAATAGTTTTTTATTTTTTGGAGCACTTTGAGGGTTACACCACCCTTTCACAGACAGATGCATGCTTGTCGCTGCAGTTTGAGGATTCAAGTGCGGCTACAGCCCACACAATTCACAAAGACAGAAAAAAAAGAACAATATTTTTATTGTTTGTGTAGCACACTTTGAGGGTGTCACCACCCTTTAACAGACAGATGCACGCTTGTCGCTGCTGCTTTAAGGATGCAGGTGCGGCTACAGCCCACACATTTCACAAAGACAGAAAAAAAAGAACAATATTTTAATTGTTTGTGTAGCACACTTTGAGGGTGTCACCACCCTTTAACAGACAGACGCACGCTTGTCGCTGCTGCTTTTAGGATGCAGGTGCGGCTACAGCTCACACATTTCACAAAGACCGAAAAAAAAAGAACAATATTTTAATTGTTTGTGTTGCACACTTTGAGGGTGTCACCACCCTTTAACAGACAGACACACGCTTGTCGCTGCTGCTTTAAGGATGCAGGTGGAATCTAGACGGGATTTGGAACTGGGGACACACTACCTCAATCAATTGTCTAAATCCCACTGCACTAATGGCGGATACCGGACGCATGTCTAACACCAACATAGCAGTCAAGGCCTCAGTTATACGTTTTGCTTCAGGATGACTGCTGTCGTACTTCATCCTCATCGCTAGGGACTGTTGGAGAGTCAATTGTTTAGTAAAAGTAGTGATGTTCCTACTTCCTCTCTGGGATGATGAACAACTCCCAGCAGCAGCAATAGCACTAGGAGGAAGTGGTTCTTGATCTTTCCCTATTTTATTTTTATCGGAGAAAGTTTGGTCCTCCATTTATGTTATATTGATATATACGTGCGGCTAAAGTGCACACAAACACAGAAAATATTTTTTTATTTTTGCTGGAGAGTAGTGCACTTTGTGGGTTACAAAACCCTTTAAGAAATGAGCCAGCCGGCTCTTTACTTATGGGACACAGGCGCATGCTTGGCGCTGCTCCTTTGTTGATGCACGTGCAGCCACAGTGCACACAAGTCACAAACACAGAAAATAATTTTTTTTTTGGTTTGGACTGGAGTGTACTTTGGGGGTTACAGCACCCTTTAACGGTCAAGCCAGCCGGCCCTTACTTATGACACAGGCGCACGCTTGGCACTACTTTGTTGATGCACGTGCGGCTACTGTGCACACAATTCACAAACACAGAAAATATTTTTTTTTTTGGTTTGGACTGGAGTGTACTTTGGGGGTTACAGCACCCTTTAACGGTCAAGCCAGCCGGCCCTTTACTTATGACACAGGCGCACGCTTGGCACTACTTTGTTGATGCAAGTGCGGCTACTGCACACACAATTCACAAACACAGAAAATAATTATTTTTTGGGTTTGGACTGGAGTGTACTTTGGGGGTTACAGCACCCTTTAACGGTCAAGCCAGCTGGCCCTTTACTTATGACACAGGCGCACGCTTGGAACTACGTTGTTGATGCACGTGCAGCTACTGCACACACAATTCACAAACACAGAAAATAATTTTTTTTTTGGTTTGGACTGGAGTGTACTTTGGGGGTTACAGCACCCTTTAACGGTCAAGCCAGCCGTCCCTTTACTTATGACACAGGCGCAAGCTTGGCACTACTTTGTTGATGCACGTGCGGCTAAAGCGCACACAATTCACAAACACAGAAAATTATTTTTTTTTTGGTTTGGACTGGAGTGTACTTTGGGGGTTACAGCACCCTTTACCGGTCAAGCCAGCCAGCCCTTTACTTATGACACAGGCGCACGCTTGGCACTACTTTGTTGATGCACGTGCGGCAACTGCGCACACAATTCACAAACACAGAAAATAATTTTTTTTTTGGTTTGGACTGGAGTGTACTTTGGGGGTTACAGCACCCTTTAACAGTCAAGCCAGCCGGCCCTTTACTTATGACACAGGCGCACGCTTGGCACTACTTTGTTGATGCACGTGCGGCTACTGCGCACACAATTCACAAACACAGAAAATATTTTTTTTTTTGGTTTGGACTGGAGTGTACTTTGGGGGTTACAGCACCCTTTAACGGTCAAGCCAGCCGGCCCTTTACTTATGACACAGGCGCACGCTTGCACTACTTTGTTGATGCACGTGCGGCTACTGCGCACACAATTCACAAACACAGAAAATATATTATTATTTTAGCACTTTGGGGGGAGCACCCCTGATGGACAGAGCACCCCCTGGACAACACTACAGCACCCCTTTAGGACTGGGACACTGCACAGGACTTTGGAGTGGACACAGCCCCTATGGAGAACTGACTGCACAACACAGTCCAGCCAGCCCCTATGGACTTTGAAGTAGTGGACACAGCCCCTATTAACAACAGCAGCACAGCACAACACAGCCAGCCCCTATGGACTTTGAAGTAGTGGACAACAGTAGCACTACACTACACTACACTACACAGCCCAGCCAGCCCTAACTCCCTCCCTTCCTCTTCACTGTCCACAGCCGAGTGAGAAAATGGCGCCGACGCGGGTACCTTTTATAGGATCCAAAACCCGCGAGACTCGTAAGGCGGGATGATGACGTTTTGCCTCGATTTCAGATCCGAGTCAGGCGGGAAAAGTCGAGCCTGACTCGGATCGGACTCGGATCGGGGGGGCTCGGGGGGGTTCGGATTTCAGAAATCCGAACCCGCTCTCCCCTAATAGATATATAACACTCTGAGATTGATAATACAGATAGATAACACTCTTACACTCTTGACTAAGGAAATTTCTGCACAGTAAAATATAAACCAATTAATGTTTATAGAAAATTAAAATAATGCTGTTTTAAGATTGTACATCACAGGAACGGTCCAGGTGGAGAGCAAATGGAAGTTTATAGCGGACTTTTTTTTATTACCAGCACAAGCTGGAACAATAGCACATGGCAAGAGCAATGTTAAGGAGGTATTTGCAGAACAGATGGATACTACTGTTATTCTCAGAATTAAAACTCATATCCCTCCACAAAACTGGAATTTTATCAAGAGATTGCAGGTTTACTTTTTACAAATACCAAAGGTAAGATATTTACAAAATGTGTTAACAATAAATAGATTTGTTTTCAAATAAGGCTAACTATTTATTTAGGGGCTTCAGATATTGGTCAGGTATCAGAATTTGTAACAAAGAAATTGGTTCAAGACTCTTTCTAAGTAAAGTATCTCACAGATGATAGAAAGTAATAGAGGTACTCATTCCATAAAGAAAGTGCTTTTACTTAATACAAACATAAATGTAACAAAACAATTGAGATCATTGTTTCTAAGATGGTTTCACAGCCAAGAATGTGCTGGCCAAAGGCACTGCTAATGGTCTTATATAGTTTGTGTGTCAACTGCAAACACTCTTTATTTTTTTCCCAACATGATTGTAAACCTGGCTACAGACTTTTACATTGATTCTAAAAGACTTAAACCTACTTTCTTCACAGAAGGCCAGGACCAAGCCAGTGTCGGACTGGGACTTGAAGGGCCCTCTAGGGAAATGCAGTGGTAAGGGCATGCATAGGGGGTGTGGTCATCCACCAGAGGGGGTGTTGCCAGCCACCACAAACACTTGACTAACCATTAATCAAATCTTGGTCTACAGTAGTTTCAATAGAAGGGACTTAACCCCTTCAGTGGTTCTGCACCTTCAGGTAATTGATAATCTAATAGAGTCACAATCTATAATTTGAGGTCTGGAACCTGACACCTAGAAGATGAGGGTGGGCACACAGGCTTTGGGGCCCACCAGGGATTTCACCTGTACCCCTGTGGGCCAGTCCAACCCTGGACCAATCTCCATATATGCGGCCACCCATGGAGGAAGAGGACAAGCAAATGACAAGAACTGAGTCTTAATTTTTTTTTGGGCTGCTGTGAATCAGCAATGTGCATGACAACACTACTTGACTTTACCAATTTTTGTGACAAGAGGGTGGAGAACAACCTAAAAACTTAAGGTGATATAATTAGTGAGCTGAAGAAGAAAGTATAATTTTGCCTGACTATTTTCACCTTACTTATAACCACAATAGAGACAACACAGGGAGTAAGAAGACAACAATTGTATGTTCACAGTATTCAGAAATAGATTACAATAGAAAAATATCAGAATCACATTACCACTAATCTATATATTTGAAACAATGAGAAGGAAAATGATTATTAGACAAAATAAAAACAAAACATACCAAGATAAGAGAATTTGTACGAATTGTAGGAAAACAATATGGGATATTACACAACTTGGGAACAGGGACTTGCAAAGTAAGGCGTCATGTATACTCCACCCAACATATGCCCATAAGCAATAACAAAGTGTCATTAACAACCTCTGTATTCAGCACCCACATAAAGAAATTAACAGCTTATCCTACTGTTTAACAAAGACAACCAGACCTTCCATCACAAATAGACATTTAATCTAGGTCTACTCGTTATCAAAGAACTAAGGTAATTACCATGTACTAGAAATAAAACTATTTCAAATACCAATTCATCTCTAAAGAGACAAGATCAAGATTTGCTTGAACAGATAAAATTTCTTTCAAAGACAGAAGGACAGATCAGAGTTACTTTTAGGAACACAGGTAGAAGGAGGAAACATATACATCATTGGTACATATAATAGTTATAAACAACCATCATTTGGGCACAGGGAAAGGATAGGAACAGCTAACATATATAACTTTAGTTAGCAGACACCTTTATGAACTGTAGGATGATTATAGATTTTGACAGATCTTCTAGAGAAAAATAACTAATAATACCAATAATACCAAAACCTGAACAAACATTTTTGACAAAACTCATTGATGATAAGTTTTTGCAAATATTAGGAAGGCTTTATCCTACCAGGCTAAGATTTATAGTATGCATATTTTTGAAAAGCTATTTTTGTTGGCTATAGTAATTTTATAAGATTGGAGATTTTTAGGTATGTGACAGATAAGATAGGCAATAGTATTTTTTGCTTGAGTGAAACATTCTAAGATTGAGTATTTAAATGACATTAGTTAATCGTGTCTTTGCAGAGGGTTTTTGGGTCTTGCTGACTGGGCAGAAAAGTGGCAGTTGAATGGCCAGCCCTTAGCAGAAATTCACTCTTTGCTAAAAGTAGACAGTGGACTTGATACATACCTGCTGCAGGGAAAGTGGGATTCTGATATTTATCTGCAAAGAATTATTAACTATAAAGTAAAGATTTGTTAACCATAGAAAATGTGTTTTATGCAATGATATAAGTGTGAGGCATATTGGAAGCAAACTTCCTTTTCCTCACAGGATGGATTTGTTAAAGATAAATATAATTTCCCTTATTTAATCAATAGAAAGCATTTGTATGAGGTGAATTAATGCTAATAAAATAAGCATGCAATAATCATAAGTGAATTTTAGCTAATAAAAAGAGTCTTGCATTAATACATATTGATGTGCTATAAGAATATACAAATCAAAATTATAGATAAGTAATTAGAAAATAATAAATCTTAACTTAAAGAAAATGCACATAGTTAGAAATATATGTCTCTTAAAACTTCTAAAATGGCTGAAAATCCTAAAGAATCGAGTCTTCATATTAAAAACACTTTTTGTTGCTTACATAACTTGTTGACAGTCTGAGAGCTCTAACCAACATTTCACCCACTGCCCCTGCTCCCTCCAATTCATACTATGCCACACATTAGTGATGGCAATTTATAATATGTCACACAGCAGAGCCCCAAAATCATACTATGCCTCATAACTACCCCAATTCATAATATGCCATACATCGGTTCTACAAATTCATTATATGCCACACAGCAGTATCCCTAAGTCATAATTATTCTACACATCAATGCTTTCAATACACATTTATCCCCCAATACATAATATGCCACACATTTGTGCACCCAATACATATGCCACATAGCTGTGCACCAAATTTATTGTAGCCACATAGCCATGACTTATGCCAAACAATGTCCCTAGTACATATGTCACACATGTGCCCCAAATTCTTTATATGCCATTCAGTTATGTCCTCAATACATTATGCCAAGCATCCATGCCCCAATATATGTATGCCACACATCTGTATATGTAAGTTCCCATATATAGATGGGTACATAAAGTACACTCACACTCACTCTGCCAGCACTCATTAAACCCACACAATTATATAATAACCCTGTCAGCAATCAACAGAACCACCCCCACACACACTAAACCGGTCTGGGGCTGAAAGAGACATCCTTTTTTTGTGAACTCAGTGGTGCCTCCAGTGGCTGTTGCCCTTAGACAGCCACCTGTAGATGCTTAATGGTAGCAATGGCCCTGGTTGACCACCTTGCCATACAGGATCACACATTTGATATATCAGGAACCATCTGTGTGTACAATTCTAGCGGACTGATATCATTGATGAAACTTGGCACACAGAACAGAGTAAAACAGCCCCTGCATGATATATGAGACATTCCTGGAATCCTAGATGTATATTGACATATGAACATTGAGTTACAGCCTAGGACATTTGCATAAGAGCAATGAGAATTGAGGAATGTTTGTTTAAACTCTCTGAGATGAGGATTTTTTATACCAATTACATAATGACACTGTTTACTTAGGAATACTGTAATGATCTATACTACTGTATATAAATCGACTGCTGTAATAAAGTGAAAAGCCCTGAATTGCATGTCGCTGTTGGTGGCTGACTGACTGATAATCTATATGCCAATAACAGCAGAATATTGTAATCTGATGATATAAAATAATAAGAACATAATTTATTTTACCCTTGGCGTGGTGCACAAGTTATTTCATTTCAAAACATAGGACACTATACCTCCAAACATGTCCTTACCAATGGGCATGATGATAATACAATTTTATTATACTCTCTACCAGTTGTTCCCAACCACGGTCCTCAAGGCACACTAACAGTCCAGGTTTTAAGGAAAGCCATACTGGAGCACAATTATTACCTCAGTAATTTTGATTTAACCATCTGTGCTAAAGTCTGGATATCACTTAAACCAGGACTGTTAGTGTGCCTTGGGGACCGAGGTTGGGAATCACTGCTCTATACAGATACAGGACACTACACTCCCAACATGACCTGACCACTGAAGATGACAAAAGATCCTGCATCAGCCAACGCTACCTGATATTAATAATTCTATTCTAATACAATCTCTTCTTCTTGGGAAGTATCACGCAAATAGCATGAAAATCCCACTTTCCACAATGAGGCCATACTCATAAAGTGTTTATTATCACCATGAAGTTATTTAGATATCCAGATGTAATTTGATCAACATAATCATTGATCCTTATGTGCATGATATTGTAAATTACTTATGTCAACTTGTTTCCTTTCAGGAGTTGGAAGATGTCAGTAACCTGCATGATGGACAGAAATGAAGCCTGCAGTGTTATGAAGTTCCTCCATATAAAGCGCCCACCAAATCCATGATAAAATGGTGGCAGTTTACGGTAATGAAATTACATCATATGACACTGTTGTGAGGTGGAAAAGGAACCTTTAAACTGGACACATGTCCCTCTCAGATGAGCTTTGACCCTTGGAGACCCTTGATCGTGGATGATCTTGATGTGGTGAAGAAAGTGGAGGCTCTTGTTCTCAAGACAGATGACTAACCCTTGAAGTGATCATGAAAAAAGTTGGTCTTAGTTATGGAAGTATGTGGAAGATTATGTATGAGCAAGTTCACATGCCTACAAAGCCATTATGATGGGTTCCCTACTAGCTAACCCCATTTTACAATCAAACTCGATGTGCACTTTCGCAGCGGATGTTGACTCTGTTGGAGCAGGATGAAGAGAATTTCTATGCAGATCTCATAACTATGGATGAATGTTGGATCTAACTGTATGACCCAGAGACCAAAGAAATGAGCAAGGAGTGGAAACACTCCTCCTCCCCCCTTCCTAAAAGGCTAAGGGGCAGAAATCTACAGGGAAGGTCATGCTGTCTGTTTTTTGGGACTGTTGTAGTGTAATACTTACCAATTCCCTTCCGAAGTCAGACCATCACCAGCACTTATTACTGCACCCTTCTGCAGAAACCATGAGATACTGTGAAAGAAAAGCACTGAAAATAATTACACTTGTTCTCCATTTACCTTTATGGCAGGAAACATCCCGGTAAGATCAGCAAGGAACGCAGTTGCTAATTCGCACGCAATTGGCTGATTGTTGCAGACTGCACATGCATAAACATCGCAGTGCGCATGCATGAACTAGCCACTATGATCGGGACTGCTATCGCAGTGACTACGCAGACCCATCCCTGAGTAATTGATAGGACGTGCTATTAGTGGGTGGTGATGGTCGGGCAGATGCAAGTGTTCCAGTGCGTTTCAATGGCGTTGTATGGGCGTGTATAAATTATTGACTGTGATGCCCTATGCAGCCTGAGGCTTGATAGCATCTGTGTAAGTTAGCAATTTCTGAATAAGGTCAGGGCTTTTGCAAGTGTGTGTCAGGCTACAATGGTACTCTCGATTGTACCAATGTTTTCGCATTTTTTCTAAACATTATGGATGTGTATATGGTAAAGTGATTGTCTTTATGTAGTGCAGCGGCGGCATTGTGATAGCACTGAATTAGCATACTATCACAGTTGAACTGCATGAGTAATTGCTATTGCATTCACAGTGGCGTTCAATACTGAGTCAGACCCACATTGCAGTATCTGGAACAAAGAAACGATCTCTGAATACTGTAATTGCTGCTTCTTCCATTTCTAGTCAAACATCAATTAATTTATTATACGGTAAGTGATACTTCGTAAAATCGGGTCACAAGAACTGCGGATGTATTGTTTTATAAATAAAATATAATAATAATAATAATAATAATAATAATAGAAAAAATGTGCTGTAGTCCATAGTAAACAAACAGATTATGTTTATTTTTTAATATGAAGGCATATATATAATGGGTCTTCACCAGCTTACTTAGATGGGGTGTAGGGGGTTTAATCAGAAACAGAAACAAAATATTGATAATTCATATCACTTTGTAGCATTGTGACATTGTCTCCTGGTTAGGTCAAATATTTAATCATCATTGATAATTGTCATATGACCTTTTTATAGTGATACATTTATAGTCAGCTGTGTATGAGAACATTCTAATGAGAGTAAATAACTATAGGATTCTGCTGTATATAAAGAGACCAGCCATACATATTACTATAAGGCTACAGATACAGATCAGAGACTCATCCCGTCCTGTGTGACAGAAGACAAGAGAATGGAAGACAGACCCAGTATGAAGCTTTATCATCTGCATGGGATGGATTCCAGGGACTTCCTTCAATGTTACTTTGATTCAGAAAGTGCATTCAGAGATGAGACAGTGGTGTTTATTATGGAGAAGCTGTACAGCGCATTGGTAACAGGTTTGTATTCAGGATGAATTTTTGTTTCATGTTTTTTGCATGGTTATTCTGAATAGCAGATAAAATTAAATGGGAGACTTTATAGTGTACAGGCAGGAATGTATTGTGGGTAGAGCCAGTGAAGCTCGTTTCGAGCTCTGACTCCAGTTGGGGGCATTAAGCGTGGCCGATAGGCAGTGTGTTTTTTTTTTAAACGGTTTAAATACAGTATAGACCACCATGATTGCTCAGTCCACTGGTCCCAAATGGAACTGCAGCTTTACAGAAATATCACAGGTGGAGTCACGGAAGCACACACTGAATTGATGGACCGATACTACACCACTGGAAGGGTCCAATAACCAGACACACACAGGGAACAGTGAAGAAAAGAAGCATAAGTGGGGGAAAGGGATTGTGTGTGTGTGTGTGTGTGTGTGGTTAATTTTTAAGGGGGGTGTGCAACAGCTTTGCTACCAGTGCACTAATGATCCTTCCATGGGTGTATAGATCAATGGAGCCAGTGCTCAGGTCCATGTCATTGAAGTGAGACTTGATATCAGTCTGTCTGTACCCTCACACCCCAATTCCTCAGCTTTAAAATATGTTTCTCTAATAGAGCCTATAGTAGCCTCTGTCTGAGAGAACCATCCTGTTATCTCATGGCCTCTCTCCCTTATGTCACTTTCCAAATGTGCATCATCAGGTACCGGTACCACCATCTCACCTGGTGCTGATACCTCACTATATGCATGCACATGCTCAGGGAAAAGGGTGTGCAATCCAGCCCACTCCCCTGGGTCATAGGTCCCCCTGGAACAAACACTATCTGCCCTACCCTGTGGTACCAGTGACATACACTACACACTCTTTACCTCCAGCCCCAGAAAAATACTGTATACTACCAACCCTAAACCACAGCTACAGGAACATACACTGCCCACCAACCCACCTCCTTTGTTTCCAAGACATACAGTAATCCCCTGGCCCAGGAATGTACACTACCAACCCTATACCCTGGCCTCTTAGACATACAGTACCCCACCACCAGCCCTCTGTAATATAGTAATCTACCTATTCCCAATCTCTTGAACATACAACCCACCCTAGCAGCCCCAGGGACATACACAACCTGCCCTATCCCTGGCCACAGGGACATAAACTATCTGTTCTACCTTCCCCAAACCAGGGACATACACTACCCTCCCCAACCCCCAGCCACAGGGACATAAACTAAACTACCCACTTTACCCCTCCCCCTTTTCCCAAAAGCACTTTCATGGCTTCTCTTTTTATTTTATACGCAGGTTGCCTTTAATTGATCATGTTCTATTTTATTTCATAATCTCAATACATTTTGTTTGCTTGTTTGATAATATAATTAAATAAATGACTCTGGTTCTATAATAGGTGCTGCCCTTCCTGTACACTTGCTGCATCTCAGCCCCATGTGCTGGCTATGCCCAGTCCCCAGACACACCTCTGTACTGCAGGTTGGGGGGCACCATAGCATGTACCTGCTCTAGGCACCACAGCTCCATGCTACACACTCACATTATCTTTCTTTTCCGCTAACTCACTGTAACTTTATAGAAGGTTGATTTTCTACTTATCTGAATCTTCCCTGCAGGTCGTATTAAAGAAGAAACTTTGATTGACATCAGTATCGGATCCATCGTTCATCATCTTTTTGTTATGAGAGAATATTTTAAAGAGATCACTATACTAAAATTAAGAGAATCCTGTATTATGGAACTCAACAAATGGGTGAACACCCGCACTGGGGCTTTTGATTGGACTCATGCATCTGAGATTTTTACCGAGCTGGGAGGTATCAGGTAAATATGATTCTATCTAAACATAAAAGAACATAAAGGATGAGTCAATTTAAATAAACAAATCAAATCAAAAACATGACTTGAAGAAAACCTGTTTCAGTTTTGAATGAAAATCAGAGTATTAGGTGATAACAGAGAATATTTCATAATTGGTGGCTGCATTCCTCCCGATTAACCAGTATCAATTGTGCAAGAAGGGGTGCTGAGAGCGGGGGGCGGGTACTAATTACCCGGGCTTGGGCTTGCTGGATGGGCCCGATGGGGGCCCGGGTCCGGCACCGCTCCCTCCTTTTTACATCACAGCAGCCCAGCACATGCTTCTGTGTACTGGGCTGCACCGGGATACAGGTCGCGGCTGCTAAGAACCAGCCACAGCAGTCTCCTATGCCTGTGGGGGGAGTGATCAAGCTGATCTCGCTCCCAACTGGTTATGTACTGGGCTGAGAGGGCTCACATCGCTCCCCTCCCTGTCACACAGCACTGCTTCACGGCACTGTGAAACTGTTTTCTTTTTTTTTTTTACCTATGGGGCATGGTCACGACTCACGCGATTAGGCTACGCCCCTTTTACCTGAGCCCGGCGCGGCTGTTGGCCAGCCTGCATGCACGTAATCGTCTAGTGATGAAAAAATTAATTAGGATACCTTACACATAAAGAGCACATTCAGTGTTAAAAGTAAGATGATTTTTTATTTTTAAATTTTTTTTGTGGCTGAGATATAAAAAAAACTGAAGTGAAACATACAGTTCTGCACTGCCCCTTGAACCTGCTGTATTATATAATGTAACGGTTTTATTATTTTAGTATGGAAGATCAAGACAAGGAAGAAAAGTTGAAGGAAACAATTAAACGCATTGTGCAATTTGACTTCAGCAAAGAAAACCTCACGGATCCAGTGATGTTACCACAAGCCGACTGTCTACTCACGTTGGGGGTGCTGGATGTGGTTAGTCAGGACCAACAAGATTATATCAGAAACCTGAGGAAGATGTCAAAGTTGCTTAAACCTGGGGGATACTTTATTATAATTGGGGGCTTAAATTCCACCTATTACACAGCTGGTAATGATAGGCTGCATTTATTTAACTATGGTGAAAGTTTTGTAAGAAAGACCCTCACCGATGAAGGATTTGTAATTGGTTCCTGTGAGTTACTTGATAGAAAGGTAGAGAGTGATCTCATAGATTATAAGCAATTGATGGTCCTTACTGCAGTCAAAGGGAATACTTAGGATGTCTGAACCATTGCAATTGGCTTGATGGATGATTGCTTCAAAACCTTCTTATTAACTACTGATCTACCTTAGTAATTATTACCTTCTATAGCCCTCACTCACCTAAACTTCTGAAGGTCCTGTGGCCAGATTAGTATCTCTCTGGTCTACAGTGAATCCAGAGAGTATTCACAGTGCTTCACTTTTTCCACATTTTGTTATGTTGCAGTCTTATACCAAAATGGAATAAATAAATTTGTGACCTCAAAATTATACACACAATACCCCATAATGACAACGTGTAAAAGTATTTTTAAGATTTTTGCAAATTTAATTTAAAAAAAACCTAAGAAATCACATGTACATAAGTATTCACAGCCTTTGCCATGAAGCTCAAAATTTAGCTCAGGTACATCCTGTTTCCACTGATCATCCTTGAGATGTTCCTACAGTTTAATTTGAGTCTACTTGTGGTAAATTCAGTTGTTTGGACATGATTTTGAAAAGCATACACCTGTCTATATAAGGTCCCACACTTGACCATGCATGTCAGAGCACAAACCAAGCAGGAAGTCGAAATAATTTTCTTTAGACCTCCGTTACAGGATTGTCTCAAGGCACAAATCTGGGGAAGGGTACAGAAAAGTATCTGCTGCTTTGAAGGTCCCAATGAGCACAGTGGCATCCATCATCTGTAAATGGAAGAAGTTCAGAACCACCAGGACTCTTCCTAGAGTTGGCCAGCCATCTAAACTGAGCGTTCATGGGAGAAGGGCCCTAGTCAGGGAGGTGACCAAGAACATGATGGTCACTCTGTCAGAGCTACAGAATTCCTCTGTGGAGAAAGAAGAGCCTTCCAGAAGGACAACTATCTCTGCAGCAATCCACCAAACAGGCCTGTATAGTAGAGTGGTCAGATGGAAGCCACTCCTTAGTAAAAAGTACATGGCAGCCCACCTGAAGATTGCCAAAATGCACCAAAAGGACTCTCAAACCATGAGAAACAAATGATTGAACTCTTTGGTGTGAATGCCAGGCGTTATGTTTGGAGGAAACCGGGCACCGCTCATCACCAGGCCAATACCATCCCTACAGTGAAGCATGGTGGTAGCAGCATCATGCTGTGGGGATGTTTTTCAGTGGCAGGAAGTGGGAGACTAGTCAGACCAGAGGGAAAGATGAATGCAACAATTTACATAGACATCCTGGTTGAAAACCTGCTCCAGAGCGCTCTTGACCTCAGACTGGGGCAATGGTTCATCATTCAGCAGGACAACGACCCTAAGCACACAGCCAAAATATCAAAAGAGTGGCTTCAGGACAACTCTGTGAATGTCCTTGAGTGGCCCAGCCAGAGACCAGACTTGAATCCGATTGAACATCTCTGGAGAGATCTGAAAATGGCTGCCCACCGATGCTTTCCATACAACACCTGATGGAGCTTGAGAGGTGCTGCAAAGAGGAATGGGTGAAATTGCCCAAAGATAGGTGTGCCAAGTGTCGAAGCTGGTTTAGAGACAGAATCAGTGTCAAAAATTAGCTTGGAGCGACGCCATCTTGCGAATGGCAAACAGACTCCATCTTAAAAATAAGAATCTGCACGACGCCATTTTGCGAATGGCTGTGCAGCGCCATTTTAGCAAAACTCACATTTAAGTACATACGGCGATGCTATTATTAGCATTATGCGAATGCATATTTCACCATACCCCATACACACATTAAATACGCACATTAACGAATGGATAATATCCTGCATGCGAACACTGTTTATTAGCTGCATGCATACACATCTGCCCCAAGTTAAAAGTCATCATTACATAAATCTAACTAGCGTCTTTTCCCAAACCCCTAATACTTATACACTGCACACTCACATAAAAGGTTCCATAGCTTCAAGGTGTAATATTCAAGGTTTATTCATTTATTTCTAATGTTGTGAAATAAAGACTATTTGATATCTATGGTTTAGTGTATGATAAGCTAACCATGTTTGGTAGCGTACTGATCTACTCTGTCTCAACAGCTTTCCGGTGTCATCGGTGAGAAGATCGCATCATGCTTTCTCAATTTATGGACTGTAGAGAGTTAAAGCACTAAAATGTACTTTGTAATGTTAGCAACTTAGATTTGCATGCAGCGGGAAAAAGGAGACAAAAGGCTGTCGGGGCTGACCTGTGTACATTTGAATCAACCTGTTAAATGTCCTGTAACAGAAGCACCGTGACGGAGAACCAATGGAATCATTCCAAAATTACCTATTATGTTGCTTATCCCTGTAAGGGTATAAATGTACGTGCAGACTCTAATTTGGAGTCTTCATGCTGATGCTGTTGATGGAGGTTTCTTATGGATGCCGGTAACTGGTCCCAGTGCGCGAGCATATGTATAACTGTATCTTGGGTCTGTATAATTTCTTTGCGCTAAATTGTCTTTAGATCACAGCATGTAACCTACTGTTTTTATGTTGAATAATATCCTTTGTGTGTTGGAAACACATTTCAAGGTCTGAAGGCTTTTATTTTACTGTATGGCTGCGTATGCAAATAGCGTCAATTCTAGAAGGTATATGCAGGACTTAGAAGGTATAGGCAGGAGCGTATAAAAGTTTAGATGGTAAAGGAAGGATTGTACAGAGGTCTAATTACGATATAACAGTTTGGGGGCTCATCGAGTGAGGTCATTTACCAATTTACACTATTAACATACGGTTATCGATCTATCACCAAAGGGTGGAGTTTCCACACGCAGGGTTTACCTGCAACCACTTGATGCTGAGAGATCGCTATCCGTTATCGGGTGACTCAAGGTACGCTGACTAGAATCCAGGGACAAGAAAGGAAAAAGTTTGTTTTCCTTTGTTGATAGAATTGCATGCTAAAAGGAGTGCCGCAGTATTGCGTACACGGCTGAGTCGCATTTTTTGCGTATGCAGCAGAGACGCATTTTTGCGTACGCAGCTAAGGGTAAGAGTCATACGGTTGTTTAGTAGTTGCATTATTGTGTATGCCACTAGTCGCACAATAGCATATACTTATTTCTGGTCTTGCTGCCACATGTTTTAAACAAAGCCGTTGAGATTACTTTGTCAATTATTGCCAATAACTGGGTTAACATGTATTTTTCTGCGCAGGAAAAAAGTGTGTAACTGTGAGTAATTGTTTAGGGTGTAACACGGATCCTAAATGTTAAGGGTATTGTCTGATCCTTAAGGGCTAGGTGCAGGAGTTAGCCTAGCTGCTTGGTAGTAGCTACCATTCTATACACATCAACAGGTGTACATGTTGCCTTTGTTGTAGGGAACGTGTGATTGCAGTGTTTAGTAATTAGGTTGGGTTACTGGAGCATTGTAATTGAGCCGCACTGGAAACTTGTGATTGTAAACTGAGAGATAATAGGTGAGTGGAGGCATCTAGAAATTTCTTCCATATGTGAATGGGAGCATCGAGAAATTTCTTCCATAGGTGAGTGGGAGCATCTACAAATAACTTCCATAGGTGAGTGGAGGCATCTAGAAATTTCTTCCATAGGTACTGTAAGTGAGAGTATCTAAACTGTCTTTCACCAGTTTAAATATTTATTGAAAAACTTAGGGATCTCCCAGGATGGGGGCCAAGCAAACGGTAGAGATGTTAGATGATTTGCTGCTGTTGGAAGCACCACTTGGGTCGGCACAACATATTATGCATACTAAGTACGGTGCCAATGCAACCAGGTATTGTGATTTATGGTTTAATATGACGAAGAAGAGTGTTAGGCCGTTTCCTAGAATTGGTAGCTTTGACAAGGAGATATTGAACAATGTCCGAGCTCACATCTGTCTGGTGTGTTCTCGAGTGAAAAAGGTAAAATATTATGAATGTTTAAAATTATGGCAGCATGAAGGGGATGCGTGGCTTAAAGGTGTGCAAGCGACACAAATTAGCATTGCGAACGCATTACCAGAAAGTACACCCGCAGCGCTAAATTGCAATGCATGCGAGCCGCGAAATGGCACGCAAGTGCAGCAGTGTAGCATTGTGGAAGGTATTGCCAGTGGTTCACGCGCACCACCGCCGCCCTATGCGGATGGGGGTGCAGGTACAGTTATTGAAAAAAAACATAAAAATTTAGCAAGTAATTTGTACCCTCTCTAAAGTAACCATAAGGAAAATGTTTATGATGTGGATGATGAGCCTATTGTTATGTCTGCCATTTCCCATGCTGTACACATGTTAGATGCTCCACCACAACAATCACAAGTGGTGCCGCCATCTCCATCAGTGATAGTACAGGAAGTGTTAACATCCACTGCACCCGTAGAGGAAGTTGTTAACCCTATACGCAGCAGTAGTAGACTAAACCCCCAGCCAGGTCAAAAGTAGCAGTGCAGCCGGTCTGCATCCCATCTGGACAATAACTGTTCCTAATGGGAATGCGGATGCGAATGGAGTAGTGCCCACAAGGGAAGTAGTAATGCATTGTCCTTGGACAAGAGCGGAGTTAAATTCCATAATAAATGATTTCCCCAATCCCAAAAAGGAATTAGCCAAATGTCAAAGATTTTGGAGAAATTTGGGTAGTTCTCACAAACCAACCAACAAAGATTGGCGAGTGGTGTTAAGGGCCTGTCTGCCACACAATATCGACGTCACAAAATTTATCACGGATTGTGTATTGGATGGAGATGTTCCCTTAACAGACGAAATTAATCAAGGAAATATTTCCCACAGTGTAACTCAATTGGGGGTATATTTTCCAGTAGTAGTTAACTGGAACAAAACGTTCACCATAAAACAAAAAGAGTGAATCTGCAGAAGATTATTGTGACCGGGCTCTGCAGGCTATTTATTATTTATTTATTTATTACCAGTTATTTATATAGTGCACACATATTCTGCAGCGCTTTACAGAGAATAGTTGGCCATTCACATCAGTCCCTGCCCCAGTGGAGCTTACAATCTAAGTTCCCTACCACATGCTCACATACACACTAGGGTTAATTTTTGTTGGGAGCAAATTAACCTACCAGTATATTTTTGGAGTGTGGGAGGAAACCAGAGTACCCGGAGGAAACCGATGCAAGCACAGGGAGAATATAGAAACTCTGCACAGTTAGGGCCGTGGTGGGAATCGAACCCACGACCTCAGTGCTGTGAGGCAGTAATCACCCAGTACACAGGGTTAGAAGATATTAAAGATAGCACTCACCACAGGGGAATGATTGTCACTATACTCATGGATGGTCTTAAAGAGAACCTAAAGACCCGGGTTCAGACCTCACAGCCTGGCTGGAGGAGAGTCACAATAGACACCATCATAGAATCCACAATTGAACATGACAAGAACATCTCTAAAAAGAGAGAGACCCAGAGCGAGAAACTAATGGCTGTCAGTATTCAAGCTCTAGAAGGAATGACGGTAACATCACAGCCAGCAGACACACCTGCATCCACACCTGCACCTGAAAAGTTACACGTCATCACTGATCCCACACCACCATAAACACAGCCCTACCCCACTTATCCTACACAATCACAAAACCCATACTATCAACCACCACAATATCCACCATCACAATATCTTCAACCGCCATACTACCCTCAAAATCTTTATCCTTACCCTCACCCTTTCCCCACTGCTCAACCCACACAACAACCTTATCACCCACCCTGCTCACAAAAATGTTTTAACTGCAACCAAGTGGGACACCTAAGTAAGTACTGCAAAGTGAAGAATGTAGGACTAGCAAACAAGACAGTACCTGTATACCCTCATAAGGGATATACACAGAATACAGGAAACCCCCAACAGGCACCAGCTCCAATTGTGGCCGTTAATGCTTTATTGGAGAGTGGGAGCCAACGCTAGGAGTCGGGTCATACCTGTGGTCTACAGATAGACAGGTTGACGGGAAGTACTAGGGAAAAACCGGTAATGGTAATTGATGTAACTGATACCCAATCTCTGTTCTGCTTTCTTCCCTGTGTCCTAACACCCTGACTGTCAGTATCTCTTTGCTTTCACATAGGGGGAGGTGTACACTACACATGGAGACAAGTGTCCCATGGGTTCATAGACAACCCCTGTCACTTCTTCCAGGCCTTATACGACTGTTTACAATCTTTTCATCCTGCCAATGGATCTGTTCTGATACAATATGTGGACTATTTATTGTTGTGCCCTGTTCATTTATGCCATGTTTAAGTGATACTAAAGTGTTGTGCTTCATCTCTCACACATAGGACACAAGGTTGCTAAGGACAAATTGCAGCCATGCCAGGCTAAGGTCAAGTACTTGGGAAACTGTCCAAACCCAGGGGCTAAGACACTACCTAGAGCAGTAGCTATTAATAATAGGGTTTAATTATACAGAAGGTTGTATGCAGATATGGTATCCGTAGAGTATAGGGATACTCATTTCACAGGTGTGGTCATCCAGAAGCATGTGTAAGTTGATGAGTAATAGTAGCACCAGGACCACCCCCAGGCCCCCTCTAAATCTGTCCCCCTTTGAAATTCTGTTTGGTCGACAACCTCATTTGATTATAAGCCCGCAGGATGATTCAAAAGGTAACAATGAGGTAACTGTAAAGTATCTTATATCAATGAGTAAGCAGTTAAAAGAGCAGCAGCAGAAACTGAAATTGTTGTCACCTGATATGCCAGAAGCAAATTGTCATAATGTAAAACCTGGAGAATTTGTTATGATTCAAAATTTCTTATGCTCAGGTTGTCCGGTAGATCGGTGGGAAGGTCCATATCAGGTGTTGCTGAAGGTGGCCGAGATAGATACCTGGATCCATTCCACTCACTTTAGAAAGGTCAATTAACCGGTGGAGATACAGAGCGGAGTCGAGGCAGATAACGTGAACCTGTCGATTGCGAGCCTGTTCCGGGAGGGATAAAAGGTGCGGTGAGATATCTGAGCTAAAGAAATGTGTATATCAGTGCTTCCAGCAATGGAGTGGTCTGCTGTGGTCATCCTAGTTCTTTCTTCCAGAGTTTCTGTTGTGATGATCTGTTTGGGGATATCCAGTTTCTGTGATGGAGGACAGAGGATGGAGAGGGGAGCTGATAGTGATATCAATGAAGTGGAGTTGAGAGGAGGAGTACTATGCCAAATCAGGGGAGTGTCTGACCAATCTTAGTACCGTAATTATTATTTTATTTGGGAAGAATACTTCCAGAAATTATGACCCTTACACATGGTGAAATGCTTGGTATTCATAAAAACACACCATCACCATATCTTCACACACAGTATGAACACAGAGACCAAAGAAATATGATACCCGGTGATGTGCATAAAGCCACACAGTTAATTAGTGAGACAACTGGCTTTCAAGTTTTGGTAGCATTGGATCCCACCAGGATCGCTCGGGGTACACTAAATTTTAGATATATCCAAGATCTTGCTAAATTGATGGATAATATCACCAAGATGTATGATGTCACCGTCAGTTATACAGGTAGGGAATTGCAAGCATACAAGAAAGAATTAGTGCAACACAGACTAGTGTTAAACTACTTAACAGCTGTCACGGGAGAGTATTGCGTAACTTTGGCCAACCAGTTTGGAGTAAAGTGTTGCACTTACATCACCAATGATACAAGTGACCCCAAGGAGATGACCGGAAGATGGATGAAATTCTGCAGCTGAAAAGGAAATTTTGGAAGAACCATAATGTTTCAGTGGCTGAAGTAGAGGAGAAGGTGGAGAAATGGGTTTCATGGTTGAACACAGTGAAATGGTTCTCAGGTCTAGGAGATTGGGCCCAGGAAATTATCGCAAGCATAGGTAAACTCCTGATCCTTATACTGGTTGTCATCATAGTAATTGGCATATGTGTCAAGTGTGTTCCTAATGTGTTGAAGTGTGTAAAATGTAAAAATAAGGTAAACCGGAAGAATGAAAATATGATGGTGGTTAGTAGTGACCATATGAATACTGAGGTAAATGTAGAAATGCATTACAACCCTGAACTAGGAAATACAATCATATAATGTATTATATTTAGAAAAGCGTAAAATGTATTATTAAAATGTTATTTTTTTTCTCATTTAAACATCTTAAATGATGTAAGTCTCTATTCCCCTTCAAAACTTCATTTATAGGACTGGTGCATCCCCACATTTACCATAATCTCCCAAGATCCGCGGTGTGCATATAATGGTAGTTTTATGTCCCCTCCTAGAGATCCATTATAGATGGATTGAAACCACCTTGTGCCATCCCATAAAAATAACGTTAAATAATATCCCATATGCCAGGCTAAAATTAATTTTAAAATCATAGTATCATAGCATGTTGTTTGCTATCAAAGGGTGGACTGTCAAAGCTGTTTTAGTGGCTGAGACAGAATCAGTGTAAAAAATTAGCTTGGAGCGACGCCATCTTGCGAATGGCAAACCGACTCCATCTTAAAATTAAGAATCTGCACGACGCCATTTTGCGAATGGCCGTCCAGCGCCATTTTAGCGAAACTCACATTTAAGTTCATACGGCGATGCTATTATTAGCATTATGCGAACGCATATTTCACCATACCCCATACACACATTAAATACGCACATTAGCGAATGGATAATATCCTGCATGCGAACGCTGTTTATTAGCTGCATGCATACACATCTGCCCCAAATTAAAAGTCCTCATTACATAAATCTAACTAGCGTCTTTTCCCAAACCCCTAATACTTACACACTCACATAAAAGGTTCCATAGCTTCAAGGTGTAATATTCAAGGTTTATTCATTTATTACTAATGTTGTGAAATAAAGACTATTTGATATCTAAGGTTGGGTATATGATAAGCTAACCATGTTTGGTAGCGTACTGATCTACTCTGTCTCAACAGCTTTCCGGTGTCATCGGTGAGAAGATTGCAACATGCATTCTCAACTTATGGACTGTAGAGAGTTAAAGCACTAAAATGTACTTTGTAATGGTAGCAGCTTAGATTTGCATGCAGCGGGAAAAAGGCGACAAAAGGCTGTCGGGGCTGACCTGAGTTCAGTTGAATCAACCAGTTAAATGTCCTGTAACAGAAGCACCGTGATGGAGAACCAATGGAATCATGCCAAAATTGCCTATTATGTTGCTTATCCCTGTAAGGGTATAAATGTACGTGCAGACTCTAATCTGGAGTCTTCATGCTGATGCTGTTGATGGAGGTTTCTTATGGATGCCGGTAACTGGTCCCAGTGCACGTGCATATGTATAACTGTACCTTGGGTCTGTATAATTTCTTTGCGCTATATTGTCTTTAAATCACAGCGTGTAACCTACTGTTTTTATGTTGAATAATATCCTTTGTGCATTGGAAACACATTTCAAGGTCTGAAGGCTTTTATTTTACTGTATGGCTGAGTACGCAAATAGCGTCAGTTCTAGAAGGTATATGCAGGACTTAGAAGGTATAGGCAGGAGCGTGTAAAAGTTTAGACGGTATAGGAAGGATTGTACCAGAGGTCTAATTATGATATAACACAAGCTTGTGGCATCATATTCAAAAAGACTTGACGCTGCAATTGCTGCCAAGGGTGCATCAACAAAGTTTTGAGCAAAGGCTGTGAATACTTATGTACATGTGATTTCATAGTTTTTTTTTATTAAATTTGCAAAAATGAAAAAAAAAATTTTTTACATGTTGTCATTATGGGGTATTGTGTGTAGAATTTTGAGGACAAAAATGAATTTATTCTATTTTGGAATAAGGCTTAACATAACAAAATGTGGAAAAAGTGAAGCGCTGTGAATACTTTCCGGACGCACTGTATACTGTAGTTGGAATGGACTAGTCGGGTGACTCAAGTTTAAGGAAGGACTGTTAGTAAATTCCAGGATTATGGCAGACAAATGACCTGTTTCTGGAAAAAAGTGCCAGTATTTAGGTCCTCATTCAGAGATGGATGCTAACCCGATGGTTAGCATTCATCACCAATGGTGAGCGGTCTGCGTGTGTGCAGAAGGGGTCCTGTGATTTCACATGCAGACCATGCCAAGCTGCAGAACGAATGTCATGCTGTAGAATTTGGAGGGTGGAGAAGGGGCATTCCTGGGCAGCCTTCCCAGAAACAGAGGCGTGTCGCCCTCATTTTTTGGGTTGGCCAAGGCCAGGGTCTACATTGGTGAATGCAGATTTCTTGGACTCGCAGCTGCCAAGACTTGGTCAGGCTGCGGTAAGATTCAGCTACCGCAGCGTAGCCAAAGGAACAACCATCACAACCAATGGTCGTGATGCGATTGTGATTCCAGGCTGCAACCTTGGTTGCAGTGCTGGGATCACAGATGCAATAAGTAGGCGTCTGTTTCCTACTGGTACCTCCTGCTGCATTTGCATTTGAGATGGACAAAATTGCACAGCTGCTTGTGTGCGGCTCTGCAATTCCGTCTATCTCTGAATCTGGTCCTTAGTACCATTAGAGTCCTCAGAAAATAACACTAATGAGAACTATAATGAGTTCTACATAATGGGACCAATGACAAAGATCATCAAAAATATATTGGATATCGCTAAAGGCAATGACCACCGTAATATGGTTTTAGTCTATATTTGTATGTGATTCCTGACCCAATGTGAGATATTTACTTATAAATGTGCAAAACCCAAGCCAGTCAGAGGTTACTTTTATTGTCTGACTTAGCTTAAACTAAAAACTAGATTATCAGATCTATGTGAGAAAGAGGAGAGATAAACAACGACAGAAAAAGTATGAAATTTAAAAAAAAAAAGAATGAGAAAGATGGACAAGAGAGAAAACATTAGGAAAAGATAAGGATAATAAAGAAATGAAGAATAAGGTGAAGGGAGAAGAAGAGAATTAGCACCTCAAAATTATCAAAAACTTAAAAAAAAGTCTTTTGTGTATGTAATTATGTAGACATATATACATACAAACACATACACACATATAAATAATATATATTTTTATATATACATATACACTAGCTGAAGATCCCAGCGTTGCCCCTGTTTAAATCTTTAAGTTATTAAGATTTGTTATGTGATGTTGTCCATATCCATCCAGTGGAAGGCCCAGAACAGGCTAACTGGGTCAAAGTTCTTCCCAATGTGCTCCACCATGAGGTCCGACCCAGACCACCTGTAGCTGCGTAATGGTAGCACCAGCCCTGGTTTACCACCTTGAGATACATGATCACGCACTTGAGATATCAGGAACCATCTATGTGTGTACCGATCTAGGGGTCTGATATTGTGGATGAAACTTGCACACAGAACAGAGTAAGACTGTATGATATAAGAGACGTTCCTGGAATCCAAGAGGACTCTTGACCTATTAACATTGAGTTACAGCCTAGGACATTTGCATAAGAGCAAAGAGAATTAAGGAATGTCACTGTAAATTCTCTGAGATGAAGATTTTCCATACCAATTATATGATGACACTGTTGACCTATAAATACTATAATGAACTATGCTATATAAATCGACTGCTGTAATAAAGTGAGAAGCCCTGAATTGCATATCGCTGTTGGTGGCTGACTGACTGATAATCTATATGCCAATGACTGCTGAATATTGTTATCCGCTGATATGAAATAATAGGAACATTTATTTCACCATTGGCGTGATGCACAAGTTATTTCATTTCAAAACATAGGACACTATACCCCAACATGTCCTGAGCTGGATACGACGAGATCCTGCATCACCCAACACTACCTGATATTAATAATTCTATTCTAATACAATCTCTTCTTCTTTTTACAGTTACTTTTACAGTTACTTATGTCAACTTGTTTAATTTCAGGAGTTGTTAGATGTCAGTAACCTGCATTGATGGACAAAAATGTAGCCTGCAGTGTTATGAAGTTCCTCCATTTAAAGGGTAACGGTGCCCGCCCACCACCATAATAAAATGGTAATGAAAGTCCATCATATACTGTTGTGAGGTGGAAAGGAACTATCAAACTGGACACATGTCCCTCTCAGATGAGCAACGACCCAGGGGACCCTTGATCAAGAATGATCTTGACACGGTGAAGAAAGTGGAGGCTATTGTCCTCGAAAACAGATGACTAACCATTGAAGTGATCATGTAAGAAGTTGGTCTTAGTTATGGAAGTGTGTGGAAGATTATGTATGAGCAAGTGCACATGTCTATAGTGCCATTACTATGGGTTCCCTGCTTGCTAACCCCATTTCACAAGCAAACTCGATGTGTAATATCACAGCGGATGTTGACTCTGTTGGCGCAGGATGAAGATAATTTCTATGCAGATCTCATGACTATGGATGAATGTTGGGTCTACCTGTATGATCCAGAGACCAAAGAAATGAGCAAGGAGTGGAAACAATCCTCCTTCCTCCCTCCCTCCCTAAAAGGCTAAAGAGCAGAAATCTACAGGGAGGGTCATGCTGTCTGTTTTTTGGTCTTTTGTAGTGTAATCCTTACAAATTCCCTTCCAAAGTCAGACCATCACCAGCGCTTATTACTGCACCCTTCTGCAGAAACTGTGAGAAGTTCTGAATGAAACGCGCTGAAAATAATTACACTTGTTCTCCCTTTACCTTTATGGCAGGAAACATTCTGGTTAGATCAACAAGGAACGCAGTTGCTAATACGCACGCAATTGGCTGATTGTTGCAGACTGCACATGCGTATACATCGCAGTGCGCATGCATGAACTAGCCACTGCAATCGGGCCTGCTATCGCAGTGACTACGCAGACCCATCCCTGAGTGACTGATAGAAAGTGCTGTTTGTGGGTGGTGATGGGGGGGTGGTCGGGCGGATGCAGGCATGCCAGTGCGTTTCAATGGCGTTGCATGGGCATGCTTAAATTAATCTACTGCGATGCCCAATGCAGCCTTAGGCCTGATAGCGTGCATGTAAGTTAGCAATTTCTGAGTAAGGTCAGGGCTTGTGCAAATGTGCGTCAGACTACGATGGTACTCGATTGTACCAATGTTTTCACAGTCTTGCTAAAGATTATGGATATGTGTAAAGTAAAGTCGGCGTCCTTATGTAGCGCAGTGGCGGCATTGCGATCGCAATTAATTAGCATGCTATCGCTTTTGAATTGCGTGCATAATTGCTATTGCATTCACAGTGGCATTGCTTGCTGAGTCAGGCCCACATTGCAGTATCTGGAACAAAGAAATGATCTCTGAATACAGTAATTGCTGCTTCTTCCATTTCTGGTTCAACATCAATTTAATAAAAATACGGTAAGTGATAGTTCGTAAGATTGGGTCACAGGAACTGCAAATGGGATGTTATATAAATAAAAAAAAAAAATAATAATAATAATAATAATAATAATACAAAAAAATGTGCTGTAGCCCATAGCAACCAAACGGATTATGTTTATTTTTTTTAATATAAAGACATATATCAAATCGGTCTTCACCAGCTTACTACGATGGGGTGTAGAGGGCTTAATCAAAAACAGAAACAAAATTTTTATTCATATCACGTTGTAGCATTGTGACATTGTCACCTGGTTAGGTCAAATATTTGATCATCATTAATAATTGTCATATGATCTCTGCACATAGTGATACATTTATAGTCAGCAGTGTACAAGAATATTCTAATGAGAGTAAATATTAGGATTCTGCTGCATATAAAGAGAACAGTCATACATATTACTATAAGGCTTCAGCTACAGATCAGAGACTCATCCCGTCCTGTGTGACAAAAGGCAAGAGAATGGAAGCCAGACCCAATAAGAAGCATTATCACGTGCATGGGATGGACTCCAGGGACTTCCTTCAATGTTACTATGATTCAGAAAGTGCATTCAGAGATGAGACAGTGGTGTTTATTATGGAGAAGCTGTACAGCGCATTAGTAACAGGTGTGTATTTAGGATACATTGTTGACTGATGTATATAGTAGGGGTGAGCGGGTTCGGATTTCTGAAATCCGAACCCCCCCGAGCCCCCCCGATCCGAGTCCGATCCGAGTCAGGCTCGACTTTTCCCGCCTGACTCGGATTCTGAAATCGAGGCAAAACGTCATCTTCCCGCCTTCCGAGTCTCGCGGGTTTTGGATCCTATATAAGGTACCCACGTCGGCGCCATTTTCTCACTCGGCTGTGGACAGTGAAGAGGGAGGGTGGGAGTTAGGGCTGTGTAGTGTAGTGTAGTGTAGTGCTGCTGTTGTCCACTACTTCAAAGTCCATAGGGGCTGGCTGTGTTGTGCTGTGCTGCTGTTGTTAATAGGGGCTGTGTCCACTACTTCAAAGTCCATAGGGGCTGGCTGGACTGTGTTGTGCAGTCAGTTCTCCATAGGGGCTGTGTCCACTCCAAAGTCCTGTGCAGTGTCCCAGTCCTAAAGAGGTGCTGTAGTGTTGTCCAGGGGGTGCTCTGTCCATCAGGGGTGCTCCCCCCAAGTGCTAAAAAAATAATATATTTTCTGTGTTTGTGAATTGTGTGCGCAGTAGCCGCACGTGCATCAACAAAGTAGTGCCAAGCGTGCGCCTGTGTCATAAGTAAAGGGCCGGCTGGCTTGACCGTTAAAGGGTGCTGTAACCCCCGAAAGTACACTCCAGTCCAAACCAAAAAAAAAATATTTTCTGTGTTTGTGAATTGTGTGCGCAGTAGCCGCACGTGCATCAACAAAGTAGTGCCAAGCGCGCGCCTGTGTCATAAGTAAAGGGCCGGCTGGCTTGACCGTTAAGGGTGCTGTAACCCCCGAAAGTACACTCCAGTCCAAACCAAAAAAAAAATTATTTTCTGTGTTTGTGAATTGTGTGCGCAGTAGCCGCACGTGCATCAACAAAGTAGTGCCAAGCGTGCGCCTGTGTCATAAGTAAAGGGCCGGCTGGCTTGACCGTTAAAGGGTGCTGTAACCCCCAAAGTACACTCCAGTCCAAACCAAAAAAAAAATTATTTTCTGTGTTTGTGAATTGTGTGCGCAGTAGCCGCATGTGCATCAACAAAGTAGTGCCAAGCGTGCGCCTGTGTCATAAGTAAAGGGCCAGCTGGCTTGACCGTTAAAGGGTGCTGTAACCCCCAAAGTACACTCCAGTCCAAACCAAAAAAAAATTTATTTTCTGTGTTTGTGAATTGTGTGCGCAGTAGCCGCACGTGCATCAACAAAGTAGTGCCAAGCGTGCGCCTGTGTCATAAGTAAAGGGCCGGCTGGCTTGACCGTTAAAGGGTGCTGTAACCCCCGAAAGTACACTCCAGTCCAAACCAAAAAAAAATTATTTTCTGTGTTTGTGAATTGTGTGCGCAGTAGCCGCACGTGCATCAACAAAGTAGTGCCAAGCGTGCGCCTGTGTCATAAGTAAAGGGCTGGCTGGCTTGACCGTTAAAGGGTGCTGTAACCCCCAAAGTACACTCCAGTCCAAACCGAAAAAAAATTATTTTCTGTGTTTGTGAATTGTGTGCGCAGTAGCCGCACGTGCATCAACAAAGTAGTGCCAAGTGTGCGCCTGTGTCATAAGTAAAGGGCCGGCTGGCTTGACCGTTAAGGGTGCTGTAACCCCCGAAAGTACACTCCAGTCCAAACCAAAAAAAAATTATTTTCTGTGTTTGTGAATTGTGTGCGCAGTAGCCGCACGTGCATCAACAAAGTAGTGCCAAGCGTGCGCCTGTGTCATAAGTAAAGGGCCGGCTGGCTTGACCGTTAAAGGGTGCTGTAACCCCCGAAAGTACACTCCAGTCCAAACCAAAAAAAAATTATTTTCTGTGTTTGTGAATTGTGTGCGCAGTAGCCGCACGTGCATCAACAAAGTAGTGCCAAGCGTGCGCCTGTGTCATAAGTAAAGGGCTGGCTGGCTTGACCGTTAAAGGGTGCTGTAACCCCCAAAGTACACTCCAGTCCAAACCGAAAAAAAATTATTTTCTGTGTTTGTGAATTGTGTGCGCAGTAGCCGCACGTGCATCAACAAAGTAGTGCCAAGTGTGCGCCTGTGTCATAAGTAAAGGGCCGGCTGGCTTGACCGTTAAGGGTGCTGTAACCCCCGAAAGTACACTCCAGTCCAAACCAAAAAAAAATTATTTTCTGTGTTTGTGAATTGTGTGCGCAGTAGCCGCACGTGCATCAACAAAGTAGTGCCAAGCGTGCGCCTGTGTCATAAGTAAAGGGCCGGCTGGCTTGACCGTTAAAGGGTTCTGTAACCCCCAAAGTACACTCCAAACCAAAAAAATATATATTTTCTGTGTTTGTGACTTGTGTGCACTGTGGCTGCACGTGCATCAACAAAGGAGCAGCGCCAAGCGTGCGCCTGTGTCCCATAAGTAAAGAGCCGGCTGGCTCATTTCTTAAAGGGTGGTGTAACCCACAAAGTGCACTACTCTCCAGCAAAAATAAAAAATTTTTTTCTGTGTTTGTGTGCGCTTTAGCCGCACATATATATATCAATATAACATAAATGGAGGACCAAACTTTCTCTGATAAAAATAAAATAGGGAAAGATCAAGAACCACTTCCTACTAGTGCTGTTGCTGCTGCTGGGAGTTGTTCATCATCCCAGAGAGGAAGTAGGAACATCACTACTTTTACTAAACAATTGACACTCCAACAGTCCCTAGCGATGAGGATGAAGTACGACAGCAGTCATCCTGAAGCAAAACGTATAACTGAGGCCTTGACTGCTATGTTGGTGTTAGACGTGCGTCCGGTATCCGACATTAGTGCAGTGGGATTTAGACAATTGATGGAGGTAGTGTGTCCTCGGTTCCAAATCCCATCTAGATTCCACCTGCATCCTCAAAGCAGCAGCGACAAGCGTGCGTCTGTCTGTTAAAGGGTGGTGACACCCTCAAAGTGTGCTACACAAACAATTAAAATATTGTTCTTTTTTTTTCTGTCTTTGTGAAATGTGTGGGCTGTAGCCGCACCTGAATCCTTAAAGCAGCAGCGACAAGCGTGCGTCTGTCTGTTAAAGGGTGGTGACACCATCAAAGTGTGCTACACAAACAATTAAAATATTGTTCTTTTTTTTTCTGTCTTTGTGAATTGTGTGGGCTGTAGCCGCACTTGCATCCTCAAAGCAGCAGCGACAAGCATGCGTCTGTCTGTTAAAGGGTGTTGTAACTCTCAAAGTGCTCCAAAAAATCAAAAATTTTTTTTTAATGTGTTTGTGACTTGTGTGCGATGTAGCCACACATGCATCCTCAAAGCAGCAGCGACAAGCGTGCGTCTGTCTGTTAAAGGGTGGTGACACCCTCAAAGTGTGCTACACAAACAATAAAAATATTCTTCTTCTTTTTTCTGTCTTTGTGAATTGTGTGGGCTGTAGCCGCACCTGCATCCTTAAAGCAGCAGCGACAAGCGTGCGTCTGTCTGTTAAAGGATGGTGACACCCTCAAAGTGTTCTACACAAACAATTAAAATATTGTTCTTTTTTTTCGGTCTTTGTGAAATGTGTGGGCTGTAGCCGCACCTGCATCCTTAAAGCAGCAGCGACAAGCGTGCGTCTGTCTGTTAAAGGGTGGTGTAACTCTCAAAGTGCTCCAAAAATTAAAAAACTATTTTTTTTATGTGTTTGTGACTTGTGTGCGATGTAGCCGCACTTGCATCCTCAAAGCAGCAGCGACAAGCGTGCTTCTGTCTGTTAAAGGGTGGTGACACCCTCAAAGTGTGCTACACAAACAATTAAAATATTGTTCTTTTTTTTCTGTCTTTGTGAAATGTGTGGGCTGTAGCCGCACCTGCATCCTTAAAGCAGCAGCGACAAGCGTGCGTCTGTCTGTTAAAGGGTGGTGACACCCTCAAAGTGTGCTACACAAACAATTAAAATATTGTTCTTTTTTTTTCTGTCTTTGTGAATTGTGTGGGCTGTAGCCGCACTTGCATCCTCAAAGCAGCAGCGACAAGCGTGCGTCTGTCTGTTAAAGGGTGTTGTAACTCTCAAAGTGCTCCAAAAAATCAAAAAAATTTTTTTAATGTGTTTGTGACTTGTGTGCGATGTAGCCACACTTGCATCCTCAAAGCAGCAGTGACAAGTGTGCGTCTGTCTGTTAAAGGGTGGTGACACCCTCAAAGTGTGCTACACAAACAATAAAAATATTCTTCTTTTTTCTGTCTTTGTGAATTGTGTGGGCTGTAGCCGCACCTGCATCCTTAAAGCAGCAGCGACAAGCGTGCGTCTGTCTGTTAAAGGATGGTGACACCCTCAAAGTGTTCTACACAAACAATTAAAATATTGTTCTTTTTTTTCGGTCTTTGTGAAATGTGTGGGCTGTAGCCGCACCTGCATCCTTAAAGCAGCAGTGACAAGCGTGCGTCTGTCTGTTAAAGGGTGGTGTAACTCTCAAAGTGCTCCAAAAAATAAAAAACTATTTTTTTTATGTGTTTGTGACTTGTGTGCGATGTAGCCGCACTTGCATCCTCAAAGCAGCAGCGACAAGCGTGCGTCTGTCTGTTAAAGGGTGGTGACACCCTCAAAGTGTGCTACACAAACAATAAAAATATTCTTCTTTTTTCTGTCTTTGTGAATTGTGTGGGCTGTAGCCGCACCTGCATCCTTAAAGCAGCAGCGACAAGCGTGTGTCTGTCTGTTAAAGGGTGGTGACACCCTCAAAGTGTGCTACACAAACAATTAAAATATTGTTCTTTTTTTTTCGGTCTTTGTGAAATGTGTGGGCTGTAGCCACACCTGCATCCTTAAAGCAGCAGCGACAAGCGTGCGTCTGTCTGTTAAAGGGTGGTGACACCCTCAAAGTGTGCTACACAAAGAATAAAAATATTCTTCTTTTTTCTGTCTTTGTGAATTGTGTGGGCTGTAGCCGCACTTGCATCCTCAAAGCAGCAGCGACAAGCGTGCGTCTGTCTGTTAGAGGGTGGTGTAACCCTCAAAGTGTGCTCCACAAACAATAAAAATATTCTTTTTTTTTTTCTGTCTTTGTGAATTGTGTGGGCTGTAGCCGCACTTGAATCCTCAAAGCAGCAGCGACAAGCGTGCGTCTGTCTGTTAAAGGATTACATCGGTGACAGCATCCAAGTAGGCATGTCAGACAGTCCGTACCTGTACTGGCAGGAAAAAGAAGCAATTTGGAGGTCCCTGTACAAACTGGCTCTATTTTACCTGAGTTGCCCCCCCTCCAGTTTGTACTCCGAAAGAGTGTTTAGTGCAGCCGGGAACCTTGTTAGCGAAAGGCGTAGGAGGTTGCTTCCACATAATGTGGAGAAGATGATGTTCATAAAATGAATGATCAACTCTTCCAGGGAGACCAGCCTCCAGAACGTACAGAGGGACCTGTGGTTCCAGCAGGGACGAATTAATACTCTGTGAGGATGAGGATGTACATAACACTGAAGAGGGTGAGGAATCTGTGGATGAGGAGGATGAGGACGACTTCTTGCCTCCGTAGAGCCAGTTTGTGCAGGGACAGATTAATTGCCAGCTTGTTTTGTGGGGGCCCAAACGAACCAATCATTTCAGCCACAGTTGTGTGGCAGACCCTGGCGCTGAAATGATTGGTTTGTTAAAGTGTGCATGTCCTGTTTATACAACATAAGGGTGGGTGGGAGGGCCCAAGGACAATTCCATCTTGCACCTCTTTTTTTTCTTTGCATTATGTACAGTTTGGGGCCTAGTTTTTCAATGCCATCCTGTCTGCCACTGCAGTTTCACGCCTAGATGGGTCACGTGTTTGTGCCGCCCACTCGTGTCGCTTAGCATAGTCATCCAGCTACCTCGGTGCAACCTTTTGGACATAAAAACACTATTGTGAGGTGTGAGGTATTCAGAATAGACTGGAAATGAGTGGAAATTAAGGTTATTGAGGTTAATAATAGCATAGGAGCAGAAAAACCTACAAATTCTGTGATTTTAGCTGTTTTTATGCTTTTTTTCAAAAAAATACAGATCCAAAACACAAAACCCAGAACCCAAAACACGGAAGGGTGGTTTTGGCAAAACCAATCCAGATCCAAAACACGAAGAAAGATCCAGATCCAAAACCAAAACACAAAACACGAAAAGTGGCCGGTGCACACCCCTAGTATATAGCATGGTTATTCTGAATAGCAGAAAAAATTAAATTGGAGACTTTATAGTGTACAGGCAGGAATGTAGTGTGGGTAGAGCCAGCGAAGCTCTTGCTCCGAGCTCTGACTCCACTAAGCGTTGCCGATAGGCAGCGGGTTTTTTGAATTTTTTAATATGTTTTAAATATAGACAGCCATGATTGCTCAGTCCACTGGTCCCAAATGGAACTGCAGCTGTGCAGGAAGAGCACAGTCATTCTGCGAGTCATGGAAACACACACTGAAGCGATGGACTGCACCACTGAATGAGTCCAATAATTAACCACACACAGGCAACAGTGAATAAAGGAAGTCCATATGGGGGAAGGGGAGTGTCTGTGTGTATGTGTGTATGTGTGTGCATGCGTGTGTGTGTGTGATCCATGGAGCCAGTTCTCAGGTCCAAGATATTGAAGTTAGACTTGATCTCAGTCTGTCTGTACCCTCACACCCCATTTCCTCATCTTTAAAATATTTTTTTAAATATAGCCTGTAGTAGCCTCTGTCTGACAGAACAATCCTGTTATCGCATGGCCTCTCTTCCTTATGTCACTTTCTAAATGTGCATCACCAGCTACTGGTACCACCATCTCACCTGGTGCTGATACCCCACCACATGCATGCACAGGCTCAGGGAAAAGGGTCTGCAATCCAGCCCACTCCCCTGGGTCATAGTGCACCCAGGGATATACACTATCTGCCCTAACCACACCCTAGCGTCATACACTACCCACCCTACCCTATGATACCAGTGACATACACTTCACACTCTTTACCTCCAGCCCCAGCAACATATACTACCCGCCCTAAACCACAGACATACAGTAATCCCCTGGCCCAGGAATGTACACTAACTACCCTATACCCTGGCCCCTTAGACATACAGTACCCCCACCACCAGCCTCTGTAATACACCAATCTACCTATCCCCAATCTCTGGAATATACACTACTCACCCTTGCGGCCCCAGGGACATACACAACCTGCCACCCTGGCCATAGGGACATAAACTATCCATTCTATCTCTCCTGAACCAGGGACATACTCTACCCTCTCCAACCGCCAGCCACAGGGACATAAACTATCCATTGTACCTCCCCTGATCCAGGGACATAATACACTACCCACTTTACCCCTCCTACCAAAAACACCAACACGGCTTCTCTTTTTACTTTATATGCAATTGTTCTTTTATTGATCATGTTCTATTTTATTTCATAATCTCAATACTTTTTGTTTGCTTGAATGATTATATAATTAAATAAATGACTCTTGTTTGATAAGAGGTGATGCCCTTCCTGTACACTTGCTGCATCTCAGCCCCATGTGCTGGCTATGCCGATTCCCCAGATACACCTCTGTACAGCAGGATTTGGGGGTGCCTGTTCTATGCACCACAGCTCCATGCTACATACTCACATTATCTTTCTTTGCCACTAACTCACTGTAACTATATAGAATGTTACATTTCTTCTTATCTGAATCTTCCCTGCAGGTCGTATTAAAGGAAAAACTTTGATTGACATCAGTGTTGGATCCATGGTTCATCATCTTTTTGTTATGAGTGAATATTTTAAAGAGATCACTATACTAAAATTAAGAGAGTCGTGTATTATGGAACTCAACAAATGGGTGAACACCCGCACTGGGGCTTTTGATTTGACTCATTATTATTATTATTATTATTATTATTATTATTATTATTATTATTATTATTATCCTTTATTTATATGGCGCCACAAGGGTTCTGCAGCGCCTGACAAAGTACAGAAACAAATGAGCACACAAGACAACAGCTATTAACAGTACAGACAATGCAGTGCAAGTACATGATTTATATACATTGCTGCATAACACCTAAATAAGCAGCAGGGTGTCAGTAATCAGTTTTAGGTGCCATTGTGAGTGAAAGTAAAAGTAAGGCAAGAAGAAGCACGTGAGGAAAGAGGGCCCAGCTCGCGAGAGCTTACATTCTGAGGGGAGGGTCAGACAAACAGGGGTGACACAGATGGGATAGATAGTGAGGAAGGAGCATACAGTAGTGGGTTAGGATGAGCGCTGGAAAGCATTGAGGAAGAAATGGGTCTTGTTGGCCCATTTGAAGATTAAGAGCCAGGAAGCCAAGTGATGGAGGAATTTTGCAGGAGCAGTGGTGTCAGAGGGGTAAATCCAGGGTTTGGTGATGGCTAGGAGAATCCAGGCATTGCAGATGAAGTGCTCATGAACGGAGACCAGTTTATTATAGACAAAACTGGCTTTCCAGAGGGAACAGGAGAGAGGGACAGAGATAAGAGGTGAGAGGAGAATGAGATTATTAGGGTTGATGCAGTGTGGAGGTGATACTGATCTAGAGAAGGGGAATAAGGAGTGTGGGGTTATGTGGCTGGCTTCTGAATGAGGAAGGGTGACAGCAGGTGGTGGGTCAGGTGGAGGTTTAGTGTGGTGTGGGGAGGGGAGAGGATAGGTAACTTGGAGAAAAGAGAGGGTGCAGGGTTTAGTGGTGGTGCGGCAGGACCATGGTGGAAGAGAAGTGAATAATACTGGAGTTGTGGGAGATGCAGTTGAGAGACTTATATGTGATGAAGAGAGACAGAGGAGGGGGAGAACGTAGAGGGGACTATGGATGGAGAAAAGAGGTGAAAACTGGTGGTAGAGGAGAAAATAAGGTAGCGGCTGAGTGAGGGTGGAGTAGAATAAAAGAGACATCGTGTAGATAAGGCGGATGGGGGTGAAAAAGTCAGTAGTAGTAATGAGTTTGAGATGAGGGAGCAGTACAGGTCAAAGATCAAAATCAGATAAAAGAAAGAACAGTGCTGGAAGATGTAAAGGCACAACTACAATAGTAAATTATAACCAAAAAAGGAGTGTAGAGCTGTTAAAGTAGCAAGACTTGAGAATTAGTCTAAAGTATGAATATATATATATATATATATATAAAAAAAAGGTATAGGTGTGAAACAATGGTAGATACTACAGTAAAGATAAATTGACAGTGGTATTGGAATGATTTAAACAATGTAGAGAAGAAATGCAAACATACAAGTATTAAATGTTCAGTAAGCAGGTAGTTGCTTGCAATGCTGAAGCAGGGTGTTGTCAAAAGGTGGGTCCAGGTTATAATGGAAGCTGGTTTCTGAGTAGCAGGGTTTCCAGAAGCTCAGAAGATCCTTTGCTTTTTTCCAAGTTATAGAGAGTTCTTTTAAAATATTGTCCTCCTGTCTTCCTCCTGCTTAACTCCTGACTAACTCTTGAAGTTATGCTGTACATGTAGTCCCACTTAGAAAAACCCCACTTTGAAATAAAACCTAGCAGCCTTGTACAAGCCTAAAGCCTTGTGACCTACTGATTATATAGTTAAGCATAACATGTGTAGTCACTGATGACACCCACCCTCATTACCCTCACCCACACCAGATACAAGTCATAAAATTCTAATACAAACAAGCAAGGCCAAAACAGCATCCCATGAAGCTAGGAGATAAGATCTGACTATATAATTAAATTTAAAGTTACTCTGGTGTTTACAGATATTAAATAAAGACAGTATACCCAGCAAATCAGAGAATTCCAAACAGCATTGGTTTTTCTATAATAGGTGCCTGGTGCAAATATATGATTACCCAGCAAATCAGAGAATTCCAAACAGCATTGGTTTTTCTATAATAGGTGCCTGGTGCAAATATATGATTACCCAGCAAATCAGAGAATTCCAAACAGCATTGGTTTTTCTATAATAGGTGCCTGGTGCAAATATATGATTACCCAGCAAATCAGAGAATTCCAAACAGCATTGGTTTTCCTATAAAAGGTGCCTGGTGCAAATATATGATTACCCAGCAAATCAGAGAATTCCAAACAGCATTGGTTTTCCTATAAAAGGTGCCTGGTGCAAATATATGATTACCCAGCAAATCAGACAATTCCAAACAGCATTGGTTTTTCTATAATAGGTGCCTGGTGCAAATATATGATTACCCAGCAAATCAGAGAATTCCAAACAGCATTAGTTTTTCTATAATAGGTGCCTGGTGCAAATATATGATTACCTGCAATGAAAGAATGGAAAAATCCGTCAAATCATCATCCCTCACTGATCGCAGAGGATATAGCTAGTAAGAACTCCTGACTAACTCTTGAAGTTATGCTGTACATGTAGTCCCACTTAGAAAAACCCCACTTTGAAATAAAACCTAGCAGCCTTGTACAAGCCTAAAGCCTTGTGACCTACTGATTATATGCATCTAAGATTGTTACCGAGCTTGGAGGCATCAGGTAAATATGATTCTAAACATATAAGAACATAAAGGATGAGTCAATTTAAATAAACAATTTATATCAAAAATATGACTTAAAGAATAACTGTTTCATTTTTGAATGGAGATCAGAACGTTAGGCGATAACAGAGAATATGTCCAAGTTGTTGGCTGCAATCCTCCCGATTCACCAGTTTCAATCATGCAAGTAGTCGACTAGTGATGAAAAAATTAATTAGGATACCGTACACATAAAGAGCACATTCAGTATTAAAAGAAAGATGATTTTTTATTTTAACTTTTTTTGTGGCTGAGATATAAAAAAAATTGAAGTGAAACATACAGTTCTGAACTGTTCCTTGAACCTGCTGTATTATATAATGTATTGGTTTTATTATTTTAGTGTGGAAGAACAAGACAAGGATCAAAATTTGAAGGAAACAATTAAATGCATTGTGCAATTTGACTTCAGCAAAGAAAACCTCACGGATCCGGTGGTCTTACCACAAGCCGACTGTCTACTCACGTTGGGGGTGCTGGATGTGGTTAGTCAGGACCAACAAAATTACATCAGAAACCTGAGGAAGATGTCAAAGTTGCTTAAACCTGGGGGATACTTTATTATAATTGGGGGCTTAAATTCCACCTATTACACAGCTGGTAATGATAGGCTGCATTTATTTAACTATGGTGAAAGTTTTGTAAGAAAGACCCTCACCGATGAAGGATTTGTAATTGGTTCCTGTGAATTACTTGATAGAAATGTAGAGAGTGATCTCATAGATTATAAGCAACTGATGGTCCTTACTGCTGTCAAAGGGAATATTTAGGATGTCTGAGTAGTGGCCATTGGCTGGATGGATGATTGCTTCAAAAGCTTCTTATTAACTACCAATCTACCTTAGCTATTCTTACCTTCTATAGCCCTCAGACATGTGACATACTGTAGATAAAGTTTATATAAAAAAATAATTTTCAGTAAATGTTACTAATAACATGTAATATGGTTTCTAATAATTCAAAATCATAAATAAATTGCTATAACGGTTTGTGTTTTTTATTTATAGCAAAGAGTTGGGGCATATATTGGGTAGATGTGCTTCTTCTATAAAAAAAATAGGTGCTGCTACAATTATAAAAAGGTGTCGACACTCACCTAAACTGCTAAATGTCCTGTGGCCAGATTAGTGTCTCTCTGGTCTATACAGTAGTTGGAAAGGACTAGTCGGGTGATACAAGTTCAAGGCAGGACTGTCAGTCAATTCCACGATTATGGCAGAAAAATTACCTGTTTCTGGAATAAAGTGTCAGTACTTAGGGCCTCATTCAGAGATGGATGCTAACCGGATGGTTAGTGTACATCGCCAATAGTGAGCGGTCTGCGAGTGTGCAGAAGGAGTCCTGAGATCTCACCTGCAGACCATCCCAAGCTGCAGAATGAATGACATACTGCAGAATTTGGAGGGTGGAGAAGGGGCATTCCTGGCCTGTGTTCCCAGAAACAGAGGTGCGTCGCCCTCATTTTTCGGGAGGGATGAGGCCAGGGTCTGCATTGGTGGATGAGGATTTCTAGGCCTCATAGCTGCCAGGATCTGGTCAGGCTGCGGTAAGCTTCAGCTACAGCAGCGTAACCAAAGGGACGACCATCGTAACCAATGGTCATGATAGATGTGATCAGGGGCTGGCTGGGGGGCAAACACAAGCAAGTGGCCCTGGCTTGTCAATGAAAAAACATCACACTGACAGGGTGAGTGTGCTAGGACAGGTATGATAGGTGACAGGGTGAGTGTGCAGGGACAGGTCCGGTAGGTGACAGGGTGAGTGTGTGGGGACAGGTCTGGTAGGAGACAAGGTGAGTGTGTGGGGGCAGGTCTGGTAGGTGACAGGGTGAGTGTATGGAGACAGGTATGATAGGTGACAGGATGAGTGTGCTGGGACAGGTCTGGTAGGTGACAGGCTGAGTGTGTGGGGACAGGTCTGGTAGGTGACAGGTTGAGTGTATGGGGACAGGTCTGGTAGGTGACAGGGTGAGTGTATGGGGACAGGTATGATAGGTGAATGGGTGAGTGTGCTGGGACAGGTCTGGTAGGTGACAGGATGAGTGTGCGGGGACAGGTCTGGTAGGTGACAGGGTGAGTGTGCAGGGACAGATCTGGTAGGTGACAGGGTGAGTTTGTGGTGACAGGTCTGGTAGGTGACAGGGTGAGTGTGCAGGGACAGGTCTGGTAGGTGACAGGGTGAGTGTATGGGGACAGTTATGATAGGTGACAAGGTGAGTGTGCGGGGACAGGTCAGATAGGTGACAGGATGAGTGTGCAGGGACAGGTATGGTAGGTGACAGGGTGAGTGTGCAGGGACAGGTATTATAGGTGACAGGGTGAGTGTGCAGGGATAGGTATTATAGGTGACAGGTTGAGTGTGCAGGGATAGGTCTGGTAGGTGACAGGTTGAGTGTGCAGGGACAGGTCTGGTAGGTGACAGGGTGAGTGTACAGGGACAGGTGTTATAGGTGACAGGTTGAGTGTGCAGGGACAGGTCTGGTCGGTGACAGGGTGAGTGTGCAGGGACAGGTCTGGTAGGTGACAGGGTGAGTGTGCAGGGACAGGTATGGTAGATGACAGGGTGAGTTTGCGGCGACAGTTCTGGTAGGTGACAGGGTGAGTATGTGTGGACAGGTCTGGTAGGTGACAGGGTGAGTGTGCTGGAGCAGGTCTGGTAGGTGATAAGGTGAGTGTATGTGGGGAAGATGTTGTGGGTGACAGTGTGAGAGAGTCTGTAGGCAGGTCTGGGCACAGCATCCCTTCCCCTCCCCTTCAATGTTCTCCTTTCACTGCACTATATGTTGTTCTCCTTTCACTGTACTACATGTTTCTGCAGTGTCTTTCCATTTCCAGCCAACCCCCATTCTCTGTTGCCAGCCCCCATTCTCTGTTGGAACACAGATGGAATGCATTGCATCATATCCGCTGCGAGGTATGATGGGTAGATTTCATCTGAAGGTCTTCCATATTGCAAATGGGTACATCACATGACTCCTGCTGTAAGAACAGATGCCAGGGGAAAGCAGCAGCCATTTAAAGAGTCCTCATCTTGTATATGCATCTGCCATTTTCTTGTAGTCTTTTCCGTATATCTTTCTTATAGACACGGTGGCCATTTGGTGGATGTCCTTTGAACCGAACAAGATTTATAGTTTTTACTCCTATTCTCTTTGATAGCAGGTTTGGAAATTAATATACAGTATATATTAAATTCAATATAGGAACAGGGCTAATAATTAAGATACAAGTAAAAGATATTAAAGATTATATCAAAATATCATCATAACTCAAAGTGCAACATGCAGTGCATATCAGGCAAGATAATAATATAAATTTATACAGATATATTCACAATGTGAGATGTATAGAGTACCCTTAAAAATACTGAGCTGACAGTCATAAAATATTTAGGTATTAAAATTCTGTTAAGAAGCTATAAAAAGGAGGATATAAAAAAGAGAAATAAAAAGGTTATAAAAAAGGAGCAATTTTAAAGCTTTCATTAAATCTCTGGGGTGATAAAGTCTGTAACTCACAGATCCAAAGCATCTCCCTCTTTGACAGTTTGCTCAAAATATCTCCCCCTCTTTCATCGGGTTTCACCAATTCTATAGCTTTAAAGGAGATTTCATCTGGGTTTCCATTATGTGTCTCCAAAAAGTGTTTGGACTTTTTGATCTTGTTTGTGATGTTGCCAACATGTTCATATATTCATAATTTAAGGGTTCTTTCTTTACAAAGTTGTAGAATACATTGATTTTATTCCCTTTGGACTCTATGGGGTAGTAATTCAATTTTCTTTTTAAACCTACACTACACTACACTACACTACACCATGAAGTCCGACCCAGACCACAATCACTCCATTACACATCTCAGATCCATTGCCACCCCTCTGTGAAGTTTTCTTCCAAATCTATCCATTGAAAGACCCTGAACAGGCTCCCCAGGTCAAAGTTTTTACCAGCATACACCAACTGGAGGTCTGACTGAGACCTCCATCCCCTAGAGTGTTTTCTTGGATCTTACATTAGTTCTGTGAAGTTTTTGTCCAAATTATGAGATGTCATCCAAATCCATGTAGTCAGAAGCCCAGAACAGGCTCCCTGGGTTAAAATTCTGTATGGCGCACTCCGCTGTGAGGTCTAACTGGGATCCCAACCACTCCATTAGGCATCCCAAACCAATTGCCAACCATCTGTGAAGTTGTCATCCAAATCTATCCAGTGGAAGGCCCTGAACAGGCACCCCAGAACAAAGTATTGACCAGTGTACAACAACGGAAGGTCCTACCAGGACATCAACCCTCTGGTATGTCTTATGGGATCCAAAGTTATCACACTGTAACTTTTGAAGTTTTCAAACAAATTATGTTATGTCATCCAAATACATACAGTGGAAGACCCAGAACAGGATCCCTAGGTCAAAGTTCTGCCCAGTGAACACCAATGGGAAAACCGACCAGGGACCTCAACCCCCTAGTTTGTCTTCTAGGATCCTAAGTTACCACTCTAAAGTTTTTGTCCAAATTATGTGTTGTCATCAAAATCCATCCAGTGGAAGGCTCAGAACAGGCTCCTTGGGACCAAGTTGTGCCCATTGCACACTGCTGTGAGGTCTGACCAGTACCCCAACCACTGCATTATGCATCTCAGACCAATTACCAACCCTCTGTGAAGTTTTCATCCAAATCAATTTAGTGTAAGGCCCAGAATAGGCTCTCTGGGTCAAAGTTCTGTCCATCTCTGGGTCAAAGTTCTGCCCAACGGACACCAACAGGAGGTCCGACCGAGACCTCAAAACCCCTAGTTTTCTGGGATCCAATTTTACCATTCTGAAAAGTTTTCATCCAAATCCATCCAGTGGAAGTCCCAGAACAGGCTCCCCAGGTCAAAGTAGTGCCCTGCATATACCAACAGAGGGTCTGACCAAGACCTCAACCCCCTAGTTTTCAGGGATCCAATTTTAACAGTCTGAAAAGTTTTCATCCAAATCCATCCAGTGGAAGGCCCAGAACATGCTCCCCAGGTCAAAGTTCTGCCCTGCATACACCAACAGAAGGTCCGACCAAGACCTCAACCCCCTAGTGTGTCTTCTTTGATTTAACATTAATACTATGAAGTTTTTGACCAAATGATGTGCTGTCATCCAAATCCATCTAATGGAAAGGCCCAGAACAGGCTCCCTGGGTCAAAGTTATGCCCGGTGCACTCCACTGTAAGGTCTAACTGGGATCTCAACCACTCCATTAGGCATCCCTAACCAATTCCCACCCTTCTGTAAAGTTTTTATTCAATTCCATCCAGTGGAAGGCCCAGAACAGGATCTCCAGGTAAAGGTTCTGCCTAGCATCCCGGGTAAAAGATCTGTCCAGCATACACCAATGGAAGGTCCGACCAGGATTTAAAACCCTAGTATGTCTTTTTGGATCCATTGTTACCACTCTATGATGTTGTCATCCAAATCCATCCAGTGGAAGACACAGAAAAGGCTCCCCAGGTCAAAGTTCTGCCCAGTGTACACCAACGGGAGGTCAAAATGGGACCCTAACCATCCCTAAATCCTGGCCAGGATCCAACTGGATAACCTTGCATTGGTTCTATTCCAATTGGTGCAGGGGTGATTGAATGTATAATCTGACAGGCAAACAAATAAATAAACAGGCCAATGAATTTATGTATAAGATATATATACACAGTATACTGTGACAGGATCACCAGAGATGGCGATAGTGAGCCATGGATTCTGTTTGGGGCTGGAGGGATCCACCCACACAGGGAAGTTAAGCCAGGTGTTAGCTCACCTAATCCCTGCACAGTGGATTCAGTCCAGGGAAGATTGAGTCAGATGGAGCTCATTGTGCCAGAAAGCCATTGAGGGTCAGGAGGTATGAGCCTAGACCTGTGGAAGACAGGGAAGGCCATCAAACTCTGGGACTGAGCCATGTGAATGGGAGTAGGCTGGAGCCTATGGAGCCTACTGTTAACTGCAGGCCAGACTGTGAGGCTGTGGAAGCAAGCCAGCTAAAGACCACCCCAGAGCCTGGGTCAGGACAGCTGACAATTGAGAAGAAAGAGGCCAAGCCAGGTCAGGCTAATTCAACCAATGTTACTCTGCAGGAGGCAGAGAGAGACTTTGGACTATGTTTGCAGACTAGTTGCCCAACGATAGGCAGGGGCGAAGAAGTGAGTCAGTGCCCGGATGAGGGCTAGGTGTTTGTTGTTTTGTTTTCTGATCAGGCTGACATTAAAGCATTATTTCATGTATTTTACCTGGAAAAGCGGCATGGACCCTCATTTGACCATGAAACACTGCACCACTGACACACATCTACCAAACTAATTACCCCAAGTAACCACAATACATAAAAGTAGCTATATATATATATATATATATATATATATATATATATATGGAAAAGAGAAGGGTGAGAACAAGCACCTTATAATGTAGTAGTTCATACAAAACTGGTACACTCTTATTCAAATAAATGCGTACTGTGTCAACCCAAAGCAATGAACATTGGGTTGTTTATCTTTTCCTGACTCCACTGGAATAGTTCCTCTACCAGTCCGAGGGTATATAATGATGTGCCCCAAATTTAGAAATGAGAGAGAAGAGAGGAGCACTCTCATATAGTAGTAGATTTCTAATAATTTATTAACAATACAAATAAAACACACATACAAATGGAAAATTACATTAAAAAATTCAAAAACAGTCTTATCTGGTAATTGCTGGTCATAGATAACGGGGTACACCCATATTCCTCAACATGTTTCATCCTTTCTGCAACAAAGGCTGGACTTCTTCCTCCTGAAGAAGTCCAGCCTCTGTTGCAGAAAGGATAAAACGTGTTGAGGAATATGGGTGTACCCTCAATACAATTTTGGTGGTGGTGTCAGAAGTCACAAATCATGTGGATCATCTAAGTGGAGTAAACCATTTTGCTATGATATACCTTAGTTTTTCTAAGAGGTTGTCAGCAGTATGTCTCTTAGTGCAGATGGTGATAAACAGAGTAACCTGCCTCAGAATGAATTGGCATTGTTAGATACTGCTGCTGCTAAAGTCGAATCACCCACCCAGTGGGCTGTCACAGTCATGTAATCTTTAGTTAGCCAACTACTGCTTGTCCACATACCTGTGGTTAGGTGGACAGTGGGTACTTTGGTATTTTGAAAGCTAATAATTAGGTTTTTTAAATGTCCTGGTAAATGGCTTTTCGGGTTAAATGGAACAGAGATGGAATTTGTTACCAGGGACACAGGACCTCAATTAACTGTGTGAAACCCAATGCATAAGTGGTAGATTTTGGATGCAGAACTTATAATAGCATAGCTACGTATGATGTCATTAGTGATCTGCTGTGTGACTGGGTGAGAGCTGTAATACTTGCTTTCCCTTGCAATGGATTGTTTCACAGTCAGTTGTTTTTTTTAAATAGTAGACTTCTTGGTCCCCTTCTGGGATGAAGATCCATCCCCAGCAGCAGCGGCAGGACTGGCACTGAAAGATTCTTTTTTAAAAATCCTGGATTGGGGACAAGACACCTAGCCCTAAAAAAATTGGATGCAGGACTACCTCCAATCATTACTGTGGATATTGATGATGAAGGTGTTGGCAGTAGAGATTTCAGGTGTTGGAATCTAGTTGAACTTGAGAGAAGGGAGCTACCTGATGCTGGACTGCTTGCTGTTATTTCTTTACCACCAGTTTCTGATATTGTAAAAAATATCATGAGTTCACTGCAAATGACATAACAGGGAGGAGGTTCCTAGATGGTTAATATCCCTATCTCTAACTACCGTGGTTTTTACAAACACTCAGAAAAAACCTTCCATTGGCCTTGGCCAATGTGCAGCAAGTGATTCCTTTGTACTTGATATTCGATTCCAGGGAGCACTTCCAGCTATATACAAAATTTGGTAACTAATTATTAGAATGTACTAAATTGCTGGTCTACAAATTTAATTACATTCTTGTCCTGTGCCAGATATTATTTGTGTTTCTTATTTTTACAAACACTACAGATAACTTGACAATTGTTGTCAGGATTTGGGTAAAAATAATTGCACACATAAGAGGTGCATTTGTTAGTCCTGGACAATAACAATGGCCTTCCTCTTATCATGGCCAAGAGCTACTTCCACTGGTGCCTGACTTACACAATCAACATCCTCATCCTTAACATCCTCATTAGCACTGGTGTCAGCTACACAAATATCCTCCTTATCCTCTTGCACTTCCTATGTGGCATTCTCAATTTCTATGTTGTCAGCTATATTTGTGCTGCTAATCCCCACATTTTGCAGAGGGAGCAGAAATGGTTGAAAGCGGGTTATCTGTGAGTACAACAGTATCAGAAAGGTCAGGCTTACACATAGCACTCTTGGACGCACTTAGACTCTCCTCAGGGATTTGTGACATATCTGTTTTTAAGAGCAGTATATTCTACTGGTCTTCATTTTTTTACACCTCTTCTATACTCTGAGTGAAGAGGTCTTGCATCATTATGAGAGGCAGAGGAAGATGCCTCATTGAAACTTGCAGAACCACCACAATTCATAAATAAAGGCAAAAGACTCAGTATTTCCTTGCCTCTGCTTGTGGTGAATGGCATGGTGGCAATTTTATGTTTTTCTGCATAACACTTTCCCTTTATTCGATGTGTTTTTTTCTTTAGCACTTTATATTATTTTCTGATTTTAGATGCCCTGAATTAGACCCTCTATGCCCTTGAGCATTGGCTTTAGTAGGTGTCATTGAAGGACTAGCATTGTCATCATGATTGGTGACAGCAGCGACAGCATTTGGTCTTTAAACTAAATGTTATCCATTTTTTAATTTGCATATATACAAAGCACATGAAGGTGTAGTGCACCAAACAGTACAAAGAATACATTAAATATTAGCTATTTTTTTATTTAGATTTTTTGATGTAGCTCAATTCAAACTGTGTGGAGCTACAGGGCTTATGTATGCATGTGAACAAAGCACACTAGAGTAAAGTGCACCAAACAGTACAAACAATAGAATGTAATCTATCTATTTTCTTTATTTAGATTTTTTTGTTGTCTCAGCTTAATTCAAACTGACTGGAGTCACAGGGTTTATATATGCATGTGAACGTCTTTACTAATGAACACAGCACATTCTATATACAGCTGAGTACAGCACAGCATACAGTGTGCACCCCCTATACACATTGACTAAGAGCAGCACAGCCACTTGTGAGTCTGGACACAGCACAGCCTACTGTATATACAGCAGAGATAATATAAAATAAATATGACACAAAGCACTCATCTATGTTTGTATGCAGATACAAGATTACTTAAAGAGCTAACTAGTTTAATGTGTTTATGTGTCTGAGATGTTATTTTTTTTTAAAAAGGAAAGAGAGCAGAGTGAAATTGTCAAGAAGAAAAGTCTGGCAAATACAAATGTAAAAATCAAAGTATTTATTAGAGGAGGAGTTGGAAGATGTATCATTCTACCACAAGAAAAAAGGAGGGGTGTAAAAGGCAAATGCCTATGTGAACTAGAGGCCTGATGAGTGGCCTGGGGAGTTGGTTATCAGCTGTCATAGACCCTAAGGTGGAAAATAAGTCCAGGTATGCCTGGGGGACACGTCTAAGTCTGGATGTGGGTGGCAGGGATGAAGGCCGTGATTGACCAAAACACGTTAGGCACGTGATCAAACATGGAATAACTGGGTGCAAACCAGGTCCCCATGGCCGTCCCCATCACCTATAAATAATAAGTGTCCAGAAATAGAAAATAATTGTGTGAAAGAATAAAGGAAATGCTTTGTACCAAAAAAGATCTATGTTCTGCCCCAAGGTCTTGATCCAGAGACAACCATCGGAGTATAAATTCACACTCCAACTGATGTGGGATGTGAGTATATAATGCATTAACATCTAATGTAAGGAAAGCATAACTATCTTTCCATGATATATTCTGGATTTTATAAAGAAAATCAGTGGTGTCCCTAAGATGAGACCTTAGGGTAGAAACATAGGGTTGTAGAAATTAATCCAAATAATAAGATAAAGAAGAAGATAAAGAATTAATACTAGAAATAATAGGACATACAGGGGGTGCAGTTAGAGATTTGTTTATTTTGGGGAGAAAATAAAATGCAGGAGTGACAGGAAATTGGGGTATTAAAAATCTGTACACTTCCCTGGATATGACCCCTGATGTACAGCATATTCAGAATCCAACATGCTTTTTAATTCTACCAAATATTTTTTTGTAGAGTCTTGCAATAAAACCTTGCAGAATCTGTAAGGAAATATCCTAAATAGATCCACAACTCACAGTGTACCAAGATATTTCAACCAGATACACCAGGATAATCCTATTAGTATTTCTGTAATATGCTTAGAAATGATTGAACAAACCCCTAGATGTGGAGACAGATTATATAAATTATGTAAGAGGTATTCTGGATGTTGAAATTCAATTCTTTATATCTTGATGACTTGAACAAAACAATGGAATTAAATACAGTACCTTAGATGAGAACATGAATTCCCAATATTTTTTATCATTATAAGGTCAACCACTGTTTCATAATTTTTTGGTTCTCTCTTTCTCTTTGTTGTTGTGTTTTATCCTGAATTTTTTCTTATCCCTGTAATATAATGTGGATATATGTTACTATTTTCTTCATTAAAATGTAGATACATATAACAACAATTGATGAAATTATATATATATATATATATATATATGCTCTATCTCTCATTACTCAATTATTAATGTTCTCATATATTGTTAATTATATTTTGTATGTTTTGTAGTAACTCATTATGTATACAATAATAGAATAATGATTTAGTATAGTCGGGGACCCTTAGTCTGACAGATACGCATTGTGGTGCTATATATGTCGGATATGAGAGTATGAATATATAGAATCAGACATTATGTCTGGCGCTCTATTTCCAGCCATATGGCATTTTTGAGGAGATAGTACCCTAAGTACTTGTACCTTTGATCATACCTTGTTCCAACTTATGAGCGTCTAGTGACGTGGAGGTTCACTTGATTAGTACACATACCACTGGTAGTATTTTGATGAACCATATTATCTACTAGTTACCATGCCGAACAGACACCACCGTTAATGACGCAGTGACGCGTCTAATTACGTATTTGCACATGATCGGCCAAGTCCTATGATAGGATTGTTTATCACATGACCAAAGAAGGTCACATGATCGGAACCTAACCAGATAGGTATTTACATCTCTCTTTTTTCTCTCTTGTTATTAGATATATTTATGAGAATAATGATATATTATACATTATGTTTTATTTTAACAATGTAGTGTGACATATAGGATTGTATAAACCTATGAAATTGTAAGTATTTAAGGACAGTTCTATTTATTGATTGTAAGCACACTCAGGTGTAAACCCTTATACAGTAATTGGAGAGGTATATATATGGACTATGGAGACATTGTGCATTCTTGCTCCTGAGGAAAATAGAAGTAAATGTGTCTGCACATTGTCCTCTAATGCTAATGTAATCTTTATGTATGTATTGATAAATAGCACACAAAACTATAAATCTATCCAAATATTATGTATTTAATCAAATAAAATAAAATAGTGTAGAAATCACAGTATTCCTCAAAATATGTCTATCTTTTAACATGAACTATAGAATGATATATGTCTCCTAGCATAAGTCAATTATAACACAGTATCTATTGTGATCACTGGTACTTGGAAAAAATAAAAAGGACAAAAGCATTTGGGGAAACACAGCAAAAATATTGAAAAAAAGTCTAAAGAATCAGACAACAAAAAGCAGTGTTGGGGGTCAATGCTCTGGAGGGGCAGCACTCCGGTAAATTAACTTAACCTTGTTGAAACTCCAGGCTTTTGTATCTGATAGTGAAGGTCGATATCCGGTGTGGCTATATTCTGGTGGGAGTGTGTGCCTAGTTACACACTACTTGGTCTCCATGTAGTAAATTTCAAGTTGCTGTGGGATGAACTAGGTCACATGCTTTCTCCGAATCACGTGTTCCCTCGTCATCTACCACCATGACCGGTCACTCTACCACCGGATGGTGGGGAGTGCGGATGTTCTGCCTTGCCGGTGTTCTTTGTTACGAGTGTGTACCTGGTTCCACACTTGATGCTGGTGCTGGAATTGTATCAGTGACTAACATCACTTCTGGGTGCAGCAGTATCACGAGATGTTGCATGTGTGCGGATAATCACTGTGTAAAGTCCAGTATTAACTTGGCAGCACCCGAAGTTAAAGTCTAATTAAAGCATAGCTCCCCAGTGTTCAATCATAAGTTCAGTGAGTCTGAGTATGGTAGTGAGAGTCAGGAATTTACTACACGGAGACCCAGGAGTGTGTAACTAGGCACACACTCCCACCAGAATATAGCAACACCGGACATTGGCCTTCACTATCAGATACACAAATGCCTGGAGTTTCAACAAGGGTAAGTTAGCAGACCGGAGGGCATGGGATGCCGCCCCTCCAGAGCATTTACCCCAACACTGCTTTTTGTTCTCTGATTTTTTATACTTTTTTGCTGCAGTTCCCCAATTGCTTTTGTCCTTTTTATTTTATTTTTTTTCCAAGTACCAGTGATCACAGTGGATACTGTTATAATTGACTCATGCTAGGAGACATATAGCATTCTATAGTTCATGTTAAAAGATTTACATATTTTGAGGAATACTGTGACTCCTACACTATTTTATTTTATTTGATTAAATACACAATATTTGGATAGATTTATATTTTATTTTATTTGATTAAATACATAATATTTGGATAGATTTATAGTTTGTGTTCTGTTTATCAATATATACATACAGATTACATTAGCATTGGAGGACACTGTGGATAAGCGCAGACACATTTACTTCTATTTACCTTTATTTAACCACTTGCCTGGCTTGGACGTAATTTTCAGTCCACACCAGGCAATTCTTTATCTGTACTGGACGTAAAACTGCGTCCAGACATATAAACATGAGGGCGGCTGCAGGAAGAGAATCTTCCCACAGCTGCTGTTCTCAGAGGGACCTTCCAGTCCCTCTGCTTGCCAGCACCCTCTCCCCCTCTTTCTGCTGTCCTGCCGATCACTGCCGATCGGTCAGCAAAGCTGGACCCCCAACACAGCACCTGCAGAACTGAGCAGCTGCTGGGGAAAAGTAAGTTAACCTCCCCCTCATGCCCCTGACATATCTGGTTCCTGTATCCAGTCTCAAATTGAACGTCGCGAAGGTCGCAATGTTTCTGATGGTGGTTCCGATGTTCAGTTAGTTTAAAATACGATTATTATTTTTTTACAAATCTTAAAAAAAAAAAACTTTTTTTTTTAAGAAATCATTTTGGATAAGTTTGGGGGGAAATATCATCAGTCAAGTGGTTAAGAGGTTGGATTATCTCTTAGTGTCAGCAGCCAGCTATTACACGTACAGTATAGAAGGGCAAGCGCAGGTTCCTTTTCCAGATTATGCTCCTGAGGAAGCTGGGACTGTTTTACCCAGGGAAACATGTTGATCTTTACTTTTTCACCACACTGGACCTATTTATGGACTTTTAACTTCCACTTATGGACATTTATTTGACCTGATATCTCCTTATCATTGGATTGCGGCTTATCATCTATGGACACCCCTAGAGCACCTATAAACTAGGAGTAATTGCTTTTTGAAATTTTGGGAATCTGATATCTACCATTTATGGACACACCTAGAGCATATGCATACTGGGACTAAGGCCCTGATTCAGAGCTGGACGCTCTGACAGAGTGCTCACTCTGAATCAGGGCCGTCCCTCTTAGTTTTTAGAGCGGCCTCCTGGCCGCTCGCATAGCTGTGGGTGACCACCCACAGCTATAGCGAGCGGCCAAAAAGATGGTCACGATGGTCTAGACCATCGCGACCATAGGGCTTGCGACGAGACCCTTGCGGTAGGGTCTCATTGCCGCAAGCCCTGGAGTGCTTTTGTCTCTATCAGAGCCAAAAGCACTCCCACTGACATCACTTGTGATGTCAGTGGGTGCCGGCCCCAGATGGTAGGCGTTCCCATGGGAACGCCTCCAACTGGGCAGCAACGCCCCCGGCACACCCTCCAAAGGGGGCGTGCTGTCACTCACCATCAACAGCATGCCCCCTTTGGTGGAGACCCATAGCTACGGCTTGGCTGCCGTTATTCGGGTCTCGCGCATGTGCACGACGGAGCCGCCTCCGTCGTGCGCATGCGCACTTGGCCAACATTGACCCGCTTGCAAGCGCTCAGTGCTCGTGAGCGGGTCTGAATTAGGCCCTAAGTGCTTATGAACTTTTGGGGAATTGTTACAACTATTGATGAACTTTGCTGCCTTTATTCAAGGAGGAGGTCCTAATACAGTAAGACACACAGGAATATTTGTTGTGAATGTATTTATTCATGTGTTGATTTTTATGCATAACTCACTTCTATATTTACCATTCACATATACAACTATTATTTTTGAAGTAAATAATAAAATCAATATTTTTAATGATTAACCCATCCTGTACTAGATATTATATTTAGTTCTAGCCAGCTTTGGTTTTTGTATATATATATATATATATATATATATATATATATATACTGTATATATCTTTTTATGGAATGCTGATTTTGGTCTGCACAAGTCCCTACAATAGGCATCAGTTCATTCCAGTCTCACCATTACCTAATGGTCACATGTTCCGAGATCTCAGCCTCTGTATATTGTTCTTTCATGTTAGTTTGCTATTATGACTTCCGCTTGCGTACTTCCGGTTTTAATGGACCCATGCTTGTTTCTCTAGTTATTTCATATTGTCCTTATTTACGGTCACTGCCATTTTGGGATAGATCAAGTTGGGATGATACCCATATACTTATGGGTCTGTTAAAACAGGAAGTACACGAACTGATGCCTATTGCAGGGACTTGTACAGATAGGACACAAGAAAAACATCACATCCGGAACAAAGCCGAAAGCACTAAAATAGCGGGAGATTGGTGTGCCTTATGAGTGGAAGGAAAACATGAAATTAACAAACGATTGGACTTTTGTGGGGATATTTTAGTTGATAGTTGATCTATGTCTGGAATTAGGCAAAGTGGGAGAGAGATTGAAAGGGGTAAAAAAAATAACAACATGTTAGTATCCTCAATATGCCTTGAGAAAGATAAATCTACTGTATATTGAAACGCATTGGAAAAAGAGGACTGTAAAAAGGAAATTTTGACTCCAAACCAAGATCTTTGATAACGGTATCCAGGGATGTCTGACCGACTGCTATTGATATGTATATTTGTCTACTTTGCACAAAAGTGGACCATTACATCTGGTGAGGGGCTAAATATTTCCTTATGTACTTTTTAATTTATTTTGTTTGTTGAATTAAACAGTATTACACTATGTGGAACTCTCTCTTCCATTAATATAAAACGGGATTGGAGACAGAATACATAGTTTCCTGACATCCAGGAATTTAAAAGGCATACATTGTCTACCTAATGTGTAGACCTAAAAAATCAGGTAGGAATCTGGAATTGCACATGATTGAGGGGGACAAGATATTTTGACTATATTACCCTATGTACTGTCATATTCTCTCTTTTTTGGGTCAAAATACTCTGAAGAAGATCTTTTGATGCAGAGAATCTTCGGTTGTTGAATAAAAATTTAGAGCGCCTGAGGATCATTTTTGGTGATATTTTCTGTGTTTATTACTATCCAGGCTGATGTTTCTTATTGCCCCTATTTCAACAATAGCATCCTTAGTAAATTATCATATTATCAATTTAATTCAAAACAATTTAAGTCAATTCATATAACTTACCAAAATTGGCAATTTACCACTAACAACAATTTGTAGTAGCTGGAGATATACAATGGAGGGCAGCTTACCTGCAACAGTGTACAGCTCACAGGTCATGTAGTAAGTAACCTGCTGAGCTAGGGATCTCCCTTTTATGTCCAAAGGTTCATTATATCATTTCCTATCTGGTCCTTAACAATAAAGTAATTATTAATATAATACAGGACTGCATTTTATATTTAGTTGTATTTCATCCCCTATAAGACACTCCATCAGCCAATGTGTTTTTTATTTGTAGCCACTGCCTCCTTTGTTGAATTTTTATTTATTTTATTTTAAATGGGATTTAATTTTTCCCTCTCATAATTGAATACCTGGAGTATGTTCCAGGAGAGGTAAACCTCACTTCCTGGATGCATTCCAAGCCTCTATGTGGTTCTGGGTTTTTTTTGTTTGTGTGTGTGTGTGTTTAGAATATTTATTAGAGTGTATGTAATGAATGAATGCCTTAGAATCAGTTCCTCAGAATGAGAAAAAAGTTAAGCAATGAAAATCAATTTTGAAGTCAGTTGAAAGGTTTTTAGAAAGAGGCTACGAGAAAAATAAAATGGAAGATGCCAGACAGCGAACTTTCTTAATGCTGCTAATAACATCTTGCTTATAATCGGTCTGCTAAAGGCAAAATTTACAGTTTAGGAAGAGCAGTGAATTTCATAAAGAAATTGTCAACATTGAGGCAGAAGAAGCAGACTAGGGAGGACTTTTAAATAGTATCAACGAACAGGTACATTGCATCTGCGGAAGACCTGCCCCTGTCAGTTTTTCCAAGCCTGTTTTGTGTCAGTTACATGTTTGCTTGTACAACAGTTGTTCCCCAGGGAAATGAAGGCTGTATCCTTCCCGCTTGCTTGAAGGTTCAATGCTAAGGCAGTATCCTTTCCAAATGGTTGAAAGTTCAATGCTATCACTGGCTTGAAAATTTAGCATAATTGCAATCAAGTAGACACGCTCAAAATATAGACTACGTTTGAAACTATAAGCACATTTCAAAATTGGTAACAAGTTAGAAACAATGAGTACGACCAGTGAAACCACAGTAATCAATGCTGATCCACAGCCATATCATGGATTGTGTGCTGTGATGAAGCAGAAGTATGGGGATTATTGTGTGAAATTTATTAATGAATGGTATGAAATTACATTGAAGCTTTTCCACTCCATGGTAGGTTTGGATCTTCTGTATTAAGTATTGTGAAAAAGTAAATCCCTACGTTATGTAAGGCTGAAAATAGATTAAAGCAGATGAAATGATTTAATCCATGGAAGCATATGCTTGAAGATAGCACAACATTTTGGCAAGATTTAAGCACTCACAACAATTGCACCCCCACCATACAGCCTTGCAGTGTTAGCATTATAGGTAGTCCTTGCAATGTGAAAATACTACTTACAGTAAGAAACCTGATTACTCTGCAGAAGTTGCCATACTAAGGGAAACCCCTAGACAAACAATGCCACCCACATTCTTCTTCTGACTGTCTGTCCGAAGAAACTGAGGAAATCATTCCAATTGGAGCAGCATCTCAACTGGATTTGGTATCCACTGTGTCTCCTCCATCTGCTATAGTCCCATAATATAATAAAGAAAATGCAAAAACAGAACTAAAAAAAGGAAGGGCACACCAAATCGCAAGGCACCTGGTACTCCTTTAAATCAGATACCTCTGCTTCTATAGCTACAGGGTCTAGTGGTACTTTACCCACAGATATCACTAATCTTCATTTAATGCCCCTTAAATCTATGTTTCACCTAGAACAGGAAGATCCAAGCTGCACTGTGGTTATGAATGTTGCTCAATTAAATATTATTTTCTCACAAACAGTTGACTGGCAGAAACTAATTACCATTAAGCAAACAAACCAGGAATCAGTAAGATATTATTGCAAAAGAGGCATACCAGAGATGAAATGATTTACTGGCATACAAGATGAAGACACAAGTGACACACATACTGCAATGGCTGCAAGTATATTAGTTGAGGGTCTCTTAGATCCTATTAAAACCAGATTGTGAAAACAACGCCCTAGCTGGATAATAGACCATGTACAGAATTTAATGGAAATGGCAGTACAATATGATTACAATATTCTCAACACAAAAGTGCTCAACAAAGTAAATGACTTCACTTGCAGCTGTACATCTTGCAATTACAACAAACACAGTTACAGGCTAAACAAAACCATAGGTCAGACCCACTACAGGGAGCCTATACCAATATGGACTCCACCAGTCATCTATCACCTGCTCATCAAAATTCTTCACCTTCTGCCAGTGCAATACCTACAGTCATCTGCCATAATATTGGAAAATGAGGCCACATAAGAAAATATTATAGGGTGCCACCAAAATACAGACAGACATTCCAATAACCTTACCATCAGCAATTCCCAAAATTCCATTTTAGAATCCTAGAATGGACTCTAGGCTCCTACAACAGCCATACAAACAGTGAGTGCCCCTATGGCACCCGCCCATGAATGACCAAGGTTAATGAAGCCTTGGCCATCTACACGAGAGTCGGGATTCTCCTTGATAGCATTTCATGTGAATAAAGACTATGGGCCTGATCAACCAAATACCGCTCTCTTTCTACATCTCATGAATAACTCAAACATACACAAATTGTTACACAATTGGTAACAATACAATTGTTTATTTTTTTTTCATTGCAATGGTAACCTAAATTTAACACATATGTTTCCAAATTCAACATGATGCAATACTTTTAAACAACATTTGTAAGGATTTATGTTTGTTTTTTTGAGCATATACTACACAGTACATATAAGTTGATTATTGATTTTTCTATTTTTGTTTAACAGCAGAACTGTGGAGTATAAAAATATCAGCATTTATATTTACTTATGTTAAAGGTACCTCGACTCATAAATGCAATTGCATAACTTCATAGAAAGCTAATTAAAAAATGTCTCTAAACTTGTAGGTTTTTCTCCCAACGATGGAATAATGAGACAACTCTGTTACTTCACATGCAAAGAAAAAAATCACTTTCACTTTAGATTTTTTTCCCTTTCTAAAAGTCTGTGACGTCACATCTTGCATGTGAAGATAAGTCTGCTCTGGACATTAATCATAATGACTGGGTGTGTGGGTATAAAATGAATGCAATTCTTCAGCTTGTATGTGACAGTGAGAGTGTGTGTGCACCTGATTAGTCTACTCACAAAATTATTTTTATAAGGATTGGTTTTTGTACAAGGAAATAGATTTATTTGTTTTTTTCCTTCTTTCACCTTATTTTGAGAGCCACAAAACCTACAGACATTTCATACATGATATTTTATGTTATAGGTCACACTAATGTTTTCATTTTATTCTTAACAATGTTGTATTGCTGTGTAGTTAGGAATAATAATAATACATTATTATCATTACTAGAAAAAAGGACCAATCTATTTCATAGTTTATATGAATTTGCACTATCTTTATTACAAATATGTTTAACCATGCACTACAAAATATTTCAGATAGTTGTGAGTAAAAAAAACAACTTTATCAATTGGGCCTTAAATTCTATTATGTTTTTATATGACAAATAGTACTACATCTAAAATTTCATGATGGTTTCAAGTTTCAGAAGCCGGCCCCACTGACATCACTAGTGATGTCAGTGGGAGTGATTTTGGCTCTGATAGAGCCAAAATCACTCCTGGCCCTGCGGTTGAAAAACTCAACCGCAGCTTCTGCTCGCAGTGGCGATGGTCGCGATGGTCAAGACCATCGCGACCATCATACTGCACGCTCGTATATACTGTGGGTGGTGACCCACAGCTATACGAGCGTCCAGGAGGACGCTCCATATTTATGGAGGTGGGCCCTGATTCAGAGCGAGCGCTCTGGTCAGAGCATCCAGCTCAGAATCAGGGCCTCTTTCCCTTTTTATGACCCCTGAAGTCAGTGTCCTAGATCATAATCCTTGAAACAGACCTCTTTTTACTTCACTGCCGTACCTCTAAAGACTCTTGTTATGCTATATAGGCTGAGATAAGGATTCTGGTATTTACTATAGGTCTGGAAGGGGGAAGTTGAAGAGTGAGTCATATCATTACATATCTTTAAAGCAAGGAACCTGTTAGTTTGGCCAGGTAACTCTGTATTGGAAATCTATTGATCTCAAACCCTGCTGACCTGATAGGGAGACCATGTTCAGGATGAACAAAGAATTAGGGATGTATAAAAAAGGATTACCATCCAGCTTTCAATGTTCACTCCTTGGGGTTCAGATATAAGTTCTCCGAATGCATCAGGATATTCCTGTGGGTGAGATCCCCCACCCCATCAGCATTGCTAAGAACTTTATTGTGAGTTGTCTTAGGAACTCTGAGTTTTCTCTTTTATTTTTTTTTAAATATTTGCATTATAATCTGTTTGTAATTTTATTCATATTTTTGAAACTAAGCCTTGAAAATATTTTTTGGATTAAACACATTTAATCTACAGTAGCATATTCTCCATGTTTCTTATTGACCTTGCATGCCTGGATAGGCCCATGCTACATATTTGTGTGGCCTCTGGAGAACCATCTGTGTGGTGGCAGAAGAACCGTGTATTTTGGTAAGTGACTGCGGTGTGCCGGCATCAGCCTGGGTTCGTGACATGTTCTATGAAATGATATGTGTGAGGCATCTTGGAAGCAAACTTCCTTGGCCTCATAGGATGGATTTGTTAAAAATAAAATATAATTTCCCTTATTTAATTATCAGAAGACTATCACGAACAGGGCTTTGGAACTTACCTGTCCAGATGCTCTGGTGGGGTCCCTCTGGTGGGTGCGGGGGCATATGGAGGTCTGTGCTGCATGCTATAGGAGTCTGGAGGCATAGTGTCCTGGTTGCTGGTGTGAGCATAGCACACTCTGGCAGCGCTGAAGCGTGACATGGGTGCCGCCATCTTGGATTTGGTCAGGTGACTCTTCTCGACCAATCCAGGCAGAGCATTCTGGGAGTCCTAGCAACCAATCCTGCACTTCCTCAGGGTATTTAAGGGCTGAATTGCAGTCCTTTCATTGCCAGTGCAACATTATTCCCAGCCTTGCAGGGTGCTAGTTCTCTGAGCTCCTTGTAAGTATCCTGTCTCTGCTGTGTTTCACATATGTACCACTCCAGGTTCCAGCCTCCTATTCATCCTGTGGACCAGCAGTGCTACTCCCTGCTACCAACCCTAGAGGGAGTCTTGCTTCTACAATTCTGACAGACGGTGATCCTCTCTGACTACCCAGTTACCTCTTGTGTGTATCTATGGTCTATTCTGAGTATACACCTCTGCCAGTATCACTTGTTTGCTAGTGGGTCATCCATGAGCAACACTCCTCTCAGACCAGCATCCTTTCAGTACCAAACTTCTGCCCTCATAACCTATCCTGGATCCACCCAGGGTACATTCCACCCAGTAACTCTTCCTAATTCTCCTGTACTTGAATCTTCCATTGAAGAGCCCATGCAAATTAATAGAGCTAGTCTATCCACCGAGGAGCGGCAAAGACGCCTCCATAATAATTTGTGCCTATATTGCGGAGGGACTGGTTATCTGATGGCATCCTGCCCTCTTTTTCTGGGAAACTCCCGCTCCTAACTGGCATCGGGGACACCAGGTTAGGAGTTATTTTTCTGTCTCCATCTAAAATAGAGTTGACTTTGCTTCTCTTGCTGGAATTTGAACAATATTCTAAACCAGTAGATTCTCTCCTTGATTCAGGAGCAGTGGAGAGCTTTATCACCTCTGATCTTGTCCAGGAGTTCTCAATTCCCATCACAGCATTTGTTTGCCACATCACCTTATCTGCAGTAGATGGCAGCTGTATCCTTAATGGGAATATGACCTCATTAACTCAGCCAGTATGAGTCCGGGTGGGGGTTCTTCATATTAAGTCTATCCAATTTTTAGTCATCCCCAAGACCTCTCATGGGATTATTCTAGGCTATCTCTGGTTGAATAAACACCATCCCAAGATCCATTGGTCAGGTGACTCTTCTCGACCAATCCAGAGCATTCTGGGAGTCCTAGCAACCAATCCTACACTTTTACGGGGTATTTAAGGGCTAAATTGCAGTCCTTTTATTGCCAGTGCAACATTTTTCTAAGCCTATAGGGTGCTAGTTCTCTGAGCTTCTTGCAAGTATCCTGTCTCTGCTATGTTTCATATATGTACAGCTTCAGGTTCCAGCCTTCTAGTCACCCTATATACCAGCAGTGCTGCTCCCTGCTACACAACAGAGTAAACACTGTGCACTGGGACTCTGAATGTGTGGTGGGACATGCTGCTGAGTTTGGGGGGTGTCCGGCCCTCCTTGGTACTAATAGACAAAAACAAAATATTAGAGCACAATCTCTATATGATGAAATTAATGAATGTTAGAGGTGGTTGGATCCAATGTTATTGGGATTTATTGGTAATAATAACATATATATAAAAACATTCATAGATTAAGAGGGTGATGGCTCTACTGATACTCCCTCTTGGGTGTATTGTGGGGATGAGTGGGGCCTGTGTAGGGTATTGTTTCACTTGCTGTCCAATGTGTAATAGTGGGGTATAAATGATTCAAGTCTAGCTGTGAGGACAATGCGGCATCCCGCTGTTGTCTATGGTGGTCAAGTCACTGTGTAGCTATATGTTGTGGTGCCCAGGGTGTCTTTTGATCAGGTGGGAGACCACTTGGGCTGTGGGGCTTGGTGTCTGGACTGAGTGTACTGGCTGTGGCCTGGACATGAGTGTCCTCCAGTGAAAGAGGGAACTCTGGGGTTCTGGTGTGCAACCTGACACTGCGGGGTCTGGGGAGGGGAAAGCCAGTGTGCCACCTCCGCTGGTCTCAACCAGGCTGACCCCTCTACTATAGATTCCTCACCTTCCACATGCCACTCATCGTGGCTGGATCCCTCCTTGACCTGATCACTCATCCTCTCATCCTGGATATGCTGCTGGGCTGTGTGGCTTCTCGGCTACTTCTGCATCAGGTGATTGCGGCTGGGTGATGTGATTGGAGTCCATCTCTGTGCAGGCTGGTTGGTGGTGTACGGCACTGCGGTGTGTGGACTGTTTGTTTGGGAACAGCTAGTGGTAGTATTGGGATAGATCAAACAGGATCTGATATGTGAGCAACGCGTGTTGCCCTAAGCAACATTTCACCCACTTCCCTTGCTCACTGAAATTCATACTATGCCATGCATTAGTGATGCCAATTTAAAATAGACATCACACAGCAAAGCCCCAATATCCTACCGTGCATCATAACTGCCCCCAATTCATAATATGCCATACATCTCTTCCACAAATTCATTATATGACACACAGCATTATCCCCAAGTCATAATTATGCTACACATCAATTCCTCCAATACATATTATGGCACACATTTATCCATCAATACATAATATGGCAAACATTTATCCAACAATACATAATATGCCACACATTTGTGCCCCCAATATATATGCACCAAATTTATTATATTCCACATAACCATGAATTATGCCAGACAATGTCCCTAGTACATATGCCACACATGTGCCCCAAATTCTTCATATGCCATTCAACTTTGCCCCAATACATCCATGCCCTAATATATTTATGCCAAACATCTGTATATGTCAGCATCCCATTCATTTCCCCCCACAGTCACTCAGCCAACACTCATTAAACCTACACACACATACACTGAACCTTTCAACACTCAATGAAACCACACCCATACACACTAAACCTGGCTGGGACTGAAAGAGACATCCTTTTTTGTGGACTCAGTGGTGCTCTCCAGTGGCTGGCGCCCTTAGGCAGCCAACTAAAGCTACTTAATGGTAGCACCGGCCCTGGTTGAAAACTTTGCAGTATAGGATCACATACTTGAGAAATCAGGAAACAATCTGTGTGTACCGATCTAGGGGTCCGATATCGTGGATGAAACTTGGTATACAGAACAGAGTAAAACTGTCTCTGTATTATATAATAGACATTCCTCGTATCCAAGAAGACTCTTGACCTATGAACATTGAGTTATAGCCTAGGACATTTATATAAGAGCAATGAGAATTGAGGAATGTTCTTTTAAATTCTCTAAGATGAAGATTTTCCATTCCGATTACATGATGAGACTGTTAACTTGTGAATACTGTAATAAACTATGCTATATAAATCGACTGCTGTAATAAAGTGAGAAGCTTTCAGAAGTAAAGGCCAGAATTGCATGTTTCGGTTCGTGGCTGTCTGACTGATAATCTATATGCCAATGACTGCTGAATATTGGAATCTGCTGATATGTAAATAATAAAATTATTTATTTTACCTTTGGCGTGATTCACAAGTTATTTCATTTTTATAAAAAGAACACTATAACGCCAACATGTCCTGATCACTGGGCATGATAATACAATTCTAGTACACCCTATACAGACATAGGACACTACACTTCCAAAATGACCTGACCACTGGATATGACAAAAGACACTGCATTTTCATAATTCTATTATAATACAATCTCTTCTTCTTGGGAAGATGACAAAAGACACTGCATCAACCAACATGACCTGATATTCATAATTCTATTCTAATAATATATCTTCTTCTTGCGAAATTTCATGCAAATAGCAAGAAAATCACACTTTCCACAATGAGACCACACTCATAAAGTTTTAATTACCATGAATTTATTTAGATATTTGGATGCAATTTGATTAACATAATCATTGATCCTTATGTGCATGATGTAGTACTTGTGTCAACTTAATTTCTGGAGTTGGTAGATGTCAGTAGCCTGCATGATGGGCAAAATTGAAGCCTTCAGTGTTGTTAGGTTCATATGACACTGTTGTGAGGTAGAAAAAGAACTTTTATACTTGACACATGTCCCTCTCAGATGAGCCTCGACCCAGGAGACCCTCGATCACGGTCCATAATGATAATACAATTCTATATAACTTTATACAGACATAGGATACCACACCCCTAACATGACATGACCACTGGGCATGATGATAATATAAATATATTACACCTTATAAGGACAAAGGACACTACACCCCAACAGGGCCTGACCACTGGGTATGATGATAATACAATTCTATTACACTGTATACAGACATAGGATACTACACCCTCAACATGTCCTGAACACTGGGCATGACAATTAGCTTTTTTACACTTTTTTAAGACAAAAGACACTGCATCACCTAACATTCTTATACAATCTTTTATTCTTGGGAAGTTTTATGCAAATAGCATGAAAATCACACTTTCCACGATAAGGCCACACTTATATAGTTATAATTATCACCATGAAGTTATAGAGAAATCTGGATGTAACTTGATCAACATAATCATTGATCCTTATGTACATGATGTTGTAAATCACTTATGTCAACATGTTTCATTTCAGGGGTTGGTAGATGTCAGTAACCTGCATGATGGACAAAATTAAAGCCTGCAGTGTTGTTAAGTTCCTCAATTTGAAGGGTAACATTGCCCACCAAATCAATTAAAAAATGGTGGCTGTTTATGGGGATGAAAGTCCAACATACGACTCTGTTGTGAGGTGGAAAAGTAACTTTCAAACTGTCCCTCTCAGATGAGCCTCGACCCAGGAGACTGTCGATTACGGATGACCTTGACACGGTGAAGAAAGTGGAGTCTCTTTTCCTCGAAGACAGACGACAAACCATTGAAGTGATTATGCAAGAAGTTGGTCTTAGTTATGGAAGTGTGTGAAAGATTATGCATGTGCAAGTGGACATGTCAAAAGTGTTATCACGAGTGGTTTGCTCACTTGCTAACCTCATTTCACAAGCAAACTTGACGAGCAACAGCGGATGTTGACTCTGTTGGAGCAGAATGAAGAGAGTTTCTTTCCACATCTCTTGACTAAACAAATGAGCAAGGAGTGGAAACCCTTACCAATTACCTTTCCGAAGGGTCAGACCATCACCAGCGCTTACTACTGTACCCTGCAGTGAAAAAAATTGCCAAAAATAATAACACTTGTTCTCCCTTTACCTCTATGGTTGGAAACATCCTGGTCAGATCAGAACACATTGCAGTATCTGGCACAAATAAGTGATCTCTGAATACTGTAATTGCTGATTCTTCTATTTCTGGTCCACCATCAATTTAATAAAAATACAATAAGTGGCACTTCATAAAACCGGGTCTCATGAACTGCGGATGTGATGTTATATAAATAACTATGTGATGTTATATAATAATAATAATAATAATAATAATAATAATAATATGCTGTATTCCATAGTAACAAAATAGAGTTTATTTTTTTAGTTTAAAGACAAACAGGGGCATGACTAGAACTTTGTGGGCCCCATAGCTAAATTTTAAGGAGCTCCCCATTCACATTATGCCACAGTTGTACTTCTTATAAACATTATGCCACACAGTTGTAGTGCCCCTTATAACACTTTATGCCATGCAGTAGAAGTACCCTTATATATTATGCCCCATAGCAGTAGTGCCCCACAGTAATGCCCCTTTCACATTATGCCACACACAGTAATGCCCCTTATTACACATTATAACCCAGAGTAATGCCACACACAGTATTGCCACTTACCTAGGCTATTATGCCACCTCCACACCCCTCCAGCAACTCTCCCTGTGTCCTGCTGGGAGCATCTCACCTCCTCCTTGTGTCCTTCCATCAACCTCTATTCTCGTGTGCCCTGGTGAATTTGGTCCAAGGCAGCCAGCACCTGAATGCAGCTATGGGGAAACAGCACCAATGTAATTTTTAATATTGTGCCGGTCACGAGCCAATCAGATCTCATGGACCAGCAGCCAATCAGCAGGTTCCTATTGGCTCGTGACCAATACCTGATTAAAAATGACATTGGTGCTGTTCCTCAAGAGCTGCATGCAGGTACTGGTGGCCTCATTGCTGGCAACAGAAATCTTGGGGAATGGTACACTGATTTCTCTGGGGCCTCACCTTCTCAGCATTACCTCCGATCCTGCACATCGCTCCCCTGCATGTGTGATTTGTGAAGCACGATAATGTTAACTGAAAGATATGCCAGCCTTTAAATAAAAGTAAAAAAATGCTATGACTTACCACACCGTCTCTCTGTCACTGATGATGCAGGCTGTGGTTCTTGCCTGCTGTCTATTGCAAGGTCTTTTTGATGACAGTGCTATGGATGCCTCAGGGGTAGGAGGGATGGTGTATGCAGCCAGCCATCTTCAGCCCTCAGTCTCTCATCACCTGCCACAGCAAAGAAGCCCCTTATCACTTTCTCTGTCCCCAAGCCCCATCACCTTCCTTTGCCCCCAGCCCCCATCACCTTCCTCTGCCACCTTCACCTTCCTCCATCCCCAGCCTCCATCACCTTCCTCTGCCACCTTCAACTTCCTCTATCCCCAGCCTCCATCACCTTCCTCTGTCACTTTCACCATCCTCCATCCCCAGCCCCATCACTTCCTTTGCCATCACCAACATTTCCTTCCTCTGCCACCTTCACCTTCCTCTGCCCCCAGCCCCCATCAACTTCCTCTGCCCCCAGCCCCATCACTTCCTCTGCCCTCACCACCATTACCTTCCTCTGCCACCTTCACCTTCCTCCATCCCCAGCCACCATCACCTTCCTCTGCCACATTCACCTTCCTCCATCCAAGCAACCATCACCTTCCTCTGCCCCCAGCCCCCATCACTTCCTCTGCCCTAACCACCATTACCTTCCTCTGCCACCTTCACCTTCCTCCATCCCAAGCCTCCATCACCTTCCTCTGCCACCTTCACCTTCCTCCATCCCCAGCCCACATCACCTTCCTCTGCCCCCAGCCCAATCACATCCTCTGCTCTCACTACCATTACATTTCTCTGCCACCTTCACCTTCCTCTATCCCCAGCCCCCATTACCTTCCTCTTCTCACCAACCCCCACCAATTCCTCTGCCCTCACCTCCAAGCCCCTTATCACCTTTCTCTGTCCCCAAACCCCATCACCTTCCTTTGCCCCCAGCCCCCATCACCTTCCTCTGCCATCTTCACCTTCCTCCATCCCCAGCCTCCATCACCTTCCTCTGCCACCTTCACCTTCCTCTATCCCCAGCCTCCATCACCTTCCTCTGTCACTTTCACCATCCTCCATCCCCAGCCCCATCACTTCCTTTGCCCTCACCAACATTTCGTTTCTCTGCCACCTTCACCTTCCTCCATACCCAGCCACCATCACCTTCCTCTGCCCCCAGCCCCCCTCACTTTGACTGCCCTCACCACCATTACCTTCCTCTGCCACCATCACCTTCCTCCATCCCAAGCCTCCATCACCTTCCTCTGCCACCTTCACCTTCCTCCATCCCAAGCCTCCATCACCTTCCTCTGCCACCTTCACCTTCCTCCATCCCCAGCCCACATCACCTTCCTCTTCCCCCAGCCCAATCACTTCCTCTGCTCTCACTACCATTACATTTCTCTGCCACCTTCACCTTCCTCTATCCCCAGCTCCCATTACCTTCCTCTTCTCACCAACCCCCACCAATTCCTCTGCCCTCACCTCCATTACCTTCCTCTGCCACCTTCACCTTCCTCCATTCCCAACTTCCATCACCTTCCACTGCCACCTTTACCTTCCTCCATTCCCAGCCCCCATCACCTTCCTCTGCCACCTTCACCTTCCTCCATTCCCAGCCTCCATCACCTTCCTCTGCCACCTTCCCATCTCCTCCATCCCCAGCCGCCATCACCTTCCTCTGCCACCTTCACATTCCTGTTTCCGCAGCCCCTTCACCTTCCTCTATTCCCAGCCACCATCACTTTTCTCTAATCCCAGCCCCCTTCACCTTCCTCTATCCCCCAGCCCCCATCACCTTCCTATATCCCCTGCCCCCTTCACCTTCCTCTGCATATGCCCCCTTCATCTTTCTCTGCCATCTTCACCTTATTCAATCCCCAGGCACCATCACTTTCATCTGCCTCAGCCACTATCACCTCCTGACCCCAGCTCCATCACCTTCCTCTGCCCCTAGCCCCCTTCATCTTGCTCTGTCCCTTCACCTTCCTCCATCCCCAGTGCCCCCAGCCCCTATGTCTTATCCTCTATCCCCTAACTCCTCACAAGAACAGCATCACAGCCTGCCTAATGGGCAGGGAAGACATGCGATGATGTGACCTATGACATCAAGTCATCACAATACTGGTACTGACTTAAAGGTTATGCCTGGCATGGGCTGCAGCTGAGCCACCTGGAAGAGCCCATTCCTGCAAGGGCCAAGCTACAAGGGAGCTTGGGCTGGGTGGTGGCTATGGGTCACGGCAGCAGTGGCCCACATGCTGAAACAATGAGTTTATTGTCCACGGCCCTGTTTTGTGCCCGCTGGACCTCAGGGCCATAGCAAGTGGACCACCTGCACCCTCTGTAGTTACGCCACAGAACAAAATATCTATTGTGTATTCACAAGCTTACTAAGATGGAGTGTAGAGGGTTAAACAGAAACAAAATATTGATGATTCATATCACATTGTAGCGCTGTGACATTATCTAATGGTTAGGTCAAATATTTAATCATTAACAAATGTCATAAGATCTCTGCACATAGTCATACATTTACAGTCAGCTGAGTATGAGAACATTCTAATGAAAGTAAATAACTATACAGTATGCTCCTTCAATATATATAAAGAGAACAGCCATACATATTACTATAAGGCTACAGATACAGATCAGAGACTCATCCCGTCCTGTGTTGCAGAAGACAAGAAAATGGAAGCCAGACCCAAGTTGAAGCATTATCATGTGCATGGGATGGATACCAGGGACTATCTTCAATGTTACTATGATGCAGAAAGTGCATTCAGAGATGAGACAGTGGTGTTTATTATGGAGAAGCTGTACAGCGCATTAGTAACAGGTGTGTTACTATTCTCGTGTGCCCTGGTGAATTTGGTCCAAGGCAGCCAGCACCTGAATGCAGCTATGGGGAAACAGCACCAATGTAATTTTTAATATTGTGCCGGTCACGAGCCAATCAGATCTCATGGACCAGCAGCCAATCAGCAGGTTCCTATTGGCTCGTGACCAATACCTGATTAAAAATGACATTGGTGCTGTTCCTCAAGAGCTGCATGCAGGTACTGATGGCCTCATTGCTGGCAACAGAAATCTTGGGGCCTGGTACACTGATTTCTCTGGGGCCTCACCTTCTCAGCATTACCTCCGATCCTGCACATCGCTCCCCTGCATGTGTGATTTGTGAAGCACGATAATGTTAACTGAAAGATATGCCAGGCTTTAAATAAAAGTAAAAAAATGCTATGACTTACCACACCGTCTCTCTGTCACTGATGATGCAGGCTGTGGTTCTTGCCTGCTGTCTATTGCAAGGTCTTTTTGATGACAATGCTATGGATGCCTCAGGGGTAGGAGGGATGGTGTATGCAGCCAGCCATCTTCAGTCCTCAGTCTCTCATCACCTGCATCAGCAATGAAGCCCCTTATCACTTTCTCTGTCCCCAAGCCCCATCACCTTCCTTTGCCCCCAGCCCCCATCACCTTCCTCTGCCACCTTCACCTTCCTCCATCCCCAGCCTCCATCACCTTCCTCTGCCACCTTCAACTTCCTCTATCCCCAGCCTCCATCACCTTCCTCTGTCACTTTCACCATCCTCCATCCCCAGCCCCATCACTTCCTTTGCCATCACCAACATTTCCTTCCTCTGCCACCATTACCTTCCTCTATCCCAAGCCTCCATCACCTTCCTCTGCCACCTTCACCTTCCTCCATCCCCAGCCCACATCACCTTCCTCTGCCCCCAGCCCAATCACGTCCTCTGCTCTCACTACCATTACATTTCTCTGCCACCTTCACCTTCCTCTATCCCCAGCCCCCATTACCTTCCTCTTCTCACCAACCCCCACCAATTCCTCTGCCCTCACCTCCAAGCCCCTTATCACCTTTCTCTCACCAACATTTCGTTTCTCTGCCACCTTCACCTTCCTCCATACCCAGCCCCCATCACCTTCCTCTGCCCCCAGCCCCCATCACTTTGACTGCCCTCACCACCATTACCTTCCTCTGCCACCATCACCTTCCTCCATCCCAAGCCTCAATCACCTTCCTCTGCCACCTTCACCTTCCTCCATCCCAAGCCTCCATCACCTTCCTCTGCCACCTTCACCTTCCTCCATCCCCAGCCCACATCACCTTCCTCTGCCCCCAGCCCAATCACGTCCTCTGCTCTCACTACCATTACATTTCTCTGCCACCTTCACCTTCCTCTATCCCCAGCCCCCATTACCTTCCTCTTCTCACCAACCCCCACCAATTCCTCTGCCCTCACCTCCAAGCCCCTTATCACCTTTCTCTCACCAACATTTCGTTTCTCTGCCACCATCACCTTCCTCCATACCCAGCCACCATCACCTTCCTCTGCCCCCAGCCCCCATCACTTTGACTGCCCTCACCACCATTACCTTTCTCTGCCACCATCACCTTCCTCCATCCCAAGCCTCCATCACCTTCCTCTGCCACCTTCACCTTCCTCCATCCTAAGCCTCCATCACCTTCCTCTGCCACCTTCACCTTCCTCCATCCCCAGCCCACATCACCTTCCTCTGCCCCCAGCCCAATCACGTCCTCTGCTCTCACTACCATTACATTTCTCTGCAACCTTCACTTTCCTCTATCCCAAGCCCCCATTACCTTCCTCTTCTCACCAACCCCCACCAATTCCTCTGCCCTCACCTCCAAGCCTCTTATCACCTTTCTCTGTCCCCAAACCCCATCACCTTCCTTTGCCCCCAGCCCCCATCACCTTCCTCTGCCATCTTCACCTTCCTCCTTCCCCAGCCTCCATCACCTTCCTCTGCCACCTTCACCTTCCTCTATCTCCAGCCTCCATCACCTTCCTCTGTCACTTTCACCATCCTCCATCCCCAGCCCCATCACTTCCTTTGCCCTCACCAACATTTCGTTTCTCTGCCACCTTCACCTTCCTCCATACCCAGCCCCCATCACCTTCCTCTGCCACCAGCCCCCATCACTTTGACTGCCCTCACCACCATTACATTTCTCTGCCACCTTCACCTTCCTCTATCCCCAGCTCCCATTACCTTCCTCTTCTCACCAACCCCCACCAATTCCTCTGCCCTCACCTCCATTACCTTCCTCTGCCACCTTCACCTTCCTCCATTCCCAACTTCCATCACCTTCCACTGCCACCTTTACCTTCCTCCATTCCCAGCCCCCATCACCTTCCTCTGCCACCTTCACCTTCCTCCATTCCCAGCCTCCATCACCTTCCTCTGCCACCTTCCCATCTCCTCCATCCCCAGCCGCCATCACCTTCCTCTGCCACCTTCACATTCCTGTTTCCCCAGCCCCATCAAATTCCTCTATTCCCAGCCACCATCACTTTTCTCTAATCCCAGCCCCCTTCACCTTCCTCTATCCCCCAGCCCCCATCACCTTCCTATATCCCCTGCCCCCTTCACCTTCCTCTGCATATGCCCCCTTCATCTTTCTCTGCCATCTTCACCTTATTCAATCCCCAGGCACCATCACTTTCATCTGCCTCAGCCACTATCACCTCCTGACCTCAGCTCCATCACCTTCCTCTGCCCCTAGCCCCCTTCATCTTGCTCTGTCCCTTCACCTTCCTCCATCCCCAGTGCCCCCAGCCCCTATGTCTTATCCTCTATCCCCTAACTCCTCACAAGAACAGCATCACAGCCTGCCTAATGGGCAGGGAAGACATGCGATGATGTGAACTATGACATCAAGTCATCACAATACTGGTACTGACTTAAAGGTTATGCCTGGCATGGGCTGCAGCTGAGCCACCTGGAAGAGCCCATTCCTGCAAGGGCCAGGCTACAAGGGAGCTTGGGCTGGGTTTTGGCTATGGGTCACGGCAGCAGTGGCCCACATGCTGAAACAATGAGTTTATTGTCCACGGCCCTGTTTTGTGCCCGCTGGACCTCAGGGCCATAGCAAGTGGACCACCTGCACCCTCTGTAGTTACGCCACAGAACAAAATATCTATTGTGTATTCACAAGCTTACTAAGATGGAGTGTAGAGGGTTAAACAGAAACAAAATATTGATGATTCATATCACATTGTAGCGCTGTGACATTATCTAATGGTTAGGTCAAATATTTAATCATTAACAAATGTCATAAGATCTCTGCACATAGTGATACATTTACAGTCAGCTGAGTATGAGAACATTCTAATGAAAGTAAATAACTATACAGTATGCTCCTTCAATATATATAAAGAGAACAGCCAAACATATTACTATAAGGCTACAGATACAGATCAGAGACTCATCCCGTCCTGTGTTGCAGAAGACAAGAGAATGGAAGCCAGACCCAAGTTGAAGCATTATCATGTGCATGGGATGGATACCAGGGACTATCTTCAATGTTACTATGATGCAGAAAGTGCATTCAGAGATGAGACAGTGGTGTTTATTATGGAGAAGCTGTACAGCGCATTAGTAACAGGTGTGTATTCAGGATTTAGTGTTGACTGATGTATATAGCATGGTCAGAGCCGTTACTAGACTTTTTGGTGCCCTGTGCCAGAAAGAGCATTGGCGCCCCTCTCATTTTCAATGGGATATAATGCACCCAGAAAAGGGCCATGGCTTCATGGGGAAGGGCCACAGAAGAGATAGGATGCTCATCGCTGCTGCTCACCACCCCCAGCGCCAGACACCGGGGAAACCGGCTGGTGGGTCCCTACCATAGCCGGACGCACGCACTTCCGCTGGACCACCAGGGCACATTAAATAATTTAATAATATTAAATAAAATGCCTGTAGTGACTGGTGGCTGCCTGCTGCATGATGATGATGACATCATCAGTGGCAGCCAGAGAGGGGATAGGCTAGAAAGGGCAGAGGTGAAGGATGTAATATTAAAAACTGAAAGGGGTCTACCTGGGAATTTCCTGGGTAGATACTGTTGGGTGATAGAAGACAAGAGAATGGAAGCAAGACCCAAACTGAAGCTTTATCATGTGCATGGCATGGATTCCAGGGACTTCCTTAAATGTTACTTTGATTCAGAAAGTGAATTCAGAGATGAGACAGTGGTGTTTATTATGGAGAAGCTGCACAGTATATTAGTAACAGGTGTGTATTCAGGATGAATTGTTGCCTAAGATATATAGCATGGTTATTCTGAGTATCAGAAAATATAATACTTAGTAATAAATAAATAAATAAATGGGAGACACAGTGTGTAGACAGAGGTGTAGTGTAGGTAGAGCCAGTGGAGCTTTTGCTCTGAGCTCTTACTCCAGCTGGTGGCACTAAGCGTGGCTGATAGGCAGTGTTTTTCTTTTATTTAAACATTTTAAATGTAGACAGCCATGGCAGCTCAGGACACTGGTCCCATATGAAACTGCAGATGCGCAGAAATATCACAGGCATTGTGTGTGGAGTCATAGAAGCAAACACTGCAGTGATGGACCAATACTGCTCCACTGGAGGAGTCCACTAACCAACCACACAGAGGCAACCATGTAGAAAAGAAGTCAAGGAGCAGAGCTGGTAAGAGCTGTAGAAAAGACAGAAGGAGAAGAGCGACAAGAAAGGTAGGGTGTGTGTGTGAGTGTGTGTGTGTGTGTGTGTGTGTGTGTGTGTGTGTGTGTGTGTGTGTGTGTTGCTACCAGTGTATTAATGATCCTTCCATGGGTGCAGTGGCAGCTTCAGAGGTGGGGCTGCAGCGCTGGCCAAAATTCAAGTAGGGGAACCACACCAACTGCCAGTGAGCTCTGGCTGGCAATGTTTGGCTGCATTTGAAAAGGCAGTTGGTGTGGCTCCACTATTTGATTTTTGAACTGTGCTGTAGCCCCACCTCTGGAGCCACCACTGCATGGGTGTACAGAATCATGGAGACAGTGCTCTGGTCCATGTTACTGAAGTTAGACTTGGTCTCAGTCTATCCATAGCCTCACACCCCAATTCCTCAGTTTTAAAAGATTTTTTTTCAAAGAGAGACTGTAGTAGCTTCTGTCTGACAGAACCATCCTGTTATCTTATGTACCACCATCTCATCTATCCCTGATACCCCACCATAAGCATTCACAGGCTCAGGGAAAAGTGTGTTCAAACAAACCCAATCCCCTGGGTCATAGGTCCCCCTGAGACATACACTATCTGCCCTAACCACACCCTTGCAATAGTCACTACCCACCCTACCCTATGGTATCAGTGACATACACTACCCACCCTACCCTATGATACCAGTGACATACACTACCCACCCTACCCTATGATACCAGTGACATACACTACCCACCCTACCCTATGGTAGCAGTGACATACACTACCCACCCTACCCTATGGTACCAGTGAGATACACTACCCACCCTACCCTATGGTACCAGTGACATACACTATGCACCCTACCCTATGGCACCAGTGACATACACTACCGACCCTACCCTATGGTACCAGTGACATACACTACAAGCCCTGTAACTCTGGCCCCAGATGCATATACTACCCACCATAAAGTGCAGCTCCAGGTACATACACTACACACCTGACCACTTAGTCTAAAGATATACCGTAACCCCCTGGCCCAGGAATGTACAAAACCAACTCTATCTCCTGGCCCCTTAGACATATAGTACCTCCAGCTCTCTGTAATATACTACTGTCTCTACTCCCAGTCCTTGGAACATACACTACCCACCATAGATGCACCAGGGACATACTGTACACAACCTGCCCTACCCCCGGCCATAGGGACATAAAATATCAATTCTACCTTCCACAAACCAGGGACATACACTACTCACCCTACCCCCCTGGATCAAGGGACATACACAGTTCACTTTACCCCTGCCCTTTTCCCCAAACACCTTCATGGCTTCTCTCTTTATTTTATTTGGAGGTGGTCTTGTATTTTTCATGTTCTATTTTATTTCAAAAACACAATAAATTGTTTTGCTTGTTTGATAATAAAATTAAAACATTGACTCTTGTTTCATAAGAGATGATGCTGCCCTTACTGTACACTTGCTGCATCTCAGCTCCATGTGCTGGCTATGCCCAGTCCCCAGACCTCACCACTGCACTGCAGGATGGGGGAGCACCATAGCATGTGCCTGCTCTGGGCACTGCAGTTCCACACTACACCTTGGTGTACAGAGATTAACTACATTGTTCCTCTGCTGTGCATACTGGAAACAGGTGAAACTTTCCCTGCTCACAGAGAGATGTTACTACAGATGTCACTTCCATCCATGGTGCTTTGTCTCCAAGGTGGAAGAGCACCAACCCACCAATCGTTATATACACATCACAGAAATGGCGGCAGACTCAGGAATCAAATAAATATCTTCCTTTTATTCAATCAGAGAATATTGAAGAATAATATCTAATGTTTTGGTTATATAGATATTTAACATATATCACACAAATGCTATTTTGTTATATTAGCTGTTTTGCCAAAACAATGTCTCATGTACAGTATACCATGTGTCTATTACTTCATTCACACAGGTGTGAGAAATGCATTACTTCTCAGATTGCCAGTAATTTATTTAATTGGCATAGATGAAGGCACCCAGTATTATGCCAGGAAACATACACCATGAAATCTGTATCAGTATATGACCAATGCTGGGACTCACATTATCTATCTTTGCCGCTAGCTCACTGTGACTATATAGAATGTTTCATTTCTTCTTATCTGAATCTTCCCTGCAGGTCATATTAAAGGTGAAACTTTGATTGACATCAGTGTTGGATCCATGGTTCATTATCTTTTTGTTATCAGTGAATATTTTAAAGAGATCACTATACTAAAATTAAGAGAGTCCTGTATTATGGAACTCACCAAATGGGTGAACACCCGCACTGGGGCTTTCGATTGGACTCATGCATCTAAGATTGTTACTGAGCTGGGAGGCATCAGGTAAAATGTGATTGTAAATATAAAAGAAAATAAAGGATGTCAACATTAAATTAAAATATTATAAATGTAACTTAAAGAATACCTGTTTCAGTTTTGAATGGGATCAGAGCGGTAGGTGATAATAGTGAATATTTCCTAGTTGGTGGCCACATTCCTACCAATTCAACAGTTCCAATGTTGCAAGCAGTCATCAAGTCATTAAATAAAGTAAAATACCTTACACATAAAGAGCATATTCAGTGTTACAAGTAAAGTATTTATGCTCTTTGAGATGATTGTTTAGTTTTGTTTTTTAGGTATAAAAAAACTGAAGTAAAACACACAATTCTGTACTGTCCCTTGAACCTGCTGTATTAGATAATGTTATTATTTTAGTGTGGAAGAACAAGAAAAGGAAGAAAAGTTGAAGGAAACCATTAAACGCATTGTGCAATTTGACTTCAGCAAAGAAAACCTCACGGATCCAATGGTGTTACCACAAGTCGACTGTCTACTCACGATGGGAGTGCTGGATGCGGTTAGTCAGGACCAACAAGATTACATCAGAAACCTGAGGAAGATGTCAAAGCTACTTAAAACAGGGGGGAACTTAATTGTAATTGGGTGGTTAAATGCCACATATTACACTGCTGGTAATGATAGGATACATGCTTTTAACTATAATGATATTTTTGTAAAAAAGACCCTCACCAATGAAGGATTTTTAATTGGTTCCTGTGAGTTACTTGATACAAAAATTGAGAGTGATCTCACAGATTATAAGCAAGTGATGGTCCTTACTGCTGTCAAAGGGAATACTTATGATGTCTGAGTAGTGGCCATTGGCTGGATTAATGATTGATTCAAAAGCTTCTTAATAACTACTGATCTACCTTAGTTATTCTTACCTTCTATAGCCCTCAGCCATTTACTATATCTTCGATACTGTACAGCTCTTATCATGTATCATAGATAACATTTTTATAAAAAAAAAAAATTTCAGTAAATGTTAATTATGTTTCTAATAATCCAAAATCAATTGCTGAATTGGTTTGTTTTTGTGTTATATATTTAAAGCAATAAGTTGGGGCATATAATGGGTAGAAGTGCTTTTTAAACTAAACTCACCTAAACTGCTGAAGGTCCTGTGGCCGGGTTAGTGTCTCTCTGGTCTATACAGTATTTGGAATGGACTAGTTGGGTGATAAAAGTTTAAGGCAGGACTGTTAGTCAATTCCAGGAAAAGTGCCAGGATTTAGGGCCTCATTCAGTGATGGACACAAACCAATGGTGAGTGATCTGCGCATGTGCAGAAAGGGTCCTTCCATCTCATGCACTGACCCTCCCAAGCTGCAGAATGAATGACATGCTGCGGTATTTGGGGGGAGGCACAGCAGAGTTCCTGGGCAGCGTTTCCGGAAACAGGTGCACGTCTCCCTCATTATCTGGGAGGGACGAGGCCAGGGTCTTCATCAGTGGATGCAGATTTCCTGGCCTCACAGCTACCAGGAAGTGAAACTAGTCAGAGGTACCAGCAACTTGCCACTTATCTTGCCGGACATTCTTTCAAGTTGGGGGTTCATCTATAACAAGCGGATATTAATTTTCTGTATGCAGAGATAAAGTACTCTTCACCAGATCTGAGCTAGCGGGTAAAAACAAAGGCGGCCACGTGCTGACTGAATTATTGCCTCCGGAGCTGCAGAAGCTGGGAACATCAGGTTGCTTGTTTGCAAACCAGGATTCTCCATTCCATCTCTTAAAACACAGCTATTATACCAAAACCTCCAATGTTATAGACATGGGAGTCTGATCAATCAATATTGAAAGACTTATAGTTTAAGACCGGTGGGAACTGCGCTCTTGATATAAATACAGTATATATATTTATACTAGGGGAGAGCGGGTTCGGATTTCTTAAATCCAAACCCCCCCGAGCACCCCCGATCCGATGCTGATCCGAGTCAGGCTCGACTTTTCCCGCCTGACTCGGATCTGAAATTGAGGCAAAATGTCATCATCTCGCCTTCCGGGTCTCGCGGGTTTTGCATTCTATATAAGGTACACGCGACAGAGCCATTTTCTCACTTAGCTGTGGACAGTGAAGATGGAGGGTGGGAGTTAGGGCTGGCTGTGTAGTGTAGTGTAGTGCAGTGTAGTGTTGTGCTGTGCTGTGCTGCGCTGTGCTGCTGTTGTCCATAGGGGCTGTGTCCACTCCTCCAAAGTCCAGAGGGGCTGGCTGTGTTGTGCTGTACTGCTGTTGTCCATAGGGGCTGTGTCCACTCCTCCAAAGTCCATAGGGGCTGGCTGTGTTGTGCTGTGCTGCTGTTGTCCATAGGGGCTGTGTCCACTCCTCCAAAGTCCAGAGGGGCTGGCTGTGTTGTGCTGTACTGCTGTTGTCCATAGGGGCTGTGTCCACTCCTCCAAAGTCCATAGGGGCTGGCTGTGTTGTGCTGTGCTGCTGTTGTCCATAGGGGCTGTGTCCACTCCTCCAAAGTCCATAGGGGCTGGCTGTGTTGTGCTGTGCTGCTGTTGTCCATAGGGGCTGTGTCCACTCCTCCAAAGTCCATAGGGGCTGGCTGGACTGTGTTGTGCAATCAGTTGTCCATAGGGGCTGTGTCCACTCCAAAGTCCTGTGTAGTGTCCCAGTCCTAAATGGGTGCTGTAGTGTTGTCCAGAGGGTGCTCTGTCCATCAGGGGTACTCCCCCCAAGTGCAAAAAAAATTAATATTTTTTCTGTGTTTGTGAATTGTGTGCGCAGTAGCCGCACGTGCATCAACAAAGTAGCGCCAAGCGTACGCCTGTGTCATAAGTAAAGGGCCAGCTGGCTTGACCATTAAAGAGTGCTGTAACCCCCAAAGTGCTCTCCAAACAAAATAAAAAAATATTTTCTGTGTTTGTGAATTGTGTGCACTGTGGCTGCACATGCATCAACAAAGGAGCAGCGCCAAGCGTGCGCCTGTATCCCATAAGTAAAGGGCCAGCTGGATTGTCCGTTAAAGGGTGCTGTAACCCCCAAAGGGCACTCCAAACAAAATAAAAAAATATTTTCTGTGTTTGTGAATTGTGTGCACTGTGGCTGCACGTGCATCAACAAAGGAGCAGTGTGAAATGTGCACCTGTGTCCCATAGGAAAAGGGCCAGATGGCTTGACCGTTAAAGGGTGCTGTAACCCCCAAAGTGCACTCCAAACAAAATAAAAAATTATTTTCTGTGTTTGTGAATTGTGTGCACTGTGGCTGCACATGCATCAACAAAGGAGCAGCGCCAAGCTTGCGTCTGTCTGTTAAAGGGTGGTGTAACCCCCAAAGTGCACTCCAACAAAAATAAAACATTTTCTTCTGTGTTTGTGAATTGTCTGCACTGTACGTGCATCCTCAAAGCAGCAGCGCCAGGCGTGCATCTGTCTGTTAAAGGGTGGTGTAACCCCCAAAGTGCGCTCCACAAAGAATAAAATCTTCTTCTTTTTTTTCTGTCTTTGTGAATTGTGTGGGCTGTAGCTGCACGTGCATCATCAAAGGAGCAGCGCCAAGCGTGCACCTGTGTCCCATAAGTAAAGAGCCGGCTGGGTGGTGTAACCCACAAAGTGCACTAGTCTCCAACAAAAGTAAAAAATTATTTTCTGTGTTTGTGTGTGCCTTAGCCACACGTATATATCAATATACCATAAATGGAGGACCAAACTTTCTCTGATAAAAGTAAAATAGGGAAAGATCAAGAACCACTTCCTCCTAGTGCTGAAGCTGCTGCCACTAGTCATGACATAGACGATAAAATGCCATCAACATCGTCTGCCAAGGCCGATGCCCAATGTCATAGTAGAGGGCACATACAATCCCAAATGACAAAGTTCAGGAAAATGACCTTGAAAAAAACATTTAAATCATCTGAAGAGAAATGTAAACTTGCCAATATGCCATTTACGACACGGAGTGGCAAGGAACGGCTAAGGTCTTTCCCTATGTTCATGACTAGTGGTTCAGCTTCACATGACGATGGAAGTCCTCCTCCCACTAAAAAAATCAAATGAGTTAAGCTGGCAAAAGCACAGCGAAGAACTGTGCATTCTAAGAAGATATCACAAATCCCCAAGGAGAGTCCAAGTGTGGTGGCGGTTGCGATGCCTGACCTTCCCAGCACTGGATGGGAAGAGGTGGCTCTTTCCACCATTTGCACACCCCCTGCAAGTGCTGAAAGGAGCACCACAGTCCACTTGCTGATATGCAAATTGAAGATGTCACTGTTGAAGTACAACAGGATGAGGATACTGGTGTAGCTGGCGCTGAGGAGGAAGTTGGCGAGGAGGATTCTGATGGTGATGTGGTTTGTTTAAATCAGGCTCCGGGGGAGACAGTTGTTGTCCGTGGGATGAAAAAGCCCATCACGGTCATGCCTGGGCAGAAGACCAAACATTCCACCTCTTTGGTCTGGCAATATTTCTATCCAAATCCAGACAACAACTGTCTTGCCATATGTTCCATATATAAAGGTGAAATAAGTAGGGGTAGGGACGTTTTCCACCTAGGAACATCCTCCCTTATACGGCACCTGCAGCGCATTCATAAAAAGTTACTGTCAAGTTCAGAAACTTTGGCTAAAACCATAAGCAGTCCAGGGACACCTAAATCCCGTTGTCCTGTTGTATCCAAGCACCTGCAAACCACACCGTCAACTCCCTCCTCCTCAATTTCCTCCTTAGTCAGGATCTTGCCTCCGTAGAGCCAGTTTGTGCAGGGACAGATTAATTGCCAGCTTGTTTTGTGGGGGCCCAAATGAACCAATCATTTCAGCCACAGTTGTGTGGCAGACCCTGGCGCTGAAATGATTGGTTTGTTAAAGTGTGCATGTCCTGTTTATAAAACATAAGGGTGGGTGGGAGGGCCCATGGACAATTCCATCTTGCACCTCTTTTTTTTCTTTGCATTATGTACTGTTTGGGGCCTAGTTTTTCAAACTACCATCCTGTCTGCCACTGCAGTATCACTCCTAGATGGGTCATGTGTTTGTGCCGCCCACTCATGTCGCTTAGCATAGTCATCCAGCTACCTCGGTGCAACCTTTTGGACATAAAAACACTATTGTGAGGTGTGAGGTGTTCAGAATAGACTGGAAATTAGTGTAAATTAAGGTTATTGAGGTTAATAATAGCATAGGAGCAGAAAAACCCTCAAATTCTGTGATTTTAGCTGTTTTTATGCTTTTTTTCAGAAAAATACAGATCCAAAACACAAAACCCAGAACCCAAAACACGGAAGGGTGGTTTTGGCAAAACCAATCCAGATCCAAAACACGAAGAAAGATCCAGATCGAAAACCAAAACACAAAACACGAAAAGTGGCCGGTGCACACCCCTAATTTATACTGACTTTTCAGTAAATCATACATTTATCACAAACAAAAAAATGGCAGCTGCTCAATCAATCTGGTAGTACTTTCCAGGTGCATGAAAGGGAGGGGTCATACCAAGTAGAAAAGGGAGGGGGGTTTTAACCCCCTATTGTTCCTCAGCACACTGAATTATACATGCAACTAATATCTCTGAAGTTCTATTACCATATAGTGTTCATTTATTGTTGCAAGTATAATTCAGTGTGCTGAGGAACAATAGGGGGTTAAAACTCCCCTCCCTTTTCAAAATCATACATTTAAACAAGGTTTTTTTTATTCTTGGTCTTTGTTAAGACTTATTATCAATGCAAGATTTTGTATTATGTATTATTTATTGTTTTTCATATATAAATAATTCTTGATTAGATACTAGATTGGCATCTTGGTTCTTTATTTCTGACATGTCAAGTTTTTCTATATATGCATGTACATTAGCGCAACACCATTCAAGTGTTTTATGGTTTACTTTTATTGTCTAACTTACAGTAGCTTATACTAAGCACTAGATTTTCAAATCTATGAAAGAAAAGGGAGAGATAAACAGAGACAGAAAAAGTGTGAAATGAAAGAAAAAATAGAATGAGAAAGATGGACAAGAGAGGAAACATACAAGAAAAGATAAGGATAATCAAGAAATGAAGAATAAGGTGAAGAGAGAAGAGAATGTGCCTCTCATAATTAATAAACATGTAAAATAATGTATACATATAAACATACAAAACACACACACATATGATATATATATATATATATATATATATATAATGTGATAGGATCACTGGTAAAGGGGTCTGTGGCAGGGACATTTGTCCAAAATTCCTGTCCTATCTGTTTTAAATCCCCAGGAGAAAGTCTGCAGTGTAGCAGGCTTGAGTCTCGGCTTTTTGAAAAGCCGGTTTGGGTCCTGGGAGTTGTGGGTGAGAAGGAGGGCTCCACCCATGGACACTCCAGGTTTTGGGCCTCTCAGCTTGGTAACAGGCTCATTTGGGCTTCCAGCTGAGAATGGCCAACATATGCTTAGTTTGTTTAGGGCTGAGTGTCTCACCTGGGTGAGCAGACAGGGAGTCTGCTCAGAGACCCTGGGAAACCTAGCTATGAGGACTGTGCTGTGCTTTTGTTGCTGGTGAGGGCATTAGGCCCTGCCAGGTTCATTTAGTGAGGGAATCACTTATGAAGCTAGAGCCCAGACAGGGCTAGGATTTATGTTTATGTTTTCTTTATGTAAATTCTGACATTGTACAATAAAGACTGGCGCCGACCAGCTTGTACTCGCATCCAGACTGGTGTGCTGTTTCCCCGCTACTGTGTGTGTAAGAAAGGAGTCCTTCTACCCAGGAGGGGGACCCCCAACCCGACTGAAGGTCACTATATATATATATATATATATATATATATATATTATAGCCCCATCGTATGCCACTTTATTTATGTATAATTTTGAAAAATAGCTGATCATGAAACATCCATTTTTGTGGTATGGACAGGTAGTCAGATTGACCTGTTCACTTTTTTTTTGAAGAATTGAATACTATGGGGCATATCCAATTGGGTGCGAGGTTTAGCGAGTCAAAACTCTTGCACCCCTCGCGCCCAAGTTAGGAATACCTTGGGTATGGGCGCTCCCGATACCGGTGGTATTCAATTTCCAAAATACTGTTTGCAGGGTTTTCAGTTCTGAAAACCCCACGGCGCGTATTTTTTGCTGATAAAAAAAATAGCACTTACCTTACTGGAGGCCTCTAGTAGTCTACGTGGCTCCCGGCGGCCTCCCCTCTCTCTTCTTACTGGAGGGGGGCTGCTGGGAGTCCCAGGAGCTGGTGGGAGGAGCAAGGGCTGCTGGGAGATGTAGTTTTCCTAACGCCCATTACGGGGGGTCACAGTGACACTGGGGGGGACACACTGACACAACGGGACACACACACACACAACACTCATGCACACTCACTCACTCATACACATTTACATACAGCACACACACTCAGACACTCACATACTCACCGCTGCTGCAGAAGAGGCGGCTCCCAATGTAGGATGAAGAAGAAGATGCAGAAGACAGAAGTACTAATTAAGCTAATTGGATACTTCCAGTTGCTTAACCAGTCCCCTTGGGGGGTGCCGCCGGGGTGTCAGAGCAAGGCCTGGTGATTTCTCCTGAAATCATTGATTTTAGGAAAAATCAGGCTTGCTCAGGAGGTGCGCAAAAAAAACCTCCCGACGCGTGTTTTAAAACAAAATACGCACCTAATAGAATAGCAAAAAACCTGCACCTGCAGGAAATGCCTCGCAGGTGCGTGTTTTTTGCTTTTCTCGGAGCCTATTGAATATGCCCCTATGAGTGAAGACATTAAGTTCATGCTAATTTTTAGAAATAAGGTTATTAGTTACAGTATCTAGATGTTAATATTGACATATCGGGTGGACAATATGAGACCACTGGCTATACAAAAAAGACTGATATGAACACACTGTTAGCTACCGATAGCCTTCACCCTATGCCACTGAAAATGGGACTACCTTTCTTCCAAATGGTTTGGACAAATAAATATAACTTCAGACTAGGGATGTGCGCCGACCACCGTGTTTTGGTTTTGTTTTCGGTTTTGGATCTGTATCTCCTTCGTGTTTTGGATCTGGATCTGGTTTTGCACAACCACCCTTGCGTGTTTTGGATTTTTTTCAAAAAATTATTAAAACAGGTTAAACCACATGATTTGGGCCTGTTTTTGTTCCTACAGTATTATTAACCTTAATAACATTTATTTCCTGTCATTTGCAGTCAATTTTGTCCACCTCAAAGCTCACAATATTGATTTTTTTCATCTAGGTTAGGCCTAGGACCAAAATGTTGCATCCAGTTAGCTGGCTGACTAAACTAAGTGACAGCAGTGGGCACCACTAACATGTGGCCATTTTTAAAAAATTAAAGGGGCATACAGGAGATTGTGAGTGTGGCCATTACAATTTCTGGAAATTCATAAACACTCAAATTCAAAACGCACATGCACACACAGAAAAAAAAAACACTTTTATTATTTATTTTTGTCCAGTACTTGGGGCCCGGAGCCCTGACCGAGGTAGCAGCAATTGCCAACACAGGCAGCACTAGGTCTGAATAAGTGCGGCTGATGCACACACACACAAGAAAATACACTTTTTAATTATTATATAGAATTTGTTTTTTGCCCACAACTTGCGACCTAGAGCACCCCTGACCAAGGCAGCAGTGATTGACGACACAGGCAGCAAGCTACGAACCCAGACGTACACAGCAGACAGCACCAGCCCAGGTGGACACAGCAGACAGCACCAGCCCAGATGGACACAGCAGACAGCACCAGCCCAGATGGACACAGCAGACAGCACCAGCCCATATGGATACAGCACAACAGCCCAGATGGACACAGCAGACAGCACCTACCCTACACTACCCACCCTCCCTGTTCACTCTCCACAGCCGGAGTGAAATGGTGCAGACGAGGGCTCCTCCTTATAAAGCAGAGACGAAAGCTCGTGAGCCGAAAGATTTCATCTTTGAGGGTGTACTGTAAATACTGAAAAAAATGATAGCATGTAAAAAATAAGAACATAAAAACAAACATAAACCAACTCAAGAAGACCAAGATCAGTGTATTACTAGAGTTACATACCTCATAAATAGCATTTTGTTGTACCTTTAGGTTGTCCTTTTCCTAGGAGATGTGGAGCCCACCCTGTTTGCTGGGTACACACTAGCATGCCGAGTGGTTGTTAGGGACAGAGCAGGGCCGTGTGTGACATAAGAGTAATGTGCCTCCGTGTGCGTGATGCTGCGGGGTGCTGGACTAAAGTAGTTCACTGGGGATTCTCATGGGTATTTAAGGTATGTTTTGTTCAGTTTGAATGCCCGATGACGGTTTTGTAAAATAAATGGAACATCGCCGGGTCTCTGCAGTTTTTTCCTCATTGTTACTACTCCTGGAGTGCCATCCCCTTCTTCAGGACCATATACATATATATATATATATATATATATATATTCACAGAGGGAAAGTGCAAACATGAGAATAGTGAAAAAAAAAGTGTTTAATAAAATCTGCTCACAAACATCAAAGTTAGACATTTCACGTGTGACCTGGTAGGTCTGTAAACTTAGCCGGATATCTACTGTACTCAGCGACCAGCCGCACACCGCACTGCCTATGGAAGTAGACAGATGACTGTTCCACAGTCTCACAATTCCTGGCCACGCCCAACTAATTTCGTCAGAGACTTCATCAAGGGGTGTGGTTTGCAACCTCTACCAGCACTTATTTGACTGGTCTACTATTATACTTGATTAACCCTGCATTAATTGGCTCACATCTACTGTAATACATATATCTGGCTTTCAATAAAAGCTTTCTATATCTATCCAGTCTAGTATAATGAGCTCTTATGCAAATACATAACATATTTTTTAAAAATTACATTACACAGAATATAAAAGAGAGGATAGCACTAAATATATTATTACAATCATATATCACATTCAGATGTCTTTTAATTAATCTATTAATTAGCACACTCCAGAGACTATAACATTCTTCCAATTTCTTGTTGTTTGCCCAAGATACACGTCCCGAGACATCTAGCTCTAATTTATGATATACACTGTTTTTCCCTATCAGCTGCACCTTCTGGTGGACCCGGCCGGTGTCCCTTCCGGGATGACGTCATTGTGAATACCGGAAGTTAGACGCTGTACATCAGGGACCTGAATGGCGCGCTGCAGGGAATGTCCATGCACCTGTAAGTATAAAAGATTTGTTTATTCATTCACTCATTGTGTCCTGAAGACGGGGGTTGGACCCCGAAACGTTGATGCAGTAAAGAATATTTTTTGCACATAACAGTCTGAGAGTGCCGCTTTATTTGTGGATTTATGTGGAGGGGTGTTTAACCTCATGGTATGCACCTCAGCAAGATGATTCATCACACAGTTAGTGCTGGTCTCTCTTTTTTCTCTATATATGTTGGAAAAACTAAGCGTCCATTAAAAATTAGAATTCTTGAGCATACTAGAAATATAAAGAATCTAATTGACAATCATAGTGTCCCCCGCCACTTTAAAATGTGTCAAGCCAGTAAATTAGATAATCTGAGATTTGTAGGTTTGGAACATGTTATAGTAGACCAAAGAGGTGGAGATAGATTAAATTATTTATCCAAACGAGAGACATTTTGGATTATTACTCTGAATACATTACACCCTCTAGGTCTTAATGAAGGTTTTGAGATTACACCTTTTTTGTCATGAATTATTTCTTGTTATATTTCAATAATTATATTTTTATTCTATATTTTTATTCTTTATTTATGTATCTTTGGAAAGTATATGCGTATATTATATAGTGTTTTATTATGTATATTTATATTTATTTGTATATGATCAAATTTTGATGTTTGTATTTATAAATAATGGATAGTACCATGTTTTTAATATATGTTGTGTTACAAAGTATATTTTAAATATGTCGTGCTACAGTGTATGTTAGATCGTGTATAAATGTTACAATGTTCTTGCACTGCTGGAAATAGTTAAATGAGGTGTGGCAAAGTGATTGGCTACACTTCGTATATATGGGGAGTTCTGGTTACGCTAGGCCAGCCCTCTGATGAAGTCCTGAGTGACGAAACATGTAGGGGTGTGGCCTAGCGTTGTTCTGTGATACGAGGTCTCCGACGAGTGAACCTGTTGTTCCCGGAGACGGAGGATCATTTCTTTTTATGTGCTGTATACTTGCGGTGGATTGACCGCTATGTCTGGTACGTCATTTAAGACATATGTTTTGTCTGATAAATTTTAATAAAAGTTGGAAGATAATGCACTATTGGCGCCCCTTCTATCTTTCCTCTAGAAATTGAATACCTGTGTGGTGGATACAGTGACTTCCAGGAAGGGAGATATGCCGGCCCAATATATGAGGCATTTGCATACAGATCCCTGTTTTAAGGATTTCCTTATTGGGACTACTATTCCGTTTTGAAGTCTTGTGCTCTGACTATTTGTGTGTTTGTATTGTTTTAAATTATATCCATTTTTGTCGGTAGCAGCATTTCTTAATATGTCTAGATTTGATGGTTTAAGATCAAAAAGATCTGAAGATTGTAAGAAAGCATTCTGTGATGATGATGTACTGATTGAACCACCTGGATTAAACTCGGAAAAATGTTTAGAAGATTTGTTTATACAAACTGAAAGGTTGTTGATTAAGGAAACGAGATCCTGGTGGGACATAGTAGGTTTAGAAAACTATATTAAGTGTGGTAGAGTACCTAGAGGCTTGAGGTTAAACAAAAAACCTACCTTTGGCCAGTCGAATGAAAAATTTATAAAAGAATGGTATAGAATTCTTGACGAGTGTGCACTAGATCTTATGCGGCTTATAGTTTATGAGAAGAAAAAAGTATTGAAAGAAATAGAAAAAGAAACTGTGATAGTATAAGAAAAATTATTGGAATCAGCTAGCAGTGATGATTTCAAACATTTTTCAGAATATATTGAATCTAAAATTGATAAAATAGAAAAAGACATAATAGACAATAAGAGTAGAAAATTTAAAAGAGATAAGTAGGATTATGAGAAGGGACAAATACGGAACTGGCAAAATATGCGGAAAGAATTTAAACCAATAAAGACTTATCATAACTCTAATCGGAAATTATATAATCAATATAGTGACCATCCAATACGGGATAATTCGGATATCCAAAAGCCTAAATGGAATTATGCCCCTAGAAAGGATGATTCTCCATATCATTGGCGTACAGTCCCTAAATCTAAATATATAAGAAAATCTAATTTTGAAAAGAGTAAATTTTCTTTTATTAATTCAAATAAATATCAGGCTTTAACAAATCTGCAGCCCAATGAAGTTTTTTTAGAGAAAGGCCAAAAGTTTTTTCCGGCTCGCAGCAGAGAAAATCTGATGTTTCCAGAAGGAATACGAAAAAAGATTAAGAAACGAAGAGGTAAGAGAGGTCGTAAAAAGTCCACAAAAAAGAAGATTTGTACATTAATAAATTCAGACAAATAATTAAATACAGGTATTTTTAATTTATCTAAAGTACATTTGTCAGCTGATACTAGTAAGTTATTAGATAAAGGACTTAGTTTTGCTCCCACAATGGCTAGTAATAAGTTTAAAACATATATGGATTTGAATCTATATATACGAAAGATGACATTAAAAAGGCATTTCCTGCGGAACAATAATAAATCCTTAGCTCCCGTTACAAATTGGAAAATAAATCTTGGGGAATCCTCTGGCCTTAAAAAACATAGTACTTTTTATCCAATTGAATCACGAGGTTCGCATTTGGACCTTTTTTCCAAACTAGTTAAAAAAGATTTGGATAAAATGAATAATGCTTATAATAGTGGAGTGAATAATCTTACTAAAGGAGAAATTAAGGCATTAAAAATGTTGATGGAGAACAAAGAGTTGGTTATAAAACAAGCCGACAAGGGAGGGGGTACTGTCATTATGGATAGGGAAAAATATGTATTAGAAACTAAGAGGCTATTATCAGACACTAAGTCCTATACTGGGTTATTACATGATCCAACTAAAGAATACCTGGTAGAATTAAAAATATTATTGGATAAAGGGTTAGCAGATAAGGTACTAACAAATGAGGAGTATAAATATTTGTATAATGAGACTCCAAGAATTGCAACTATATACCACTTGCCAAAGATCCATAAGGATCAGAGATCTCCTCCGGGTCATCCTATAATATCCGGAGTGGAGTCCTTGACTGCTAGATTGTCTGAATATATTGATATTTTTTTAAAAAAATATGTCCCTCTCTTAGATTCATATGTTAAAGATTCTACAAATGTATTACAAATAGTAAATGATTTGGAGTGGAGAGATAATTATAAATGGGGTACAATCGATGTTCAATCGTTGTATACGTCAATCCCACATAATAAAGGTTTGGAATGTATTAAATTAGTACTGGAAAATGACCCTGATATGCCCCCTCTTAAAATCAATTTTTTAGTTAGTGCCGTCAAATTTGTTATGCAACACAATTATTTAACTTTTTTGGCTGATTTTTATAAACAGACATGTGGCGTTGCCATGGGGACGATTTGCGCTCCGACTATAGCAAATCTGTTCCCGGGAGAATGGGAGAAACAATACATCTATTTAAATAACCCCTTCATAGGATAATTGGTTTTATTTAAATGCTACATAGATGACCTGTTAATTGTGTGGAGTGGTTCAGAAATGGAATATGATAGTTTTGTCCAGTATTTAAATAAGAATGATTACAACCTGAGTTTTACCTCGGATTTTCAACCATTAAAAATAACATATTTAGATTTATTATTAGAGGTTAATAAAAGTCATGGTATGAATGAGGGTATTAATACATCAACTCATTTTAAAACAGTCGATAGTAACAACTATTTAGATTTCAATAGTTGTCATCTTAATCGATGGAAGCGAAATCTCCCTTTTTCTCAACTGTTGAGGCTGAGACGAAACTGTTCTAATATAAAAATATTCGATGAACAGTCTAAGGTTTATGTGGAAAGATTTGTTGAAAAAGGTTATCCTATAAAATTAATAGAAGCTGCTATAGTGAGGGCAAAAAATCTTGATAGAACGACTCTTTTAAAATACAAGAAGAAAGAGGCTAAAGAGAAAACTTTTACATGTCCTTTTGTCACCCAGTTCTCTAGCCAAAGTGAAGAACTGAGAAAAATTCTTAATAGACATTGGCACATTATTAAAATGGACCCAATTTTATCTTCTTTTGTGTCTGATAGACCAGAATTGGTTTTTAGAAGAGCGAAAACATTGAAGAATATGATATGCCCAAGTTCATTACCTGTGTTAAAGGATTCTAAAGATTCTTCTTCTTTTCTGTCTATAAATAAAACGCAAGGTTTTTATACATGTAATTCATGTAAAGTGTGCCAGTATGGTTTAAAAGGTAAAAAGAGCTTTACGGGTAATGAAGGCTCTAAAGAATATAAAATTAGGGGTATTATTAATTGTAATACCTCCTTTGTAATTTATATGGTTATTTGTGGCTGTGGGAAAAAATATGTGGGAAAAACTAAGCGTCCATTAAAAATTAGAATTCTTGAGCATACTAGAAATATAAAGAATCTAATTGACAATCATAGTGTCCCCCGCCACTTTAAAATGTGTCAAGCCAGTAAATTAGATAATCTGAGATTTGTAGGTTTGGAACATGTTATAGTAGACCAAAGAGGTGGAGATAGATTAAATTATTTATCCAAACGACAGACATTTTGGATTATTACTCTGAATACATTACACCCTCTAGGTCTTAATGAAGGTTTTGAGATTACACCTTTTTTGTCATGAATTATTTCTTGTTATATTTCAATAATTATATTTTTATTCTATATTTTTATTCTTTATTTATGTATCTTTGGAAAGTATATGCGTATATCATATAGTGTTTTATTAAGTATATTTATATTTATTTGTATATGATCAAATTTTGATGTTTGTATTTATAAATAATGGATAGTACCATGTTTTTAATATATGTTGTGTTACAAAGTATATTTTAAATATGTCATGCTACAGTGTATGTTAGATCGTGTATAAATGTTACAATGTTCTTGCACTGCTGGAAATAGTTAAACGAGGTGTGGCAAAGTGATTGGCTACACTTCGTATATATGGGGAGTTCTGGTTACGCTAGGCCAGCCCTCTGACGAAGTCCGGAGTGACGAAACGCGTAGGGGCATGGCCTAGCGTTGTTCTGTGATATGAGGTCTCCGATGAGTGAACCTGTTGTTCCCGGAGACGGAGGATCATTTCTTTTTATGTGCTGTATACTTGCGGTGGTTTGACCGCTATGTCTGGTACGTCATTTAAGACATATGTTTTGTCTGATAAATTTTAATAAAAGTTGGAAGATAATGCACTATTGGTGCCCCTTCTATCTTTCCTCTAGAAATTGAATACCTGTGTGGTGGATACAGTGACTTCCAGGAAGGGAGATACGCCGGCACAATATATGAGGCATTTGCATACAGATCCCTGTTTTAAGGATTTCCTTATTGGGACTACTATTACGTTTTGAAGTCTTGCGCTCTGACTATTTGTGTGTATATATATATATATATATATATATATATATATGCACAGAGGGAAAGTGCAAACATGAGAATAGTGAAAAAAAAAGTGTTTAATAAAATCTGCTCACAAACATCAAAGTTAGACATTTCACGTGTGATCTGGTAGGTCTGTAAACTTATCCGGATATCTTCTGTACTCAGCGACCAGCCGCACACCGCACTGCCTATGGAAGTAGACAGATGACTGTTCCACAGTCTCACAATTCCTGGCCACGCCCAACTAGTTTCGTCAGAGACTTCATCAAGGGGTGGGGTTTGCAACCTCTACCAGCACTTATTTGACTGGTCTACTATTATACTTGAATAACCCTGCATTAATTTGCTCACATCTACTGTAATACATATATCTGGCTTTCAGTAAAAGCTTTCTATATCTATCCAGTCTAGTATAATGAGCTCTTATGCAAATACATAACATATTTTTTAAAAATTACATTACACAGAATATAAAAGAGAGGATAGCACTAAATACATTATTACAATCATATATCACATTCAGATGTCTTTTAATTGATCTATTAATTAGCACACTCCAGAGACTATAACATTCTTCCAATTTCTTGTTGTTTGCCCAAGATACACGTCCCGGGACATCTAGCTCTATTTTATGATATACACTGTTTTTCCCTATCAGCTGCACCTTCTGGTGGACCCGGCCGGTGTCCCTTCCGGGATGACGTCATCGTGAATACCGGAAGTTAGATGCTGTACATCGGGGACCTGAATGGCGCGCTGCAGGGAATGTCCATGCACCTGTAAGTATAAAAGATTTGTTTTTTCATTCACTCATTGTGGGGGTTGGACCCCGAAACGTTGATGCAGTAAAGAATATTTTTTGCACATTACAGTCTGAGAGTGCCGCTTTATTTGTGGATTTATGTGGAGGGGTGTTTGATCTCATGGTATGCACCTCAGCAAGATGATTCATCACACAGTGAGTGCTGGTCTCTCTTTTTTCTATATATATATATATATATATATCAAACAATATGTGGGAAAATTGGACTTATATGTTATGTATTCAACTCAGATCTTGAGGGAAATGGATGACCTTGTGTGGAATGCTGGTTTTAAATGGTGCACCATTGATGTGGAAGCACTGCAGAGCCGGCCCTAGGCATAGGCATTATACGCAAATGCCAAGGGGCAACTGGAATGCCCTAGGGCCATTCCAGGGCTCTGCCGCTACCTCTCCACTGCCAGCTGCAGCCCCCACCTACTGCACTGTCAGCCCCAGCACTGCTACCTTCCCTCTCACCCAGCGAGCTGCCTCGATCGGAGCTCCCCAATCGGGCAGTGCAGCGGATGGCCGGTCATGTTAGGAGCGAATAGGTGACTTCATGATGTCACATCATGCTCCGATGGCAGGAGTGAAGAGGAGCCTGGGGGCTTTGTGCACTTCTTGCGTCCTCATCGGCTCCTGCCTCCTGCTCAAAGAAACAGGCTGTTTACTCAAAGGTAGGAATATTTTTTGGAGGGATTTTGTGATGCTGGGATTGGAGGGGGAAGGTTGATAGTGGTACAGGAAGTCATGAATGGGGGTTGTTAATGGTGCAGAGAGTAATGGAGAGAGGTATGTTAGTGATGCTTGAAGTAGTGAAGGGGGGTTGTTAGTGGTGCAGAGAGTAATGGAGGTAGCGAGGTTAGTGATGCTAGGAGTACTGAGGGGGTTGGTTAGTGATGCTGGGAGTAGTGGGGGGCTGGTTAATGATGCTTGGAGTAGAGGGGGGTTGATTAGTGATTCTGGGAGTAGTGGGGGAGCTGGTTAGTGATGCTGAGAGTAGTGGGGGTTGGTCAGTGATGGTGGGAGTAGTGAGGGGTTGGTTAGTGATGTTGGGAGTAGTGGGGGAGCTGGTTAGTGATGCTGAGAGTAGTGGGGGTTGGTCAGTGATGCTGGGAGTAGTGAGGGATTGGTTAGTGATGCTGGGAGTAGTGGGGCTTTGTTAGTGATGCTGGGAGTAGTGGGGGGTTGGTTAGTGATGCAGGGAGTAATGAGAGGGTTTCAGTGATGCTGGGAGTAGTGGGGGGATTTGTTAGTGATGCGGCAGCTCCTGATTGGTTCATGGATAGTGTCAGATTTGAAATGGTTGTACGTGCTGCTGTCTCTGTATGGATGTCTGCCAGGCAGGGCACGAAATACACAGGAGATGAATCTCCTCTCATCACGTCATCTATTATCATGTGACTGAGGCTGCTAAAGGGACATAATGGGGATGTAAGAGGCTGCAGGGGGGCTTTATTGTGGGGTATAATGTCATAATGGGCATTACTATGTGGCATAATGTGTAAGGTGCATTAATATTGGGTGGCATAATTTGTAATGCAAATTTTGTAGAGGGTATTACTGTGTGGCATCACTTGTAAAGGGCATTACTGTGTGTGGCATAATATGTATAAAGGGCATTACTGTGTGGCATAATGTGTTATAAAGAGTGCTACTACTGCATGGCATAATGTGTTATAAGGGGTACTAATATTGTGTGAAATAATGTGCATAAGGGGTACTAGGGTTAGGCACCATCCCAGGGAAGGTTAGCATTAGGCTAGGGGAAGGGGGGGTTAGGCACTAGATGGGGAGGTTATGGTTAGGCACCCCCCTGGGAGGGTTAGGTTTAGGGTGCAGGGAAGGGGTGTTAGGTTTAGACACCCTTAGGGGGAGGCAAGGGTTCTGCACTAGGGGTGAGGTTAGGGCTAGGCTAGGGGAAGGGGGGGTCAGGCACTAGGTGGGGAGGTTAGGGTTAGGCACCCTCTGGGAGGGTTAGGTTTAGGCTTAGGCACCCCTAGGGGGAGGTTAGGGTTCGGCACTAGGGGGGAGTTTAGAGTTAGCCACCCCCAAGAGAAGGATAGGAATAGGGAACATACTTATCTCTGGCAGGTCTCCTCCATCACCCATCTGCTGCTGGGATTTGAACTGGTGGCTAAACAGTCACCAGCATTTCAATCCCATTATATATATTGCTATTGCTCAGAATTATAACATGGACATAGTCATCACATTAGTGTTAAACTCAGGGTATGCTATCAAGGTTTAAAGCTCACAGCAACTTTGCTTTTAAATATGAGAAAGTTACCTAGCACACCTGTTGCAAAGCACCTTGGAAAACAGCTGACACAAGTTAGATAACTAGTTAAAAGGGGTGCATGAGATGGGGGCTGCAAGCTTAAATGCATTGATCAATTCATGAACCAAAACCACACTGTTTATTATGATTATACCATGTTGCACCCCAAATCAAGGAATGGTGAGTGCTGTGGATCAGTGCTTTATATATATATATATATATATATATATATATATATATGAAGAGAGGAGAGGGCGCCTAATTGTGTAGAATATTAAGTGAAGATATGAAAGATGTACAACAGGTAGCTCTTATATGCGTACCAGATAATTTCTTTGAAATAATCAGTGGTATATTCCAATCTAGGTGTTCATGCAGAAAGTATAATATAAAGTCCAATGAAGTACCTATGATATTTATAACCAATTAGTGACTATCCTCTTCCTGGAGGATGTTATTGTAATTCAAATCATATAGGAATCATTGTAGAGTACGAATAAATACATGTGTTGGAATGTGGGGGACCAAGGGTACAGTCAGTATGGAGTCTATACAAAAAAGAGAATACAAAAATAGGTAACAATCAATAAAAAATGAATAAAATATGGATAAATTATGGAGAGGAGTGCATTTGATATAATAAATATTAGCTAAAAAAGAATTCATATAACAGCTTAGTAAAAAGGCACAATAAAGTGCTAGTGCAGACACTCAGTATAGCAGTCCATTTTTAGTCCATATATTGGTGGGTGGAGGAGGTCCCAACGCATTTTGTCTATATCAGACTTCTTCAAGGGGAGCAGGAGGTGTGAGACAAGACTCTTACACAGCTGTTATTTATATAAGTATTCCTTATACTTGATTAATTGGATAATTCCGCATCATATGACTCATAACTGGAAGTGGTTCGTCCGGAGGTTCCTGTTTATATATATCCCAATGCGGTGTCTCAGCAAAGATGGCTGAATGCCTAAAGTGCAGACCTCACTAGTTTCTTGCTGGCATTTGTCTGTTTTTAACATGGAGAAAGGTCCCGCTGTGACATGCACGTGGACAGCATATTCGGAAGTGATGTCATCATTGGCTTTGTTTATGCCGGAAATTACGAACTCTTTTGCAAAACATTGGGACATACTTACCATGGATCCCATTTTAAAAGACTTTATCCCCAGTCAACCACAAATTGTTTTTTGGAATAAAACAAGAAACTTAAAGAATATGCTTGCACCAAGTCTTCTAAGAGTTGCACCAAGTAATCAAAGTACATGTCACTTTAAATACCATGGATCATATAAGTGTGGGAAATGTAATATATGTAAATTTGTTTATCCGAATTGGAAGAAATGTTGTAACTTTAACAATTCCAAAAAATATGATATCAAACAGTTCATGAATTGTAACTCGTCATCTGTGATCTATCTACTGGAATTTTCTTGTGGCACCAAATATGTTGGAAAAACCAAAAGGACTTTAAAACTGAGGATCCAGGAACATGTTAGAAATATGAAAAATAAAGTTGAAAGTCACAATGTGTCGAAACATTTCCTGGAACACCATAAATCAAATCCGGAGTTTCTTACATTTAAAGCTATTAAGAATGTCACATTGGGAGAAAGGGGCAGAGATCAAGCAAATCGACTGTCTAGAAGAGAAATGTTCTGGATTTTTGGACTGAATACAATTGCACATTTTGGTTTTCATGAGAATTATGAGATAGCACCTTTTTTATATAGATCTTTAATGTGTATTTTGTGCCTTTGTGCCTTGTCATTTTAAGTTCTTAATTAATTAATAATAAAGGTATTTGAGTTTTTTATTTCTTATAACTGGTATTTTAGATATTTGATAGATTTTTTTATGCTAAAGTACCATTATGGTGTTCTAACATTATGATTTGGACTCTGATGTCTTATTTATTACCCATAGCCCTTTTTACATACTGTACTGGACCCAGATGAGAAGGAGTTAATGAGGAAGGATATATTGAATAAGAAAGCAGATTTGTAAATTGCCTATAGAAACTATAAGAGATTAAGATAATCTATCTGTGTAAAGATGAGGGATTCATTACAACTAATAACAAGTGTTCTACCAGGAACGGAACATCTTGAATGATACAGCAACAGGCGTCACTTAAAAAGTGCACAGTGCAATAAATATAAAGAAATTTTATCAAAAATTCATAAGGACATATATAACATAAATACACATAATAAAAACGCACAAAATTACAAGGTGAATGGGCAAGGATCACATAATAGCTTGAAAGAGCATATCAACAAATCTCAACACCACAGTGTTGGAATAAAGTGCAAATGCATAATGGTATATATTGCACAAGCCCAATAATATATGTTAAAAACAGATAAACTGAGAATATAGTTTTAAAAACAGCAATGAGTTTAAAGGTGCTTATCTTAGTGGATTAAAGGCAAGAGGGCAGCTTTCCCAACCCGTTTCATCCAATGGGACTTTTTCAAGGAATATTAGCTAGCATGCATGAGTCCATATTTATACCAAGTTTAAACAGAACTAATTGGTTCTGTTTAAACTTAAACAGGACTAAACAGGAAGACAAGTAGGTATAAACGTGAGCCCTTTGCTCAGCACAGATCATTCAGCTACCGATTGTTCCTTAGTTGACAGGTTAAATATTAATCCCTTTTGTTCCTCCGTGGCCTGGCTCCTTGCCTGCCTCGTGGATTGTACATATACATTGTTATATCATTGCTACCATTGATGTCCACTAACAGACAAGAGGTGGCATTTTTATATGCAATAATTTTTTGTATATTACAGGTGTGATCATTAGTATATAATGTTGTAGATTTGTGTATTATGTTTTTATGGTCATTACATGTTTTTCTTTTTTTAATATTTTCATATTTCCATGAGGGTCACACAATGTATTATTGTCTTGCATTTTTGTGGTCGGGCCACAAGATGGCAGTGTGGCCACCTTTGTGCAAGCAATTAACAAACACTTATGTTTCACTGTTTTTATTTTCACTTCATTGCACAAGCATATTATTAGCACTTTATAGCCCTATCCATTTTTTGGCTAGCGCTGATGGTATATTAATTATTCACTCATAGGAGAGTTGTTGCACTATTAAGTGACTGTATCTCCCTCCGGGCAGTGGATGACGTCACTTCCGGTTCGCGGGTGCCGCGACCGGATGTGTGGGGTCCGTTTACCGGAGGTGGGCAGATCAGCTGCATTCACTCAGCACAGACACAGGTATTTAAGACCACCGTTATTGTATGTTATTTATCTGTATGTTCCTGAAGACGGGGTCTCCGTATCCCGAAACGTCAAAATAATTAAACGCTTTTTGTGAAGTCTCCTGAGTGCCGCTGTACCTATTGTGGACTATACAGAGGGGAGTGGTCTCCGCCTCACTGAGGGCACCTGGAGCCAGACATTTACCCAGTTGGGGATTTATGGAGTGCCGGGTCTTTCTTATGTATATATATATATATATATATATATATGATTAGTAATTTTTTTCAATTACAAAGAGACAGCACCACAGTTTGCTCCCCAGGTGTCCTCATAATCTATTTAACCCTTAACACCTATATCAGGCAGTAACATACACATTTGTCAGGCGGTCCTCTATACAGAATCCATAGAACCACTCTTGATTACCTTCCCCCTAAATTACACTGACTCTATACTGTCTCACAGTCAGTCACATTTAGCAATGAAAGCCCCAAGCCCATCACACACACAGTTGTGCCCCCAGAGTGTACCACACTCTCTGCCTCTCATTATTCTCATCTCTGATTGTACATACTCTGCTCATAGCCACCATGTTCTCATTACTGTTTGCAAAAGTACCATCCATATCCCACATACCCACCACATCTCTCCCATCACACTCTTTCCATGGCAGCATCTTCCTCCTCCACACACCCCGTGCCCAAGACCCTGCCACCAAAATAAATGCTCTTTTCTTCTGCTCACATATTCCCCCAGTAGACAAGGAGCTCCTGACATGTACCCCATCTACTTCCCCCTGTTCTACCATGCACATTGTCATTCACATTGCACAGCACTGCACTCAAATCACACCCAGTAAAGAAAAACATGCATGCACATTCCCACCCCCCTGACTCATCATCTCACCCCCCTCCTCACCTATTTCCTCCTTACCTCACGGCTGCTCCCACCAGACATGCCCCTGAACCACCTAAGGTTATGACTAGGGATGTGCGCCAAACCATTTTTGCTGGATTTTGATCTGGCTCTGCTTCATCATATGGTTTTGGATTTGGATTTGCCATGACTGTCTTTGGATTTGGATTTTTTACAAAAATTGTCAAAAAAAGCTAAAATCACATAATTTGGGCTTTTTTGTTCCTAGAGTGTTATCAACCTCAATAACATTAATTTCCAGTCATTTGCTGTCAACTTAGACCACCTCACAGTTTATAATATTGTTTTCACCATTATTGGCCAAAAGTTGCAGTGACATGACTGGTAACTAAGCAATGATGATTGTATACACAGAGGGCTATTGCCCAGTTATTCATGGTGCTTACACACACTGATGGCTACTGTCCAATTAATCATGGTGCTCACATACACACTGAGGGCTTCTGCCCAATTATTCACAGTGCTTACACACACAGAGTGTTAGGATCTGGGTTTGTTGTGGACCCGGGGTGGTAATAGGAGCAGACACCTGAATAGATATAAATTGAAAAGTGGGTTTTTAAATGGATGAACTTGCCATTTGGTGTTGCATAGTTTCCAGGTTTTCCAAATGGGTTGTTATGCTCTGAATTAAATCCGATCTGGACTCCTGTCCAATGGCCAAGTCAATTGGGCCAGTGCAAACTGTTAGGATCTGGGTTTGTTGTGGACCAGGGGTGGTAATAGGAGCAGACACCTGAACAGATTTAAATTGAAATGTGGGTTTTTTAATGAGTGAACTTGCCGATATGTACACAGATAAAGTAAAGTCCAGAATATTAAGATGATTTTGGTAATAGAAACTGTAGTGAAGTAAGAATAAATAATGTCCCGATAGTGGCAAAACTAATAAATGTCTTTGTAATCAAAAAGGTCACTTGTAAGGCTGCAGACAGGATAAGAGTACTGATTGATACTGGTGAGATGAAATCCAGAGAGGTACAGAGTAATTGGATTAGCAGCAGCTGCTGAATTCAGGGTAGAACCAGACAGCTAGGTAAATGAAGGCAGTGTAGGTTCAGGGTTAACTGTAGACATAGTCCTTTGGCAGGGAAAGGGTATATATAAGGTGCAGGATGGCTCCAGCAGGAGACTGGGAGCAGGCAGAGCAGTGTAGGCTACTTGGAAGCTGGGATCCAGTAGGAGCACAGGCAAGCACTGAAACAGACAGGTTTTCAGAAGCACAGGAACTCTCTCACAGCTTACGCTGTGAAACACGTTGCACTGGCAACCATGGGAAGCTTTGAACTCCCTTAAGTACCCAGTGCAGAATCGTGATATGTCAGAGAGAGCATGTGACATGCCAGGACTGGAGCAGCTAAGTCACATGACCAGAGGCAAGATGGTGGCACCCATGCCAGAGCAGAATGGAAACACCACCGGGCCTACCCCATCCAGAATGACACAGTGCCAGTGGAACACTTCACACAGCCAATGCCCATTGCCAGACACCAACCCCTCCACCAGAAGGACCACGCCACAGCACCCTCACAGGTTATACCCATCATCCCCTATGCCAAAAAACCCTGTCCGTGACAGTACCCCATCCTTATGAGTGGCCTCAGGACACTTACCAGGCTTCTCTGGATGGGCAGAGTGAAATTTCCTGATAAGTGTAGGAGCACAAATGTCTTGGACATTAGTCCAGCAGCGTTCTTCCGGGCCATAGCCTCTCCAATCCAGAATATATTGCAACTGACCCCTTCGGACATGGAAATCCAATACTTGGGACACTTCAAAACTCCACACCTCTCTCAGTTTGAACATGGGGAAGAACTGGAAGGACTTTGAGGAACTTGTTGAGAATCAATGGCTTGAGTAGGGATATGTGGAAAGAATTAGGTATTCTTAGGTAGGAAGGAAGTTGGAGATGGTAGGAGACTGGATTAATTACTTCAGTAATGGAAAAGGGTCCAATGAATTGTGGAGCGAACTTCATTGATGGAACTCTGAGGTGCAAATTACGGGCGGATAGCCAAAGTTGATCCCCAATTTGCATTTGAGGCACTTTCCTTCACTTCCTGTCTGCCTGAATTTTGTAACATGAGGAGGTTTTTTCAAATTTTGCGTGTACTTGGGCCCACATTGAGGTGAACCTCCGTATAGTGTTATCCACAGCTGGTACATCAAAGACAGGCAGACTCCAGAATTCAGGGACTCGAGGGTGAAGACCGTACACAATAAGAAATGGAGTTTGATTTGTGGAGTAATGGTAAGAAGCATTGTGCACAAACTCAGCCCAGGGAAGAAATTCATACCAACTATTATGGGAGGAGGACATAAAAATTCTTAAAAAGGTCTCGAGATCCCGGTTTACTCTCTCAATAGATCCATTACTTTGTGGGTGATAAGCCATAGAGAAATTCAATTTCACTTGTAAAACATAATAGAGCGCTCGCCAAAACTTTGCTACAAATTGAAAACCACGATCTGAGACAATCTTGGCAGGAAGTCCATGGAGACGAAATATGTGTTGAACAAAAAGATGAGCCAGATCTGATGCAGAGGGTAATTTCTTTAGAGGTACATAGTGAACCATTCTTGAAAACTGGTCTATCACAACCCAGATGGTGGTATAGCCATCAGAATTTGGTAAATCTGTTATAAAATCCATGGAGAGGTGTGTTCATGGGCGAGATGGAATGGGCAGAGGTAAAAGTTCACCAGCTGGGGATTGACGAGGAGACTTGTGCTGCGCACATAAGGTACAGGAAGAAATGAACTCCACTACGTCAACTTTCATTGAAGGCCACTAGTAAGATCTTCTTAGGAACCCCAGTGTTTTCCGAATGCCAGAGTTACCTGCGAACCATGAAGAATGAGCCCATGTATGTAGCTGCTTCCTTAACTCCAGGGCAACAAAAGTTTTCCCAGTAGGAGGTTGTAGTTGTATTGCAGCAAATACTCTTGACTCTAACACTTGAGTACTATGTAGAATCTCAGAATTGTTGTCACAGGACAGGGATCTTGAAAAGCATCAGCCATTTTGTTGAGAGCTCCTGAGCAAAAAGTCAAAGTAAATTGGAAACGAGTAAAAAATAATGCCCATTGGGCCAAATGAGGACTCTGGATATTTTTTAAAGAAAAGAAGAATCCTATTATCCGTGAAGACGGTAAAGGGGAATTTAGCCCCTTCCAAAAGGTATCGCCATTATTTTAGTGCCAATTTAACAGCTAAAAGTTCTTGTTCTCCTATGGCATAGTTTCTCTCAGCTGGAGAAAACTTCTTAGAAAAAAATGCATGGATGGATTCAATTATCCTCAAATCATTGGGAAAGAACAGCTCCCACTGCCTCTGAAGATGCATCCACTTTTAACAGGAAATGTCTATCCAAGTCAGGTTGTCTTAAGACTGGGGCTTTTATGAAAGCCTGTTTCAAAAGTTGAAAGGCTGTTTCTGCCTCAGGAGGCCACAGAGCAGGGTTGACATTTTTGCGGGTCAAAGCTGTAATGGGAGCCATTAGAGATGAAAATCCCTTGATGAAACATCTATAATAGTTAGCGAATCCCAGAAGTCTCTGAACAGCTTTCAATGTCTGAGGTTGGGACCACTCCAGAATTGCCTGAACTTTTTTAGGATCTATTTCTAGACTTAAACTGGAGATGATATGGCTAAGGAATGGTACTTTAGGAACATTGAAGACACATTTTTCCAATTTACAGTAGAGATGGTTCTTTCTCAGACTAGACAGGACTTCTTTTACATGTTTGTGGTGTTCCTCTTGGGATGAAGAAAAAATCAAAATGTCATCTAGATAGACAACAACGGAAACGTATAACAGATCTCTGAAAATTTCATTGATGAAACCTTGGAAAACAGCAGGTGCATTGCACAACCCAAAGGGCATGACAAGATATTCGAAGTGTCCATCACTTGTATTGAAAGTGGTCTTCCACTCATCTCCTGCGCGAATACATATAAGATTATAGGCCACTCATAAGTCTAACTTGGAGGATAAGATCGATCCTTTGACTCTATCACATAATTCTGTAATCAATGGAAGTGGATATCTGTTCTTAACTGTAATATCATTTAGGCCTCTGTGGTCTATACACGGTCTTAGACCACCATCTTTTTTAGCAACAAAAAAGAAATCTGCTCCAGCAGGAGAAGTGAAAGGTCAAATGAATCCTTTCTCCAGACTCTCCTGGATATACTCCGACATGGCTTTAGTCTCTAGCAGGGACAAAGTATAAGTATGACCATGAGGAGGCATCTTGTCAGGCAGTAGATCGACTGGGCAGTCCCATTTTCTGTGCGGAGGTAAAACGTTAGCTTGTTTTTCAGAAAAGACATCAGCGAAGGTTTGATATTCTTTAAGAATTGCTGGAAGTACTAATGATGCTATTTTCCTCACAGGTCGTACTTTGGGAAGACAAGATTCCTGACAACTTGTACTCCATGAGAGAACCTGCATAGTGCACCAGTCAATCCTGGGATTGTGCTGACGCAACCATGGTAATCCTAGAATAACTTCATGGTAAGCCTTGGGTATCACTAAGAACTTAAGATGCTCAGAATGGTGTGCTCCAATATGAACCAAGACTGGCTGAGTCTTCTTAAACAGACGTCATCCATCTACAGAGGACAGGGAGATAGAGTGATCAAGAGATGTACAAGGAATTTCTAGTTGTCAACAAAACTGGAGAACACAAATTTTCTTGCTGCCCCAGGGTCTAACAGAGCACTGACAAAAACAGGTTTGGGTTTAAGATCTACAGCTAAGATCAAGACAGACTCTTTAGATTTGCAGGACGGACTTATTATTCCTAACTTGATGTCCCCAGGACCAGTTAGGAATGGGCGTTTCTTGGCTTAAGGGTACAGGAGACCACCAGGTGCCCCGAATCTCCACAATATAGGCAGAGGTTTTTTAGAATTCTTCTCTGTCGTTCCTCTTTAGAGAGATGGGTATGATTCATCTGCATGAGCTCTTCATCTGAAGAAGGAGGTAGGAGTGGGTAGTGAAGGTGGCTTGTAATGGTCAGTTCTATGCTTCTCAGCCTGTTGTTCTCTAAATCATAGATTAATTTTTTTGCAAAGAGAAATCATATCATTAAGATTGGTTGGAAGCTCGCGGGTGACCAAATCATCTTTTAATTGATCAGAAAGTCTGAGCCAAAAAGCTGCGGTAAGGGCTTCTTCATTCCATTTGAGCTCTAATGCCTAAATCTGAAACTGTACAACATACTGGCTGACAGGACAGGTTCCTTGTTTGAAAGTCATAATACTGGATGAAGCTGAAACTGTACTTCCTGGCTCATCAAAAAACCTCCTGAATGATGAACGCTCCCAGAGTGGAGAAGCCCAATCGAAAGCCGAGCCGGTCAATAAGGACATGATATAGGCCACTTTAGTTGTAGCAGAAGGAAAGTTATCTGGCTGCAAGGTAAAATGCACATCACACTGATTAAGAAATTAGTGACATAACTTGAGACTGTCATCAAATTTACTTGGCATAGGTGGGTGCAACCGAGGAGATGTTCTATAACCTGTATTATCAGATGGAGGAGCAGGTAAAACCACTGTAACATTAGAAGTAGTCAGAGTAGTTTGCATGATATCTTGGAATTTAACCATTTCTTGGAAGAACTGAGCCATTTGGTGTTGCATAGTTTCCAGGATTTCCAAACGGGTTGTTATGCTCTGAATTAAATCCGATTTGGACTCCTGTCCAATGGCCAAGTCAATTGGGCCAGTGCAACCTGTTAGGATCTGGGTTTGTTGTGGACCAGGGGTGGTAATAGGAGCTGACACCTGAACAGATTTAAATTGAAATGTGGGTTTTTTAATGAGTGAACTTGCCGATATGTACACAGATAAAATAAAGTCCAGAATATTAAGAGGATGGTGGTGATAGAACTGTAGTGAAGTAAGAATAAATAATGTCCGGATAGTGGCAGAACTAATAAAAGTCTTTGTAATTAAAAAGATCACTTGTAAGGCTGCAGACAGAATAAGAGTACTGATTTATACTGGTGAGATGAAATCTTAGCAGCAGCTGCTGAATTCAGTGTAGAACAAGACAGCTAGGTAAATGGAGGCAGTGTAGGTTCAGGGTTAACTGTGGACACAGGTTCTTTGGCAGGGAAAGGGTAAATATAAGGTGCAGGATGGTTTAAGCAGGAGACTGGGAGCAGGCAGAACAGTGTAGACTACTTGGAAGCTGGGATCCAGCAGGAGCACAGGCAAGCACTGAAACAGGTTTTCAGAAGCACAGGAACTCTCTCACAGCTTACGCTGTGAAACACATTGCACTGGCAACCATGGGAAGCTCTGGACTCCCTTAAGTACCCTTTGCAGAATCGTGATATGTCAGAGAGAGCATGTGACATGCCAGGACTGAAGCAGCTAAGTCACATGACCAGAGGCAAGATAGTGGCGCCCATGCCAGGGCAGAATGGAAACACCACCGGGCCTACCCAGTGCCAGCAGAACACTTTGCACAGCCAAAGCCCGCCACCAGACACTAGCCCCTCCACCAGAAGGACCACGCCACAGTCCCCTCATAGGTAATACCCATCGTCTCCTGTCCCGAGAAACCCTGGTTGTGACACAGAGGGCTACTGTCCAATTTTTCATGGTTATTACACACACACACTGAGGGCTTCTGCCCAATTATTCATGGTACTCACACACACTGAGGTCCAGTGCCCAATTATTAACAGTGCTTACACACACACTGAAAACTTCTGCCCAATTATTCATGGTGCTTATAGACACTAAGGGCTACTGCCCAATTATTCACAGTACTTACACATACTGAGGGCTACTGCCCAATTATTCTCAGTACTTACACACACTGAGAGCTACTGCCCAATTATTCATGGTGCTTATACACACACGGAGGGCTTCTGCTCAATTATTCATGGTGCTTACACACACTGAGGGCTACTGCCTAATTATTCACGGTGCTTACACACACTGAGGGCTACTGCCCAATTATTCATGGTGCTTACACACACACTGAGGGCTTCTGCCCAATTATTCATGGTGCTTATACACACACTGAGGGCTACTGCCCAATTAGTCACAGTGCTTACATACACTGAGGGCTTCTGCCCAATTACTCACAGTGCTTATACACTTGGAGGGCTACTGCCAAATTAGTCACAGTGCTTATACACACAGAGGGCTAATGCCCAAGTAGTCATGGTGCTTGTATGCTTTAACAGTACTCTGCATAGTGGGATACAGCACAAAATAAAAAAATATAGTATATTTAATTTTACTTTAATTTTTTCCCTTTTATTATACTTTTTAAAAAAATATATATTAAATTAAATTTTTTTACACTGGAGCAGATGTGCAACAGCCACTTAACAGCACAGCCTGGAGTCTGGACACAGGCTACTACAGCCACTGTAATAACTTTTCCCCCTACCCTGCCTACAGTCACTAACAGCACAGCTACTTAACAGCACAGCCTGGAGTCTGGACACAGGCTACTATCGCCACTGTAATAACTCTTCCCCTACCCTGCCTACAGTCACTAACAGCACAGCCACTTAATAGCACAGCCTGGAGTCTGGACACAGGCTACTACAGCCACTGTAGTAGCGCACACCACTTCTAACTCTTCCTCCCACCCTGCCTACAGTCACTAACAGCACAGAGCCAATGGAGTTTATGCAGCCGAATTTTCAGAGCTCCGTGCAGTGTGCATGCTTAAAGACAAATGGCACCGAGTCCCGGTCCCTTATATAGAACTAAGTCTCACAAGAATCCGACATCATGAAGATGACATTTGGCATTGCAGTGTGATCTGAGTCAGACGGGAAAACCCGAACAGTGTTTGGGTGGACTCGGATCCCCGATGTTCAGAGTGGAATCTGGAGTGCTCATCCCTAGTTGTGACCAATTGCCACAGCCACTTGAAAACTGCATCAAACCTTGGTCCAAACCCCCACAGTTTGTGAGGACCCCGGGTACCATGTTGGTTCAATACACCACTCCAATACTAGTGGCGGATTCCAAACTGGTTTGGGCACCACTCACATCCTCCCTCAGCACAGTTGCCAGTCTGTGCTGGTCACCCAGCCTCCAGCCAGTCCCAGACCTACAGATGTGCACAATTTTCTGTCCAGTTACCTTACTATCAATGTGGGCTGGAGAGAAAGAGCATTGAGTGGGGCCATGGGAGGATTGAATCAACCCTGGAATCTGCACAATGTAACATTCTGTCATGTCAACGTGCTGGTGGCGTATGGGATTGTCAGGTTACAGGGCTGGGTGAGGCTGTGTCCCAAGAACATGACATCACAGTAAAGTGCCTCCATGCCCGTGACACTGCGGGGTGCTGGGCCATCAGCCAGCAGCTGAAAGCAGATTACTGGGAATTCTCATAGGTATTTAAGATATTTTTTGTTCTCAGTCTATATGCATGATGAGGTTTTGTAATAAAACCGAAACATTGCAAGTCTCTGCAGTTTTTTCCTCATTGTTACTTATCCTGGAGTGCCATCCCCTTCTGCATGACTGTTTATGCGTTTGCTTGGTTGTGCACCCTGGTCTGCCTCATCTGGAATAGCGAGTGACGAATCCTTGTTTGTATATAAATTTAACAACATCAGATATAAATTTTGATGATCTTTGTCACTGGTCCAACTAAGTATAACTCATGATATTTCTCATTAGTGTTATTTTCTGAGGGCTCTTAATGGTACTATGGGCCAGATTCAGAGATAGATGGAATTACAGAGCAGCACACAAGAGACTGTGCAATTTCATCCATCTCAAATGCAAATGTAGAGGAAAGTATATTTAGGAAAAACACACTTCCTTGCTGTATCTGTGATCCCAACACTGAGACCAAGGTCACAGCCTGGAATCACCATCGCAATCATCACGACCATCACAATCTTCAGGCTACAGTAAGCTGAAGACCATGTCCTGGCATCTGTGAGGCCAGGAAATCTATATCCACCGATGGCCTCAACCCTCCCGGAAAATGAGGGCGACGCACACCTGTTTCCGGGAATGCTGTCCGGGAACTCCCCTGTGCCTCCCCCCAAATACCGCAGCATGTAATTTATTCTGCAGCTTGGGAGGGTCAGTGCGTAAGATGGAAGGACCCCTTCTGCACATTTGCAGACCGCTTACCATAGGCTTGTGTCCATCTCTGAATGAGGCCCTAAGTACTGGCACTTTTTTTCCAGAAACAGGTAATTTTTCTGCCATAATCCTGGAATTGACTAACAGTCCTGCCTTAAACTTGTATCACCAGACTAGTCCATTCAAACTATTGTATAGACCAGAGAGACTCTAACCCGGTCACAGGCCCTTTAGGAGTTTAGGTTAGTTTAGTTTAAAAAGCATCTCTCCCCATTATATGCCCCAACTCCTTGCTTTAAATGAAAAACACAAAAACCATTTTAGCAATTTATTTTATTATTTTGGTTTATTAGAAACATGATTAACATTTACAGAAAATTATTTTTTATATAAACTTCATCTATGTGACATGATAAGAACTGTACAGTATGTAAGATTTAGTAAATGGCTGACGGCTCTAGAAGGTACAAATAACTAAGCTAGATCAGTAGTTATTAAGAAGCTTTTGAATCAATCATTAATCCAGCCAATGGCCACTACTCAGACATCCTAAGCATTCCCTTTGACAGCAGTAAGGACCATCACTTGCTTATAATCTATGAGATCACTCTCAACTTTTGTATCAAGTAACTCACAGGAACCAATTACAAATCCTTCATCGGTGAGGGTCTTTCTTACAAAAGTATCATTATAGTTTAATACATGTAGCCTATCATTACCAGCAGTGTAAGATGTTCTATTTAAGTTCCCAATTGCAATTAAGTGTCCCCCAGGTTTAAGCAACTTTGACATCTTCCTCAGTTTTCTGATGTAATCTTGTTGGTCCTCACTAACCACACCCAGCAACCACACAGTGAGTAGACAGTCGGCTTGTGGTAACACCACCGGATCCGTGAGGTTTTCTTTGCTGAAGTCAAATTTCACAATGTGTTTAATGGTTTCTTTCAACTTTTCTTCCTTGTATTGTTCTTCCACACTAAATTAATGACACAATTACATTAGATAATACAGCAGGTTCAAGGGACAGTGCAGAACTGTATGTTTCACTTCAGTTTCTTTATACCTCGGTCACAAAAAAAAATAAAAATAATACAATCATCTCAAAGAGCATAAACACTTTACTTGTAACTCTCTAAGTGCTCTTTATGTGTAAGGCATCCGATTAAATTTTTTCATCACTTGACACTAAAGTACTTGCATGATTGGAACTGCTGAATTGGGAGATATACTGGCATCCAACTAGGAAATATTCACTATTATTACGCTCTGTTCCCATTCAATACTAAAATAGTTATTCTTTAAGTTGTGGAGTTAAAGTTTTGTTATTATTGTTTAAAATTGACTCATCCTTTATGTTCTATGTTTAGAATCACATTTTACCTGATGCCTCCCAGCTCGGTAGCAATCTTAGATGCATGAGTCCAATCAAAAGCCCCAGTGCGGGTGTTCACCCATTTGTTGAGTTCCATAATACAGGACTCTCTCAATTTTAGTATAGTGATCTCTTTAAAAAATTCATTCATAACAAATAGATGATGAACGATGGATCCAACACTGATGTCAATCAAAGTTTCTCCTTTAATACGACCTGCAGGGAAGATTCAGATTAGAAGAAATGTAACATACTATACAGTTACAGTGAGTTAGAGGCAAAGATAGATAATGTGAGTCCCAGCATTGGTCACATACTGATACAGATTTCATGGTGTATGTTTCCTGGCATAATCCTAGGTGCCTTCATCTGTGCCAATCAACTAAATAACTGGCAATCTGAGAGTTAATGCATTTCCCACAGCTGTGTGACTGTAATGGGCACATGGTATACATGAGACACTGTTTTGGCATATAAGCAAATATAAAAAAAAGTAGCATCTGTGTGCCTGATTCAGCAAGAGACGCAAGTGAGAGATCGCATGGAGCCAGCAAATAATGCATCTCAGTGCTTTCATATGCGTCACAAATTCCACGTGAGCTAATCTGTCATTGCGACCGAGTAAAAGTTCTCATGGCTTATGCAGTGTGTATGCAGACCCTTCCGATAATGACTGGACAGGAAGTACCGTTTGTGGGTGGTGATGGGGGATGGTTTGGCGAACATAGGTGCGCCTGCGCATTGGGACGCCATTATAGGGGCGTGCATAATTAAGGCAGTGCGGCGGCATATGCAGGCAGATGGCTTGATGCACGCAGGAAGTGGCCAAAATCCTGCGCCTGGTCAGGTCTTCCTCCGATGGTTCTCGATGTTACCTATGTTTGTGCTATCCTCCTGAATACTGATTGAGCATTGAGTTTAGGGAGATGGGCGGCACTATGCATTGCTGGGCGTCTGCATCCTTGTGCTGCATATGCTGTGCGTATGCATCGATTAGCATATACTCACAGGGGTTGGTCCGTCCGATCTCTCACTTGCGTCCCTTGCTGAATCAGGCCCTGTGTGACATATGTTATATATCTATACACCCGAAATATTAGATATTATTCCTCTATGGTCTGTGATTCAGTTACAGGAAGATATTTGAATGATTCCTGAGTCTGCAGCCATTTCTATGCTGTGTGTATAACGTTTTGGTGTTTTAGTGCTCTTCCACCTGAGAGACATAGCCCCACAGGTGGTAGTGAGATCTGTAGCTGACATTTCTTTGTGAGCAGGGAAAGTGTCACCTGTTCCCATTACACAGAGCAGAGGAACCATGTTATCCCTGTACACAGAGGAGTAGTGTGGAACTTCAATGCCTGGAGAGGCACATACTAAGGCACCCACCATCCTGCAATAGAGAAATGTGGGCCGGTTCTCACTGGGCCCGGTCCCTTTGGTGGTCGGCATCCACCCAGTCTGCCTTTCAGTGGTTCACCCTTCCCTTGGTCTCCGATCTCCCGTCCCGCTGCCGCGATTGGAGCTTAGCTCTGATCAGTGCAGATGTAGAGCTTCTGCGTATTTGCAGAAGCTTAGTAAAAGTAAATAAAAATGGCCGAAGGTGGAGCTGCTGCGCATGCCCAGCCGCAGCAGCTCCTACCATAAGCCTTTTCGGAGCTCGGAGCCATCAGTCACCACTGACGACTCTGCCTCCAGTCCCTCCACAGCCCGCCTCTAGCTTGGCCACAGTGATCAGACACAGTTATGCAAGCTCCGACTGCAGCACAGTGCCAGACAGGCAGCCTAGATGACACATTTTAAAAGATCCACAGGTGGTGCTAATTATTTCATTTGTGATACTGAGAACAATTTGCAGAACTAGTAACATTCTATTATATTACTATTTCAATTGTGGTCATGGTGTTGGCTGGGGAGGGGGGTTTCCAGGCAGATGGAAACCACCCTGCATTTTCCTATGGGTAGAGTTGATTTTGTATGTCCCTGGGTCCAGGGGGGTAGTGCGAGTAGTGTATGTCCCTGGTTCAGAGGAGGTAGAATGGATAGATTATGTCCCTGTGGCCGGGGGTAGGGCAGGTTGTTTATGTCCGTGGGGCCACTAGGGTGGGTAGTGTATGCTCCAGAAACCGGGAGTAGGGAAAGTAATGTATTACAGAGGTCTGGGGGTAGAATTACTGTTTGTCTAAGGGGCCAGGAGATAGGGTAGGTAGTGTACATTCCTGGGCCAGGGGATTACTGTATGTCTAAGGGGCCAGGAGATAGGGTAGGTAGTGTACATTCCTGGAACAGGGGGTTACTGTATGTCTTGAAGACTAAGGGGTCAGGTGTATAGTGTATTTCCCTGGAGCTGGGGTATAAGACACATAGGATATGTTGCTGGGGCCAGAGGTACAGGGATTGTAGTGTATGTCACTGGTACCATAGGGTTGGGTGGGTAGTGTATGTCACTGGTACCATAGGGTAGGGTGGGCAGTGTATGTCACTGGTACCATAGGGTAGGGTGGGAAGTGTATGTCACTGGTACCATAGGGTAGGGTAGGTAGCATTTGTCACTGGTACCCAAGAGTAGGGTGGGCAGTGTATGTCACTGGTACCATAGGTTAAGATGGGTAGTGTATGTCACTGGTACCATTGGTTAGGGTGGGTAGTGTATGTCACTGGTACCATAGGGTAGGGTAGGTAGTGTATGTCACTGGTACCATAGGGTAGGGTGGGTAGTGTATGTCACTGGTACCATAGGGTAAGGTGGGTAGTGTATGTCACTGGTACCATAGAGTAGTGTGGGTAGTGTATGTCACTAGTACCATAGGGTAGGGTGGGTAGTGTATGTCACTGGTACCATACGGTAGGTAGTGTATGTCACTGGTACCATAGGGTAGTGTGGGTAGTGTATGTCACTGGCACCATAGGGTAGTGTTGGTAGTGTATGTTGCTAGGGTGGGGTTTGGGCAGATAGTGTATGTTCCAGGGGGGCCTATGACCCTGGTGTGTGGATTTGGTTACATGCCTTTTTTCTGAGCCTGTGCATGCTTATGGTGGGGTATCTGGGACAGGTGAGATGGTGGAACCTGGTGATGCAAGGGAGAGAGGCCATCAGATACCACAATGGTTCTGTCAGACAGAAGCTACTACAGGCTCTATTTGAAAATAAAAATATTTTAAAGCTGAGGAATTGGGGTGTGAACAGGGCTTAAAGTGTTCCTGGAGAGATGGTGGAACTAATCTTTCCCGCCGCCTACTCCCCCCCCCCTCCACCACCATGCTAGTCTGAAAAGGCCAAAACAAGTGTGAAAACTGTTCTTTACACACACACACTGTTGTGTATAGGAAACAGTAAAGTGACAGGCTGGGGGCTGCATAGGCACTATTTCATCAGTGTTATTTTGATGTTTGAGTTTTTTATGGGGTCCCCACAAACTAGCCTGTCAAGTGGATGCCCAATGTTTTTTTGCAACCCTTATGTATTACCTTCAGTTGATTCTTTCCTTACCTATATGCTGGTTTCCCTGAAATAAGGGACCTCTGAAGAAATCGAGCCTCCCTAGGCTCTCTGTCTGTTGGACTTCTGTGCAGGGACTTGGTGGTGGTGAACTAGTTCCACCTACTATTAGAGCTGACGGAACTCAGTTCCACCCTGTTCCTGCACACTTTAACCTTGGGCGTGAGTCTACGGACAGTGTACATTTCAGTAACATGGACCTGTGCACTGACTCTATGGATCTATACACCCATGGAGGGATCAATAATGCCCTGGTAGCAATGCTGTCGCTTTCCCCCCTTCTGACACACACACACATGCTGGTTATTGGACTCCTCCAGTGATGCAGTGTCGGTCCATTGCTTTAGTGTGTGCTTCCGTGATTCCACACACAGTGCCTTTGCTTTTTCAGCCCAGCTGCAGTTCCATTTGGGACCAGAGCACTGAGCAATCATGACTGTCTATATTTAAAATGTTTAAAAAATTAAAAAACAGCCTATTGGACATACATAGTGCCCTCAGCCGGAGGCAGAGCTCGGAGCAAGAGCTCCGCTGGCTCTACCTACACTACACACCTGCCTGTACACTATAAGTCTCTAATTTATATTTTTCTGCTATTCAAAGTAACCATATTAGCTAAAGCAACAATTCATCCCAAATACACACCTGTTACTAATGCACTGTGCAGCTTCTCCATAAGAAACACCATAAACTCATCTCTGAATGCAGTTTCTGAATGAAAATAACAATGAAGGAAGTCCCTGGAATCCATCCCATGCACATGGTAAAGCTTCATATTGGGTCTGGCTTCCATTCTCTTCTCTTCTATCACACAGGACGGGATGAGTCTCTGATCTGTATCTGTAGCCTTATAGTAATATGTATGGCTGTTCTCTTTATATGCAGCAGGAGCAAATACTTATTTACTCTAATTAGAATGTTCTCATACACAGCTGACCATAAATGTATCACTATGTGCAAAAATCATATGACAATTATTAATGATCATCATTAAATATGTGACCTAAATAGGTGACAATGTCACAATGCTACAATGTGATATGAATAATAAATATTTTGTTTCTGTTTCTGATTAAACCCTGTACACCCCATCTTAGTAAGCTGGTGAATACAAAATAGATATTTGTCTTTAAATTTAAAAAAATAAACATAATCTGTTTGGTTACTATAGGCTATAGCACATTTTTTGTATTATTATTATTATTATTATTATTATTATTATTATTATTATTATTATTATATTTAATTTATATAACTTCACATCCGCAGTTCCAGTGACCTGTATCTGTAACCTTTTAGTAATATTCAAAGAGAGAGAGAAATATCTGCACAGACTTTATATTTATTATAATAAATATATTAAATAACCATCTTATCACATAAGCATATGTATGGCCAGTCTCTTTATATACAGCAGAATCCTATAGCTATTTACTCTCATTAGAATGTTCTCATACACAGCTGACTATAAATGTATCACTATGTGCAGAAATCATATGACAATTATTAATGATTAAATATTTGACCTAACCAGGTGATAATGTCACAATGATATAATGTGATATGAATCATGAATATTTTGTTTCTGTTTAATCCTGAACACTCCATCTTAAATATGTGTCTTTAAAATAAACATAGTGTGTTTGGTTACTATGGACTACAGCACTTTTTTCGATTATTATTATTATTATTATTATTATTATTATTATTATTATTATTATTATTATATTTTGTTTATATAACATCCCGTCTGCAGTTCCTATGACCCAGTTTTATGAAGTGCCACTTGCTCTATTTTATTAAATTGATGATGGACCAGAAATAGAAGAATCAACAATTACAGTATTCAGAAATTGTTTCTTTGTTCCAGATACGGCAATGTGTTCTGATCTGACCAGGATGTTTCCTGCCATAAAGGTAAAGGGAGAACAAGTGTAATTATTTTTGGAAAATTTATTTCGCAGCATCTCACAGTTTCTGCAGAAGGGTGCAGTAGTAAGCGCTGGTGATGGTCTGACCCTTCGGAAGGTCATAAGTTATGGATTACACTATGACAGTCCCAAAACATGGACAGCATGACCTTCCCTGTAGATTTCTGCACCTTGTTCTTTTAGGGAGATGGGAGGAGGAGTGCTTCCACTCCTTGCTCATTTCTTTGGTCTCTGGATCGTACAGGTAGACCCAGCTTTCATCCATAGTCATGAGGCGTGCAAAGAAATTCTTATCATCCCTCTCCAACATCTGCTGCAAGAGTGCACATCGAATATGCTTGTTAAATGGGATTTGCAAGCAGGTAACTCATCATGATGACACTTTAGACACATGCACTTGCTCATTCATAATCTTCCACACACTTCCATAACTAAGACCAACTTCTTTCATGTTCACTTCAATGGTTAGTTGTCTGTCATCGAGGACAAGAGCCTCCACTTTCTTCACTGTGTCAAGATCATCCATGACTGAGGGTCTCCTGGGTCGAAGCTCATCTGAGAGGGACATGTGTCCAAAATGAAACTTTCTTTTCCACCTCACAGTGTCATATGATTGACTTTCATCACCATAAACAGCCACCATATTATCATAAATTTGTCAGGCGCTGTTGCCCTCCAAATGGAGGAAATTCATAACTCTGCTGGATTAAATTTTGTCCATCATGCACGTTACTGACATCTACCAACTCCTGCAATGAAACAAGTTGACATAAGTAACTGTAATTTACAACATCATGTAAATAAGGATCAATGATATTGTTGATCAAATGACATCAAGGTTATCTCAATACTTCATACTAATAAGTAGAACTTTATGAGTATGGCCTCACTGTGGAAAGTGATTTCCATGCTATTTGCATGAAACTTCCCAAAAAGAAGAGATTGTATTAAAATAAAATTATGAATATTAGGTTATGATGGGAAATAAAGTATCTTTTGTCATAAAAGAGTGTAAAAACTGATAATTGTCATAACCAGTGATCAGTTCATGTTGGTGGTGTAGAGTCCTATGTCTCTATACAGTGTAAAAGAAGTGTATTATCATCATGGCCAGTGGTCAGGTCATGTTGGGTGTGTAGTGTCCTATGTCTGTATAGTGTGCAATAGAAGTTTATTATTGACGTATCCAGGGGTCAGGTCATGTTGGGGGTGTAGTGTCCTCTGTCTGTATAGGATGTAATAGATGTGTATTATCATCATGTTCAGTAGTCAGGTCATGTTGAAGATGTAGTGTCCTATGTCTGTATAGGATGTAATAGATGAGTATTATCATCATGGCCACTGGTCAGGACATGTTAGGGATGTAGTGTCCTATGTTTGTATAGTGTGTAATAGAATTGTATTATGGTTGTGTCCAGTGGTCAGGTCATGTTGATGGTGTAGTGTCCTATTTCTGTATAAGTTGTAATAGAATTGTATTATGGTTGTGTCCAGTGGTCAGGTCATGTTGATGATGCAGTGTCCTATTTATGTATAAGTTGTAATAGAAGTGTAATATGATCATATCCAGTGGTCAGTTAATGTTCGGGGAATAGTGTCCTATGTCTGTATATTGTGTTATAGAATTATATTATGGTCATGTACACTGGTCAGGACATGTTGAGGGTGTAGAGTCCTACTGTATGTCTGTATATAGTGTAATAGAAGGGTATAATGATCATGTACAGTGATCAGGTCATGTTGGGGGTGTAGTGTCCTATGTCTGTATATGGTGTAATGATGTGTATTATGATCATGTACAGTGATCAGGTCATGTTGGGGGTGTAGTGTTCCATGTCTGTATATAGTGTAATAGAATTATATTATGGACATGTACACTGGTCAGGACATGTTGGTGGTGTAGAGTCCTATGTCTGTATAAAGTGTAATATAAGTGTATGATCATGGCCAGTGGTCAAGTAATGTTAGGGGTGTGGTATCCTATGTCTGTATAGAGTGTAAAAGAAGTATATTATGATCATTTACAGTGGTCAAGTCATGTTGGGGGTGTAGTGTTCCATGTCTGTATAGAGTGTAATAGATGTGTATTATGGTCATGTACAGTGGTTAGGTCATGTTGGGGGTGTAGTGTCCAATGTCTGTATAGAGTGTAATAGATGTGTATTATGGTCATGTGTAGTGGTCAGGTCATGGTGGGGGTGTAGTGTACTATGTCTGTATAGGGTGTTATAGATGTGTATTATGATCATGTCCAGTCATGTTCGGGGAATAGTTTCCTATGTCTGTATATGGTGTAATAGAATTATATTAGGGTCATGTACACTGGTCAGGACATGTTGGGGGTGTAGAGTCCTATGTCTGTACAAAGTGTAATATAAGTGTATTATTATCATGGCCAGTCATCAAGTACTGTTGGGGGTAGTGTTCTATGTCTGTATAGTGTGTAAGAGATGTGAATTATGATCATGTACAGTGGTCAGGTCATGTTGGGGGTGTAGTGGCATATGTCTGTATAGAGTGTAATAGATGTGTATTGTGATCATGTACAGTGGTCAGGTCATGTTGGGGATATAGTGTCCTACAGTATGTCTGTATTGGGTGTATTAGAATTGTATTATGGTCATGTACAGTGGTCAGGTCATGTTGGGGGTGTAGTGTGCTATGTCTTTTAACAGTATAATAGAATTGTATTAAGATCATTTTCAGTGGTCTGTTAATGTTGGGGGTTTAGTGTATTATGTCTGTATAGGATAGAATTGTATTATGGTCAAGTACAGTGGGCAGGTCATGTTGGTGGTATAGTGTCCTATGTCTGTATACAGGTTAATAGATGTGTATTAAGATTATGTACAGTGATCAGGACATGTTGGGGGTGTAGCATCCTATGTCTGTATAGTTTGTAATAGATATGCATTCTGATCATGTAAAGTGGTCAGGTCATGTTAGGAGTGTAGAGTCCTATGTCTGTATAGTGTGTAATAGATGTATTATGGACATGTACAGTGGTCAGGTCATGTTGAGGTGTAGTGTCCTTTGTCTGTAGAGAGTGTATAGATGTGTATTATGATCATTTACAGTGGTCGGGTCATGTCAGGTGTGTAGACTCCTATGTCTATATCAGTGATGACTAACCTTTTCAGCTTGGTGTGTCGAAAATCGGGAAAAAGTGTAGCCTTCCTCGGGTCGTGTGTCACTTCAAGAAATATCAATAATTTGGTGATATTTGCAGCCCTAATAAAGAAAGAGTTATATTTTTAATATATTTATTATATTTATTAGTTCAAAAAGCAAAAAACAAATAATGATTTACCTTAGTGACTTTTCTGTTGCTGATTTGCATTTGCTAAATCTTCAATTGCAGGGTTGTATTTTGTGCACTTCAGGGCAAAACAAGCACTACTAACTTCATCTGTCAGTCTGCTTCTTTTATTTGTTTTAATATTATTTAATGCTGAGAATAAGGTCTCACAAAAGTATGTTGAGGGAAAAATTGTGAACAAAGCCATTCCTAGATTTTTCAAGGCACTAAAAGTGTCTGGTAATCTGTTCCAAGCGCTCCAAATTTCCTGTTCGTAGTGGCAGTCTTCTTCATTCTCCAAACGATTTCTTTCCAAATTCTCAAATTTGGACCTCAAATCGACAAACACTTGAATCCAGATGCTGTCTTGAAATTCAGCAAGTTGCATCTCCAAATCATCAATTTTCATCCATTTGAAACTATTTAATTCTAAAGTACTGTTGACTACTACATCTGGATACTTAATTATTTTAATGGTCTGTTCAAGGCTTCTAAATTGATTAAATCTTTCACTGAACTGGTCAAATAATGAGTTCTCAATATCATGGTACTTCATGTGCATGGGCTCTATTTCATTTTGTACAGTTGTGCTGGCATTCTCAAAATACTTTTTTACTTGTGGAAAATACTTATACGTTTTACTTTCTATATCTCGCTTAAAGATTTTAAGTTTACTTTGAAAGGCTTTTATGTATCCAAACATAACATCAATACTTTTGCCAAAACCTTGTAATTTTAAGTTGAGCTCATTCATATGAACAGAGAGATCTGTGAAAAACATCAATGAGTAAACCCACTTATGATCATTGAGCTGAGGAAAGTTTGCAAGATCCTTATTCTCAAGAAAAAGCTTAATTTCTGAAAAGCACTCCACAAATCGCTCAAGTACTTTTCCTCGGCTTAGCCACCTCACATTATTGAACATCAGCAGTCCACTGAAGGTTGAATCAACTTCCTGTAACAGTGCAGAAAATTCTCGCTTGTGAAGGGGTCGAGCAGCTATGAAATTCACTATTTTTGTTACAACTGACATTAAATCATTTAATTCTGTGAATCCTGCTTTGGCACACAACACCTCCTGATGGATAACACAATGAAAAGGAACAAGTGGATGTCCAATAGCTTCCATAAACAACTTCACAAATCCTACACTTTTTCCCACCATATTTGGTGCCCGATCTGTCGTCACTGACACAACTTTACACATATCAATGCTTAGGTCACGGAATGTTTGTATGACAACCTTACATATTTCCTGGATGTACTTGTTGGCACTGATTCTAACTTAATCAAATCTTCTCTCATTGTGAGGCCATCTGAATATCTAGCAATAATGGCCAACCAAGCATTTGATGTGACATCAGTAGTTTCATCAAGAGAAATCGAAAAATATTTACAATTATCTAAGTCTCCTTTTAACTGATGCTGTATGTTTGTGTTCAATCTCATTATTCTGTCTTTGATGACATTTCTACTGATTGGTAACTCAGAAATTCGCTTAATTATAGCATCTTTATTTTGCATATCATGAAATAAAACTGGTGCACATCTTAGAAGAGTTTCTTTAATAAATTCTCCTTCATTGAGGGCTTTTCCATGCTGAGCTATGGAGTGAGCAACGCATAAACTTGCTGATGTTAAATTTGTAGAGCCTCTTACAAATTTAAGGAGGGAATTTGATTGGCTATTATAGAGGTGTAACTGCCTAGAAATGTATTCCTTCCTTTCATCCAGACTTTCTTCCAAGAGCTGGGGATGATTAGTTTCAAAATGTCTATTTATGTTCCACGTTCTGCTTACTACTGTCTCATTACATAGTATGCACAATGATCTGTTTTTTCTGTCTATAATGCCATACATCTCTGTCCATGTATCTTGAAAGGGTCTGCTACTACCACTCCCTTTATCATTCAATCTTGCTTTTTTACGTTTTGGATTATCCATCTCAGGGCTGCAACAATAGATAAATAAAAATCATGGCATTTTATATACAAGGTAAATTAAGAAATTAACTTATATTATTTTGTACCAGGAGTCAGTCCAACAACACTGTTACAGTGGTAAATAAAAACCTATTAAATTAACTGCTTTATTACCTCTGTAACGGTGATGTTGGACAGACTCCTGACAGACAAATAATTTAAAGCACTACACTACGTACTCCCTTCTGTAACTAGCAGTAGGCAGGCGCGTGCGTACGTACCTCCAGCACTCTTGGCAGAGCTCAGCAAGTCTGTGCTGTGGAACAGTAGAGAGTTGAAGGCTCCAGAATGGTAGGACAGGGAAACACGACCTCAGAAGAAGAACCCTGCAAGGAGAAAGAAATTCTAGTCAAGATGATGTCCAAAATAAGGGTTTTTTTTTGGTTTGTGTTTTGGAGATTTTTTTTGGAGGGTTTGCATGGTGCTCTGTGAGGATAGTGAGAAGCAGGAACTGCAAGAGGTGCTATTGAGGCAATTAAAGCTTAGAGGAGCTGGAGAGGGGCTTAATGCTGCAGACTAGACATCCAAGCGTTTTACAGTGGGAGAGAAGAAGGGAGAGCCACAAAGACAGAAATGCAGATTTTAGTATTAATTGCACTTACAGGACAGCCTCCCGATGCAGCTTATCGTGAGCACTGTGTCTGGTTGTTGTGGTGCAGTCCTCCTGCGATGTTTATGATGGACTGGGCTGGGGTGATCACACAGGCCTGTGAAACTCGTCTCCCTGGTCTCAGGGCTGCAGGTGCAGGATGTGGGGATTGGAAGGCCACCTTACAGGGCTGTGAACCTCATGGATCTCCTTTCCTCCTGTAGCGTTCCTGCGGTAATGAAACTGACAAACCTCAGTTTATGGCGGTTAAAACTGGTTCTCTGCTGCAAAGATCTCGCGGCAGCGGTGACACCACACCTCCATGCAACAAGCAGGGAGCAGGGATTGGAGCAGAGCACAGGCAGCCTCTAAATGTACAGGTTTTCCCCACACCAACAGGCGTGTCAGTCAAAGTGCCTCGGCGTGTCACGAGTGACACGCGTGTCATAGGTTCGCCATCACGGGTCTCTATAGTGTGTTATAGATGTATTTTGGACATGAACAGTGGTCAGATCATGTCGGGGTGTAGTGTCCTATATCTGTATACAGTGTAATAGATTTATATTATGGTCATGTACAGTGGTCAAGTAATTTTGGGTGTGCAGTGTTCTATGCCTATACAGTGTGTAATAGATGTGTATTATGATCATGTACAGTGGTCAGGTCATGTTGGGGGTGTAGTGTCCTATGTCTGTATACAGTGTGTATTAGATTTGTATTATGATAATGTACAGTGGTCAGGTCATGTTGGGAGTGTAGTTTTTAATAGATGTGTATTATGATCATGTACAGTAGTCAGGTCATGTTACGGGGGGTGTAGTGTCCTATGTCTGTATAGGGTGTAATAGAAGTGTATTACGGTAATGTACAGTGGTCAGGTCATGTTGGGAATGTAGTTTGTAATAGATGAGAATTATGATCATGTACAGTGGTCAGGTAATGTTGGGGGTGCAGTGTCCTATGCCTATACAGTGTGTAATAGATGTGTATTATGATCATGTACAGTGGTCAGTTCATGTTGGGGGTGTAGTGTCCTATGTCTGTATACAGTGTGTAATAGATTTGTATTTTGATCATTTACAGTGGTCAGGTAATGTTGGGCGTGCAGTGTCCTATGCCTATACAGTGTGTAATAGATGTGTATTATGATAATATACAGTGGTCAGGTCATGTTGAGAGTGTAGTTTTTAATAGATGTGTATTATGATCATGTACAGTAGTCAGGTCATGTTACGGGGGGTGTAGTGTCCTATGTCTGTATAGGGTGTAATAGAAGTGTATTACGGTAATGTACAGTGGTCAGGTCATGTTTCGAGTGTAGTTTGTAATAGATGTGTATTATGATCAAGTACAGTGGTCAGGTCATGTTGGGGGTGTAGTGTCCTATGTCTGTATACAGTGTAATAGAAGTGTATTATGATCATGTACAGTGGTCAGGTAATGTTGGGGGTGCAGTGTCCTATGCCTATACAGTGTGTAATAGATGTGTATTATGATAATGTACAGTGGTCAGGTCATGTTGGGAGTGTAGTTTGCAATAGATGTGTATTATGATCATGTACAGTAGTCAGGTCATGTTACGGGGGGTGTAGTGTCCTATGTCTGTATAGGGTGTAATAGAAGTGTATTACGGTAATGTACAGTGGTCAGGTCATGTTGGGAATGTAGTTTGTAATAGATGAGAATTTTGATCATGTACAGTGGTCAGGTAATGTTGGGGGTGCAGTGTCCTATGCCTATACAGTGTGTAATAGATGTGTATTATGATAATGTACAGTGGTCAGGTCATGTTGGGGGTGTAGTGTCCTATGTCTGTATAGAGTTTAATAGATGTGTATTATGATCATGTACAGTGGTCAGGTCATGTTGGGGGTGTAGTATCCTATGTCTGTATAGGGTGTAATATATGTATTATGGTCATGTATATTAGTCAGGTCATCTTGGGTTTGTAGTGTCGTATGTCTTGATAGAGTGTAATAGATGTGTATTATGATCATGTACAGTGGTCAGGTCATGTTGGGGGTGTAGTATCCTATGTCTGTATAGGGTGTAATATATGTATTATGGTCATGTATATTGGTCAGGTCATCTTGGGTTTGTAGTGTCCTATGTCTGTATAGAGTGTAATAAATTTGTATTATCATCATGCCCAGTGGTCAGGACATGTTGGGGGTATAGTGTCCTATGTTTCAAAATGAAATAACTTGTGCACCATGCCAAAGGTAAAATAAATGGATATTCTTATTATTTTATATCAGGGGATTACAATATTCAGCAGTCATTGGTATATAGATTATCAGTCAGCCACCAACAGCGACATGCATTTCTGGCCTTCATTTCTGAAAGCTGCTTATTTTATTAGAGCAGTCGATTTATATAGCATAGTTCATTACAATATTCAGAAATAAAAAGTGTCATATAATTGGTATCGAATGCAAAATCTTAATCTTAGAGAATTTAAAAGAACATTCCTCAATTCTCATTGCTCTTATGCAAATGTCCTAGGCTGTAACTCAATGTTCATAGGTAGTATGACTATGTGCAGAAATCATATGACAATTATTACTGATTAAATACTTGACCTAACCAGGTGATAATGTCACAATGATACAATGTGATATGAATCATCAATATTTTGTTTCTGTTTAATTCTCTACACTGCATCTTAGATATTTGTATTTAAAATAAACATAGTTTGTTTGGTTACTATGGACTACAGAACTTTTTTCTATTATTATAATAATAATAATAATAATAATAATAATAATAATAATAATTACTATTCTTATATTTTATTTATATAACATCACATCCGCAGTTCCTGTGACCCAGTTTTACAAATTGTCACTTGCTGTATTTTTATTAAATTGATGATGGACCAGAAATAGAAGAATCAGCAATTACAGTATTGCTGTGGACTTTGCTATATCTCTGCCCGTGTTTCGGTTAAACTCCTGATGCCGGTTATCAGCCGCACTACAGAGCTCAGCATCACCATTACCTAACTATTATTTTATGCTCCACTGCTGTGGTTCCACTCTCTGCTGCATTATTTACTTTGCCTGTTGTCTTCTACTTATGTGGACATTGAACTCACCTTTATTTCAGTTGTCAACTGCAGCGTTACAGTTATCGTCGCCGGACCTTTAGTACATCGCGGGGCTCAACCCCGCTCCGGATTCTAGTCACGCTGCAGGGCTCAACCCTGTTCCAGAGCCTCACTTCAGCACAGGGTTCAACCCTGCTCCGACCTTTACCACATCACAGGCATCAACCCTGTTTCGGATCTTCATCGCTTCACAGGGCTCAACCCTGCTCAGACCTTCACCACATCAAAGGGCTCAACCCTGTTCCGGATTTTCATCGCTTCACAGGGCTCAACCCTGCCCCGATCTTCACTACATCTCAGGTCTCAACCCTGTTCCAGATCTACATTACTCTGCAGGGCTCAACTCTGCTCCGGATTTTCATCACTACAGGGTCTAACCCTGGTAAAGGTCCTCTATGCCATCCTGAGGTGTTAGCCTCATATTGGACTCGGGGTTTCCCTACCACATTAGTTCTTGTGCGTCAAAGACTTTATTTATATATGGGGCTTTACTCCTATATTCATTACTGCATATGTGAACTCCTGTGTTGTTGAGACTTTATGTGAAACATTGCTATTATATTTTTCCTGTGAATAAATTCGATTTACTTTTATTCCGTGCTACTGAGATTTCATGAAAAGGTTATTCCTAAAACCACCCCAGTATACCCCAAGTGTCGGCAGCCATGACAGATGGGTAATGCAGTGTCTTTTGTCAAAAAAGAGGGGTGTAGAAACCTATGTCTGTATACAGTGTAATAGATGTGTATTATGATCATGGCCAGTGGTCAGGTCATGTTGGGGGTGTAGTGTCCTATGTCTGTATCTAGTGTAATAGATGGGTATTATCATCATGGCCAGGGGTCAGGTCATGTTCAGTGGCCAGGTCCAGGGCCAGATTAATAATGGGGCAGGTGGAGCTTCAGCTCCATGCCTCCCCATGAAAATAGGCCCACAGGACCACTTCAATGCACAGTGTTTACTGGAAAAAAAATATTTTTTCTGTCACCGCCACATAATTCCGCAGCTCCGGTCATTCTAACAGCCACCAGAATCATGATCACCCATTCCACTTAATCCCCCCCGCCGGGCACCATAATCCCCACGGGCCTGCTTGAAGTACTGCCCCCATGCCATCTGAAACTCTGTCTTAAATCCCAATAGTTAAGCTTCACCCCTAGTCATGCTAAGCAACGCCCCTTAGGTTGTCCAAAGCTGTATACCCAGGGTTGCCTAAAGCTCCACCTGCAGGTCTTCTGAAGTCCCACCTATTCACTCCTTATTCCTCTGAAACTGTGTTTGCACAATGACACTGCAGCCAGACTCATGCAGTAGCACTGAAATTGTGAGAAAGTGAAGAAAACTGGAGCCCACAGAGGCTGAGCTGCCCAGCACAGGAGGGGAGGTATCTGTTGTGACCGGCCGTGAATAGAAACCAACAAGCATAACCAGAGGTCAGAGTATTGCCTGGAACCCATGTGTGTGTGTGTATATATATACATATTTATACACCAATGGTGGCACTCCAGATAAATAATGTAACTACCACACGGCTGTGTTGGCAACGTTTTAGCGCCTTTATTAAGCACTTTTGTCAAGCCCATAAATTCATGTTTGCTGTTTACCGCCTGTGTGCTGGATCGAGGACATATATATATATATATATATATATATATACATACATACATCTATGATTTATATATATATATATATATATATGTATATCTGTATATACAGTATACACATACTTATGTCTATGTATATATATATATATATATATAGATATATAGATATATATATATAGATATATATGTGTGTATGTATGTATGCAATGTATATATATATATATATATATATATATATATCCAAACAGGGCTGGCACTCAAATAATATAACACGCACCCCGGTGTCCTCAGTCCAATACGGAAATATTCTGCAACAATAATAGTAGAAATAGGTACGGCACTCAGAGGTTTTTGCAAAAGTTGAAAAATAGCTTGTACTATAACATCCTCAGTATTGACGTTTCGGTGACAGTCTCACCGTTATCAAGATATATATAAACAATACATATAGCACCTGTAAACCTTACCCAGATTTATTCTGCATCAATGTACATACCTGCCTCATTCACAGCTAGCAGTCGCAACTGGTAGCTTTGGGACACACCTCAATGACGTCATCGCGTTCCAATGGTAGCCGGAGCCACGAATGGTCGTCTCCCAGCAACAGCTAGGGATGTACACAACACATCCGGATGCTATTACGGTCACCCTGCTGCGCCACATGCTTTCTATAAATACAAACAAAAACATACCCATGTTACAAACACATAACACATATGAAAAAACACATATAACAAGACATACATCCGGGAAAACCACAGTATCGGACCAAATATCATAGTTAACCCCAAATTTCACTAATAGAAATGCAAACAGGCCTCTAAATACCTTAAACTAGAACATATAGGTAATTGATCACTATGACCTCTTAATACCCCCAATTAGATCCGATCTATAAATGGATAAAAATTATGTTAGAACAATAGATAACCCATCCAAGGAAAAACAATTATATCAGGCTGTTCCAACAAATTTTTTCATTCAAACTCTTCGGCGACACCGTATCCAGACGTAAAATCCACTTGGCCTCTAATTTCAAAAGGTCTTTGTTGCGATCTCCACCACGCTTATTTTCTGGCAAATGGTCTATGATCATGTATTTTAAACTGGCCAAACTGTGACCTCTCTGTTCAAAATGATGGGCCACTGGCTGATCACTGTGACCTTTCAATACTGCACTCCGGATCGCTGATCGATGTTGTGCTGCTCTCCCTTTAAAAGGACGGATAGTCTTGCCAACATAATAATAGCCACATTGGCACCTAATGAAATAAATCACAAAAGCCGTGGAACAGGTAACAGCATGTCTAATGGAAATATACTGTCCACTATGTGGATGTCTAAATGAAGACCAAATGTCAAGATGACTACACGTGACACAATTTACACAGCGGTAACATCCATTCCTGCATACCATGGTGTTAATATTTGTATTTTTCCCAAAAGTTAGTGATGTCTGTACGTACCACCATATCCTTCAGGTTCTTACCACACCGGAAAATTGCCATAGGTGTAACAAACTTAAATCCGTTCAATTCTTTATCCGTGCTCACTATGGGCCAGAGAGCTTTCGTAGCTTTTTGAATAATGTTACTGCTAGTCGAGTAGTCTGTAGTCCCAATGATCCGATCCTTCTTGCTTTTTTTACAATTCTTGGTCACAAACAATTTATCATGAGGGATATTAAGAAATGTGTTCTTATGTGTCAACAGTAATTGTTCAGGATACCCTCTTTGGATAAATTTCAATATCATTTGGTCCAATTGTTCGTCCAATCTCGACCTATCGCTGTTAATCCTTGCAGTGGCGGGCTGGGCCGGGGGGCAGGGTGCTATGTGCCCCCCGGGCCGCAGCGTCATACGGGCCATGGGCAGTCTGTGTCACTGTGACACAGACTGCACCGCATGTGTAGCGCTGACCAGACGGAGTTCGGCCAGCGCTACACAAGTGACAAACTCACAGCTGCCGGCAGTGGGCAATGGGAGAGGTGTCATGACGTCATATGACATCTCTCCCATAATTCAGAGCGGCCCGGCCCAGGAGGACAGATGGAGGAGCAGATGGCGGCAGCAAAAGCGGGGATTCAGGTAAGTGTTTTTTTTTATTTATTTTTTTATATTACGTGTGTCTACTGGGGGGGTCTGGCACTACTGGGGGCACTACAAAGGGGGGGACTACTACTACTGGGGGCACTACAAGGGGGGTGGGGGACTACTACTACTGGGGACTATACTACTGTGGGCACTACAAGGGGGGACTACTACTACTGGGGGCACTACAAGTGGGGACTAATACTACTGGGGGCACTACAAGGGGACTACTACTACTACTGGGGGCACTACAAGGGGGGTGGGGGACTACTACTACTGGAGACTACTACTGGGGACACTACAAGGGTACTACTACTGGGGATGCTACAAGGGGGCGACTACTACTGGTGGCACTACAAGGGGGGCACTACTACTACTGGGGGCACTGCATAGGGGGGGCTACTAATAGGGGCACTACATAGGGGGAGGGGACTACCACTGGGGGCTCTGCACCGAGGAACCACTGCTGGGGGCTCTATATAAAGGGCAATACTGGGAGTACTGCATAGGGGGGAGACTACAACTGGGGCCACTATTTAAGGGGCATTGCATAAGGGTTACCACTATTGGTAACTGCATGGGGGGTGGACTGCTACTGGGGGCACTGCATGGGGGTACACTATTAGGGGCACTATATAAGGGGCTTACTACTGGGGGGCACAAGGGGCACTGCACAGGGGGGACCACTACTGGGGGCACTATATAAGGGGCTTACTACTGGGGGCACAAGGGGCACTGCATAGGGGGGATCACTACTGGGGCACTACTGGAGGCCTGCATAAGGGTGTTTTCTTCTGTGGCACATGGGGGCACTGCATATGGGCACTACAACAGGGGGCTGCCCGTAATCTTTATTTTTACCTTACATTAATCCCATATGGACCAGTCTCCTCCCTGGAACACTTGAGGGGGGGGGGGGGCGCAGTAGCATGCACATTCTTCGGGCACCCTGGCTACACGCTACTCCTCTGCCAGGGCAGCCTGCATGCATTTGCCCCCCAGTTTAAAAGTTGCCAGCCAGCCCCTGAATCCTTGCCACTCATAACATCTGTGAATATGGCAAGCCTGATTTTAATACTGATGAATGAAAGCTTCAATAGCGTAACAGATTATTCCTATCCGTGGCTTTTTGGAATACTGTCGTCTCCAGACTATCCCTTCTCCTAATGATTTTCACATCCAGATATTCTATTTCATGATAGCTGGTATGATAGGTGAACTGAATTGGGCCTGCTTTTCTGTTGATGTCATCAATGAAATTACAGAAATCCTTTTGGTCACCTGTCCAAAAGATGATCAAATCATCTATATATCTCAAGAATAATTTGGCATGTTGGCAAAATTCGGGTTTGCTAAAAAACAACATTTCTTCTTGTATAAACATAAAAATGTTGGCATATGTCAGAGAAACACACGAGCCCATTGCACACCCTGCCATCTGGACATAGTAGTTACCGTCAAATAGGAAATAGTTCCTACGTAATACCAATGTCAATAATTGTATGACAAATATCAATTCAGGACCTTTGTATAATGGGTGAATTGTTAAAAAGTTCTTTACAGCCTGCAACCCCTCTTCATGGGGAATTGATGTATACAAACTTTGTACATCAAGGGTGCACATAAGCATATTTGATGGAACTATAGTAAACTCCTTAAGTTGTAATAATAAGGTAGAAGTATCCTTCAAATATGTTTTCTCTGTCACTATGCAAGGTTGTAATAATGCATCCAAATATTGAGAAACTGCTTGATAAAGAGATCCTCTGGCCGACACAATTGTTCTCCCTGGCGGTTTGACAGGGTCTTTGTGTATTTTCGGAGTTGTATACAATACAGGCATAATTGGATGTTCCTGAATCAAAGCTTTATATATCCGCTTTGTAATGACTCCTTGCTGTTTAGCTTGTAATAAAATGCCGTCCAATTCTTCTTTAAACATGTTGGTAGGATTTCTACATAGTTTTTTGTACGTTAGTCCATCATTTAATTGCTTCATAATTTCAGCTCTATAGTCTGATGTATTTTGGATGACCAATGCCCCACCTTTATACGCTGGGCGGATTATAATATCCTCATATTCTCCAAGATTTTTAACGGCCATATATATATGTTTGTCACTGCACATAGAGGCAGAGTAGCATGGCCTGGATAAAGGTTTGTGATGGCCTCAGGATAACCAGCTTGTGGGTCTCCTGTGTCACAGCGGAAGCAGCAGTCAGCGGTCCCGCACAATGCTGCACTGTCACATTGTGTGCTGGGTCTTGGACCCAGTGTGCAGCAGTAGGGAATATGTGTGACAGCTCTCCATGTGTGGCCCCCTCCACCGAGGTGTTAATCCAGCACTGCAGAGCAGCTCCATCAATCCAACGTCCTCGTGACTGACCGAGACCGGTCACCTGAGAGAGTTGAGATTGAGGAGATAAGATCAATACTAGGCAGTTTTTTGTGGGGTCTGGAGGGGATATTTATGTATTTATATGTATGTGATACTTACCAACTTTCTGGATGCCCCCTCTGGGAGTGAGCAGCCAGGCCAGCACAGCAGGGGAAATGGTATGGCATAGGTAGGCGGTGCGGGGAACATGGCGGTGCAATCGCCTAATTGTGGCCTCATATCGCTGTACAATGCCAAGATTACAGGCATTGTAAATTAGGGGCAGGACTAAAATGACGCTATTCAATGCAAATTGTATAATCGGCCATCTGGACTGCCCACTTCTCTCTGGAAGTGGGTGGCACTGGGCAGATTTGGGCAGCAGCAGCTCCGTACCAGGAGACTTGAATACTCGGGAGCACCACCTGATATTCGGGAGCCTCCCGGTGATTCTGGGAAAGTAGACAACAATGAGATATACTATATATATATATATATTAGGGGTGTGCACCGGCCACTTTTCGTGTTTTGTGTTTTGGTTTTGGATCTGGATCTTTCTTCGTGTTTTGGATCTGGATTGGTTTTGCCAAAACCACCCTTCCGTGTTTTGGGTTCTGGGTTTTGTGTTTTGGATCTGTATTTTTTTTTAAAAAAGCATAAAAACAGCTAAAATCACAGAATTTGTAGGTTTTTCTGCTCCTATGCTATTATTAACCTCAATAACCTTAATTTCCACTCATTTCCAGTCTATTCTGAACACCTCACACCTCACAATAGTGTTTTTATGTCCAAAACGTTGCACCGAGGTAGCTGGATGACTATGCTAAGCGACACGAGTGGGCGGCACAAACACGTGACCCATCTAGGCGTGAAACTGCAGTGGCAGACAGGATGGCAGTTTGAAAAACTAGGCCCCAAACTGTACATAATGCAAAGAAAAAAAAGAGGTGCAAGATGGAATTGTCCTTGGGCCCTCCCACCCACCCTTATGTTGTATAAACAGGACATGCACACTTTAACAAACCAATCATTTCAGCGCCAGGGTCTGCCACACAACTGTGGCTGAAATGATTGGTTCGTTTGGGCCCCCACAAAACAAGCTGGCAATTAATGTGTCCCTGCACAAACTGGCTCTATGGAGGCAAGATGTCATCCTCATCCTCCTCATCCACCGATTCCTCACCCTCTTCAGTGTGTACATCCTCATCCTCACAAAGTATTAACTCGTCCCCACTTGAATCCACCACCACAGGTCCCTCTGTACCTTCTGGAGGCTGGTCTCCCTGGAAGAGCTGATAATTCATTTTGATGAACATCATCTTCTCCACATTCTGTGGAAGCAACCTCCTACGCCTTTCGCTGACAAGGTTCCCGGCTGCACTAAACACTCTTTCGGAGTACACACTGGAGGGGGGGCAACTCAGGTAAAATAGAGCCAGTTTGTACAGGGGCCTCCAAATTGCCTCTTTTTCCTGCCAGTACAGGTATGGACTGTCTGCCATGCCTACTTGGATGCTGTCACCGATGTAATCCTCCACCATTCTGTCAATGGTGACAGTATCATATGCAGTGACAGTAGACATGTCAGAAATTGTTGCCAGGTCCTTCAGTCCGGACCAGATGTCCAAACTTGGTCCTGCCTGTCCTGCATCACCGCCAGCGGGTTGCTTAGGATACCTAAGTTTTTTCCTGGCAGCCCCAGTTGCAGGAGAAAATGAAGAAGGAGCTGTTGACGTGTCACGTTCCGCTTCAGCTGACAGTGTGTTCACCAGCAGGTCTTTGCACCTCTGCAGGCTTGTGTCGGCCGGAAAGAGAGACACCACATAGGCTTTAAACCTAGGATCGAGCACGGTGGCCAAAATGTAGTGGTCTGATTTCAACAGATTGACCACCCTGGAATCCTGGCAAAGCGAATGAAGGGCTTCATCCACAAGTCCCACATGCCGAGCGGAATCGCTCCGTCTTAGCTCCTCCTTCACTTTCTCCAGCTGCTTCTGCAAAAGCCTGATGAGGGGAATGACCTGACTCAAGCTGGCAGTGTCTGAACTGACTTCACGTGTGGCAAGTTCGAAGGGCTGGAGAACCTTGCACAACACGGAAATCATTCTCCACTGCGCTTGAGTCAGGTGCATACCCCCTCCTTTGCCTATGTCATAGGTGGATGTATAGGCTTGTATGGCCTTTTGCTGCTCCTCCATCCTCTGAAGCATATAGAGGGTTGAGTTCCACCGTGTCACAACCTCTTGCTTCAGGTGATGGCGGGGCAGGTTCAAGAGTGTTTGCTGGCGCTCCAGTCTTCGGCACGCAGTCGCTGAATGGCGAAAGTGGCCAGAAATTTTTCGGGCCACCCAAAGCGTCTCCTGCATGCCCCTGTCGCTTTTCAGAAAATTCTGCACCACCAAGTTTATTGTGTGAGCAAAACATGGGACGTGCTGGAATTTGCCCAGATGTAATGCCCGCACAATATTGGTGGCGTTGTCAGATATCACAAATCCCCAGGAGAGTCTAAGTGGGGTAAGCCACTGGGCGATGATTTCCCTCAGTTTCTCTAAGAGGTTGTCGGCGGTGTGCCTCTTACTGAAACCGGTGATACACAGCGTAGCCTGCCTTGTAACGAGCTGGCGTTTCTGAGATGCTGCTACTGGTGACGCTGCTGCTGTTGCTGCGTAAGGTGATACATCTACCCAGTGGGCTGTCACAGTCATATAGTCCTTAGTCTGCCCTGTTCCACTTGTCCACATGTCCGTGGTTAAGTGGACATTGTGTACAACGGCATTTTTCAGGACACTGAGGACACTTTTTCTGACGTTTCTGTACAGTCTCGGTATCGCCTGCCTAGTGAAGTGGAATCTAGACGGTATTTGGAACCGGGGACACACTACCTCCATCAATTGTCTAAATCCCACTGCACTAATGGCGGATACCGGACGCACGTCTAACACCAACATAGCAGTCAAGGCCTCAGTTATACGTTTTGCTTCAGGATGACTGCTGTCGTACTTCATCCTCCTCGCTAAGGACTGTTGGAGGGTCAATTGTTTAGTAAAAGTAGTGGTGTTCCTACTTCCTCTCTGGGATGATGAACGACTCCCAGCAGCAGCAACAGCAGCAGCGGCAGCAGTAGGCGTAGCAATGCAGGATCCTCCAGAGGAATCCCGGATAGGAGAGTCAGTCATGCCAGTGACATGGCCTGCAGGACTACTTCCGATCCTGACTAAGGAGGAAATTGACGAGGAGGGAGTTGACGGTGTGGTTTGCAGGCGCTTGGATACAACAGGACAACGGGATTTAGGTGTCCCTGGACTGCTTACGGTCTTAGCCAAAGTTTCTGAACTTGACAGTAACTTTTTATGAACGCGCTGCAGGTGCCGTATAAGGGAGGATGTTCCTAGGTGGTTGACGTCCCTACCCCTACTTATTTCACCTTTACATATGGTACATATGGCAAGACAGTTGTTGTCCGGATTTGGATAGAAATATTGCCAGACCAAAGAGGTGGAATGTTTGGTCTTCTGCCCAGGCATGACCGTGATGGGCTTTTTCATCCCACGGACAACAACTGTCTCCCCCGGAGCCTGATTTAAACAAACCACATCACCATCAGAATCCTCCTCGCCAACTTCCTCCTCAGCGCCAGCTACACCAGTATCCTCATCCTGTTGTACTTCAACAGTGACATCTTCAATTTGCATATCAGCAAGTGGACTGTGGGTGCTCCTTTCAGCACTTGCAGGGGGCATGCAAATGGTGGAAAGAGCCACCTCTTCCCGTCCAGTGCTGGGAAGGTCAGGCATCGCAACCACCACCACACTTGGACTCTCCTTGGGGATTTGTGATATCTTCTTAGAAAGCACAGTTCTTCGCTGTGCTTTTGCCAGCTTAACTCTTTTGATTTTTTTAGTGGGAGGAGGGCTTCCATCGTCATGTGAAGCTGAACCACTAGTCATGAACATACTAGGGATCGACCTTAGCCGTTCCTTGCCACTCCGTGTCGTAAATGGCATATTGGCAAGTTTACGTTTCTCTTCAGCTGATTTAAATGTCTTTTTCAAGGTCATTTTCCTGAACTTTGCCATTTGGGATTGTATGTGCCCTCTACTATGACATTGGGCATCGGCCTTGGCAGACGACGTTGATGGCATGTTATCGTCTATGTCATGACTAGTGGCAGCAGCTTCAGCACTAGGAGGAAGTGGTTCTTGATCTTTCTCTATTTTATTTTTATCGGAGAAAGTTTGGTCCTCCATTTATGTTATATCGATTTGATATATACGTGCGGCTAAACACAGAAAATAATTTTTTTTTTGGTTTGGACTGGAGTGTACTTTGTGGGTTACAGCACCCTTTAACGGTCAAGCCAGCCGGCCCTTTACTTATGACACAGGCGCACTCTTGGCACTACTTTGTTGATGCACGTGCGGCTACTGCGCACACAATTCACAAACACAGAAAATAATTTTTTTTTTGGTTTGGACTGGAGTGTACTTGGGGGTTACAGCACCCTTTAACGGTCAAGCCAGCCGGCCCTTTACTTATGACACAGGCGCACGCTTGGCACTACTTTGTTGATGCACGTGCGACTACTGCGCACACAATTCACAAACACAGAAAATAATATTTTTTTTGGTTTGGACTGGAGTGTACTTTCGGGGGTTACAGCACCCTTAACGGTCAAGCCAGCCGGCCCTTTACTTATGACACAGGCGCACGCTTGGCACTACTTTGTTGATGCACGTGCGGCTACTGCGCACACAATTCACAAACACAGAAAATAATTTTTTTTTTGGTTTGGACTGGAGTGTACTTGGGGGTTACAGCACCCTTTAACGGTCAAGCCAGCCGGCCCTTTACTTATGACACAGGCGCACGCTTGGCACTACTTTGTTGATGCACGTGCGACTACTGCGCACACAATTCACAAACACAGAAAATAATATTTTTTTTGGTTTGGACTGGAGTGTACTTTCGGGGGTTACAGCACCCTTAACGGTCAAGCCAGCCGGCCCTTTACTTATGACACAGGCGCACGCTTGGCACTACTTTGTTGATGCACGTGCGGCTACTGCGCACACAATTCACAAACACAGAAAATAATTTTTTTTTTGGTTTGGACTGGAGTGTACTTTCGGGGGTTACAGCACCCTTAACGGTCAAGCCAGCCGGCCCTTTACTTATGACACAGGCGCACGCTTGGCACTACTTTGTTGATGCACGTGCGGCTACTGCGCACACAATTCACAAACACAGAAAATAATTTTTTTTTTGGTTTGGACTGGAGTGTACTTTCGGGGGTTACAGCACCCTTAACGGTCAAGCCAGCCGGCCCTTTACTTATGACACAGGCGCACGCTTGGCACTACTTTGTTGATGCACGTGCGGCTACTGCGCACACAATTCACAAACACAGAAAATATATTATTTTTTTAGCACTTGGGGGGAGCACCCCTGATGGACAGAGCACCCCCTGGACAACACTACAGCACTCCTTTAGGACTGGGACACTGCACAGGACTTTGGAGTGGACACAGCCCCTATGGAGAACTGACTGCACAACACAGTCCAGCCAGCCCCTATGGACTTTGAAGTAGTGGACACAGCCCCTATTAACAACAGCAGCACAGCACAACACAGCCAGCCCCTATGGACTTTGAAGTAGTGGACAACAGCAGCACTACACTACACTACACTACACAGCCCTAACTCCCACCCTCCCTCTTCACTGTCCACAGCCGAGTGAGAAAATGGCGCCGACGTGTGTACCTTATATAGGATCCAAAACCCGCGAGACTCGGAAGGCGGGAAGATGACGTTTTGCCTCGATTTCAGATCCGAGTCAGGCGGGAAAAGTCGAGCCTGACTCGGATCGGACTCGGATCGGGGGGGCTCGGGGGGGTTCGGATTTCAGAAATCCGAACCCGCTCACCCCTAATATATATATATATATATGTGTGTAGAAAACAGCGGCACTCACAGGACTTGGTAAATAAGACTCAGGTACACAAGAGGTGTGTAGGATTCGACGTATCAGTCAGTGAGGACTTTTATCAAGAATACAGCAGTGATACAAAGTACATACCTTTATAGGACTGTGTAACAGTGGTAAAGTGCTGTCCGCGCCCATCCTGTTAGTCGCTGGGTGAATGACATCATCAGCGTGCGGCCGGACTGTCAAGATGCACGTGACATCGGACGTGGTGATGCTGGGGAAGATGAAGCAAATTTGTCATTTATATCATCTGGTGTCCGTGTGGCTTGGCCTATATAGGCAAAACATCGTGCACCCTATGTGTGTGATCTATGACCTATTTTAGAGGTTATGATTGTTGGAGAGGCTGTTGGTTATTCTTTCCAGGTTTACTAACATACTCACACTGGATAAGCCCGATCCCGTCCGATCTTGGAAGCGAATCAGTGTCTGGCCTGGTCAGTACTAGGGTGGGGGCGACTCCCTTGGAATACCAGGTTTTGTAAATCATACAAAGTTTTGAACTTTTTTCCAACTTTTGCCTTTCCCTGCCTCTTTCGGTCATTTAGGTCTTTTCCACACTTTACGTGGTGTGGTCCTTAGTTCATCACAGGCTATTTCCTTTATAGTGCTGTAGTATTGTCTCACCATTTAATCCCATATTTGTACATATCTATTTATATGTGCAAGGTTTTTCAGACGCACCCTCTTAGCCCTGTGGTACCTGTACATTGTACAGCAACTATTTCTCTTTTACCCCTATGCTTCATTGAGTAGATCCAGCCTTTGTTGCGGGATCATTGGTCTGTTTAGTCCTGTTATTTTTTGCATCATCTTAAACAGTGCTGCTTAATTATTTTTGTATTATGTACCATACAATGATCATTGCAGTCTATATGTTATATGTTGTATAAGTTATGTTTTGTTCAGCACTCATTGATATGTTCACCTATTTTTATGTAGATTTATTCCCAACACCTGATGTCATGTGCATCGTGACAGTCCGGCCGCACGCTGATGACGTCATTCACCCGGCAACTAACAGGATGGGCGCGGACAGCACTTTACCACTTTTACACAGTCCTATAAAGGTATGTACTTTGTATCACTGCTGTATTCTTGATAAAAGTCCTCACCGACTGAAACGTCGAATCCTACACACCTCTTGTGTACCTGAGTCTTATTTACCAAGTCCTGTGAGTGCCGTTGTTTTCTACACGTTCATACATCAGGTTCTCCTACCTCAGATGGCACCTGGGCAAGTATTGATTGGTACTGTGGAGTGCCGGCTCCAGTGACTTTATATATATATAAATATATATATATATATATATATATACAGTATATATTTTTATATATATATATATATATATATATACATATATATGTATATATACACACACACATGTATGCACATACATATAAATATCTTCAATAGACCCCACATATTATAAATAACATATGTATATGTTTGTATGTGTGAAATATATGTCAGGGTGAGGGAGATCTGGTCATAGTGTAGGGTGTTATATGTAACATATATCTGTAATTGGCAGTGACATACCATGGCTGTTTAACTATTGTCGCTAAGGGGTCCATTTATCATATCGTGCATTTGAAATTAGGATGGGATATGATTATTTTGCCTAAATTTTAAAATTTAAATTTTCCTGTGAATTTAGAAATAATCTCTTGCCAGAACATGGGCTCCATTGGCCAGTACATACTGTACATTACAAGGGCCAGATGGAGGATCACTCTCTGAAAAAATCTGGTGTACAGTAGCCCATAGGCCACTATAGGCTTTGCTTTCAGAACTTGGTAAATCTGACAGCATAGCAGCCCCCATAGAAACCTATGGGTCTGCTTTGTGGTCAGAAATGGAGGAATCATGGCAGATATCTAAGATCGGATGTATCTGCTACAGTCCCAAGCAAGCTTAATATATCTGGTGACCCCCAGAAAATGGGTGGTATTCCGCAAATATATTTAAAAAATTATGCCGCTAAATGTGAATGGGGTAGTATACTATGGTGTGTTTGAGCAAGTACCAGAAAAGTTTAGACCAAAGCACAGTGGTCGCCTCACCATCACTAGTTACACCACTGCAAGGCTGGTCACACCTACTGCAGTGGCACAAATTAGGCACTTCATAAATTTAAGCTCCAGGCCCATGGTGACATTAATCTGGCACTGGTCAGAACATGTTGGGGGTGCAGTGTCCTATGTCTGTATAGGGTGCAATAGAATTGTATTATGGTCATGTACAGTGGTCAGGTAATGTTAGGGGTGTAGAGTCCTATGTCTGTATAGTGTGTAATAGAATTGTATTGAGGTCATGTACAGTGGTCAGGTCATGTTAGGGGTGTAGTGTCCTATGTCTATATAGTGAGCAATAGATGATTTGTGATCATGTACAGTGGTCAGGTCATGTTACGGGGATTTAGTATTCTATGTCTGTATAGGTTGTAATAAATGTATATTATGGTAAAGTACAGTGGTCAGGTCATGTTGGGGGTACAGTGTCCTATGACTGTATAGTGTGTAATAGATGTATATTATGATCATGTAAAGTGGTCAGGTCATGTTGGGTGAGTAGAGTCCTGTCTGTAGAGAGTGTAATAGATGTGTATTAAGGTCAGGTACAGTGGTCAGGTCATGTTGGGGGTGTAGTGTCCTTATGTCTGTATACAGTGTAATAGAATTGTAATAATATTCGTGTACAGTGGTCAGGTCATGTTGGGGTTGTAGTGTCCTATGTTTGTATATAGTTTAATAGAATTGTATTATGGTCATGTCTAGAGATGAGCATTTCGGATTGCTTGGAATCTGAACACACCAGAACTTGAACTAGAGTGTAATATATGTGTATTATGGTCATGTACAGTGGTCAGGTCATGTTGGGGGTGTAGTGTCCTATGTCTGACTACAGTGTAATAGATGTGTATTATGATCATGTACAGTGGTCAGGTCATGTTGGGGGTGTAGTGTCCTATGTCTGTATAGAGTGTAATAGAATTGTATTATGATCATGCCTAGTGGTGAGGTCATGTTCGGGGTGTAGTGTCCTATTTCTGTATAGGATGTTAAAGATGTGTATTATCCTCATACCCAGTGGTCAGGTCATGATGGTTGTAGAAACAGACACTTCCTTGCTGCATCTGTGATCCCAGCACTGAGACCAAGGTCGCTGCCTGTAATCACTATCGCAATCATCGCGACCATCACAACCCTCAGGCTGCCGTAAACTGAAGATTATCACAGCCTGACCACATCCTGACAGCTGTGAGTCCTGGAAATCTGCATCCACCTATGCAGACCCTGGCCTTGTCCCTCGTGGAAAATGAGGGCGATGCTGTTTCCAGAACCCTGCCTGGGAACTCCCCTGCACCTCCCCCCAAATGCCGCAGCATATCACTCACACACGCACATGTGCAGACTGCTCACCATTGGTTAGTTTCCATCTCTAAATGAGGCCCTAAGTACTGGTACTTTTTTCCAAAAACAGGTAATTCCTCTGCCATAATCCTGGAATTTCCTAATAGCCCTGCCTTAAACTTGTATCACCTAACTGGTCCATTCCAACTACTGTATAGACCAGAGAGACACTAATACCACTTTTACACCTAAATTCCGGGTCTGACCCAGAGTTGGAACAGGGCTCCAATCCGAATCAGTCCCGGAATTTAGCCGGCACCAATCCATGATATTCCCTAGTCGGTGCCATTCACACCGGAGCCGCGTCTGCATAGCCTGCATAGGGTCTGCTTTTACGGCATTGAAGTGGATGCTTGGAGATGATGTCATCTCCAAGTGCCACTGAAGCTGGACCAATCAGCCGGCATGCGGCGCACTCCAGGTCATCGTGACACGGAGCGTGCCGTTCACACTGCAGGGTTTCACAGGTCATTCTCGTGTTAAACCGGGTTATTCTCGTGTTAAAGTTACCAGGGAAGGATTGCTGGGTCACTGGACTCAGCAATCAAACCTTCTCCGCTTTTACAATGAGGAGCTACCCGGGTTAACACTGCAATAACCCGGGTTTTACCTCTGGTGTAATAGGGGTATTAAGAGCTATACAGTATGTAAGATTTAGTAAATGGCTGAAAGCTATAGAAGGTAAGAATAACTAAGCTAGATCAGTAGTTATTAAGAAGCTTTTGAAGCATTAATTAATCCAGCCAATGGCCACTTCTCAGACATCCTGAGTATTCCCTTTGACAGCAGTAAGGATAATCAATTGCTTATAATCTATGAGATCACTCTCTACTTTTCTATCAAGTAATTCACAGGAACCAATTACAAATCCTTCATCAGTGAGGGCCTTTCTTACAAAACTTTCATCATAGTTAAATATATGTATCCTATCATTACCAGCTGTGTAATATGTGGCATTTAAGCTCCCAATTACAATTAATTTTCCCCCAGTTTTAAGTAGCTTTGACATCTTCTTCAGGTTTCTAATGTAATCTTGTTGGTCCTGACTAACCGGATCAAGCACCCACACAGTCAGTAGACAGTCAGCTTGTGGTAACACCACCGGATCCGTGAGGTTTTCTTTGCTGAAGTCAATTTGCACAATGTCTTTAATTTTTTCCTTCAACTTTTCTTCCTTGTATTGTTCTTCCACACTAAAATAAATGAACCCTTTACATTATATAATACAAGTAACAAGTGTTCAAATGACAGTGCAGAACTGTATGTTTCACTTCAGTTTCTTTATACCTTGGCCACATAAAAAATAAAAATAAAACAATCATCTCAAAGAGCATAAACACTTTACTTGTAACTCTCTTATACCCCTTTTCCACCTAAATTCCGGGTCTGACCCGGAGTTGGAACAAAGTTCCTATCCGGATCAGACCCGGAATTTTGCCGACGCTGACTCGGGATATTCCCGACTCAGCGCTGCTCACACCGCAGTCGGGTCTGCGTAGACCCGGCTTTTGCGGAGTGAAAGTGGACGCTTGGAGATGACGTCATCTCCAAGCGCCACTGAAGCCGGACCAATCGGCCGGCTAGCAGCGCACTCAGGTCATCGTGACCCAGAGTGCGCTGTTCCCATAGCAGGGTTTCACGGGCTAAGCCCGTGTTAAACCCTGCTAGATACCTGTGTTGGATTGCCGGGTTACTCGACCCAGCGATCCAACCCTCTGCCCTTTTACACCAGGGAGCTGCCCGGGTTAACCGTTCAAAAACCCGGGTTTTAGCTCCGGTGTAAAAAGGGTATAAGTGCTCTTTATGTGTAAGGTATCCTATTTAATTTTTTCATCACACTACAGTACTTGCATGATTGGAACTGCTGAATTGGGAGGTATACTGGCATCCAACTAGGAAATATTCACTATTATTACGCTCTGATCCCATTCAATACTAAAATAGTTATTCTTTAAGTTGGGGAGTTACAATTTTGTTATTATTGTTTAAAATTGACTCATTCTTTATGTTCTTCTATGTTTAGAATCACATTTTACCTGATGCCTCCCAGCTCGGTAACGATCTGAGATGCATGAGTCCAATCAAAAGCCCCAGTGCGGGTGTTCACCCATTTGTTGAGTTCCATAATACACGACTCTCTTAATTTTAGTATAGTGATCTCTTTAAAAAATTCACTTATAACAAAAAGATGATGAACCATGGATCCGATACTGATGTCAATCAAAGTTTCTCCTTTAATACGACCTGCAGGGAAGATTCAGATAAGAAATGTAACATACTATACAGTTACAGTGAGTTAGTGGCAAAGAAAGATAATGTGAGTCCCAGCATTAGTCATATACTGATACAGATCTCATGGTGTATGTTTCCTGGCATAATCCTAGGTGCCCTCATCTGTGCCAATAAATTAAATAACTGGCAATCTGAGAGTTAATGCATTTCCCACAGCTGTGTGAATGTAATGGGCACATGGTATACATGAGACACTGTTTTGGCAAATAAGCAAATATACAAAAGTAGCATCTGTGTGCCTGATTCAGCAAGGGACACAAGTAAGAGATCGCACGGAGCCAGCCAATAATGCATCTCAGTGCGTGCGTATGTGTCGCAATGCGCGTGTGCGCGAACCTGTCACTGCGGCCGGGTAAAGGTTCTCATGACTAATGCAGTGCGTACGCAGACCCTTTCCGATAATGATTGACAGGAAGTGCCGTTTGTGTGTGGTGACGGAGGGTGGTTTGGCGAAGGCAGGCATGCCTGTGCATTGCGACGCCATTATAGGTGCGTGCATAATTAAGGCAGTGTGACGCCATACGCAGCCAGACAGTTTGATGCACGCAGGAAGTGGCAAAGTCCTGCGCCAGGTCAGGTCATCCTCTATTGTGCGTCTGGGCCAATGGTTCTCGATGTTACCGATGTTTGTGCTATCCTGCATACTGATTGAGCATTGAGTATAGGGAGATGGGCGGCACTATGTATTGCTGGGTGTCTGCATCCTTGTGCTGTGGTTGACGAGCGTATATGCACTGATTAGCATATACACGCAGTGGCCAAGTCCGTGCAATATCTCACTTGTGTCCCTTGCTGAATCAGGCCCTGTGTGGCATATATTATATATCTATACACCCGAAACATTAGATATTATTCCTCTATGTTCTGTGATTCAGTTACAGGAAAATATATGTATGATTCCTGAGTCTGCTGCCATTTCTATGCTGTGTGTATAACATTTGGTGGGTTAGTGCTCTTCCACCTGAGAAACAAAGCTCCACAGGTGGTTGTGAGGTCAGTAGCTGACATCGCTTTGTGAGCAGGGAAAGTGTCACCTGTTCCCATTACACACAGCAGAGGAACCATGTTATCCCTGTACACAGAGGTTTAGTGTGGAGCTGCAATGCCTGGAGAGGCACTTGCTAAGGCACCCACCATCCTGCAATACAGAAGTGTATCTGGAGACTCGGCATAGCCAGCACAGGGGGCTGAGATGCCACAAGTGTACAGGAAGGGCAGCACCTATTATAGAACAAGAGTCATTTATTTAATTATAGTATCAAACAAGCAAACAAAATGTATTATGTTTATGAAATAAAATAGAACATGATCAATACAAGACCACCTCCAAATAAAACAAAAAGAGAAGCCATGAAGGTGTTTGGAGGAAAGAGGAAGGGTAGGGTGGATTTTGAATGTCCCTGGGTCCAGGGGTGTAGTTCGAGTAGTGTATGTTCCTGGATTGGGTGAGGTAGAATGGATAGATTATGTCCCTGTGGCTAAGGCAGGTTGTGTATGTCCCTGGGGCTGCTAGGGTGGGTAGTGTATGTTACAGAGACCGGGAGAAGGGAGACTAGTGTATTACAAAGGGCTGGGGGTGGAAGTACTGTTTGTCTAAGGGGCCAGATAGGTAGTGTACATTCCTGGACCAGGGGGTTACTGTATGTCTTGAAGACTAAGGGGTTGGGTGTGTAGTTTATTTCCCAGGAGCTGGGGTATAAGGCATGTAGGATATGTTGCTGGGGCCGCAGGTACAGGGCTTGCAGTGTATGTCACTGCTACAATAGGGTTGGGTGGTTAGTGTAAGTCACTGGTACCATAGGGTAGGGTGGATAGTGTATGTCACTGGTACCATACGGTAGGGTAGGTAGTGTATGTCACTGGTACCATAGGGTAGGGTTGGTAGTGTATGTTGCTAGGGTGGGGTTTGGGCAGATAGTGTATGTTCCAGGGGGACCTATGACCCTGGTGTGTGGATTTGTTACATGCCTTTTTTTCTGAGCCTGTGCATGCTTATGGTGAGGTATCAGGGACAGGTGAAATGGTGGTACCTGGTGATGCAAGGGAGAGAGGCCATCACATATCACAATGGTTCTGCCAGACAGAAGCTACTAAAGGCTCTATTTGAAAAAATATATATTTTAAAACTGAGGAATTGGGTTGTGAGGCTGTGTACAGTCTGAAACTAAGTCTCACTTCAGTAACGTGGACCTGTGCACTGGCTCTATGGATCTTTACACCCATGGAAGGAAGATCATTAATGCCCTGGTAGCAATGCTTTCACTTCCCCCCTTCACACACACATACACTGGTTAGTGGACTCCTCCAGTGGTGCAGTGTCGGTCCATTGCTTTAGTGTGTGCTTCCGTGATTCCGCACACAATGTCTGTGCTTTTTCTGCACAGCTGCAGTTCCATTTGGGTTGATGACTGGGCAATCATAGCTCTCTACAGTATATTTAAAATGTTTGAAAAAAAAAAAAACACTGCCTATACGCCACGCTTAGTGCCCTCAGCTGGAGTCAGAGCTCGGAGGAAGAGCTCCACTGGCTCTACCTACACTACACCCCTGCATGTACACTAGAAAGTCTCCCATTTATATTTTTCTGCTATTCAGAATAACCATGCTATTTATCTGAGGCAACAATTCAATCTTGAATACAAACCTGTTACTAATGCGCTGTGCAGCTTCTCCATAACAAACACCACTGACTCATCTCTGAATGCACTTTCTGGATGAAAATAACATTTAAGGAAGTCCCTGGAGTCCATCCCATGCACATGATAAAGCTTCAACTTGGGTCTGGCTTCCATTCTCTTCTCTTCTATCACACAGGATGGGATGAGTCTCTAATCTGAATCTGTAGCCTTATAGTAATATGTATGGCTGTTCTATTTATATGCAGCAGAATCCTATAATTACAGTATTTACTTTCTCTAGAATGTTCTCATACACAGCTGACTATAAATGTATCAATATGTGCAGAGATCTTATGACAATTAGTAATGATTAAATATTTGACCTAACCAGGTGATAATGTCACAACGCTACAATGTGATATGAATCATCAATATTATGTTTATGTTTAATCCTCTATACTAAATCTTAGATATTTGGTTTTAAAATAAAAATAAACGTAATCTGTTTTGGTACTATGGACTACAGCACTTGTTTTATTATTATTATTATTATTATTATTATTATTATTATTATTATTATTATTATTATTACAACAACAACAACAACAACTATTTATTATTATTATTAATATTATTATTAAAACAACAACTATTATTATTATTATTATTATTATTATTATTATTATTATTATATTTTAATTGGATTTGCAAGTGGGGAACTCATCATGATGACACTTTATACATGTGCACTTGCTCTATCATAATCTTCCACACACTTCCATAACTAAGACCAATTTTTTCATGATTCCTTTCAATGGTTAGTTGTCTGTCTTCGAGGACAATAGCCTCCACTTTCTTCACTGTGCCAAGATCATCCATGATCGAGGGTCTCCTGGAGGCTCATCTGATAGGAACATGTGTCCAGTTTGAAACTTTCTTTTCCACCTCACAGTGTCATATGATGGAATTTCATCACCATAAACAGCCACCATATTATCATGGATTTGTCAGGCACTGTTACCCTCCAAATGGAGGAACTTTATAATACTGCAGGCTTCAGTTTTGTCCATCATGCAAGTTACTGACATCTTCTATCTCCTGCAATGAAACAAGTTGACATAAGTAACTGTAATTTACAACATCATGCATATAAGGATCAATAATAGCACAGGTATCCGAAATTTAAGGTATTAAAAGCTTTTTTAATAATACTTTTATATTCTTAATTATAATTCTGTGTACATCAAGAAATGATATATTTAAAAAAAATACCACATCACATTTACCAATAAGGGGGTTACATACATTTTTAAGAATAAACAAGAAGTTTAATAGTTTTTCACATATTTATTGTGAAATACGAAGAAGTTTAGATAATATCATTGTGTTTTTGTCTTAATTACATAATAAAATAACAATAAAATCAAACAATAATAGAAATAAAACCATAATTATTGAAAAACTTGTTAATATCTTGGTTTTTTTTGTCTTCAATCTTCAATTTGTCGGTTTTCGCATATAAGCTTTTTCTGTATTGTTTCTCTGTATCATCCAGCATTATATCACATAACAACAAGGAATTGAGGGCCTGATTCTGAACGAGCGCCCGCTCTGAATCAGGGATTGTTTTATTTTTCAGAGCGGCCTTTTGGACGCTCGCATAGCTGTGGGTTACCACCCACAGCTTATGCGAACGTTCATGACGATGGTCGCGATGGTCAAGACCATCGCGACCATCAGGCTTGCGACGAGACCCTGGACACCCCCTCGGTGACCGCAAGCCCTGGAGTGATTTTGGCTATATCATAGCCAAAATCACTCCCACTGACATCACTAGTGATGTCAGTGGGGCCGGACCCAGACAGTAGGCGTTCCCATGGGAACGCCTCCGTCTGGGCAGCCACGCCCCCAGCATGCACACCAAAGGGGGCGTGCTGTCACTCACCATCGACAGCATGCCCCCTTTGGTGCGAGACTCATAACCACGGCTACCCCGTCATTATTCGGGTCTCGCGCATGCGCATGACGGAGCTCCCTCCATCGTGCGCATGCACACTAGGGCACCATCAACCCACTTGCGAGCGCTCGCGAGCGGGTCTGAATCAGGCCCTGAATCCACACTAGAAAAAATATATATTGGTCTAAACTAGAGATGTGCGCTGACCCTCGTGTTTTGGTTTTGGTTTTGGATCTGGATCTCCCCTGGTTTTGCATCTGAATCTGGTTTTGGATTTTTTTCCTTGGTATTTTGTTTTCGTGGTTTGGTTTTGGATCTGGATGATTTCTCAAAAAATCCAAAAAACAGCTAACATCACATAAAATGTGCATTTTTTGTTCCTACAGTATTAATAACCTCAATAACATTTAATTCCACTTGTTTCCAGTCAATTTTGGTTACCTCACAATATTGATTTTTTTTCATCTAGTTTAAGGGCCAAAAGGTTGCATCCAGCTTGCTGGCTCATAACTGATTGATATAATTATTAATACAGTTGAGGACTGTGCAAAGATGATGGTTGGGATGCCCTTGAGGATTGAAGGCATGGGCCTTCATAGAGGACAAGGAAGTTGACTGCTGGCGGCAGCTACAACATGTAGTTCTCGGCCTTGCTCCCCTGTCATGTGACAACCCTCCATATTTTCTGTGGTCTTGAAGCAGTGTTACAAGCACCAATAGTGTAGCGAAGGTGCAGTTACAAAATTCACACATGTGCAGTCATGTGCACACAGTAAAAAAATATACCAAGGACACTATTTTTTGGGGGGTCCATAACTTGGGCCCAGAGTACAAATTGGTGATGACTGGAGTCGGGCAGCACTAGGTTTTGTTGCCAACTTGCTAGATCTTGTGTGGCTAAACCTAACACACACAGACACACAGACAATTATTAGAAAAAAAAACAATTGATTTTTATTTTCTTCAGCTCTAGAACTTGGTCCCAGAGCACAGATTAATCACGACTGGAGTCGGGCAGCACTAGCTTGCAACTTGCGTTGCTGGCTGGATCTTGTGCAGTACTGCGGTTAAGCCTACACACGCGCGCACACACAGAATAATATAAAAGACACTTTGATTTTTTTTTTTACTATTTTTTTTATTTTTTGTCCAGAACTTGGGCCCAGATGGACACAGCACCAGCCTAGATGTATCTGCAGTTCTGTTCCAGCCCAGATAGACACAACAGACAGCACAGACAACCCAGATGGACACAGCACCAGCCCAGATATATCTGCAGTTCTGTTCCAGCCCAGATAGACACAGCAGACATGAAAAACACCAGCCCAGGACACAACAGACAGCCCAGATGGATCAGCAATAGCCCAGATGGACACAGCAGACAGCACAGTGACAGCACTGCCACCAGCCTAGAATGGATCAGCAGTCCCCAGCCCAGGACACAGCAGACTGCACCTCTCCCAGCCCTACACTACCCACCCTCCCTGTTTAGTCTCCACAGCCAGAGTGAAATGGCGTCTGTCGCATGGTCCCTTATATACTACATTGATAATAGAGACGAAAGCTCGCGATCCGTGAGATTTCCGACTCTATGGTTTTGCCTCGGTTTCGAGATCAGAGTCAGGCGGGAAACTCCGAGCCTGCTTGGATCCGACTCTGTTCTGCTAAATTTGGGTGGGTTCGGATCTCTGGAAACCGAACCTGCTCATCTCTAGTCTAAACAGATGAGCCTATAATTGGCACATAAATATTTGTTACACAAAAACCAACTCAAAGTATTCCATGTACATAAAACCTGTATTAAATCACAAATGTTGGTGGTGCTCCTCCTGAGTCAGAATACAAAAGATTCGTACAAAAGGAGAGAAAGCAGACTATTTTTTTATGGGGCACTCTTATTGATTTGTATGATTCAGATAAAATCTAACCTTCATTAATGTATTACTGTAGTTAAAATGAATGAGTCCAAAAATTATTTAGACAAACTATGTTAATAATTATGCTCAGGGTATACACAGCAACATTTTTGTTAAAAAAACATCAGATCCGCAAATATCACTTGACGTTAGATTACTTTCTCTCATAAATAATGTGGCTACCCAATTCTGGCACTCATAGTAGTCATCAAATATATAGGTAGGACATGCAAGCAACAGCGAATTTGAGTTCCACATAAGTGCACCCACATGTAATAAAGTGTGTATTAAATTCAAAAGAAAAAATAATATATGCTTTAGTACAAAACCCTTCAGTCCAGCAAAAAATCATATAGGCTGACAAAGCAAACCTGATTTATATCATATCACAAAACCATGTAATGGATACATAGTTCAAACCTGGTTTATCTTATTCATTAAATATACATTGTGACTTTTTATGCTTGTGACATGTATCACTTGTGCTGGTAACTGCATAACTAGTGTTCTCAGTATATTATCATAGGATTCAATCCTGTTTATAGGAACACAATTATCAAAACCAAATATCAATTATAAACATGAGCTGCAGTGTTAGATCTCTGAGCACCGGTGTCCTATGTATCAATTTATACAGAGAAAGCATGTGTTTGTGCGTCAGTGTTAAATCCTCCAACTACTCTCCGTATATCAATTGCCACAATATTATTAGTAAGTGAACAAAGGGAAAAGGAAATAACAACCTCCACTCTCATGGCATCTGATTATGTTACCTGCAGAATTAGTACATTTGTAGAAAATCCCATATAAATACAGATACCATATCTTAAAATGAAAACAACATACTATAGATGTTAAAGAAATTACAGTGTCACTATTATGATGTGATTACAGTGAGCACTGACCAGGTCTCCGCTATGCTTCCTCATCTGGGTGCATTGGCATGCCAGTAGTCAGAATTAATCATGGAATAATATAGCATATAACATGGGTTGTGTAATGACCCAGAATCTGCTAACAGACACTGAATGGCACAGATTCTATAGAAGTCATGTGGGTTATCTGGATAAATAGCTAGACGTAAAATGCAAATTCCATAAGTAATCAGTCGTTATAAATCCATAGCGAAAATTAGCCACTCTACATTCTTTTGTTATAGAGCTTCCTGGTTTGTTATTTAAAAGAGAGAAAAAATATAGGGGTATTGATTATCCAATTTATAGCTATTTTTAAGGAAACAGGGATACAAGATGTTATTTTGGGATAAACCAAGTTCAGCGGGCTAGAGGGATACAATGGAAGTCATAAGAATACACTATAATTAATATTCTTGTTAAGTCCTTTGGGTGCTAAAGCCCCAAGTCTTAATGTCCATTGACTTAATCAGACATTGCATGGCCATGCTATCTGATGTACTGAGTAATTGATTCATTCTGTAATTGACTGCTATTCAATTTTGCAGATAACTTCTTATGTTTTTATATGGTTAATGCTCAGCAATATGCACCCTATTATGGGTCTGATGCTGGGCTATTTTGGATATTTACAGTCAATGGGACAATATGATTAAATTACAGTGACCCTTTAATTATTAAGAATAGCCACACCTAAATGCCTAAATTGATGCTAATTACTAATCGGATTCCCATTTGATAGATTCCCTTATATAAGGATGGTCCCCTGCTTTGTCTACTCACTGGTGAGGAAGTGAGCAAGCCGCTCAGGCAAAATGATCATCTTCTTCCATTTACCTTAACCGGGACCAGCTGATATGGAAACAGCCCTGCAAACACCACGACTTAATAGACGGTGATATGCATTTGGTTCAATACCTACACCCACTAAACGAGCATTAATCTCAAGTGATACAGAAACAGAGAGCTCTGAGAGTCCTATCTCAATTAGAGCACTCATTAGCATGTGTGGTTTGATGTTTTATATTCTGATATTATGTTTATATCTACAGGCATGCTGAGATTGGATCAGATGCCATGAGAGCTTTGGTTGTTATTTCACTTATTAATAATATTGTGGCAATTGATATACAGAGAGTAGTTGGAGGATTTAACACTGACACACAAACACATGCTTTCTCTGTATAAATTGATACATATGCTCAGAGATCTAACACCGCAGTTCATGTTTTATTTGATATATGAATGTGGTAATTGTGTTCCTATAAACAGGATAGAATCCTATGATAATATACTGGGAATACTAGTGTTAGGGTCAGCAGGTAGTGAATCATTTTGGTGGCAGTTCCCAGCCTTGGTTACTACTGGAGATTGCATCTAATCCTGTATGTCTGTGTTTTTTCCCCAGGTGCTAATAATAATCTGCCTTTCTGCAGATCTCAGGTGCACACCAGCCTGTGATTAGGAATTACTCTCTGTTGGAGATGGCTCTGATTGGGTCCTGCTTCTCTTAAATTACAGCCAGCCCTGCACTCTGTGCCAGTTATACTGTGTAATTATATTGCTTCCAAGCTGCACCAGTGCACAGACGTTCTCCTGGCTTCCAAGCTGCTCAGTGCACAGACTATTTCCTGGCTCCCAAGCTGCAACATCGACATCCGGCCACCCTACTGACTCACCAGCCACACCAACGGTACCTTGCCGCACCAATGGCTCCAAAGCTGCATCATTGGCTCCCAAGCTACAACATCGGCCTCCGGCCACCCTACTGGCTCACCAGCCACACCATCGGTACCTTGCCGCACCAACGTCTCCAAAGCCGCATCATTGGCTCCCAAGCTACAACATTGGCCTCCGGCCACTCTACTGGCTCACCAGCCACACCATTATCACCTTGCCACACCAACGGCTCCCAAGCTGCATCATTGGCTCCCAATCCACAACATTGGCCTCCGGCCACTCTACTGGCTCACCAGCCATACCATCGGCACCTTGCTGCACCAACTGCTCCTAAGCCACATCATCGGCTCCTAAGTCACAACATCAGCCTCAGGCCACGCTCTGGTTCACTAGCTGCACCATAGACTCCATAGCCATATAATCATAATTCAGCCACATCATCGTTGTTCAGCCACACTGCATGTACTTTGGACTATTCCTTTATACGTGCTAGCCTGTTTTTTGAGACAATAAAGTCACTAACTTTGATTTCATCCTACATCTTCTGGTGTCCCTCTCCTTAAGGTGTTCTGGTTGTCTGGATCCCCAGACAACCTATACAACTAGTTATTCAGTTACCAGCAAAAGTGATACATGTCACAAGCAGACAAAGTCACAATATATATTTAATGAATAAGATAAACCAGGTTGGAACTATGTATCCATTACATGGTTTTGTGATATGATGTAAATCAGGTTTGCTTCGTCAGCCTATATGATTTTTTGCTGGACTGAATTGTATTGTACTAAAGTGTATATAAAAGCCTTTTTTTTTCTTTTGAATTTAATATGAAATTTATTGCATGTGGGTGCACTTATGTGGAACTCAAATTCGCTGTTGCTTGCATGTCCTATCAATATGCTTGACGACTAGTAGGAATGGCAGAATTGGGTAGCCACATTATTTATGAGAGAAATTGCAGTAAACTCATGTGAAGTGATATTTGCGGATCTGATATTTTTTGAACAAAAATGTTGCTGTGTATACCCCGAGCATAATTATTAACATAGTTTATCTAAATAATTTTTGGACTCATTCATTTTAACTAATATATTAATAAAGGTTATATTTTAGCTGAATCATACAAATCAATAAAAGTGCCCCATAAAAAAAAGAGTCTGCTTGCTCTCCTTTTGTATGTATCATTCAGCAGTAGTCAGCCATCATGCTGACATCCCAATGACCCTGGTATATTCTTTCTACATCTTTAACATCTAGGTGGACCCATTCACCCTGTTCTTCACTGTAGTCTCTGCGATTATTCGGGAAATGCTCAATATGAGAATTCAAAAAATGTACCTTTAAACTCATATTGCAGCCAAAGTTTCTGTAACTATTAAGCATTTCTCTGACCATTTCTTTGTAGTTTGAATCCTTGACATTGCCTAAAAATTTTGAAATCACTTGTTTGAACGAAGTCCATGCCGAATGTTCCACAACATTCATTACACGCCCGAAATGTTCATCTTTTATTAACTTTCTAATGTCAGGGCCTGTAGAAATGCCTTCTGTCAGTTTAGCATCGGATAGGTTAGGAAATTTGGTGCAAAGATATTTGAAAGTTTCTTCATCTTTAGGCAGTGCTTTTACAAATTGTTTCATCAGTCCTTATTTTATATGTAGAGGTGTACTGTATATGTACTGTCTGTGTGTAGTGTGTACTGTATATGTACTGTCTGTGTGTAGTGTGTACTGTATATGTACTGTCTGTGTGTAGTGTGTACTGTATATGTACTGTCTGTGTGTAGTGTGTACTGTATATGTACTGTCTGTGTGTAGTGTGTACTGTTTGTATGTATGTAGCGGTAGGCAGGGGTTTTACAAAAATGAGCCGGCACAGAGCAAAACTGTGTTGCATCTGTTGTATTTGATTCCACCTTCGCCAGCTCACCTTGTAGATGTAGTTGTTGTGTGTGTGCAATGTTCCTTTAGACAGTATGGGGTTTAGGTCCTTTGTAAATTTCAGCTCCAGGTCCATGTGGACTTTAATCTGGCACTGGGCAGGGGGGAAGTTTTATGACGAGAACTGAATTGCAACGTAGAATTGTGGAAATTGTGATTTTCATGCAATTTGCATGAAACTTCCCAAAAAGAAGAGATTGTATTAAAATAGAATTATTAATATTAGGTTATGGTGGGTGATGCAATGTCTTTTGTCATAAAAGAGTGTAAAAAAACCTGATAATTGTCATATCCAGTGGTCAGGTCATGTTAAGGGTGTAGTGTCCTATGTCTGTATAGAATGTAATAGAAGTGTATTATGATCATGTCCAGTGGTCAGGTCATGTTGGGCTGCAGTGTCCTATGTCTGTATAGAGTGTAATAAATGTGTATTATGGTCATGTACAGTGGTCAGGTCATGATGGGGATGTAGTCTCCTATGTCTGTATACAGTGTAATAGAATTGTAATATGATTCATGTACAGTGGTCAGGTCATGTTTGGGTTGTAGTGTCCTTATGTCTGTATACTGTGTAATAGAATTGTATTATGGTCATGTCTAGAGATGAGCAGTTGGGATTGCTTGGAATCTGAACACACCAGAACTTCAAGTATCCAATAAAATCCAAGGAGCAACTCAAGTCTTTCCATCTGACTCGGATTCCACTTCAAGGACAAACATCATCCTCACGGCATCAGATTCTCATGGGATTTGGATTATATATAAGGTGCCATGGATGGGATGGTGCCAGTTCAGGCAAGCTGCTGTATGCTGTGGTGTACTCTGCTGAATAGGCTGTGCTGTGTCTACACTCATTCACAAGGCTGTGCTGCTCTTAGTCAATGTGTAATGTGTATAGGGGCTGCATGCAGCTGTATGCTGCGCTGTACTCTGCTGTATATAGGCTGTGCTGTGTCCAAACTCACAAGTGGCTGTACTGTTCTTAGTCATTCTGTATAGGGAGTGGACACTGCTGTATGCTGTGGTATACTCTGCTGTATATAGGCTGTGCTGTGTTCAGACTCACAAGTAGCTGTGCTGCTCTTAGTCAATTTGTACAGGGGGTGCACACTGCTGTATGCTGTGCTGTACTCAGCTGTATATAGAATGTGCTGTGTTCATTAGTAAAGATGTTCACATGCATATATAAACCCTGTGAATCCATGTAGTTTGAATTGAGCTGCAACAATCAAAATATGTCCACTGTCCACCTAACCAAGCGGTAGTTAGCAAACGAAAGAATACATGACTGTGACAGCCCACTTGTTGTGTGATTCGACTTTAGCAGCAGCAACAGTATCTAACAAACAATGTCTACTCATTCTGAGACAGGTTACTCTGTTTATCACCAGCTTCACTAAGAGGCATACCGCTTAAAACCTATAAACTAAGGTATATCATAGCAAAATGGCTTACTTCACTTAGACTCTTCTCAGGATTTGTGATTTCTGACAACACCATCAATATTTTGAGAGTATTACAGCTGGGTGAATTCCAACATGCCCCATGTTTTCCTCACACAATCAACTTGGTGGCACAGATTTTTTTTTTTTAAATAAATAGGGGCATGCAGGAGATGCTGTCTGTGGCCTGGAAAATTACCGGACATTTTCACCATTCTGCCACAGCATGTAGGAGATTGTTGAAGCTGCAAGAACAGTTGAATTTGCCCTGCCACCAACTGAAGAAGGATGTGGTAACCAGGTGGAATTCCACCCTTTATATGCTTCAGTGGATGGATGAACAGCAAAAAGCCATCCTAAGCGATACAAAAAGCCATGACATTTTCATCTTGAACAAGGTGCTTATACCCTTCAAATGAGTCACCTGCGAAGTGAATTCAGACACTGCTAGCTTGAGTCAGGTGATTCATCTAATCAATCTTTTTGGAAAATCAGATAAAGAAATTGAAGGAGGAGATTAAACAAAAACAAAGTGATTCTGCTAAGTATGTCAGACTTGTAGATCAAGTCCTTTGTTCGCTTCACCAGGTTTCAAGGGTTGCCAATATCTTGAAATTGTATCACTACATCTTGGAGATTGTGCTTGATCCTAGGTTTAAGTCGTATGTCGTGTCTTTCTTTCCAACTGACCCAAATCTTAAGAGATGTAAAGAGCTCCTGGTGAGGAAGTTGGTAGCTTAAGTAGTACAGGACATGACGACATCTCCTTCTTCAGTTTCTCCAGAAGCTGCCAGGAATAAAAAAACTCATCTTTCCCAAAAGACCCAGTGGTGATGCAGAGTAGTCAACAAAATATTATGACATCTGTTCGGGTCTAAAAGAATTGCTGAATATTAGTGACACTGCTATCGTAACTCCATCTGATAGGGTAATTTTGCAAAGAATGTTGGAGGATTATTTTCATGACACCGTACACATAGGCATGTCACAGAGGGCCTGACTCAGCAAGGAATGCATGTAAGAAATTGCACACACTTGGCCGCTGCATGTATATGCTAATCAATGCATACACATGGCATCAGCAGCACAAGGATGAGGATGCCCAGCAATAAATAGTGCCACCTATCTCCCATTACTTAATGCTCAACCTCTACACAGGATAGCGCAAACATTGGTAACATCGAGAACCATTGAACAAAATTATAGAGAAAAAATGAAGTGTTTTATTCAGATGCACTTATCTTTAGTGCTATATCTTAAAATCATACTATATAGGTTACCGATAAGGCAAAATATTTAAAACAATGTCTAGGATCTAAAAGATAGGGGGTTGGCACTTGTCAAAAAGCAGCTGTTATAAGGAGGGTGTGCATCTCCTTGATGGATACAAAGGGAGACAAATGAATAAATAACAGTGCTAGTGAGAGGTTTGGAGCATCAGGATTGTGAGGTTTAAAAAATGAACCCTATATCTAATACATTATTTATAGCTACGCATAGCTTGTTATAAAATCACATTTATTAGACACATTGGTAGCTCATCCTTTCTAAAATTGAGAAATAATGGCAAACACATACAAATAGACAATTGCTAGTAAAAAGGTAACTGGTGTTCAGTGTCCTGCTAAGTGCAGTTCCCACCTTTCAATGGAAATCACTATTGAGGTATAAAAATAGGGATTGGTATGTCCCGGTATATTTTCCAGCAGATTTTAGGTAAGCAGAGATATTATCATTCCTGGCTGTTTAGCAAGGAGTCCTCGCAATAATGTATCCTTGTTGTAAGGGATAGTCCAGTGATGTCTCTATTCAGAGAGAAGCTGGTCTGGATCTGTAGATATTCCAAACAATCCTTTCCTCAAGTTATTCCAGTGGGTAGGGAAACCAGTACCAGTAGGCTCAACGTGTTTCCATGTGGAAGTAGCCCACACCTCCATCTGCAGCAAATGTTTGCTCCTGATGAAGGTGTGGGCTACTTCCATATAGAAACACGTTGGGCCTACTGGTACTGGTTTCCCTACCCACTGGAATAACATCACTGGACTATCCCTTACAACAAGGATACATTATTGCTAGGACTCCTTGCTAAGCAACCAGGAATGGTAATATCTCTGCTTACCTTTTTATACCTCAATAGTGATTTCCATTGAAGGGTGGGAACTGCACTTAGCAGGACACTGAACACCAGTTACCTTTTAACTAGCAATTGTCTATTTGTATGTGTTTGCCATTATTTCTTAATTTTAGAAAGGATGAGCTACCAATGTGTCTAATAAATGTGATTTTATAACAAGCCATGTGCATCTATAAATAATTTATTAGATATAGGGTTAATTTCTTAAATCCCACAATCCTGTCGCTCCAAACCTCTCACTAGTGCTGTTATTTATTCAAGGTCTAGAATCTAGGTAGATCTGTGCATAAAGAAAAAATAGGAAACAGTGTTTAAAATTCGTAGTTATCTCCACTGGTTAAATAAATAAATAAATATATATATATATATATATATATATATATCTTTGGGACTAGGTTTAGAGTATTATTCGTTTTGTCCCCTCAGTCTTATAGTGTGCTATGCATAGGAGATTTAACAATCTATATACATTGCCCCATATTAGCAATATCTATTACTGTGAGGTGTTTTCAGCTACTGGAATATCACATTCTTGTGTAACTATATTCAAATGTATCAGGTCACAATAAACACTCATAAATTTGTCACGTCAATAACATATTGTATCTTTCTGTTTAGTAGCAGTTTACTGATGTTCTCTGTGTGTTATAGGCCAACTGTCTCTTTGTATTTCCCACTTGTATTAGGGGAATATACCTTATTATATTTTTACTGATGACAGTATTATCCTCATCAAAGAGGTTACGTTTCAACTGTCTATTGTATTTCACACATTATTCTCTCAGTGAATCCTGACATATAGTTTAATAGTCATCCATCTTAAGAAGGTTACAGCAGTAACAGCCTTCTCTTTCCGAGTGTCAATTTAATGATACACACAGTGGATGTCAGATCTGCTCGTTCTGTGTAATTAGCACTTCAAATATTAAACAATATTCAAGTCTCATGTCCGTGATCATGACAATATTGACCACAAGTATAGGGATAGTAACCTCACTATCGCAGTGCTGCAAGCTGATAAATCTTTATATCATAAGCCCGGTCATCTCAATATAGTTTTAGGTGTAACCAGTGTAGACTGTATAGAAATGCAGATGAGCGTTTCGCCTGGCTGCTTTATCAAGGCAGTTCAACCCGAGTGTCCATCTTAGTCCTCATTTATCCTCCCAGTCAAGTCCTGATTGGTTCATTTGAATTCCCTTTTGCCACATGAGTTTCTATTGGTTCTGATTCTATTTGAGATCCCTATGATTGTTTGTATATGAGTCTAATTATTGTATATCATCACTAATTACTTCTAATGAGGGCTATTTGTTATGTATTACCACAATTAGTATAAAATACGGTATATCACGATTTGCAACCTCAATAACTTTTTAGCCCTTAATTAGTTGTTAAAGTAGACACATTATATTTATTTAAATAATCATAAAAATCCACTAATTTATTGCTGAAATTTATTATATTGTAAGATAGCATAGTTAATTAACACCCTTTAAGGTTTTTTAATGCAATCAATTACTTGTCATGTGAATTCCCTAATATTCAACATACTGTATATATATATATATATATATATATATACATATAATCTTAATATCACTTATAAATACCTTTTAAAAAACCTATTATTTTACAATCACCTATGATTATATTTCGCATTCCCTACTTTTAGGTAAAGATTTCTCACATTAATATATTATTATTAATTATAAAATTACAATGTGCATTTGTGAAAAGTATATTCTGATCAATCAAACCCTTTGTGCCAAATAAAACAGAGTGCTTAATAATATAAAACTTTTATGTGTCTTGTCAATATTAATTTTGTGACATTAAATTTATTTAAGTGAAACAATCTCAATATGCCTATCTTCATAAATTATTGGGTGCTTTACTTGTAAAATTATATACTATAATTCTATGTTATAGTGTTGTTGTGTGTTCTTCTCTGTGTTTATGTGTTATATTTATATATTCCTTGAATTAACTTTTATCAAACTTATCCATATATTATACACAAACACAATCACCCTAAAATAAATAAGTATAATTCTCTCTCTTCTATAAAGAAGAAGAGAGAGATAAAACATTACATATAATATGTATTAGTGAATCCAGTGGTCATATGACATTACATGTAATACATTCCTACAAAAATGGCAGCTGCTCAATCAATCTAGCAGTACTAATCAGGTGCATGAAAGGGAGGGGTCAGACTAAGTAGAAAAAGGAGGGGGATTTAACCCCCTATTGTACCTCAGCACACTGAATAATACCTGGAACAATATATGAAGACTATATGGTCATAGAAATTCAGAGATATTAGTTGCATGCATTTGCAAATACATGGGAGGCTGCTGGGCCACGTCACGGCTTCTCTGTTACCAGCAGTCCCTAACACTAAGGGGTTCACGTCCAGGGCGCAGTGCACCCCAAAAAACATCCAGCCAAGGACCCCCCCCAGGGCAATCCTACAGTAGTTCACCTGATATGAAAACTATTGCTTAGTAACACTTGTTATTCAGTTCCATCTGTACCTTCCTCTATATACTGCAGACCACAGGTTCTGAAACTCGGTCCTCAGGACCCCAAACAGTGCATGTTTTCCAGGTCTCCTCACAGAATCACAAGTGAAATAATTAGCTCCACCTGTCGATCTTTTAAAATGTGTCAGTGAGTAATGACTACACCTGTGCAACTGCTGGGTGACATTCAAAACGTGAACTGAGGATGTATGTGCCTTTATCATGAGGCCTTACATTTGACAAAATTATATATGTGCCTTTATCATAAGGCCTTATAATTGGTATATTTTACATTTGGGGTGAGCGTTTGGGCGTAGGGCCCCCGGGACTGGTCTGGCTGGGCCTCCTCAGGGCATCACCACTTAATACACATAGTTGCTTTTCACATGACCTTTTATGTTTGTTTATTATTCATGTATTTTTTCACATATATTTTAACCTCTCATTCCACACTTAATGATTACTCACACACAGCTATACTTTACAATGCACTGTCACTCTTTTTCCATTTTCGTGTGATGCCCTGGGGGGGTCCTGGGCTGGATGTTTTTTGGGGTGCACTGCGCCCTGGACGTGAACCCCTTAGTGTTAGGGACTGCTGCTAACAGAGAAGCCGTGACGTGGCCCAGCAGCCTCCCATGTATTTGCAAATGCATGCAACTAATATCTCTGAATTTCTATGACCATATAGTCTTCATATATTGTTGCAGGTATTATTCAGTGTGCTGAGGTACAATAGGGGGTTAAATCCCCCTCCTTTTTCTAAGTAATACATTCCTCACTAGTATATTTCTCTTCATATTCCTAAATTTTTAAAGTGGGATTGTAATAATAAATAGGTCATTATTTTAAATATTATAAAATGCCACCTAAATATGAATGGAGATATATGCATGTAACCACAATATTAGATATTCACCATATAAATCAGTGTGGCCACTGGAATATTAACGTCACCCTTTTAAATACAAGGTACAGTATACCATGTCCGAGTAATTTAGTATAAACATCTACAAACAGTACATACACACACACACTATATATATATATATATATATATATATATATATATAAAACAAATTGTCAGGTCGCACACACCTACAAAAAATATTTCATGTTGGTGCCCGGTAATGATAAGTCCAGCAGCAATATCACAAGTTTCCCAAATATGGTACACTTGAGGAACCAGCACACCACCAAATCAGGTTTTTCAATAAAGCATATTTAATGTGGTATCACAAAGAGATATATAAAAAATCAATCATAAAGCCATCATTAGTAAGAAGGTGATTTAGTACTCATCCATCACTGGAGACTTCCAATAGTAGAAAAAAAGTTAGTGACAGGCCATCCCAATGGGCCGTTTTGGCACATTTAGCCTTTTTCAAGGGTCAGCCTGGTTAGTACACAGTAAGTTAAGGCTTAATATATTAAAATTAATCAGTAAGCATTGTACTCACCAGTTCATGCGTGTGTCGTCGCCAGACGCCATCACTGGATATCATCACCCAGAAGGAACCTGCTAACTCACCCGTGTTCCCGGAGGACTCACTGCATGTTCCGCTGTACCTAAGTGAATCAACGGGAATGCCGCTAGTCAACATCTGGACAGATGGAACTCAGTACCGCCTATGACAGAAACAGGGAGAGTGGTCAGGTGGACTCAAAGGGGAGATACCCGGGTAGCCTAGGCAACAGCACAAGCATAAACAAGGACTGGCATTGAAACATAAACAAACACTGTAAACAACCCCATATATAAAATTACATATCGATGAAAACCATGTAAATCATCTAGAAATCTAATGTGTAAATAAAACATACTAGAAGTTATTCAATGTAATTATCTATTATGTTGAATAAACCAACAATCTAGATTATTAATCATAGCAAATACATGGATCAATAATTATGTCACAGTATTGATCTGGTAAGTTAATTCCCAAATCACATATAAGGCAATCACTACAAATACACAGACAATACCATTAAACAAACAGATGTGTGCACAAGGAGTTACGATAATAAGCTGTTAAGCTAATAATCAGCAGCCAATATAAAATAAAGAGAACTGCATGGATACTTATAATACAGATGATCCGAACATATAGTAATGTAGAACTTCAATAAATAATCATGCAATAAAGGACCGCATAGAAGAAAACAGCCTTCAGATAAACAGAGTGAACAATAGTTCCTCATTAAGGCCAAATGGGGACATTGAGTTTAATTTATATATCCACTCGCATTCTCGCTGTAACAGTAAGCGATGCCTGTCACCCCCTCTTCGTGAGGGTGGGATATGGTCTATTGGCATAAAACGAAAATTCCTAATTCTGTGTCCACAAGAGATGAAGTATTTGGCCACAGGTGGTGTGCTGGTATCTATTTTCGATGTGATTTTTTTTATAGAACTCCTGTGCATACAAATCATCTCCTTTAGCATGCGGATTGTTTTCCCCACATATAGTTTGTTGCAGGGGCATTTAATCACGTATACAATATATTTGGACTCGCATGTCATTCAATGCTTCAGACTGAATGTTCTACCCGTAATAGGATGGCAAAACTTGTCTCCAGCTAGTAAATAATGACAGTTCACACATTTTGCACATTTGTGTGCCCCAATCTGTAAAGACAAACAGTTGGAATTAATGCCGACACCTGGGCTAATGTCTGAGTAGGTAAGTCGTTCTTTTAAATTATGGCTTCTCTTATAACAAAACAGTGGATGATGAGTACAGTCACTTCCAATGGTTGGATCAGTCTGTAAAATATGCCAATGTTTTAATATGGCTTTGCGAATGAGACCCGAGGACACTGAATAGGTGGTGGGAAATAACATGCTATTTTCCACTTCTTTTTTAGAATTAATAGTCAAAAGTTCCTCTCGTTTGAGAGATAGACACTTGTCAATTGCCACATTAACTTCATGTCTGTCATATCCTCTCTGTACGAATTTATGTCCCACTTCATTGAGAGCCATCGGAAGTTCGTCACCATTGGAGGTGATGCTTACCACCCTCAATAATTGCGAATAAGGGAGTCCCCTCTTGAGGGCGGGTGGATGAAAACTATTGTTACATAAAAATACTCTCCTATCAGTTGGTTTTCTGAATATTGTAGTCTTCATCTTGATTCCCATAATAGAAACCAAAACATCTAGGAACTCAATGTTGCTGGAGCTCCATTTATGTGTAAATTTAATCAGCGGTTCCATGTTTCATGGTATTGTCTGTGTATTTGTAGTGATCACCTTGTATGTGATTTGGGAATTAACTTACCAGATCAATACTGTGACATAAATATTGATCCATGTGTTTGCTATGATTAATAATCTAGATTGTTGCTTTATTCAACATAATGGATAACTACCTTGAATAACTTCTAGTATGTTTTGTTTACACATTAGATTTATAGAATTATACATGGTTTTCATCGATATGTCATTTGATATATGGGGTTGTTTACAGTGTTTGTTTATGTTTCAATGCTAGTCCTTGTTTATGCTTGTGCTGTTACCTAGGCTACCCGGGTATCTCCCCTTTGAGTGCACCTGATCACTGCCACTGTTTCTGTCATAGGCGGTACTGAGTTCCATCTGTCCGGATGCTGACTAGCGGCGTTCCCGTCGCGTCACTTCCGGTACAGCAGAACATGCCATGAGACCTCCGGGAACACAGGTGAGTTAGCAGGTTCCTCCTGGGTGATGATATCTGGTGATGGCGTCCGGCGGCGATACATGCATGAACAGGTGAGTACAATGCTTACTGATTACTTTTAATATATTAAGCCTCATCATACTGTGTACTAACAAGGCTGACGCTTGAAAAAGTCTAAATGTGCCTAAATGGCCCGTTGGGAAGACCGGTCACTAACTTTTTTTCTACTATTGGAAGTCTCCAGTGATGGATGAGTACTAAATCACCTTCTTACTAATGATGGCTTTATGATGGCTTTTTTATATATCTCTTTGTGATACCACATTAAATATTTAAATATGCTTTATTGAAAAACCTGATTTGGTGGTGTGTTGGTTCCTCAAGTGTACCCTATTTGGGAAACTTGTGATATTGCTGCTTTATTATATATAAAGATATAGATACATATTTCTCCAAATATCTGGAGATATTAACATTTTATCTGAATTCCTTAGATCGTATGATAGTGTTCATTATCCTCCATGTTTAGTTACTTGAATGTCACTCTTGTAATGAGGATCTTTATATATTCAATATACTCCCCTGCTTTTTGTGAATTCACTCCACACCAATTGATTCAGGATATTAGCAATTTGTGCTAACAACGTTAAACCATTAGACCGAGATGCAGAATAGAGGATGACCTGACCAAGCACTGGATTTTGGCCACTTCCTGCATGCATCATGTCATCTGGCTGCTTACACTGCTGCACTGCCTTAATTATACACACCCCTGTAATGGCATTTAAAGGCACAGACACACCTGATTTTACCCGGCCACCCCCCAGCACCACCCACAAATGGCACTTCATGTCAATCAACATCGGAGGGGTCTCCATCCTCAATGCATGTGCCGTGCAAACCTTCAGCCTGGATGCAGTTTCTGGTTTGCACATGGGCATTGCGACGCATGTGCAGAGGCGCAACATCCGCTGGATCCGTGCGATTTCTCACTTGTTTCCCTTGCTGAATCAGGCCCTGAGTCCCTTTGACTACTGGAAAGAAAAAAAGCCAATTTGGAGGCCCTTATTGTACAGACTGCCTTTGCAATACCTAAGCTGACCAACCTCCAGTGTGTACTTAGAAAGTTTTCAGCATAGCCGGCAACCTTATCAGCAATCAGCATAGGAGGTTACTCCCTCAAAATGTAGAAAAGATTATTTTTATCAAAATAAACTGGAAATTTCATGGGGAAGACATTTACCGCCAATTGCATAAAGAGGTACCTGTAATGGTAGATTCCAGCGGGGATAAATTGATTGAGTGAGGATGATGTACACACTGATGAGGGTGAGGAATCAGATTAGAAGAATGACATCTTACAAATGTAGAGAGGATTAAGTATACTGTTAGCTGCCTTATGCCCATTGGTAGCTTGTTTTGTGGGGACTAAAACAGACCAATCACTTGAGTCACATGTGGCAGTCCCTGTCACTGAAGTGATTGATTTGTTTAACTGTGCAAGTCCTGTTTAATATATACACAACAGAAGGGTCGGTGGGAGGGCCCAAGGACAATTCCATCTTGCATCCCTTTTCTTTGACTAACATGATTGTTATAGTTTAATAAACTTCCATCCTGTCTGCCACTGCAGTGCCATTTTCTTTCCTAGATGCGCCTTGTTGGTAATTGAACTGTCACAGCTGCTGAAATCTTTGCTGTTGATCAATGCCAAAAATGTCCAAAAAATTTTGGGCCACAGACAACATCTCCTGCATGCCCCTTTCATTTTTTTTTTAAGAAAAATTGCAACCACCATAGAGCTCAACTGGGGCAATGAATGATGTGACTGAGTCAATTTTCTTTGTAAATGCCTCCTCTCAACCCTCATAAATTTGCTTTGGAATCCAAAATTTTTATTAAATTTACTATGAATTAACCCTTCCTTTCCCTGTCTTCACTTCACTTTGGCAGCATTGCAAATTCCATCCTTGTTGCATGATGGAATTGTGTCACATACATGACTATTTCTCTTCACAAGACTGTCAGTATTCATTTTCTTAAATAAGTTCTGCTTTCCACAGCAAAATGGGTCAACTTCACATCACTCTGATTACACAGCGCCAACAGAGTCTCATCCGTGGATGCCATCAACATCTCTGTAGACTTCTGTGCATCTTGTATCTTTGCTTTATAGGTCATACAATCACCGTCTATATATGTCAGTTCTTTATCATTAACTTAAGACACCGTTTTTGGTTATCTTGACCTGTAACTCTTTGGGAAGACTTCCCACCTTTAGCTATAACAGTAAGATGAAAATTACTGCAAGGTATGTTATCCTCGTTTGCAAGACAGTCTTTCAGAAAAATTCCCAACTTTGATACTTCTGTCCCTTCTTGGACACTGACACTTAATGTCAAATTCATTTAATGTCAGATTAATTGTCAAATTGCTGCTGACAAACATGTAAAACTTACTTTGTTCAAGCATCTAACTGCTCATCCGCTGCTCATCACACAAGACAATTGGCACTGGTAGCATATCAATCTTCATGCCAGCCTTTTCAGGATCAACCTATAATAATTGTTATTTGTGTTTATGTACTTCTGTCACACTGGGTTCAGTGAATACATCGGACAACATTTTGGGTCCAGAATCCAACTTCAGAATGTTATTCAACTAATTTTCCTCTTCTGATTTTCCAAATACCACTCAATTTTCACCATGGCATTTTCCAATTTGTTCTCCACCTGCAGAAGATTGCTCTACGCAACTTTACATTCAGCAAATTTCATTTTTTGTACAGCTATTTCAGACTCTGCCACATTTAATTTACATTTCAAATCTAGCTATTTGGTATTCCTTTCCATTTAGAATTTTGCAACTGGTTCTGTGTACTTAGCAGACATTTCTCAAGATACTAATTCTTTTTTGCAATTTCCAAGCCACACCATGTGCCTGGTTAAGTTAGCTATCTGTGCTCTACTGTGTCATGCAGCCTTTCCTCCAGAAATAAATTTATATCCGTCAGAACCTCTGAAACTGCTCTAGCTGCAGCCAAATTGGATTGTAGAGTTTGTACTTGCTCCTTACAGCTGACTTCAAGACTAAAAATATCTATCTCTTTTTCTTCACGGTCTGTTTCCCACTGAGCGAGAGTCTGCAGCATCTGTAGATATTTCTCTTTTACTTCACAAAACTTTTCAGCCAGAGAACTTTTCTCCAATTCACAACCTTTAAGCTTTACTTGTGTGGACACAATTAAAGAGTCTTTTTCTTTTACTCCCAAAGTTAAAGCGGCTATGTTGCTTTGTGTGCATGCTGCATCACTCTTGTGTCCTTTGATACATTCTTTTAATTCTTCAACTTTCTGCTGAAGGACCACACACTTTTGATGCAATTCAGCTATGTCTTGCTCTAATACTTCATTCTTTGCTAGCAGCACATCATTCTCATACTTTATTATAGACATTATTATTATTACCAGTTTGAATGCTTCAGCCTCCTCAAAGCCTTTAGACATAACCACTAATTTGAGGACTGTCTCTTTAAGAGATTAAATTATTTTTATTTCCTCCTGCTCGAATGTCCTTTTCAAAAAGAACAATTAATTCCATAATTTATTTTCAGCTTGCTCATGCAAATTTCTCTCATCAGCCAACTGTTCCATTAAGTCATCAATCTTCCTAGTATAATATGTATTACTTTCATTCAAAACTTAAGCATACTGTAAAAATCTTCCAGGCTGATATGTACTCTATTGAAGGGACCTTGCACCATATACTGACCACACTCTCTGTCAATTTTATTTTGCTTTGCCAAAGTAAATGTCTCTTTCTCTTCATTATTACTTTGAAAAGTTACACCAGAGATACAGCTTAATATCTTCAGTCAACTTTCCTGACTGTTCACTATAGTCTGGGCTTTTCATTTCTCCGGCTTGAATTGGGACCCTTGTAGCAGGTAGTCTGCCTTTAACAAATCTCTTTTTATAACTTCCCATTTTTATCTGCACTCAATACACAGGGAAACTTGTTTTTCTACTGTATTTACAGCATAATATAACACAGCACCTGCTTACTTATCTGTGGAACTACAATATCCAGCATTCAACATGGCACTGGCTCTTTTCTTTGCAAAATAAATGTCCAGACCATATATTTAGACACACCTTGTCTTTAACGAGCAGACCATAGGCTCTGAGCATTTTAGCAGATTAAAGCTCAAACTTAACTTCCATTTAACTCTTTCTGTGCTACAACAAAACACTGGTCTTTTCTTGCAGGAATTTCTCAAAGGACATTTCTCTTCATAGACAATATATATCCCACAATTGACAATTTTTTTCATATGTTTGCAGGTTGCATAACTTTTAGCAAACTTTGCAACATTGTTTTTAAGACATGCATAGAACTTTTGCATTAAATACACATGCAATTTCAATTTTGCAAAACAGTTCAATACTTATGTTTCTGACAAACTATTCTTTTTACACAGTTCAACATGCCTTGGGTCCAGCACCACTCCAGGCATTGCAACTCTCTCTCCAGCTGCAGGTGAATCCTGTCTTGTATCCTTCATACTGCTATAGTAAGCATCCATTTTTTCATTAAACAGTTGCAATCCTTATTTTCTGCGTAGAATCTTTCTGCCCACATTCTCCACCATACTGTGATGACTTGGGGTAATTAGCTTGGTAGATGGGTGAATTTGTGCTTGGTCTTTAGTGCTCAAATATGTAAATAAATGGAATGGTGCTTTACTTTTCAGCATAAATCAGCTATAACACAAATGAACACAAAATAATAAATACCTAGCCCCCCATTCAGGGCAACTAACTCACTTCTTTGACCCTGACTAATTGAGCAGCTAGTCTGCAAAACACAGTCTCTCAGAGATAAAGTCCCAGTCCTGTCTCTGGCAGGTTTTCTCGCAGGCTCCAGCCTACTCACGTTAAGGCTCCTGGCCTGCTTGCAATCTCACACACTGATTCCTGCAAAGTAACATACACAGTCTTTCAGAGTTTTAGGGTCCTGTAGAGTTTTAGGGTCCTGTACATCCTGTAGGCCTGAACTCGGCTACCTATCCAACAGTGGATTCCCAGCCCACACTGGCCTCCAGTACCACCTGGACTGGACGCACAGGCCCCAGCCTGTCCTGACTGCAGAGTCTTACAGACTGACTCTCTCTTACTCTAGCAATTAGGTATGACACACCTGGCTGTTATTCCCTGTGTGGGTGGATTACCACCTGCTGCACACAGAATACCTCTGTCAGTAATGCCATGTGCCTTCATACTGCCACAAACTAAATTCATATTCCATCTCTCACAGGCCTCTTGATTAATGAAAATATTTGTTTCCTGATGTGCCATGTTGGAAGTTGAACTGCTACATGTTTGTGTGACCCACTGCTGTCACTTAGTTCAGTCAGCCAGCTAGCTCGGTGCAACCTTTTTGCCTAAACTGGATGAAAACAATATTGTGATCGGTGAGCTGATCAAAATTGACTGGAACTTAGTTGATATTAATTTTATTGAGGTTAATAATACTCAAAATTATGAGACTTTTGCTTTTTTGTTAAGTTTTTAAAAAAATCCAAAACCAAAACCAATCACAGAGTTTTGGCAAAACCAAAACCGGATGATGAATTAGAACCAAAAATGGTCTGGCGCACATCTCTTCTTTGTAGTGGAATTAACATATAGCCACAGATGTTTTGCAATCAATAGACACGGAGTCAGTGCCTGATTCAGCAGCTGATCACAGATGCCCAATGATGTTTGCAAATATGTGCATGTGCAGGACCTGTACTGAGCATGTGCACTATGGGTCTGCGACCATGCATGCAATCCAACAGCATACTGTCAGTAATTGACAGTCTGCTGCCAATTCTGGGTGAGGAGGGGGCAGCGATGACCTCCATTTCCTAAAATGGAGGTGCGTCACCTTGGGGGGGAGTGGAGAGACCAGATTCACCAAAAGCTGACAGAGATTTCCAGGCCTCTTTTGTGCATCTGTGGTAGCTAACTTAAGTGATCCAATTGGTCACTTAGCCGGCCAATGGGATCACAGATGATCCGCTTCTGCATCTAAGGTTGCAGCTCTTTTTGTAATGTTCTTTTCATGTTTTTCCCTTTGCAGTCACTCATAGTAAGCCTGCAAGGGCCCTGTAGATATTTGTCTTGTAATTAGAAAAGAGAATCTGGTTGTGGTTATGAAGTACAGCAACAGATGTTCTAAAAATACCTGTAAACAATTTTCCTAAACATCCTTTACTGTAATTTTATCAAAATAACAATAGAACAATAATATAACAAGCCGCATAGCTCTAAGATGTTAACTGGTTCCATACATTGATAAGCCAATAAGGCAAAGTGGGAAGCAGTATAATGTGTTTGATGGTCATGTTTTCCATGACACATATATGCTCTAATCCTGGGAAGTGTGACTGTCCTGCTAATTACATAACACTTCCCAGTACTAATGGTCAAATGTTCTACGGCTATAGAGCATACTTACTGACTTTCTGGCTGCCCCATCTGGGAAGGGGAAGCCAGGCTGGTGTAGCAAGAGGTGTGGCAGTGTCATAAGTGGTTGGTGCGGGTGGCATGAGAGCATCATCGCGGCATTGCAAGGACAGGGGGCAGGGATATCATAATGCGATTCAGTGCAAATCACATCACTGGCCTGCCTAGTTTAACTCGATAAGTGGTTGCGGCCAGGGGGAAGGGGCACAAGGGACACAGGGTGGCAGCGGTTAATCTGGGAGAGTTGTCTTCTATTTCAGGGGGCTGGGAGTGGCACTCAATTTTCTGGAGTCACCCAGCCAAACCAGGAAAGTAGGCAGCCATGCTGTGCAGACACTTACAAGGTTAGTTATTTGTTAATGCGCAGCTTACAGAACATTCTAAGTAGAGATGTGAGGGTTTGGTTTCCTGGAAACCAAATACACCTGAACTTAGGGAAAATGAGTGTATCCGAGTCCCGACTCAGGTCCTCTTGCCAAGTTTGAAGCTCAAATCAAGGCAAAACATAATCTTCCCTACGTCGGATATTGTGTGTATTGGATTACATATAAAAGTCCCTCCCTCATTGGGCGCCATTTCACACAGAAGACTGGAGGGAGAGGGTGCGGGAGTGTGGGCTGGACAAGTGAGACACTGTATAACAATAAAAAACAATCTAGTAATGCATCAGGAGATTAAGGTGCCATTAGCAGCATTAGGTTAGGAGGAGTTAGGTTTAGGTCAAAAGAGTTTAATAAATCTGGAGAGTGCAGACAGGAGCAGGTGTATGTGAAGTGTGACTGCAGGCATCACTGTCACTTATCACTGTTGTCAGTGAATGTGTGTTTGACACACACACTGCACACTCACACACTGCACACTCACACACTGCACACTCACACACTGCACTGCAAACTAACAGGCTAGCTATTGTTGAGATTTGTTCCTTAAAGTGAACCTGTAACTGCTTTTTCTGCAAATACTTGTCCCCCCCCCAGTTTTATATATATAGGGGGAGAGGCGGGACTCCAGGGGGTAAATTTACTAAAGTGGGAGTTTTTAGAAGAGAGTTTTAAAAGTGATGTATCCCATAGCAACCAATCAGATTCTAGTTATTATCTTCAAGAAGGAGCTAGCTAAATTTTAAGTAGAACCTGATTAATTGCTATGGGCAACATCTATTTTAAAACTCACTTCTAAAAACTCTCACTTTAGTAAATTTACCTCCAGGGGTCTTATATAAACAGAGGTAACAAAGCTGCTCAATCAAGGCAGTGTCATTCGCAATTTCAGATTTATTAATCTTTTTTATTTATGAGTGGCGAATCCCTGCAGAGATTGATCGACAGGATAGTTTAGATAGATATGAGTAGATAGATCCATGAAACATCGGATTAAAACATATAAAATTTACATATAGATGCTGAGTGCCGCCATATCCTTACAGCACTACATAGAACTCTAGGGTCTAAGGAGGGCACTGGTGCATGTTTACAACAGAATTACACAAGAGTGCCAGAACTTTGCTACTAATAAATGTGTGTGTATATATATATATATATATATATATATACACAGTATATATATATATATATATATATATATATATAGATATATAGATAGATAGATAGATAGATAGATATAATATCCACTTGGATTCCAATTTCCAATGCAATAATGCCCTTTGTTGATCTCCTACACGTGGGCTCTCAGGGGCATGGTCCATGGGCATAAACATGGCAATCCTACTTGCATAGATCTGCAATCACGGCGGCTTTGAATGGTAAGGTATTGGCACAATCTATTGAGTTTTAGACACATGATCATATATATGTATATATTTATATATATATATATATATTTATGTATGATATATATATTGAATTACAATATATAATTATAAATTATATAAATTATATATAATTTATTGAATTACAAAAAAAGAAAAAAGGGAAATAGACTTTTTTCTACACGGTACGACATTATCGGACTATTTTCGCTCTAAAAAAATCCCTAGAGGTTTCCGTATCAATAACATTCCAACTATAGGACATAATAACAGCACCTTTTGCTGCCGCTGGGTAGCGGTACTAAATAAAGTCTCTATGGACTTAATACTTTTGGTCGTGGAAGAATCCTCTAAAGAATTGGCAAGTGTGTGGAAAAAGATTGTTGATTTAGAAACATCATCTAAAACTCTCCTTCAAAATGATTCATTAACTAATTGGTATGAGAAACTCAATGTAAATATTGAGAGTTACCGTGAGGATTTAATCAAGTATAAAAGAAACAAGTTATCAATTGTGGAGAAAGATTACACTGAGCACAATGTATTTCCATGGGCCATGGGTAAAACCCGGCAAGTTCGAAGGCAAGAAAGATTCCGCCGTAAAGTGACTACAAAAAAATATCCCTTGGATACAGAACCTTCATCAGGGAATCTGTCGACTCAAAGTGAAGGCGAATCAACATCTGGCAGTTTACAGTACAAGCCCCCTTTAGGGGTTATGACCTGCCCCAGGGCCTTGGAAGGATACGTGCCCATACCCGCCGGGGGGGGGGGGAAGGGAAGAGGCAGAGGAATATACAACCAGAGGATTTGATAATCAATCTATCCTCTCATGACCTCACACCATCTGAGAAGTCTATATTAAACAAAGGGTTGTCATTTGTTTCCTCGGCCAAATTTAACCTGTTTGAATGGTCAGCAGACCTTTGGAGACACCAAAGGAACCTAAACTTAAAAGAGTCTGGAGAATCTAACCTGATTTCTACCACTTTTCCCTTTAAAAAGAAATTGTGCTTTGACCCTCAATCCCATAGTGCATCAATAAAAAGTTACATACGAATGGTGGATCAGGCCGCAATATAATATATAAAAATATAAATATGAATAATACAAGGCACTTTAACAACATTTCAAAAGATGAGTGTCAAGATCTCATCTCATTACGTGACTGCAAGTCTATTATAATTAGGCCAGCCGATAAGGTCGGGGCCATTGTCCTGCATGACCGCACAGCTTATATTGATGAAATTCAGAACCAATTGAATGATGTATCAGTTTATAGAAAATTGGATGTTGATCCTACTTCAGTGTTTAAAAAGGAGATGGACTATATTTTATCATCAGCACATGAAAATGGCATTGTGATTATCCTAAGACTCCTCTTCTATACACATTGCCTAAGGTGCACAAGCACCCATCCCATCCCCCGGGCTGCCCCATCATCATGGCAAGAGATTCCTTATTACAAATGTTGCTAAATACCTTGATTTTTTAATGCAAAATGTTATTCAAAATCAAGGAACTTTTTTGAAAGACACTACAGATTTGCATAACAAATTACAGAAATGTGTGAATTTACCTGACACCCTTCTATTATGTGTTATAGACGTTGTCAGTTTGTATACCAGTATACCCCATGTAGAAGGCCTGGCGGCTGTATGTAATTTACTCAGTTCGGCTGAGCATTATGTAGGCCCAGATCTGGATTTCTTTTTGTTTTGACCTTATTGAGTAGCACCTTAAAATAAAACTATTTCTATTTCAATGGTGACTATTTTTTACAACTGGGAGGATGCGCTATGGGCTCGAATGTGGCCCCTGTGTTCGCCAATGCATACATGTTCACCATTGAAGATAGACTTTTTTTGAAGAATCCATAGTTTGGCAATAGGATCTTGATGTTTACTAGATATATAGATGATATCCTTGTCTTGTGGAATGGGGTCAAAAGTGAATTTATTGCTGAAATGGAGGCTATTAATGTGATGGATGACCACATCAAATTTATGTATGATTGTGATCCTACACAAATTCATTATTTAGACATCATGATTAGGCAAGTTGATAATAAATTAGTAATCAGTGTCTACTCTAAACCTACTAATAGAAACACTCTCCTACATGCCCATAGTGAACATCCTATACCTATGAAAAAAAGTCTACCCTTCTCGCAATTCTTGCAAGTAAGGAGAATCACTAGTGATGATCAAATAGCTAAGGAGCAGATTGAGACAATGTCTCTCAAATGTCTTCAAAGAGGCTATTTAGCCTCAGATTTGATAAAGGCAAAAAACAAGGCTTTATCTATACCACGGTAATGACGTTTGGTGCAAAAAACACGGAGAGAAAAAAATATGCCATTCGTGAACACCTACTCATCCCATAGCAAATCAATTGGACATGCAGTTAAAAAATTCTGGCCTTTATTAAAAACTGATAAAACTTTGCCTTTTCTTGATACCCATGTCCTTATTTGCTATAGAAGGGGTCGCAATTTAAAAGACATATTAGTACACAATGACATTAGAGATGATGGACGTGCCCCTCCAGGTCCCTTTTTGTCAAGAGGCAACGGATGTTACAGATGCATAGGCTGCACTACATGTAGCCATCTTGAAACAAGATCATACATTACTCATCCACATTTAGGCCATACAATTCCCATCAGGCACATTCTTACATGCTCAAGCAAATATGTGATATATGTGATCAAATGTCCATGTGGTCTTGCCTATGTAGGTAAGACCATATGCATGTTTAAAGAAAGAGCATATATGTCTTTTCATTTATGATGAGATGCTGTTACACCACTTTGCCTTAATAGAGTAGTAGGCAAAAGTTTTAATTTTTTTTAGATTTTCATTACTTATTGTTTGTTATATGTTTTAAACACTATATAGTCAACTTTTTTCTTTTTTATAGCTATTTTTATAGCTATGTTTACCATATATTTTATAGCTATGTTTACCATATATTTTGTTAGGGGACTGAACACAGCGGGTATCCGCTGTTTATTTCCTCCTCTTGTTGTATCACATGATTGATTGTTTCACTGGTTGCCTAGTTACCAGTCTGTCCTCTGACTGACGGAGTAATGGATGACATCATTACGTTATGACTCCCGTGACCAGAAGTCGGAGGATCAGCGGTGAGGTGCACAAGGGATGATGGTGGAGGGTATTTAGGTGAGTGCATTATGCTGTGTTGTTATCCTTGAAAAATTATGCAGTAAAGTGTCTGAAACATTGGCTGTTCAGCAGAGTGCTGGTGTCATTTATTTCTGAAGTCTCTGGAGTGCTACCTGTTATTTTTGCATATATATATATATATATATATATATATATATACAGTATATATATATATATATATTATATATATATATATATATATATATAATATTATGTTTAAGCCCTGCATGCTATATATATATCATAAGCACAGCTCCAGGCCCTCTGAGTTAGACTCCCTCTCTGCCAAGTGCAGTGCCCAGAGAGTGTGTGCCTGCCCCATCCAAGCTGACCCCATCTCTCCTCCTGTGACTCTGTCTCCCAGCCTGAGCTAGTGATAGTGAACTTACCTGAGACACTTGATCCCTGCTGCCTTCTTTCTTGATGCTGCTCAGCTGCTGGCATAATGCAGATGCCTGGCCACTTCTCCAGTGAGTGCTTGGCGGTGGCTAATATGAAGGTGGAGCCGTGAGTTGTAACTCATGGCTCTGCTCCGCAAAGGCCCATGGGAGGAGTGTCCATGGCTGGGCATGCGCAGCATGCCCTCCCGCGGCCATCTGCCTTGTCTCCTCCAGTAGCCAGAATGAGCTTCTGTGCAGAAGATCACTCTGATGGACCTGGCTGTCACCTGACCGCTGCACTGTCCGAATGGAGCTCAGCTCCAATTGCAGCAGTTGGGGGGCAGGGAGAGCTGCAGAGCCGAATGCCCCTAGGCATTTAAGTCACCCTAGGCATTTGCTTAGAATGCCTATGCCTAGGGCCGGCTCTGGACATCAGTGGTGCAGTGTTTAGTGGTCAATTGAGGGCCCATGCAGCTTTTCCAGGTAAAATAAATGAAATAATGCTTTAATGTCAGCATGATCAGGAAACAAAACAACAAACGCCTAGCCCCCATCAGGGCACTGACTCACTTCTTTGACCCTGACTAATGTTGGGTAGATAGTCTGCAAACATAGTACAAAGTCTCTCTCTGCCTCCTGCAGAGTAACACTGGGATAATTAGCCTGACCTGGCTTGGGCTCTTGCTTCTCAATTGGCAGCTGTCATGACCAAGGCTACAGCCTGGTCTTTAGCTGGCTGGCTCCCACAGCCTCATAGTCAGGCCTGCTTCATTGCAGTTAACATAGGTTCCAACCTACTCCTATTCACATGGCTTTGTCCCTGAGTTTGATGGCCTTCCCTGTCTCCCACAGGTCTAGGCTCATGCCTCCTGGCCCTCAATGGGCTTTCTGGCAGAATGAACTCTGTCTGACTGGTCTGCCTCAGTCCTTACTGGACTGAATACACTGGGTTTGGATTAGGTGAGCTAACACCTGGCTCAAGTTCCATGTGTGGCCGGATCCCTCCAGCCCCACACTAAATCCATGGCTCACTGTCACCATATCACCATCTCTAGTGATCCTGTCACAGTATATATATATATATATATATATATATATATAAAATTATTTGGCCTGTTTGTTTGTTTTGTTAGCCTGTCTCATTATACATTCAAACACCCCTGTACCAATTGGGATAGAAGCAAGGCGAGGTGGTCCAGTTGGATCCTGGACAGGTTTTAGGGATAGTTAGGGTCCCGTTCAGACCTCCCGTTGGTGTACGCTGGGCAGAACTTTAACCTGGGGAGCGTTTTCTTTGGCTTCCACTGGATGCATTTGGGCGACAACATCAGAGTGGTAACATTGAATCTAAGAAAACATACTAGGGGTGTAAATCCTGGTTGGACCTCTCATTGGTGTACGTTGGAAAGATCTTTGACCCAGGATGCTCGGCAGAACTTTGATCTGGGAAGCCTGTTCTGGGCCTTCAAGTGGATGTATTTGAATGAAAACTTCACAGAATGGAGGCAATGGGTTTGGGATTCCAAATGAAGTGGATGGGATCCCAGTTAGACCTCACAGTGGAGTGTGCCAGGCAGAACTTTGACTCAGGGAGCCTGTTCTGGGTCTTCCACTAGATGGATTTGGATGACATCGCATAATTTGGAGACAAACTTCAGAGTATTAATGTTAGATCCAAGAAGATGCACTAGGGGGTTGAGGTCTCGGTCCGATGTCATGTTGGTGTATGCAGGGCACAACTTTGACATGGGGAGCCTAACTTGGCCCTTCCACTGGATCGATTTGGATGAAAACTTCACAGACTGGTAAAATTGGATCCTAGAAGATAAACTGGGGTTTGAGGCCTGGTTGGACCTCCTGTTGATGTACGCTGGGCAGAACTTTGACCAAGGGATGGTGGACAGAACTTTGACCCATGGAGCCTATTCTGGGCCTTCCACTAAATGGATTTGTATGAAAACTTCACAGACAATTGGTCTGGGATGCATAATGGAGTGGTTGGGGTGCTGGTTGGACTCACGGTGGTGTGCAATGGGCACAACTTTGTCCAAAGGAGCCTGTTCTAAGCCTTTCATTGGATGAATTGTGATGACAACACATCATTTAGACAAAAATTTCAGAATTGTAACTTAGGATCTTAGAAGACATACTAGGGGGTTGAGGTCCCAGTTGGTTTTCCCGTTGGTGTTCACTGGGCAGAACTTTGACCCAGGGATCCTGTTCTGCACCTTCCACTGGATGGATTTGAATGACATCACATAATTTGTTCAAAAACATCACAGAGTGGTAACTTTGGATCCCATAAGACATACAAAGGGGATGAGGTCCATGTAGGACTTCCCGTTGGTGTATGCTGGTCAGAGCTTTGTTCTGGGGAGCCTTTTCTGGGCCTTTAACTGGATAGATTTGAATGAAAACTTCATAGAGGGGTGGCAATTGGTTGGGGATGCCTATTGTAGTGGTTGGGATCCCAGTTGGACCTCACGTCGGAGTACACTGGAAAGAACTTTGACCCAGGGAGCATGTTCTGGTCCTTCCACCAGATGTATTTGGAAGACATCACAATAATTTGGACAAAAACTTCACAGAGTATTAACATTAGATCCCAGAAAATGCACTAGGGGTTGTGGTCTCGGTCGGACCTCCCGTTGGTGTATGCTGATCAGAACTTTGACCTGGGGAGACTGTTCTGGGCCTTCCACTGGATAGATTTGTATGAAAATTTCACAAAGGGGTGGTAATTTCTCTGAGATGTTTAATGAGGTGGGTGTGGTCTGGGTCAGACCTCACAGTGGAGTGTGTGGGGCAGAACTTTAACCCAGGGAGCATGTTATGGGCCTTCCACTGGATGGATTTGGATGACATAACATTATAAAACTTAATAACTTAAGGTTTCAAACTCGGTCAAAGCTGGGTACTTCAGCTGGTATATATAATAACATATATATGTATATATATATATATATATATATATATTTACTGTATATATATATATATATATATATATATATACATATAATTTATGTGTGTATGTGTTTGTATGTATATATATATATATATATATAACTTTTTTAAGTTTTTGTTAATTTTGAGGGGCTCATTCTCTTCTCTCTTCACCTTACTCTTCATTTCTTTATTATCCTTATATTTTCCTATGTTTCTCTCTTGTCCATCTTTCTCATTCTTTTTTTCTTTTCATTTCACACTTTTTCTGTTTCTGTTTATCTCTCCTCTTTCTGGGTTTTGCACATTTATTAGTAAATATTGCGTATATATAAATACTGTATAGCCTAAAACCATATTACGCTGGTGCATTGCCTTTAGCATCATCATATATATTTTTAGATGATCTTTGTCATTGGTCCCACTATGTAGAACTCATTCTATTTCTCATTAGTGTTATTTTATAAGGGCTCTTAATGGTACTAAGGGCCAGAATCAGAGATAGATGGAACTGCAGAGCCACACACAAGCAGCTGTGTAATTTTGTCCACTCAAATGCAAATGCAGCAGGAGGTTTTCTATAGGAAACAGACACCTACTTACGGCATCTGTGTTCCCAGCGCTGTAACCAAGGTTGCAGCCTGGAATCACAATCGCATACATCATGACCATTGGTTGCGATGGTTTTCCTATTGGCTACGCTGCTGTAGCTGAAGCTTACCGTAGCCTGACCAGGTCCGGGCAGCTGCGAGGCCAAGAAATCTGCATTCACCAATGCAGGTCCTGGCCTCGTACCTCCCAGAAAATAAGGGCAATTCACCTCTGTTTATGGGAACACTGCCCAGGAACGCCCCTGCTCTGCCCCCCAAATACCACAGCATGTCATTCATTCTGCAGCTTGGGATGGTCTGCGGGTGAGATCACAGGACCCCTTTTGCACATGCGCAGACCAATCACCATTGGTGATGTACGCTAACTATCGGGAAAGAATCCATCTCTGAATGAGGCCCTAAGTAATGGTACTTTTTGCCAGAAACAGGTAATTCTCCTGCCATAATCCTGGAATTGACTAACAGTCCTGCCTTGAACTTGTATCATCCGACTAGTCCATTCCAAGTTCCAACTACTGTATAGACCAGAGAGACTCTAACCCAGCCACAGGCCCTTCAGCAGTTTAGGTAAGTGTCGGCACCTTTTTATCATTGTAGCAACACCTACTTTTTTTTATAGAAAAAGCACCTCTCCCCATTATATGACCCAACTCTTTGCTATAAATAAAAAACCACAAACCATTTTAGCAATTTTTATGATTTTAGATTATAAGAAACATAAGTAACATTTACTTATCATTATTTTTTTTTATATAAACTTTATCTATGTCACATGGCTGAGGGCTACATAAGGAAATAATTACTAAGGTAGATCAATAGTTAATAGGAAGCTTTTGAAGCAATCACTCATCCAGCCAATGGCCATTATGCCAACATCCTAAATTTTCCCTTTGACAGCAGTAAGCATAATCAGTTGCTTATAATCTATGAGATCACTCTCTACTTTTCTATCAAGTATCTCACAGGAACTAATTACAAATCCTTCATCAGTGAGGGTCTTTCTTACAAAACTTTCATCATAGTTAAATAAATGCAGCCTATCATTACCAGCTGTGTAATAGGTGGAATTTAAGCTCCCAATTACAATAAGGTATCCCTCAGGTTTAGGCAACTTTGACATCTTCCTCAGGCTTCTGATGTATTCTTGTTGGTTCTGACTAACCACATCCAGCACCCCAAACGTGAGTAGACAGTCAGCTTGTGGTAACACTACCGGATCCGTGAGGTTTTCTTTGCTGTAGTCAATTTGCACAATGCGTTTAATTGTTTCCTTCAACTTTTCTTCCTTGTCTTGATCTTCCACACTAAAATAATAAACCCATTACATTATATATTACAGCAGGTTCAAGAAACAGTTCAGAACTAAATGTTTCACTTCAGTTTCTTTATATCTCAGCCACAAAAAAAGTAAAAATAAAAAATCATCTAAAAGAGCATAAAAGCCCCTTACTTATAACTGTCTATATGCTCTTTATGTGTAAGATGTACTAATTATTTTTTTCATAACTAGATGACTACTTGCACGATTGAAACTGATGAATCGGGAGAAGTGCAGCCTCCAAATAGGAAATATTCACTATTATCACCTTACGCTCTTATGTCCATTAGAAACTGAAACAGTTATTCTTTAAATCATGTTTTTATATGATTTGTTTATTTAAATTGATTCATCCTTTATGTTCTTTTATGTTTAGAATCATATTTACCTGATGCCTCCCAGCTCGGTAACAATCTGAGATGCATGCGTCCAATCAAAAGCCCCAGTGTGGGTGTTCATCCATTTGTTGAGTTCCATAATACAGGACTCTCTTAATTTTAGTATAGTGATCTCTTTGAAATAGTCACTCATAACAAAAAGATGATGAACCATGGATCCGATACTGATGTCAATTAAAGTTTCTCCTTTTATACAACCTGCAGGAAAGATTCAGATAAGAAAATCAACATTCTTTAAAGTTACACTGAGTTAGTGGCAAAGAAAGATAATGTGAGTGTGTAGCATGGAGCTGTGGTGCCTAGAGCAGGTACATGCTATGGCACCCCCCATCCTGCAGTACAGAGGTGTATCTGGGACTGGGCATAGCCAGCACATGGTGCTGAGATGCAGCAAGTGTACAAGAAGGGCAGCACCTCTTATGGAACAAGAGTATTTTAATAAAATGATCAAACAAGCAAACAAAATGTATTGATATTATGAAATAAAATAGAACATGATCAATAAAGACCACCTGCATATAAAATAAAAAGAGAAGTCGTGATGGGGTTTTTGGAGACAGGGGGGAGGGGTAAAGTGGGTAGTGTATGTCTCTGGTTTGAGGGAGGTAGAACGGATAGTCTATGTCTCTGTGTCTGGGGGTAGTGCAGGTTGTGTATGTCCCTGGGGCTGCTAGGGTAGGTAATAAATGTTACAGAGATTGGTGATAGGTAGAGTAGTGTATTACAGAGGCTTGGTGGTGGAGGTACTGTATGTCTAAGGGGCCAGGGTATAGGGTAGTTAGTGTACATTCCCGGGCCTGGGGATTACTGTAATTCTTGGAGACTAAGGTGGTGGGTGGGTTGTGCATGTCCCTGGAGCTGTGGTTTAGGGCACGTAGTATATGTTGCTGGGGCTGGAAGTAAAGAGTGTGTAGTCTATGTCACTGATACCATAGGGTAGGGCAGATAGTGTATGTCTGGTACCATAGGTTAGGGCAGATAGTGAATGTCCCAGGGGGACCTATGACCCGGGGGTGTGGGTTTGTTTACACACTCTTTTCCCTGAGCCTGTGCATGCATATGGTGAGGTATCAGGGACAGGTGAGATGCTTGTACCGATACCTGGTGATGCACATTTGGAAAGTGGGAGAAAGTGGGAAAGGGAGAAAGGCTATGAGATAACAGGATGGTTCTGTCAGACAGAGGCTACTATAGGCTCTATTTGAAAAAATATTTTAAAGCTGAGGAATTAGGGTGTGAGGCTATGTATAGGCTGAGATCAAGGGGTAAATTTACTACCAATCGACATTGTATGAGATTACAATTTCTGTTGAATTAGTCATTTTTTTCCTGCTTGCAAATTTACTAATCTCCAACTTATGGTGAGATGTCTTGATCGATTTCGTTCAAATCGGGAGAGATTGCCAACTCAACTTAATTCACCATTGGGCCAGCTGGGAAGTACTTACCTAAAAGACACATCTCTAAAATTTACCAAGAATCATGATGACAAGCTAGGGTGATATAGGAGCCAACTCTCTGTAAAAATCACTTTTCAAACTCTCACCCTCCTGAGCTGCGAGTTTTGCAGAAACATACACAAATCATTGTGATTTTTGTATGTTTCTTGCTGTAAATAGTTAAAATAGGGTTAGTTAAAAAAAATTATGTAGGGTCCCCCTCAAAAGCGTAATGTGCCCTGGACTTGTTTATTATGGGGAACAAAATAAGTAGGGTTCCACCGTAATTTAGGAGCCAGCACCAGGCTGCATATCCAGTCCTGGTTTTAAATATAGGGGGGAAAACCAGCACTGGACCCAAAACAACTGGGGTGTATTGCTCATTGGCTGGGTCCCATGTGGGTCCCAGCCAATGAGCAGTCGCTACATGTAAAGCGGCCGCTGATTGGCTAGCGGCCTGTGAGAAATAACAGATGATTCTGATCATCAGTAATTTCATGTAGTATTCGGCTTGGTTTCAGGTAAGTCATTCTTTTATTTTAACCTTGGAAGCTACAGAGAGCAGCGCCAGGATGTCGATGAGTATATGATCTTTTTTGCAGGGCCATGCACATTGATTTCTACTTGGTACAAGTGGACCGGCCGGCTGGTACAGGTAAGTATGTGTGATTGAGGTATGTGTGTATTAAACTTGTACTAAATATGCCATTTGCATCACGTCTTTATTTAACTACTAATTTTTAAGTGGGGGTACAGGTGCTGGCTGCCTGCTGGCACTTGTAGTTCAACAAGTGCCAAAGGGCAGGTATGCTGGCACCTGTAGTTCCACAGTAAAATACAATAGTTTACATCTAGTTTACACTTTATTACACCCGTACCAATGGCTACAGGGGTGTGGGGAAGAGACTCGGGCTTCAGACCAAGTCTGGGGTGCTCGGGAGAGGTGGGACCCCTTCTGGGGGGGTCCCAACCTCCCCTGAGATCCCTACTTGGCCTGACCAACTTGGGGTGAGAATGCTTTGGCTCCGGAGGCAAATTTTAATAGGGTCTCCTGTCTGTGGCATTACACCCTGGTCCTTTTGAGTCCAGTGCTTGTTTTAAATACAGGAAGACCCCTATGCATTTTTCCCCTATATTTAAAGCCAGGACTGGCACTGCAGCCTGGTGCTGGTTTCTAATTGGGATGGAACTCTACCAATTTTACTTATAATTCTCGGAACCATGCCTGAAGTCCGGGGCTGGTTAGGCTTTTGGGGGGGTGGGCCCACGTAATTTTTTTTTAATTAATATAACCATTTTTTAACAGGTGGAACACATAACAGCTTACACATATCTTACTGAAATGTGCAGGTTGCTTGCTCAGGAGAGAAAGAGAAAACTGCAACCTCGGGTGAGTAATCTCCTGCAAAACGTGCAAATTGGCGGAGATATCTCACTCGAGCTTGTTACGAATCACCCGAGAAATTAGACTAATTTCACCATCAGCCAAATTGATAAGGATCAAATCACCTGTTGGTAAATTTTGAAAAAAATAGTTAATAAATCACCCGAGTTCAGGCAAGGTACAGCGAGATGAATCTCATTGCAAATCGGGTGAATCCTGAGTCTTAGTAAATTTACTCCTAAGTCTTACTTCAATAACAAGGACCTGAGCACTGGCTTCATGGATCTATACACCCATGGAATGATCATTAATGCTCTGGTAGCAAAGCTGCCGCACACTCCCTTCAAAAACACATACACATCCCTTCCCCCACTTGGACTTCTTTTCTTCACTGTTGCTTGTGTGTGGCTGGCTATTGGACTCCTCCAGTGGTGCAGTCCATAGCTTCAGTGTATGCTTCTGTGACTCTGCACACAATGTCTGTGCTATTCCTGCACAGCTGCAGCTCAAATTACGACCAGTGGACTGAGCAATCATGGCGGTCTATATTTAAAATGTTTAAAAAAGAAAAAAACACTGCCTATTGGCCATACATAGTGCCCGGAGTCAGAGCTCAGAGCAAGAGCTCCGCTGGCTCTGCCTACATTACACCCCTGCCTGCACACTATAAGTCTCCCATTTATATTTTTCTGCTATTCAGAATAACCATATTATATAGCTAAAGCAACAATTCATCCTGAATACACATCCTGAATACACACCTGTTACTAATGCGCTGTGCAGCTTCTCCATAAAAGACACCACTGTCTCATCTCTGAATGCACTTTCTGAATGAAAGTAACATTGTAGGAAGTCCCTGGAATTCATCCTATGCACATGATAATGCTTCAACTTGGATCTGTCTTCCATTCTCTAGTCTTCTGTCACACAGGACGGGATGAGTCTCTGATCTGTATCTGTAGCCTTATAGTAATATGTATGACTGTTCTCTTTATATACAGCAGAATCCTATAGATAATTACACTCATTAGAAAACAAACTCATCAAGTTGGAGACCTGAGATATGGGATGATCTCATACACAGCTGACTATACATGTATCACTATCTGCAGAGATCATATGACAATTATTAATGATGATTAAATATTTGACTTAACCAGGTGACAATGCCACAATGCTACAATGTGATATGAATAATACATATTTAGTTTCTGTTTCTGATTAAACCCTGTACACCCCATCTTAGAAAGCTGGAGAAGACCAATTATATATTTGTCTTTAAATTAAAAAATAAACATAATCTGTTTGGTTACTATGGGCTACAGAACATTATTATTATTATTATTATTATTATTATTATTATTATTATTATTATTATTATTATTTTTATTATTATTATTATTATTATTATTATTATTATTATTATATTTTATTTATATAACATCACATCCGCAGTTCCTGTGACCCAATTTTACAAAATACTACTTACTGTATTTTTATTAAATTAATGTTGGACCAGAAATGGAAGAAGCAGCAAATACAGTATTCAGAGATCGTTTCTTTGTTCCAGATACTGCAATGTGGGCCTGACTCAGCAAGGAACACGGCAATAAATAAGGAAAAGGGGAAAAGGGAGACCCTAAGCACTGGTACCAATATTAATTCAATGTATTATATTTAAAGCAGAAAAAGCTCCATAATCAGGTAATCAAAGTTGGGTAATGATACCCAATACCAATTGAAAATAGGAGGTGCGCCCAAAAGAGTAAGTTAAATAGCAAAAGGAAAAAAAGCGGAAAGTACTCTCTATTATAGGGGCACAGATTTCTGCTAATAGTAAATTAAAACTTAACATTTATTAGAAAATATCAATAAAACATGACTCAGGACAGACAATATGAACAAACAACATGTAAACAGATATGCAAGAGAGTTACTGGACACCTACTATACTATATTTTCATACCCTAATGGTATATGTGGTAGGTCTGCTCATGTTCCATTCACTACATCTTGTACATGGAACACAGCAGCCACCTATCCCTTACTGTTAAGTGAGCGGTTACTTCTATTTTATTATTTTCTACAAATTCTATACCTGATGTATCACATGCTTCTTTCTTATCTTATATCATTTAAGAATTGTTCATACTCATGTCTATAATACTCTGACATTTCTAGTTATGTGGTGTTTTGACCAAACTATTGTGTGCACAGATCAGTTACCCTGATACTGCATTATATGTTATAATATGTTATTATTGCATTAGCAATTTATGTTTCTGGACATTTTGGCACACCAAAGGGATCTGTTTGGCAGACACATTCTACTCCAGTGCATAGCTGTAGCAGCATTGTGTTTCAGCATCATATCTTGATATATATCATTTTGATTGCCATATATTTGTACCTATCGAGGTTTTTCCCATTTAGGCTTAGATTTTTCACCTAGGCTATTATCTGTAATAGTATGTATTTATACATTATGGGATGATATCATTAGAGACCACAAGGACACTGTAGAGATCTACTATTTATGACAGTACTATTGTTAATTTTGATCCTACATGACCATTATGATATTCTTACATGAGATTCACTCTTATCTTATTTCTTGGTCTCGCCCCCTGACTAAAGTAGATCCCTTATAAAAACATTCATTTATATGCTTTGCTTGCAGGTTATCATCGGATGGTACTAATACCTTCCAATATATTTTACCAATCCTCATATAGTATCCTGCATATCTGTTTACATGTTGTTTGTTCATTTTGTCTGTCCTGAGTCATGTTTTATTGATATTTTCTAATAAATGTTAAGTTTTAATTTACTATTAGCAGAAATCTGTGCCCTTATAATAGAGAGTACTTTCTGCTTTTTTCCTTCAGCAAGGAACACCACTGTAAATGCAATAGCAATTACACACGCAGTTCAACTGCGATAGTATGCTCATTCAGTGCGATCGCTATGCCGCCGCAGCACAACATAAGGACACTCACTTTACTATACACATATTCATAATGTTTAGCAATACTGTGAAAACATTGGTACAATCGTGTACCATCATAGCCTGATGCACACTTGCACAAGCCCTGACCTTAGAAAATGCTAACTTTCATGCAGGCTATCAGGCCTCAGGCTGCATAGGGTATCGCAGTTGATTCATTTATGCACACCCATACAATGCCATGGAAATGCACTGACATACCTGCGTCCACCCGACCACCACCCCTGTCACCACCCACAATCTGTACTTCCTGTCAATCACTCAGGGATGGGTCTGTGTAGTCACTGCAATAGCAGTCCCAATCATAGTGGCTAGTTCACGCGCTCTGCATTGTGATGCATACTCATGCGCAGTCTGCAACAATCAGCCAATTGCGTACGTATTAGCAACTGCATTCCTTGCTGATCTGACTGGGATGTTTCCTGCCATAAAGGTAAATGGAGAACAAGTGTAATTATTTATGGCGCTTTTCATTCTCAGTATCTCGTGGTTTCTGCAGAAGGGTGCAGTAATAAGCGCTGGTGATGGTCTGATTCTTCGGAAGTGAATTGGTAAGGATTACACTACGACAGTCCCAAAAAACAGACAGCATGACCCTCCCTGTAGATTTCTGCACCTTAGCCTTTTAGGGAGAGAAGGAGGGAGGAGGTTTCCACTCCTTGATTATTTCTTTGGTCTCTGGATCATACAGGTAGACCCAACATTCATCCATTTTCATGAGATCTGCACAGAAATTCTGTTCGTCCTGTTTTTTAACATCTGCTGCAAAAGTGCACATCGAATTTGCTTATGAAATGGGGTTAGCAAGTGGGGAACCCATTGTGATGGCACTGTAGACACGTGCACTTGCTCATTCATAATCTTCCACACACTTCCATAACAAAGACCAACTTCTTTCATGATCACTTCAATGGTTAGTCATCTATCTTTGAGGACAAGAGCCTCCACTTTCTTCACCGTGTCAAGATCATCCATGATCGATGGTCTCCTGGGTCGAGGCTTATCTGAGATGGACAGGTGTCCAGTTTTAAAAGCTTTTCAACCTCACAGTGTCATATGATGGACTTTCATCACCATAAACAGCCAGCATTTTATCATAGATTTTGCGGGTGCTGTTACCCTTTAAATGGAGGAATTTCATAACACTGCAGGCTTAATTTTTGTCCATCATGCAGGTTACTGTCATCTACAAACTCCTGAAATTAAACAAGTTGACATAAGTAACTGTAATTTACAACATTATGCTCATAAGGATCAATTATTATGTTGATTAAATTACATGTGGATATCTCAATAACTTCATGGTGATAATAAGCACTTTATGAGTGTGGCCTCATTATAGAATATGTGATTGTCTTTTGTCATCTTCAGTGGACAGGGTATGTTGGGGTTGTAGAGCCCTATGTCTCTATACAGTGTAATAGATGTGTATTACGATCATGTACAGTGGTCAGGACATGTTGGGGGTGTAGTGTCCTATGTCTGTATACAGTGTAATAGATGTGTATTATGCTCATGTACAGTGGTCAGGTCAAGTTGGGGGTGAAATGCCCTATGTCTGTATACAGTGTAATAGATGTGTATTTTGGTGATGTACAGTGGTCAGGTCATGTTGGGGGTGTAGTGTCCTATGTATGTATAGGGTGTAATAGATGTGTATTATGATCATGTACAGTGGTCAGGACATGTTGGGGGTGTAGTGCCCTATGTCTGTATACAGTGTAATAGATGTGTATTATGGTCATGTACAGTGGACAGGACATGTTGGGGGTGTAGTGTCCTATGTCTGTATAGAGTGTAATAGATGTGTATTATGATCATGTACAGTAGTCAGGACATGTTGGGGGTGTAGTGCCCTATGTCTGTATACAGTGTAATAGATGTGTATTATGGTCATGTACAGTGGACAGAACTTGTTGGGGGTGTAGTGTCCTATGTCTGTATACAGTGTAACAGATGTGTATTATGGTCATGTACAGTGGTCAGGTCATGTTGGGTGTGTAGTGTCCTATGTCTGTATACAGTGTAATAGATGTGTATTACGATCATGTACAGTGGTAAGGACATGTTGGGGGTGTAGTGTCTTATGTCTGTATACAGTGTAATAGATGTGTATTATGATCATGTCCAGTGGTCAGGTCATGTTGGGAGTGAAGTGCCCTATGTCTGTATACAGTGTAATAGATGTGTATTATGATCATGTACAGTGGTCAGGTCATGTTGGGGGTGTAGTGTCCTATGTCTGTATACAGTGTAATAGATGTGTATTATGGTCATGTCCAGTGGTCAGGTCATGTTGGGGGTGAAGGCCCTATGACTGTATACAGTGTAATAGATGTATTATGGTCATGTACAGTGGTCAGAACATGTTGGGGGTGTAGTGTCCTATGTCTGTATACAGTGTAATAGATGTGTATTATGGTCTTGTACAGTGGCAGGTCATGTTGGTGGTGTAGTGTCCTATGTCTGTATACAGTGTAATAGATGTGTATTTTGGTCATGTACAGTGGTCTGGTCATGGTGGGTGTGTAGTGTCCTATGTCTGTATATAGTGTAATAAAATTGTATTATCATCATGCCCAGTGGTCAGGACATGTTGGGGGTATAGTGTCCTATGTTTCAAAATGAAATAACTTGTGCACCATGCCAAAGGTAAAATAAATGATATTCTATTTATTTTATATCAGGGAATTACAATATTCATCAGTCATTGGTATATAGATTATCAGTCAGTCAGCCATGATCAGCGACATGCAATTCAGGGCTTCTCACTTTATTACAGTAGTCGATTTATATACAGTAGCATAGATCATTACAGTATTTATAAGTAAACAGTCTCATCTCAGAGAATTTAAAAGAACATTTGTCAATTATCATTGCTCTTATGCAAATGTCCTAGCTATAACTCAATGTTCATAGGTGAAGAATCCTCTTGGATACCAGGAATGTCTCATATATCATGCAGGGGCAGTCTTACTCTGTTCTGCATGCCAAGTTTCATCCATGATATCAGACCCCTAGATTGGTACACACAGATGGTTTCCTGATATCTCAAGTGCGTGATCCTGTACCGCAAGTTGGTCAACCAGGGCCAGTTCTATCATTAGGCATCTTTAGGTGACTGATTAAGGGCACCAGCCACTGGAGGGCTCCACTGAGTCCACAAAAAAAGTATGTCTCTTTCAGTCCTAGACAGGTTTAGAGTGTGTGGGGGTGGTTCTGTTGAGTGCTGACAGGGTTAGTATCAGGGGCTGGCTGGCAACTTTTAGCCTGGGGGCAAATGCATGCAGGCGGCCCTGTCAGAGGAGTAGTGTGTAGCCAGGGTGCCCGAAGAATGTGCGTGCTACAGCGCCGCCCCCTCAAGTGTTTCAGGGAGGAGGCGGGTCCATATGGGATTAATGTAAGGTAAAAATAAAGATTAGGCACAGCCCCCTGTCACAGTGCCCATATGCAGTTCCCCCGTGTGCCACAGGAGAGAACACCCTTATGCAGGCCTCCTGTAGTGCCCCCAGAAGAGATACCCACCTATGCAGTGCCCCTTGTGCCCCCAGTAGTAAGCCCCTTATATAGTGCCCCCAGAAGTGGTCCCCCCTGTGCAGTGCCCCTTGTGCCCCCAGTAGTAATCCCCTTATATAGTGCCCCCAATACTGGTACCCCCTATGCAGTGCCCCTTATATAGTGCCCCCAATAGCAGTCCACCCCCCATGCAGTGTCCCCAAAAGTGGTAACCCTTATGCAATGCCCCTTAAATAGTTGCCCCAGTTGTAGTCTCCCCCCTATGCAGTACCCCCAGTAATGCCCTTTATATAGATCCCCCAGCAGTGGTCCCTCAATGCTGTGCCCCCAGTGGTAGTCCCATCCCCCCTATGTAGTGCCCCTAGTAGTAGTCCCCTCCCCCCTATGCAGTGCCCCTAGTAGTAGTCCCCTCCCCTTGTAGTGCCCCCAGTAGTAGCCCCCCTTGTAGTGCCCCCAGTAGTAGTAACACCCCCAGTAGTAGGCCCCCCTTGTTGTGCCCCCAGTATTAGTAGTCCCCCCCTTGTAGTGCCCCCAGTAGTAGTAGTCCCCCCATTGTAGTGCCCCCAGTAGTAGCCCCCCTTGTAGTGCCCCCAGTAGTAGTAGTCCCCCCCTTTGTAGTGCCCCCAGTAGTAGTAGTCCCCCCACTTTGTAGAGCCCCCAGTAGTAGTCCCCCCCTGTGTAGTGCCCCCATTAGTAGTAGTCCCCCCTTTGTAGTGCCCCCAGTAGTAGTAGTCCCCCTTGTAGTGCCCCCAGTAGTAGGTCCCCCTTGAAGTGCACCCAGTAGTAGTCCCGCCCTTGTAGTGCCCCCAGTAGTAATCCACCCCCCTGGTAGTGCCCCCAGTAGTAATCCCCCCCTGGTAGTTCTCCCAGTAGTAATCCCCCCCTGGTAGTGCCCCCAGTAGTCCCCCCCCCCAGTAGAGAGAGACTTAATTTAAAAAAAAAACACTTACCTGAAACTCCCGCTCCTGGTCCCGTCGCTTCTACCGGCTCCTCTGGCCGCTGTGCATTATGGGAGAAATGTTGTCATGATGACGTCTCTCCCATTACCCACTGCGGGAGCCGGAAGATGGCTCCCGCAGTGGGAGCAGCAGCAGCCAATGAGAGTCTGACAGACTCTCAGCGGCTGCTGATTACAGCAAACACACAGCTGCCGGCTCCGGCGGCTGTGTGTTTGTGCTGTGTAGCGCTGACCAAACTTCGTCCGGTCAGTGCTACACACGCGGTGCAGTCTGTGACACAGACTGCACTGGCCCGTGGACCGCATGACACTGCGGCCCGGGGGGGCACTTGGCACCCTGCCCCCCGGCCCAGCCCGCCACTGGTTAGTATATATTTGTGTGAGTTTAATGAGTGCTGACAGAGTGAGTGTCTGTGTATGTACCCATCTGTATATGGATACTGACATATACAGATGTGTGGCATACATATATTGAGGCATGGATGTTTGGCATAATGTAGTGCAGGCAAAGCTGTATGGCACATAAAGAATTTGGGGCACATGTGTGGCATATGTACTAGGGACATTGTTTGGCATAATTCATGGTTATGTGGAATATAATAAATTTGGTTCATAGCTATGTGGCATATGTATTGGGGGCTCAAATGTGTGGAATATTATGTATTGGGGATAAATGTATGCAATATTATGTATTGAAGGCATAATTATGACTTGGGGATACTGCTGTGTGGCATATAATGAATTTGTGGAACCGATGTATGACATATTATGAATTGGGGTAGTTATGAGGCACAGTATGATTTTGGGGCTCTGCTGTGTGACATTATAAATTGGCATCACTAATATGTTGCATAGTATGAATTGGAGGGAGCAGGGGCAGTGGGTGAAATGTTGCTTAGAGCTCAGACTGTCAACAAGTTATGTAAGCAACAAAAAGTGTTTTTAATATGAAGACTCGGTTCTTTAGGATTTTCAGCCATCTTAGAAGTTTTAAAAGACATATTTCTAAATATGTGTATTTTCTATTTGTTAAGATTTTTTAACTTCAAATTACTTATCTATAATTTAGATATGTATATTCTTATAGCACATCAATATTTATTAATGCAAGACTAGTTTTATTAGCTAAAATTCACTTATGATTATTGCATAATTATTTTATTAGCATTAATTCACCTCATACAAATGCTTTCTATTGATTATATAAGGGAAATTATATTTATCTTTAACAAATCCATCCTTTGAGGCTGAGGAAGTTTGGGCCTGATTCAGACACACTCGCGAGCGGCTGTCCGCTCGCAAGTGGGTCGATGTTATGCACTGAGCATACGCACGACGGAGGGAGCTCCGTCGTGCGCATGCGCCAGACGCGACGAGCGAAGGAAAGTCCTTCGCTCGTTGTGTCTGATCAAAGGGGGCGTGCTGTCGATGTTGATTGACTGCACGCCCCCTTTGGTGGGCATGCCGGGGGCGTGCCTCCCTGACGGGGGCGTTCCCACGGGAACGCCTCCCGTAAGAAGCCGGCCCACTGACATCACTAGTGATGTCAGTGGGAGTGATTTTGGCTCTGATAGAGCCAAAATCACTCCGGAGCTTGCGGTTGAAAACCTCAACCGCAGGCTCCGGCTCGCAGTTTCGATGGTCGCGATGGTCACGACCATCGCGGCCATCAAAATGCACGCTCATATAGCCTGTGGGTGGTGACCCACTGCTATACGAGCGTCCAGGAGGACGCTCCATTTTCATGGAGGGCGGCCCTCATTCAGAGCGTGTGCTCTGCTCAGAGCGTACAGCTCTGAATGAGGGCCTTTGCTTCCAATATGCCTCACACTTATATCATTGTATAAAACACATTTCCTATGGTTAACATATCTTTACCTTATAGTTAATAATATTTTGCAGATAAATATTGGAAATCCCACTTTCCCTGCAGCAGTTATGTATCAAGTCCACTGTTTACTTTTAGCAAGAAATTATCTTCTGCCAAGGGCTGGCCATTCAACTGCCACTTTTCTGCCCGCAACAGTCAGCAAGACTACAAAAACCTATTTTGTTCAAAAATAAAAGAAAGAAAGACTCTTGTTTTGGGACACTCTTGTTGTATAATATGACAATATTAAAATATAACTTTATTAGATATATGATAAAATATATACAAGCCTGTGAAAGTGTTGGCTCGTGGTATAAAGCTGGAAAAAGACACACAAAGCTTACATCAATCACATGAATTACATAAATGTCAAACATGAATTAAAATTGAATTAAAATAAATTAAATTAAATATGACAGGGAATAGGATATATTACATGAGAAAATGAGTCAAGCACTCCTACCATAATTATGTATGGTGAAAATATACAGTATATCTCCTTAACAATTCCAGATAATCCAAATAATGAGATGAAATGCTGAGAATAATATGTATATCAGATCATAAGAATCTCTAATTGGATCATGTGATTCAATAATTGCCTATTTTAGTATTTAGATTAAGAAATAAATTTCCTTGCAGTATGCATACATTAGGTATTCGCTTCAAAAATACACATATTGTAACAATGTCAGACACACTGATATAATTGTTTCATAACATTCTATTCAGGCAGAAGAGGTTTCATGAACATGATCATTCAGTACCAGGATGCTAGATTCGCTACTGTGTATCACACGTGTTTCGAAACAGGATTTTATATATATATCAAACAGTTTTGTGTGTGGAAGTAACACACAAATATAATTAATATCCTGCAAATGCCATAGAAAGCCGGCGAGCTGAAATTTCGTAACTCAGATCTTTTAAGTACAAATTAATATATCCGATAGTAATTAACAGCACAAATGCAAAAGTAGAAAAATATCACAAATAGCTATTTTGGCATACGAAATATCAGTTATAGTGTGTATTGCATCTGGCATGTATCGTGCCTATTAATCACACCAGTATGCTTTTACCTATAGATTTTGCATGCGTAAAATAGAAGATTGTTGTAACATATAGACATTGTGTATATAGAGAAGAGGGACATTAAGTGTCCCCTTACCTCTGTTGTTGGAAGTCTTCCTCTGGATAGGACTGCCAATGAGAGAGTAGAGGGACAATGCTCACTTGAAAAAAAGGTATAGCGGTCACTGGTAGTCTCTCTGGGGAGTTAGATTGTCTCTGATGCCGCAGAGTATTGCAGGGACAAAATGCATCCGAGACTCAAGTGTGACCAAGCCTATCTACAGGGAAATGTGCGTCACTTTACTCCACTCCTGTAGATCCGACGACACACGGGACTCCTTCCGGGAATTGCCGATTGATGTAATATTATCTCTTGCCTCATGGCCACACAGGTACCACTAACACAACTTTTATGTCTAAGGTGGGATGCAGGAGTCTCGGGTGAATTTTAAATGCAGCTAAATGGTTGCAGCTGGACCTACATAATTTCACTCAGCTGGTAGAGTTGGTCACTCTCAAACAGTTTGTTGCATTTCTCCCTGCCAAAGTTGCCCACTGGGTCCAGCTGCATCGAGTTGAGAAATTGGATTCAACTGTCCAGCTAATAGAAAATGCTTTGCTGGTGCAGGACATCTTCTTTAATTATGCTGGAGTCTCCACTTCTCCATTAACTCCAACTCAAGTGTGTTCTCATGTGGCCAAAGTGGGCATCAAGAATGGGCGGGTCCACAGATGGATTGCTCTTTTTTTGGTGTCTTTACAGCTATAGAGACCCGCCCTCTTCTGCCTAGAAAACAGGTACAGTACGTGTGCAAGTCAGTAACAGATTGGTCGAGGGATTGGTGGACTCTGGATCTGCTACTACCCTTTTTTGAACCACAGCACCTTAGAGTATCAGAATTGTTTTAGCGGCACCCCTAAGCCAAAAGTCTGTTATTGAAACTCGGAAAAAAATGTAAAGTACTGTAGTAAAGTGAAGTAAATTGTGCTTACTTGTCATCCTTAAGTTCAATCAGGTGGACAGGTTTGCGCTTCTGTTCTTCCAGATATTTACATTACATTGATCATATATAATTTGATTTGGTGCTGGACCACCAAACTGTAGCACCCCTGCAAGTGTCCCAAGGCACCTCAGGGTGCCACGGTGCACAGTTTGGGAACCACTGCCCTATAGGCTTCCAAGGGGAAAACAAGTGCAGGTAATCAAGGATATACAAGTAACGTTGAAGTTAGGGTAATTGAGGCGTCATCTAGTGACTGCCCCATTGTCTTGGTCCTGAAACCAGATGGTTCTACAAGATTCTGCATAGAATTCCACAATGTCCAAATTTGATGCCCACCCAATGCCAAGGGTCAATGACATGCTTCATAGGTTAGGTTTGGCCAGATATATTTCTACCCTTGATCTTAAAGTATATAGGGATATTGGCAAATTGAGCTGACAGAGGAAACTAGGAAGAAAACAGCTTTTCAACTCCGTTGGGCCTCTGTCAGTGGAAAACAATGCCATTTGGCTTGCATAGTACCCCGGCCTCTTTTCAGAGAGTAATGGACTGGGTGCTTCATCCTCATCAGAATTATGCTGCAGCATACTTGGACAATATTGTCACATATAATCTGCATTGGAATGCCCATGTTAATAGGTTTAGGGCTGTTCTTTAGTCTTTGAGAGAGGCAGGTTTAACTGCTAATTTAAAGAAAATTGTTCTAGGTAAAAATGAAACCAAGTACATAGGGTATGTGATGGGCAGTGAATGTCTGAAGGCCCTTGTGAGTAAGGTACAGGCACTAGCTGATGCCCCAGTTCTGACTACCAAGAAAGAGTTAAGGTTCTTCTTGGGTTTAGCAGACTATTATAGGAGGTTTTTGCCTATATTTTGTACCTTAGCAGCTCCCTAAACAGATCATTTGAAAAATGCTGCTCCAACTAAACTTAAGTGGTCTAGGGACTGTTAGTCTGTGGTCATCAAAATAAAAAAAAAATGTGTAAAGGCCCAGTTTTTAAGTCTCCAGATTTTACCATGCCTTATATGTGGACTTGGGGGCATTTTTTTTTGTCAGGAGCTTGATGGCATTGAATATCCTATTCTATATCTTAGTAGAAAGTTGTTCCCACAAGAGACTAGGGGGTAAATTTACTGAATTGATAGTTTTTAGAGGAAAGTTTTAAAAGAGATGTTGCCCATAGCAACCAATTAGATTCTAGCTATTATCTTCTAGAAGGTGCTAATGAAATGTTAAGTAGAATCTGATTGGTTGCTATGCACAACATCCTTTTAAAACTCACTTCTAAAAACTCTCACTAGTAAATTTACACCTAGGTATTTTGTAATAGAAAAGAAATGCCTAGTAATAAAATGGGCTCTTGAGTCATTGAGATATTATCTTTGTGGGGCCAGATTTACTGTGGTTACTGATCATACACCGTTAAAACAGTCCATGAAACATTCTAATGCAAGACTGACAAGGTGGTACCTGGCTCTCCAGCTGTTTTCTTTTGAAGTCCGGCACAGATCAGAACACCTACATAGGAGTGGGAATTTTTTGTCCCAAACTGGTTTGAAGAGTCAGGCGATTCAGTTTGCCCTTTAATGGGGGAGGTATGTGACAGAGTGGATCTCTGTCACCAGGTAGGAACCACTCTCTTACCTCAATTAAGACCAGCTAAGGTATAAAAACCTGGTAAGTTTAGTTAGGGGAAATATTAGGGAGAGGTTGCACCTTTAGCAGCTCTCTCTATGCTGGACAACCTGAACCATGACTGTGCTGGGAATACTCTGCTTGTTTGAACTGCTGTCTCATGTAAGCTCTATTATTGTTCCTGAACTGTGTTCACCTTATGTAACAAGTCATTACACTGGCTCTGCCTTTTCCAATCATGGAATAAAAAGCTTAACTGTTTGCATCATATCAGTCTCCCATTGGTCGTATGAACTTACCTGCTACAGTCAGCTTAAGTTTTTAGGTTGCTCTCCACCCTCTTGTCACAAAAATATGGTAAAGTAAATTAGTGATGTCATGCACATTGCTTATTCACAGCAGCCCAAAAAAACATATATTTTAATTGTTATTTGCTTGTCCTCTTCTTCCATGGGTAGCTGAATATATGGAGGTTGGTCCTGTCCTCCTGTGAAGAGAGTAGGGTTAATGCTGGGTACACACTGACACGATGTCAGCACAATATAACATTTTCAGCTGAATCAAAATTACATATACCTTATTCTTGTGTGTACCCAGGATCCAATATGTCAGCCCATCAGGCCAGCATATTGGCTGGGTACATATCTCTCATATCCTGTGTTAGTTTACAGAATCAATGTAAAAGTCTGTAGATGGGTTTACAATCGTGCTGGGAAGTTCTCTAAAAAAAAAAATCTTCATGAAGAAAAATTAAGAAAAGTTTAGAATTGACACACAAACTATATAAGACCCTTAGCAGTGCCTTTGGCCATTGCATTGTTGGCTGTGAAACCATCTTAGAAAACATGTTCTTAATTGTTTTGTTAAATTTCTGTTTGTATGGTCCGGACGGTCTTTCTAATGAATTTTATAAAATTCTCCAACCACATATTGCTCCTTTTAATCACTTTAATACCACCCACACAATTTTGATCCCTAAGCCCAACAAAAATTCTCAATCGGTAAGCTCTTATAGGTCTATTACATTACTTAGACAGATATTAAATTACTGGCTAAAATTTTTGCTTATAGGCTTCAAGCATTTCTTCCCCAAGCTCTGACATGTCCACCAACTTGGATTTGTCCACAACAAACACTTTGTCAAAGAGGTTCAAGCAGCACTGTGCTTTGGCCGCACTTATTCTGAGTATTGCAACATAGGAATTTCCATCTAGACATTATTAAAATTATTCAATATTTACACCTCTCTGCTGCTCAATGGCCACAGCAGCAATCCTATTGTTAAGCACAGCGGAACTCGCCAAGGATGCCCTCTCTCCCCACTTTTATTTAATTTGGCTATTGAACCCCTTCTGCATTTATTACAAGATAACACCCAGTTTCAAGGGATTCAGATTGGATGTAGAGAAAATTAAGTAGACAGCTTTTGCCGATGATATTTTATTGTATGTATCTAAATCCGCTGACTCTCTCTCTTGTGTTAACTGGTCCAAATCAGAGGTGCTTCGACTGGTTACAAGCAATTTTCTTAGGGGTGGTATTGGCACTATGCCATTTACTAGGAAATCTTTCCATAGTACATACTTGGGAATACGGATTCCTTGGAGACCAAGGGCCTGATTCAGAGCCGGTCGTTATTTGCACTCGCTCGTCCAGAAAATAGAGGTGGCTATTCAAATGAACCGTTCGCTGTTTGCGGTCTGTTCACGCCTCTAGGTCTGAACGAGCGAACAAAACTTGCGGTCGTTTTTTGGGAAACTACGCCCCCTGTCCGCTCGCATCCTACGTCATGTCCGCTATTTATTAGATTAATCGAGTACATCGAACAGGGTATGAGCTGCTCGCTATTCTTGTGGTTGGTTTTTGCTACCACAATTTTGCGAGCAGTTCTGGCTATAAAATAACCCAGTGACGTGGTCAATGACGCTGCTGTTTTAAATATGCACACCCATAAAACACCCGTTTTGACCTTTAAGCACGCCTGCGATCGGATCTCCACTCCCCGTTTTCAAGCACCTTCCCCTGTTACCACCCACATACGCCTCATCCTGTCACTCAAATTAGCAGGCATTTGCTATTTTGCGAGCACATGAATTTCGGCCGCACTGACTGGTTCGCGCATGCGTATAACGATCCGTATGCATGCGCAGTTGGGCAAACATTGCTCGGAGCGAACGAGCTGCCACTTACGAGTGGCTCTGAATCAGGCCCCAGGACTTTTATTTAATCTTAATTTCACTACTATCATTCAAAAAATTGCTGTGGAACTGGAAGGTTGGAAATCTATTTATCTGTCCTATTTGGGGAGGACCAGTTTGGTCAAGATGGTGTAATTCCCCCATCTTATGTATTTTATTCAGGTTTTGCCAGTTGTGCTTTCACCCAAAGACATCCAACATATCAATTTTTTTTTTAGAAAGTTTATTTGGCAAGGTAAAAAGCCACGTATAGGTTTGATTAAGTTACAGTACTTCTAATGGTGTTAATTTTCCTAATCTCTTATGGTATTCCCAAGCTGCTCAACTGCAATACCTCAAAGATTGGATTCGTAACCAGGAAAACTATGCTAACACAGACCTTGAGGGGGAGTTTCTACAAGGTGCAGATTTAATAACCTTTTTACATCTCCACGATTAGAGGGTTCCTTCCCCAGTTAGGAAAAACCCACTGTTATGGATCATTAAGAAGCCATGGGTGTGGATGAGGCATAAACATGGTGTTAATGCACATTAGTCATTAGTTTCTTCCCTTTTTGGCTAATCCAGACTTTCAGGAAGGACAGACATGCCACCGTTTCAATATTTGGAGACTGGGTTGGATACTTAATATAGGTAATTTTACCAATGACCATGCTCAAAGGCCACTCATGTTCCAGTAGGCCACTGGCCAATTCCCTTTACTGGTGGCATATAAGTGGCATTTCTCCTTGCACAACACTACACCAGCTCGGTATTATGATATTTCTCCCTAGTGGATTGGCAGAATCCATTTGATGCGATACTTGGGTAATCACCATTAACCGAGGGAATCGGTATGATTTACCGCCGGACATCCGGCGGTTGGAATCCCGACACCAGCTTCCCGGCAGCAATGTAAATCCCGATCATCCTCAGGTAAGTATTAGCTAGCCTATTCAAACCCCTAACCCTACCCCTCCCTTAGGGGTGCCTAACCCTAACCTCCCCTCCAAGTGCCGGGCATCGGGCTCCGCCATATGTCTAATGACAGGCGGCATATCGATGCCTGTCTTTAGACCCTTGCTGGGATATGACAGTCGGGAAGCCAGCTGTCGGGATTTGGTCCGCCGGCTTCCAGATTGCATACCCAAATGAGAAGGAGATGTCATTGACATATAAACACTTCCAAACTACTTTGGATCACTCTATTTGTCAAAAAAGTCTAGCAAGTTGGCTACGGCACCTCCCTGACCTTCAGGTTGATGATCTATTGCAGGCACATTCTAGATCATGCAAAATGCTTTCATCTTCAATGTATAAAGAGATTTCTCTGAATGTGCTGCATAGAACCTATCTTTCCCCTCATAGATGATTTTTAACAGGTTTATCAACCACTTATAACTGTTTTAAATGTGGCAAATCATATGAAGACCTTTACCATTGCCTTTGGCTTTGTCCCTTAGTTCATAGGTTGTAGGTACAGGTGCGTAACTTCTCAACTGAGCACTTAGTAAATTATCTGCCTTTAACCCCTGAATGGGTGCTCTTTGGTATTTCTCAAAGGGGAAAAAATATCTCTAGATGTGGTAAAAAATAGCTGCTTGCAATTAGTGCAGCAGCACGTAAAGGGGCCTATCCATTACTCAATTTTGGGAGCAAACCAGGAGGTTTTGGTCGCATTGTTCACAAAGTTGGGTAATGGATAGCCGGCAATGACCAGCGATGCACATGCATGCTGGGAGCTTGCCATCCCCGACTGTTTACTGAACATGCCTGTCAACATGATGACGTTCATCAGGTTCGGCATGTTCAGAGATGGGAGGTCAGGCTCCTTCACTGAATGACATTCAATGAACACCGTTCAGTGCGGGCACAGCACCTCAGCAACCTGAAGGTCTGAACGCTAGACGTTCAGTCTTTCAGGTCACGTAGTGGATATCCCCCTTAAGACTACAAGTTTGGATAAGCCCTGAATCTTTGTCATTATTTAAAGCTAAACTCTTTTATCTTTTCCAGATGGAATGGGTGGGGGTGGTGTTGGAAGGAGAAAAGAAAGTGGAACAATTTTTTGTGTATGGGAGAGCTACATTATAACTTTAAATAGTGCTGTTAGAGCTCAACTCTTTGGCTTATTGTCCAACACTGTCTGGTATATGTCATGTATGGCAGAGGGCGATCCACCCATTGTCCTCTAATCTTATTTCTATTTCAACCAATGGTATGGGATTGGGGGAGAGAGAGCTGCACAATTCCTTTTTTTTGTTTATTACTTTTATTAGTTCATTTTATTATATATGGTGTTATTTGGTCATTTTTATACTTATTATATATTCTCAGTACTATAAGGTTACCCTTATCTATTGGATTATTTTGTTCCTAAATATTTATATTGTAATGCATATTAATTGACTTATTGACCTTATATAACTATCTCTGTATTATCACTTTTTGGATTGAGTGTTACACCTTTCATAAATGTGTTATCTGTAATTTGATAATATATTTGTTATATGTTGCTATAACTCATTGCTTCAATAAAAATAATATATATATATATATATATATATATATAAATCTGTTTATATAAAGTAAAAGCACTTTCCCTATGGAATGAGTATCTCTATCACTTTCTATTATCTGTGAGATAACGTACTTATAGTCTTGAGCCAATTTATTTGCTACAAATGCTGATATACTGTACCTAAAGCCCCTAAATAAATCATTAGCCTTATTTGAAAACATCTATTTATTTTTAAAACATTTGTAAATCTCTTACCTTTGGCATTTGTAAGAACTAAACCTGCAATCTCTGGGAAAAGACTAGTGTTGCAGAGGGATATGAGTTGTATTCTGAGCATAACAGTAGTATCCAATTATCCTAGAAATACCTCCTTACAATTGCTCTTGCCATGTGCTATTGATCCAGCTCATGCTGGTAATAAAATTTGATTGCTATAAACATCCTTTTGCATTCCACCTGGGCAGTTCCTGTGAGGTACAATCTTAGAACATTATTATTTTATTTTGTATAAATAAGCAAATATATTACAGGTTTATATTTTTATATGCAGAAATGTTAGTAGTCAAGAGTGTAAGAGTGTTATCTATCTATACTATCTATCTCAGAGTGTTATCTATCTATACTATATTTCTCAGAGTGTTATCTATCTGTACTATTTATCTCAGAGTGTGATATATCTGTACTATTCATCTCAGAGTGTTATCTATGTGTACTATCTATCTCAGAGTGTTATCTATCTGTACTATTCATCTCAGAGTGTTATCTATCTGTACTATTCATCTCAGAGTGTTATCTATCTGTACTATCTATCTTAGGCCCTCATTCAGAGCCGCTCGCTATTTGGGGTCGTTCGTTCTAAAACAAGGGGTGGCTATTCAAATGAACCATTCGCTAATTGCGGTCGGTTCACGCCTCTAAGTCTGAACGAGCAATCAAAACTTGCGGTTGTAATTTTGAAACATACGCCCCCTTGCCGCTCGCACCATACGTCATGTCCGCTATTTATTAGATTAATCGAGTACATTGAACAGCATATGAACTGCTCGCTATTCTTGTGGCTGTTTTTTTCAACTGCTATTTTGTGAGCAGTTCTGAGTAAAAAAAAGACAAGTGACATGGTCAATGGCGCTGCTGTATTAATTATGCACTCCCTTAAAATGCCCGTTTTGAGCTTTAAGCACGCCTGCGTTCGAATTCCACATCCCCGTTTTCAAGCACCTTCCCCTGTTACCACCCACACACGCCTCCTTCTGTCACTCAAAATAGCAGGCATTCGCTATATAGCGAACAAACGATTTTCGGCTGCACTGACTGGTTCGCGCATGCGTATTAAAAACCGTATGCATGGGCAGATGTGCGAACATCGGTCAGAACGAACGAGCGGCCGCTTACGAGCGGCTCTGAATCAGGGCCTTAGAGTGCTATCTATCTGTACTATCTATCTCAGAGTGTTATCTATCTGTACTATCTATGTCAGAGTGCTATCTATGGCCCTGATTCAGAGCCGGACGCTCTGACCAGAGCGCTTGCTCTGAATCAGGGCCCACCTCCATTAATATGGAGCGTCCTCCTGGACGCTAGTATAGCTGTGGGTCACCACCCACAGCATATACGAGCGTGCAGGATGATGGTCGTGATGGTCTTGACCATCGTGACCATCGCCACTGCGAGCAACAGCCTGCGGTTGAGGTTTTCAACCGCAAGGCCAGGAGTGATTTTGGCTCTATCAGAGCCAAAATCACTCCCACTGACATCACTAGTGATGTCAGTGGGGCCGGCTTCAGACGGTAGGCGTTCCCTTTGGAACGCCTCCATCTGGCAGGCATGCCCACCAAAGGGGGTGTGCTGTCAGTCAACATCGACAGCACGCCCCCTTTGATGAGACACTCCGAGCGAAGGAAAGTCTTTTGCTTGGCGCGTCTTGCGCATGTGCACGACGGAGCTCCCTCCGTCGTGCGCATGCGCAGTGCAGACCATCGACCCACTTGCGAGTGGACTGCCACTCGCGAGTGGGTCTGAATGAGGGCCTATCTGTACTATCTATCTCAGAGTGTTATCTATCTGTACTATCTATTTCAGATTGTTATCCATCTGTACTATATATCTCAGAATGTTATCTATCTGTACCAGTTGCGGAACTCCCGGAGACAATGGAGACATTTGCCACCGGGCTCCAGCCCTTAAGGGGGCACCTGGCTCCATTGTCCCCCGGGCCGTTCTGGGCACTGCTATGGAGATGGAGCACCGCTGATCAGTGCTCCACCTCCAGCGGCATCAATACTGGGGTGCGGTCACACCCCCTATTTGCCGGGCGCCTGCTGAGTGTGTTACCAGCAGGCGCCCGGCTCCTTCTTTCCCCCTGGCGGTAACCGGAGGAACGGAACTCACTTCTAAGCTCTGCTTCTGGGTCCCGCAATGCACTATGGGAGTGACATCATGACATCATTCCCATACTGCATTGTGGGACCCAGAAGCGGAGCTCAGGAGTGGTCCCCCTATGCAGTACCTCCTGTAGTGGTCCCCCTTTGCAGTGCCCTAGTAGTAAGGGCCCCGGTAGTGCCCCCAGTAGTAAGCCCCCTGTTGCACTCCCAGTAGTAAGCCCCCAGTAGTAAACTCCCTGTAGTGCCCCCAGTAATGCCTCCTGTAGTAAGCCCCCTGTAGTAAGCCCACGTAGTGAGCCCCCAGTAATGTCCCCTGTAGTGAGCCCCCAGTAATACCCCCTGTAGTGAGCCCCCAGTAATGAGCCCCCCAGTAATGCCCCCTAGCCCCCAATAATGCCCCCTGTAGTGAGCCACCAATAATGCCTGCTGTAGTGAGCCCCCCCCAGCGAGCGAGTATTCATCAACACTAAAACAATGTTTTTAAGGACATTTTCCTTAATTAACGTTATTTTAGTATTCATGAACACACTTAGCAGAGGAGATATCACTGATATCTCCTTGTTATGTCCCCCTGCATTCATTTCCACACTCCCCATACATTTGTATGGGGATATGGAAATTATGCTATTCATCAAATTCCGAAAATTATGTATTTTTCGGAATTTGATGGAGTTACTATTCGCCACTGTGTGGTGGCAAATAGCAGGTGACACCAGCTTCCAGCTGGTGAGGTCCTACGGCGTCTCCCTCCAGCACTCTGGTCTGTCCTCTGGCTCCTGGGGCTGTGCAGACACGTGTTCTCCCAGCAGAACACAATAAAGTTTAGAAAAAAAAATGTTATCTTCAGACAGACAGTCAGAAGAAGAGTCAGATATGGGTGGCATTGTTTGTCTAGGCGGTTCTATTTAGTATGGCAATGTCTGCAACTTCTGCAGTGTTATCAGGTTTTTCATTGAAAGTTGTGTTTTCACATGGCAAGGAGTACCTATGCTAATGCTGCAAGGCTATATGGTGGTGGTGCAATTGTGACTGCTGAAATCTTGCCAAAATGTTGTCCTGTCTGTAAGCATATGTTTCCATGGATTCAAACATTTCATCTGATTGAATTTATTTTCAATCTTACATAATGTAATTTCATACCATTCATGAAAATCATCATAATGTGCATGTATTTATAACACACTGACTAATGATGTCTACAGTAGTTATGTTTACTGTCAAGTCACATACTCATGTTGTTTAGGTGACACATGATAAGTAAATTATCAGTATTTTCTTTTTGTAATGTTCTGTTCATGTTTATCTCTTTGCAGTCACCCATAGTAAGCTTGCAAGGGCCCTGTAGATATTTGTCTTGTAATTAGAAAATATAATCTGGTGGTTGTTATGAAGTACAGCAACAGTTGTTCTACAAATACCTGTAAACAAGTTTCCTAAACATCCTTTATTGTAATTTCATCAAAACAACAATAGAACAATAATATAACAAGCTGCATAGCTCTAAGATGTTAACTGGTTCCAAACATTGATAAAACAATAAGGCAAAGTGGGAACCAGTGTAATGTGTTTGATGGTCATGTTTTCCAGCACACAGGTATGCTCTAACACTGGGAAGTGTGATTGTCCTGCTAATTACATAACACTTCCCAGTACTAATGGTCAAATGTTCTACGGCTATAGAGCATACTTACAGACTTTCAGAGGGGGGCAGCCAGGCCGGTTTAGCGGGGGGTGTGGCGGCATCATCGCAGACCTGCCCCTGATTTACAATGCTGATATTACTGGCACTTTAAAGCAGGGGGTGTAGCTACAATTTCACAATTCAGCACAAATCACATCACCAGCCCCCTGGCCCACCTAGTTTCACTCAATAAGTTAGTGCGACTCAGGGGGAAGGGGCACGGGGGACATGGGGGGGCATCGGTCAATCAGGGAGAGTTGTCTTCTCTTGCAAGGGGCCAGTAGCGGCACCTGATTTTCTGTAGAGACTCTCACCTGGCTTAGATGCGCACCTTACAGAACATTGTTAGTAGAGATGTGAGAGTTTTCTTTCCTGGAAACCGAGTACACCTGAATTTAGGGAAAATTAGTGAATCCAAGTCCCGGCTCGGGTCCTCTCACCAAGTTTGGATCCCAATGCAAGGCAAAATTTAATCTTCCCAACGTAAGATATTGTGTGTTTTGGATTACATATAAAAGTCCCTCCCTTGTGATTGGGCATCATTTCACACAGAAGACTGGAGGGAGAGGGTGTGGAGTGTGGGCTGGACTAGTGAGACACTGTTTTGCAAAAAAAAATGCTTTAGTAAACCATGAGGGCACTAAGGTGCCATTAGATGCATTAGGTTAGGAGTTAGGTTTAGGTCAAAAGAGTTTAATATATCTGGAATGTGGAGACAGGAGAAGGTGTCTGTGAAATGTGACAGCAGGTATCATTGTCAAATTTCACTGTTGTCAGTGTATGTGTGTTTGTCACAAACACTGCACACACACACTGCACTGCAATCTAACAGGCTAGCTATTGTTGAGATTTTTTTTGTTCCTTTAAGTGAACCTACAACTACTTTCTCTGCAAATACTTGTTTCCCCCCCCCCCCTGTTATATATATAAAAAAATTGATATATATACACAGTCGGGTCACATTATTATGACCACCTACTACATTTGACGTTAGCAGCGCATAGCCCATGAAGTAAGTCACGTGCCATGTGCTGGCTTGGTGGGTATATAAGGTGTGCGATAGGCCGCCTGCACACATCATGGGTTGCTGTAATGGGTAAAAGGGGCGATTTATCCGAGTTGCAAAAAGGGATGATTAGTGGCTTTCGGGCTAAGGGTGGCAGTATTTCTGAAACAGCGCAGATTGTGAACTGTTCGCGTGCTGCTGTGGTGAAGGTGTATCATGACTGGACAAATGGCACCATTGCGAATAACTTACTTACTGCACCCCACTGGAAGAACACAAGCTGATGGTGGAATTGTTATGGTCTGGGAAATGTTGGCATTCTCTGGGTCCACTCATCCATGTGGAAAGCACCCTCAACCAATTTGGTTATGAATCCATCCTTGCAGAGCACATACACATATACATGCTAATTGTCTTTCCTGAGGCAGATGGGATTTTCCAACAAGAAAATGCAACATGTTAAAGGCTAAAAATGTCCGACAGTGGTTGGATGAACCTGACCAAGATTTTCAAGTATTTCCCTGCACCCCTAATTCCCCGGACTTGAACCCAATTGAGCATCTGTGGGACCACCTCGATTGTTGTGTTCACTCTTTGAATACTGAACCATGCACCCTCCAGCACTTATGGGATGCATTGCAGTCAGCATGGCTCCAGATACCTGTACCAACCTACCAGCACCTTATTGAGTCACTCCCAGCCCATCTAGCTGCTGTCCATGCTGCACACGATGGTTACTGTGGCTATTTTACTGGTGGTCATAATAATGTGACTCGACTATGTATATATTTATATATATATATATATATCATATTACATAAAATTCATTGGCCTGTTTGTTTATTTGTTTGTCTGTCCAGTTATACATTCAAACACTCCTGCACCGATTGGGATGAATCCAATGCGAGGTGGTCCAGTTCAATCCTATCCAGGTTTTAGGGGGGTTAGGGTCCCGATCAGACATCCCATTGTATGCAGGGCAGAAATTTGACCTGCAGAACCTTTTCTGGGCCTTCCGCTGGATGAATTTGGGTGACTTTACAAAGTGGTAACATTGGATCCAATAAGACATACCTTGGGGGTTGAAGTCCTGGTTGGAGCTATCGTTTGTGTACACTAGGCAGAACTCTAACCTGGGAAGCCTGTTCTGGGCCTTTCACTTGATGGATTTGGATGAAAACTTCACAGAGGGGTGGAAATTGGTTTGGGATGCCTAATGGACTGGTTGGGATGCCAGTCAGACCTCACGGTGAAGAGCACTGGGCAGAACTTTGAAACAGCCTGTTTTTGGCCTTCCACTGGATAGATTTGGACGACATCACATAATTTGGACAAAAACTTCACAGAGTGGTAACATTAGATCCCAGAAGATGCACTAGGGCAGGCCTGGCCAACCTCTGGCTCTCCAGCTGTTGTGAAACTACACATCCCAGCATGTCCTGCCACCATTTTAGCATTCCCTAAGAGCAAAACTGTTGCAGGGCATTCTGGGATGTGCAGTTTTACAACAGCTGGAGAGCCACAGGTTGGCCAGGCCTGCACTAGGGGGTTGAGGTCTCAGTTGGTTCTCCCGTTGGTGTATGCTGGGCAGAACTTTGACCCTGGGGAGCCTGTCCTGGACCTTCCACTGGATGTATTAGGATGAAAACTTCACAGAGGGGTGGAAATTGACTTAGGATGCCAAATGTAGTGGTTGGTATCCCATTCAGACCTCATGGCGGAGAGCACCAGGCAGAACTTTGACCCAGAGAGCCTGTTCTGGGCCTTCCACTGGAGGATTTCGATGACATCTCATAATTTGGATGAAAACTTCACAAAGTGGTAAAATTGGAACCCAGGAGACTTACTAGGGGGTTGAGGTCCTGGTCAGACCTCCTGTTGGTGTACACTGGGCAGAACTTTGACCAGGGATTGTGGATAGAACTTTGACCTGGGGAGGCTGTTCTGGACCTTCCACTAAATGTCAATGGATAAAAACTTAACAGAGGGGTGGCAATTGATCAGAGCTGTCTAATGGAGTGGTTAGGGTACTGGTTGGACCTCACGGTGGAATGCGTTGGATAGAACTTTGACCCAGGGAGCTTGATCTGGGCCTTGCACTGGATGGATTTGGATGACATCACATAATAAAACTTAATAACTTAAAGATGTAAACCCGGGCAATGTCGGGTACATCAGCTAGTTTTTGTACAGTATATATAAATATATGAGCACAGATAACACAAAAATGGGTAATCCGTGCTCCTCTTTTTCGGACAATTCTTAAATCTCAATGAAAGGATAATATAAACAACAATAGTATCAGTCCAACAATGAGTGGAACAAATATTTGCTCACAGTCTGTATTACAGAGTGTTATATTCAGTCATCCTGTGGGTATTTATCCTTTTCTTATATCCCTTCATTTGGATATCTCATTCATCCTCAATGCAGTACCTCGGGGTCTCTTTCCGCTACTGCTGCTACCACATATTACTCAGCTGGTAATGATAGGCTACATTTATTTAACTAGACAGTTTTGTAAGAAAGACCTTCACCAATGAAGGATTTGTAATTGGTTCCTGTGAGACACTTGATAGAAAAGTAGAGAGCACTGTCAAAGGGAATAAATAGGATGTCTGAGTAGTGGCCATTGGCTGGATGGATGATTGCTTCAAAAGCTTCTTATTAACTACTGATCTACCTTAGTTATTCTTACCTTCTATAGCCCTCAGCCATTTACTAAATCTTATATACTATACAGCTCTTATCATGTATCATAGATAAAGTTTATATAAAAAAATAATTTTCAGTAAATGTTACTTAAGTTTCCTATAATCCCAGATCATAAAAAAATTGCTATAATGGTTTGTGTTTTTTAATTAAAGCAAGGAGTTTGGGCATATAAGTGGGAGAGGTGCTTTTTCTATGAAAAAAAATAGGTGCTGCTACTATGATAAAAAGGTGCAGACCAGGTCCTGTGGCCAGATTAGTGCCTCTCTAGTCTGTACAGTAGTTGAAATGGACTAGTCGGGTGATACAAGTTCAAGGCAGGACTGTTAGTCAATTCCAGGATTATGGCAGAAGAATTATGTGTTTCTGGAAAAAAAGTGCCAGCACTTAGGGACTCATTCAGAGATTTGTGTTACTTGTAAGCAGTTCAGAATCGTACAATAAAGTATCATAATCTGTACAGGATGTTCCTGGTATATATAGTGGCATATTGGCTCAGAAACATGTTGAAAATTGTTCTGAAAAATAAACAAACAATTACATATAGCACAATAAATTCAGATGTATGTAATGGCATGTTGGATGACTGGCATGTTGAAAAATAAATATTAGGAGTATCCTTATTTGAAAGTACAGTAATAATAGAGATAATATTTGATGGTTGCTAGAGTCTCCCAGGACATGTTCTGTCAGTGTGGCCACACAGGGGAGCCGGGTCTGGCTGAAGAAAATCCCCACCCTCCGCCCATCTGTTGCATGTATAATTTTATGGTTAGGGGGAGGATGCAGGGAAGGAGTAGGTGGAGGGAAGCACAGAATGGCGCTGGGTGAAGAGACACCTAGCGCCTGCCCTGCAGTCTCCCACTGCATATATTGTGCTGCTATCGGTAATGGGTAGTTTTGTGTATAGGTATATCTATAATACTATATATGATAGTGTGTTGATTAATAAATGTGGTGATGCTCCATAGAGGAAATATTCAGATGTAATATACTATTATAATGTTTGTTGTAACACATTAGTAATGGTGAATTGTATCTTGGTGAAGTTAGTTTGTCACGAACCTGTCTAGTTTTCACCTTTTGCCTGTTGACTTACCACTGCCAGCTGTCTCCATGGATCTGTATGTGTCAGTTGCCTGGAGGACCTGTTCTGATCATGCTGCTGCAGCACTTCTCTATGCATTCCTTCCACAGTGATTATTTCACCTAGGTCCTTTCCTGTCTGTGAACACTGCTAGGAATCACAGGTGTAGTTCTGACTCAGTGCTGCAGAGATTAATACTCCCTCTGCATGTTGTGCCTTCCACCACTCGATATGGTATTGCCAGACCACCTGTCCATATCCACCAATTGTAGCCAGACTCAGGGTATATACTGTATATCCTCCCCTGATAGCATTCTGGGCCTGAACATCTCATATCTTCTGTGGTGTATGGTTCGTGCTGTTTCTGTATACAAATGTATCCCTGACTCCTGCTGACAGCAGCCCCTGGCGCATCCAGAAAACCTGTTACAGCTATACCTGGCAATACAGTAAACATGCTGGAAGCAACCCCCCGGTGCATCCAGAAAACCTGCTACAGCTATACCTGGCATCCAGATGCCCTGTTACAGCAATACCTGGCCTGTGCTCTGCTGCTAACCCTACTCCTGGTTGGTCCCTGGCACCCTGTAAACCTGCATCATGTCACCCTGCCTTACATCCTGCTGTGGATCAACTCCTGCTCCTTTTACCTACTTCTTCAGTTCAATTCACGTTATTTCAGTCCAGAGTCAAGTTCCAAGTTCATCAGTTCAATCCACGTTATTCCAGTCCAGAGTCAAGTTCCAAGTTCACCAGTTCAACTCAACAGGTCTTCCTGCCAGTCCCAGTCAAGTTCCACCAAGTTCCTGTCATTCATCATCAAAGGCAGTTCTCACTGCAACATAAATCTTGCAATAGAGCTATCTACATCATCTGTGGTTCCAGTCATGCCGGTCTCCATTGAATCCCACTCATCACCTGAGACAGGTAACTCACAGACACCATTCGCGACATAGTTGCTTTTAGTATGGTCCATGTTCATACAGATGTTCTGTTTTTTATTGATAACCTAGCATGTTTTAAATTCTTAAAATGATGATTGTGCTATATTTGTTTTGAGTTGATCTGTTTTTGATACATCATGGCTTCAAGATCCTGGAGTGATAGCCACATACAAATCTTGTGGTGGTAAGTCTATACCTATAGGAGAGACCACATACATAACTAAGGATTCCATCTTAGTACTAGTCAAGCCCTTTCCTGCTTAGCTTTCAAGTTCAGATGTAGTTGGGCATTACCAGGGAGATATGACTGTAAGAGCTCCTTCAGGTTAGACTTTGATCCATCCCAGCAGTGTTTGTGGTTCCACATTTGAACTCCAGAGTTTATTCTTTCAGGAAATTACATAATCTATGTGTAGACCTCTTGGTGCTAAGGTCTTCTTGGTGTAGATCCATTTGTGCTCCTTGTTAGCCATCAATGGGTACAGAGTTTCAGGAGGTGATTCAGCTGTGGATGCAGTGACAGGGATCATGCAGATTCCAAATTATCGGGAATCTGTGCATATGCATGACTTATACTGCACATGTGCAGTATGTGTCTGCAATCTTGCATGCAGTCTGGCAGCAGACTGTCATGATTGAAAGTCTGCTGCCATTCCTGGGGGAGGAGGAGGCATGACACCTCCTGCTACATTACCATATTACAGCTATCGCAGATGCTAACATGTTAGCAGCTGCGATAACATATCCATCTGCAGAAGAATCACCCTCTCTTCTCTGCAATGATTTCTGAATCTGTAGTGATTTTGGAAGCTATACTGATTTCTGTTCTGTAGGTCAGTCTGCTCCTGATATAATCCATTCCAAATGGAATGAGAATACACCTGCCTGCACTATCATTTACTTCTAATTTGCATAGTTATCCAGGTTATAGGTGAGTACAATGCAAACAAATCAAGGCTGCAGGTGTACTTCAGGGTCCATTCTTCAACCCGGGCAATGCCGGGTATCCCAACTAGTATTTACTAAACATAAAATATACCACCTCACTAATGATAGATTCAAATCTTCATCAAGACAGCTTGTGGTGAAAACAAAGGTAAATTTATTTAGAGGGTCCAGCCATAAGATTGTGCGCACAGATGTGGACCATGTACAATGAGATATCAGGGAGATATTCTAATTCTCCAAGTTACAATACATTTTATGCACTCCAATAACAATAATTAATGAAAAGGTTGTACATCATTACATTGCAATACATCATATTACAGAGACATGATTGGTGGATATGTTATCATGGGGAGTGACAAGGAGGTGATGAGATAATGAGCGGCGTTCAGGGGAGTGGGCAAATAAAGAAAGTCCAGGGGAAAATTACTGGGATACATGATGAGAAATGCAGAGTCTTCACTTTAGGGGGTATAATGTAGTTCATTATAGTTCATAAGCATCTTTAGTCAATGGGCCCACTGTCCATCTTTATTCCGGTTAGTATGATCACATAATCTTTTTATTAGTGGTCCATAATCAATATAGTATCGGGATAAGTTTTTTTATTATCTTCTCCATTACTCATAATTCCAATGTGTCCTTTCTACTCATAGTCCAAGTTAATGTAAAATAATTTCTTATAATATGGTTAACCCATTCTAAAGCCTTGTGGTCACTGCAATTATCAGCTAAAGAAAGTTTAATGCATTCACATAAATTCACATAACTTCATAATTATTTAAACAATACATAAGCATTTTATTTTAAACTTAACAGTCCACCCTGTTGTTAATTATCTTAACACCATAATTATTAATTAAAATACTTCTTCTTTCTTTGTGAGATAGAAAAAAGAAATTAGACTATTATAGGAAATAGTACCTTACCTGAGTACCTATGCCTGATTCACTCCCAAATCATTGAGATGGTGAGGGGTGCACCATCCCCCCCAGGCTATAGCAAAAGAATAGGAGCGACAGCAGATGTGACTTTCACCATACATGCTCATGTTTCCAAGGTAGGTGTGCGTGTAAGAAATAAGCAGGAAACAGGGGAAAAGAAAAGTGTACCTCAATCCTGATATTTACAATTAAGTAGCCACTGGAGAATATGTGGTAACTGGTCTCATAGCCTTTACCTGGACTACCTTCTTCCTTTTGGGCCTCCCTACCTTGGAACAATGGCGTAGAATCACTGGAATACACCTGACTCCCAGATAAATGAGGAAAACTATTACCAGAAAATAGCCTATATAATAAAGAATATGGGTGAGCCATCTTGACATACCTTGTCCTAACCACCCAAACTCATTTCCTTGATTTAAATGTTTCTGTATACTCTGTAAATCCTGAATTTTCTTTTCTACCGGGTTGTAATTATCAGAGATATTAAAACAGTACATTCCTTTAAACTGCTCACAAACACTCCCGGCTTTCAGTAGTAAGTAATCAATAGCCACCCTATGTTGTAGCAACCCCTCCCTGACTTCCCTTAGTTCTTCAATGATGTATGCAATGGCAGTACTAGTTGCAATTATGGTTTTGGCAAGCCCATACGCAATACTATTGATTACCCTGGTATTGTACAGCCTACAGCCTGGAACTCCTACCAGAGAGGCGGCTAGAGCTATATATTGTGATGGTGACAATAGAGATAAATCTGATCTACAGCTTGGGGACAGAGATCTTTTGTTCCTTGAGAGTGTCAGATTTAGTAATGTTAGAGTGAGCTGCAACAAAAGTCAGCCTTCCTAAGTACCATATACCTGTAGCAATGGCCGGAAAGTAAGAGTATGCTATATCTCCACATACAAAGAATATGCCTTTTGGCATGTACATGTATAAGCATATGTAACTGGTCTCAACAATCAGTATACAATTTTCAGTATTACCTAGAATAAGAGGCAATTTGGCTTTACTGGTGATATTCCAACAATGTTTCTCAAATATACTGGGTTGTAATTCAATCTTATATTTTGTAAGATGGAACCTTCGTGCATTTTCTTGGGGATGTGTTGTTCCTATTAAATCAATGGTTATATCAGCAAAAGTGAGATTTTTATCTAACAGTAGACTTATGTCGATTAATTCCTTCACTGAAATGGGTATACAAATGAAACAAGTTTTATAAGCTTCTCCGACATGCTTAGGAGGAGCTACACAAAAGGAATCGCTGTCAGCAGCGCTTGTGGCTAGTTCAACAAACGTATTTTTCCCATATGCACTGGCACTGGCAATTGGATTATAACTCTTAACCGGATATTCTAAATCAGCATTACCATTTGAGATCTCATTGTTATGTGTGGCTAACCTTTTTACCCGACTTTCGGTGGTAGTGTCCAGCCCTCCTTCTCCATCCATTTCATAACACCAAATAATACATTCATTAGCAGGAATTCAACCACAATTTCTACATATACACCTGAAGACATTTGCCATCTCATGACAATCTTTTCTCATTCCATGGGGGATGCTTCCCGTGTCATCCTCCCCCACACAGGCGTCTCCTCCCCACACCACTTTATGCACCACAATTCTGGATTAGGACCACAATATTTACATATACAGTGGGGAATTCTAGGCAACCCTTGAAACTTGTCCTGCTGCCCATCTTCTCTGGCATCTCTTCTCCTTCTTACCGCCCCTGGTATGTCAGTTTGTGGATAGGGGTCAAAGGTTACCAGGAACTCTGGTCTTTCCTCTGGATGCTCTGCCACCCTGCTTACCACCGCACTAAGGGTCTCTTGTACTCCCCTAATTCCCCTCATCCTAATAAGGATGTAATAAATAAGGATCCCTGCCATCCACATGACTATAATCAAACAAGCTGTGAGTGCTGCTGATTCTATAAAGCACCAATCACATTTCCCCTTCTTCTGCTTTGGATGGAGAAAACCTGTGTTCCAGGCCCTCTCTTTCTCCATCTTATCTACCCTAGTCATGGATAGGTTTACTTTCCTTGAAACAGCTCTTCCAGAGCTGGGATCAGGTCCGTCTCCTCGTTAGCTTCGTCTGCCAGAGAGCTGACAGGTACAGATCCGGTTACCCTCATACAATGTGAAGCATGTACCTAGGTAGGCATTTCTGCGACCTTGACAGCAGTTGAAGTAGTCAGCAACACCTGGTAGGGTCCTTCCCAGTGGTCTACAAGGGAACCTGAACATAAATATTTTTGCACCATTACAAATTCTCCAGGTTTGACATTGTGACAGTCTATTTCACTATTATTGGTGGGCTGGCTAGCTATCACATTCTTGTGTATTAATCTGAATTGTTTCTGCATGCTAAGGACATACTCAGTGGTTATGTCATGTAGAGTGACATGACTCTCTTCTGGGCCTAGCATTAAGTTTGGTTATCGGCCAAACAAGATCTCATAAGGAGATTTAAAGGAGGCTTAGGAGTTACACTCATGCTGTGCAAAACTATAGGCAGTGCATCCACCCAAATCACACCTGTCTCCACGGTGACCTTGGACAATTTACACTTTATCGTAAAGTTTGCTCGATCGACCTTGCCAGCCACTTGGGGTTGATACAGGTAGTGTAATTTCGACTCTATTCCCATAAGTCGACACATTTCCTGAAACACCTGTCCTGTGAAATGCATTCCCTGGTCTGATTCAATAATGTGTGGTATACCATATCTAGAAACAAATTCCTGTACCAATTTCTTTACTGTGAAACTAGCAGTGCAAGCTACCGCTGGAAAAGCTTCAACCTACCCAGAGAATATGTCACAGATTACCAAAACATACTTAAAGTTTCTACAGGGTGGAAGCTGTATGAAATCAATCTGTATTGCTTGGTAAGGTCCTCGTTTAGGCGGAATAGGCATCACTGGGGTTGGAACTGTTTTGCCTGGGTTTTTTTGCAAACAGGTAAGGTACGACTGTACTCTCTTCCTACATATGAGGAGAACCCTGGAGCACACCAGTATAATTTGACTGTCCTCACCATTCCCTCCTTTCCAACATGAGTAAGCCCATGGGCTGCCTCGGCCAAGCTAGGCAAACTGACCTTCCCAGTTTGTCTCTCCACACTCCCAGGTCATCTGCCTCACATCCCTTGGCCTTCAATGAGGAAATTTCCTTCTGTGAACAAGACTCATATAGGCATGTTAGTTTCTCATACGTGACAGGTTGGAACATATGTAATGACACAATTGGTTCTAACTCTGGGACCACATATATTTGATCAAGGGTAATGTGAGCACCTTCTATAGCCGCTTTCTTAGCTGCTTCGTCTGCCCTTGCATTTCCCAAAGAGACTGGGTCTTGGTGGCTTGTGTGTGCTTGACATTTATCACAGCCACTTCCTTGGGAAGTAAAACTACATCCATTAGATATTTGACAATATCCGCATGGGATATAGGGGTCCCATTAGAAGTCAAACAGTTAATTAGTTTGCAAATGGCTCCGTAATCGTGTACCACACCATAGGCATATTGTGAGTCTGTGTAGATATTTACAGTTCTATCCTTCGCCAATTGGCATGCTCTCCCTAGCGCAATAACTTCTGCTTTTTTTGCTGAATGTGGTGGCGGGAGAGCATGTGCCTCAACTGTATCAGTATCGCCCATGATGGCATACCCTGAAGTGAGTATCCTTTTCTCATTCTGCCTGCGGCAACTGCCATCCACATAAAGGGTTAGTTCAGCATTTTCTATGGGTGTGTCTTTGATGTCAGGCCTTGGGGTACAAATATATTGTGTTAGAGTTTCACAATCATAATCATCAACATTTTGTACATTTCCTTTACCCTCCACCCCTTGTGACCATCCAGTCACACCTGGGAGAAAGGTGGCAGGGTTTAGAGTAGTACATCACTGCAAATCAAGGTTGGGTGGCATCAGCAGGGCCAGTTCTGATTGGGTCAGCCTAGAAGTGGTAATGTGTTTTGTAGCTGACCCATTCAATAAAGCTGCAACTGCATGTGGGACATTTAGGTATAACTATTGTCCCAGGACTATATCTGCTGTTTTTTCAACTAACAGGGCCTCCGCAGCAACAGCCCGTAAACATTGTGGTAGGCCTCTAGCAACCGTATCAAGCTGAGCGCTATAGTAACCTAGCGGGTCATGCCAATCACCGTGCTTTTGTGCCAGGAGTCCTGCTGCACATCCTGATAATTCTGTACAGAAAAGAAAAAATGGTTTAGTGTTACAGGGTAGCCCTAAAGCTGGAGCAGCTACCAGTGCCTTCTTGAGTAAGTTTAAAGCTTGTTCTGTTTTGTCATCTTGGATTACAGGGTCTGGCTTTGTGATGGAAACCAATTCCTGTAATGGCAGTGATATAGCAGCATATTCAGGTATCCTTTGGCGACAAAAGGTGGTCATCCCCAAAAATGTGTGGACCTGCTTTTGTGTCCGGGGAATGTCCATTGCCATAATTGCAGCTGTATGTGTGGGTAGCAGATGCCTGAACCCCTGTGAGAGGCAGTGGCTCATTTATTTTACCCATTCCTGTGACAGCTGTAACTTGGTCTTACTAGCTTTCAGTCCTATATAGGCTAGGAAGGTGAGAAGGGACAGTGAATCCTGTAGAGAGGCTGCTAGTGTTGGGGAACAAAGCAGTAAGTCATCAACATATTGAATGAGCACGGAATTAAATGCGGACATCCAATGTTGCAATTTATCATGAAGAGCTTGGCTAATTGACTAGGGGAATCAACATATCCTTGACTCAGTCTGGTCCAGGTATATTGCAGTCCCCTGTGTGTGAAGGCAAAAAGGTATTGACAATCTAGATGTAGAGGTATGGAGAAAAATGCTGAGCACAAATCTATGACAGTGAAATACATTGATTCGCTGGGTATTTGGCTTAGTATGGTTGCAGGATTGGGTACCACAGGGTGGCATGTTTGTACCACTGCATTTAGTGCCCTGAGGTCCTGAACAGAATGGTAAGACTTTGAGGGTCTGGGTTTCCTTATCAGGAAAATTGGAGTGTTGGAGGGGCTAGTACAGCGAACTAGGACCCCCAGTTGAAGGAGAGAAGCGATGGTGGGAAACACTCCTTCCTCCACCTCAGCTTTCAGTGGATACTGGGCAATGCTCAGAGCTTTCCTACCTGGAAGTAATGTTACCAAAACAGGAGTAACATCTTGCAATAAACTTACCTCATCTTTGTGAGTTGCCCTCAAGTCAGTGGGCACACACTGTAGTAATCTCTCATGTTCTGGGGACATTGTATGCTGAGTATCTGGTACAGACTGCAAAGTAAGGAGAGGTATAGGTACATCCAGAGATGCCTGTGCAATAGATGCATGCAGCTCAGGCACATCTAGAAACACACCTTCCTGTGTACAATATATTATGCCATTTATTTTACACAGTAGATACCTACCTAGTAAATTTTGAGGGGCATTTGATGCTAGCAGGAAAGCATGAGTATCCTGCAGTGGGCCTATCTGCACACAACTGGTTGTTAACACAGGGAATTGTTGAACTTGGCCAGACACACCAACGGCCGCAATGCTGTGTCTGGTTAGCTATTGGGTAGGCAGTGCAGTGCACATGACCAACTGAGAGGCACCTGAGTCCTCCAAGAATTCCACATGGACATCATTCACTTTTAGAGTCACTGTAGGTTCTTTCATGTTCACAGGCACTGCACTGCAAACAGAAGATAAAGGATTGCCGGACCACCAATACTGCTGATCCCAACGTCTTCCTCCATCAGCGGCCCAAGGGCGGCTGTTGCTATTCAAGGGGGGATTTGGGTAGTTTGGTTGGGGCCAGATGGGTTTAAATTACTTACTGGGGCTCTATCCTGAGCTTGGGGTTGTTGAAAAGTGCGGGAAACATTATCTCTATTGTTTCTATATTATTGTGGACAGTTTCTGGAGATGTGACCAGGAATGCCGCAAGTAAAACAAATTATCTGTTGCGGCCTGTCTCCAATCATTTGATCATCTCTCGTTTGTCTTCTGCCGAACTGGGTTGCTGGGTCCCCTTTGATGTCTATTCTGAGAGGGCTTAAACTGGGTTGGTTTAAACTGGGCTGGAGTTACGGGTTCAACCACGAGCACACTAGTGGGCTTAACTAAATTCCACTCGTGCCCTCGTGCTTCACCCACCACATCCTGAAGGGCAGCATCCCTCCATCCTAATTTAGTTCTAGACACTTATTGTTTAAGTTTAGGGTTTAGTCCCATCATGAAGCAGGAAACCAGTTGCACTCGGTTTTCTGCTGCATCATCTGCCTTGATTGCACCTCCCGTGCAATGCAGAACTTCTATCTTGAAATGGTCAAAATACTCTGAGACAGATTCATTTGCCTTCTGAGAGACTGAGAAAAGCTTGTCCCACTGTGGCACAGGAGGATACTTGAGTATTGGATGTTGTATAAATTTTGCTACTGCCATATTCACATAGTTTTTTTCTATAGGACCCTCTTTAAATGCTATGTCTGCTAGTATTTTGTTTACATCATCCTCTGCAAGGCAAACATTTATCATCTGAATGAAATCCTTAGCAGTAAACTGATGACTTCTATGCTCTCTAGAGATAAAATCGCATGTTAAGGTGACATATTTCCTCAGGTCTAGAAATGCAGACGCAATTTCCTTTAAATCTGCCTTAGTGAAAGGGTGATACACTTCAAGCTCTGTTGGAGGAATTGCTGGTGTTACCATTTCTCCTTGTTCATTTGCAACTGCCTCTCTACCAGGAATAATCATAGTATGCATAGGGAGAAAGGATTTTGGCTCCTTTTCTTTACTCAGGTTTCCCATAACCAAGGTATATTTTCCAGCATGATTGTCATTGGCTTCATTAGAGTATACCTTTGAGCCAGCCTCCCATGTCTTTTTATATATAACTTGTCCAGAATCATTTAAACTTTGTAGTCTAAGTTAGGTAAATCCCTCATGGATGTACGTAGCTGTTGGGGAGAAAAACGCGTGAAAGTGGCTGATGTTGACTTTGGCTTTCTCTGTACTTCAGGTTTGGGAAGAGTACGTGGAGGGGAGGCGAGCTGAGTATAAGGGCTATGGGTCAGGCTAGGGATTGAAATTGAAGAGCGTTATCATAGGGGTAAGTCTGAGGTCTTAGCAGCGTCCTGGGGGGTACACATAATGGCAGTACCTGGGTGGGCATCATGTGGGGTTCTATTTATATGTAAGCTAGTGGTCGTTTGGACGGGAGGGGTCTGGAGTGTTCTCTCTACATTGGTATCTAGTTCAGGTGCACTAGCAAAACTTATTGCTGTTGCTAACTGCTGCTGAATGTCAGAAGCAAGTTGATGTAATAAAGCTTCTTCTTGTATATTGTCAAAATCATCCTCCTGTATCTGACTCTCACCTAAACCACCCCTGTTGAGTGCAGGATATTATGCATTATCCAGCTTTTGTTCAGGTTGGATAGGGGGTGGGTCATTATAGGGAGGTGGAAGGCCAGTTTCTTGGTTACTATTTATTTTCCATTTCCCTGTCTCCAGCTTCCATACCTGTAGCAATTGCATATGTTTTTCCCTAATTTTAGGTTTGAACAATGTCACTATCTGATTTTCCAGACATTTTATGACTAGTTGGTCAAAACTGCCTGTCTCAGGGAAAGGATGTTCACAGTTCTTTGTGATGGTACTCCATTCTTACACATTTTTCACACAAGCATCACCATATTTAGCAAGCATACAGCTAACAGTCCCTTTAGGACACTTGGAACCTGCAAATCATCGCACACAGAACAGTGAAGGAGCTTCCCCTGGCATGTTATCTATGAGTCAGAGTAAACAAAGGCACTCTTGTGAAATCAGGTAGTGAACACTGAATTTAAATGCAGACTTTAGTTTAAACAGGTATTAAGCTAAAATAGATTTTATAACATATATATACTACATACATTTGATTCAGTACAAGCATTCACCCAAAACAGGTTAATTTTTCCTTGCCAAGAACGATACACATATCAAGAGTCTACCCGTCGACAGAAAACATAAGACCCAAAAATTACCAAAAGGTTTAATATATGAAAATATATATAACCTGAATGCCAGGGCAGGTCCACCCCTTCTGTCGACTGGGAGAGTCAGCTGTGATATGTGGATTGAATCTGGAGAAGATAAGGATGAGCGCCCACTTGATAGATTCAGATCTTCATCAAGACAGCTTGTGGTGAAAACAAAGGTAAATTTATTTAGAGGGTCCAGCCATAAGATTGTGCGCACAGACGTGGACAATGTACAATGATATATCATGGAGATATTCTAATTTTCCATTAAGTTACAATACATTTTATGCACTCCAATAACAATAATTAATTAAAAGGGTGTACATCATTACATTGCAATACATCATATTACAGAGATATAATTGGTGGATATGTTATCATGGGGAGTGACAAGGAGGTTATGAGATAATGAGGGGCGTTCAAGGGAGTGGGCAAATAAAGCAAGTCCAGGGGAAAATTACTGGGATACATGATGAGAAATGCAGAGTCTTCACTTTAGGGGGTATAAAGTAGTTCATAAGCATCTTTAGTCAACAGGTCCACTGTCCATCTTGATTCCGGGAAGTATGATCACATAATCTTTTTATTAGTGATCTATAATCAATATAGTATCGGGATAAGTTTTTTTATTATTTTCTCCTTTACTCATAATTCCAATGTGTCCTTTCAACTCATAGTCCAAGTTAAAGTAAAATCATTTATTATAATATGGTTAACCCATTCCAAAGCCTTGTGGTCACTGCAATTATCAGCTAAAGAAATTTTAATGCATTCACATAAATTCACATAACTTCATAATTATTTAGACAATACAGAAGTATTTCATTTTAAACGTAACACTAAAGAGGGGTTACACTCTCCCCCTGGTGTGTTGGCAGATGGGAATTAAAACCCACTGCCTGGGCACTATTATAATTAATTACCAAATATTCAAATTGGTTAAGATACATATTTCGTTCATAACGCATCCATCCTTCACACTCTCTGTGATTACCCAATATATGACCAAATTAATATTATATTTGGAAGGATAATATGAGTCACTTCACTGGACCCTCCTAAAGTGTTATACTGTATGTCAATATCAGTGGGGATCTAATAGTTCTTTCTGGACATAAACAGTATGTGTCCAAGTTACTCTCATGCTCCTCATGCCTAGGAGACTCCCATAGGGAAATTGGGCTAGGAGGCCCACCTTCTTGGTTTGTGCTGTCAGCATCATGCAAGGGGTGGCTCTGCATAGTAATAACTACCTCCTTCCTTAATCTGGGAAATGTCATCCTCCTCCAAATGTCTTTCTTTTCAAACTTATTAGAGGGTCAAGCGCTATTTGGAAGATCCCTTGCTTCTTGGACCAGCTGGGAATCTGAGGTAAATCTAAACTCCTGACCTACAATGAAAAGTGTTGCTTATGGTACATTTTAATTGGATCTGATGCACCCACTGGTCTAATCTTATAGGAGGGGATTCGTGGAAGCTGCTATACAATTATATATGGGTCAGGCTTCAACCTATTAATTTTATTCAGAATTGCTTATTTTTTAATCATAATGTCGTTGGTTATTATTTCCCAGTCTTTGATTGGCTCTTTGGGCCTAGTTGGTGTACCTACAGTACTGCAGATCTTTCCTGATAAGGTCCCTATTTAAATAGGAACTTTTCCTTAGTCAAAATTAAAACATTTATATTTAACCTTCCCTTTGGTACCTCATGTCAATTACATTATTATCGTATACATGATTTATACACTGCTGTCTAAGGTCTTATAGTGTTATATTGTGTTTTCACTCGGGCTTTGGAACAATCTAGTTCTCCTTCAAATGTTAACCAAAGTAATACTTGAATTCAGTACCTTATCACAGAAGCAGGTCCTGTGAAGGCTGATCCAAACATATATACCCCATATAAGCTGTTATAATGTAATTAGACCTCTGGTACAATCCTTCCTATACCTTGTAAACTTTTATACGCTCCTGCCTATACCTTCTAAGTCCTGCATATACCTTCTAGAATTGACGCTATATGCGTACGCAGCCATACAGTAAAATAAAAGCCTTCAGACCTTGAAATGTGTTTCCAACACACAAAGGATATTATTCAACATAAAAACAGTAGGTTACACACTGTGATCTAAAGACAATTTAGCGCAAAGAATTTATACAGACCCAAGGTACAGTTATACATACACACGCGCACTGGGACCAGTTACCGGCATCCATAAGAAACCTCCATCAACAGCATCAGCATGAAGACTACAGATTGGAGTGTGTATTCACATTTATACCCTTACAGGGAAAAGCAACACAATAGGAAAGTTTAGCATGATTCCATTGGTTCCCAGTCACGGTGCTTCTGTTACAGGACATTTAACAGGTTGATTCAAATAGACACAGGTCAGCCTCCGACAGCCTTTTGTCTCCTTTTTCCTGCTGCATGCAAATCGAAGCTGCTAACATTACAAAGTACATTTTAGTGCTTTAACTCTCTACTGTCCATAAGTTGAGAATGCATGTTGCGATCTTCTCACCAATGACACCGGAAAGCTGTTGAGACAGAGTAGATCAGTATGCTACCAAACATGGTTAGCTTATCATACACTAAACCTTAGATATCAAATAGTCTTTATTTCACAAAATTAGTAATAAATGCATAAACCTTGAATATTACACTTTGAAGCTATGGAACCTTTTATGTGAGTGTGCAGTGTGTAAGTATTAGGGGTTTGGGAAAAGACGCTAGTTAGATTTATGTAGTGAGGACTTTTAACTTGGGGCAGATGTGTAAGCATGCAGCTAATAAACAGCGTTCGCATGCAGGATATTATCCATTCGCTAATGTGCATATTTAATGTGCATATGGGATATGGGGAGATATGCATTTGCATAATGCTAATAATATGCGATCACATGATGCTAATAATAGCATCGCCGTATGTACTTAAGTGTGAGTTTCTCTAAAATGGCGCTGGACGGCCATTCGCAAAATGACGTCGTGCAGATTCTTATTTTTAAGATGGAGTCTGGTTGCCATTCGCAAGATGGCATCACTCCAAGCTAATTTTACACTGATTCTGTCTCAGCCACTAAACCAGCTTCGACAAAGCTGGCCCATAACACATACACTCAATTATTCATACAATGGTCAGCTAGGCAAATAAAATAAAGAGTAAAAGGATATATTATTTAAAATATTGTCCAGTCAAGAATCAGGTACTATTAAAGATTTTACTAATACTTAACAATTCTTAAACAGAAACAAGTAAAGTACAAATACAAGATAATATAAAGAAAATATTTATATTTATGTGTCATCTTAGCAGCATGCCCTGCTAGAACTTTAATCCTCAGTCTCCCGCTGAGTCATGAAGGTTCCAAAATGTATACCTTTTCTACAGATAATGTCATCAAGTCATCCTCTTTAGATCCATGGAAAATCAACATTGACATAGATCTATGTACCATGGGAAAGTAACCTTGACATAAATATATGTACCATGGTAATGTATTCATCTGTGGATCTATAAAAAGTTACCTTGACATAGATGTACATGTCTTACTTTACTTGTCAGTGGCCATTTTAACTTATAATATTAAAAGCTTCTAGAAGCCAGTTTAAATAACTTTCTAGAAGGAATGAGATATTTTTTCTATATATTCACATTCTTAATATCTATTTTTCATGAAAACATAATTACTTTAATATCCACATGCTTTTAACATGTCTTTAGTAAAGTATATCTTTTTAGCCAATAGCATCAGTATTTGTTTTTATAGGTACATATATATGCATCTCTCTCTCTTTCTCTCTAATATATATATTACATATATATATTACGTATATATATATATACACTCGCCTGTGTGTTTGCCCCATTGCATATTAACACACTTGCCGATATTTTGGACAACTGAATGATAACGATATCATTATCGTTCAGTCCTTCACTATATCGGCCAGATTGTGCACAAAAATGATTAACTAAAACGACCAACAATGCGCGCTCCCGCAGGTCATTGGTCTTTGTCGTTCATCACCTGAACAGTGTCGTTAACGACACTGAGCACACCCCTGCCAAGGACACACTAAGTGATATCGCTCATGGAGCTAATCGTCTAGTGTGTATGCCTCATTACTCTGCTGGATCTCTCTGCTGAGTTTACAGGAACACATTACAACCACCCACAGGTGGTGGTGGTGGTTGGAGTTTGGGGGGCCACCAGTCCATTACTTTTCCAATACAAAACATTTGTTTTTGTATTTTTTTTCAACAATGTGATCCCTTATATGATTGCCTTCATTGTATTACACAATATTGTTATATATAAGCAAAAGTAAACAATCTTCTTTTTCACACGGCTTGGTCAATTAGTAATTTGGTCTTGTGCATCTGTAACTAATTTTGAAATTAGAACAGTGTAAATAGCAGTGCCTTTGTGGCTCACATACACACTTGCTCCTGATGAAGGTGCGGGTTGCACCCACACGGAAATGCGTTGAGCCTGCACATGGACCCCCCACATACCAGAGCACTTGGAGGACATTTATTTAATCTCCCTGACCAGGAATTTGGAGTCAACCGCTATATGGCAACAGCTTATCCAAGTTAAAGGACATACTATACATGCAAGGACTTCTTGCTACAGTACCCACTTGATAATGTACTCCTCCTACTGGGACTTGCACCGGGTATATACTTAATACTGGACTCAGTGACTCATTATAGTGTTGTGGGGCCCATCCCTATTGCATTTTTGCATATCTTAACATTTATATTCATGTTTTTATATATTCTTATTAAATTGTGTTCATTTTGACCAAGCCATGTATATATGATATACATTTATTTTCAATATCTTTCCATCCATTAGCGCTGTCACTTTGTATCAGTTTTATATTATCTCTAAAGAGTTTAACACTCTCCTCCTACAGCTGCTATTTAACAAGAGCCACTCCCCCATTAGTTTCCGATAAAACTCGTTGCGTATGATAATGGTGCTCCAGCCAATCAGCTCCAAACTGTCATCTGTTTGAAAAATGACAGTTGGAAGCTGATTGGATGGAGCACCATTTATCATACACAAGTTGTATCACTATTTGTGAGTGATAAAACTCGTTAATAAATGAGGCCCATAGTCTCTCCTGGGGCAGCACTTAGGTCACTTTAACAAATAATTCACATAGTCATCTTGTTAATTATCAACATTTTAGAATCCGTTTAATTAGTTATTTATCTGTATCCTATTGATTTTCAACAAGATGACTGTGAATTATTTGTAAAGTCGACGAGTGTGACCCCGGAGAGACTATATATATTTGGCCATCCAAGAAAGGATTTGTTGGATGGCCATGCCCATTCAGGTGACAACACCAACAAAGTAGTTTGTCACACCCCTTTAGCGGGACCCTACCATTACAATCCCCTGGTGGTCCCTTCATGCCCCAGTCCAACACTATGTGTGTGCGTTTCTTAAAGTTAAAAAAAAAATTGCAAAGAATGTTCAATAAAACCAATAAACCAATACCTAAAGAATATCAAAGAAGCAATCACACAACAGTTACATACACATAACAAGCTATTAGCAAACGCACATTGATTGATCAGGCAAGTACATCGTAATGCAGTAGATGTCCTGCGAATGGTTTCGATATTTGGCTAGGCGAACAATGAGTCCGCTGATTTCTGTAGTGAATGGATCGCAAGTAGAGAGGTGCTGTTTGTACATAGACTAAGGTAGGTGGTTTTGATTTTGGCTGGGCATGTCTTTGATTTGTGGTTTGCGTGCGATCATTTATTTTGCATATATTCGCTCACTACGGCTGCATGCGATCGCAGCCTAGCGAGCGGGTCTGAACGTATCATATCTTATCATAGCAGAAGAACTTCTACCCATTATATGCCCCTGCTCCTTGCTTTGAATAAAAAAACATAAAAACAAACCATTTTAGCATTTTTTTTATTTTGGTTTACTACATGAGGGGAAAAAAAAGAATAAATACTTTTTTATATATAATCTTTATCTATGTCACATGATAAGAGCTGTTAAGTATGTAAGATTTAGTAAATGGCTGAGGGCTATAGAAGGTACAAATAACTAAGGTAGATCAGTAGTTATTAAGAAGCTTTTGAAGCAATCATCCATCCAGCCAATGGCCACTTCTCAGACATCCTAAGTATTCCCCTTGACAGCAGTAAGGATAATAAATTGCTTATAATCTGTGAGATCACTCTCTACTTTTCTATCAAGTAACTCACAGGAACCAAGTACAAATCCTTCATCGGTGAAGGTCTTTTGTAGAAAACTTTTGTCATAATTAAATGCATGTAGCCTATCATTACCAGCAGTGTAATATGTGATATTTAAGCTCCCAATTATAATAAAGTACCCCCCAGGCTTAAGCAACTTTGACATCTTCCTCAGGTTTCTGATAAAATCTTCTTGGTCCTCACTAACCACATCCAGCAACCACACAGTGACTATACAGTCGGCTTGTGGTAACATCACCAGATCCGTGAGGTTTTCTTTGCTGAGGTCAAATTTTACAATGCGCTTAATTGTTTCCTTCAACTTTTCTTCCTTGTCTTGTTCTTTGACACTAAAAGAATTAAACCATTACATTATATAGTACAGCAGGTTCAAGTGACAGTGCAGAACTGTGTATTTCACTTCAGTTTTTTAAACCTCAGCCACAAAATAACAAACAAAAACCCCCAAAAAATGATCTTCTCAAAGAGCATAAACACTTTGCTTGTAACTCTCTATGTACTTTTTATGTATAAAGGTATCTTCATTTATGTTTTCTTCTCTGGAATGCAACCAGCACAATTGGAACTTTAAATTACAAGGAAAGCCGGCCACCAACTAGGAAATATTCACTATTATCATCGATCTCTCTTATCTCCATTCAAAACTAAAAGTTAATCTTTAAGTCACATTTTTGTTATTATTTTTTAAAATTGACTCATCTTTTATGCTCTTTTATTTTTAGAATCACATTTTACCTGATGCTTCCCAGTTCAGTAACAATCTTAGATGCATGAGTCCAATCAAAAGCCCCAGTGCGGGTGTTCACCCATTTGTTGAGTTCCATAATACATGATTCTCTTAATTTTAGTATAATGATCTCCTTAAAAAATTCACTCATAACAAAAAGATGATGAACGATGGATCCAACACTGATGTCAATCAAAGTTTCCCCTTTAATACAACCTGCAGGAAAGATTCAGTTAAGAAGAAAAATAACATTCTATATAGTTACAGTGATCTATTGGCAAAGAAAGAGAATGAGAATCCCAGAATTGGTCACATACTGAATCAGATTTCATGATATATGATTCCAGCTGTAATACTACATATTAAATAAATTACTGGCAATCCGAGAGTTAATGCATTGATCACAGCTGTGTGAACTACATAAAAGACACAAGGTATAAATGAGATCACTAGAGCCACACTACCAATGTCTTCTGCCTATAACAGCCATCCATTATTCTCTTAGAGTGGTACACTCACCGGTACTTAGGATTCTTCCCTTAGAGTGGTACACTCACCAGTACTTAGGATGCTACCACATCTTAAAACTCAGGACAGTAGGAACTTATAAATTATCTGGTGATCACAATATCTGTCTGGAGTATATTATCAAAGCAATATACAGGTACAATAGATATAATTGCTAAAAACACTGGATGTTAACTACAGATCAGGACTGGTAATATATTGCAAGCAGATGATTAAGCAGCAGAGATTCATTGTGAAAGGCAGGTGCAGCTTGCAAATATATTCAACCACATGAGGTGGACAATCTCTGTGAATAGCAGACTTAATACAAACTTGGAGCAGAATATAACAGCTTGCAGATGGTAATTACACTTAAGAGTGCAGACACTATTAATATATAATGGCTCACAGATGCAGAGACAAGATCCAATATCCTATCAGGCAGGGGATTTCCAGGTACACAAAGCAGGCAAAGCACATTCAGGTGAGACACCAGAACTCAGGATTCAGAATACAGACTAGAAGCTTACACAGTAGCATAGATGAAGTCCTCCCTGCCTTTTGACAGGAGAAGGAGCCATTCAGGGTTCCTTCATAGCCAAACCATCTAGTAGAATTAAACAGCATTTGTGCTGCTGCACATAGCAGAATGTCCCCCCGGCATGGAGAGTGGCTAGTGACTTCGCACTCTGGAGTCCCGGTTTCTAGGGACAGTGAGGATCCGGCATGCATAGTGGCTAGTGACATCGCACTCTGGAGTCCTGGTCTCCTAGGGACAAGGAGGATCCGGCATGCATAGTGGCTAGTGACATCGCTCTCTGGAGTGCCGGTCTCCTAGGGACAGTGAGGATCCGGCATACATACTGGCTAGTGACATCACACTCTGGAGTCCCGGTCTTCAGGAAATGGCCAGAAACCGGCAAGCAGAGTGGCTAGTGACATCACACTCTAGTGTCCCGGTCTCCTAGTGATGGTCGGGACCCGGCATTTAGAGTGGCTAGTGACATCACACTCTGGAGTCCCAGTCTCCTAGTGATGGTCAGGACCAAGAAGCAAGTTGTGAGCTTCTGTGAGCAGCATAGTGGCTCATAATTAAGACAATACATTGGCAGAAAAGCAAATCTATAAAAAATATTACATATGTTATGTAACAGATATACCACTATTTGGTGTCCTATTTCACCATGATATACGTACACCTCGTTAAAGCACCCAAAGTGTAGATGATATAAGGTCAAACAGACACAGAATAGGAGATAAAAATAGTTTAGAATAGGCCAATTAATTTGAGATATTTTTAAAGAATAAAAATTTACTGTAAGTGGATAACAGTGTTGAACATGCAGAATAAGCTGTTTAAACAGATAATAACTACTGTCAGTTTAAGAGTGGTTCATTTTGGAAAGAAAACATGTTGAGCAGTGAATTGTACTAGCAGGAAATGCTTAATGCTTCCTTAGGGCAGAACTGGCATGTCTGCTCACTGTTTGCTGTGCTGGATTTTGAATTGGCTGCTCATGTAAGTCCTGTTCAAGTTCTTTGTCTAGATCAGTGGTTCCCATACTGTGCACCAGGGCAGAGCCGTAACTAGACTTTTTGGTGCCCTGTGCCAGAAAGAGCATTGGTGCCCCTTCATTTTTCAAAGGGACACAATGCACCAAAAAAAGGGCCATGGGTTCATGGGGAAGGGCCAGGGAAGAGATAGGAGAGGCCAGGAGATGCTGGGGATGAAATAAGAGGAAGCTACAAGCAAGAATGATAATAGACAGAAATTTGACAGGCCAAACAGCACCCCCTGATCTGTGGTGCCCTTTGGGAAGGCAACGGCCGCACTCCCCTAGATACGGCCCTGCACCAGGGCACTGTAGGGTGCCTCAGGTTGGTGGTCCAGCACCAAATCAATTTAATGTAAATATGTAAACAAACAGAAATGTAAACCTGTCCACCACCACATAACTGAACCTAAGGATGACATGGAAGCACAATGTACTTCACTTTACTATTTTACTAGATTATTTTCTGAAGTTCTCAATAACAAAATTAAACTTAGGGGTGTTGTGAAAACAATGCTAATACTCTACGGTGCCATAATTTAAAAAGGTTTGGGTACCACCAGTCTAGATCATCATTTGTACTAGTTAAGCTTAGGTGATAATTGGTGTAAGGTCCTTTTGACTACTGAAGTAATTTTGCTAATTTTTTTTTTCTCAGTAATGTGTATTTCAGTGAAGCAGTGATGTGTACTGTATGTTTGTCAGTGAGGTAGTGATGTGTACTGTATGTTTGTCAGTGAAGCAGTAATGTGTACTGTATGTTTGTTAGTGAAGCAGTGATGTGGACTGTATGTCTGTCAGTGAAGCAGTGATGTGTACTGTATGTCTGTCAGTGAAGCAGTGATGTGTACTGTATGTTTGTCAGTGAGGCAGTGATGTGTACTGAATGTCTGTCAGTGAAGCAGTGATGTGTACTGTATGTCTGTCAGTGAAGCAGTGATGTGTACTGTATGTTTGTCAGTGAAGAAGTGATGTGTACTGTATGTTTGTCAGTGAGGCAGTGATGTGTATGTTTGTCAGTGAGGCAGTGATGTGTACTGTATGTTTGTCAGTGAGGCAATGATGTCTACTGTATGTTTGTCAGTGAAGCAGTGATGTGTACTGTATGTTAGTCAGTGAAGCAGTGATGTGTACTCTATGTTTGTCAGTGAAGCAGTGATGTGTACTGTATGTTTGTTAGTGAAGCAGTGATGTGTACCGTATGTCTGTTAGTGAAGCAGTGATGTGTACTGTATGTTTGTCAGTGAGGCAGTGATGTGTACTGTATGTCTGTCAGTGAAGCAGTGATGTGGACTGTATGTTTGTTAGTGAAGCAGTGATGTGTACTGTATGTCTGTCGGTGAAGCAGTGATGTGTACTGTATGTCTGTCAGTGAAGCAGTGATGTGTACTGTATGTTTGTCAGTGAGGCAGTGATGTGTACTGTATGTTTGTCAGTGAAGCAGTGATGTGTACTGTATGTCTGTCAGTGAAGCAGTGATGTGTACTGTATGTTTGTCAGTGAGGCAGTGATGTGTACTGTATGTTTGTCAGTGAGACAGTGATGTGCTACTGTATGTTTGTCAGTGAGGCAGTGATGTGTACTGTATGTTTGTCAGTGAAGCAGTGATGTGTACTCTATGTCTGTTAGTGAAGCAGTGATGTGTACTGTATGTTTGTCAGTGAGGCAGTGATGTGTACTGTATGTTTTTCAGTGAAGCAGTGATGTGTACTGTATGTTTGTCAGTGAGGCAGTGATGTGTACTGTATGTTTGTCAGTGAGACAGTGATGTATACTGTATGTTTGTCAGTGAGACAGTGATGTGCTACTGTATGTTTGTCAGTGAAGCAGTGATGTGTACTGTATGTCTGTCAGTGAGGCAGTGATGTGTACTGTATGGTTGTCAGTGAAGCAGTGATGTGTACTGTATGTTTGTCAGTGAAGCAGTGATGTGTACTGTATGTTTGTCAGTGAAGCAGTGATATGTACTGTATGTTTGTCAGTGAGGCAGTGATGTGTACTGAATGTCTGTCAGTGAAGCAGTGATGTGTACTGTATGTCTGTCAGTGAAGCAGTGATGTGTACTGTATGTTTGTCAGTGAAGAAGTGATGTGTACTGTATGTTTGTCAGTGAGGCAGTGATGTGTATGTTTGTCAGTGAGGCAGTGATGTGTACTGTATGTTTGTCAGTGAGGCAATGATGTCTACTGTATGTTTGTCAGTGAAGCAGTGATGTGTACTGTATGTTAGTCAGTGAAGCAGTGATGTGTATTCTATGTTTGTCAGTGAAGCAGTGATGTGTACTGTATGTTTGTTAGTGAAGCAGTGATGTGTACCGTATGTCTGTTAGTGAAGCAGTGATGTGTACTGTAAGTTTGTCAGTGAGGCAGTGATGTGTACTGTATGTCTGTCAGTGAAGCAGTGATGTGTACTGTATGTTTGTTAGTGAAGCAGTGATGTGTACTGTATGTCTGTCGGTGAAGCAGTGATGTGTACTGTATGTCTGTCAGTGAAGCAGTGATGTGTACTGTATGTTTGTCAGTGAGGCAGTGATGTGTACTGTATGTTTGTCAGTGATGCAGTGATGTGTACTGTATGTCTGTCAGTGAAGCAGTGATGTGTACTGTATGTTTGTCAGTGAGGCAGTGATGTGTACTGTATGTTTGTCAGTGAGACAGTGATGTGTACTGTATGTTTGTCAGTGAAGCAGTGATGTGTACTCTATGTCTTTCAGTGAAGCAGTGATGTGTACTGTATGTTTGTCAGTGAGGCAGTGATGTGTACTGTATGTTTGTCAGTGAAGCAGTGATGTGTACTCTTTGTCTGTCAGTGAAGCAGTGATGTCTACTGTATGTTTGTCAGTGAGGCAGTGATGTGTACTGTATGTTTGTCAGTGAAGCAGTGATGTGTACTGTATGTTTGTCAGTGAGGCAGTAATGTGTACTGTATGTTTGTCAGTGAGGCAGTGATGTGTACTGTATGTTTGTCAGTGAGACAGTGATGTGCTACTGTATGTTTGTCAGTGAAGCAGTGATGTGTACTGTATGTCTGTCAGTGAGGCAGTGATGTGTACTGTATGTTTGTCAGTGAGGCAGTGATGTGTACTGTATGGTTGTCAGTGAAGCAGTGATGTGTACTGTATGTTTGTCAGTGAAGCAGTGATGTGTACTGTATGTTTGTCAGTGAAGCAGTGATATGTACTGTATGTTTGTCAGTGAAGCAGTGATGTGGAGATGATATAAGGTCAAACAGACACAGAATAGGAGATAAAATAGTTTAGAATAGGTCATTTAATTTGAGATATTTTTAATGAATAAACATTTAAGTGGATAACAGTGTTGAACATTCAGAATAAGCTGTTTAAACAGATTATAATTACTGTCAGTGTAAGAAAGTAAATGTGTTGAGCAGTGAAATGTACTGGCAGGAAATGCTTAATGCTTCCTCAGGGTCAGGACTAGCAAGTCTGCTCACTGTTTACTGTGCTGGATTCTGAAGTAGCTGCTCAGGTAAGTCAAATTCTTTGTCTAGATCAGTGGTTCCCAAACTGTGCACAGGGGCACCCTGGGGTGCCTCGGGACACTTGCAGGGGTACCTTAGGTTGGTGGTCCACCACCAAATCAAATTAATTATGGCCAATGTAATGTAAATTTGCGAACAAACAGAAGTGTAAACCTTTCCACCACCACATGACTGAACCTAAGGATGACAGGTCAGCACAATATACTTCACTTTACTATTTTACTAGATTATTTTCTGAAGTTCTCAATAACAAACTTAAACTTAGGGGTGCCATGAACACAATGCTAATACTCTACGGTGCTATAATTCAAAAAGGTTTGAGAACCACTGGTCTAGATCATCATTTGTACTAGTCAAGCTTAAGTGAAAATTGGTGTAAGGTCCTTTGACTTATGAAGTAATTTTGTAAAAAAAAATCTGTCAGTAATGTGTATTTCAGTGAAGCAGTGATGTGTACTGTATGTCTGTCAGAGAGGCAGTGATGTATACTGTAAGTTTGTCAGTGAAGCAGTTATTTGCTGCTTTTCTCTGTGCTGTCTCTGAGAGAGATGTTATTGTTTACAGCTGTGGCTGTGTGGTGAGGTTTTGATAACAGTGACAATATTAGGCCTGAGGTGTGCAGTCATTAATAATGCACGTCATGTGATCTTCTATGTCCAATCATGTTGGTGGCATTGGTCTCAATATAACACACCATTTTATAAATATCTCTATACCTAAAACATTATATTTTATTCCTCAATTTTCTGTGATTCATTAAAATGTACCCACTTCCCCAAGGCACAGATTCCACTCTTCTATCCATGATCTCAATGGGGGCGGAGTCAACGCAGCAAGCCCTGTCCACAAACATCCGCAAATCGCGTCATTGTGAAGAGGCGGGACCTAATGATGTGAGGTGACCGTGGGCTACCTGCTGTTGCATCAGAAGTAAGTATGTCCTCTCTGTATGTGTTAGTGACAGTGTGTATGTATTATAATGTATATATATGTATGAATGTTAGTGTGGATATATGAGTTTGTGTATGCTCACTGTATATGTGTATACTGTATATTTGTGTTAATGTGTATATATGTATATGTAAGTGTTAATGTGTTATATGTGTATGTAAGTTTTTATGTGTATACATGTGTGATATATATATATATATATATATAAAATATATGTTAGCTATATACTGTATAATATATATATATATATATATATATATATATATATATATATTATATATATATGCATATATATATATATATATATATATATATATAATGTGTGTGTTTAATAAACACACACACATATATGTGTATATATATATATATATATATATATATATACCGTGTGTATATATATATATATATATATATATATATATATATAAAACATTTATATTAGAAAACCCCCTGGCCAAAAATCTTGCATTTGCCCCTGCCCTTGCTCAATATGATTTATTTTTTTCCTCTGATATGCCACTGGTAGGAGGAGGAGGAGTAGGGCATGCAAAGAGCAGCGCCAGCCAGACCTGGAGAATAAGCCAGAAGGAAGGAGCATTCTTCAAGGAGATAAGGTATGTCATGACTAACGAGACTTAGCAGTAGTGCGGGAAGGGAGCCAGGGGCCCTGCCTATTATGTCAGTCCTGGGCCCCACAATTTCTGATGGCAGCCCTGGCTGGGAGACAACATGGAGGATGATTGGCAAGCTGTGCACAAGTCAAAATATAGGTAACTGGTTCACACAAGTTCGATATTTTCTATATACACATGAATATATGGAAAAAATGAATTTCATATATATAAATAACTAACATTAAGGTTCATCATTGTTGTAGTATTCATAAGATGACACTAGATTGGTGGTGCACCCACAAATTTTGTGTAGAACACATCAAACAAGGATTTGGAAATATTACTATGCAAAGGGGCATAGATGTAGTCCCAAAAAAGACAAAAAAGTCTAGGGCGGGGCACTCTTGAGACAGAAAATGATATGACATAAAGCAAATGCAATATTGAGAAAATTAAAACTTAACGTTTATTATTACCTAAAATGAAACTCTCTTATACCATGAATTATAATGCATGACAGGTAATACTCAACCTAATAGTTGCATATAGGGGTATATACGAGAGATAAAGAAAAACAAAAAAATATATATATATATTTATATATATATGATCAGGATCAAACAATTAATAAACCTTGTGAATATAGCAGTCAATGGTTGCAGAAACACAAATATATATGTGTTTAGATATCTTCACTCACAGGTATATAAACCTATATGTATATTTATATAATCACTGAAAGTACGTAGCAAAAATGAATGAATACAAAGAAGTAGCAGCCAGATGCATGTAATTTAGAACAAGGTAATAGGCGAAATATATAAAAAGGACCTAGAATCTCTAGTACATAATTGAAACTAGATAGAGAGATTAAACACACCACCTCAAGATATGGAATATATTGGTAAAAGTTCAGTACTTTAGAGATGTACCGTCTGTTTAGATATATCTAGCAAAATCACAGAGAAAATGTGATGTGAAATTTAAGCAGCTGTAAGGAAAAACCTTAAATAGACACCTTTATTCCAGTTTAAGGTGTAGAGTACAAATGAAGACATATAATGTTAAATAAACAGATAAATCAGCATACTAATATGAGTCTGAGTCCCCTAAATAGGAAAAAATTAGGTTAGGTGAGATTAAATGATAACCCAGTGGATAACCAAGCTATTAGTGAATAAATTGAAACTTAAATCATCCTTCATGTGTACAAAAAAGTATTAATCCTACTAAATTAATATGAACAAATATCAAATTCCCAAAAGAAAAATTTAATGATAATAAGAGTGAAAAAAGTAAGGTCTGGAATAATTTAGCAGGAGATCACTTCTGCTGTTCCCCATCTGAATCTGATAGGAAATGAGAGAGTGACAATCATGCATAAACCAGATGAAACAACAGACAGCACTTCTACTGTCTGAGAAGGTAGCTGCGTCTCTTCCCTGATACCAAATGGCATTGCAGGGAGAGTCAAGCGCTAAGGGACTCAGATGAGAGAGCGCTATAAGAGCGATAGAAAGTACATGTAATAGGAATGTATTTCGTACAGCTGCTGTAGGGCACGTGTGTGGTCCTGCTACTGTGAGCACTGTGAGAAGGACGCGCGATACGCCAGGAAGGCTTGGTCACCTGATCACCGGATAATGCTTCTGCCTGCTGTTGTATAAAGACCCAGGTGCCCAATCAGTGAGCACAGTTGGAGAGTGACACAGAATATAGCCAATACATACAGGCTATGGATTAGCCAATCGCTGTCTGTCCATGTGATCAAGCACATGTTCTGAATAGAGGAGTTAGCATATGTAAACACAGGGGTGAGTCATTGTTATCATTACATGCAGTGATTCCTGTGCAGTAGCTGCAAACAGGCAAATTCATGAACTTGCATGACCAAGTATATTTATAAAGAGAAATATAAGTATGTGTAACTAAATATAATTAATTATAATTAAGTATAACAGCGACAGAAGGACTGTATGGGTAAAAGAATGAGAATAAATCTAAGTATAAATAAGATAATAATAATAGTGATAAATACACTGGGGGATGAATAAATAATTTAAATAAATAAATAATTATAGAAACAGCTTAATAAAACAAATTGGACAAGAACTAATCATCCCTGGGTAATAGATTAAGAATAAAATTGCAAAGATAAAACGGACATAACTATAGATCATTTGAGATTGTAGATTAGATGTGCATGTGCACATATATGCGCCAGTGTACATATACATGCAAATATGCACACCTAGAGGTGCGCATACAGAAACGCATGTACATATCCATTTTAATTATGAAAAAAAGAAAATTATGAAAAATAATTGAGACAAAAAAAGGGGGGAGGGGGGGACAGGGAAAGTCAATGAGAACGAATTGAAGGGTGAGATGTAAATAAGTGCAATGTGGAGGTGAGCGATGTCGCGTTATGCAAGGACCTAGTGAATTAAAGAAAATAAGTCCCTTAGGGGTGTTGGTAACAGTCAAAGAGCTGAGGGACAAGATCTGGTGAGTGTAAATGGGGAAGTGCAAGAATAAAATTGATGTAAAAATAGAATAAATAAAAAGACAAGAAAAGTGAAAGACAAAAAGTATGTAAAGATAAGAGTGATAATAATAATAAAGGAACCTAGTATAGATGTATGTACAAAAAATGTGAGAAATGCGATAAAATGATAGAGTGATTACCAAAATATGTGTATTGGGCTGAATACTAATGGGTGAAATAATAAAGGTGTGTGTAAAAAAGATGAAGAGTGAAAAATTAATAGATGATATCCAAATGTAAGGGGATGTATAAGAAAAAGAAACACAATGCTAAATAATAAACAAGATGGCGATGTGAAACTGAGGCAGGATAAGTGAACAAAGAAAAAATAAAAAGAATACAATGATAAAGTGGATGAGAAAAAAGGAATAAAAAATAGAATAAATGAATAATAAAAATAAGTATTAAAGAATCATTTATTTGGTAAGAAAGACACTGTAATTAATATTTTCATTTAGGCCTCCTGGTATCAGAGTACCCAAACGGAAGATCCATTCACTTTCTTTTTGTTGCAAGATTTTATTTAAGTCACCCCCTCTCAGACCGAGTTTAATTCGTTCCAAACAGAAAAACTTCAGATCTTGTATTCGTCCAGAGTGTTTGTGATGGAAATGCCTAGCCACGCTCGTGAGCTGTTTCATTTTAAAAATATCCGATTCTACATTACGAATATTACCCAGATGTTCGAGGATTCTGATTTTAATCATCCTAGAGGTCATGCCTACGTATTTCATTTCACAGGGACAGGTAATGCAATAAATGACATGAGTAGTTTTACAGTTAAAGAATTCCTGAATTTTGATCATATGACCATACCTATCCGTGATGGCCTCAACATTCTTTATGTGTGAACATGTTTTGCAATTGCCACACGGATGGCTACCCACAACAGAGGGGGTATGGGCAGAGTTGTTGGTATAATGGCTCCTGACCAGACAATCTTTGAGATTCGGTGCTCTCCGCCAGCTCATCCTCACCTTGTCTTCCAGTTTAGCAGCTAGGTCACTATCTGATAACAGGATGTGCCAATGTTTCTGTAAAACATCTCTAGCCTCTTTCCAGCTGTTGCAGAAGTTACCGATAAATCTGATGGAATTGGTGCTCTGTTTCTGAGATTTATTACCAAAAATCAGAGTTTCTCTGGATGTTCTGGCCACATCATTGTGGGCTTTTTTAATTAGTCTCTTGCTATATCCCCTGTCAAGTAACCTTGATGTGAGTTCCTTACCTTGGGCCTCAAATGATTAATTGTATGAGCAGTTACATCGTAATCTGAGGAATTCACCTTTGGGAATATTGTTGATAGTAGCAGGAAAATGTGAGCTGCTTTGATGCAGTAAGCTGTTGGTTGAGGTCTCTTTTCTGTAAATCTCTGAGCATATTTTGGAGTTAGTTCCTCTGAAGATCCTAAGATCTAAAAAAGCAATACTCATTCCGCTACTATTGCATGTGAGCTTGAGGTTGATGGTATTGTTAATCAGATGTTCAACAAATTTGTCAAGTTCTTCTTGTGTGCCTTCCCAGATCATTAGGATGTCATCAATGTAACGCATCCAACTTACAATATGTTGTGTATAATCATCATTGTCATCATGAAAGACAAGCTCCCTTTCCCACCAACCTAGAAAGAGATTGGCGTAATTGGGCACACTAGCTGCGCCCATCGCCGTTCCTCTAACCTGTACATAGAAACGGTTATTGAAAATGAAGTAATTAAAATGCTGAACAAAATCCAAAAGTTCCAAAAGGAAATCCTGAAAGTCTCCACCTCCTTCCATGCTGAGAAAATATTTAACAGCATGGATCCCTAAGTCATGGATGATTGATGTATAAAAAGATTCGACATCTAAACTTACAAGTAGATGGTTATCTTCAAGGGTGATGTCATTTATCTTCATTAAGACGTCGGTTGTATCCTTTATGTAAGACGGGAAGCTCAAAACATGCTGGCGTAAGTGTATGTCTAGAAAGCAACTAGCATTTTCCAAAAGTCCCTCATTGCCTGAAACAATCGGCCTGCCCGGTGGGTCCAGTAGATTTTTATGAACTTTGGGCAGGAGATAAAAGGTTGGGGTTCTAGGGTGAGATACCCATAGGTAGTCATATTCCGATTTGGTAATTGTTCCATTATAGAATGCTTTATCAATAATCCTCAGGTACTTGGTTTTAAAATTATCTGTAGGATCAAAGAGAGTTGTTGTATAACACGACATATCCTGTAATTGTCTGTTCACTTCCCTGAGATATTGTTTTAGATGCCAAATCACTATATTACCACCCTTATCTGATGGCTTGATGACTACATCATCCCAATTCTTGATTTCCTCAAGCGCTTGTCTATGTACATTAGAGAGATTTCCATTTGGTTTGTATCATCTCTGGTGCTTAAAGATACTATCAAAGTCACGGGAAACCAGTTTCAAAAACACACCGACCTCAGGACATATTGTCTCCGAGGGGAAGAAAGTGGAACGTTTTTTACATAATGGTCTACTATAAGTAGATTGAGAGGGGGTGTCCTGTTCTAATTCTATTAGAGCCACAAGATCATCTTGTTCCATTTGGGAGAGATCCTCCATACTGGTGTTCATGGTTGTTAATTCTGAACTGCGTTTTTGAGAACAATGGAATTTAGTCAATAAAAGTTTTCTTCCAAACAGTTTTAGATTTGTTTCCCATTTAAATCTATCGAAACGGTAAGTGGGAGAGAAAGATAAACCCTTGCTCAGTACTTGTTTTTGAGTCTCACTGAGGATATGATCTGATAAATTAATGATTTCAAGAGAGGAGGGTGAGGGTTCTACTTTTTGTTGTTGAACCTGGTCGAGTAGCGGCTTGGGGATTGAATTTCCCATCTGTCTTTTCTTCTTGCCCCCCCGCCTCATTTTGGATATATGGGACGTCCGCGGGTGCCCCTGATCTCCTCTAAAAAATGGGAAAATGTTGGGGGTTATCTTCTCTCAGAGTATGCTGGTTTTTGAATTGGGAATTCGTGTCCCCTAGTTCATCAATGTCTGATATATCAGTTTCTGATGAGGTGGGTGTGTGATCAAGGGGGCCGATATTTCTTTTCCTCTGAATCCGGTTCCAACGGAAGATATTTCCAGTTAGGAAATCGTGCTTGTCCCTATTGAACTTATTCCGTTTGCGAGCTATTATTGTTTGATCATATTCTTCCAATTCTTTTTTGATTTTATTGAACGAGGTTTGGAAAGACAGATTTTGTTCCCACTGTTCTAAGTTTTGTCCCAAGCGGTCAACCTCTCTAGTACACTCTTCTAGGATCAAATGATCATGTTTGATCCTAGAAGAGTGGTCTTTATACAACAGCAGACAGAAGCATTATCCGGCGATCAGGTGACCAAGCCTTCCCGGCGAATCGCAAGTCCTTCTCACAGTGCTCAGAGTAGCAGGACCACACACGCGCCCTACAGCAGCTGTACGAAATACATTCCTATTACAGGTACTTTCTATCGCTCTTATAGCGCTCTCTCATCTGAGTCCCTTAGCGCTTGACTCTCCCTGCAATGCCATTTGGTATCAGGGAAGAGACGCAGCTACCTTCTCAGACAGTAGAAGTGCTGTCTGTTGTTTCATCTGGTTTATGCATGATTGTCACTCTCTCATTTCCTATCAGATTCAGATGGGGAACAGCAGAAGTGATCTCCTGCTAAATTATTCCAGACCTTACTTTTTTCACTCTTATTATCATTAAATTTTTCTTTTGGGAATTTAATATTTGTTCATATTAATTTAGCAGGATTACTACTTTTTTGTACACATGAAGGATGATTTAAGTTTCAATTTATTCACTAATAGCTTGGTTATTCACTGGGTTATCATTTAATCTCACCTAACCTAATTTTTTCCTATTTAGGTGACTCAGACTCATATTAGTATGCTGATTTATCTGTTTATTTAACATTATATGTCTTCATTTGTACTCTACACCTTAAACTGGAATAAAGGTGTCTATTTAAGGTTTTTCCTTACAGCTGCTTAAATTTCACATCACATTTTCTCTGTGATTTTGCTAGATATATCTGAACAGACGGTACTGAAGTACTGAACTTTTACCAATATATTCCATATCTTGAGGTGGTGTGTTTAATCTCTCTATCTAGTTTCAATTATGTACTAGAGATTCTAGGTCCTTTTTATATATTTTGCCTATTACCTTGTTCTAAATTACATGCATCTGGCTGCTACTTCTTTGTATTCATTCATTTTCACTATGTACTTTCAGTGATTATATAAATATACATATAGGTTTATATACCTGTGAGCGAAGATATCTAAACACATATATATTATGTGTTTCTGCAACCATTGACTGCTATATTCAAAAGGTTTATTAATTGTTTGATCCTGATCATATATATATTTTTGTTTTTCTTTATCTCTCGTATATACCCCTATATGCAACTATTAGGTTGAGTATTACCTGTCATGCATTATAATTCATGGTATAAGAGAGTTTCATTTTAGGTAATAATAAACGTTAAGTTTTAATTTTCTCAATATTGCATTTGCTTTATGTCATATCATTTTCTGTCTCAAGAGTGCCCCGCCCTAGACTTTTTTGTCTTTTTTGGGACTACATCTATGCCCCTTTGCATAGTAATATTTCCAAATCCTTGTTTCAAGCTGTGCACAACCCTGATAGCAGCAGCCTGTCAAGTCCTGTTGTACAGCCTAAGTCCACTGCTGTTAGTCAGCGCTCAGCATGCAGAAGCGGGATTAGCATTCCTGCATTTGCATTTTCCAGCTCTGCGGATATCTAGTACAGTAGTGGGTCCCTAGTCAGGCTCTCGACCTTGCAGTGTTTGCGCCCATGATGTCATCTATGGCATCTGCATTTGCTCCCATGGTAGCGGCATTGGTTCCTAACTATGCGGCTAGTGCAGGGTATAAACAATTTAATAGACAAATAGTATAATACTGACATTAATGCATGGGTCCCAGCATCGTATAAAACCTTAAAACATGTGAGCTTAGGCTAATATAACAATCATAACAAGCATAATTGTAAATTGACAACACTTCATGAAGAAAGGAATAAAAAAATAAAAAAATAAAAGATACTGAAAGTCCCAATAACATGGATGTCATCAGAAATGGAGCTTAGCGAAACCTAAGGGTTGCTTCAAATGTGGCTCATCAAGATGTACAACCTGTTCATTTATTTCTATTAGGACTAAGGAATTTAGATCTAATAATACAGGGGAAACTTTAGAGATTAAAACTCACATTAATTGTAATACTTAATTTGTCATCTATCTTTTAGAGTGCAGATGTTCCACTGAATATGTGGGTAGAGCAACTAAGTGTCTCAAGTCCCATTTTCTTGAGCACAGATGCAATATTCTTAATTCGAAAGGTGCACACAATATGTACCAACATTTTAGCAATGTACATTCTAAAGATCCATCTGGTTTAAAGATAACGGGTATTGAAAATGTCAAACCAACCAATAGAGGTGGGGACCGACTCCGCAGACTTTGTCTACGTGAGAATGTTTGGATTCATACCCTAAGAACCTTACAACCTGAAGGCTTTAATGAATCTATTGAGATCGATTTTTGAGATATAAGCTATATAGATCCCTCTCCTACCTTTTCCCTCTCATTGCCACCCCCCTCTCTTTCTTTCTGTGATATCAGTAATGGGCAGGTCCCATTGTACTAATTTGGGACTCTCTCTCCCCATTTTTATTTTTATTATTTTATTATTTTTTTATCATTCTAACAGTTAGCTACCCCAATTAGGGGTGTTTCATTGTATGTGTTACTATTTCTGTAAGTACATGTTTATATATAAATATAATTTACATTAGAAGTCATGATCATTAATCACTGGCTTTATATTCCTTCTGAATTACCATCTTTTTCTTATATCCTATATTTGTACTAATTTATACTAGCTATCGTATCGGCAATACATATATACATATTTCTTAATATGATTAGGTTCCAATCGGTATTATACCAGTTTGGATACAATCAATTATTTGATAAATTCATAGATTTGTTTATTTATTATATTTCTGATTTTTATATAATTTGATTTTGATTTTTTAATGAGTTATTTAGATTTTTGTATACTTATTTGTATTTTGATCTATATTGACAGATTTATTATTTAGGCTATTAGAGAGATATACATACCCTCAGTGAAACAAACAAACAAAAACAAAAACAAAAAATAAGGAATATATGCGTTTTGTTCTTATTTTTATGCCTATATATATATATATATATATCTATATATAGATATATATCTATATCTATATATAATATATATATATATATATATATACACCAACAAAATCTGGCACTCACACTCAGGAGTAAAATCACAGGAGTAAAATCCATTTTGCATATTGAATTCTCTGAGTGCCGCACCTTCTGTATATATATATATATATATATATGTATATATATATATATATATAAAAAAATCATACAAACTCGGCACTCACATGCTTTTCAAACTGCAACTCCTTTGAACATAGGGAATGTTGGTTCCAAAATATTGCAATAATTTGTTAAACTGGCCACCGCTTCATGGTTATTCCCATCTAGCCAGTCCCTACACTGATTCTCAGATAAATGAACTTGATCTGCCATCTTGGCCTCAAGCTTGCATTCATTTTAAACATAAAACTGGGTCCTGCCTTAAAGAGACAGGACCACACCCAGGGCTATCAGTTAATAAGGAATATATGCTTTTGTTCATATTTTTATGCCTATATATATATATCTATATATAGATATATATCTATATCTATATATAATATATATATATATATATATATATATATATATATATATATACTCCAACAAAATCTGGCACTCACACTCAGGAGTAAAATCACAGGAGTAAAATCCATTTTGCAGATTGAATCCTCTGAGTGCCGCACCTTTTGTATATATATATATATATATATATATATATATATATATATATATATATATATATATAATTGATGTATTAGAAAATTGAATTTTTGTATTTACATTTCATCATAATATAAATCTTTGTGAGTTCTTAATTGGGACCTTTGTATGTTCCTCATTATTTGTATATATTATCCACATATGCATTCAATAAAGCAATTAAGTGGAGGAATAAATAGATCCACTCATTGAGCAGTTCCACATTCTCTGACAAAATTACCAGGGCGTAATGAAACGTTTTAGAATGAAGAAAGACTGCTTACAAATCCTCTACTCTTCATATTGCCATTCAACACAGAGATCCAGGAAGGAAGCTTGCAGTGTGATTTTGCATCCCACCATGGTCTCACTACTCCGCCTCACCGCGGTCACAACCAGCGGATTCAAAGCTCAGCTAATCACTACCCACCCGCTCTTCTAAGTACTCAGAGGAGACATGGGAGTCCGGCTGCTACACGTGTCTGATGGACACAGCTCCCTGCCGGGTAGAGACGTTGGTCTCATCAGACAGTGTGAACGGCACTGTTGACACTCAGCATGGACCCGGGAGCGAGCTACTATATCACTAAAATGGACTCATAGATCTACTGCACATGCTGCATCAGTAAGCAGCGTTATATTATACAGCTTACTTTGGCAATATTTTATGGAATTTATGTGAACATTTTCACTGCACATTAGCAGAGACATTGTTGCATCTTCTAAGGAAAGCAGTTACTATATATGATTCCATCTATTTGCAACAAATTTGGAACCTTGTATCAACTATTCTTTACTAGAGGATTTACGTTTGGATTATTCTTCCATGTTATTGGGACTTTCAGTATCTTTTATTTTATTTATTTTTTTCTTCCCCTCTTCAGGAAGGGTTGTGAATTTACAATTGTGCTTGTTATAATCATCATATTAGCCTAAGCTCACATGTTTAAGGTTTTATACGATGCTGGGGCCCATGCATTAACTATTTGTCTATTAAATTGTTTACACCTTTACTATATATATATATATATATATATATATATATATATATATATATATGTGCATATTGAACACCTACTGTGATTGATAGATTGGTATAGTGCAGTTCCTTATATACTCATGTTTTGATATTTTTGTTGAAGAACCACAGAGTTCTATCTGGAACAGCTGCTGAATCGATCCCAATATATCTATTTTAGCACTATTTTTGATAATTAGTGCCGACTGTTGTTTTCAATTCTATCGGCTAGTGCAGGGGTTGATCAAGGGCAGAGTTCAGTTTCTGCTACTCTTGGGCCTGCTGTAGATCAGTTTATGCAGACTTGCAGGGCTATGGGCTCCACTGCGGCTCAGTTTGCAACTGGACTGGAGGTGTGTGTGGCGTGTACTGCTGTGTCTTCTCCTACCGTGTTGGCTGGGTCCGGGGTTTCGACTCTGGGGCCGGATTTACTGTCTTTTTCAGATGCTGTTGATTGCAAGGCTATGGAGCAGGATGACGGCATTGAGTAGGCTTCATCATCGGCCGCTTCCAGGGGTGATCAGGCTGGGTCGTCAGGTGAGACCTCAGAAGTTTTTGATGTTGATGTTTCTGACTCTGCCTCCTCTTCCTCCTCTGTTTCGGAGTTGTCGTCATCCTCTTTCTACTTGGCTTCTTCTGCCAGCAGCACAACAAAGGCGCAGAAGAGGGCTGCTAGAAATGCATGGCGAGAGGTGGCTAGGTGCGATAAGTGGGCCAAACAGCGGCATAAGGGGAATAGTTTGCGTAAGTCAAGGAAGCATCAGGGTCAACCAGGTGTGGTGCATTGCGACAATACAGCAGCATTGCGGGGTTTGCACGCTTGTTGCAAGAAGAAAATCAAGAAGGGCGATTACGTGGATATGTTTATCTTAACTGAGCAAGCAAAAAAAGATTTTAAAGCAGCTAAAGGTAAAGGTGGTATGTGGGTGGAAGCCTTTCGCTCTTATGATAACTGGCTTGCTCGGTTTTGCGTCTTTGCAACATGCTACTTGAAAGACTGCCCAGGGGAGCACCTGAATGTTATATGGTATATCCACGGGATGCAGCATAAATCTAGGGGCAACGCTTGGAGGGCCTATGATGAAGAATTTAGGTGCAAGCAGAATGGCTCACAACTTTTAGATTTCTTGTGCAAGGAAGTGGAAGTGTGGCTTGACGCAACACAACCACCTAGGGGTGGTCTCAGGTAGGCATGGATATTAATAGGGTGGGGTCTGGTGTGTGGCGCCCAGGTTCTGCTCTCTCCCCGGGGTGCTGGCTGACAGACCCCGGACGGCTTTCTGCAAAGATGCCTTTTAAAGGTAAATATTTTGCCTTTAATAATGCCACCTGTCCCCAGTATCAGCGGTGTCGTTTTTGACACCTTTGCCTGCATTGTAACGGATCGCACCCTGCCTCTAATTGCTTCCAGTTGTCAGCCCAAAAGGGAACCAGGTCAGGGGGAGGAGCTATTCCCAAAGCCGGAGGTAGCACAGGTGCTAAATAGGGCCCCAACCCCTATCCATTTGAATGCTATTTCCAAGTGGCTAGGATGGTACCCTAATAGACAAGATGCTGATTTTTTGTTTTTTGGGTTCAAGTTGGGTTTTTGTTTACCCGTTATAGAGGAAGTTCGAGTTGGTTCCCCTATAAATTTACAATCTGCTCAAACTTTTCCTGCAGTCCTTCAGTCAAAGATCAAGACAGAGGTTCAGTTGGGATGGATGGCGGGCCCTTTGCACATCCTCCATTGGGAAATCTAATTCTTTCCCTTGTGGGGGTGGTGCCCGAGAAAACTCCAGGAAAATTTTGGCTGATCCAGCATTTGTCTTATCCATCGGGGTCCTCGGTTAATGATGCCATACCTCCTGAACACTCTTCAGTGAGGTATCAGTCTTTTGATGATGCTCTCATTATCATTAGGGCATATGGATGCAGTGCCCTCATCGCTAAGATGGATGTTGATTCAGACTTTCATTTGCTCCCTTTGCATCCAGACTCATTCAGGTTCATGGGTTTTCGCATTGGGGGGAGAATACTTCATAAACAAGTGTTTGCCTATGGGGTGTTCAGTTTCCTGTGCATTTTTAAAATTTTTTTAGCACCTTTCTTCATTGGTGCGTGGAGTTTCTGTGTGGGGGTCATGGGATAGCGCACTATCTCGATGACTTATTTTGCGTGGGGCCCGCTGGTTCAGAGTGTTGTAGCGAGTTACTTGGTTCCATGTGAGCGCTGTTTTTTTCATTTTGGAGTACCAATGACAGACAAAAAGACAGAGGGACCCCTCTCTTGTTTGTCATTTTTAGGTATCGAGATTGATACCTTGGCTTGCTCCTGTCGTCTTCCGCGCAATAAAGTTGACAAATTGCGAAAATCCATTTCAGAGTGTTTAGTTGCGTGCAAAATTTCTCTTCGGCAGGCCCAATCGCTTTTGGGTTGTACTAACTTTGCCTGTAGAGTAATACCCATGGGTAGGGTTTTTTGCCGAAAGCTAGAGAGGGCCACAGCTGGGGTTTACAGACCACCATTTGATCTGCTTATCATTAGAAATAAAAAGAGACCTGGAAGTTTGGGTTTCCTTTCTGGCGGATTTTAATATTGTCAGGATCTGGTTATCCCCTCTTGTGGACAATGTGGATTTGCAGCTTTTTCCTGACGCAGCAGAATCTTCAGGGTTCGGTTGCTACCTTAGGAGATCCTGGTGCATCGCAACTTGGCTGGAGGAGTGGGTTCATATTAGGGGTGAGCGGGTTTGGTTTTACTCGGATTTACTCGGATCTTTAAACGGCATTTTATTGGCTATCGCCTATCATGTGTTTTGGATAGCCAATATAATAAATCCGAATTTGTGGTAAAGTGGCGATAAGAACCGAGTAAATCCGAGTAAAACCGAGCCTGCACATCCCTAGTTCATATGGGTTTGACAAGAGATATGCTTCTCTTGGAGTTGTTCCAAATAATGGTGGCCTTGGAGGTCTGTGGCGAGTGCATCTGCAATCGCAGCATTTTGTTCAGATGTGACAATCTGGGCATGGTGCATGCAATAAACAGTCAGAGAGCAAAGTCTTTGCTGGTTTTGCGTGTGTTGGCGCAGCTGGTGCTTGCCTGCTTATGTTACAATGTCTTGTTTCGAGCTCAACATGTACCCAGTGATGACAATGGGATTGCCGTCGCGCAATCCAGATGTCAATGGGGTAGGTTTCGTACCTTGGCTCCTGATGCAGACGATGATGGTGTGCTGTGCCCCTCTTATGTTTGGCAGGTTATCACACCGGCTTTGAGGGGTTAGCAGAACTGTTTATTGCCCCAGGCACCCTCAAGGCTTACTGTTGGTCTTGGGAAGAGTGGAAAGTTTTTTCCCGTGGACACGGGCTTGGAGGTAAGAGTCAGCATCAATTCATGCTTTCTTTTATTTGGCAACTGTACGTATCTGTCAGGTTGAGAGCAGTGGTATCGCGGTACCTAGCTGGTATTTTGTTTTTCTCCAAAGTTAAAGGAATTCCTGACCTTTCTAGGAGTTTTGTCATCACAAAGGCCTTGAAAGGTTGGGCTAACATTGCGCTAGTGCACCCTGATAAAAGACGTCCTATAAACATTTCCTTGTTACTGTCTATCCTGGGAGCTGTTGTGGAGGTGGCCATTTCCAGGTTTCGAGACACTTTTGTTTGAGTTAGCTTTTTCCATGGCTTTTCATGGTGCTTTTTGGGTTTCGGAATTGGTTGCTCCCTCCAAGTGGTGGGATTCAGCCATGCTTCGTGCAGATGTGATAGTGGGTGAGAGGTCCTTGCTGTGCAGATTGCGTCATTCTAAGACCGACCAGCAAGGCAGGGGTCGCTGGGTAACACTGGTCCCCTCGGTGGATTGTCGAATTTGTCCAGTAGGCTTGGCCACTCGTTATGCAGCAGTTAGACCCTCATTGGAGGGTTCATGGCTGATGCATTGTGATGGGCTTCCACTGATGAGATTTCAGTTTAGCTGGATGCTGTGGCGTTGTCTTTGTAGCATGGGCCTCTCACCAGGGGTGTTCGGCACGCATTCATTTTGAATCGGTGCCACCACTTTCGCCGCCTCTGCAGGATTTCCAGAGTCAGAGATTCAGGCAGTGGGCTGGTGGAAATCAGCCAGTTATAAGCATTACATTTGGCCAAATCATTGAAATTTAATTTCGGGCATGCATTTTACATCTGGTTTGTTGTATTGTGTTGTTTGTTTACGAATTGTCATTTCTGGTCTTGTTTGTTTTTCCCCTGTCTTTCCTACTGAGGGATTAGCTACTTGCCATTGATTTCAGTTGGAGTCTGGAGAGTTTTGATGATTTTTTTTGCCTGATCTGACAAACATAATTCGTCTGTTTGGTTAATAATTATAATTTTATGTCCCTCAGCAGGTTTTCATGTTTTCTCTCCGGTCAAGTTCATTTGTGTTATCCCAAAACTCCCACACCCCTTGCCTTTTATTGTTTTTAACTTATCCTCTTGTGTCCCTATGTCACTTCAAATTGGCACAGAAGCTTGTTGATCTTTAAAAATTCAATCCAATTTTTTATTTTTGGCAGATCATCACTAATATGATCCCGTTAGATATACATTCTCAAATATACTAAAGTTTTTCATTCAATTTTAATCTTTTCTTTGTTTTTTTCCTCATTTATAGGAGTGGATATTGATGACTGCTCTGTTTGGATAGTTGGCCATTCATTTGTTTTTTGGGTGGCTAAGTTCATGACTGTGCAAGGCCATCTTGCTAAATAGTCTGGTCTTTCATGGTCCCTAGATTAATTTGGCATGGTGTGGTGGATGGTAGAGCCATTGATGAAGCCAGGAAAAATATGAACTTGGCTGATTCAAAATTTGTTTTGAGAAATGGCGGGGTGGTGGTCAGACATCCTAGGATTAAGATCAGGTATATTTACCTTTTTCGGTCTGACAGGGTATATTTAGCTAAGGAAGGTTTGGTTCTTTTCCTTGAGGATCTGTTTGAGGTTGTGGTTTCTGTGTGTTAGTTATATGGTGGCAAGGTTTCTTTTAGTAGAACCTTGCTTTTGGCCGGAAAGAATGGCAGGTTACCTATTAGCGCTGTGAATATTGGTTTGCCCTTTGTTTTGCTCACCTTCGTTGACTGTTTATGTCTGCTGGACCACCCTGCCAGGGGCAGCATCATCACCCTATCGGGTGGGTAGTCAAGGTAGAAGGCTTGAGTGTATGTGTTGTCGTTAGAGTGTTTACAGTTTTGGGCTTGGGTGGTTGTTAGCCATTCTTTCTTTGCCACCATATTTAAATTAATTTGATTAATTTTAGTAACTAACTGTTATTTAAATAAAATAGCTAACAAATTCTGCCAAATACAGGTCTCTAAGTCTTTATTTCAATTGAGTATGTTTTATTGTCGCTGATTCACACACGGGTCAATCCCCAGACGATAGGAAGTTTAGATAAATGAAATGACTGTATAGGAGTGGAGTGGATTAAACCTCATAGGCTGGGGGTTGACCTGTGTGGGGAATCATGTGATAATAAGGGTCCTATGGGTTTTAGGGTTGTAGGTTTTAGCAGGGATATTAGAATTTGTTGGAGGCGGGGTCAGCCTCTTTTGTTCCTGTCTTCCCACCCTCCCTCCCTAAATTTTACTTTATTTGTTCTCTTTAGTTTGGGTTTGGTGAGTTTGTCATTGGCTATTTTATGCGGGAAAGAACGGCAGGTTACCTATTAGCGCTGTGAATATTGGTTTACTCTTTGTTTCCCTCACCTTCATTGACTGTTTATGTCTGCTGGACCACCCTGCCGGGGGCAGCATCATCACCTGATCGGGTGGGTAGTCAAGGTAGAAGGCTTGAGTGTATGTGTTGTGGTTAGAGTGTTTATAGTGTTGGGCTTGGGCTGTTGTTAGCCGTTCTTTCTTTGTCACCATATTTAAATTAATTTAATTTATTTTAGTAACTAATTTCATTATCTGTTACTTAAATAAAATAGCTAACAAATTCAGCCAAATACAAGTATCTGTGTCTTTATTTCAATTGAGTATGTTTTATTGTCGCTGATTCACACACAGGTCAATCCTCAGATGATAGGAGGTTTATTTACATTTAATTACTATCTTAAACAAGCAAACAAAATGTATTGTGTTTATATAAATAAAAAAAGAACATGATCATTACAAGACCACCTGCAAATAAAATAGGGTCATGGATGTGTATTGGGGGAAGAGGGGCTGTTTATTGAATGCCCTGTAGGCCAGTGGTAGGGGTGCTGTATGTTTCGAGGGCTGGGGGAAAGGTGGGTAGTCTATGTTCCTAGGGCCTTAGAGAGGTATAGTGGATAATGTATGAGCCTGGGGTGCAGGATAGAAGTAGTATGTCCCTGGGAGGTAGAGTGAGTAGTATATGTCCCTGTGGCTGGGGGTATGACAGTTAGTTTATGTCCCTTGGGCTGCTAGGATGGGATGCATATGTTCCAGGGGCTAGGCGGTACTGTGTTTAGTGTATTACTTTGTGCTGGGGTGGGGGTACTGTATGTATCAGCAGCGAGGAAATACGGTGGGTAGTGTATGTTCCGGGGTTTGTGAGGGAGCAATGTATGTCTGGGTGGTTGAGCAGGTAGCAGGTGTCACTGGGGCAGTTGGCCAGGTAATATATGTCACTAGGGCCAGAGGGTATTGAAGGTAGTGCATTTCACTGAGGCTGGAGGGGTTTGCAGGTAGTGTAAGTCACTGGGGCCAGAGGGCAGAGCAGGTAGTGTATGTGACTAGGGCCAGAGGGTAGGGCAGGTAGTGGATGTAACTGGGACTGGAGGGTAGGGCAGGTAGTGTATGTTACTAGGGCCAGGGGGTAGGGCAGGTAGTGGATGTTACTAGGACCAGAGGGTAGGGCAGGTAGTGGATGTTACTAGGACCAGAGGGGTAGGGTGGCCATTAGATAACAGAATGATTCTATCAGACAGAGGCTACTACAGGCTCTATTTAAAAAAAATTGCTCTCAAAGCTGAGTAATTAGGGTGTGAGGCTATGGACAGACTGAGACCAAGTCTCACTTCAATAAAATGAACCTGAGCACTGGCTTCATATATGTATACACCTGTGAAAGGAAGATCATTAATGCCCTGTTGCATCCGTGTGGCTGGTTACTGGACTCCCCCCGTGGGCAGTGTCAGACCATTAGCTGAGTATGTGCTTCTGTTACTCCGCACTCTCTGTCTGCATTATTTATGCACATCTGCAGTTATGTTTGGGACCAGTGGACTGGGCAATCCTAGAGGTCTATATTTAGAACATTTAAAGAAAAGAAAACACTGCCAATGCGTCACGCTTAGCCCCTGCTGCCGGAGCACGCTCTCAGGTTCTACCCACACTTACTGTTACTCAGAATAACTATGCTATATATCTGAGGCAACAATTTATCCTAAATACATACCTGTTACTAGTGCGCTGTGCAGCTTCTCCATAATAAACACCACTCCTTCATCTTTGAACGCACTATCTGAATCAAAATAACATTGTAGGAAGTCCCTGGAATCCATCCCATGCACATGATAAAGTTTCAACTTGGGTCTGGCTTCCATTCTCTTGTCTCCTGTCACACAGGACGGGATGAGTCTCTGATCTGTATCTGTAGAGTTATAGTAATATGTATGGCTGTTCTCTTTATATACAGCAGAATCCTATAGTTATTTACTCATTATAACGTTCTCATACACAGCTGACTATAAATGTATCACTATGTGCAGAGATCTTATGACAATTGCAAGGATTAAATATTTGACCTAACCAGGTGATAATGTCACAGTGATACTGATGATCCATAGCACATTGTATATTGTATATGTTTAACCATATACATTCCACCTTACCAAGTTTGCAAATTCCTATTAGAAATTTGTCTTCAAATTAAAAACAAAACAGAATCGGGTCATTTTTCTACTAATATATATATATATATATATATATATATATATATACAGGGTGGTCCATTAGTGTGAAAACACACTTATAAAAAAGAAATAACTAAGGGAATAATAATCCAGTGTCTACACATATGATATGAGAGTGGGGAAAACTTTTAGGGTATGTCACCAGTATGGCGGTCATCTTGAGGTTGGCCATCTTGGATGCAAACTCTAATTTTTTAATTGGGAAGGTAGTCATGTGACACATCAAACAGATGCAGAATTGTCTAAGAAAAACAATAGTGTTCTTCGGTTTAATATATTTTTATTTATTCTCCAATTTTAGCATAAAATGTATAGGATATGTTGGAAGTGCTGTCCACCATGTTGCAGTGTTAAGGATATTCTCTTTTCCCATTCTTCATGAACCTTTAACAACATGTCTGGATGAATCTAAGCACAAGCATCAACAATTTGTTGTTGCAGATGATAACTATATTGTATCTTCACAGCAGAAACACGTTCCTTTAGGTAACCTTAGAGTAAATAAATCCAATGGAGTTAAATCTGGGGATCTCTGTGGCCACTGAACTGGACATCTATGGCCAAGTCACCATTGGGGAAACTGCACATCAAAATATCCCTGACAATGAGTCCATATATACATGTATTTTTTTGTAATAGGATATTATTTACAGAAAAAATGTGATTCAGCTGGTTGGGGACTTAATAATAGAAAGCTACAGTAGTTTGTACTGAAACATGCAGCTGTCAGACTGTGGACTTTCTGGTAGCCCAGACTGAAAGTTGGGCTTTAAGGAGCCCACAAGTCTGGACTAACACTTAGGATTTGAAGATGGGAGAGCTTTGCTCATTTAGGAGAGAGGATATGTGAGGTTCCATTGGCCGTGAATGAGGGATCTGTCTGAGATAGCAAACTTTGATAATCAGCGAACCTGCAGTAATTAGAGATCTTTGGAGAACGATGATGTATGAGGTGGTGTGGAGGCAAGACACTGCAGTGTGACTGAAACTGATCCCAACAGTAAGCTACAGTGCAGGGGGGAAATTGAAACTTATCCCACCCTGTAAGGGATGGAGGATTGAGTTACAGTAGTCAGCTGGTGGAGAGGGATTGTGAGGGGCTGAAGATCAGCCTCGTGAGGTGGAGCAGAAGGCAGGAGAATGGCACATGCAGAGTAAATAAGCCATGATAAGCGGAGTAGATAACACTAGTAAGGAACTGCCACTGTTCGAATGCTGGCAGCAGTGACGAAGAGGACTCAGGTGCAGCTGACACCTCCTGAGGCAGTGATATGACTGCAGCTAAGTTGGACTGATCACATGGGCTACTGATGAGAGGCTGAGACAGAGGTGCAGGTGATCCCTATAGAGAAAAGCAGGACCTGGTCACTATCCAGGTAATCAGGGCTGAAAAATCACCTCATATTTTGTCAGACACTTGTAAACGTTCTACAGTGGCTATTGAGACCCAATTCAGGGGAAACCCACAAATATTAAGTATACCCCTGATTTGGTCCCTCTATTTCCAACAGCAGCCTCAAATAGGTTTCTATGGGGGTGCAATAATATCAGATTTACCAAGCAGTTTGGTCCCTGAAGCTTACACCATCTGAAGATGGCATTTCATACCTCCCAACTGTCCAACATTCAGCAGGACAGTCCCATTTTTTTGGGACTATCCTGCTGTCCCACCCGCGGGCCGCAGTTTCCCGTGGTGGGGGGGAAGTTGGGGGAAGCATAAAGTTGGGGAAGCGTGTATGCAGAGCAAGAATAGATGCTGTGTGCATGCGCATAGCATCTATTCACAGAAGGGGGGAAGCCTGGGGGAAGCCCAGCATCTCGGAGATGCTGGGCACACCCCGTAGTGATGAAAAAGGGGTGTTTTCTCTCATTTTCTTCTTCATTCAGTGCAGTGCACACAGTTTTTGTCCAATGAGAGCAGGGGATGAGAGTCGGAGAGCTGGGTGTGGAGCAACTATGGAAGAAGACGAGGTGAAAAAGAAACTTATTTGGTGGGGTCCTGAGAGGTGAACCTGTCTGTGAGAGGGGGCCCTGTGCTCCTAACTTTATTATAATCTTGTGTTTCTGAATCTATCAGAAGCAGCCAGTCATTGGTGTCAGGTAGGTGTGTGCTTTAGCAGTGCTGGCTGGAGAGTTAATGAATAACTCATCACATTCACACTCATCACATTCATATCTCCAGACAGCACTAGGAGCTCAGCCAGTGTGAGTGTGAATGATTAACAATTAATTAACTCTGCCAGGTGCCAGGCCCCTCAGCTGTCCAGCCCAGTACAGGAGTACTGGCTGTCCCCCCCCCTGATGGCGGCCCTGAGAGAGGTCATGGGTAGTGGGTAGCCAAAAACATTTTACCTTGTAAACTTCTAATTTAGAAAAAGGAGGGGGGGTTAACCCTCTGTTGTTCCTCAGCACACTGAATAATACCTGCAACAATATATGAAGACTATATGGTCATAGAATTCAGAGATATTAGTTGCATACATTTGCATATACATGGGAAGCTGCTAGGCCACGTCACTTCTTCTCTGTCATTAGCAGTCCATAATACTAAGGGGTTCATGTCCGGGGCACAGTGCACCCTGAAAAATGTCCAGCCCAGGACCCCCCCAGGGCATCACACAAAAAATGCAAAAAGAGTGGCAGTTAAGTGTAAAGTATAGATGTGTAAGACTAATGAATAAGTGTTGAAAAAAGGGGTTAAAATATATGTGAAATATTACATGAATAAAATGCAAACATAACATGTGATGTGAAAAGCAACTATGTGTATTAAGTGGTGATGCCCTGAGGAGGCCCAGCCAGACCAGCCCCGGGGGCCCTACACCCAAACGTTCACCCCAAATGTATGATATACCAATTATAAGGCCTCATGATAAAGGCCCTGAGAGAGATCATGGGTAGTGGGTAGCCCAAAACTTTTTACCTTGTAAAATTCTAATTTATATAGACACTGTTGCTAGGTAGAGAGCTTAGTTAGAGGGATGTAAATGTGGGTATGCATTATGTGGGGTTATATAATAATTCTCAACTTGAACATTCATTGTACTTGTATATTAAAGTGTAAACTCTTTTTTTATTGAGACAATGGACCTCATTCAGAGCCGGTCGCACAGAGCGTGCGGTCGGTCTGAATGAGGGGAGGACCTCTTGAATTTTCAAGATGTCCTCCTTTGCGGTGGTAAGGCTGTGGGTTAACACCCACAGCCTTACGACCGCCTAAGGTGATAGTCGTGATGGTCAAGACCATCGCCACCATCGGGGCTTATGACGAGACCCTAGAGTAGGGTCTCACTTGTCATAAGCCCCGGAGAGCTTCTGGCTCTGTCTGAGCCGGAAGCTCTCCACTGACATCACTACTGATGTCAGTGGGGCCTCCCCCAAACAGTAGGCATTCCCATGGGAACACCTCCGTTTGGGCTGCCACCCCCCTTGCCCACCTTCCAAACGGGGCGAGCTGTCAATCAACATCGACAGCTCGCCCCCTTTGGATCGAGACCTGCTACGACGGGCGCTGTCGGTCGTAGCGGGTCTCACGCATGCGGACGACGGCGCTGGCACCTTCGTGTGCATGCTCTGTGGGGGGCCATCGACCTGGTCCGAGCGCATTGGCGCTAACGACCGGGTCTGAATGACCCCCAATATCTCTATAAGCTTTCATACTGGCGTCAAATAGTAGAATAGCTTTCCCTACATACTTCTGAGATTTGTAATATATAATTCTAACATTAAGGAGTTTGTTTTCTAACCCACTTTAAACTTTACACCTTATTCTAAAAGAGAAAAGAGCTTCTACTATGAAGTGAACTTGCATGCAGGAAACTGTTACATTTGTAACCAAAATATATTGTTCAACAGATGATAATAGGTAGACCCTAGGCTACCTCAATCACTGCGAGTGCTACAGAGAAAAAAAGAGCCAGGTGACGTGTACAGTGACGATCCAGTTTATTTATGGATGCCCATATGTTGGTGTAAAAATGCCCAGCCATGCCTGTGCTAGTGCCAGCACACCCTGTTTACACAAACCTGCCCCAGCCACCACCCACTGATGCCCCATTCTGTCACTCAAACTACCGCTCTGGAAGTATGCTTGACAGCAATCATTTCCTCATCACAGTAATGGATTCATGCACATGCACTGCGACACATACACAAGCGCAGTTATCAACAATCGCTCGGCTGCTTGCGATTGCAGCCTAGTGAACAGGTCTGAATCAGGCACCTTGTCCATATCCCTGTGCAGTGGCGGATCTATATTTTTGGGGCCCTGAAGCTTAAATTTTTATGGGGGCCCCTTTGCAACCAGCAACAAGGTCCAAACTACATTGAACAATGGTCCAAAGGGCCTTTCTGCCCTTGCAAGGACCTTGTGGCCCAAATGGTGTTGATGTAGAAACCCCCCAGAGAGTGGAAGACAGTAGATAGATGTAGAAACCCCTCAGAGAGTGAGAGACTGTATATAGATAGATGTTAAAAAAAACAGAGTCAGAGACTGTAGATAGATAGATAGATAGATAGATAGATAGATAGATAGATAGATAGATAGATGTAGAAACCCCCAAGAGAGAGAGAGAGACTATTGATAGATCACATAACCAAAACTTTCTCACTTCCTCTGTAGCTATTGGTTCCCCTGAGTGGGATCACTGGAATCTCCCCCACACTGCGTGCTCCCACTTCCAAGCTGCATGCAATTCCTTAGCTTTCAGTTTGTGGTCAGTACAAATGGAGATAGGAGCATTTAGTGGCATCTGGCAGTACTGCACTCGACAGTGATACTGACTTCAGCTCTCTAGTCTGCACCCGGCCAGCTCATAAGATCTGCTTGGCACTGTAGATAAAGTGTCTGCTGGCCAGTACTGAACAAGGGGGGGTGGGGTTTCTGCATACTCAGAATCCACCCCTACATGCACTACTGTAGAGCATATTCTAAGGTCAATATTAAGTACTTCAATCTATTGGCTTATAATTCTATCACTAAAATAACCTTATTTTAATTCCACACACTTAAAAAGACAATTGATTTTGTTAATAAATTAGCTCATTAAAAAAATATGCTTCAGGGCCCCTCCAGGGTAAGGGGCCCTGAAGCTCAAGCTTCATAAGTTTCACAGTAGATCTGCCTCTGGTCCTGTGCAAGTTAAGGTCTGCCTACAGCCTCACTTCAGCTAGATTCATAGTGGAAGGACTGCCATTTGTCAGCTCTATCTTGTATCCAGTCAGCAGTCCTATGCTCTCGTCAATTCTGTAAATCTCTACTGCTGGAGGCTTAAATCCAATCAGCCACATAAGTACCGGTGTGAATATCCATCACTAAGGGAACAATGGGTGGCTGTTAAAGGTGGAAGATCCTCTCCTTGGCTCTAGAGGTTTTACACAACTGTGTGAGATCCGCCACACAGGCAGATCTGGATATCCTTAACCTGCAAAACAGATGAGACAGAGTGTGGCTGAGGAGTCCTGGTTGCCATTGCTTTGTGACAACAGTCTTTGGAAAAATCTAGAAGCAAGCATTTCAGACCTCATCTTTCTCCTGGATCCAGCCCTCCACCTTCAGAAGAGGAACCAATGCAAATCAATAGGGTTAAGATTTCTGCTAAAGAACTTTAGAGATGATGGCAACTCACTCTCTGCAGAAAAAGGATTCTGTTATCACAGTCTCCATAGTACTTCCCTCCAGCACTGATTCCTTATCGGCTCCTTTGTATTCAGGAGCAGTGGAAAATTTTATTTCAGCTGATTACGTAGACAAGCATCAAATTCCTATAAAAGCCTTACCTCAAATGCTTTCCTTATCTACTGTGGATAGCAGCATAATTCCCCATGGTTCAGTCTCCATATGCACCAAACTCCTGACTCTTTGGAAAGGAATTCTCCATTCCAAGCAGATCTCGTTTTTGGTGATTCCCAAAGCAACCCATTCACTTGTTCTAGGCCTCTCATGGTTGCGTACCTATAACCCACAGATAGATTGGTCTACCATGCAAATTCTGTTTTGGAGTAAAGCCTGCTCTTCTGTTTACAAAAAGGAATTTCTCTTCAGTCTCCAGACTCGTTTAGAATTGAGAAATTACCTTTCTAATACCATCAGTATCAAGATGTCTTCAGCAAAGGTGGCGCTGACAACTTACCACCTCATCGTGAATGGGATTGCACGACCAATTTACTTCCCAGAAAGTCACCTCCTTGCGCCATTCTTACCCAATTTCCATTCCTGAAACTGCTGCAGTTGTCAGCTTATATTAAAGAGAATCTTGAAAGGGTTTTTTTTTTGCCCATCCTCCTCACCAGCAGGAGCAGGATTCCTTTTCAACAAGAAAAAGATGATGGCCTTCGCCCCAGCATTGACTATGGTGGGCTTAACAATATAACCATCCACTGCCTCTTATCAACAAATTATTCAACCGTGTCAAGGGATCCACTATAGTCACTAAACTTTACCTTGGTGGGACCTACAATTTAATCCACATCAGTTAAGGAGACAAGTGGAAAGCTGCTTTTAATAAAGGGACGGGCACAATGAGAACCTTGTGATGCTTTCTGGCCTCAGCAATGCCCCAGTAGTGTTTTCCGAGACCTGTTCTATCAGTCTGTTGTGGTGTACCTCGACAATATTCTCATCTTTTTTGTGACCTTCACACACATCAAAAGCAGGTTAAAGAAGTTCTCCACTGGCTGCAATCTAATTAATTTATATTGTGAGCTTGAGAAGTGCATCTTTGAAGTTCCATCCATTGCATTCTTAGGCTATATCATATCTGGAATAAATCTTCAAATGGACCCTGAGAAAGTAAAAGCAATTCAAACATGGTACAAACCTTCATCACTAAAAGTGACTGAAGATTCTTAGGGTTCGATAATCACTATTAGAAGTTTATTTGTGGTTTCTCCACCTTGGTAGCTCCCATAACTGCCCTTATACAGAAGAGTGCAAACCCAACTCAATGGCCTCCAGAAGCAAAATGAAAACCAGATGTTGCATAGCCATTTATCGTGGAGATAGACCCATCTTCTGAGGGAGTAGGAGCAATTATTTGTCTAAAGTCACAGATAACAATGCTTCATTCCTGTGTATTCTTTTCTAGAAAATGATCTCCAGCAGAAAGAATCTACCCAATCAGGGAGAATGAACTTCTTGCCATAAATTTGGCATTCAAAGATTCGTGCTATCTATTAGAGGGTGCTCAATTTCACCTTCACAGTATTCACGGATTATAAGAATCTCCTAAAAACCGTGCAATGTCAAATGGGTCTTATTCTTTTCATGCTTCAATTTTAAATTAACTTACTGTCCGGGATCCCAGAATGTGAAGGCAAATGCTTTATCTCGCTCTTTGTCACATGAGGAAGATTTATCTCCGGAGGAACTTATTTCAATACTTTGTTCCTACTGTTTTTGAATCCTCCACTGGGGAAAACCTTCATGAAACCTGAGCTACAGAAAAAATTCATCCGAAACCGCCTCTTGTGCAAACTGTGCCCTGTACAAAGTTCCATGTCAAGCTCCTGCAGGTCCTCTTCATTCTTTATGCATTCAAATCCGACCATGGTCCTATATTTCAATGGATTTCATGACTGATCTTCCACCACCTAAAGGATTTGAACACAAGCTGGGTAATAGATGACCTGTTCTTGAAAATGGCTCTTTTTATTCCTTTGTTCGGTCTACCCTTGGCTCCACATTTGGCCCAGTTGTTTATTTCAGATAATTTTCATTTACATGGTCTGCCAGTTGAAATCATCTTGGACAGAGGGGTTCAATTTGCTGTCAGATTCTTGAGATCACTTTGTTCATCTTTTCAAGTCAAACTAAAATTCTCCAAAGCCTATCACCCTCAAAGTAACTGCCATACAGAGCTTGTGAACCAAGACCTCGAAACTTTTCTACATCTGTATGTTTCATCTTATCAAGATGATTGGGTAGAACTACTCCCTTGGGCCAATTCTCCCACAACAATAACTATCATACACCTTCTGGGTCCACTCCATTCTTCACTGTTCTTCACTGAGTACCAGAGTTTCAGTCTTCAATGTACCTGCAGCAAATTCATCCATACAAAGATTGCAAGAATCTGGAAGGAGGTTCATGCCCTGAAAAACTCTATTCGCTATTAAACATCCACTGATAGGAGAAGGAAGGTGATACCTCAATTGCAAAAAGGTGACAAAGTATGGTTATCTACATAAAATATTAGATTAAGAGTACTTTCAATGAGTTCGCACCTTGTTACATTGGGCCATTTCCTATCTTGTCTTAAAAGTCATAGACCAGATACCAAACACCTTTCATATCTCATTGCTTAAGTCTCTTGTTTTTAAATGCCTCCAAACTATGCTCCTAAAGGGACCTAAAGTTCAAACCCAACATGGAGTAGAATTTGAGATAGAAAGAATTCTGGCTTCTAGCTTAAGTTAAGGATGTCTTCAATATTTATTTAACTGGAAAGGATACGGTCCTGAAAAGAGGTCCTGGGTCTTCTCAGAGGATGTTCAAGCTACTCTACTTATCAAGAAATTCCACATCAAGTTCCCACACAAAACTAATAAGCATGCAGAGGCTGCTTCTAAAGGAGGGGGTACTGTCACAAATCAATGGCGACTTGGTCTCCCCATCTGACTCTCTCTCACCTGTTTTGCAGGTTAAGTATTTCCAGATTTGCCTGAGAGATCTGTTTAGCATACAAGCTGCAGCATGTGTCTGTGTTGCTGGATTCCCTTTCAGGCTGATTATGCACCTGAGAATATTGGTGCGTACACACAGTACAACTTTCATGAATGATATCAATATCATTCATATCATTATTGTTCATATTGTTCACTTTTTTTCAGTCCCCAACCTGACAATGACCAATGATGCACGTTCCCGCATGGACGATAAAGATATATTTCATCGTCCATGATTGCAGGCCAACTTGGATGATATCATCAACTTTGCCTGTTCAGAGATGTGGAAGGATGACTTCCCTGAAAGATATCTTTCAAGTAGTTGGCGGTACAGATTGTACCATGTGTATGCACCATATCTATCTGTGAGGTCTGCAGATTCTTGATTACAGCAGAGTGTACAGTCCAGCTGGTAGTGCTGAACCTGAACTGCAGAGTTCATGTGGAAGTATTGTTTTTAGTCTTTAGTGCTTGCCATTCTCTCTGCATATCCACAGTGTGCTCCATGTCAAAGTTCCCTCCAGGGCTCCCCTGCTACAGTGAGATCTTCCTCAGCCTGCACTACTGCAGACTGTAACATTCACTACTGTGAGGGGTGGGTGCTCACCTCTCCAGAGTCCAGACTAGTTTGCTTGACTATCTGCACTCCTTATCAGTGTATATCAGTGCAGCTGCTTTCAGATGTCTGTGTCTCTTTCATTTCCAGCCCAGTCCGCCTGCTATGTCTGTCCTCTGTTATGCTGGGATGAGGCTTGGTCCCTGCAAGCAAGACACCTGCTACTACTGTAGCTGTGTAACTCTTTGTGCAGCATGGCAGTGTGCAAGGAGCCGGGTTGGCACTTTATGAGAGCCTGCACCCTCTGCAGCATTAATAGCCAGCCAGGCAGTAAGCAGAGAATGCTGTCTGGACACTCTAGTGCCAGAGCTGGGTCAGAGCAGCTCTGATCAGGGGGGGCCCTGCCTACAGTGTACGTGTCCCTCCAAACCATACCAATGTTTCCCCTACCATCCGCACCAAAGTTTTCCACCCATCTGCATTACTTTGTTCCTCCACCCTATCCGCACCACTGTTTTTCACCCATCTGCTTCGCTTTGGCTACCCCCCCTCTGTACTGCTTTACCTGCCCTCCTCTGCATGCCTTTTTGTCTCACCTATAATCGCTGCTCTGTCTCCCCACATCTACACCACTTTTATCCCATCTGCAAAGCTCTATTTTCTGCTTACACCTCAGTTGCATAGACTGCATGTGTGTATTCCAATGAGCACACAATTCTGTGAATTAGCAGCTCCACCATTTTGTGAGTGACAGCAATCTCACTCTGTGAGAGTGCTGAACCTGCAGTTAACCACAGGGTGTGATGGCATACCATATCTGTATTGCACAAGGAACACGTCCATTAAGGCATCAGCCTTATTGATCGCAAATTCATTGCTTTTCTTAGTTTGAGTGGCACAAATCCAGTAGGTTATGTGAAATTTCAGATCATATCTAAAAAGCCTTAATGGGACATGTAAAATGGTAAGGTTTTTAGTCAATGGATATATATATATGTATATATATAATATATATATATATATATATATATATATACACACAAGTACATGGGATGCACTCATCATACCGATTACAGAAATTCCGGCACTTAGAATGCCGGCACTGAATCCTGACACCTGTCAGAATCCCGGTGCCAGCATCCCAACTGCCAGTACCCCAACGGTTAGTATTTGGGTTAGGGGGAGGATTGGGGTTAGGCTGCAGGGAGGAGGCTAGGTTTAGGCTGTGGGGAGGGAGGGTTAGGTTTAGGCTGTGGGGGAGGGTTAGGTTTAGCCTGTGGGAAGGATTAGGGTTAGTGGTAGGGGTAGGGAAAGGGTTAGGAGACTGACCGACAGGTGCTGGTATCCTAACCCTGTCGGAAGGTAGGCTTCAGGATTCTGAACACCAGTATACCGAGCACCGACATCCCGTACCCAACACAAGTATATATACATTCCAAAGATAAGAACCTTATGGTTTCACATGTATCATTAAGGCTTCTTATATATGATCTAAAATTTCATAAAACTGCTGTAACTCTTCCACTCAAATTTGAAAATCCAATGTTCCTTCAGAAATACAGATATGGTGCCATCATGCTCAGTGGTTAACTCCAGATTCAGCACTCTCATGGAGTGAGATTGCGGTCACTCACAAAATGGTGGAGTTGCTTATTCACATATGTGTGCTCACTGGAACATCTGGAACACCTGTGTAGTCTCTGTGCTATCCAGTGATTGGGAGCTGGGAGAGGCTGGATACTGTCAACTTGGAGTTCACAGTCCATTGTGCTGGTTTACTCCAACACACAGTTCATACAATAAGTACTTCTTCAAGTTGTGGACTATGAACTCCAAGCTGACAGTATCCAGCCTCTTCCCTTCTCATGTAAATAGATTTTAAATGATCTAACAATTACTACATTTAATTAGCAATATTTACACATTTGACAATACCATTTGTTGAACAATATCTTTTGGTTACATACAGTATGCAACAATTTCCTTCCTACAGGTTCACCTCATACTAGAAGCTCTTTTTTATTTTAGAATAAGGTGTGAAGTTTAAAGTACGATGAAAAACAAAACCCTTAATTTTAGATTTATGTAATATAAATCTCAGAGGTATGTAGGGAAAGCTATTCCACTATTTGAATCCCTAATGAGAGCTTATAGATAGAGATATTGTCTCAATAAACCAGAATAATAATACTCTATAACACAGGTTCTCAAACTTGTTCCTCAGGACACCAAACAGTTCATGTTTTCCATGTCTCCTCTCAGAATCACAAGTGTAATAATTAACTCCACCTGTGGATCTTTTAAAATGTGTCACTGAGTAATGAATACACCTGTGCACCTGCTGGGTGATTAGAAAAAGTGACCTGTGTGGTGTCCTGAGGACCGATTTGAGAACCTCTGCTTTATAATATATAAGTACAATGAATGAATGAAGTGGAGAATTATTATGTAACCCCACATGCATACCCACATTTACACCTAATTAACTAAGCTCTCTACCTAACCACAGTACCTATATAAATTAGAATTTTACAAGGTAAAATGTTTTTGGCTGCTACCCATTGTCCCTGGCCATCCTTTCGGTGGTGCACTTTCTTTTTAGAACAGGGCCCAAGTTCACATTGCGAGCTCCTTTGCATCAAATGCAACTTAAGATAAATATGCAGAGTCAAGAGGATCTTTGAGAGAAATATTTTTCTGACATGGTTGATGTGACTATATAGATATACTGGCCTTATTTTGTGTAGTCAGTACATTAATGTGCTTCTTGATTTCAATAGTGCTCATTTTTTTATTTTATGAAGCCACTAGTTTAAATTTAAAGTTTGCTAGTTGTGGCTTTAACCAAAGATAATAGACTCACTGAAAGGGGGTATTTTTAATTTAAAGACAAATAGCTAATGGGTCTTTTCAAGCTTACTAAGATAGCGTGTAGAGGTGTAATCATAAACAGAAAATAAATACTGATGATTCATATCACATTGTATCACTGTGATATTATCACCTGGTTAGGTCAAATATTTAATCCTTGTAATTGTCATAAGATCTCTGCACATAGTGATACATTTATTGTCAGCTGTGTATGAGAACATTCAAATGAGAGTAAATAACTACACGATTCTGCTGCATAAAAAGAGAACAGCCATACATAGTACTATAAGGCTACAGATACAAATCAGAGACTCATCCCGTCCTGTGTGATAGAAGACAAGAGAATGGAAGCTAGACCCAAGTTGAAACTTTATCATCAGCATGGGATGGATTCCAGGGACTTCCTTAAATGTTACTTTGAAGCAGAAAGTGCTTTCAGAGATGAGACAATGGTATTTGTTATGGAGAAGCTGCACAGTGCATTAGTAACAGGTGTGTATTCAGGATAAATGGTTGCTTTAGATATATAACATGGTTATATAGAGTACAGACATGGGTGTAGTCATGATAGAACTGGAGGAGCTGGTTCCGGCAGGGGGCACCAAAGGCGGTGGATAGGCAGTGTTTTTTTTTCTTTAAACACTTTAGATATAGACCGCCACAATTGCTCAGTACACTGGTCCCCAAGCACCTTCTAGAAGATAATAGCTGTACTATATACTGTATAATGTTGTATTTCTTCTTTGAATCTTTCCTGCAGGTCATAAAAAAGGAGAAACTTTGATTGACATCAGTCTCGGATCCATGGTTCATCAACTTTTTGTTACGGGTGAATTTTTTAAAGAGATCACTATACTAAAATTAAGAGAATCCTGTATTATGGAACTCAACAAATGGGTGAACACCCGCACTGGGGCTTTTGATTGGACTCATGCATCTAAGATTGTTTCCAAGCTGGGAGGCATCAGGTAAAATGTGATTCTAAACATACAGTATAAGAACATAAAGGATGAGTCAAACTAACAAAAATGTAAAGTGAAGAAATCATTAAGATACCTTACACATAAATAGCACATGGAGAATTACAAGCAAAGTGTTTATGGTCTTTGAAATGATCATTTTATTTTTTGTTTGATTGTTGTTTTTTTTTGTGGCTGAGGTATAAAGAAACGGAAGTGAAACATACAGTTCTGCAATGTCCTGTGAACCTGCTGTATTATATAATATAATGGTTTAATTATTTTAGTGTCAAAGAACAAGAAAAGGAAGAAAAGGTGAAGGAAACCATTAAACACATTGTGAAAATTGACTTCAGCAATGAAAACCTCACAGATTCGGTGGTGTTACCACAAGCTGACTGTCTACTGACAGTGGGGGTGCTGGATGCTGTTAGTCAGGACCAACATGATTACATCAGGAACCTGAGGAAGATGTCAAACCTGCTTAAACCTGGGGGATACTTTATTGTAATTGGGGGCTTAAATGCCACATATTACACTGCTGGTAATGATAGGCTACATGCATTTAACTATGATGAAAGTTTTGTTAGAAAGATTTTCACCGATGAAGGATTTGTAATTCGTTCCTGTGAGTTACTTGATAGAAATGTAGAGAGTGACCTCTTAGATTATAAGCAACTGATGGTCCTTACTGCTGAGAAATGTAAATGTTAATTATTTTTTTTACTCATGCTTCTAATGAACCAAAAGTAAAAATTGCTAAAAAGGTTTGTTTTTGTGTTTTTTATTCAAAGCAAGGAGTTGGGGTATATAAAGGGTAGAGGTTCTGATACTATTAATAGATGATGCCAACACTCATCTAAACTGCTGAAGGTCCTTTGTCCAGGAATGATGATGTTCATCCATGCAAGATGACGTTTTGCCTCTTTCTGAGTTCCGTTTTTTTTTGGGGAAAAATCCGAACTCAACGTGCAAACTCGAACCTATCCGAGCCTGCACATCCCTAATATGAATACAATCATTTCTATACTCACCAAGATATGAGAGATAGTATGTCCCAGCTCCTGGCCAGACACTGCTCGCCACTTGTTGAGGTAGTGAAAAAACGACAGGTGTAGGTGTTGTAAAGGTAAAGCAGTGCTTCCAACTGTGTCAAATTAATTTTAACCAGGTGTTCCATTGTTGCATAAAGTAATAGACTCCAATCCAATATACTTAAGAATTTGTCATTAATTAATTAATTGAATAAATAGATCTCGCCCTTAACTGGGAGCATGCATATCTCCCATGGTTATAATGCAGAATAACAACGATTGACTTCAGTACAGAGTTTTTATATCTTTCTATTACAATCTTCAGTTAATACGCCCACTTACGTCATGCTTCTAGAACATTCTACATTATTCCATATTATGCAAGCATATAATGACATTTGGCATATTCAAATATAACATTCATCAGATTGGACAAGTTTATTCTTATGGCCTCTTTCTTTGGCAATCAAAGAAGATTCCTCATGAGATACTCGTGTTCTGTATATCTATATTTGGTTTGTATCTTACACTAGCCCAGAATTATATGTACATGGTCAAGTTCTTGTACAATTCTTCAGATAAACACTTCATAGGGAGTTGTCTTTAAAGACATCTCAACTCTTTTACTTAGTCTGTCTAAGTTTTAATAAGCAGAGTGGCTGTACAAAGGCCATTTTGAATTTTATGAGCTGTATTCTCATATTTAATTATGGAATTATGTAAAGTATAATGTTTCTTATAAACTAAACTTCAACAATTCCACCGTTTAGATATACACATTTTACATGTGCTATATCTTGTGTATTATATTAGGATGTAATGTTCATCAACCTCCATCTCTTGTATGTTTTCACTTTTGTGTGTTCTCATTTTACAAGTAGCCATCTGAATACAGCATAGGCCAACTCTATAGAATGCATAGGTAAAAAGAATCAGGATTATGATCAGAATAAACATTGTCAGTACATAAAATGTGTTTAAAAAAAAGAAAACAATTTCCAAATCCTGAAAATCAAAAACTAGAATCTAATCATGAATCTTTATCATAATTTACTCATTCAAATTCTTCTTTCATATTATGAGCTTCGTCCATGTAATTAGTAATAATGGCTTCTCGATCTGTAGTATGTAGTATCATTGGTCAAATAATTACAACAGCTAATTCCAAGATTTGTATACAAAATTAGACAATATTCTCCAGTCTGTACACTTAATTAATCAATTATGGGCGGTGCTGTAGTAACAGTTCATTCTGGAATGTTTTTAATTCATGTCCAACATATCTGAATGTTTTATCATAAGTTCAGTCTCATTGTCAATAATATTGTCCAATTCACTAATTTCATGTTGATTATACAAATACCCCCTATAATCATACGTAAGGATGTTAGCAAAGGTGGTACCAACACAATGTTTCACTGAAGTATCAATCAGGGAAATGTATCTTTTATTCACTGGAACAATGTCTCTATTAGAATGTCTGGCATCCTGCAAGAGAACTTTTCACAAATTATCATTTATTATAACATAAAATTGTAGTATCAGGCTGCCTAAATAGAAACTATCTTCAGAATTAATTGGCAACCATTTATAAGTATACTTTTCACATATATATAATAAAGATTATTTGGTACCAAGAAAAGAACATAAAACCCTAATACCATGGTAGTGGGATGCAATTGGGAAGCCGGCTGACATTATACTGACAGTTGGCTTCCTGACTGTCATATCCTGGCGAGGGTGAAATGACCAGGTCTAGATGTAGACATCCCTCATTTTACTGACGCCAGAAGATCGGCGCCCGGCATCCCAATCGAAGGGATGCCGGGCACCGTGAGCAGACAGCTGCAGGGGGGGAGGGTTAGGTTTAGGGCTCCCAAGGGGGGACTTAGGGTTGGGCACCCCCCCGGGAGGTTAGGGTTAGGCTAGGGGGAGGGTTAGGGTTAGGCACCAGCCCGGGGGACATATGTTTAGGCAGCAGGGAAGGGGGGCTTAGGTTTAGGCACTTAGATGGGGGATTAGGGTTAGGCACTTGGGGGGAGGTTAGGGTTAGGCACCCCTAAGGGAGGGTTAGGATTAGGGGGTAGGATAGGATAGTTAGTACTTACCTGGGAACGATCAGGATTTCCAGCGTTGTTGGGCTCCCGCTGCCGGGATCTCTTTCCTCTGTCAGCCTGACGCTGCCGGGATTCGAACTGCCGGCCATGCGGTCGGTGGTATTACATATCGATTCTATTTTAGCAACTAACATTCCTAATATGTCTGCACTATATGATCTGTCTCACTATTTGGAACACTCACTATAGGAACATACACAGGTAATGTATAATCAAATACCTCATTGTAAAAATCTATTGTACATAGAAAGCATTCAACTCTTCAAATCTTCCTTACATTGTTCAGTACAATGATAAACTTAAGTTTCTACACAGTAAGGATCTTATTTCAATATTCTGACTCAACATTCCCTACTTGTATGGGGTGTTCTAGTATTGGACTAGTAAACATTCCTGCAGTTGTCCAGATCTGAGGTGTACAGTAGTCTGCTTCATTTCATAAAATATCTTATTGAAACAACATGGAATGTGTTGACCTACATATGGAACGAGCACAATTACTAGTGGTTTTGTCAAGTTATAGTTATCAGTAACCCCTTTTTTTCCTTCACAACTTTTAATTACACAATTCTCACATGTTTCTATAGTAACTATCTTAGTAATTTTAGTATATTTCAACTCAACAATGGTTCTGTTACAAATTCAACAATTAGTAGCATTTAATACTTTACCCATCAATTAATAATTTTGTAGAATTGTATAATAACCAATATTATCCATACACCATAGTATACACCTTTCTTCTGGTTTAGAACAGTAATCACAAATTCACTTTTCAATAGGTAATAAATCAGCTTCCTGACACCGATCATTTAACTCTCTTGTGTTCCTGCTTAGAAAAGAGGAAGGAAAGTACTTATTAGAATAATCTCCATCATCCACACTACTGGATGTGTACTCATACCATAAATCATTGCTCACCCTCTACTACTGGATGTGTACTCATACCATAAACCTTTGCTCGCCATCTCTCCAAAGAAAATAAGTCTCAATGTTGCAATAAACATGACTGTTTCCATCAAGCAACTAAGGAAATTAAAAGTTTTTGTCATCAGTCTATATGTATATTGTCTATTGTAAGTAATCGTCTCCATCTTGATTGAAGATTTCTCATAAATGCAACTTAGTCTCTATATCAGTCTTTATATCTCAGTCTCTATATCAGCACTTGAGTCTGAGGACCTGATTCAGGGCCAGTCGCAAGCGCTGTGCACTCGCAAGCGGCCCAATGGTCTGTGAACGCGCATGCGCACGCTTCATTCTGCGCATGCACAAACTACTCATTGCGATTGCATGCCGCTCGCTTACCCTACAAAGATAGCCCAGTGTAATGAGTGACAGGATAGGCCGTTTGTGGGTGGTATTAGGGGCAGGACACTAATAACGGTGGAGTGGAGGTGCAAACACAGGCGTGCCTGAGTATTTCAATGCCATTTCAGAGGCATGCATAATTAACAGGCAGCGTCATAGTACACATCACTTGCCTTTTTTACACTGAAATCCTCGCAGTGCTTGCGGTAGTGTAAAGGCAACCACAATCACTGCATTCTCTTCTGATAGTTCTCGATGTACCAATGTTTTTAGACACTTCCTGGAGATGATGTGTGCCAGTGGGTGGCTCAACATATTCTAATGGGCATCTGCACACACAAAGTGATTGCTCGTTAAGACATAGTGGGCGTGCTTATGCCTTGGAGAGCGATCGCTTCCCATGCCGTCACTTGATCATATTTGCATATGCTCTGTGTGAGCGTATGCATCTAGTGAGCGGGTCTGAATCAGGCCCTGAGTCTTTAGGCCCCTTTAAGCTTGGATCTTTCTCTGACCTTTTTCAATGCGAGACGTGGATCCAGGTGTCCTTCTCAGCAACCTTTATAGCTGTATATGTTTTCAGCATTACTTTGCCGAGCCAAGGACCATCCCATTGATCTGTAAGGGCACCAGAATGTAACACAAAAACTTCTCATCATGCCATAGTCTCTAGGCTGTATTTCATCTACTGGACCAAATGCTGGTGTTGGTTGAATATCCTGTTGAACTTCCTGAAGGTCTTCTTATAGCTGCTTAGACAATTGTAAAATATATATAGAACAGTCAAATCATGTTGTAATTTCAAATTAGTCTTTGGTTAATAACACATCTTGATTGTAGCCCAAATAACAGTTAATAAGGAGAGAGACTGAGATGAGGCTCAGGTGTGATTCTCTCCTTTGTAAGTTTAACTATCCTATTTTTTATAACACCATTAAGTCTACTATGATGTGTGTGTAACTTTGATTCTATTCCCTTCATTTCACATATTTGAAAAACTATTTTCCAGTAACTTTCAATAACACTAGGTACACTATACCTTACATACAAATTCTTGCAAAATCTTTTTCAGTATAAGCTCAGCAGTAAATTCAGTAAACTCAGCGGTATCTAAAAACATGTTAACAATATATTTTAAAACATCCTGAAAACATAACAATAACATACTTTAATCATTTTTTTTTATTAACATACTTTAATCATTTTTTGTAGCTAATTAAAATTAATTTTCAGTATCTGTAGTGTTTGGCAAATGTTTTAGTAGGTACCATTTTCTCTACATTGTTTCTCAACCAAATTACACAACTTTCACATTTAGCTCTGGCTCGAGCATACCAGTAAGATTGTACAATGTGATTCATATTTTCTGCTCTTAAATGTACTAACCCATGAACACCTTCTGCAAGGGCTGGTAAGAATATTTGTAATTCACTCAAATACCCAATACCATCTTCTCTTGTAAAAATGGTTTAATATCCAAATATTGACCTCATTGTGAGAAGTATTTTCCTCATATTGTATCAACTGGTCAAATGTGATATCCTTAAATAACATCAACTTAGTGTCTATATATGGCTCATCATATGTATTTAAACTGCCTCTCATACTGCCCTGTCAGCTAATCTGTTCCCCGTGGAAATAATATCAATCCGTTTGGTATATACCTAACACTTAATTACTGCAACTTATTTTAGTAACCATATTGCCTCTATCAGTTCTTTAACTGTGCATGTGAAATTGTAGGTCCCGAAGCTATGCGGTAACCCCTATACTTCCAATTGCTCTAATCAATGCTGTTCATTCAGCTAACTGTGCATAGTGTGGTAGTTACTACATACCCTGTCACCCAAAAAAACATTACTGTACGTGTCTGTCTATAACAGATCTCATCAGTAAAGAGAACTAAGGGCCTGATTCAGACCCACTCGCGAGCGGCTGTCCGCTCGCAAGTGGGTCGATGTTATGGACTGAGCATGCGCACGACGGAGGGAGCTCCGTCGTGTGCATGCGCCAGACGCGACGAGCGAAGGAAAGTCCTTCGCTCGTTGTGTCCGATCAAAGGGGGCGTGCTGTCAATGTTGATTGACAGCACGCCCCCTTTGGTGGGCGTGCCGGGGGCGTGCCTCCCTGACGGGGGCGTTCCCACGGGAACGCCTCCCGTCAGAAGCCGGCCCACTGACATCACTAGTGATGTCAGTGGGAGTGATTTTGGCTCTGATAGAGCCAAAATCACTCCGGAGCTTGCGGTTGAAAACCTCAACCGCAGGCTCCGGCTCGCAAATTCGATGGTCGCGATGGTCTCGACCATCGCGACCATCACAATGCACGCTCGTATAGCCTGTGGGTGGTGACCCACAGCTATACGAGCGTCCAGGAGGACGCTCCATGAAAATGGAGCCCGGCCCTCATTCAGAGCGTGCGCTCTGCTCAGAGCGTACGGCTCTGAATGAGGGCCTAAGTCAGGATTATCTAATTAAACTTCAACAAATGTCTGTTCTAACAGAAAAGTTTTTATTCATGCATTTAATTGTTCAAAAATATTTTTATATTTCATTATTGCAAACATGTTCATTTTCTTCCTTTTCCTCACCATCAACCATATTCCCCCTGTTGCAGATAAAGAAGATCAATGTAGCACGATTCAAAATATGACATCTGTGATCTGTGATTGATAGGAGTCTAAAAAACAATCTCCCATTGAGAAAATCTGGCTGTAGGAACATGTTTAAGTTGAGCATCATTAAATATCTGAACAACAGTATGTAAAACAAATAGATGCAATTCATCTTAACAATTAATGCCACCATTTAAGTATATCAATGTCTTCAACCTGGCGGTAAACAACATCCTGTATATTTAAACTTATCAGTATACTGTTGGATTTTGTCCCATTAAACTTTGTAACCTGCTTCTGCAAAAGAAACACAACAATTGTTTAGTATCTTCCATTCTGAAATAACTTGGAATATATCAGAAGATCACTGTTATATAAGGACTAAGGCCCTGATTCAGACCCACTCGCGAGCGGCTGTCCACTCGCAAGTGGGTCGATGTTCTGCACTGAGCATGCGCACGACGGAGGGAGCTCCGTCGTGCGCATGCGCCAGACGCGATGAGCGAAGGAAAGTCCTTCGCTCATTGTGTCTGATCAAAGGGGGCGTGCTGTCGATGTTGATTGACAGCACGCCCCCTTTGGTGGGCGTGCCGGGGGCGTGTCTCCCTGACGGGGGCGTTCCCACGGGAACGCCTGCCATCAGAAGCCGGCCCACTGACATCACTAGTGATGTCAGTGGGAGTGATTTTGGCTCTGATAGAGCCAAAATCACTCCGAAGCTTGCGGTTGAAAACCTCAACCGCAGGCTCCGGCTCGCAGTTTCGATGGTCGCGATGGTCAAGACCATCGCGGCCATCAAACTGCGCGCTCGTATAGGCTGTTGGTGGTGACCCACAGCTATACAAGCATCCAGGAGGACGCTCTATTTTTATGGAGGGCGGCCCTCATTCAGAGCATGCGCTCTGCTCAGAGCGTACGGCTCTGAATGAGGGCCTAAGTCACCTGTAAGAACAAAAAAATTGCAGATTATTCTTCAAAAGACCATAAGAACAAACTTTGTCTATCTGATGATGTCAGTGGGTGTACAGGGGGCGTATTACCTGAAGACTGTAATGGAAGCTATAAAGCCTTTGTAATGAAATCAATCGTTATTCTTGCATTATAAGCCTGGGGGATATGTGCTCCCAGTTAAGGGCTAAATCGATTTATTGAATTAATTAATAAATGACAAATTCTTAAGTATACTGGATTGGAATCTATTACTTTAAGCAACAATGAAATACCAGGTAAAAATTAGGATTCTACAGCATCTAATAAAAAGTATGTCTCATAACCTCCTTTCACCAGTACCCTTGGCTGAGGTACAAAAGAAACCTATGATGGAAGAATACAAGGTCTATACTCATGCTATGAAAGAGATAAAGCATTTTATCCCCTTGAAACAAAACTTTTTTTTTCTTCAGTGAAGCTGAAGCAGAGAGAGTGGTAATGTACACTGATGTACTGAGGCCCTGATTCAGAGCCAGATGCTCTGACAGAGCGCTCGCTCTGAATCAGGGCCGGCCTTCTGGTTTTTTAGAATGGCCTCCTGGCCGCTCGCATAGCTGTGGGTGAACTTGTGGTAGGGTCTCGTGGCCGCAAGCCCCAGAGAGATTTCAGCTCTAACAGAGCCGAAATCTCTCCCACTGACATCACTCGTGATGTCAGTGGGACCACCCCCAAACGGAGGCGTTCACATGGGAATGCCTCCTATATACAGAGCACTGCCCCAGCCCATCCACCAAAGGGGGAAAACTGTCACTCAACATCGACAGCTCGCCCCCTTTGTTGCGAGACCCGGATAGCGACGGAGTGCCTGTCGCTATTCGGATCTCGCGCATGCGCACGACGGAGCCTTCTGCATCATGCGCATGCACACTGGCCCACCATCGACCTGAATCTGAGTCTGAATCAGGCCCTGAGTACACAGATGGACAGTTTTCTCACTATGAAAATATTCAAACATGTAAAACAATTATTGTTACAATTATATTTATCAGGATGAAAAATAATACAATCCTGCTCTGTATATAGGAAATACAGTATATAGAATCATATTTCTGTCCCTAATCTGCTTTTAGTTCACTTTCAACTGCATTTTTTCTAAACTCTTTTATCTAAATCTTCATAAGTTTTTTTTCTCTTCTCTGCAAGATGTTTCTCCCGTGCCGTTTTGAAGTTAACAAGTATATTAAAGGATTGTTCTTCCCACTCTAGATATTGAATTGTTACACTACTGTTTTACGTAATGCATCATTCAACCTATCCATAAAAAGTCCCTTAATCGTATAAGTAATCTACGTAATCTTTAAGATTTTCCAATAATCTCTTATAATAATCAGCAACTGGTTCAAACTTTTCTTATTTAGTCTAGTATTACGTTAAACATTTGGTCTATGGTCAGTAATAATATTAACACTATATGCCTCATGAATCACATTACTTCAATGAACAATTTCCATCCCTTATCTATAGGTTCATGTAACAATGACAATGTCAGAAATCTCTAAGCATCTACAGCTCTTTAGCAAATTCTTTCTTTGGTCTGGGAAATTCTAAACTTCTTTTTTTTTCTTGGCAACAATATCATCAGCCTGCATTTTTTTTTTTCTTTTTTTTTCTTGACTCAATCTATTTAACCCTGTAAGCTTTAGTTTATGCTGATGCAGATACTGTGACAGTGTCTGTTTGCAAAGGTTCTACGTATTTTATTTATCTGATCACTAAAATCAGAATCTGTAACACTATTTTAAGTCATATATAACACTATTTTTAAAATTACAGGAACAACCATAGGAATAATAAGAAAGTGTAGGGTTTAAGGATGTTTTACTCATGCGTGTGGGATGAACTCTGCATTCAATTTAGATTACTCATAACAATTATTCATCACAGAACTGCACATAATCAGGATTAATTTGTTTCATGATGTAATATGCAGACGATTGTTCTGAGCGAATTTTAGCCTTTATCAGCACCCATGGTTGCTCCATGTCTATATTACCCCTTGGGGCACATCTTTCTTATGAAAAAAATGTCTTCTATCCCAACCAATATTCCGCACACCAATACAAATTTCTTCTAATTAATGCACATATGCTGTACACATGATTCATATATTCTTCACTACACAAATAATGAACACATAACTTCTAAAGAACTTCTTCTAACCTAAAGTGTGGGTGATCAGTCCACACTCTTAAAATTTTACAGTATCTCAATACACTTAAATCAACAATATTTTAGAAATATTACTTAAATGTAACAACAAACAATGTAAAATCAGCTCTGAGATCAACTTTAGCTACACCCACTGGTCACCTGTCTCCTCTCACTCTCTCAAAACATCTCGGAGTACAGAAATAAGTATATGAATACAATAATTTTTATACTCACCAAGATATGAGAGATAGGATGTCCCAGCTCCTGGCCAGACACTTCTCCCCACTTGTTGAGGTAGTGAAGAAAATGACAGGTGTAGGTATTATTAAGGTAAAGCAGTGCCTCCAACTGTATAAAATTAATTTTTACCAGGTGTTCCATTGTTGCATAAAGTAATAGACTCCAATCCAATATACTTAACAATTTGTCATTTATTAATTAATTAAATAGATCTAGCCATTAACTGGGAGCATACATATCTCCCAGGGTTATAATGCAGGAATAATAATGATTGACTTCTTTGGCAATCAAATAGAAATAGATTCCTTCATGAGATACTCATTGTGTTCTGTATATCTATATTTGGTTTGTATCTTACACCAGCCCAGAATTATACATACTGTACATGGTCAAGTTCTTGTGCAATTCTTCATATAAACACTTTCATAGGGAGTTGTCTATAAAGACATCTCAACTCTTTTACTTACTGTAGTATGTCTAAGTTTTAATAAACAGAATGGCTGTACAAAGGCCATTTTGAATTGCATGAGCTGTATTCTCATATTTAAATATGGAATTATGTAAAATATAATGTATCTTATAAACTATTTTTCCACATGACTCACAGAAATATATCACTAATGAGAAATATGTGCAGTTCTACATGGTTGGACCAATGACAAAGAAGACAAAGAAGACCATCAAAAATGAAATCTGAAGACGTTACAGGCAATGCACCACCATAATATGCTTTTAGGCTGTATTTATATGTGATTACTGACTCAATGGGAGATATTTACTTATAACTGTGCAAAACCTAAGCCAGTCAGAGGTTTACTTGTATTGTCTAACGTACAGTAGCTTATACATACCACTAGATTTTCGGATCTATGTGAGAAACATGAGAGATAAACGAGATAGAAAGAGTAAAAGAAAAAAATAGAATGAGAGCAAGAGAGTAAGAAAAATAGATATGAGTGAAAACATGAAGTATAAGTTGAAGACAGAAGAATAGAGCGAGCACCTCCAAACTAATGACAATGAGAAGGTGTAGAGGCAAGAAAACCCTAAATAGAAGGTTGTGTTTAGAAGAGTTGGTGGGCTATACTCCATGGGCACAGAGTGAACAGGCTGTACTCCAGAGTAACAAAGATGGTGGACTATACGCCATGGAACAGAGTAGGTGAGCTATACTCCATGGTAACAGAGTGGGTGGGCTATACTCCATGGGAACAGAGTGGGTGGACTATACTCCATAGTAACAAAGTTGGTCGACGATACGCCATGGAACAGAGTGGGTGTGCTATACCCAATGGCAACAGAGTGGGTGGGCTATACTCAATGGCAACAGAGTGGGTGGACTATACTCCATTTTAACTGAGTGGGTGGACTATACTCCATGGGAACAGAGTGGGTGGATGATACTCCATAGTAACAAAGTGGGTGGGCTATACTCCATGAAACAGAGTTGGTGGGCTATACTCCATGGGAACAGAGTGGGTGGACTATACTCCATAGTAACAAAGTGGGTGGGCTACACTCCATGGGAATAGAGTGGGTGGACTATATGCCAAGGAACAGAGAGGGTGGACTATACTCCATGGTAACAGAGTGGGTGGACTATACTCCATGGGAACAGAGTGGGTTGGCTATACTCCATGGAACAGAGTGGGTGGGCTATACTCCATGGTAACAGAGTGAGTGGTCTATACTCCATGGTAACAGAGTGGGTGGACTATACTCCATGGGAACAGATTGGTGGAACTGTGGTGGAGAGGTTATATGATTATGGCATTAACTTGAATCGCAGCAACACCCTACCTACCAGAGCAGCCATGTGTAGTGTGGGGACAGTACACATTTATGTTCTGAGGCAGAATGCGAGCAGGGGCCCAGATGGTGATGTTGTACAGTGGTAGAGGATGGATAGAAACATAGAAAAATATAATTTGATGGCAGATAAGAAGCACTTGGCCAATCTAGTCTGCCCTTGAGATGTCAAGGCCCATGTGGTGCTGGTCAGATGCAGGCCGCGAGCTGAGCTCATAAGGGAGTGTTGTTGTCAAACTGGTTTAGAAAATTCAAGACTTACCAGACTCTTGGCTCTGTGCTAGCTGAGAGGATGGCCATATGGTGGGGTTGAGCATTTCCTCAATGTACATTAATCTCTACATGATATAAAATGAAGTTCATCATTGTGATATATCTTCACATTTTAGGCAGCGCAAGCTAAGAAAGTGCTCAGACATCCATTATTTTATTGACTTGCTTAACTAAAATCACAACTGCTCATTTTGTCATACATTATTGTTTCATACACCTAAACCTTTCTCAAAAAATGCTCTATAGTATAGTGAAAACTGCATCACAAACAAGATTTAGTGGTTCTCAAGATTATATATATATATATATATATATATATTAGACAATTAATAGACAAGTACTGTAAGTGCACTAATTTCCAAGTAAGTGCCTTCATCACAAATTAACAGTTTGTCCATGTGGTTATAAAATAACCCACGAGGCACTTTATAAAGGGTTTTTTTTCTTCAAATTAACTAAAATTTATACTGTGTGTGACACAAATGCTGCGCATGCTGAACCGAGTGATACAATATCTCCAAGTCATTGTATTGTGAGATTACACATTGTATCCAATCAATGCAGTTCAGTTAGGAGCAATCATCACAGTTATATAATGTTTATCAGTTTGTTTAAAGCAATCATCAAAAATGCATTGGTATAGTCATGAATTACATATAACACAGGGACTGATTCACATCTCAATACCTGAATAGTCAATGTTTCAGGATGACTGCACAAAGGGAACAAACAAACATCTTCAGATGGCAATGATTGATAGAAAGAGCAAGATCAGAGCAAGTAAGGGAGCAAGTGGCGGTAGAGTTAAGATGATGTGTGGGTATGAAGTAGGTGAGTGTGGCCATGAGCAGGTACAGAGGACAGTGACACGACCCTGGATAATAAATGGCTAAACGAGGGTGTCTGAGGAATCCTCAATATATATGTTTTTTCTCTATGGAGTGTGTGTGTTCTGTCATTTTCTTATATACACTGATCAGCAGCTTAATAAACTGTGTCTGCAACAAGTTCCACAATGATTTGCGGTGTTTTCTGTAAGCGGATAGAGACAATTTCTGAGTGAAGGCAGATTGTGCTACTCCACAGTCCATCACAATGAAATGCATTGCAGTGACATTTTATTAAATGCATTAACTTTTTTCTTTATTTTTATTCTCTTATATACACTGATCCACGGCTAAATGTATGAACTGCATCTGAGACAAAGTTCACAAAGATTTGCAACATGTTCTCTATGTGGGTAGTGCAGCAGGAGGAGCAGTTCATGCTCAATATAGAGCCTTTGTTGAGTCGCCATGGTCACAATTTAAAATGGGCTGTCCCCTCCCAAAGATCTACCAGCCCTGGTATTTTCCCCGTGCCCCTGTTTATTTTTAAGTAAAGACAAAATTCTGATGATTCATATCACATTGTAGCATTGTAACATCGACTGGGTAGGTCAAATATTTAATTATCATTAATAATTGTCCATTAAGATTTTTCTGTACATAGTGATACATTTATAGTCAGCTGTGTATGAGGACATACTAATTAGCATAAATAACTATCTACACTCTTCTCATCCTCCTACTCTATTACCTCTCCTCTTGATCCTATACCCTCACAAATCAGTAAAGCTCTGTCTCCTGTTCTCATCTCACACTTAACTAAAATCTGTAATCTCTCTTTCTCTACTGGTATCTTTCCATCACTGTTCAAGCATGCAGTGATTACTCCCATTTTGAAAAAACTAAATTCTGACCCTAATTCTCTCTCAAATTACTGTCCTATGTCCCAGTTCCCATGCCCATCCAAGCTAATGGAGAGACTTGCCTACACTCGCCTCACACACTTTCTTAACACCCACAACTTATTGGACCCACTTCAGTCAGGCTTTCATTCCCAACACTCCACTGAGACAGCACTGACTAAGGTAGTAAATGATCTGGTCACTGCCAAGGCTAAAGGCCATTATTCACTTCTAATTCTTATAGATCTCTCTGCTGCCTTTGACAGCTGTATAAAAATCTATAGAAATCTAACTTTTATCAGGTGTTCCATTGTTGTATATAGTAATAAAGTCCAATCCGGTATACTTAAGAATTTTCCATTTTATTAATTAATTAAATAAATAGATCAAGCCCTTTAACTGGGACATATTCTCCCAGGGTTGATGCAGCAAAACAACACCCATTGACATTGTCACACAGTACTTATACCCTATTACAATATTCAGGTTATATGCCTCCCTTATACACCCACTAACATTATCAGATAGACAAAGCTTGTTCTTGCTAGCTCCTCCTTGGCAATCAGAATCGAAACTGAATTCTTTTAAGAGATATTCATGGCATGCTGCATCCCCATATTTAGTCTGAGTGTTGTTCTCAACACAAGTATACACATAGGGGCAAGCTCTTGTTCACTGTGTTAGATAAACAGTTTTCCTTGGGAGCAGCCTTAAAGACACACACAAATTTCCATTTAAATGTGAGTTTGGAGAGAGAAACAAAATGGACATGCAAATGCCCTATTGAATCTCATGAACTGCTTCATTATACAGCATAAAGCATATGTAAATTAGTCTTTGACAGCTCCAACCTTAGATAAGCACATTAATTACATGTGCTATATCTCATCTCCATTTCTTGTATGTTTTCATTCTTAAAGTAGCCATCTGAATACAGCATAGGCCAACTACAAAAGAAATCAGGATTAAGATTTCAAGAATAAACTTTGTCTGTACATAAAATATGTTAAAAAACATTTCTAAACCTGAAAATCAAAAATTAGTATCTAATCATGATCATCTTAAATCACTTTAGAGTCTTTATCATAATGTATTCATTGAAATTCTTCTTTTATAGTATAAGCTGCATTCATGTAATTGATAATAATGGCTTCTTCATCTGTAGTATCATTGGTCAAATAACTTCAACAGTGAATTTCAAGGTTTGTATAAAAAGTTCGACAATATCCTCCAGTCTGTACAATTAAGCAATCAATTATGGCGGTGTTGTAGTAATTGTTCATTCCGGAATATTTTTAATAAATGTCCAACATATATGAATGTCTTATCATATAAAGTCCAATATCATTGTCAATAAATTTGTCTAGTTCAATAATTTCATGTTGATTATCCAAATATCCCCAATTATCATACGTAAGGATGTTAGCAAAGATGTTTCCAACATGATGTCTCACTGAAGTATCAATTTGGGAAATGTATTTTTTATTCACTGGATCAATATCTCATGTAAAATGTCTGGCATCCTGCAAAATAACTTATCACAAATTATTATGAGTTATAACATAAAACAGTAATATCAGTTTGCCTAAAATGGAAATATCTTCTGAATTAATTGGCAATAATGTGTAAGCATACTTTCCTCATAGGTGGTAAAGATCATCTGGTAACAAGAATATAACATCAAACCCAAATATCATGGTAGTAATTAACATTCCTAATATGTCTGAACTATATGATCTGTATAACTATTTGGAACACTCACTATTAGAACTAATCCCTAGCAGTGTATAATCAAATGCCTCATTGTAAAAATACATTGTACATAATAAGCATCTAGTTCTTTAAAAATCTTCCTTACATTGTTCAGTATAGCAAGGAACTTAAGGTTTGTACACAGTAAAGATTTTATTACAATATTCTGATTCAACATTTTCTACTTGTATTGGACTAGTAAACATTCCTGCAGTTATTCAGATCTGAGGTGTAGTCTGCTTCATTTCATATACTTTCTTATAAAAACAAAATGGAATACGTTCACTTACATATGAAAATAACATAATTACTAGTGGTTTTGTCAAGTTATAGTTATCAGTAACCCCTTTTCCTGTTTTTTTCCTATTTTTTTTTTTAATTACACAATTCTCTCTTGTTTTTATGTTAATTATCTTAGTCATTTCAGTATATTTCAACTCAACAATTTTTATGGCACAAATTAAAAAATTAGTAGCATTTAATACTTTACCCATCAATGAATATTTTTGTAGAATTGGATACTCTTTTGAATAATATCCATACACCATAGTATACACCTTTCTTCTGGTTTAGTACAGTAAATGCAAATGCACTTTTCAGTAGATGATAAATCAGATTTCTGACACCGATAATTTAACCTGCTTAGAAAAGAGGAAGGAAAGGACATATTAGAATAACCCCATCAACCACACTACTGGATGTGTAGTCATACCAGACCATGAACCCTTGCTCGCCCTCTCTCCAAAAAAAAAAATGTCTCAATGTTGCAATAAACATGATTGTTTCCATCACGCAGCTAAGAAAAATTAAGGTTTTCTTTGTCATCAGTGGTGTCTATATCATAGTCTATTGTAAACAATAATCTCCATCTTGATTGAAAAGTTCTCATAAATCCAATTTAGTTAGTCTTATATCACAGTCTTTATATCAAAACTTGAGTCTGAGAATAAGTCCCCTTTAAGCTCGATCTCTCTCTGACCTTTTTCAATGCAAGCCATGGATCCAGGTGTCCTTCTCAGCAACCTTTATAGCTGTATCTGTTGTCAGCATTACTTTGCCATGTCAAGGACCATCCCATTGATCTGTAAGGGAACCAGAATATAACAAACTTCTCATCATACCATCATAGTCTCTAGACTGTCTTTCATTTTCTGTATCAAATGCTGATATTGGTTGAATATCCTGTTGAGCTTCCCCGAAATTCGTCTTGTTGTAGCTGCTTAGACAATTGTATAAAATATTGAACAGTCAAATTATGTTGTAATCTCAAATCAGTCTTTGGTTTAGTAATCTTTGGTTTAGTAACACATCTTGATTGTAGTTAAAAAAAACAATTAATAAGGAGAGATTGAGATAAGGCTCAGGTGTGATTCTATTACTATGAAGCACCAAATGTAGGCCTTCAAACAATGCCATTCCTGTATCTTTTGTAAGTTTAACTCATTTATTTCTTATAACACCATTGTGTGTAACTTTGATTCTATTCCCATCAAATCACTTATTTGAAAAACTTCCCCTGTAACTTTCAATAACACTTACAGTAATCAAACTATACCTTACATGCAAATTCCTCCAAAATCTCTTCTCTTAGCATTACGGAGCTATAAATTCAGTAAACTCCAAAAACATGCTAACACTATATTTTAAAACATCCCAAAACCTTAAAAAGAACATTAATCCTCTTTTTAATCAACATGCTTCAATCCTTTTTAATCAACATACTTCAATCCTTCTTTTTTTCTTCATTGGTAACTGAATAAAATCAATTATCAATAGTATGTTTTAGTAGGTACCATTTTCTCTACATTATTTATCAACCAAATTACATAAACATTCACATTTTCTCTTTATCTCTGGCTCGAGCATACCAGTAAGATTGTACAATGCGATTCATATTGTCTGCTCTTAAATGTACTAACCCATGAACAACCCCTATATGGCTTGTAATAATTTCAATTCTACTCAAATACCCATTGTCATCTTCTCTTGTAACAATGCTTTAATTTCCAGACATTGACCTCATTGTGAGAAGTATTTTCCAGATATTGCCTTAATTGGTCAAATTGGTCAACATCAACTGAGTTTCTATAACTAGCTTATTATATGTACTTAAAATTAGCTTTCATACTACCCTGTCCATTAATATATTACCCATGAAAATATTATCAATCTCTTTAGTATTTACCCAACACTTAATTACTACAACTTATTTTTAGTAGACATTGCTTCTTTCAGTTCTTTAACTGTTTGTACATGTAAAATTGTAGTTCCCAGAAGCTATGCGGTAACCCCTATGCTTTCAATTGCTATAATCAATACTGTACATTACATTCAGTTAACTACGTTGAATGTGGTAGTTTCTGTAACCAAAAAAAAAAACATTATGTATCTGTCTGAAACAGCTATCATCAGTAAAGAGAACTAAGTCATGATTATCTAATGAAACTTTCCATTACTGAAAAATATTTTTATATTTCATTATTGCAAACATATTCATTGTCTTCCTTTTCCTCACTGTTAACCATAATCAACCATATCCCCCCCTGTTGAGGATAAAGAAGATCAAGGTAGCACAATTGAAAATATGACACGCAAGATTGATATGAGTCTAAAATATTATCCCCATCAAGAAAATCTGGCTGTAGGAACATGTTTAAGTTTAGCATTATTAAATATCTGAACAACAGTATGTAAAACAAATAACTTAAAAAATAATGCCACCCTTTAAGGATATAAATGTCTTCGAGCTGGTGGAAAACAACGTCCTGTAAATTATCAGTATACAGTTGGATTTTGTCCTATTTAACTTTTAACTTGCTTCTGCAAAAGAAACACAATAATTGTTAATATTTCTTTTTAAAGTTTACAATAACTTTGAATGTAACAACAGATCACTGTTAGATAAGGGCTGATTCATCTGTAAGAACAAAAAAATTGCAGATTATTCATCAAATATTGTAAACTGTTTATGACTTTTTTTTGGAATATTACCCGTCTTTTTAAAACACTAAGTAGATATAGCGTATCTACTAATAAGTATGTCTCACCTTCTTTTATTAGAACCCTGGCTGAGGTACAAAAGAAACCTATGACACAAGAATACGGACACAGTCTCATGCTCTGAGATAGTTAAAGCATTTCCTTGAAACAAAAAACTTTTTTTTTCTTTTCTCCTCGGTGCAGTTTTTCGATCTGGGAGGGGTACACAGAGAGAGTGAAACTCACACTGACACACTAGTTACACAGACTTTTTTTTTTTCACTCTGAAATATTCAATCAAGCAAAACATTTAGGAATTATGGTCTGTATATAGGAAGTATATAGGATCATATTTATTAGACCACTCTAATATAGATGAAGTATCTACACTCTTCTCATCTCATTCCTAATACTCCACAGAAACAGCATTCTCTTCCTATACAAACACTATAATCCCTAGGTTTTCAAGACACATCCCTTCTTGATTAACATCCTACTTATATAATCGCTCTTATACTGTGCAATTTTCTGATTCTACCTCCATTCTTAGCACACTAATCTGCTCCTTTGGTTTTCAGTATCATCTGTATGCAGAGGATACTCAAATTTACCTATCCTCCCCAGTTTTGTCACCATTTATGCTGGTTTGTGCCACTATCTCTTCACCATTACATCTTGGCATGTCATCTCGCCACCTCAAAATTAATATATCCACAATAGAATTAATTATATCTTCACCAGCCAATAGTAGTTACCAACCTGATATCTTTATAACTATTGACAACTCGACAATCAACCCCACTTCACAAGCTCTTTGCCTAGCTGTCATCTTTAATTCTGAACCATCTTATATTCCCCACATTCAATCTGTCTGTAAATCCTGTCACATGCATCTAAAAAACATAGCCAAAATTCGACCATATCTTACGCAAGACAATGCAACAAATTTAACACATGCAGTCATTATTTCCAGCATTGACAATTGCAATAGTCTCATTATTGGTCTTCCCCACTATACAGCATTTTGAATATAGCTGCGAGGTTGACCTTTCTCACCAAACATTCAGTGTCTGCTAATCCACTCTGTCAGTCCCTCTATTGGCTCCCGGTCTTCTACCGTATTCAATTTAAAACACTTACACTCACGCATAAAGCTATTAACTCCAACATACATCTCTTCACTTATCTCAAAATATCATCCAACCCGACATCTCTGCTCTGCCCAAGATCTGCATCTGTCATCCCCCTTTTAAAGTTAACAATTATGTTAAAGGATAGTTCTTCCCACTCTAGATATTAAAATGTTATTATGTTATGCATCATTCACCCTATCCTTAAAAAGTCCCTTAAGCATGTAATCATGTTGAATCCTTTATGATTATCAGCAACTGCCTCAAACATTTCTTATTTAGTCTGGTATAACGTAGCATTAAACATTTGGCTTATGGTTAGTAATAATATCAGTACTATTTATCTCAAATATGACATTTCTAAAAATTAGCTGTTTTCAATCTTTCACTATTGGTTTATGTACCAATGATAATGTAACACATTTCTATTCATCTACAGTATTTACAGCTTTTTCCTTTTGTAAGCTCTCTTTTGTCTGGGGTATTCTGAACTTCTAAGCACTTTTTCTTGGCAACAATAATGTAAAACAGCCTGAACTTTTTTTTTTCTTGAATCATCTTCTATTTAACCATTTAAACTTTACATTGACACAGATTCCGTGACAATGTGTTTTCACATCTCTATAACTATCTGATAATACTATGTTAAGGATTTTAGAATATTTTTAAACATTACTGACACAATTATAGAAATAGCAATAGCAGCTGCAGCCTGCCATTGTGTTCCCAACAACATACATTTGTTTAAGAAAGTGTAGAGTTTAAAGACATGAATAGTGCGCGGGCTGATCTCTGCATTTAATTTAGAATTACTTATACCAATTATGTAAAAATTACAAATTCACACTTTACACTGCGCTTTTTATTTCCATCCACTGGAATACACATTTTATCATCTCTTGTCATTTTAACACTCACCATAGAAACGCACATAGTCAGAATATGCTTTCTATGATGACCTGTTTTTCTCCAAGCAAATACAAACACATTTTTAAAGTGTTACCTCTTGGGACACATCTGTCTGAATAATAGGTAAATTTCCACATTTCATATATTCATGATTCCTATATTCTTCACTACACAAATATTAAATATATAACATCTCAATATTTTTTTCTTTTTAACTTGAATTGTGGGTGATCAGTCCACAGTCTAAAATTATTAAAGCATCTTAATACAGTTAACTCTATTTTTAGCAATATTACTTAAATGCAACAACACACAATATAAAATCATCTCTGAGTTCAACTTTAGCCACACCCCCTCATCACCAGGTCACTCGTTTCCTCTCATTCTTACATAATACCTCAGAGCACTGAAACATACATATATATATATATATATACACATAATGCATATATATAATTAATTCTGATACTCACGAAGATTTTGGAGATTGGATGTCCCAGCTGCTGGCCAGACAGAAGGTACAGCCACTCCTCTCCCATTGTTGAGGTAGTGAGGAAACCTGACAGGTGCACAGGTAGATGTCGTAATGCAATAGCAGTGCCTCCTGCTGTTTAAAATCTATAGAAATCTACCTTTTATCAGGTGTTCCATTGTAGCATATAGTAATAAAGTCCAATCCAGTATACTTAAGAATTTGTGATTTTATTAATTAATGAAATAAATAGATCAAGCCCTTTAACTGGGACATAATCTCCAAGGGTTGATGCAGCAAAACAACACTCATTGACATTGTCACACAGTACTTATACCCTATTACAATATTCAGGTTATACGCCTCCCTTATACACCCACTAACATTATCAGATAGACAAAGCTTGTTCTTGCTAGCTCCTCCTTGGCAATCACAATCGAAACTGAATTCTTTTAAGAAATACTCATGGCGTGCTGCATCCCCATATTTAGTCTGAGTGTTGTTCTCAACCCAAGTATACATATATGGGCAAGCTCTTGTTCACTGTGTTAGATAAACAGTTTTCCTTGGGAGCAGCCTTAAAGACACACACTAATTTCCATTTAAATGTGAGTTTGGACAGAGAAACAAAATGGATGTGCAAATGCACTATTGAATCTCATGAACTGCTTCATTATACAGCATAAAGCATATGTAAATTAGTCTTTGACACACTGTTGACCACTCTCTTCTCATACTAACACTACAATTCCTAAGTCTTCAAGACACAGCCCTTTTCTCATCCTACCTATCTAATCGCTCTTTCACAGATTGCATTTCTGATTCTACCTCCACTTCACTACCTCTATCAGTTGGAGTACCACAAGGCTCAGTAAAATGTCCTCTTCTTTTCTCAATCTATACCACCTCTCTTGGCAAACTAATCAGCTCTTTTGGTTTTCAGTATCATCTGTACGTGGAAGATACTCAAATATATCTATCCTCCCTTGATTTGTCACCATCTGTGCTGGTCCATGTCACTGAATTTCTTTCTGCCATTTCATCTTGGATGTCATCTCGCCACCTCAAACTTAATATATCCAAAACAGAATTAATTACATTTCCACCACCCAATAGTAGTTACCATCCTGATGTCTTTATTACTGTTGACAACTCAACAATCAACCCCAAATGACAAGCTCACTGCCTAGGTGTCATCCTTGACTCTGAACTGTCTTTTGTTCCCCACATTCAATCTGTTTCTAAATCCTGTTACATACTGTACATCTAAAAAATGTAGCTAAAATTTTACCATATCTTACACAAGACACTGCAAAAACTCTAATACATGCACTCATTATTTCCAGCATTGACTATTGCAATAGTCTCCTTATTGGTCTTCCCAAAAACAGGCTCTCCCCACTACAATCCATTTTGAAATCAGCTGTGAGGCTAATCTTTCTCACCAAACGTTTAGTGTCTGCTGATCCACTCTGTCAGTCCCTCCATTCGCTGCCGGTCTTCTACCATATTCAGTTTAAAATACTGACACTCACACATAAAGCTATTAACCAAACCACACCAACATACATCTCTTCACTTATCTCAAAATATCTTCCTACCCGACATCTCCGCTCTGCACAAGATCTGCGTCTCTCATCCCCACGTATTACTTGTTCCCATGCATGGTTACAGGACTTTTTTCGAGCTGCATCCACCCTATGGAATGCCCTCCCACACACAATAAGACTTTCCACTAGTTTCCAAACTTTCAAGCGTTCTCTGAAAACTCACCTATTCAGGCAAGCTTATCAGATTCCAAGACTGCCCACATAACCTTTTATAGCTTCCCTATCTAACTCCCTTCTTATAGTAATGGAGCAACAGTGTATCAAAGTGTATCAAAGAAGCGTCCTGGCTATCACGTTTCATCACATATCAAGTGACTTTACCTTTGATTAAGTCACATGATATGTTACAAAATGTGTTAGGCAGGACGTATTCTTTGATACACTGTTGCGCCATTGTACTTGATCCATGCACTCCCAACCTCCATACTCTGTGGGGCCCATTTATCAATAATCACATACACAATGTGATCTGGGTGTGATATTAGCACCCTTGATCACATTGCAGTATGCAATGATAGCACTGAGATGTAATTAAAGGAGCCTGTCCCTGCGATGTGTTCAGAGTGAAGACAACGCATCAGAGATTTCTTCACTTCCTTCTCCAGATCACACATGCGTGGAAGCCATTGTCGAGGATGCAAAGTGTAGCCCACAGATTAAAGCAGCATAATGCCATCTGCCATTGCTGTTGGAAATAGAGGGACCACAGACAATAGTAAAGATATCTGCTGCAATCCATCCATATAACATCTGGGGGATACTGTACTTAGTATTTGTGGATTTCCCCCTGAATTGGGTCTCAATAGCCACTGTAGAATGTTTACAAGTGTCAGACAAAATTTGAGGTGATTTTGCAGCCCTGATTTACTTTGATAGTGACCAGGTCCTGCTTTTCTCTATAGGGATCAACAGCACCTCTGTCTCAGCCTCTTATCAGTAGCCCATGTGATCAGTCAAACTTAGCTGCAGTCATATTGTTGCCTTAGGAGTTGTCAGCTGCACCTGAGTCCTCCTCGTTACTGCTGATAGCACTCGCACAGTGGCAGTTCCTTACTGGTGTTAACTACTCTGCTTATCATGGCTTATCTAGTCTGCATGTGCCATTCTCCTGCCTTCTGCTTTACCTCAGGAGGCTGATCTTCAACCCCTCACAATCCCTCTCCACCAGCTGCCTACTGTAACTCGATCCTCCACCCCTTGGCTGCAGTGGAAACAAGGTGGGCTAGTTACTGGGATTAGTTTGTTTCCCCCCTGCACTGTAGCTTACTGTTGGGATCAGTTTCAGTCACACTGCTGTGTCTTGTCTCCACACCACCTCAGACATCATCGGTGTCCGACGGTCTCTATTTATGGCCGGTACGCTGATTATCAAAGTTTGCTACCTCAGACATATCCCTCCTTCACTGCCACTGGCACATCTTAAATCCTCTCTCCTAAACGAGCAAAGCTCTCCCATCTTCAAATCCTTATTGTCAGTCTGGACCGTTGGGCTCCTTAAATCCCAACTGTCGGTCTGGGCTTCCAGAAAGTCCACAGTCTGACAGCTGCACTTTTCAGTACAAACCACTGTAGTTTTCCACTATAGGTCTCCAACCAGTTAAATCACATATTTTCTGTAAATTTTAATAACTTATATTACAAAAAAAATACATCTATATACTGTATAAGGACTCTTTATGGGCTCATTGTCAGGGATATCTTGATGTGCAGTTTCCCCAAAGGTGACTTAGCCATAGAGGTCCAGTTCAGTGGCCACAGAAATCCATTGGATTTATTTATTCTAGGGTTACCTAAAGGAATTTATTTATGCTGTGAAGATACAAGATAGTTATCACCTGCAACAACAAATTGTTGATGCTTGTGCTTAGATTCAGCCAGACATGTTGTTAAAGGTTCATGAGGAATGAGAAAAGAGAATATCCTTAACACTGCAACATGGTGGACAGAACTTCCAACATATCCTTTAAATTTTATGTTAAAATTGGAGAATAAATAAAAATATATTAAACCGAACACTATTGTTTTTCTTATACAATTCTGCATCTGTTTGGTGCGTAACATTAATAAATGGGTGACTATATAGTGAACAGGAAGGAGTGTAGTGTGGGGAGAACCTAGGAGCCGATTCCGACAGCAGATGCTAAGCATGGTGGATTGGCAGAGTTTTCTTTTCTTTAAATGTTCTAAATATAGACCTCCACAGCAGTGCTACAAGGGCAATAATGATCTTCCTTTCACAGGTGTATGTATGTATATGAAGCCAGTGCTCAGGTCCATGTTATTGAAGTGAGACTTGGTCTCTGTCTGTAAATAGCCTCACACCCTAATTCCTCAGCTTTGAGAGCATTTTTTTTAATAGAGCCTGTACTAGCCTCTGTCTGACAGAACCATTCTGTTGTCTCATGGCCACCCTACCCCTCTGGCCCTAGTAACATCTCTACCCACACTACCCTCCAGCCCCAGTGATATCCACGACTTGCCCTACCCTCTGGCCCCAGTGCCATCCACGACCTGCCCTACCCTCTGGCCCTAGTAACATACACTACTCACCCTACCCTCCAGCCCCAGTGACATACACTACCTGCCCTACCCTCTGGCCCTAGTGACATCCACTACCTGCCCTACCCTCTGGCCCCAGTGACATACATTACCTGCCCTACCCTCTGGCCCCAGTGACATACACTACCTGCCAAATCCTCTGGCCCCATTGACATACACTATATGCAATACCCTCTGGCCCAGTGGCATGGTTGAATATATCTTAAAGCTGCACCTGCTATTCACATTGAATGTCCATCTCTGCTTGCAATATATTGCCAGTCCTGATCTGTAGATAACATGTCGATGCTTTCAGCAATTATATTTATTGTGCCTGTATATGGCCTTGATAATATACACCAGTCAGATATTTGTGATCACCAGAGTATTGTATAAGTTCCTACTGTCCTGAGTTTTAAGACCTGGCAGCATCCTTAGTGCTGGTGATTGTATCACTCTAAGGGAAGAACGGGTGGCTGTTATAGGCTGAAGACCTCTGTAGCATGGCTGTAGGGATCTCATTTATACCTTGTGTCTATTAAGTCATTCACAAAGCTGTGAGCAATGCATTAACTCTTGGAGTGCCAGTAATTTATTTAACATGCAGTATTAAAGCTGGAAACATACATCAAGAAATCAGATTCAGTATGTGACCAATGCTGGGACTCTCATTATCTTTCTTTGCCATTATCTCACTGTAACTCTATAGATTGTTATTTTTCTGCTTTTTTCAGAATTTTTCCTGCAGGTTGTATTGAAGGAGAAACTTTGATTGACATCAGTATAGGATCTATCCTTCATCCACTTTTTCTTATAAGTCAATTTTTTAAAGAAATCATTATACTAAAATTGAGAGAGTCCTGTATTATGGAACTCAACAAATGGGTGAACACCTGCACTGGGGCTTTTGATTGGACTCATGCATCTAAGATTATTACTGAGCTGGGAGGCATCAGGTAAAATGTGATTCTAAACATAAAAGATGAGTCAATTTTAAAACATAATAACAAAATTTTAATTTAAAGAATAACTGTTTAGCTTTGAATGGAGATCTGAGAGATGGATGATAATAGTGAATATTTCCTAGCTATTTCTTCCGATTTAACAGTTCCCATAATGCAGGTAGCAAGCCAGGGGAAAAAAAAATTATGAAGATACCTTACACATAAAGAGCAGATATAGAGTTACAAGGAAAGTGTTTATACTCTTAGAGAAGATCATTTGGGGTTTTTTTTTTGTTTGTTTTTTTGTGGTATAAAAAACTGAAGTGAAATACACAGTTCTGCACTGCCACTTGAAACTGCAATATTATATAATGTAATAGTTTAATTATTTTAGTGTGGAAGAACAAGACAAGGAAGAAAAGTTGAAGGAAACAATTAAATGCATTGTGAAATTTGACCTCAGCAAAGAAAACCTCACGGATCCGGTGATGTTACCACAAGCTGACTGTATAGTCACTGCATGGTTGCTGGATGTGGTTTGTCAGGACCAACAAGATTACATCAGAAACCTGAGGAAGATGTCAAAGTTGCTTAAGCCTGGGGGATACTTTATTGTAATTGGGTGCTTAAATATCACATATTACACTGTTGGTAATGACAGGTTACATGCATTTAATTATGATGAAAGTTTTCTACAAAAGAACCTCACAGATGAAGGATTCGTAATTGGTTCCTGGGAGTTACTTGATGGAAAAGTAGACAGTGATCTCATAGATTATAAGCAATTTATGATCCTTACTGCTGTCAAAGGAAATATTTAGGATGTCAGAGTAGTGGCCATTGGCTAAATGGATGATACCTTCAAAAGCTTCTTAAAAACTACTGATCTACCTTAGTTATTATTACCTTCTATAGTCCTAAGCCATTTTCTAAATCTTACAGCTCTTATCATGTGACGTAGATAAAGATTATATAAATAAAATTAATTATAAATAATTTTTTCCTCATGTTTCTAGTAAACCAAAATAAAAAAAATGCTAAAATGGTTTATTTTTAAGTTTTTTATTCAAAGCAAGGAGTTGGGGCATATAATGGGTGGAGGTTCTGCTACAATGATAAGAACAACCTGTTTCTGAAAAAAATGATGGTACTTAGTACCATTAAGTACCCTCAGAAGAATAATACTAATGAGAAGTTTTACATTGTTGGACCGATGACAAAGAAAGACATCAAAATTGATTTGTTTATGTTAAAGGCAATGCACCATTGTAAAATGGTTTTAGGCTATATTTATATGTGAGTCCTGACTCAATGGCAGATATTTACTTGTAAATGTGCAAAACCCAAGCCAGTGAAAGGTTTTCTTTTATTGTCTAACTTACAGTAGCTTATATTAACCACTAGATTTTCAGGTCTATATGAGAAAAGGAAGGGATAAACGGAGACAAATAATGTGTAAAACTAAAAAAAAAATTAGAGCAAAAGAGAGTAAGAAAAACAAATATGAGAGAAAACATAGAAATAGTAATAAAGAATAAGGTGAAGAGCGAAGAGAGTGAGCACCTCCAAACTAAGAAAAATGCTTAAGTCCAAGAGGTATATTTACTAAAGTAAACTGAACATTTAACTAGCACCTTCTATAGAATAATGGCTAGAATCTGATTAGTTGCTATGGGCAACATCTCAATTTCTAAAAACTCTCACTTTAGTAAATGTACCCCAAAAAGTAGGATACCATACTATAAGGGTCTCATCGCAAACCCGATGGTCATGATGGTCTTGACCATCGTGACCATCTTCCTGGCCGCTCGCTATAGCTGTGGGTGGTCACCCACAGCTATGCGAGCAGCCAGGAGGCTGTTCTAAAAAAAAAAAAGACCGGCCCTGATTCACAGCGAGCACTCTGTCAGAGCAAGCGGCTCTGAATCAGGGCCCAAGTGGGTTAGCTATACTCTATGGGAACAGAGTGGGTGGAACAAGGTGCTCTGGACATTCTAACAAGCCACAGCCGCACCTTCTCACATGTTGCAATTCCCTCAGCACCGATCCAGGCCTCCTTCACCCAGGCTGCTCCGACACATATATACGTGAGTATATCAGAGTGCCTGTTACCGGACCATTCACAGTGGCCTGAGACCTTCATACTGGCTGCTATTAATTGTTTTATCCATGCCGGCTGGATGCGGTAGCGGCTGACGGGGTGCTTCTTGGTCAGCTTCATGTACAGTGGCTCTTACCAACATGTTTAACCCTGTACTATTCACCTATATGGACTTGACATGGAAAGCGGATACACTGTATAATTACAGGTATTATTAACTCTAATCTGTGGAAACTAACCTTTTGCAACTGTTGCATCTGACTGTGTACAAATCACACACCATAGATTTATTCCAAGGACACAGTGCAGCTTGAGACATTACTAACAGAGAACATTTGTATTAATTTACAATTTATTGTCATCTATATGACACCACCATTCCTTTACTTCATTATTTTATAATTTTTTTACAATTGTCTTATATCTTAACATTTATTATATTAGTATTGTATTATTTCTTTCTATATTCAATATATTTTTGTGCTACATGAACCTATTGCCATTTATGTCATTTCTCTTTATTATATAATTGATTATTTTATTAAATATTTTTCTATATAAATGCTTGTATATTAGCGCAGTTTTTCTCTATTTCTATGGTTCTATGGTTGTGGGGTGGCAATTTTCTCCCCTTTTCTGTATTGACCACTGCAGTAACAATTAGCAACAGTGTAAATCTGAGTGCCTTGGTATTTTTTTCTAACAGAGTGGGTGGGCTGTACTCCATGGGAACAGAGTGAAAGGCTATACTCCATGGGAACATGGTGCATGGGCTATACTCCATGAGAACAAAGTACTGTAGGTGGGCTATACTCCATGAGAACAAAGTAGGTGGGCTATACTCAATGTGAACAGAGTAGGTGAAATACACTCCATAAGAACAGAGTGGGTGGGCTATATTCCATGGGAACAGAGTGGTGAGCTTTACTCCAAGGGAACAGAGTGGATGAGCTATATTTTACATTAACAAATTGGGTGGACTATAGTCCATGGGAACAGTTGGAGGACTATACTCCATTGGAACAGAGTGGGTGGGCTATACTCCATGGGAACAGAGGGGGAAGGCTATACTCCATGGGAACAGAGTGAGTGGACTATACTCCATAAGAACAAAGTGTGTGTGCTATACTCCATGGGAACAAAGTGGGTGGCCTATACTCCATGGAAACAGAGTGGGAGGGCTATACTCCATGGAAAGAGAGTAGGTGGGCTATGTTCCATGGGAAGAGGGTGCATGGGTTATACTCCATGGGAAAAGAGTAGGTGGACTATATTCCATGAGAACAGAGTGGGTGGGCTATACTCTATGGGAGCAGATTGGGCGACCTATAATTTATGGTAACAGAGTGGGTGGGCTATACTCCATGAGAACAGAGTGGGTGGCCTATACTACATGGGAACAGAATGGGTGGGCTACACTCTATGGGAACAGAGTAGGTGGGGTATCCTCCATGGGAACAGAGTGGGTGGGGTTTCCTCCATTAGAACAGAGTGGGTGGGGTATCCTCCATGGGAACAGAGTGGGTGAGGTATCCTCCATGGGAACAGAGTGGGTGGTGTATACTCCATGAGAACAGAGTGGGTGGGGTATCCTCAATGAGAACAGATTCAGTGGACTATATTTCATGGGAAGAGAGTGGGTGGGTTATACTCCATGGGAGCAGTGGGTGGGCTATACTCCATGGGAACAGAGTGGGTGGGCTATACTCCATGGGAACAGAGTGGGAGGGCTAAACTCCATGGGAACAGAGTGGATGTGCTATACTCTGTGGGAACAGAGTGGGTGAGCTATACTTCTCAGGAACTGAGTGGGTGGGTTATGCTCCATGGGAACAGATTGGGTGGGCTATACTCCATGGGAACAGAGTAAGTGGGCTATATTCCATGGGAACAGAGTGCATGAGCTATACTCAATGTGAACAGAGTAGGTGAACTGTACTCCATGAGTGGATGGGCTATAGTCCATGAGAACATAGTGGGTGGGCTATACTCCATGGGAACAGAGTTGGTGTGCTATACTCCATTGGAATAGAGTCGTTGGGTTATTGTCCATGGGAAAAGAGTGGTGAACTTTACTCCATGGGAACAGAGTGGATGAGCTATACTTTACAGTAACAGATTGGGTGGGCTATTCTCAATGAGAAGAGAATGGGTGGGCTATACTCCATGGGAACAGTGTGGGTGGGCTATAGTCCATGGGAATAGTCGGGGGACTATACTCCATGGGAACAGAGTGGGTGGGCTATAATCCATGGGAACAGAGTGCGAAGGCTATACTCCATGGGAACAGAGTGGGTGGGCTAAACTCCATGGGAGCAGAGTTGGAGAGCTATATTCCATGGAAGCAGAGTGCATGGGCTATAGTCCATTGGAGCAGAGTGGGGGGCTATACTCCATGGGAACAGAGTGGGAGGGCTAAACTCCATGGGAACAGAGTGGATGTGCTATACTCTGTGGGAACAGAGTGGGTGAGCTATACTTCTCAGGAACTGAGTGGGTGGGTTATGCTCCATGGGAACAGATTGGGTGGGCTATACTCCATGGGAACAGAGTAAGTGGGCTATATTCCATGGGAACAGAGTGCATGAGCTATACTCAATGTGAACAGAGTAGGTGAACTGTACTCCATGAGTGGATGGGCTATAGTCCATGAGAACATAGTGGGTGGGCTATACTCCATGGGAACAGAGTTGGTGTGCTATACTCCATTGGAATAGAGTCGTTGGGTTATAGTCCATGGGAAAAGAGTGGTGAACTTTACTCCATGGGAACAGAGTGGATGAGCTATACTTTACAGTAACAGATTGGGTGGGCTATTCTCAATGAGAAGAGAATGGGTGGGCTATACTCCATGGGAACAGTGTGGGTGGGCTATAGTCCATGGGAATAGTCGGGGGACTATACTCCATGGAACAGAGTGGGTGGGCTATACTCCAAGGGAACAGAGTGCGAAGGCTATACTCCATGGGAACAGAGTGGGTGGGCTAAACTCCATGGGAGCAGAGTTGGAGAGCTATATTCCATGGAAGCAGAGTGCATGGGCTATAGTCCATTGGAGCAGAGTGGGGGGCTATACTCCATGGGAACAGAGTGGGTGGGCTATACTCCATGGGAACAGAGTGGGTGGGCTATACTCTATAAGAACAGAGTGGTTGGTCTATACCACATGGGAGCAGAGTGGTAGGGCTATACTCCATGTGAACAGAGTGAGAGGGCTGTACTCCATGAGAAAAGAGTGGGTAGGCTATACTTCACTGCCCCCTGACTGTAATTAGACACAACATGTTTGACTTATTTAAAGTAATCAAACTTTACATTGGAACACAATACATGTACATGGGCACGTAGTACATAGGTATATCCAGCATGTATGGGCCAAGATTACTACATCCTACAAGCCAGTTTAATGGACCAACATAATGTCTCTCTCTCTACAATCAACAGGCACATAATAGACAGCATAAGAACTATACAACAAGAAAGAATGATACATAAGTATCACTGCACTGCACCTCATTGCGGTGCTCATTTTACTGGTCATATCTTCCATTCTATGAGGGCTAGGTTTTCGAGATCGGTATCCAGTGGTAGACCTTGCCCCTGCCTTACTAGTGTACATTCTCATCATAATTAATTTGCACATTCTGCCCAGATTGGTTTTAGTATGTTTGGTGGATGCATCATCAGAAGCTTCTTTCTTAGACTCTAATCCATCTACTGGGCTACCTCCTCCTCTAGCTCTGCCGCTGCCTGGACCTCCTTATCCATTCTCCTGCTACTCTCCCCCCCATAGCAAGTATACATAAAGAACACAGAGAGAAAAAAACACAGACAACTGAAACCTAAGCTAAAGCTGGCCATACATCCAACCACCTTACCTTCAACCAGCCAACTGTCCAACTTATTTGTACAACTAAAACAGTGCTGCACACATCAAACCAACTTTTTCATCAGACCAGCCAACCAGCCAACTTTTATATCAGATCAGCCAACTTCTCTCCAACCTGCAATGTCACAGAAGTAGGTGGACAGTGTCTGTCTACTTCTGCATGTTTTGAATAAATGTGTCATGCTTCTATAGTGCATAAGCAAGCAGCACATATATGCACAATTAGTTAAAAGGCTGGCCCCCAGTGAGGGGTCTTTGGCATGGTGGGGGCCATGGGTGCCCAGTAGGGGTACATGAGGGGTTTCAGGCATGGGAAGAGGCCATGGGGGCCCCGGGAGGGGTACATTATGCTGGATGTCATGTCTTCTCACAATGACGTCCCGGGGTGTGATCTGTGTGGTGACCTTCATGCACCTCACTTCTCACAGGCTGGCAGCACAGCATCACACCTCTCACAAGCTGGCAGCACAGCACCTCCCCTCTCACAGGCTGACAGAACAGCACCTCACCTCTCACAGGCTAGCAGCACAGCACCTCACCTCTCACAGGCTGGCAGCACAGCATCACACCTCTCACAAACTGGCAGCATAGCACCTCACCTCTCACAGGCTGGCAGCACAGCATCACACCTCTCACAGGCTGGCAGCACAGCACCTCACCTCTCTCAGACTGGCAGCACTGTACCTCACCTCTCTCAGTCTACCAATAATGCCTCTCTGGGTCTGGCAGCAAAGCACCTCATCTCTCACAGGCTGCTCATTAATCTGCATCTCACTGCAGTGCTCATTTGACTGGTCATTTCTCCAGTTCTATAGGGGTACTCAAGACTGGTACCCCCTAGTAGTCCTGGTCAATGCCTTTCCAATGGTACCACCTGGGTGCTTGCTGGATCTAAGGGACTAGACCTAGAGAATTTCAAAGTCCAGGACCTGAAACCAGCATTGTCTGTTTGAAAAAAATCAACTACTAAGCCCAGGAGGGGAACCAGCCATCCCCCCTTAATATTCCATACTTCTTTTGTGTTGGGTTTTGTGAAGTTACAGCTCTGAATCTGTGACCCAGCCTGAGCCAAATCCCTAGACCCCACTGGCCCCTGTCTGCCCTTCTCCCAGAGCTGCAACTAGACTTTTTGGTGCCCTGTGCTGAGAGAGCATTGGTGCCCCCCCACCCATTTTTTAAATAGGGACATAAGATAGTGCCCCTGAAAAAGGGCCATGGCCTCATGGGGAAGAGCCAGGGAAGAGATAGGGGAGGCCAGGAGATGCTGGGGATAAAAGAAAAGGAAGCTAAAAGTGAGAATGATAATAAACAGGAAAATTAACAGGCCCAAACAGCACCCCCTGCCCTGCAGTGCCCTGTGCCATGGCACTGGTCACACTACCCTAGTTACGGCCCTGGAACAAGCAGTGTTCCAAGACCTCTTCTATCCGTCTGTTGTGGTGTACTTCAACGATAATCTCATCTATTCTTGTGACCATCACACACATCAGAAGCAGGTTAAAGAAGTTCTCCAATGGCTGCAAACTAATTAATTTAATTGTAAGTTTGAGAAGTGCATCTTTGAAGTTCCATCCATCACGTTCTTAGGCTATATCATATCTGGAATAAGTCTTCAAATGGACCCTGAGAAAGTAAAAGCAATTCAAACATGGTCCGAGCCTTCATCACTAAAAGTGACTCAAAGATTCTTAGAGTTCGCTAATCACTATCAAAATTTATTCGTGGTATCTCCACCTTGGTAGCTCCCATAACTGGCCTTACACAGAAGAGTGCAAACCCAACTCAATAGCCTCCAAAAGCTAAATCAAAACCAGATGTTGCACACCCATTTACCATGGAGATAGACCGATCTACCTAGGGAGTAGGATCAATTCTTTCTCAAAAATCCACAAATAACAATGCTTCATCCCTGTGTATTCTTTTCCAGAAAATTATCTCCAGCAGAAAGAAACTACCCAATCAGGGAGAATGAACTTCTTGCCATAAAATTGGCATTAAACGAATGGTGCTGTTAGAGGGTGCTCAATTTCCCATTACAGTATTCACAGATTATAAGAATCTGCTTTTCCTAAAAACCGTGCAATGTCAGTTTTCCAGGCAGGCTAGATGGGCCTTTTTCTTAACGCGCTTCAACTTCAAATTAACTTACTGTCAGGGAACCCAGAATTTGAAGGCGGATGCTTTATCTCACACGAGGAACTTTGTTTCAATAGTTTGTTCCTACTGTATTTGCATCCTTCACTGGGGAAACCTTAATGAAACCTGAGCTACAGAAAAAACTCATCCAAAACCACCGCTTGTGCAAACTTTGCCCATTACAAACTTCCATGTCAAGCTCCTGCAGGTCCTCTTCATCCTTTAATTATTCAAATCCAACCATGGTCCTATATTTCAATAGATTTCATGACTGATCTTCCACCATCTAAAGAATTTAACACAGTCTGGGTCATAGTTGACCGTTTCTTGAAAATGGCTCATTTTATTCCTTTGTTTGTCCTACCCTCAGCTCCACATTTGGCCAAGTTGCTTATTTCAGATACTTTTCATTTTCATAGTCTTCCAGATGAAATCATCTTGGACAGAGGGGTTCAATTTGTTGTCAGAGATCACTTTGTTCATCTTTTCAAGTCAAACTAAAGTTCCACACAACCTATCACCCTCAAAGTAATGGCCAAACAGAGCTTGTGAACTAAGACCTCGAAACCTTTCTACCTATGTATATTCCATCTTATAAAGACGATTGGATAGAACTACTCTCTTGGGCCAAATTCTCCCACAACAATACCTATCATACGCCTTCCATTCTTCACTGTTTACAGCCTACATCCTAGAGTACCTAGAGTTTCAGTCTTCAATGTACCTGCAGCAAATTCATCCTTACAAAGATTTGCAAGAATCTGGAAAGAGGTTTATGCTCTGAAAAACTCTTCTATTTGCTATTAAACATTCACTGATAGGAGAAGGAAGGTGATACCTCAATTGCAAAAAGGTGACAAAGTATGGTACATAATATATTAGATTAAGAGTACCTTCAATGAAGTTCGCACCTTGATACATTGGGCCATTTCCTGTCTTAAAAGTCATAAACCCAGTTGCCTACCTTTTTCATTTACTTCCTTCACTTCAGATACCAAATACTTTCCATATCTCATTGCTTAAGCCTCTTGTCTTGAATTGCTTCCAAACTAGGGGCCCGATTCAGACCCAGACACTAAATCGAGATCGCTTGCTATGGGCGATTGTCGGCCATCTGCGCATGCGTATGCACAGATGGCAGTATGCGTAGCAGTGCGCGTGCGCAATCAGTCTGTGTTATGGGGAAGTGCTTGTTCGAAGCCCACAGATGGGCCACTCCTATGAGTGACAGATAGTGCCGTTTGTGGGTGCTAACAGGGTAAGGACCTGGAAAACAGGGGAGTGGATGTGCGAACGCAGACAAGTCTGAGCATCAAAACTATGTTCTTTGGGTGGCCATAATTAACATGGAAGTGTCATTGTACACGTCATCTGGTTGTATTTCAGCCAGCAGTAATCGCAGTGCTTGTGGCGGGGTAGGGTCTACCTTAAGGGCTGTGTGCAGCTCCGATGGCTCTCGATGTTACCGATTAATCAAACACTTTCTGGAGATAATGTGTGCTAAAAAAGAGAAATGGGTGTCATTACACCAGCATGCAATCATTCTACCATTGCTCTGTAAGACATAGAGGGTGTCCTTTAGCCAGGCTGTGCGCGGCATTTGAATATCTGCCCCCTGATGGCTGCAAGAGAGCACAGCATAGCATCTGGGTCTGAATCACCCCCTATGCTCCTAAAGTGACCTATAATACAAACCTAACATGGAGTGGAATTTGAGATAGAAAGAATTCTGGATCCTTGCTTAAGCTACGGATGTCTTCAATATTTATTTGACTGGAAAGGATATGGTCCTGAAGAGAGGTCCTGGGTCTTTTTAGAGGATATTCATGCCCCTCTACTTATCAAGAAATTCCACATCAAGTTCCCTAAAGCATCCGGAGGCAGCTTCTAAAGAAGGGGTACTGTTACAAAGCAGCGGCAATCAGGTCTCCCCAGCTGTGCTCTGTCCAGTGGCGAAACCAGGGCAGGGCCCCTGGCTTGTGCCCTGGGCACCGTGGGACTGGCGGCGCAGGTCGCGCCATCAGCCAGGGTCATAACTAGAGTAGTGCAACCTGTGCCATGGCACAGGGCACTGCAGAGCAGGGGGCGCTGTTTGGGCCTTTCAAATTTCCTGTTTATTATTATTCTCACTTGTTGCTTCCTCTTCTTTTATCCCCAGCATCTCCTGGCCTCCCCTATCTCTTCCCTGGCCCTTCCCCATGAGGCCTTTTTCAGGTGCAATAGCTTATGTTCCTATTTAAAAAATGGGTTAGGAGGAGCCAATGCTCTCTCTGGCACAGGGCACCAAAAAGTCTAGTTACGGCTCTGCCGCTTGCCACGTCCTAGTTAGTCAGTGTAGTGCCAACTGCAGTTAGGTAGGGTCTCATTCAGACCCGCTCGCAAGCACATGAGCATTCGCAAGCGGGTCGATGTTGGCCTCTGCGCATGCGCAGCAGCCACACTGCACGTGCTCAAGCCCTGGAGCAAGAGAGAAATTCTCTCACTCCGGGTCTCACTATATAAGGGGCGGCTGTAGATGTTGATCGACAGCTCGCAATGTTTTGTAGGTATGGCGGGGGGGGGTGGCTTCACAAATGGATGCATTCCGATCTCTGGGGCTTGCGGCAGATGAGACCCTACCACAAGGGTCTCATCACAAGCCCCGATGCTCGTGATGGTCTTGACCATCGCGACCATCATCCTGGCTGCTCGTTAAAGCTGTGGGTGGTAGCCCACATCCTAGTGAGCGGCCAGGAGGCTGGAACATTTTTAATACGCGGCCGCCCTCATTCAGAGCGAGTGCTCACATTTTGCGAGCGCCTCTGAATGAGGTACTTAATGCGATCAGCACTACACATTTACTCAGGACCACCAAGTGTTGTCCTGTGCTGCACAGCCATGCCCCTTCCCTCACCTGAGCACTTACCCAATCGTGCCAGACGAAGAATGGGAGGTGGGCTCAGGCTAGCCAGTGCATTTACACACACATCGCAGCCGATGCGGCCCCAAAAATACATTTTAGCATAGAATAGAAGAGGGCTATCATTTAGAAACCGCAGCAAAACAGCCACCAGACCCCCAGGGTTTAGAACAGAATAGAACCCGCCGTCAAACCACCACCAAACCGCCAGAGTTTAGAACCCGCCTCTTAGTAAATTTTGCCCTCTGTGAGGTCTGCAGATTCTTGATTACAGCACAGTGTACAGTTCAGCTAGCAGTGCTGAACCTGAACTGCAGAGTTCATGTGGAAGTATTGTTGTCAGTCCTTAGGGCTTGCCATTCTCTCTGCATATCTACAATGTGCTCCATGTCAGAGTTCCCTCAAGGGCTCCTCTGCCACATTGAGCTCTGGGCCCAATTCAGACTCATTCACAAGGCTGAGTTGGCACGTAGCTGGCCGATTTCGCAATCTGCGCATGCGTACAAAACACAGTGCGCATGCACAAACCAGTCACTGTGATCGAGAAGCGATCACAGCCAGTACATAGACGCTCCACAAATATGAGTAACAGGACGTGCCGTTTGTGGGTGGTGGCATGGAGTGGACAAAGAAAACAGGGTGTAGTTCTGCGAATGCAGGTGTGTCTGTGCTTCTGAACGCTGTTTCTGGCGCATACATAATTAAGATGCATCGTCAGCATACACGTTACATGGCTCATTTACTCACAGCAGCACTCGATAGGGTATGGTCAGCCACAAGTGCTGCATATGGGTCTGATGTTACTACACTTCCTGGAGATGATGTTTGTTGCTCAGGGAAAGTGGGCGTCTTATGTCAGGCTGGTGGGCGTCTAATCTCATACTGCAAATGCATGGTAAGGCATAGTTGGTGTGCTAAAGTTTTGTCAATGTACGTGTTTGGATGGTTTGTGGCATTTTTATAATGTATTTGTGGTGACACAGTTGCATGTGATGCTTTCTAGCTACAGGAAAATGATAGGAAGTGTTTTTCGGGTTCTTCATCGGTTTTCAGACATTTATTTGACTGCGGAGTCTATTGAAAATGTGCTGTCTAATGGAATTCAATTCTGGAACAAACTGATGGGTTTCAGCATTAAAATTCAACAGACAGTCAAATACGATGCTTAGTAAATACTGCATTTAGACTAGAGATGAGCGGGTTCGGATCTCAGAGATCCAAACCCACTGGAATGTAAAGATCCAGGCAAGAAACAAACATGCATTCGGTTCCCCCACCGGCCCCAGATCTCAAACCGAGGCAAAACCATAGAGACAAAATATCACGGCTCGCAAGCTTTCGTCTCTATGTATATAAGGGACCACGTGGCGGCCGCCATTTCACTCCGGCTCTGGAGACTGAACAGGGAGGGTGGGTAGTGTAGGGCTGGGAGAGGTAGTATTTACCTGTGCTGGTGCTGTTCTGGTGCTGTGCTGGTTCTGTGCTGTGCTGTCTGCTGTGTCCTGGGCTGGTGCACTGCTGATCTGGTGCATCTGGTGCTGTCCCTGCTGTGCTGTCTGCTGAGTCCATCTAGGCTGGTGCTGTTGCTGATCCATCTGGGCTGGTGCTGTGCTGTCTTCTATGTCCATCTGGGACAAGTTCTGAACCTAAAAAAAATATATATATATATATATATATATATATATATAGTATTTTTATTTTTTTTCTATGTGTGCATGTTAGACTTAGCCGCACAAGATACAGCAACGCAACCTAGTGCTGCCCAACTCCAGTCATCATCAATCTGTGCTCTGGTCCCAAGTTCTGAACCCGGAAAAGAAAATAAAACAAATAGTGTCTTTTGTCTATTTTTTTTCTGTGTGTGCGTGTTAGGCTTAGCCACACAAAATACCGCAATGCAAGTTGCAACCTAGTGCTGCCCAACTCCAGTCATCATCAATATGTGCACCCGAAAAAAAATAAAACAAATAGTGTCTTTTGTCTGTGTGCGCACGACTGCATGTGTGTGAATTTTGTAATCACACCTTGGCTACACTATTGGTGCTTGTGACACTGCTTCAAGACTGCAGAAAATATAGAGGGCTGTCACATGACAGGAGACCAAGGCCAAGAACCACATGTTGAAGCTGCAGCCAGCAGTCATCATGATGATGCAAGGCCATCAACTTCCTCATCCTCTATGAAGGCCCATGCTCCAGGGCTTAAGTCACGCCATGGATATGGTAAATCTACTTTTACTGTAGTAAAGAAAAAAAAATCGAAAGGCAAGTTGCCTTTAGATAAACAAAAAATTGGCAACATGCCATTCACTACACAAAGTGGCAAGGAAAGGATAAGGCCTTGGCCTTTATTTATGATGACTGCTGGTTCTGATAGCCCTTCTGCTTGTAGTAGTGGTGGTGGTACCATTAAAAAATGTAAAGTTGTTTAGAAGAATAAGACAGCTCTGGAAAAACCAACTGTGTGCCCTGAGAAATCGAAATCACAAATAACAGGGGAGTGTGCAAGTGTGTCTCCTCCAAGTTCCAACATTTGTGTTCCCTCTGTAAATGTGGGTAAGGGCAGTCAACATCTTGCAGACGCAGTCAGTGAGGATGCTTCTGTGGAGTTGCACATGGTAGTTGAAGGCGCTAAGTATGATGAGGATGTTGATGATGATGTTGGTGATGAGGATGTTGATGCCATGGATGTCCTTTGTGTAAATAAGGCAACAGCTGATGCCCATGGTTTGAAAAAGCCAAATCTCATTGCTGTCATGCAGGGGCAAAATACAAAAAAATCCACTTCTCACGTGTGGAATTATTTCCACCCCAATCCGGACAATAGTTGTCAAGCCATATATAACCATTGCCAAGCAAGAGTCGGTAGAGGGAGGTACCTAAACCACTTAAGAACCTCCTCTTTGTTATGTCACTTGGAACGCATTCATCAAATTTCAAAGTGTATGTCGCCAAGTTCCAAAACTCAAAACGTAACAAGTCCAGTATCACCTACCTGCTCCCTCTCTGTGGGATCCAAGCACCTTCGATCTCCACCACCAACACCTGCATCATCAACATCCTCATTTGTCATCAGGAGTAGTCCTTCTGCATCCAATGTTGTTATTCGAAGCATGATTGACTCCTCTCCTATCCGTGATACCTCAGAAGGATCCTTGATGCTGCTGTTGCTGTGAGTGGATCTTCTTCCCAGAAGGGGACCAGGAGGAAGACTACATGTAGTGTATCCTCCAAAAAACAATTAACTGTCAAACAATTGTTTGCAAGGGAAACAAGTATGACAGCAATCATCCAGTTGCACAGCAGATTACTGATGCATAACAGCTATACTGGTATTAGATGTGCATCCAGTATCCGCCATTACTGCAGTGGGTTATCAACAGTTAATTGATGTCCTCTGTCCACACTACCAGATCCCTTCTAGATTACACTTCGCTAAAACAGCAATTCCAAGTCTGTACAAGGTCATTAAAAAAAACCTTATTAATGTCCTCAGAAATGCTGTTGTACCCACTGTCCATTTGACCTCTGATATGTGGACAAGTGGGACAGGGCAAACTAAAGATTACATGACTGTGACAGCCCACTGGGTAGGTGTATTGCCTACAACAGCAACATCAGCAGCAACATCTACCAAAAGACAGCTGATTCAGAGGCAGGCTACTCTTTGTATAACTGGTTTCACTAAGAGGCATACCGCTGAGAACCTCTTAGAAAAACTCAGGGAAATCATTGCTAAATGGCTACCCAACTTGGACTCGCCTTGGGATTTGTGATTTCGGACAATGCCACAATATATATTGTGAGAGCATTACATGTGGGCAAATTCCAACATGTCCCATGTTTTGCTCACACAATTAATTTGGTGGTGCAACATTTTTAAAAAAATGACAGGGGAATGCAGGAGATGCTCTCGGTGGCCCGCAAAATATCCAGACATTTTAGACATTCGGCAACCACTTGTCGAAGATTGCATGACAATCAGGTACTGTAAAATTTGCCCTGCCACCAGCTGAAGCAAGAGGTAGTAACTCTGTGGAATTCTACCCTCTATATACTTCAGCGGATGGAGGAACAGAAAAGGCCATCCAGGGCTATACAACGGTCTATGGCATAGGCCATGGAGGGGGAATGCACCTTACTCAAATACAGTGGAGAATCATTTCCATGTTGTGCAAGGTTCTCAAACCCTTTGAACTATCCACACGTGAAGTTAGTTCAGACACTGACAATTTGAGTCAGGTCATTCCCCTCATCAGACTTTTGCAAAAACAGCTGGAGAAACTGAAGGAGGAACTGAAATGGAGTGATTGTGCAAGCGATGTTGGACTGGTGGATCAAGCCCTTGATTCACTTCACCAGGATCCAAGAGTCGTCAATCTATTGAAATCTGAAAAATATATTTTAGCGACCATTCTGGATCCTAGGTTTAAGACCTACCTTGTGAGTTTTTGTCCAATAGACCGAAATCTATAACTATTCAAAGAGCTGTTAGTAAAAAAATTGTCAGCTGCAGTCGCACGTGAAACGCCATCATCTCCTCCTTCAGTTTCTGCAGCTGCCAGGAAAAGACTGAATTTTCCTTACAGAATGCCTGCTGGTCATGCAGATCGTTCACAAAAAAATTACATCTGGTCGGGCCTGAGAGAACTGCCTACTAGTGATATGTCTACGGTGACTATGTGTGAAACGGTCTCCATTCACAGAATGGTGGAGGACTATTTCAGAGATAACATCCTAATATTTTATGTGATATTAGCTGTTTTTTTTATTTTTAAGAAAAAATCCAAATCCAAAAGTAAAACCCGAAAACAAAACACAAAGGTGAGGTTTTAGCAAAACCAATCCAGATACAAAACCAGGGGAAATCCAGATCCAAAACCAAAACACGGGGGTCAGTGCATATTACTAATTTAGACCCTCGAAACCAACAGTGATGTCCATTGGAAGCCAAACACAATTCTTAGTAAATTTAACCCACAAGGTGAGTTTCATTATTGTATTGGTATTAAAACAGTTATCCTAATTTAATGGCACACACATGTCGTATTTTTTTACTGCTTTCTGAGCTCCAGGAATTCCCAAACAACTCAGCCATATAGTACTGCATCTTGGGACAAGAACCCACAGACAGGTATTGGTGTAGGAACATAAAGGGCCATAATCAATTAGGTGCGAAAAGTCCATTTCTGCGGAAAAGATTCGCCGGTGACGTAATTTCGCCAGGCAAAAAGTTTTCCCCGTATTCAGTTCCAAATTACTTTTCGTCGGTGCGGAAACTTAATGCATTGAAATAGGCGAAAAAGATTCGCCTATGAAACCTGTCGGAAAAAAGTGCAGAATTGGGGTTTTAGGTGCAAACTTGCGGGAACCACCCAGCACCCTTGGGACAGTCCCCCAAAGGTAAACTGTGTCAAAAAAAAGTTTAAAAAAATTTAAGAACACACCAAAAAAGTACTTTCATTTTGGGGTGAAAAAACAAAGTTGGGGGACATACTTAAAAACTGGCGAAATAGACTCCAGGGGGGTCCTCAAGTATGCCCCAGGTGTTTTTAAGATTGCAGGTGCTTGCGGCAGGTGGTTTATTTTAAAACTTCACTTTAGCAACTTGTATCCCAACTTTGCTGGGACTAGATATTTTCTTAAAAAAAACCTTCTAAACACGATTTTTCACCACTTCTGCAAAGACGCTAAATAACAGCTAGTGAGATAATTTAAGTACCCCAAATACCTTCACCACGGCTATCTAAAGTGATCCCCAATGTCAGTGCATCTTTTGGGTGGTGTCAGGCTAATTTCCCCAAATCTGACAGGACTTTTCGCTGGTTTCGAATGTGCTGGGTTCCGTTTTCGCCGATTTGGAATTGAATACGGGGATAAGCAGGGACGAGCGTGATACTATTCTGCATACAAAACCAGCGATGATGGCGAAAACCTCGGCAGCAGGACTTTTCGCACCTAGGCCCTCATTCAGACCCACTCGCGAGCGGCTGTCCGCTCGCAAGTGGGTCGATGGTCTGCACTGCGCATGCGCACGACGGAGGGAGCTCCGTCGTGCGCCTGCGCGAGACGTGCCGATCGAAGGACTTTCCTTTGCTCGGAGTGTCTCATCAAAGGGGGCGTGCTGTCGATGTTGACTGACAGCATGCCCCCTTTGGTGGGCATGCTGGGGGCGTGCCTGCCAAACGGAGGCGTTCCCAAGGTAACGCCTACCGTCTGAAGCCGGCCCCACTGCCATCACTAGTGATGTCAGTGGGAGTGATTTTGGCTCTGATAAAGCTAAAATCACTCCTGGCCTTACGGTTGAAAACCTCAACCGCAGGCTGTTGCTCGCAGTGGCGATGGTCGCGATAGTCAAGACCATCGCGACCATCATCCTGCACGCTCGTATATGCTGTGGGTGGTGACCCACTGCTATACGAGCGTCCAGGAGGACGCTCCATATTAAGGGAGGTGGGCCCTGATTCAGAGCGAGAGCTCTGGTCAGAGCGTCCGGTTCTGAATCAGGGCCTTAATTCAATATGGGCCTAAATGTGAATCTTCAGCAATAAAACAATATTTAATAAATAGCATTTACCAACTATAGACGTTTTACTGTATAATTACATATACAGGTTGAATCTCCCATTTCTAAAATGCTTGGCACCAGAAGTATTTTGAATATTAGATTTTTCCATATTTTGGAATATTAGCATACCATAATGAGATGTTTTGGGAATGGGACCCAAGACTAAACACAGTGTGTCTCATGCAGACCCACTCGCGAGCACAGGACGCTCGCAAGCGGGTCGATGGTACCCAAATGCGCATGCGCACGATGGAGGCTGCTCCGTCATGTGCATGCGCGAGACCCGGCGAGAGATGGGGAAGCCGTCGCTCGAGGTCTCGCACCAAAGGGGGCGTGCTGTCGATGGTGATTGACAGCACGCCCCCTTTGGTGGGCGAGCTGGGGGCATGGCTGCAAGACGGAGGCGTCCCCATGGGAACGCCGTTCCATCTGGGTCCGGCCCTACTGACATCAGTAGTGATGTCAGTGGGAGTGATTTTGGCTCTGATAGAGCCAAAATCACTCCAGGGCTTGCGGCAGTGAGACCCTACCACAGGGTCTCATCGCAAGCCCAATGGTCGCGATGGTCTTGACCATCGCGACCATCATCATGGACGCTCACATAAGCTGTGGGTGGTAACCCACAGCTATGCGAGCATCCATGAGGCCACTCCAATTTAGGTAGCCTGGCCCTGATTCAGAGCGAACACTCTGGTCAGAGCGTCCGGCTCTGAATCAGGCCCAGAATGCATTAATGTTTCATAAACACCTTGTACACACAGCCTGAAGGTTATTGTATACATTATCTTTAATCATTTTGTACATCAATCAAAGTTTGTGTACATACTCAAAATATTATTTAAGTTTTATATACACCTTAAACACAAAGCCTGAAGGTAATTTTCTACAATCTTTAATAATTTTGTGCATCAAACAAAGTTTGTGTACATACACTAAATTAATTTAAATTTCATATACACCTTATACACAGCCTGAAGGTCATTTTATAATAAACAAAGTTTGAGTACATTGAACCACGGAATGCAAAGGTGTAACTATCTCAGTCGCACTCAATAAAAATGCATATTTTTAAATACTTGGATATGGGACACTATCCAAGTATTTGATCATAGTTAATGAGAGGTTCAGTATATACTGAACCTCTCATTAACTATGATGCAATGTCCTGGGCCAAAATGTATTTTCAATAACATAAGTTTTATTATAATTGGCCCTTTTGAGTGCCTTATTTTCGAAATACTATATATATATATATATATATATACATATATATATATATATATATTTATATATTTTATTCTATGTGGCAGTATCACCAGAGGTGGCACTGGTCAGCAGCAGATTCTGTGTGGGGTAGGAGAGATCCGCCCACACAGACTAGAAAAGCATTGTGGGAAGATGCCTAATTGCTGCTTTGTGTATAGAGCTCAGGTGTGGTTTTGGTTTTGCAAAACTACCCTCATATGAGCACTACCTTGATTTTTTTCCTTCTGTATACTCTTGTAAGACTGACTATCCCCTTTATGGTAGCTACTACACAAGCACACCATAACAGCATCCACCTTTATCTTGTTTGCTAGATATATTTTTATATCTTAAGACTAGAGATGTGTGCCGACCCTCATGTTTTGGTTTTGGATCTGGATTCCCCCCTGGTTTTGGATCTGGATTGGTTTTGCCAAACACCTCACCTCCTTGTTTTGTTTTCGTGTATTGGTTTTGGATCAGGATTTTTTCTTAAAAAATCATAAAAACAGCTAAAATCACATAAAATGGGCCTGTTTTTGTTCCTACAGTATAATTAACCTCAATAACATTTATTTCCAGTAATTTCCTATCAATTTTGACCACCTCACAATATTATTTGCTTCATCTAGTTAAGGCCAAAAGGTTGCATCCAGCTAGCTGTCTGACTAAGATAAGTGACACAGTGGGCGGCACTAACATATGGCAGTTCAGCTTCTAATTTCCAATATGGATACAGTGTGTTATACAGTGTGGGTTGGATTTAATAGTGCACTTACTGTGACAGCAGTGTCGGCAGACCGGGGTTGCTGACGGTGTCCTCAGAACATGGAATGGCAGTTCTGCGGTGCATGCAGTGTTCTCAGTGAAGGGTACCGGTGATGTCGGCAGTGTGGTGGTGCCAGTGGTGTCTTTAGTGCAGGTTTGCTGGCAGTGTTGGCAGTGTGGGGGTGGCCAGCAGTGTCTTTAGTGCAGCTTTTCTGGCTGTGTTGGCAGTGCGGGGTTTGCTGATGGTGTCCTCAGTACATGGAATGGCAGCGCTGCAGTGCTGGCAGTGTTCTCAGTGAAGGGTACCAGCAGTGTCAGTAGAGTGGGTGTGCCAGCAGTGTCCTCAGTGCAGGTTTGCTGACTGTGTCAGCAGTGCAGGGGTGTTCTCAATGCAGGGTGCCAGCTGTGTCAGCAGTGCGGGCATGCCACCAGTGTCCTCAGTGCTGGTTTGCTGACTGTGTCAGCAGTGCAGGGGTGTTTTCAATGCAGGGTGACAGCAGTGTCGGCAGAGCGGGGGTGGCAGTGGTGTCCTCAGTGCATGTGTGCTGACAGTGTCAGCAGTGCAGGGGTGCTGGTGGTGTCCTCAGTGTGGGAGTATCAGCAGTGTCGGGGTCGCTGATGGTGTCCACAGTGCATGGGGCAGCAGTGCAGAGGTTGCCTGCAGTGTCGGCAGTGGTGGTGTTGACAGCAAGGGATGCTGCCAATTGGGGTGCCGGTGGTGTCAGGCAGCAGGGGATGGTGGGCACCATCTTCTTTTTCTTCTGTGTGCATTTTCAATGTGACAGATGGCTCTCTCAACTGCCCTTAAGCCCGCTCAATCCAAAACCTCACGACCCGACAGCAGGGTCGCGATGTTTTGCCTTGGGTGAGGGATCCAGGGCAGGCAGGGAGATCTGAGCTTTGCTCAGATCACCCCAGTTCCCCGAAATTTGGGTGGGTTCAGATCTCTGAGATCCGAACCCGCTCATCTCTATTTAAGATGAGGTGTGTGCCACTGCCCTTGTGTGTTTTGGGTCGCAATGTTTTGGGGAGGGATCCAGGGCAGGCAGGGAGATCCGAGCTTTGCTCAGATCACCCCGGATCCCCGAAATTCGGGTGGGTTCAGATCTCTGACCCGCTCATCTCTACTTAAGATGAGGTGTGCGCTAACCCCCCTATTTTTATGTTTTATGTTTTAGTTTTGTATTTCCTTTGTGTTTTGGATCTGGACTGGTTTTGCCAAAACTGCCCTTGTGTGTTTTGGATTTGGTTTTGGATCTGTATTTTTTCTAAAAAAAAATCATCAAAACAGCTAAAATCACATAATATGGGTTTTTTTTGTTCCTATGGCAATATTAACCTTAATTACCTTAATTTCCACTCATTTCCAGTCAATTTTAACCACTACACAGCTCACAAAATTGTTTTCATCTGGTTTAGGCACAAAATTTGCACTAAGCTATCTAGCTGACTAAGCTAAGTGGCAGCAGTTGGCGGCACAAACACGTAGCATTTTAACTGCCAACATGGCCCATAAGGAAAACATTTTTCATTAATCAAGAGGCCTGAGGAAGATGGAATATGTATTTAGTTGATGGCAGGGACAGGAAGGGTTGATTGTTAGTAAATGTAATAAAAATTTTTGATTCCGAAGCAAATTTATGAGGGGGGAGGGTAGAGCATGGGTAAACAATATGTCCCATGTTTTGCCCACAAAATCAACTTGGTGGTTCAGAATATTTTTTAAAATTAAAGGGGCATGCAGGAGATGCTGTGTGTGGCCATAAACATTTCTGAACATTTTTGGCACTCAGCAACCCCATGTCAAAGATTGCAGAAGCTGTGGCAATTCAACTTCCAACATGGCACATCAGGAAACAAATGTTGGAGTTGGAGGGAGTTGGAGTATGTATGTAGTTGAGGGTAGGGAAAGGAAGATTTGATTAGTAGTAAATTTAATTTAAAATAGTTATTCCAAAGCAAATTTATGAGTGAGGAGGTGAGGCATTTACAAAAAATATTTAAATCATTCACATCAGTCCTTGCCCCAGAAGAATCCTTGAGAGCTATGCCTGCTACTGGGAGTGGATTTTCATCCCAGAAGGAAACCAGGAAGACTATCAGTAGTACTTTAAAAAACAATTGACTGTTAAACAATACTTTTCAAGGGGAAGCAAATATGACAGCAGTCACCCAGTTGCACAACGGATCACTGACACCATAACATCTATGCTGGTATTACATGTGCATCCAATATCCACCAATAATGCAGTGAGTTTTAGACAGTTAATTGAGGTCCCTAGTCCCCGCTACCAAATCCCATCAAGATTCCACTTCACTAGAAAAGCAATTCCCAACCTGTACAGTGACAAAAAATTTAATTAGTGGCCTCCAACATGCCCACTCTCCACTTAACCACAGATATGTCGGCAAGCTGAACAGAGCAAATGCAAGATTTAAGATTCAAGGTTTAAGTCCTACATTGTGTCTTTCTTCTCAATGGACACAGATCTGAAGAGATGCAAAGAGCTGTTGGTAAGCAAGTTGTCAGCTCAATTGGCACATGATACAGCATTGGCTTCTTCAGTTACTCCAGCAAGTGCATCTGCCGATAGAAAACTAAACTTTCCCAAAAGAACCGCCGCTGGTGATGCAGATGAGTCAACACAACCAAGTTTTGACATCTGGTCAGGTCTAAAGGAATTGCCTACAATTAATGACCTCTACCATGACTCCATCTGTTATGGTCACCATACAAAGAAAGGTTGAGGACTATTTTACATTTTTTAATGATAGAATACAATGGCAAATAGACATGTCGGACAGTCCGTGTGACTACTAGCAGGAAAAAAAGGCAATTTGGAGCGCCATGCACAAACTGGCTCTGCTTTACTTGAGCTGCCCACCCTCCAGTGTGTACTCAGAAAGAGTTTTCATCGCAGCCAGGAACCTTGTCAGCTATCGGCATAGGAGGCTACTTCCTCAATGTGTGGAAAAGATGAAGTCCATCAAAATGAACTACAAATTCTATGCCAATTACTTCCACAAATTACAGAGGCACCTGTAATTGTGGATTCCAGCGAGGACTAATTAATATAGTGTGAAGATGAGGTACAAACTGATGAGAGTGAGGAATTGGATGATGATACTGACAACATCTTGCCTCTGTAAAGCCAGTTTGTGCATGTAGAGATCATTGGCAGCAATGTCAGCTGCCAATTGTTAGGTTGTTCTGTGGGGGCCCAACAAACTAATTGCTTCATGATTGATATTGTTGATGAAGGTGTTGGTGGTAAAGATGGCAGGTGCTTGTATCTAGCAGAGAGAAGGGAAATTGCTGATGCTGGACTGCTTGTTGGTACATTTTTTAAACAAAGTTTCTGAATTTTGAAAACTTTTTTGATGGATGTGCTGCAGATGATGTAACAGGTAGGCGATTCCTATATGGTTAAGGTTGCTACCTCTACTCACTCTGACTTTACAAAGGTTACAGATGACTTGACAATTGTTGTCTGGATTTGGGTAGAAATAATCCCACACATAAGAAGTGGATTGTTTGTTTTGTGCCCAGGCATGACAATGGGCTTTTGCTTATCATGGGCAATAACTGTTTCTTCCACTGGTGCCTAATTTAAACAAGGAACATCCTCATCAACAACATCCTTATTAGCGTCAGCTACACAAATATCCTGCTCACCCTGGTACACTTCCACAGAAGCATCTTCAATTTCTATGTCAGCATGTTCACTTGTGCTTACATCATCATAAGTGGCAGAACCACCAGCCATAAATAAAGACCAAGGCCTTATCTTTTCCATGCCATTTCATGTGGTGAAAGGTATATTGCCAATTTTATGTCTTTCTGCAGCTAACTTTCCCTTTGATGTTTTTTTCTTTACCACTGTAAAAGATTGGTACTTAATATTAGATATGCTGACTTAGGCCCTGTATGCCCTTGGGCATCAGCTTTAGTAGATGATGTAGATGGCCTAGTATCAGCATGACTGATAGCACTGGCAGCAGCTCCAGCACTAGTAAGTGGTTTCTGCTCTCCTCTCAACTGATCGTTTTTCATATTAACAAACACGAAAGAAGTGGGGTACAGCACACATGTCAACTTGTACCAATTTTAAATAATACACTGCGGTATCAATGATCCAAAAGATTTTTTATGAATAAGAAAAGAATAAACACAGCACTGCCACTTACAGTGTCACAAGATTTTTTTTATGAACAAGAAAAGAATAACACAGTGTCACATGATTATTTATGAATAAGAATAACACACTGCGCTACCACTTAGTGTCACATGATTATTTATGAATAAGAATAATACACTGCGCTACCACTTACAGAGTCACAAGATTATTTCTGAATAAGAATAACACACTGCGCTGCCACTTACAGTGTCACAAGATTATTTATTAATAAAAATAACACACAGGGCTACCACTTACAGTGATGTCATTATATTTTATATATAATGCATATAATTTAGCACTTTGTTGTGGTCTTGTAGTCGGTGTGTAGACTAATTATTTATTTACAATTGAGGAAAGTAGTGAAAAGTAGCATTTTTTTATTGCTAATTTTGGGTTATTAAATTGTAAATTTGTGAATATTACACTGCGGTTCCACTTACAGTGTCACAGGATTTTTTTCAAATACACTGCGTTTTCAACTTACAGTGTCACAATATTTTTAACAAATACACTGCATTTTCCACTTACAATATCACAATATTTGTAATGAATACTCTGCATTTTCCTCTTACAGTGTCACAATATTTATCATACACCGCTGCCACTTACAGTGTCACAAACAATATGTGTATGAATATTACACTGCGGTCTGACCGACAGCGTCAGAGTAAAACATAATAATAATACACTGGGGTACAGCCCAAAAAATATATTATTTTTTATTATTATATCATTAGCTATTATTTTTTTATCCACTGGGTACCCTTGGATGGACAGAGCACGCCTGGATGGATACAGCAGCCCCTGCCCCTGGATGGATACAGAAACCCCTGGATGGACACAGCAGCCCCATGCCCTGGATGGACACAGCAGCCTCTGGTTGTACACAGCAGCCCCTGGCCTAGATTGACACAGGAACTGCTGAATGGACATAGCAGCTCCTGGATGGACACAGCACCCAATTACCCCTGGATTGATACAGCAACTCTGGGATGGACACAGCAGCCCCTGGATGGACACAGTAGCCACTGCCCCTGGATGGACACAGCATCCCCTGGAAGGACACATTAGCCCCTTAATGTATCCAGCAGCCCCTGCACTGGACAGATACAGCAGCCCTTGGATGGATACAGCACATCTGTTCACTACACTCTCCACAGCTGGAGTGACATGGCACCGATGACAGGATACCTTATAGTATGCAAAACCCGCGAGAATCCGACAACAGGAGAATTACGTTTTCCCTCATTTTTGGATCGAAGTAAGATGGGGACTCCTGAGCTGTACTCGGCTCTCCGCTCATAACGAGAAGATTGGGTGGGTCCGGTTATCAGAGAACCAGACCCGCTCATCTCTACTTAAGACCGTCTGCACTTGGTATAGTATGGTTTGGGAAAGTCATGCTACCAGTGGTTAAATGGAGCTCTGTCATTGATTGCAGTTGAGTTGCTGCATCATGGTGCTTCCAGGGTTGGAAATACATTCTTATTATACATTTATTTGCAGTAGATCCTATCCTTGGAAGGAAGGCTATTTAACTGTATCATGTCATTGGAGGAATAGAGAGGTTTTATTACTGGAGGCAAGGGAGAGACTTTTGTTTACATAAGACTTAAGCTCTTGATAAAAAAAATAAATATATATATATATAGTTTCAGAATACATATCGGCACTCCAGTGCTCAAATGCAGAATCTTGCTCAGATGCTCTCCTCGAGGGTCGGTGTCCCCGCAATATAGTCATGTAAGTAGAATATGTGTCACTTCAATATTTAAATAAAGAACCCCATGGCAGGGGAATCTATTTGTGCAGTCAACATTTCGGGGATCGAATCCCCTTCCTCAGGACAAATACTGTAATACTCAAATAGACACATAAACTATCATCTTACCTTTATCCCTTTGTGCTAATCTGTGAAAGCTGTTACCGGAGGTCAGAGAAGCGCACCCGCCCAGCAAGATGCTGCACAATGATGTTGGCACTGCGTGTCATGCTGTTGCCCAAGCAACCCTGAAACCGTCTTCTCCTCCAGGGAACCGGCTGTAACAAACATACCCATACAAGTTTAATTTAGATAAAATAACACTAAAATCTAGCCAGACTGTTTATTTATCTTTAAGAATACTTAATTAATACTATTGGATGATAAACATGATTAGTATTATTACTGGCTACTCATGCCATAATTAAGTCTCCACATATGCCATCATTAAGTCTCCCTATATGTATATGGGTTGGGTATGGGATGCTGCCACTCAGGATCCTGGTTGTCAGAATCCCGTTGCCAGCTTCTTAACATTGTTAGGATACCGACACCTGTTGGTAAGTATCCTAACCCTATCCTACCTACCCCTAAACCTAACACTCCCTCCCGACTGCCTAAACCTAACCTCTCCCCTGCAGCCTAAACTTAACACTCCCTCCTGACTGCCTAAACTTAACCTCTCTCCTGCAGCCAAAGCCTATTTTCCCCTCTTGTGTCTAATACTCTTTAATATGCAAGTACAATGAATGTTTAAGAAGATAATTATTATATAACCCCACAAAATGCATACCCACATGTACACCCCTCTAACTAAGCTCTCTATCTACCCACAGTGCCTCAAGAAATTAGAATTTTACAAGGTAAAATGTTTTTGACTGCTACCTGGCCATCCTTTTGGTGGTGGACTTTCTTTGTAGAACAGGGCCCAAGTTCACGTTGCAAGCTCCTTTGCATCAAACTAAGTAACTTATGATAAATATGCAGAGTCAAGCGGGTCTTTGGGCTCTATTTACTACAATCCGCATTTGTAATGCAGATTGTAGTGTGATATTACCGACTGAATTCGCATTGCGAATTCAGGCAATATCACAGGGATTTACTACAAATCCCTTGCAAGGACAGAGCTTGCGAGAAAGCTCTGTTCCTGCGAATCCCCTCTGCACACTAGGCACGTTTTTTTTGGAAAAAAATATCGTGACAAAGTGTCCCATTGCCAAGCCCCGCCCCCCACAATCGCGGACCCCCTCGACTCCCCCGTGACTTCCCCTCCCTCAATAGCACTTACCTGCAGTCATTGGTGCTCTGCTGATGTCTTCTATGCTTCTGGTCAGCTGACATCCCATACTGCACTGGGACACAGTCACCTGATGACCGGGCCGCAGTGCAGCATGGGACACCAGCTGACCAGAGGGAGAACATCACCAGAGAGATCAGCTTGCGGTCTGTTTAGACCACACAGCTGATCACTGTGACTGGCTCAAGGCTCTGCTCTGCCCGTTACTGCAGAGCAGGAGTCCGGTAACCGGGGAGACCCTGGATCACGCCACCTCCAGGTGGCGTTATTATCACAGGGCCTCCCTAGGTATTGTTTTCACTATTTAATTTTAGTAACTACCATGCAGATCACATTTCCCATTACAATTATAGGAAATGCGATCTGATTACTAAAAATAAGTGATACATAGGGGTTGGAGTAGAATTTTACGAATTCTACTCCAATTGCCCTGTAGTAACTGTAGGTGATACTAAAATAATGTGAAAAGGGTGTGAAAACACCCTTTTTCACTTTATTTTAGTAAAAATAATGATAATAAATAGTGTCCTTTGAGAGAAATATTTTTCTGACATTGATGAGGTGACTATATAGATATGCTGGCTATGCCAGTGTTACCTTATTGTTTGTAGTCAGTACATTAATGTGTTTCTTGTTTGCAGTAGTGCTCAATTTCTAATGTTATGAAGCCACTGGTTTAAATGTAAAGTTTGCTACTTGTGGCTTTAACCAAAGATAATATAGTCTCTGCATAACTGAATGTAAGTTTATGAGCAGCTGTAGTTTTTAAAAAGGCTGTCACCTGCTGGTAACTATATATTTTTCCAGTTTTAAACCTTAAAGACAAATTAACCACCACACTTAAAGGGGTGTAGTTTAAAGACAAATTAACCACCACACTGAAATGGGTTTAATTATCTAATGGGTCTTTTCAAGATTATTATTCCTCTTTTCCACCATAAATACTGGCCAGACCCAGCTCAGACACCATTTATTCAGCACCATCGATCTGGGTTATTCTCAGGTTAGCCGTGTTCACACAGAAACCGGGTCTGCCCTGCTAAACTTGTGAGGTCATAAAAGTGGGAGGTGACTGCTCCACAACCACCAATCAGCTCATTTTAGACATGACCTAGGTTGGATAACCCAGGTTATGCCGTTTACACTGCACCATTACCCAGGTCCTTGGTAACTACCTGGGTTGGATTGCTGGGTCACTTGACCTGGTTATTGTTCAGGGACCCTTTTACACTGACCTATGACCCGGGTAGATCCAGCAATAACCCAGGTTATTGCTCTGGTGAAAAAGAGGTATAAGATGGAGTGTAGTGGTTTTAATCATAAACATAAACAAAATACTGATATTCAAAACACATTGTAGCGTTGTAGCATTATCACCTGGTTAGGTCAAATATTTACTCATCATTAATTGTCATAAGATCTCTGCATATAAGTGATACATTTATATAGTCAAATGTGTTAGTAAATTCTAATGAGTGTAAATAACTGTAGGATTCTGCTGCATATAAATAGAACAGCCATACATATTACTATAAGGCTACAGATACAGAGACTCATCCCGTCCTGTGTGACAGAAGACAAGAGAATGGAAGCCAGACCCAATATGAAGCTTTATCATGTGCATGGGATGGATTCCAGGGACTTCCTTCAATGTTACTTTGAGGCAGAAAGTGCATTCAGAGATGAGTTTATGGTATTTATTATGGAGAAGCTGCACAGCGCTTTAGTAACAGGTTTGTATTCTGTATAAATTGTTGCGATTTCTTAGTTTTTTTTAATTAAATCTGCAAAAATGTCAAAAAACAGTATGGGGTATTGTGTATAGAATTTTGAGGAAAAAAATGAATTAATTCCATTTTGGAATAAGGCTGTAACATAATAAAATGTGGAAAAAGTGAAGCGTTGTGAATACTTTCTGGATGCGCTGTAGATACTATATATATATATATATATATATATATATATATACATATATATATATATATGCAAGTGTGTATATATATATGAAAAACAAAAGGTGGAGAAAGAGCGCCTCCTAGTGCATTAAAGCAATATATATTGTGACCTTCACCAAAGGTAATCACCCTCTGTGCAGATGGGGGTGTACCTTATATAGTGGAATACACCACTTTTAAGACAGCAAGAACAATCACAATGGATCCTTTACTTTCCAATCTCTGGAGACCATTAGACTACTCCTTCCATACAGACCATGGTAAATCAGCATGAAGAGGAAAACGGAAAGACCATAGTGTAATACTACACACACAAATTTATTATACAATAGTAAGCATATCAAATGCCCGTACATGAAATATAAAATATCAGAGCTTATCTGTAGATATGTGTCACTGGTAGAGGATCACTTGCCATGCCACACACTACCTCAACGCGTTTCGTCCATTACAAAGGTTCTGGACTTCATCATACGGTAGATACATATATGTGTGTGTACTATATATATATATATATATATATATATATACTAGAAACCCCCCTTTAAAAATCCTGTTTGCTCGTGACCAGGTACCACCATCTCATCTGTCCCTGATAACTCACCATTAGTGGGTGCAGGCTCAGGTAATCGGGTGTGTGAAACAAATTACCTGCCCTAACCACACCCCAGCAACATGTTACCCGCTTTACCCTCTGGCAAAAATAATATACACTACCCACCCTACTCTCTGGCCCCAGTAATATACATTACACACCCAACCTTCTGGCCCCAGAATCATACACTACACCCCCAACCTTCTGGCCCCAGGGACATACACTACCTGCTCTACACTCTGGCCCCAATGACATACACTACCTGCACTACTCTCTGGCCCCAGTGACATACACTACACGCCCAACCTTCTGGCCACAGTGTCATACACTACCTGCCCTACCCGGTGGCCCCAGGGATATGCATTAAATGCCTTACCCCCCCCTGGCCCCCCGGATATATACTACTCCCAGTCCACCATACATAAAGTGCTTTCCCATGGCCCAGGAACATACACTACCCACCTTAGTGGCCCAAGGGACATACACTACCTGTCCCACCCCTGGCCACAGGGACATAAACTACCCATTCTACCTCCCTGGTGACAGGGATATACACGATCTACCCTACCACCCCACCCCCCAAAGCCTTAGGGACATATACTACCTGCCCACCCCCCAAACCCCTAAAACATATAGTTAAAACTAAGGATGTGCAACGACCACTGTTCGTGTTTTGTGTTTTGGTTTTGGATCTGGATCTTTCTTTGTGTTTTGGATCTGGATTGTTTTGCCAAAACCACCCTTCCGTGTTTTGGGTTCGAGGTTTTGTGTTTTGGATCTGTATTTTTTTTTTAAATTGCATTAAAAAAAGCTAAAACCACATAATTTGTGGGTTTTTCTGCTCCTATGCTATTATTAACCCCAATAACATTAATTTCCACTAATTTCCAGTCTATTCTGAACACCTCACACTTCACAATATTGTTTTTAGGCCAAAAGGTTGCACCGAGGTAGCTGGATGACTATGCTAAGCAACACAAGTGGGCGGCACAAACACGTGGCCCTACTAGGAGTGACACTGCAGTGGCAGACAGGATGGCAGTTTGAAAAACTAGGCCCCAAACAGTACATAATGCAAAGAAAAGAAAGAAATGCAAGATGGAATTGTCCTTGGGCCCTACCACGCACCCTTATGTTGTATAAACAGGACATGCACACTTTACCAAACCAATCATTTCAGTTCCAGCGTCTGCCACACAACTGTGGCTGAAATGATTGGTTCGTTTGGGCCCCCACAAAACAAGCTGGCAATTAATCTATCCCTGCTCAAACTGGCTCTACGGAGGCAAGTTGTCATCCTCATCCTCCTCATCCACCGATTCCTCACTCTCTTCAGTGTTGTGTACATCCTCATCCTCACAGAGTATTAATTTGTCCCTGCTGGAATCCACCACCACAGGTCCCTCTGTACTTTCTGGAGGCTGGTCTCCCTGGAAGAGTTGATAATTCATTTTGATGAACATCTTCTCCACATTTTGTGGAAGCAACCTCCTATGCCTTTCGCTGACAAAGTTCCTGGCTGCACTAAACACTCTTTCGGAGTACACACTGGAGAGGGGCAACTTAGGTAAAATAGAGCCAGTTTGTACAGGGGCCTCCAAATTGCCTCTTTTTCCTGCCAGTACAGGTACAGGCTGTCTGACATGCCTACTTGGATGCTGTCACCGATGTAATCCTTCACCATTCTATCAATGGTGATAGTGTCATATGCATTGACAATATACATGTCAGAAATTGTTGCCAGGTCATTCAGTCCAGACCAGATGTCCAAACTTGGTCCCACCTGCCTTGCATTACCGCCAGTGGGATGCTTGCAAGTTGTTTGCTGGCAGCCCCAGTTGCGGGAGACAATGAAGAAGGAGCTGTTGACATGTCACGTTCCACTTCAGCTGACAGTGTTTTCACCAGCAGGTCTTTGCACCTCTGCAGGCTTGTGTCAGCCGGAAAGAGAGACACCATGTAGGCTTTCAACCTAGGATCGAGCATGGTGGCCAAAATGTAGTGGTCTGAATTCAACAGATTGACCACACAGGAATCATGGCAAAGTGAATGAAGGGCTTCATCCACAAGTCCCACATGCCGAGCAGAATCACTCCGTCTTAGCTCCTCCTTCACTTTCTCCACCTGCTTCTGCAAAAGCCTGATGAGGGGAATGACCTCACTCAAGCTGGCAGTGTCTGAACTGACTTCATGTGTGGCAAGTTCGAAGGGCTGGAGAACCTTGCACAATATGGAAATCATTCTCCACTGTGCTTGAGTCAGGTGCATAGCCCCTCCTTTGCCTATGTCATAGGTGGCTGTATAGGCTTGAATGACCTTTTGCTGCTCCTCCATCCTCTGAAGCATATAGAGGGTTGAGTTCCACTGCATCACAACCTCTTGCTTCAGGTGATGGCGGGGCAGATTCAAGAGTGTTTGATGGTGCTCCAGTCTTCGGCACGCAGTCGCTAAATGGCGAAGGTGGCCAGAAATTTTTCAGGTCACCCAAAGCGTCGCCTGCACACCCCTGTCATTTTTCAGAAAATTCTGCACCACCAAGTTTATTGTGTGAGCAAAACATGGGACGTGCTGGAATTTGCCCAGATGTAATGCCCGCACAATATTGGTGGCATTGTCAGATATCACAAATCCCCAGGAGAGTCTAAGTGGGGTAAGCCATTGGGCAATGATTTCCCTCAGTTTCTCTAAGAGGTTGTCGGTGGTGTGCCTCTTACTGAAACCGGAGATACACAGCATAGCCTGCCTTGGAACGAGCTGGTGTTTCTGAGATTCTGCTACTGGTGACGCTGCTGTTGCTCTGTAAGGTGATACATCTACCCAGTGGGCTGTCACAGTCATAAAGTCCTTAGTCTGCCCTGTTCCACTCGTCCATATGTCCGTGGTTAAGTGGATATTGGGTACAACCGCATTTTTTAGGACACTGAGGACACTTTCTTTGACATTTCTGTACAGTCTCGGTATCGCCTGTCTAGTGAAGTGGAATCTAGACGGGATTTGGTACTGGGGACACACTACCTCCATCAATTGTCTAAATCCCACTGCACTAATGGCGGATACTGGACCCACATCTAACACCAACATAGCAGTCAAGGCCTCAGTTTTCCATTTTGCTTCAGGATGACTGCTGTCATACTTCATCCTCCTAGCTAAAGACTGTTGGAGGGTCAATTGTTTAGTAAAAGTAGTGGTGTTCCTACTTCCTCTCTGGGAAGATGAATGACTCCCAGCAGCAACATCAGCAGCGGCAGCAGTAGGCATAGCAATGCAGGATTCTCCGGAGGAATCCTGGATAGGAGAGTCAGTCATGCCAGTTATATGTCCTGCAGGACTACTTCCGATCCTGACTAAGGAGGCAATTGACGAGTAGGGAGTTGATGGTGTGGTTTGCAGGTGCTTGGATACAACAGGACAAAGGGATTTAGGTGTCCCTGGACTGCTTACTGTCTTAGCCAAAGTTTCTGAACTTGACAGTAACTTTTTATGAACGCGCTGCAGGTGATGTATACGGGAGGATCCTAGGTGGTTAACGTCCCTACCCATACTTATTTCACCTTTACATATGGTACATATGGCAAGACAGTTGTTGTCCGGATTTGGATAGAAATATTGCCTGACTAAAGAGGTGGAATGTTTGGTCTTCTGCTCAGGCATGACCGTGATGGGCTTTTTCATCCCACGGACAACAACTGTCTCCCCCGGAGCCTGATTTAATCAAACCACATCACCATCAGAATCCAACTCGCCAACTTCCTCCTGAGCACCAGCTTCACCAGTATCCTTATCCTGTTGTACTTCAACAGTGACATCTTCAATTTGCATATCAGCAAGTGGACTGTTGGTGCTCATTCCAGCACTTGCAGAGGGCGTGCAAACGGTGGAAAGAGCCACCTCTTCCCGTCCAGTGTTGGGAAGGTCAGGCATCGCAACCACCACCACACTTGGGCCCTCCTTGGGGATTTGTGATATCTTCTTAGAACACACAGTTCTTCGCTGTGCTTTTGCCAGCTTAACTCGTTTGATTTTTGTAGCAGGAGGAGGGCTTCCTTCGTCATGTGAAGCTGAACCACTAGTCATGAACATAGGGAAAGACCTTAGCCGTTCCTTGCCACTCCATGTCGTAAATGGCATATTGGCAAGTTTATGTTTCTCCTCAGATGATTTAAATGTTTTTTTAAGATAATTTTCCTGAACTTTGTCATTTGGGATTTTATATGCCCTCTACTATGACATTGGGCATCGACCTTGGCAGATGACGTCGATGGCATTTTATCGTCTATGTCATGACTAGTGGCAGCAGCTTCAGCACTAGGAGGAAGTGGTTCTTGATCTTTCCCTATTTTATTTTTATCAGACAAAGGCCCTCATTCAGAGGTGGTTGTAAGCAGCCGCTCGGTCTTACTCCTAACGACCGCGAAACTGAAAAAGTTAGAAATCGCACGGCCGGTCGGTCACAACCAAAGTGATGCCCATACGTGAACAATGCACCTCCTCTAGTTAGTGATCGATTCAATTGTTGTCAGTCATTGTCAGTTGCTGTATGTTAATTTTCTTCTGATGATTGCGGCCGCTTGTGTTGTGTGTAAATTACACCAAAACTTAACAAAAAAACACATAGAATAAGCTATCCCCATGAAATATGTTCATTCTTATTATTCGCTAATGCAAATGCAGCTGAATCAATTACAAGCCAATTAGCAGTGTTATTAGCTACAACAAACAATTATTAGCTGCTTGCATTGTGTGGCTCAATATAGAAACATCACTCCTAACATCAGTAACATTCGATAATATTGATTGTACTCTGGGGCTTGAGAGAGCACGTACCCAATCTCAAGCTCTACTATCAGCCAGGCCTTGAACCTGCTCGCAGAGTGACGTTTTGCTACTTCTGGCCTTCTATGTTGGTCGTAGCAGGTAAATTATGTATGCCCCTAAAACTCCCTGAAAACGGTGAGGAACGCCTGCGTTTTCAGACCAGCACCTCCCTCAGCACCCACAAACGGCCTTTCATGTCAAACAGCTCTCGGAAGCCACTTCCTGCTCGTAAGCTGTATGATCGACAGCATTTTGGATCGCAAGGACTCATACACACATGCGCACAACTAACCGTATGCATGCGTGGTTTGGAAACATTGGATGCATACGACCGAGCGGCCGCTTACGACCAACTCTGAATGAGGTCCAAAGTTTTGTCCTCCATTTATGTTATATTGATATATACATGCGTCTAAGGCGCACACAAACACAGAAAAGAAGAATTTTAAATTTTTTTGGTGTGCACTTTGGGGGTTACACCACTCTTTAACAGTCGAGCCAGCCGGCCCTTTACTTATGACACAGGCGTACGCTTGGCGCTTCTCCTTTGTTGATGCACGTGCAGCCACAGCACACACAATTCACAACACAGAAAAGAAGAATTTTTTTAATTTTTTTTAGAGGGCACTTTGGGGGTTACACCACCCTTTAACAGACTTATGACACAGGTGCACGCTTGGTGCTGCTCCTTTGTTGATGCACGTGTGGTTTCAGCACACACAATTCACAACACAGAAAGTAATTTTTAATTTTTTTGGAGTGCACTTTGGGGGATACACCACCCTTTAACAGATGAGCCAGCCGGCCCTTTACTTGTGACACAGGTGCACGCTTATTGCTTATCCTTTGTTAATGCAGGTGCGGCTACAGCGCACACAATTTACAACACAGAAAATAATTTGTAATTTTTTTTAAGTGCACTTTGCGGGTTACACCCACCTTTAACTGACTTATGACACAGGTACACGCTTGGCGCTGCTCCTTTATTGATGCACGTGCGGCTACTGCACATACATTTTACACACAAACACAGAAAAAAAGAAGAATTGTTTATTTTTTGTGGAGCGCACTTTGGGGGTTACACCACCCTTTAACAGACAAGCCAGACGGCCCTTTACTTATGACACAGGCGCACGCTTAGCGCTGCTTCTTTGTTGATGCACGTGCAGCTATAGCGCACACAATTCACAACACAGAAAAGAAGATTTTTTTTTAAGTGCACTTTGGGGGTTACACCACCCTTTAAGAGATGAGCCAGCCGGCCCTTTACTTATGACACAGGCGCACGCTTAGCACTGCTTCTTTGTTGATGCACGTGTGGCTACAGTGCACACAATTCACAAACAAAGAAATAAATGTTTTTTTTGCACTTGGGTGGAGCACCCCTGATGGACAGATCACCCCCTGGACAACACTATAGCACCCCTTTAGGACTACAGCCTTTATGGGACACTGCACAACACAGCCCAGCCAGCCCCTATACACTTTTGGAGTGGACACAGGGCCTGATTCAGAGCTGAATGCTCTGACCAGAACGCTCGCTCTGAATCAGGGCCCTCCTACCTGTTTTTGGAGCAGCCTCATGGATGCTCGTATAGTTGTGGGTTACCACCCACAGCTTATGCGAGCATCCATGATGATGGTCGCGATGGTCAAAGACCATCGCGACCATCGGGCTTGCGACGAGACCCTGCGGTAGGGTCTCGCTTCCGCAAGCCCAGTAGTGATTGTGGCTCTATCAGAGCCAAAATCATTCCCACTGACATCATTACTGATGTCAGTGTGGCCGGACTCAGACGGTAGGTGTTCCCATGGGAATGCCTCCATCTGGCAGCCACGCCCCCAGCACGCCCACCAAAGGGGGCGTGCTGTCAGTCACCACCTTTGGTGCGAGACCCCGGGTCTCGTGCATTTGCATGATGGAGCTCCCTCCGTCGTGCGCATGTGCATTCGCCCAACATCGACCCGCTAGTGAGCGACCTTCACTCGCGAGCGGGTCTGAATGACCCCCACAGCCCCTATGGACAACTCCCTGCACAACACAGCCCAGCCAACCACTATGGACAGCAGCACAACACACCCAAGCCAGCCCCTATGGACAACAGCAGCACAACACAGCCCAGCCAGCCCCTATGGACAACATCAGCACAACACAGCCCAGCCAGCCCCTACAGACTTTGGAGGAGTGGACACAGCCCCTATGGACAACAGCAGCACAACACAACACAGCCCTGCCAGCCCTAACTTCCACCCTCCCTCTTCACTGTCCACAGCCGGAGGGAGGAGGGCATAGCGGGGATCTTTTATAGAATCCAAAACCCGTGAGATTCGGAAAGGCAGGATGATAATGTTTTGCCTCGATTTCTTGGCCTGATTCAGAGCTGTATGCTCTGACCAGAGCGCTCGCTCTGAATCAGGGCCCTCCTACCTAAAAATGGAGCGGCCTCTTGGACGCTCGCATAGCTGTGGGTTACCACCCACAGCTTTTGCGAGTGTCTAAGATGATGGTCGCGATGGTCAAGACCATAGCGGCCATCGGGCTTACGACGAGACCCTGCGGTAGGGTCTCGCTGCCACAAGCCCAGGAGTGCTTTTGTCTCTATCAGAGGAAAAAGCACTCCCACTGACATCACTAGTGATGTCAGTGGCGCCGGCTCCAGACGGAAGGCGTTCCCATGGGAATGCCACCGTCTGGGCAGCAATGCCCCCGGCACGCCCTCCAAAGGGGGTGTGCTGTCAATCACCATCGACAGCACGCCCCCTTTGGTGCGAGACCCATAGCGACAGCTTGGCTGTCGCTATGTGGGTCTCGCGCATGCGCATGACGGAGCTCCCTCCATCGTGCGCATGAGCATTAGGGCACCATCGACCCACTTTGCGAGCGTCCTATGCTCGCGATCGGGTCTGAATTAGGCCCTCAGTTCCGAGTCAGGCGGGAAAATCTGAGCCGGACTCGGTTCCCGGCTCAGATGGGGGGGTTCGGATTTCAGAAATCCGAACCCACTCATCCCTAATTAAAACATACAGTACAACCATCCCTGGCCTCCAGGACATACAGAACACTAAACATCCCAGCCCTCCTAAACACCTTCATGGCTTCTCTCCTTATTTTGTTTTAAGTTGTTTTGTATTCATCATGTTTATAGTCTATTTTATGAACACAATACATTTTGTGTGCTTGCTTGAGAATAGAATTAAATAAAAAAAATTACTCTGGTTCCATAATAGGTGCTGCCCTTCCTGTACACTTGCTACATCTCAGCCCCATGTTCTGGCTATGCCCAGTCCCCTGACACACTTCTGTACTGCAGGATTGGGGGTGTCATAGCATGTGACTGCTCTGGGTGCTGCAGCTCCACACTACACCTCTGTGTACAGGGATAACTACATCTGCTGTGCGGAATGGGAACAGGTGACACTTTCCCTGCTCACAGAGAGATGTTACTACAGAGGTCACTCCCTCCCATGGTGCTTTGTCATTTAGGTGGAAGAGCACCAACCCACCAAACATTATGCCATACTTGCCGACCATCAGCTCCCTCCTTCCGGGAGGGAGCTGATTGTTGGCTAACAGTGGGGGGCGTGGCTGGTCACTGACATCACATTGAGGGCAGTGCCAGGGGTGAGGTCGCATGATCGCGTCACCGTGACCCTGCCCCTCTTCACAATGCCGTTATTTTCAGCATTGAGAAGCAGTGGGTGGGGCCACGATGATGCGTTTCAGCGCAAATCGCATCACCGGCCCCCCTGCTGCGGTGGTTTCAAGTTTATACTGGGGGGAGGTCGGGAGGGCTGAGGGATTCCAGGGGGCTTGCCTGCCTTTCCAGGGGGGCCGGGAGTGGCACCCGAAAATCGGGAGGCTCCCAGCCAAATCGGGAGGGTAGGCCAGCCTGCATTATGCACACAGCACAGAAATGGCGGCAGAGTCGGGAATCATAGAAATAGCTTCCTTTTATTGAATCAGGGAAAATTGAGGAATTAAAGAAAATGTTTTGGGTATAGAGATATTTATAAAATAGTCCGGTATATTGAGACCAATCCCACTAACATGATTGGACAAGGTAGATCACACGACGTGCATTATTTCCCAATGACCACACCAGAGCCGGATTAAGGCTTGTGGGGGCCCTGGGGCAACTAAGTCGTGGAAGCCCACACCAAGCCACATGGAGCCTACCCTCCATCACCCGCCACACAGAGCCTACCCCCACCCTCCCTGATTACTTACCTTCTGGCTCTGTGTTGTGAATGCAACAGCACAGTCATCACTGCTGCACAGAGCACAGAGCGGCACCTAAAGCCCAACATCAGTGATCAGCGCCACATACATGATGTGTCACTCAATGCTGATGAGGGAACTTGGGAACTGCTCTGCGCTCTATGTGGCAGCGCTGACTGTGCTGTTGCATTTAGAACACAGATCAGCACTCAGCCCCCATCCGGGAACAGGGTCCACTGGACATTTGCTCTCTGCAGGGTCACCCCAACCCTGTGTGGGCAGGGGCAAATACAGGATTTTATGGGGGGGTTCACATACATTATTTATATATTTTTGTATTTTTTTTCATTTATTTATGCACGTGTGTATTAAACACACTCACACACAAACTCATATATGTAGCAAACATATATAAATATATATAAAATACACACATATACAGTATACACACACATAAACACATACATACACACATATACAGTATACACACTCATAAATACACACATATGCAGTATACACATACATACTGTAAACACATACATACTGTACACACTAACATATAAACAGCAGTATACACAAACACTAAAACATATTTACACATTAAGACATACTGTACATACATACATACATACATACATACACATATATACACAATTAAACAGTACACATATACAGTATACACACATAAACACAAACATAAACACATATACCATATACACACACACACACACACACACATAAACACATACATACACACATAGCAGTATACTTACACTAACACATATATACTGTACACATTAACAAATACATACACATACATACACACACAGCAGTATACACACATTAACATATACATACACACATATACACAATAAAACAGTACATATATACACTTACTTTTTATGCAGCTGCTGGTCACATCCTTAGGCTCCACCCCCTCGTGCCGTTATGCCGCGATTTGTCGGTCATTTGGGGGTGGGGCTTGTCATATTGGCTCCGCCCCCTCTGGACATGTTAGCAGGGGGACTTGGGCCCTCATTCAGAGCCGTACGCTCTGAGCAGAGCGCACGCTCTGCATGAGGGCCGGGCTCTTTTTTCATGGAGCGTCCTCCTGGACGCTCGTATAGCTGTGGGTCACCACCCACAGGCTATACGAGCGTGCATTTTGATGGCCGCGATGGTCGTGACCATCGCGACCATCGAAATTGCGAGCCGGAGCTTGCGGTTGAGGTTTTCAACCGCAAGCTCCGGAGTGATTTTGGCTCTATCAGAGCCAAAATCACTCCCACTGACATCACTAGTGATGTCAGTGGGCCGGCTTCTGACGGGAGGCGTTCCCGTTGGAATGCCCCCGTCAGGGAGGCACGCCCCCGGCACGCCCACCAAAGGGGGCGTGCTGTCAATCAACATTGACAGCACGCCCCCTTTGATCGGACACAACGAGCGAAGGAAAGTCCTTCGCTCGTCGTGTCTGGCGCATGCGCACGACGGAGCTCCCTCCGTCGTGCGCATGCTCAGTGCAGACCATCGACCCACTTGCGAGCGTACAGCCGCTCGCGAGTGGGTCTGAATCAGGCCCTTGGTTCGTTAGGGGGGTTTATAGCTTCTCATAAACCCCCCTTGCATGCTCTAGAGGTGGGGCCCCTCTGTGTGTGGGGGCCCTTGGACGACCGCACCTGTCATCCCCCCCTTAATCCGGCCCTTGGACCACACACCACAGGCCTGAACTACTTCTCACTTTTATCAAACCCTCATCACAAAACCGCAGCTGTATCACTCGACAAGTGTAAACATTAACATCTCTCACAGAGACGGCTTACAGAAAAGCAGCACATAACTGCCTCACTGACAAACATACACATCACTGCCTCACTGACAAACATACAGTACACATCACTGCCTCACTGACAAACATACAGAACACATCACTGTCTCACTGACAAACATACAGTACACATCATTGCTTCACTAACAAACAACAGTAGCACATCACTGCCTCACTGACAAACATACAGTGGCACATCACTGCCTCACTGACAAACATACAGTACACATCATTGCTTCACTGACAAACATACAGTACACATCATTGCTTCACTGACAAACATACAGTACACATCACTGCCTCACTGACAAACATACGGTACACATCACTCCCTCACTGACAAACATACAGTAGCACATCACTGCCTCACTGACAAACACACAGTAGCACATCACTGCCTCACTGACAAACATACAGTAGCACATCATCGCCTCATTCAGAATCCAGCACAGCAAATTGTGAGCAGACATGCCAGCCTTGGCCTTGCAGAAGCATTAAGCATTTCCTGCTAGTACCATTCACTTTTCATAATGTTTTCTTTCCAAAATGAACCACTTTTACACTGACAGTAGTTATTAATGTACAACTGTTTAAAGTGCTTATTCTGAATGTTCAACTTTGTTATCCAGTTAAATGTTTATTCATTAAAAATAATTCAAATTAAGCAGCTTGTTTAGAACTTTTTTTTAACTCTTATTCTATATTTGTTTGTGTGACCGGACGCCTTTTGCCTAGGCCGTCCCTGCTCACGGGTTAGCGCTTTTGGACTCCCACTCACCGTCAGTGATTGCCTGTCACTGACTCCGCCAACTGCGCCGTGGGCGTGTAACGATGCTGACACCACCAAACTCTACCATCGGCATTTGGAACCGCTTTTTACGTACAATCAGGCTCCTATGTTGGCACCTGAAACCGCTTCTGCTGCGTATGCGTTTGATTAACTGTGGACGCACCTCCTGTTTGGTGTTGGCTGTTCCCACCTGATCCCTCACAATGGACAAGGTCTGCACGGTAGCTTGGCAGAGGGCTTGAACTTGGAGACGCTGAGCTCTTACCCAGAACAGCAGGAGAACGGAATAGCGTTTTGGCGCAATTCTGTTGGTCGCAAGATTGAGTCAATTGAAGTAAAGGCAAACGGTGTTTATTTGCTCAATGTCTTAAAGAAGACCTTCCCTTCCGTCTGAAGGGGAATATCACACAGAAATCAAACAGCAATTCTCCACAAAGCATTTTCAAAGATGTACCACATACAGGAATATTATCAGCAGCTCTTCTCCTCAAAGAAGTTACAGAGTTGTACACATACAGGGCTCACAGTCCCTCTTTTTATGTCATTCTTACACACAACATCACAGGGGGCAAATCCACTCTGTGTTCCTTCTAGCCAATCAGAAAACATAAATTAAACAAACATAGAACATATTACATTTCAAAGGAGTCTCTCAATATCCTCCTTCCTAATCCACCAACACAAACTGATTTATCATACATTATACTGTCTCCTAAAATGTTGATATAACATTTCACAGGAAATGGTAAATGACATTCATCCTTATCAATCAGTTTGGTATTTCCAACCTTAGCACGTTCAGCTTTTAGAAGTGGCATCCAAAAGGATCTTCTTAAAAACAAATTGTCTTTTCAAAAGGAAGTTCTGTATCTGAAGTGATTGGCTATATGACACCATTCACACCTTCACACAGTAACCTTCCAGCCAGAGTTCACTGACCACAACAGGTCTTCCTATTCATCAGACCTCCTGCTAGTTTCTGCAGTCACAGACGCTGGTCATGTCATATTCAGGCATATATTCAAGAAGTGCATTATCTCTACAAAATATACATTTAAACCATATAGTGCATAGCCTATTAAATATACGTTGCATCATGCACTAATGCATTGCAGATCAGCTGCAGTGCATTACACCAATACATATATACTTTAATACAGTTTATTATAAACCATGTGCAGTGTGCTTTTACACTGTCCTTTTAAAAATGGCGCAATGGTATCAGGGTTAATCCCCTCAATGCCTGGGCAGCCATTTTAATCACGTGTGGTCGGCCTCCGGCCACACTTTGACCTAATATTATCTCCACATAGAACTATTTTGTCACAACAGGGACCATTTTATAAGATAGATATTCTACTCCTGTGTGTGCCACAGCCAGGGGCATATCAGGAATTTAAAATAACCCTGGAAAAAGCTCTGAAAGTGGCCCTATGTGCCCTATGTCCCTAGTTGTCCTTCCCAGGGATCTCATGAATTTTAAATAAACCCCCAGCTCACGTCTTCCTGAATCCTGGGCTACCACTGTTATTAGGAATTGCAGCCAGCCCAATGGTCTCCTCTCCACTCTGCTCACTCCCAAGACTCTTAAGTTAATTTCACAGCATGCCAGACTGTGACATTAAACTTTAGCTTCACACTTCACAGCCTGGGAAGGGGACAGAGTGGAGAGGAGAGGATTGGGCTGACTGCATATGACGGCGGACTGTGTCTGACATAATTTCTTGGCGCCTGACTTCTGGTCCCATCTGCCATGGCTGCTCATGGTGTTGGTAAAGGCTATAAGGTTAGTGTATTTGCAAATGTGTTTTATACCCTGAAGACGATGAACTAAAATAGCATTGAAACATTAGCATAATACCTGCTCATGTGATTATTTATATACCTGAGTGCCGTATATACAGTCAGGTGCATAAATATTGGGACATTGACAGAATTTTCATATTTTGGCCTCTATTCACAAGCACAATGGCTTTGAAATGAAACAAACAAGATGTGCTTTAACTGCAGACTTCCATATTTAATTTGAGGGTAATTACATCCAAATCAGGTGAACGGTGTAGGAATTACAACAGTTTCTATATGTGCCTCCCACTTTTTAAGGGGCCAAAATTAATGGGACTATCAACTCAAAAGCTATTTCATGGACAGGGGTGGGCTATTCATTAGGCTGAAAAATCAAAACAATCCCATCAGAGAGAAAGCAAAAACATTAGGTGTGGTCAAATCAACTGTTTGGAACATTCTTAAAAAGAAAGAACGCACCGGAGAGCTCAGCAATGCCAAATGACCCAGAAGACCAGGGAAAACAACTGTGGTGGATGACAGAAGAATTATTTCCCTGGTGAAGAAAAACCCCTTCACAACAGTTGGCCTAATCAAGAACACTCTCCAGGAGGTAGGTGTATATGTGTCAAAGTCAACAATCAAGAGAAGACTTCACGAGTGAATATAGAGGGTTCACCACAAGATGTAAACCTTTGGTGAGCCTTAAAAACTGGAAGACCAGATTAGAGTTTGCCAAACAACATCTAAAAAAGCCATAACAGTTCTGGAACAACATCCTATGGACAGATGAGACAAACATCAACTTGTACCAGAGTGATGGGAAGAGAAGAGTATGGAGAAGGAAAGAAACTGCTCATGATCCAAAACATACCACCTCATCAGTGAAGCATGGTGGTGGTGGTGTCATGGCGTGGGCATGTATGGCTGCCAATGGAACTGGTTCCCTTGTATTTATTGATGATGTGACTGCTGACAAAAGCAGCACAATCAATTCTGAAGTGTTTTCAGGCAATATTATATGCTCATATTTGGTCAAATGCTTCAGAACTCATTGGACGGCGCTTCACAGTGCAGATGGACAATGACCCGAAGCATACTGCAAAAGCAACCAAAGAGTTTTTTAAGGCTTAAAAGTGGAATGTTATGCAATGGCCAAGTCAATCCCTTGACCTGAATCCGATTGAGCATACATTTCACTTGATGAAGACAAAACTGAAGGGAAAATGCCCTAAGAACAAGTAGGAACTGAAGACATTAGCAGTAGTCTGGTGATGTCTATGCATTCCAGACTTCAGGCTGTAATTGCCTGCAAAGTATTTGCAACAAATTATTAAAAAGTGAAAGTTAGATTTAGGATTGTTTACTTTGTCCCATTACTTTTGGCCCCTTTAAAAGTGGGAGGCACATATATAAACCGTTGTAATTCCTACACCGTTCACCTGATTTGGATGTAATTACCCTCAAATTAAATATGAAAGTCTGCAGTTAAAGCACATCTTGTTTGTTTCATTTCAAAGCCATTGTGGTGGTGAATAGAGGCCAAAATATTAAAATTCTGTCAATGTCCCAATATTTATGCACCTGACTTATATATATATATATATATATATATTCAGAATACACCCCAGAATCTTCCTCCAGTGCCCTACTCGAGGGTCGGTGCCCCCACAATATAGTCAAGTAAGCAGAATAGGCTGCACTTGGAGACTTCAATATTTAAAAAAAGAACCCCATGGCAGGGGAATTTATTTGTGCAGTCAACATTTCGGGGATCGAATCCCCTTCCTCCGGACAAATACTGTAATACTCAAATAGACATATAAACTATCATCTTACCTTTATCCCTTTGTGCTAATCTGTGAAAGCCATTACCGGAGGTGGGAGAAGCACACCTGCCTGGCAGAACGCTGCCCAATGATGTCGGCCCTGCATGTTGTGATGTTGCCCAAGCAACCCTGACGCAGTCTCCTCCTCCGGGAACCAGCTGTAACAAACATACACATACAAGTTACTAATGTTTAATTTAGATAAAATAACATTAAAATCTAGCCAGACTGTGTTTGTCTTTAAGAATACTTAACCAATACTATTATTACTGGCTACTGATGCCATCATTAAGTCTCCACATATGTCATCATTAAGTCTCCCTATATGTATATGGGTTGGGTACGGGATGCTGTCACTCAGGATCCTGGTTGTCAGAATCCCGTAGCCGGCATCTTAACAGGGTTAGGATACCGACACCTGTCAGTAAGTATTCTAACCCTACCCTACCCCTAAACCTAACACTCCCACCTGACTGCCTAAACCTAACCTCTACCATGCAGCCTAAACCTACTTTCCCCTCTACTATCTAATACTCTTTAATATACAAGTACAATGAAGGTTTAAGTTGAGAATTATTGCATAACCCCACAACATGCATACCAACATTTACACGGGATGTAGTCCGGAAGCCAATGGTCTAAATCCAGACCACCAGCTTCCAGACACTGTAATCCCAGCATGGTACTAATGACAAGTGTTGAAAATTCGACGGTTGTCATTATCCAGAAGCCGGAAGACCGACGCCTGGCATACCGAACGAAGGGCAACTGCAGTGGGGGAGGGTTAGGTTTAGGGCTCCCAGGGGGACTTAGGGCTAGGCACCCCCTCGGGAGGGTTAGGCAACCCCAGGGAAATGTTAGGGTTAAGCACCCCCCGGTAGACTTAGGTTTAGGCAGCGGGGAAGGGGGCGGTTAGGTTTAGACACTTACAGGGTGGATTAGGGTTAGGAAATTGGGGGGAAGGTTAGGGTTAGGCACCCCTAAGGGAGGGATAGGGTTAGGGTAGGGAATTAGGTTAGCGATACTTACCTTAGAACGATGGGGATTTGAGCCGCTGGCCATGCGTCCGGCGGTACTAATTATCACACCCCATTTACACCAATCTAACTAAGCTTTCTACCTACCCACAGTGCCTCAACAAATTAGAATTTTACAAGGTAAAATGTTTTTGACTGCTACCCACTTGTCCATGGCCATCCTTTTGGTGGTGCACTTTCTATGTAGAACAGGGCCCAAGTTCACGTTGCGAGCTCCTTTGCATCAAACTAAGTGACTTAAGATAATTATGCAAGAGGGTCTTTGAGAGAAATCTTTTTCTGACACGGGTGAGGTGACTATATAGATATGCTGGCTATGCCAGTGTTACCTTATTGTTTGTAGTCAGTACATTAATGTGTTCCTTGTTTGCAGTAGGGCTCAAATTCTAATGTTATGAAGCCACTGGTTTAAATGTAAAGTTTGCTACTTAATGGCTTTAACCAAAGAAAATATAGTCTCTGCATAACTGAATGTCAGTCTATGAGCAGCTGTAAGTTTTAAATAGGCTGTCACCTGCTGGTAACTATATATTTTTCCAGTTTTAAACTTAGAATTCCTAAATTGTTATTTAATCACTATATAAACACAATTAATCTTTACTAAACATAAAATTAACCACCACACTCAAAGGGGTTTAATTTAAAGACAAATTAACCACCACACTGAAAGGGGTTTAATTATCTAATCGGTCTTTTCAAGATTACTAATACCTCTTTTACACCAAAAACCCAGGTCCGACCTGGGTACAGACATGGGGCCTTATTCAGAGGCGCTCGTAAAAAGCGAGCGCTCGCTCTGAATCAGGGTGGCCACTTTTTTTTTTACCCGGCCTACTAGCCGCTCTCTAAGCTGTGGGTGACCACAGCATTATGCGCTTGTGAGCAGGTCTGAATCAGGCCCATGGTTGAAACCCTGGCCAGACCCAGCTCAGACACCATTTACTCAGCACCATTGATCTGGGTTATTCTCAGGTCAGCTCCATTCACACTGAACCCGGGTCTGCACTGCTAATCTTGTGAGGTCATAATAAGTGGGAGGTGACTGCTCCACAACCACCAATCAGCTAATTTTAGGCATGATCCAGTTCAGATAACCCAGGTTGCGCCGTTTACACTGGACCAATACCCAGGTCCCTGGTAACTACCTGGGTTGGATTGCTGGGTCACTGGACAAGGGTTATTTTTCAGGGACCCTTTTACACTGAGCTGTGACCCGGGTAGATCCAGCAATATCCCAGGTTATTGCTCTGGTGTAAAAGAGGTATACAATGGAGTGTACAGGTTTTAATCATAAACTTACACAAAAAACTGATATTCAAAACACCTTGTAGCGTTGTAGCACTATCACCTGGTTAGATCAAATATTTACTCATCATTAATTGTCATAAGATTTCTGCATATAGTGATACATTTATAGTCAAGTGTATTAGTAAATTCTAATGAGTGTAAATAACTGTAGGATTCTGCTGCATATAAAGAGAACAGCCATACATATTACTATAAGGCTAAAGATACAGGTCAGAGACTCATCCCGTCCTGTGTGATAGAAGACAAGAGAATGGAAGCCAGACCCAATATGAAGCTTTATCATGTGCATGGGATGGATTCCAGGGACTTCCTACAATGTTACTTTGAGGCAGAAAGTGCATTTAAAGACGAGTTTATGGTATTTCTTATGGAGAAGCTGCACAGCCCATTAGTAACAGGTGTGTATTCTGTATATATTGTTATGATTTCTTAGTGTTTTGTTTTTTTATAAAATTTGCAAAAATCTGAAAAAAACTTTTTACATGCTGTCATTATGGGGTATTGTGTGTCGAATTTTGAGGACAAAAATAAATTTATTCCATTTTGGATTAAGGTTGTAACATAACAAAATGTGGAAAAAGTAAAGCGTGATGCGCTGTAGATATATATAAATACTAAAAAAAAAAAAAAACCTTAAAATTCCTGTGTTTGCCCGTGACCAGGTACAACCATCTCACCTGTCCCTGATACATCACCATAAGTGGGTGCAGGCTCAGGTAATCGGGTGTGTGAAACAAACTACCTGCCCTAACCACACCCCAGCAACATAAGTTACCCGCTCTACCCTCCAGCCACAATAATACACACTACGCACCCTACTCTCTGGCCCCAGGGACCTACACTACACGCCCAACCTTCTGGCCCCAGTGACATACACTACCTACCCCACCCTTGGACACAGGGACATACACTACCCATTCTACCTCCCAGGTGACAGGGATGTACACTATCTACCCTGCCACCCCACCCCCCAAAGCCTTAGGGACATATACTACCGCCCTACCCCGAAACCCCTAAAACATATAGTTAAAACATACAGTACAACCATCCCTGGCCTCCAGGACATTCAGTAAACTGAACATTCCCAGCCCCCCTAAACACCTTCATGGCTTCTCTCCTTATTTATTTTTAAGTAGTTTTGTATTGATCATGTTTATATTCTATTTTATGAACACAATACATTTTGTGTGCTTGCTTGAGAATAGAATTAAATATAAAAAATGACTCTGGTTCCATAATAGGTGCTGCCCTTCCTGGACACATGCTACATCTCAGCCCCATGTACTGGCTATGCCTAGTCCCCAGACACACTTCTGTACTGCAAGATTGGGGTCCTCACAGCAAGTGCCTGCTCTGGGTGCCGCAGCTCTAAGCTGTGTACAGGGATAACTATATTTGCTGTGCAGAATGGGAACAGGTGACACTTTCCCTGCTCACAGAGAGATGTTACTACAGACGTCACTCCCTCCCATGGTGCTTTGTCTTTTAGGTGGAAGAGCACCAACCCACCAAACAATACGCACACAGCACAGAAATGGCTGCAGACTCGGGAATTATATAAATATCTTCCTTTTATTGAATTAGAGAAAATTGAGGAATACAAGAAAATGTTTTGGGTATAGAGATATTTATGAAATAGTGTGGTATATTGTGACAAATCCCACCAACATGATTGGACAAAGTAGATCACACGATGTGCATTATTTCCCAATGACCACACATCTCAAGCCTGATCTACTTCTCACTTTTATCAAAACCTCATCACAAAGCCACAGCTGTATCACTCCATAAGTGTAAACACTAACATCACTCACAGAGACTGCTCACAGAAAAGCAGCACATAACTGCCTCACTGACAAACATACAGTATACATCACCGCCTCACTGACAAACATACAGTACACATCACTACCTCACTGACAAACATACAGTACACATCACCATCTCACTGACAAACATACAGTACACATCACTGCCTCCAAACAAACATAGAGTACACATCACTGGCTCAGTGACAAACATATAGTAAACATCACTTCTTCACTGACAAACATACAGTACACATCACTTCTTCACTGACAGACATACAGTACACATCACTGCTTCACTGACAAACATACAGTACACATCACTGCTTCACTGACAAACATACAGTACACATCACTGCTTCACTGACAAACCTACAGTACACATCAATACTTCACTGACAAACATACAGTACACATCACTGCTTCACTGACAAACATACAGTAAACATCACTGCTACACTGATAAACATACAATACACATCATTGCTTCACTGACCAACATACAGTAGCATATCACTGCTTCACTGATATATATACAGTATACATCACTGCCTCACTGACATACAGTACACATCACTGCCTCACTGACATACAGTACACATCACTGACTCACTGACAAACATACAGTACACATCTCTACTTCACTGACAAACATACAGAACAAATCACTGCTTCACTGACAAACATACAGTATACATCACTGCCTCACTGACATACAGTACACATCACTGGCTCCCTGACATACAGTACAAATCACTGCCTCACTGACAAACATACAGTACACATCACTACTTCACTGACAAACATACAGTAGCACATCACTGCTTCCCTGACAAACATAAAGTACACATCACTACTTCACTGACAAACATAGAGTACACATCACTACTTCACTGACAAACATACAGTAGCACATCACTGCTTCCCTGACAAACATACAGTATACATCACTGCTTCACTGACAAACATACAGTACACATCACTGCCTCACTAACATACAGTACACATGACTGCCTCACTGACATACATACAGTACTTATCACTGCCTCACTGACAAACATACAGTACACAGCACTGCTTCACTGACAAACATACAGTACACATCACTACTTCACTGACAAACATACAGTAGCACATCACTGCTTCACAGACAAACATACTGTATACTTCATTGCTTCACTGACAAACATACAGTATACATCACTGCTTCACTGACAAACTTACAGTACACATCACTGACTCACTGACAAATATACAGTACAAATCGCTGCTTCACTGACAAACATACAGTATTAATCACTGTCTCACTGAAATATATACAGTATACATCACTGCTTCACAGACAAACATACAGTACACATCACTGCCTCACTGACAAACATAAAGTACACATCACTGCTTCACTGACAAACATACAGTACACATCACTGCTTCACTGACAAACATACAGTACACATCAATACTTCACTGACAAACATACAGTACACATCACTGCTTCACTGACAAACATACAGTACACATCACTGCTTCACTGACAAACACACATTAGACATGACTGCTTCACTGACAAACATACAGTAGCATATCACTGCTTCACTGATATACATACAGTATACATCACTGCCTCACTGACATACAGTACACATCACTGCCTCACTGACATACAGTACACATCACTGCTTCACTGACAAACATACAGTACACATCACTGCTTCACTGACAAACATACAGTACACATCACTGCTTCACTGACAAACATGCAGTACACATCAATACTTCACTGACAAACATACAGTACACATCACTGCTTCACTGACAAACATACAGTACACATCACTGCTACACTGACAAACATACAGTACACATCATTGCTTCACTGACAAACATACAGTAGCATATCACTGCTTCACTGATATACATACAGTATACATCACTGCCTCACTGACATACAGTACACATCACTGCCTCACTGACATACAGTACACATCATTGACTCACTGACAAACATACAGTACACATCACTACTTCACTGACAAACATAGAGTACAAATCACTGCTTCACTGACAAACATACAGTATACATCACTGCCTCACTGACATACAGTACACATCACTGCCTGCCTGACATACAGTACAAATAACTGCCTCACTGACAAACATACAGTACACATCACTACTTCACTGACAAACATACAGTAGCACATCACTGCTTCCCTGACAAACATACAGTATACATCACTGCTTCACTGACAAACATACAGTACACATCACTGCCTCACTGACATACAGTACACATGACTGCCTCACTGACATACATACAGTACACATCACTGCCTCACTGACAAACATACATTACACAGCACTGCATCACTGACAAACATACAGTACACATCAATACTTCACTGACAAACATACAGTACACATCACTGCTTCACTGACAAACATACAGTACACATCACTGCTACACTGACAAACATACAGTACACATCACTGACTCACTGACAAATATACAGTACAAATCGCTGCTTCACTGACAAACATACAGTATTAATCACTGCCTCACTGACAAATATACAGTATACATCACTGCTTCACAGACAAACATACTGTATACTTCATTGCTTCACTGACAAACATACAGTATACATCACTGCTTCACTGACAAACATACAGTACACATCACTGACTCACTGACAAATATACAGTACAAATCGCTGCTTCACTGACAAACATACAGTATTAATCACTGCCTCACTGACAAATATACAGTATACATCACTGCTTCACAGACAAACATACTGTATACTTCATTGCTTCACTGACAAACATACAGTATACATCACTGCTTCACTGACAAACATACAGTACACATCACTGACTCACTGACAAATATACAGTACAAATCGCTGCTTCACTGACAAACATACAGTATTAATCACTGCCTCACTGACATACAGTACACATCACTGACTCACTGACAAACATACAGTACACATCACTACTTCACTGACAAACATACAGTACAAATCACTGCTTCACTGACAAACATACAGTATACATCACTGCCTCACTGACATACAGTACACATCACTGCCTGCCTGACATACAGTACAAATCACTGCCTCACTGACAATCATACAGTACACATCACTACTTCACTGACAAACATACAGTAGCACATCACTGCTTCCCTGACAAACATACAGTATACATCACTGCTTCACTGACAAACATACAGTACACATCACTGCCTCACTGACATACAGTACACATGACTGCCTCACTGACATACATACAGTACACATCACTGCCTCACTGACAAACATACAGTACACAGCACTGCTTCACTGACAAACATACAGTACACATCACTACTTCACTGACAAACATACAGTAGCACATCACTGCTTCACGGACAAACATGCAGTATACTTCATTGCTTCACTGACAAACATTCAGTATACATCACTGCTTCACTGACAAACATACAGTACACATCACTGACTCACTGACAAATATACAGTACAAATCGCTGCTTCACTGACAAACATACAGTATTAATCACTGCCTCACTGACAAATATACAGTATACATCACTGCTTCACAGACAAACATACAGTACACATCACTGCCTCACTGACAAACATAAAGTACACATCACTGCTTCACTGACAAACATACAGTACACATCACTGCTTCACTGACAAACACATAGTAGACATGACTGCTTCACTGACAAACATACTGTAAACATCACTGCCTCACTGACAAACACACATTAGACATGACTGCTTCACCGACAAACATATGGTACCCATCACTTCCTCACTGACAAACATACGGTACACATCACTGGCTCACTGACAAACATACGGTACACATAACTGCCTCACTGACAAACATACGGTACACATCATTGCCTCACTGACAAACATACAGAACACATCATTGCCTCACTGACAAACATACGGTACACATCATTGCGTCACTGACAATCATACAGTTGCACATCATTGCCTCATTCAGAATCCAGCACAGCAAATAGTGAGCAGACATGCCAGCCTTGGCCTTGTAGAAGCATTAAGCATTTCCTGCCAGTACCATTCACTTTTCATAATATTTTCTTACCAAAATGAACCACTTTTACACTGACAGTAGTATTAATGTACAACTGTTTAAAGCGCTTATTCTGAGTGTTCAACTCTGTTATCCAGTTAAATGTTTATTCGTTAAAAATAACTCAAATTATGCAGCTTGTTTAGAACTTTTTTTTAACTCTTATTTTATATTTGTTTGACCTAATATCATCTCCACATAGAACTATTTTGTCACAACAGGGACCATTTTATAAGATAGATATACTACTCCTGTGTGTGCCACAGCCAGGGACATATCGGGAATATAAAATAACCCTGGAAAAATCTCTTAAAGTGGCCCTATGTGCCCTATGTCCCTAGTTGTCCTTCCCAGGGATCTCATGAATTTTAAATAAACCCCCAGCTCACGTCTTCCTGAATCCTGGCTACTACTGATACCAGGCACTGCAGCCAGCCCAATGGTCTCCTCTCCACTCTGCTCACTCCCCAGGCTGTTACGTTAATTTCACAGAATGCCTGACTGTGACATTAAACTTTAACTTCACACTTCACAGCCTGGGAAGGGGACAGAGTGGAGAGGAGATGATTGGGGTGACTGCATATGACGGCGGGCCGTGTGTCTGACGTAATTTCTTGGCGCCTGACTTCTGGTCCCATCTGCCGTGGCTGCTCATGGTGTTGGTGAAGGCTATAAGGTTAGTGTATTTGCAAATGTGTTTTATACCCTGAAGACGATGAACTAAAATAGCATTGAAACGTTAGCATAATACCTGCTCATGTGATTTATTATATACCTGAGTGCCGTATATACAGTCAGGTGCATAAATATTGGGACATTGACAGAATTTTCATATTTTGGACTCTATTCACAAGCACAAAGGCTTTGAAATGAAACAAACAAGATGTGCTTTAACTGCAGACTTTCATATTTAATTTGAGAGTAATTACATCCAAATCAGGTGAACGGTGTAGGAATTACAACAGTTTCTATATGTGCCTCCCACTTTTAAAGGGGCCAAAAGTAATGGGACTATCATCTTAAAAGCTATTTCATGGACAGGGGTGGGCTATTCATTAGGCTGAAAAATCAAAACAATCCCATCAGAGAGATAGCAAAAACATTAGGTGTGGTCAAATCAACTGTTTGGAACATTCTTAAAAAGAAAGAACGCACCGGAGATCTCAGCAATGCCAAAAGACCCGGAAGACCAGGGAAAACAACTGTGGTGGATGACAGAAGAATTATTTCCCTGGTGAAGATAAACCCCTTCACAACAGTTGGCCAAATCAAGAACACTCTCCAGGAGGTAGGTGTATATGTGTCAAAGTCAACAATCAAGAGAAGACTTCACGAGTGAATATAGAGGGTTCACCACAAGATGTAAACCTTTAGTGAGCCTTAAAAACAGGAAGACCAGATTAGAGTTTGCCAAACATCATCTAAAAAAGCCATTACAGTTCTGGAACAACATCCTATGGACAGATGAGACAAACATCAACTTGTACCAGAGTGATGGGAAGAGAAGAGTATGGAGAAGGAAAGAAACTGCTCATGATCCAAAACATACCACCTCATCAGTGAAGCATGGTGGTGGTAGTGTCATGGCGTGGGCATGTATGGCTGACAATGGAACTGGTTCAGTTGTATTTATTGATGATGTGACTGCTGACAAAAGCAGCAGAATGAGTTCTGAAGTGTTTTCGGACAATATTATATGCTCATATTCAGTCAAATGCTTCAGAACTCATTGGACGGCGCTTCACAGTGCAGATGGACAATGACCCAAAGCATACTGCAAAAGCAACCAAAGAGTTTTATAAGGCTAAAAAGTGGAATGTTAGGCAATGGCCAAGTCAATCCCCTGACCTGAATCCGATTTAGCATGCATTTCACTTGATGAAGACAAAACTGAAGGGAAAATGCCCCAAGAACAAGTAGGAACTGAAGACATTTGCAGTAGTCTGGTGATGTCTATGCATTCCAGACTTCAGGCTGTAATTGCCTGCAAAGTATTTGCAACAAATTATTAAAAAGTGAAAGTTATATTTAGGATTGCTTAGTTTGTCCCATTACTTTTGGCCCCTTAAAAAGTGGGAGGCACATATAGAAACTGTTGTAATTCCTACACCGTTCACCTGATTTGGATGTAATTACCCTCAAATTAAATATGAAAGTCTGCAGTTAAAGCACATCTTGTTTGTTTCATTTCAAAGCCATTGTGCTGGTGAAAAAAGGCCAAAATATGAAAATTCTGTCAATGTCCCAATATTTATGCACCTGTATATATATTAGGGGTGTGCATCGGCCACTTTTCGTGTTTTGGTTTTGGATCTGGATCTTTCTTCGTGTTTTGGATCTGGATTGGTTTTGGCAAAACCACCCTTCCTTGTTTTGGGTTCTGGGTTTTGTGTTTTCGATCTGTATTTTTTTGAAAAAAAGCATAAAAACAGCTAAAATCAAAGAATTTGTAGGTTTTTCTGCTCCTATGCTCTTATTAACCTCAATAACCTTAATTTACTCTCATTTCCAGTCTATTCTGAACACCTCCCACCTCACAATAGTGTTTTTATGTCCAAAAGGTTGCACCGAGGTAGCTGGATGACTATGCTAAGCGACACGAGTGGGCGGCACAAACACGTAACCCATCTAGGCGTGATACTGCAGTGGCAGACAGGATGGCAGTTTGAAAAACTAGACCCCAAACTGTACATAATGCAATGAAAAAAAAGAGGTGCAAGATGGAATTGTCCTTGCGCCCTCCCACCCACCCTTATGTTGTATAAACAGGACATGCACACTTTAACAAACCAATCATTTCAGCGCCAGGGTCTGCCACACAACTGTGGCTGAAATGATTGGTTCGTTTGGGCCCCCACAAAACAAGCTGGCAATTAATGTGTCCCTGCTCAAACTGGCACTACGGAGGCAAGATGTCATCCTCATCCTCCTCATCCACCGATTCCTCACCCTCTTCAGTGTGTACATCCTCATCCTCACAAAGTATTAACTCGTCCCCACTTGAATCCACCTCCACAGGTCCCTCTGTACGTTCTGGAGGCTGGTCTCCCTGGAAGAGCAGATAATTCATTTTGATGAACATCATCTTCTCCACATTCTGTGGAAGCAACCTCCTACGCCTTTCACTGACAAGGTTCCCGGCTGCACTAAACACTCTTTCGGAGTACACACTGGAGGGGGGGCAACTCAGGTAAAATAGAGCCAGTTTGTACAGGGGCCTCCAAATTGCCTCTTTTTCCTGCCAGTACAGGTATGGACTGTCTGACATGCCTACTTGGATGCTGTCACCGATGTAATCCTCCACCATTCTGTCAATGGTGACAGTATCATATGCAGTGACAGTAGACATGTCAGAAATTGTTGCCAGGTCCTTCAGTCCGGACCAGATGTCCAAACTTGGTCCTGCCTGCCCTGCATCACTGCCAGCGAGTTGCTTAGGATACCTACGTTTTTTCCTGGCAGCCCCAGTTGCGGGAGAAAATGAAGAAGGAGCTGTTGACGTGTCAAGTTCCGCTTCAGCTGACAGTGTATTCACCAGCAGGTCTTTGCACCTCTGCAGGCTTGTGTCGGCCGGAAAGAGAGACACCACATAGGCTTTAAACCTAGGATCGAGCACGGTGGCCAAAATGTAGTGGTCTGATTTCAACAGATTGACCACCCTGGAATCCTGGCAAAGCGAATGAAGGGCTTCATCCACAAGTCCCACATGCCGAGCGGAATCGCTCCATCTTAGCTCCTCCTTCACTTTCTCCAGCTGCTTCTGCAAAAGCCTGATGAGGGGAATGACCTGACTCAAGCTGGCAGTGTCTGAACTGACTTCATGTGTGGCAAGTTCGAGGGGCTGGAGAACCTTGCACAACACGGAAATCATTCTCCACTGTGCTTGAGTCAGGTGCATACCCCTTCCTTTGCCTATGTCATAGGTGGATGTATAGGCTTGAATGGCCTTTTGCTGCTCCTCCATCCTCTGAAGCATATAGAGGGTTGAGTTCCACCGCGTCACAACCTCTTGCTTCAGGTGATGGCGGGGCAGATTCAAGAGTGTTTGCTGGCGCTCCAGTCTTCGGCACGCAGTCGCTGAATGGCGAAAGTGGCCAGAAATTTTTCGGGCCACCCAAAGCATCTCCAGCACGCCCCTGTCGCTTTTCAGAAAATTCTGCGCCCCCAAGTTTATTGTGTGAGCAAAACATGGGATGTGCTGGAATTTGCCCAGATGTAATGCCCGCACAATATTTGTGGCGTTGTCAGATATCACAAATCCCCAGGAGAGTCTAAGGCCCTCATTCAGACCCACTCGCAAGCGGGCGCACGTACGTTAGGCGTACGTACAAAAATATTTAAATTCAATGGCTCGCTCGTATTTTCGTTCGCATCTAAAATTCCTCCCAAAACTCTGACGACCCCTCCTCTAACTAACGAGCGTACGAAATAGCGAGCGTACATCCCCGAAATGGCTTGAAAGGAACGCACGCACAAGTATAAACAGGAAGTGGCCTTGTCAGATGTCGATTACCTGCTCCTTTATTCTGCCTACCTCCATCAATCGTATCATGCCAATCAATGTATCAATTAGCTTAATTGTTTGTTTTTTTCAACACAATGCAAGAAACTTTACTCTTGTCCGTGTTTGTGTTTACCCGCAGAATACGTACGGATGAAACATTCGCTTTTATTGTTCAAAAAACATGTGAACCACAATTAAACAATTGTACTATTGCTGTGGATCCCCGCATATTTCCCTGGGTTCATTTCTTTATTTAAATTTGCTTACGCATGTCACTGCATCAAGCCTATCATAACTCTCCAGAGATTTCTGGCCCTGTCGAACACATGACTCATACACTAACCAATAAAATTGCTCCTGTTAATTTCCAAAATACATTAGCCAATCAGAAAATTTTTACACACTTTATCAAAAATGATTTTTAAGAAAAACACCATTGCCATCATGAGAGCCTCCGCATTCACCAGGCGCGAGCTGCTGGTGCTTACGGAGGTCATGGATCGCCGGATCACCAGCCAACCTCAACCCATGACCAAACGGCAGAAGCGCTCCGCGTATGCGGAGGCACGGTCCCGCCTGCGGTCCTTCGGCTCACGCCGCAACATCGGGCAGCTGGAGCGCAGGTGGTCCGACCTGCAACGGCGAACGCCCCGCTTGCTGGCATGCTTTCGCATGCAGATCCTGGCAAGTAAGTGTTATGTATTGTGGTTTTAATGTTTGTGTTTGTGGGGCAAACTGCGTGTGCATGTTTTCCTGTCTGTTCTATTTATTATTTGTACTCATATCTGCGTGTGCATGTTTTCCTGTCTGTTCTATTTATTATTTGTACTCATATCTGCATGAGCATGTTTTCCTGTCTGTTCTATTTATTATTTGTACTCATATCTGCGTGTGCATGTTTTCCTGTCTGTTCTATTTATTATTTGTACTCATATCTGCGTGAGCATGTTTTCCTGTCTGTTCTATTTATTATTTGTACTCATATCTGCGTGAGCATGTTTTCCTGTCTGTTCTATTTATTATTTGTACTCATATCTGCGTGAGCATGTTTTCCTGTCTGTTCTATTTATTATTTGTACTCATATCTGTGTGTGCATGTTTTCCTGTCTGTTCTATTTATTATTTGTACTCATATCTGCGTGAGCATGTTTTCCTGTCTGTTCTATTTATTATTTGTACTCATATCTGCGTGAGCATGTTTTCCTGTCTGTTCTATTTATTATTTGTACTCATATCTGCGTGTGCATGTTTTCCTGTCTGTCCTATTTATTATTTGTACTCATATCTGCGTGTGCATGTTTCCCCTCTATTTCTGATTTATTCATTCTACTGCTATTTGGCTTATTTGTTGTTTTTTTATTTTTTTTTAGTTTTGTTGCCCGGATTTGTCCATAAACTAACCGCAATTTCTTTGTCATATTTTAGGGGGACAGCCAAGACTCCGCCGTCACCGTCCGTCCAGACGGTGTTCCCGGCCACTATCCCCAACCCCCAGCCAACACTCCACCCCAAATCTTTCCCCTATTCCCCACTCCTCCCCATCCTTTCCAGACCCTCTCCCGGAAATGTCGGGCCTCCTTCCCCTCCGTCCCACTTCCCCCTCTCCTCCACCCACCCCTCTTCCAATTACCCCCTCCCCGGAGTCCATCATAACTCCTCCCCATTCTTTGGGGAATGACGGATCCTCCGAGGAGGATCATGGAGGTATTTCCGGAGCTCCCGTTTTGTCTCCCGGTATGTTTTTTTTTTTTTTTTTTTTTAAAGCACAAACTGTTTGTATGTAATCATGTGTCGTGCCTTTCTTCGTGTTTTTGTGGCTTGACTTTTGGTGATTTTGAAGGTTTGCCTTTACCTCTTCCTGGTGATTTCAACATACACATATCATACCTGTGGGAATTTGTACCTAGGCCTTGTATTTTTGCCAGCCCCCCCTTTTTTTTTTTTGGTTTGGGTTTAGGAGTGATTTGGTTGTGTTTTTTTTTTTTAATGTGGATTCCCTATTGTTGTATTAACCCACACACTTTTCTCACCCACAGAGGAACAGAGGCGTCGGCAAGAGGTGGCGGATTGTGTGGGGCAGATGCGCCAACATGTCATCGGCATTCTGGTGGCCCTCGACCGGCTGTCTGGCCTCCTTCGGCAGTAGTTTTTTTATTTTTGTTATATTTTCAAAATAAATTTATTAAGACAAATATACGTTGTGGCTCATTTTTAAAAACCAAAACCAAGATAGTTTAGCATGACATAAGTAGACTGTTCCTGCAAGGATTTCCCTTTTTTAAAAGTTAGATTGTGTTTTGTCTTTGTATGTCAAACAGACACAAGAAACACATAACAGTAACAATGTCATTTCCCTTTTTGGGTGTAGTGTCAATTACATATTTCTACATTTTCCAGGTTCCTAGTTGGTGCGCAAGCTGCTTAGGCCAATCTTACAAATCCCAAGGTTGGGCCAGGCTTCCATTTGGTGTGGATTGGGAAGCTGAAAACATATTTCAGTTTAGCTCAACTGGCGTCAGTACTGGTTTACCCCTTAGTCAAATGTAACTTGTGTTAACCTGGTTACACTTGCTGTTAACATCCCAAAAAAGGAAGACCATTTCACTCTCCAAACATTTATTCACAACATAACAGAGAAAACAAAGTGGTCACTCCCAAAAAAAGAACACAGTGATAAATTCAAATACAACACATACCAAGAAATAATTAAATAAAAACAAAAAATCAAGAACTGGTTGACGAAGGACCATGCCAACATGATTCCACAAACATGGCGTTGCGATATGGGTTCCAGAATATATGCCCAAAAGGACCAGATCCAGGTTTGGTAAGGGTAGCAGGAAGTAGTGAGCGTTGGAGTGCCAAAGATTATGTGAACAAACAGAAGATGGTGAGAAAAAAAAAAAAAATTAGATGTTCGCAAACAAACACAAACACATTAGGTATAAACACTGGAGTTTTGTTCAAACTTACCTAAAAAATCTGGCCACCACATCATCGCGTATGGCCCCCCCACATACTGACCTTCGACCAACCTCGGGGGGGCCATCCTCAGGTAAGGCATCCTCTGGCTGCATTGGGACACCACTCCTTATGGCAATGTTGTGAAATATCCCACACAGGACCACAATTTTAGACACCATATCCGGCACATACATGAGCTCGCCACCAGAGCGGTGGAGGCATCTGAATCGGCCTTTTAAAAGGCCGATACAGCGCTCCACCACTTGCCTGGTGGCTGTAAGTGCGGAATTATACGCACTTTGTGGCCCTGGTGTGGGAGCCAAATAAGGAGTGAGCAGCCAGGACATGCAAGGGTATCCACTGTCTCCTGTGAACAAAAATAGACCACATCAGGAACACTGTGTATCAAGCTTAACATTGTTATGTACTAAAGGTCTCCACTTACCCAGAAGCCACGCATCACCAGCTTGTAGGTTGGTTAATTTCTGCCATATCCCTGATTGCCGGATGACGAAGGAGTCATGAGCACTTCCGGGTAATTTAGCATTCAGGGACAGGATCTGGAGGGAGGCATCACATACCACCATTACATTCAGGGAGTGATAGTGTTTACGGTTTCTAAATATTGCCTCCAGCCGTGCTGGAGGCTGAAGTGGTATGTGAGTACCATCCACAACCCCTATGATGTGTGGGAAGCCAGCTATTTGGTAAAAATTGGCCTTGGCCACACTAAGGGCACCCATATCCAAAGGCAATTTAATAAAATGATGGAGGTGCTTGAAAAGTGCCTCCATCACTGCCCTCAGGATCCGGGAAAAGGAGGATTGGGAGATGCCCGCCACTATTCCCACCGTTGTTTGAAACGATCCTGAGGCACAGAAATGTAACACCGCCATAAATTGCGTCAGTGGTGGTATTGCTGTTGGACTGTCAATTTGCCGCTCAAGATCACTTTCTATTAATGAGAGAGTGTCTATGATGATTTTGGGAGGTAGACGGTAGCGTCTTAAAACCTCATCATCGGGCATTCCAAAAAGGGTGACACGTGTTCGAAATATCTGGGGCCTTGCATGCCTACGATGCCTACGCCTGGGACGAGTTTGAGGTTGGTCGTCTTCCGGGAGCAGGGCCAGAACAATGCGCCCCAGATCTACCTGAAATTCAAAGTTTACAATGTAAGGCTTTTGAGCCACCCCAAAAGTAACAAAAAACAACTTAGCTTTCTGATACCATCCATAGCTGCTTACATGCCGGGGTATTGTCATGATACGTATAAACTGTAAAAAAGCCAAAAATGAGACATCAAAAATTTAGAGGGTGAATTTTTGTTTTTCAAATTGTTGCAAGCCAACACATAAAATAGGCGAAACACACATTTGGCCATCGATGAAAACGACATTGCACACCGTACGTCAAATAGGGTTCAAATGGACCCCAAAAATGGAAAAGGGAAAAGCAAAACTGGTTTACATGATGAATAAGCCGCCAAAAATGCGTTAATTAGTTCGCAAATGCAAGTCACTACACCAACAGTCAAAAATGCGTTAATTAGTTCGCAAATGCAAGTCACTACACCAACAGTCAAAAATGCGGTAATTAATTCGCAAATGCAAGTCACTACACCAACAGTCAAAAATGCGGTAATTAGTTCGCAAATGCAAGTCACTACACCAACAGTCAAAAATGCGGTAATTAATTCGCAAATGCAAGTCACTACACCAACAGTCAAAAATGCGGTAATTAATTCGCAAATGCAAGTCACTACACCAACAGTCAAAAATGCGGTAATTAATTCGCAAATGCAAGTCACTACACCAACAGTCAAAAATGCGGTAATTAATTCGCAAATGCAATAAAAAAAATGGACTTACCCAACTCGAATATATAAGATTTCCAAAAAAAAGGTCTTTGGGTCCGAAAGCCAAAACAAACTAAAAAAGATGAAATTAGTGTTAAAAAAAAATAGCTAACCAAAAAACAGAAGTAGACACCAATTGGCCACAAATTAGACTGCACAAAACTTACAAAATCAGGAAAGGATGTGGAAAAAAGAAAAAAAAATGCGAACGGAAAACCAAAACAACTGTAGCAAACCAAACAAAAAACCAACTCTGCCAAATCCTCCAACCGCAAACAACCAAATCCAAACAACTTAACCGCCAACAATCCAACAACCCAACCTCGACTCCACACACACCAAGCCATAAATAGTGTTTATTTTCCCGCACAAATTAAGGATGAATCATAGGGACGCACAATCAATGATGCGGCCGCAAACAAAGGACGCATGTATAAATACGTCACGAAATCACATTGAATTTCTGGTTGATTTCATTCTGGAAGCAGAGACATGGCTTCAGACCAGGGAAACAATGGCCAAAAATCCGGCGGTAAGGCCTTCATGCATTTTGTCTCAATGATTATTTTAAAACAAATATATTGGTCAAGTTGTGAAGTGGCTAAATCTGCATATTTACCCAAATAGGTGAGGAGGATGACATGGAAGAGACTGCTGGCCCCAGTCAACCCGCCAAAGCTGCCAAAAAAAAAAGGCAGCCACATTTCACAAGCAAGGAGATGGAGGTTTTGATCCAGAAGTGCGTTGACATCCTGCCCCAGGCAGCCAGGAATATGAGCCAAAGCCAGAAGTGGAGAATGTGGGAGGAGGTCGCCGTTGCTGTCAATAGGGTGGGTGATTATGTCCGTCTAGCCCGGGATGTCAAACGGCGGTAAGTAAACACTTTCCCATCCTATAAACAAACCCCATTGTAAAAAAAAGGATAATGGGTCCAATTTCATTCCACAGATGGGCAGACTTCAAATATCGTCTCAAGCAAAAACTTGCCGACAGGGCTAGGCATGCAAGGGGGACAGGTGGGGGTCCCACCCCTGTGTCATTGGAGTTGACAGACTTAGAAGAGCTGGCACAGGGGTGTGTGCAGGCTGTGGAGGTGTTTGGCGTGTCCAACATGGATACGGACATGCCAGACTTTGCGGCTCCTCATGTTGGCCAAGGTAAGTCTTGTGATGTCACCAACTCTGAAATGCTATTGTGCCAATATGTAGATTCTAATGTGAGTCTTTTCGCAATTTTCCTAACAGAGACAGAGGCGGATGAGTCTGCTCCAGAGGGGAGCCTTGGCCGCAGAATTTCTGCTGGCTCTGCAGGGGAGGAACCAGTACATCCGGCTGAGGACCCTGCAGAAGCCAGTCCAGGGCGTGCCCCCTCACAGGCAGTGGGCCTCCTCACAGAACTCAATTTTAAATCGGATTGCGATACGGAGATTCTGCAGAGGATGGACGCCAGTCTGATACGGGTGGCTGAGGCCCTGGAGCAAAATGCTGCGGCCAACGTGACCATTGGTCAGGCCCTGGCGGAAAATACCAGGGCCAACATCCGCATCGCCGATGCCCTGGAGCAGCTCGTTCGCCAGCACATGGTGGAGCCGACCTCCCTTCCTGCCGGAACATCCGGATCCTACACCTCTGGCACAACATCAGCCAATCCTCCAAATGTGCCTAGCCCTGTGCCTAGTCCAGAGGCCACAACATCTGCCTCTGGACAGGCCAGCCCGATGGCATCCCGGACCCGGTCTGGCGCCCACCCTCACCCAGCCAAACGGGCGAGAAAACGGTGACAGCAATGGCGACTTTTCCCACACTCCTTCTGTGCTTGGCTCATATTCATTTCTGGTCAAAACTTCCCTCTCCTTTCTTGTGAAATGTTTTTAAATTTTGTATTTACGCTTATGTTAGCAGTTATGGTTTTTTTTTTTTTTTTTTAACAAATATCTTTGCCACAAAAAAAGGCAACAAAATATTAGGCCAATTTGTTTGTGTTTAAACAATAAATTTAAAACAAAAAACTGAGATTGTATTGTGACATTATTGTACAAATGGGTTACATTTAATCCTGGCCCTAAAGGCAAAAACTGACCCTCTTAAAAAAAAAAAAAGGCCTCTTTAAGGAACGTTTAAAAAATCACATAGCGATGCAAATTCCACAGTAAACCAAAAAAAAGGGGAGCTAATTAAAACATGATGACATTATTGTTACAATAGGCCATAACCAACAAATTGTGGCCAAAATAAAACACCAAAAATGTACGCTAATTGATTGTGTAATCATGACATTAGCAGCTCTGATTTCCACCTGCGTACGCTTTTGTGCTATCCCAATAAACTGCTTTCCAAACACATACCAAGCCGGTTTTCAATCCAACACTAATTACTTTACTGACCAGCCGCGATTAATCGCAGCACCATCGTTGAGTCCCGGGACGGAAGAGAAGGCCATCGCCAATGTGGTCGAGTAATCCTGACCCTAAGCTGTGCGAGCATTTTGAAGGGAAAGCGGATGTTCCAGTGACGTATGAGACGGTCCGAACACATTTGACGTTCGCATCTGCTAATGTATGTACGCCCCAAAAACGCCTCGCCACGCCTGCGTTTTTTCATCTCCACCCCCGTCAACACCCAAAAACGCCCTGTTCTGTCAATCACATTTGACATGTCACTTCCTGTACGCTATTTTAGGAACGAGAGAAAAAAAACTCGCAATCTGCCGTACGCACATGCGCAGTGTAACACCGACGCATGCGCGGTTAGTCAACATCGGAACGCAACGAGCGTACTGTTGTTAACGTGCGGCTCTGAATGAGGGCATAAGTGGGGTAAGCCACTGGGCGATGATTTCCCTCAGTTTCTCTAAGAGGTTGTCGGCGATGTGCCTCTTACTGAAACCGGTGATACACAGCGTAGCCTGCCTTGGAACGAGCTGGCGTTTCTGAGATGCTGCGACTGGTGATGCTGCTGCTGTTGCTGCATAAGGTGATACATCTACCCAGTGGGCTGTCACAGTCATATAGTCCTTAGTCTGCCCTGTTCCACTTGTCCACATGTCCGTGGTTAAGTGGACATTGGGTACAACTGCATTTTTCAGGACACTGAGGACACTTTTTCTGACGTTTCTGTACAGTCTCGGTATCGCCTGCCTAGTGAAGTGGAATCTAGATGGGATTTGGAACCGGGGAAACACTACCTCCAGCAATTGTCTAAATCCCACTGCACTAATGGCGGATACCGGACGCACGTCTAACACCAACATAGCAGTCAAGGCCTCAGTTATACGTTTTGCTTCAGGATGACTGCTGTCGTACTTCATCCTCCTCGCTAAGGACAGTTGGAGGGTCAATTGTTTAGTAAAAGTAGTGGTGTTCCTACTTCCTCTCTGGGATGATGAACGACTCCCAGCAGCAGCAACAGCAGCAGCGGCAGCAGTAGGCGTAGCAATGCAAGATCCTCTGGAGGAATCCGGGATAGGAGAGTCAGTCATGCCAGTGACATGGCCTGCAGGACTACTTCCGATCCTGACTAAGGAGGAAATTGACGAGGAGGGAGTTGACGGTGTGGTTTGCAGGCGCTTGGATACAACAGGACAACGGGATTTAGGTGTCCCTGGACTGCTTACGGTCTTAGCCAAAGTTTCTGAACTTGACAGTAACTTATTATGAACGCGCTGCAGGTGCCGTATAAGGGAGGATGTTCCTAGGTGGTTAACGTCCCTACCCCTACTTATTCCACCTTTACATAAGGTACATATGGCAAGACAGTTGTTGTCCGGATTTGGATAGAAATATTGCCAGACCAAAGAGGTGGAATGTTTGGTCTTCTGCCCAGGCATGACCGTGATGGGCTTTTTCATCCCACGGACAACAACTGTCTCCCCCGGAGCCTGATTTAAACAAACCACATCACCATCAGAATCCTCCTCGCCAACTTCCTCCTCAGCGCCAGCTACACCAGTATCCTCATCCTGTTGTACTTCAACAGTGACATCTTCAATTTGCATATCAGCAAGTGGACTGTGGGTGCTCCTTTCAGCACTTGCAGGAGGCGTGCAAATGGTGGAAAGAGCCACCTCTTCCCGTCCAGTGCTGGGAAGGTCAGGCATCGCAACCACCACCACACTTAGACTCTCCTTGGGGATTTGTGATATCTTCTTAGAAAGCACAGTTCTTCGCTGTGCATTTGCCAGCTTAACTCTTTTGATTTTTTTAATGGGAGGAGGGCTTCCATCGTCATGTGAAGCTGAACCACTAGTCATGAACATACTAGAGATCGACCTTAGCCGTTCCTTGCCACTCCGTGTCGTAAATGGCATATTGGCAAGTTTACGTTTCTCTTCAGCTGATTTAAATGTTTTTTTCAAGGTCATTTTCCTGAACTGTCATTTGGGATTGTATGTGCCCTCTATTATGACATTGGGCATCGCCCTTGGCAGACGACGTTGATGGCATGTTATCGTCTATGTCATGACTAGTGGCAGCAGCTTCAGCACTAGGAGGAAGTGGTTCTTGATCTTTCTCTAATTTATTTTTATCGGAGAAAGTTTGGTCATCCATTTATGTTATATCGATTTGATATATACGTGCAGCTAAACACAGAAAATATTTTTTTATTTTTGCTGGAGAGTAGTGCACTTTGTGGGTTACACCAGCCTTTAAGAAATGAGCCAGCCGGATCTTTACTTATGGGACACAGGCGCACGCTTGGCACTGCTCCTTTGTTGATGCACGTACGGCTACTGCGCACACAATTCACAAACACAGAAAATATATATTTTTTTGGTTTGGAGTGTACTTTGGGGGTTACAGCACCCTTTAACAGTCAAGCCAGCCAGCCCTTTACTTATGACACAGGCGCACGCTTGGCACTACTTTGTTGATGCACGTGCGGCTACTGCGCACACAATTCACAAACACAGAAAATAATTTTTTTTTTGGTTTGGACTGGAGTGTACTTTGGGGGTTACAGCACCCTTTAACGGTCAAGCCAGCCAGCCCTTTACTTAAGACACAGGCGCACACTTGGCACTACTTTGCTGATGCACGTGCAGCTACTGCGCACACAATTCACAAACACAGAAAATAATTTTTTTTTTGGTTTGGACTGGAGTGTACTATGGGGGTTACAGCACCCTTTAACAGTCAAGCCAGCCAGCCCTTTACTTATGACACAGGCGCACGCTTGGCACTACTTTGTTGATGCACGTGCGGCTACTGCGCACACAATTCACAAACACAGAAAATAATTTTTATTTTAGTTTGGACTGGAGTGTACTTTGGGGGTTACAGCACCCTTTAACGGTCAAGCCAGCCGGCCCTTTACTTATGACACAGGCGCACGCTTGGCACTACTTTGTTGATGCACGTGCGACTACTGCGCACACAATTCACAAACACAGAAAATAATTTTTTTTTTGGTTTGGACTGGAGTGTACTTTGGGGGTTACAGCACCCATTAACGGTCAAGCCAGCCGGCCCTTTACTTATGACACAGGCGCACGCTTGGCACTACTTTGTTGATGCACGAGCGGCTACAGCGCACACAATTCACAAACACAGAAAATAATTTTTTTTTTGGTTTGGACTGGAGTGTACTTTGGGGGTTACAGCACCCTTTAACGGTCAAGCCAGCTGGCCCTTTACTTATGACACAGGCGCACGCTTGGCACTACTTTGTTGATGCACGTGCGGCTACTACGCACACAATTCACAAACACAGAAAATATTATTTTTTTTGGTTTGGACTGGAGTGTACTTTGGGGGTTACAGCACCCTTTAATGGTCAAGCCAGCCGGCCCTTTACTTATGACATAGGTGCACGCTTGGCACTACTTTGTTGATGCACGTGCGGCTACTGCGCACACAATTCACATACACAGAAAATAATTTTTTTTTTGGTTTGGACTGGAGTGTACTTTGGGGGTTACAGCACCCTTTAACGGTCAAGCCAGCCGGCCCTTTACTTATGACACAGGCGCACGCTTGGCACTACTTTGTTGATGCACGTGCGGCTACTGCGCACACAATTCACAAACACAGAAAATAATTTTTTTTTGGTTTGGACTGGAGTGTACTTTGGGGGTTACAGCACCCTTTAACTGTCAAGCCAGCCGGCCCTTTACTTATGACACAGGTGCGCGCTTGGCACTACTTTGTTGATGCACGTGCGGCTACTGCGCACACAATTCACAAACACAGAAAATAATTTTTATTTTAGTTTGGACTGGAGTGTACTTTGGGGGTTACAGCACCCTTTAACGGTCAAGCCAGCCGGCCCTTTACTTATGACACAGGCGCACGCTTGGCACTACTTTGTTGATGCATGTGCGACTACTGCGCACAATTCACAAACACAGAAAATAATTTTTTTTTTGGTTTGGACTGGAGTGTACTTTGGGGTTTACAGCACCCATTAACGGTCAAGCCAGCCGGCCCTTTACTTATGACACAGGCGCACGCTTGGCACTACTTTGTTGATGCACGAGCGGCTACAGCGCACACAATTCACAAACACAGAAAATAATTTTTTTTTTGGTTTGGACTGGAGTGTACTTTGGGGGTTACAGCACCCTTTAACGGTCAAGCCAGCCGGCCCTTTACATTTGACACAGGCGCACGCTTGGCACTACTTTGTTGATGCACATGCGGCTACTGCGCACACAATTCACAAACACAGAAAATATTTTTTTTTTGGTTTGGACTGGAGTGTACTTTGGGGGTTACAGCACCCTTTAACGGTCAAGCCAGCCGGCCCTTTACTTATGACACAGGCGCACGCTTGGCACTACTTTGTTGATGCACGTGCGGCTACTGCGCACACAATTCACAAACACAGAAAATATTTTTTTTTTTGGTTTGGACTGGAGTGTACTTTGGGGGTTACAGCACCCTTTAACGGTCAAGCTAGCCGGCCCTTTACTTATGACACAGGCGCACGCTTGGCACTACTTTGTTGATAAACGTGCGGCTACTGCGCATACAATTCACAAACACAGAAAATAGTTTTTTTTTGGTTTGGACTGGAGTGTACTTTGGGGGTTACAGCACCCTTTAACGGTCAAGCCTGCCGGCCCTTTACTTATGACACAGGCGCACGCTTGGCACTACTTTGTTGATGCACGTGCGGCTACTGCGCACACAATTCACAAACACAGAAAATTATTTTTTTTTTGGTTTGGACTGGAGTGTACTTTGGGGGATACAGCACCCTTTAACGGTCAAGCCAGCCGGCCCTTTACTTATGACACAGGCGCACGCTTGGCACTACTTTGTTGATGCACGTGCGGCTACTGCGCACACAATTCACAAACACAGAAATTATTTTTTTTTTGGTTTGGACTGGAGTGTACTTTGGGGGTTACAGCACCCTTTAATGGTCAAGCCAGCCGGCCCTTTACTTATGACACAGGCGCAAGCTTGGCACTACTTTGTTGATGCACGTGCGGCTACTGCGCACACAATTCACAAACACAGAAAATAATTTTTTTTTTGGTTTGGACTGGAGTGTACTTTGGGGGTTACAGCACCCTTTAACGGTCAAGCCAGCCGGCCCTTTACTTATGACACAGGCGCACGCTTGGCACTACTTTGTTGATAAACGTGCGGCTACTGCTCATACAATTCACAAACACAGAAAATATTTTTTTTTTGGTTTGGACTGGAGTGTACTTTGGGGGTTACAGCACCCTTTAACGGTCAAGCCAGCCGGCCCTTTACTTATGACACAGGCGCACGCTTGGCACTACTTTGTTGATGCACGTGCGGCTACTGCACCCACAATTGACAAACACAGAAAATAATTTTTTTTTTGGTTTGGACTGGAGTGCACTTTGGGGGTTACAGCACCCTTTAACGGTCAAGCCAGCTGGCCCTTTACTTATGACACAGGCGCACGCTTGGCACTACTTTGTTGATGCACGTGCGGCTACTGCGCACACAATTCACAAACACTGAAAATATATTATTTTTTTAGCACTTGGGAGGAGATCCCCTGATGGACAGAGCACCCCCTGGACAACACTACAGCACCCCTTTAGGACTGGGACACTGCACAGGACTTTGGAGTGGACACAGCTCCTATGGAGAACTGACTGCACAACACAGTCCAGCCAGCCCCTATGGACTTTGAAGTAGTGGACACAGCCCCTATTAACAACAGCAGCACAGCACAACACAGCCAGCCCCTATGGACTTTGAAGTAGTGGACAACAGCAGCACTACACTACACTACACAGCCCTAACTCCCACCCTCCCTCTTCACTGTCCACAGCCGAGTGAGAAAATGGCGCCGACACGGGTACCTTATATAGGATCCAAAACCCGCGAGACTCGGAAGGCGGGATGATGACGTTTTGCCTCGATTTCAGATCCTAGTCATGCGGGAAAAGTCGAGCCTGACTCGGATCAGACTCGGATCGCGGGGGCTCGGGGGGGTTCGGATTTCAGAAATCCGAACCCGCTCACCCCTAATATATATATATATATATATATATATATATGTTCAGAATACACCCGAGCACTCCAGTGCCCTCCTCGAGGTTCGGTGCCCCCACAATATAGTCAAGTAAGCAGAATAGGCTGCACTTGGAGACTTCAATTTTTAAACAAAGAACCCCATGGCAGGGGAATTTATTTGTGCAGTCAACGTTTCGGGGATCGAATTCCCCTTCCTCAGGTCAAATACTGTAATACTCAAATAGACATATAAACCATTATCTTACCTTTATCCCTTTGTGCTAATCTGTGAAAGCCATTACCGGAGGTGGGAGAAGCACACCTGCCTGGCAGAACGCTGCCCAATGATGTCGGCCCTGCATGTTGTGATGTTGCCCAAGCAACCCTGATGCAGTCTCCTCCTCCGGGAACCGGCTGTAACAAACATACACATATAAGTTACTAATGTTTAATTTAGATAAAATAACACTAAAATCTAGCCAGACTGTGTTTGTCTTTAAGAATACTTAGCCAATACTATTATTACTGGCTACTGATGCCATCATTAAGTCTCCACATATGTCATCATTAAGTCTCCCTATATGTATATGGGTTGGGTATATGATGCTGGCACTCAGGATCCTGGTTGTCAGAATACCGTTGCCGGCATCTTTACAGGGTTAGGATACCGACACCTGTCAGTAAGTATCCTAACCCTACCCTACCCCTAAACCTAACACTCCCTCCCGACTGCCTAAACCTAACCTCTACCCTGCAGCCTAAACCTAATTTCCCCTCTAGTATCTAATACTCTTTAATATACAAGTACAATGAATGTTTAAGTTGCATAACCCCACAACATGCATACCCACATTTACACGGGATGTAGTCCGGAAGCCAATGGTCCAGACACTGTAATCCCAGCATGGTACTAATGACAAGTGTTGAAAACTCGACGGTTGTCATTATCCAGAAGCCGGAAGACCGACGCCTGGCATACCGAACGAAGGGCAACTGCAGTGGGGGAGAGTTAGGTTTAGGGCTCCCAGGGGGACTTATGGCTAAGCACCCCCACGGGAGGGTTAGGCACCCCCAGGGAAATGTTAGGGTTAAGCACCCCCCGGTAGACTTATGTTTAGGCAGCGGGGAAGTCGGCGGTTAGGTTTAGACACTTACAGGGTGGATTAGGGTTAGGAAATTGGGGGGAAGGTTAGGGTTAGGCACCCCTAAGGGAGGGATAGGGTTAGGGTAGGGAATTAGGTTAGCGATACTTACCTTAGAACGATGGGGATTTGAGCCGCTGGCCATGCGTCCGGCGGTACTACTTATCACACCCCATTTACACCAATCTAACTAAGCTTTCTACCTACCCACAGTGCCTCAACAAATTAGAATTTTACAAGGTAAAATGTTTTTGACTGCTACCCACTGTCCATGGCCATCCTTTTGGTGGTGCTCTTTCTATGTAGAACAGGGCCCAAGTTCACGTTGCGAGCTCCTTTGCATCAAACTAAGTAACTTAAGATAATTATGCAGAGTCAAGAGGGTCTTTGAGAGAAATATTTTTCTGACACGGGTGAGGTGACTATATAGATATGCTGGCTATGCCAGTGTTACCTTATTGTTTGTAGTCAGTACATTAATGTGTTCCTTGTTTGCAGTAGGGCTCAATTTCTAATGTTATGAAGCCACTGGTTTAAATGTAAAGTTTGCTACTTAATGGCTTTAACCAAAGAAAATATAGTCTCTGCATAACTGAATGTCAGTCTATGAGCAGCTGTAAGTTTTAAATAGGCTGTCACCTGCTGGTAACTATATATTTTTCCAGTTTTAAACTTAGAATTCCTAAATTGTTATTTAATCACTATATAAACACAATTAATCTTTACTAAACATAAAATTAACCACCACACTGAAAGGGGTTTAATTATCTAATGGGTCTTTTCAAGATCACTAATACCTCCTTTACACCAAAAACCCAGGTCCGACCTGGGTTTTCAGACATGGGGCCTGATTCAGAGGCGCTCGCAAAAAGCGAGCGCTCGCTCTGAATTAGGGCGGCCGCTTTTTATTTTACCCGGCCTCCTAGCCGCTCTCTAAGCTGTGGTTGACCACAGCGTTATGCGCTTGTGAGCGGGTCTGAATCAGGCCCATGGTTGAAACCCTGGCCAGACCCAGCTCAGACACCATTTACTCAGCACCATTGATCTGGTTTATTCTCAGGTCAGCTCCGTTCACACTGAACCCGTGTCTGCCCTGCTAAACTTGTGAGGTCATAATAAGTGGTAAGTGGGAGATGACTGCTCCACAACCACCAATCAGCTAATTTTAGGCATGACCCAGGTCAGATAACCCAGGTTGCGCCGTTTACAGTGCACCATTACCCAGGTCCCTGGTAACTACCTGAGTTCGATTGCTGGGTCACTTGACCCGGGTTATTTTTCAGGGACCCTTTTACACTGAGCTGTGACCCGGGTAGATCCAGCAATTACCCAGGTTATTGCTCTGGTGTAAAAGAGGTATAAATGGAGTGTTGAGGTTTTAATCATAAACATACACAAAATACTGATATTCAAAACACATTGTAGCGTTGTAGCATTATCACCTGGTTAGGTAAAATATTTACTCATCATTAATTGTCATCAGATCTCTGCATATAGTGATACATTTATAGTCAAGTGTATTAGTAAATTCTAATGAGTGTAAATAACTGTAGGATTCTGCTGCATATAAAGAGAACAGTCATATAAATTACTATAAGGCTACAGATACAGAGACTCATCCCGTCCTGTGTGATAGAAGACAAGTGAATGGAAGCCAAACCCAAAATGAAGCATTATCACGTGCATGGGATGGATTCCACACAATAATACACACTACACAACCTACTCTCTGGCCCCAGGGACATACACTACACGCCCAACTTTCTGGCCCCATTGACATACACTACCTACCCCACCCCTGGACACAGGGACATACACTACCCATTCTACCTTCCTGGTGACAGGGATATACACTATCTACCCTGCCACCCCACCCCCCAAAGCCTTAGGGACATATACTACCGCCCTACCCCCAAACCCCTAAAACATATAGTTAAAACATACAGTACAACCATCCCTGGCCTCCAGGACATACAGTAAACTGAACATTCCCAGCCCCCCTAAACACCTTCATGGCTTCTCTCCTTATTTGTTTTTAAGTTGTTATGTATTAATCATGTTTATATTCTATTTAATGAGCACAATACATTTTGTGTGCTTGCTTGAGAATAGAAATAAATGTAAAAAATGACTCTGGTTCCATAATAGCTGCTGCCCTTCCTGGACACATGCTACATCTCAGCCCCATGTGCTGGCTATGCCCAGTCCCCAGACACACTTCTGTACTGCAAGATGGGGGTCCTCACAGCAAGTGCCTGCTCTGGGTGCCACAGCTCTACGCTACACCTCTGTGTACAGGGATAACTACATTTGCTGTGCGGAATGGGATCAGGTGACACTTTCCCTGCTCACAGAGAGATGTTACTACAGACGTCACTCCCACCCAAGGTGCTTTGTTTTTTAGGTGGAAGAGCACCAACCCACCAAACATTACGCACACAGGGCCTGATTCAGAGCCAAATGCTCTGACCAGAGCACTCACTCTGAATCAGGGCCCTCCTCCCTAAAAATGGAGCCTCTTGGACACTCGCATAGCTGTAGGTTACCACCCACAGCTATGCGATCGTCCATGATGATGTTAGCGATGGTCAAGACCATCGCGACCATCGGGCTTGCGATGAGACCCTGCAGTAGGGTCTCGCTGCCGCAAGCCCTGGAGTGATTTTGGCTCAATCAGAGCCAAAATCACTCCCACTGACATTACTAGTGAGGTCAATGGGGCCGGACTCAGACGGCAGGCGTTCCCATGGGAATGCCTCCGTCTGGCAGCCACGCCCCAGGCACACCCACCAAAAGGGGGCGTGCTGTCAGTTACCGTCGACAGCATGCCCCATTTGGAGCGAGACCCAGAGCGACGAATTCCTCGTCGCTCGCTGGGTCTCGTGCATGCGCACAACGGAGCTCCCTCCGTCGTGCGCATGCGCATTCGGCCACCATCGACCCGCTTGCGAGCGTCCTTCGCTCGCGAGTGGATCTGCATCAGGCCCACAGCACAGAAATGGCGGCAGACTCGGGAATCATATAAATATCTTCCTTTTATTGAATTAGAGAAAATTGAGGAATAAAAGAAAATGTTTTGGATATAGAGATATTTATGAAATAGTGTGGTATATTGAGACCAATCCCACCAACATGATTGGACACAGTAGATCACACGATGTGCATTATTTCCCAATGACCACACATCTCAGGCCTGATCTACTTCTCACTTTTATCAAAACCTCATCACAAAGCCACAGCTGTATCACTCCATAAGTGTAAACAATAACATCTCTCACAGAGACTGTTCACAGAAAAGCAGCACATAACTGCCTCACTGACAAACATACACATCACTGCCTCACTAACAAACACACAGTAGCACTTAATTGCCTCACTGACAAACATACAGTGCACATCATTGCCTCACTGACAAACATACAGTACACATCACCATCTCACTGACAAACATACAGTACACATCACTGCCTCCAAACAAACATACAGTACACATCACTGGCTCACTGACAAACAAACAGTACACATCACTTCTTCACTGACAAACATACAGTACACATCACTTCTTCACTGACAAACATACAGTACACATCACTGCTTCACTGACAAATATACAGTACACATCACTGCTTCACTGACAAACATACATTACACATCAATACTTCACTGACAAACATACAGTACACATCACTGCTTCACTGACAAACATACAGTACACATCACTGCTTCACTGACAAACATACAGAACACATCACTGCTTCACTGACAAACATACAGTAGCACATCACTGCTTCACTGACAAACATACAGTACACATCACTGCTTCACTGACAAACATACAGTACACATCACTGCCTCACTGGCATACAGTACACATCACTGCCTCACTGACATAAAGTACACATCACTGCCTCACTGACAAACATACAGTACAAATCACTACTTCACTGACAAAAATACAGTAGCACATCACTGCTTCACTGACAAACATACGGTATACATCATTGCTTCACTGACAAACATACAGTACACATCACTGCCTCACTGACATTCAGTACACTTCACTGCCTCACTGACATACATACAGTACACATCACTGCCTCACTGACAAACATACAGTACACAGCACTGCTTCACTGACAAACATACAGTATACATCACTGCTTCACTGACAAACATACAGTACACATCACTGCCTCACTGACAAACATACAGTACAAATCACTGCTTCACTGACAACCATACAGTATTAATCACTGCTTCACTGACAAATATACAGTACACATCACTGCCTCACTGACAAACATACAGTACACATCACTGCTTCACTGACAAACATACAGTACACATCACTGCTTCACTGACAAACATACAATAGCACATCACTGCTTCACTGACAAACATACAGTATACATCACTGGTTCACTGACAAACATACAGTACACATCACTTCCTCACTGACATACAGTACATATCACTGCCTCACTGACATACATACAGTACACATCACTGCCTCGCTGACAAACATACAGTACACAGCACTGCTTCACTGACAAACATACAGTACACATCACTACTTCACTGACAAACACACAGTATACATCACTGCTTCACTGACAAACATACAGTACACATCACTGCCTCACTGACAAACATACAGTACAAATAACTGCTTCACTGACAAACATACAGTATTAATCACTGCTTCACTGACAAATATACAGTACACATCACTGTCTCACTGACAAACATACGGTACACATCACTGCTTCACTGACAAACATACAGTACACATCACTGCTTCACTGACAACATACAATAGCACATCACTGCCTCACTGACAAACACACAGTAGACATGACTGCTTCACTGACAAACATACGGTACACATCACTGCTTCACTGACAAACATCTGGTACGCATCACTGCCTCACTGACAAACATACGGTACGCATCACTGCTTCACTGACAAACATACGGTACACATCACTGCTTCACTGACAAACATATGGTACACATCACTGCTTCACTGACAAGCATACGGTACACATCACTGCTTCTCTGACAAACATACGGTACACATCACTGCCTCACTGACAAACATACGGTACACATCACTGCCTCACTGACAAACATACAGTACACATCACTGCCTCACTGACAAACATACGGTACACATCACTGCCTCACTGACTAACATACGGTACACATCACTGCCTCACTGACAAACATACGGTACACATCACTGCCTCACTGACAAACATAAGGTACACATCACTGCCTCACTGACAAACATACGGTACACATCACTGCCTCCCTGGCAAACATACGGTACACATCACTACCTCACTGACAAACATACAGTTCACATCACTGCATCACTGACAAACATACAGTACACATCACTGCCTCACTGACAAACAAACGGTACACATCACTGCTTCACTGACAAACATACGGTACACATCACTGCTTCACTGACAAACATACGGTACACATCACTGCTTCACTGACAAACATACGGGACACATCACTGCCTCACTGACAAACATACGGTACACATCACTGCTTCACTGACAAACATACGGGACACATCACTGCTTCACTGACAGACATACGGTACACATCACTGCCTCACTGACAAACATACAGTACATATCATTGCCTCACTGACAAACATACAGTATACATCATTGCCTCTCTGACCAACATACAGTACATATCATTGCTTCACTGACAATCATACAGTAGCACATCATTGCCTCATTCAGAATCCAGCACAGGAAATAGTGAGCAGACATGCCAGCCTTGGCCTTGTAGAAGCATTAAGCATTTCCTGCCAGTTCCATTCACTTTTCATAATGTTTTCTTACCAAAATGAGCCACTTTTACACTGACAGTAGTTATTAATGTACAGCTGTTTAAAGCACTTATTCTGAATGTTCAACTCTGTTATACAGTTAAATGTTTATTCATTAAAAATAATTCAAATTAAGCTGCTTGTTTAGAACTTTTTTTTTAACTCTTATTCTATATTTGTTTGACCTAATATCATCTCCACATAGAACTATTTTGTCACAACAGGGACCATTTTATAAGATAGATATACTACTCCTGTGTGTGCCACAGCCAGGGGCATATCGGGAATTTAAAATAACCCTGGAAAAAACTCTGAAAGTGGCCCTATGTGCCCTATGTCCCTAGCTGTCCTTCCCAGGGATCTCATGAATTTTAAATAAACCCCCACCTCACGTCTTCCTGAATCCTGGGCTACCACTGTTACCAGGCACTGCAGCCAACCCAATGGTCTCCTCTCCACTCTGCTCTCTCCCCAGGCTGTTACGTTAATTTCACAGCATGCCAGACTGTGACATTAAACTTTAACTTCACACTTCACAGCCTGGGGAGGGGACAGAGTGGAGAGGAGATGATTGGGCTGACTGCATAGGCTGCCCCTGCCCCGCTACTTACCCCATACCAGCCACCTCCACCCACAGATAAGTGCCTAGTGCTTCAATGCATGGTATAGGAAAGCCTCCTGTCATGAGAGAGGCTCAGATGCGGCCATAAAAAATAACAGCTGGCTGGGTGACATAAATCTGAGGGGGAGGGGCAACAATAGAGAAGCGGCCACACTGCCAAATAGCCCACCGGGTTTTTCCTACAAAAGATAAGGGCCAATCCACCTCTGACAGCAGTGCTCTGAGTTAAGCACGCCTTGAGTGGTTGAACACATGAAGACAAAAACGTGCATATATCAGGGTGCGACCACACACCCAAGAGTGTTATACCTATTACATAACATATGTCACGTTATTTTTTTATATTAACTCTTTTACCAACACAATGTATCATTTATACCTTGTGTGAGCAATGCATTAACTCTCAGATTGCCAGTAATTTGTATAATTGGCAGTATTACACCAGGAAACATACAGAATGAAATCTGTATCAGTATGTGACCAATGCTGGGACTGACATTATCTTTATTTTTGCTAACTCACAGTAACTAACTATATAGAATGTTAAATCTCTTCTTATCTGAATCTTCCCTGCAGGACATATTAAAGGAGAAACTTTGATTGACATCAGTCTCGGATCCTTTGTTCATCATCTTTTTGTTATGAGTGAATTTTTTAAAGAGATCACTATACTAAAATTAAGAGAGTCCTGTATTATGGAACTCAACAAATGGGTGAACACCCGTACTGGGGCTTTTGATTGGAATCATGCATCTAAGATTGCTACCAAGCTAGGAGGCATAAGGTAAAATGTGATTCTAAACATATAAGAACATAAAGGATGAGTCAAACTAACAAAAATGTAAAGTGAAGAAATCATTAAGATACCTTACACATAAAGAGCACATAGAGAGTTACAAATAAGTGTTTATGCTCTTTGATAAGATAATTTTTTTGTTTGTTTGTTTTGTGTCCGTTGTATAAAGAAACTGAAGTGAAACACACAATTCTGCAATATCTCTTGAGCTTGCTGTATTGTATAATGTAATGGTTTAATTATTTTAGTGTTAAAGAACAAGAAAAGGAAGAAAAGGTGAAGGAAACCATTACACACATTGTGAAATTTGACTTCAGCAAAGAAAACCTCACGGATCCGGTGGTGTTACCACAAGCTGACTGTCTACTGACAGTGTGGGTGCTGGATGCGGTTAGTCAGGACCAAGAAGATTACATCAGAAACCTGAGGAAGATGTCAAAGCTACTTAAGCCTGGGGGATACTTTATTGCAATTGGGGGCTTAAATACTACATATTACACAGCTGGTAATGATAGGCTGCATGCATTTAATTATGATGAAAGTTTTGCAAGAAAGACTCTCACCGATGAAGGATTTGTCATTAGTTCCTGTGAGTTACTTGATAGAAAAGTCGAGAGTGATCTCATAGATTATAAGCAATTAATGGTCCTTACTGCTGAGAAATGTAAATGTTAATTCATTTTTTACTCATGCTTCTAATAAACCAAAAGTAAAAATTGCTAAAATACGTAGTTTGTTTTTGTGTTTTTTATTCAAAGCAAGGAGTTGGGGCATATAATGGGTAGAGGTTCTGATACTATGGATAATAGTTGCCGGCACTCATCTAAACTACTGAAGGTCCTGTGGGCAGGTTAGTGTCTCCCTGGTCAATATAGCAGTTGGAATGGACTAGTTAAGTGATACAAGTTCCTGGTAGGACTGTTAATCTCTCCCAGGATTATTGTAGAAGAACTACCTGTTTCTGAAAAATAAATGTTGGGTAGCCTTATAGTAGAAGCATGCACACTGATTCTGGTCTTCTGCACCACTGTTTATTGTTTCCATGATGGCCGCAAAACAGCCCTGTCACTTACTAACAGAGACCTACTCCCTAGTCACCGGCCAGTTTCTGGCACCGATCATACTGACACATGGCCCCAGATTCCTCCGCCCCCTCTCAGATTGACAGGCAAATCACACACCCTCCTTATCTTTCAAAGAGAGGCTTTCACAGGTGTTAAGATTTGGCCAGATATGCTCCTATCCTGCAGGCATAGAGTGAGAGACACACAGCATTTTCTACAAGCAGGTAAAACATCCATTTTATATTTTAAATGCCTAACATTCCTGGTCTTGCTACCAACCACCCCTGGGTCCTTACAGAGTATACTCTCTCTTTTGCCACAGTACCATTAAGACTCTCAGAAATATATCACTAATGAGAAATATAAGGAGTTCTACATGGTTGGACAATGACAAAGAAGACCATCAAAAATTATATCTGACGATGTTACAGGCAATGCACCACCGTAACATGGTTTTAGGCTGTATTTATATGTGATTATTGACTCAATGGGAGATATTTACTTATAAAGGTGCAAAACCAAAGCCAGTCATAGGTTTACTTTTATTGTCTGACTTACAGTAGCTTATACTAATCACTAGATTTTTGGATCTATGCGAGAAACATGAGAGATAAACGAGATAGAAAGAGTAAAAGTAAAAAATAGAATGAGAGCAAGAGAGTAAGAAAAATAGATATGAGTGAAAACATGAAGTATAAGTTGAAGACAGAAGAAGAGAGCGAGCACCTCTAAACTAATGACAATGAGAAGGTGTAGAGGCCAGAAAAACCTAAATAGAAAGTTGTGTTTATAAGAGTGGGTGGGCTATATTCCATGGGAACAGAGAGGGTGGGCAATACTCCATAGTAACAAAGTTGGTGGGCTATTCTCCAAGGAACAAAGTGGGTGGGCTATACTCCATGGAACAGAGTGGGATGACTATACACCATGGAACAGAGTGGGATGACTATACACCATGGAACAGAGTGGATTGGCTATGCTCTATGGTAACAGAGTGGTGGACTATACTCCATGGGAACAGAGTGGGTGGACTATGCTGGAACAGAGTGGGATGACTATACATGGATGGGCTTTACTCCATGGGAACAGAGTGGGTGGACTATGCTTCATGTTAACAAAGTGGGTGGACTATACTCCATTTTAACAGAGTGGGTGACTATACTCCATGGGAACAAAGTGGGTGGGCTATACTCCTTTTTAACAGAGTAGGTGGACTATATTCCATGGGAACAGAGTGGGTGGGCTATACTCCATGGAACAGAGTGGGTGGGCTATACTCCATGGTAACAGAGTGGGTGGACTATACTCCATGGTAACAAAGTGGGTGAGCTATACTACATGGGAACAGAGTGAGTGGACTAATCTCCATAGTAACAAAGTGGGAGGGCTATACTCCATGGAACAGAGTGGGTGGACTATACTCCATTTTAACAGAGTAGGTGGACTATACTCCATGGGAACAGATTGGTGGAACTGTGGTGCAGAGGTTATCTGATAATAGCATGCACTTGAACAGCAGCAACACCCTTCACAGTTTAGGCAACCACATCTTCAGAGTCTAGGCTGTGCAAGCCAAGTAAGTGCTCGGATATTCATTTCTTTAATTGACTACTTCACTAAAATCACCACTGCTCATTTGTCATACATTATTGTTTCATACACATAAACCTTCCTCAACTAATGCTCTATAGTATTATAGTGCACTCATTTCCAATTAAACTCAGCCACCTTAGTGGCTTCATTACGAATTAACACTGTTTGTCCATGTAGTTATAAAATAACCCATGAGGCACTTTTAAAGAGGTTTTTTTCCTTAAAATTAACTATACTGTGTGTGACACAAATGCTGCGCCATGCAGAACTGAGTGGTACAATATCTCCAAGTCATTGTATTGTGAGATTACACAATGTATCCAATCAATGCAGTTCAATTAGCAGCAATCAACACAGTTATATCATGTTTATCAGTTTGTTTAAAGCAATCATCAAAAATGCATAGGTATAGTCATGAATTACATATAACACAGAGCATGAGTCACATCTCGCTACCTGAATAGTCAATGTTTCAGGACCACTGCACAAAGGGAACAAACAAACATTTTCAGATGGCAATGATTGATAGAAAGAGCAAGATCTGAGCAAGTAAGGGAGCAAGTGGCAGTAGAGTTAGGATGATGTGTGTGTATAATGAAGGTGAGAGTGGCCATGAGCAGGTACAGAGGACAGTGACACAACCCTGCATAATAAATGGGTAAACAAAGGTGTCTGAGGAGTCCTCAATTTATATATTTTTTCTCTACCGATTGTGTGTGTGTTCTGTCATTTTCTTATATGCACTGATCAGCAGTTCTATACTGTAAATGAACTGCAACAAGTTCCGCAATGATTTGCGGTGTGTTCTGTAAGCGGCTAGCGACAATTTCTGAGTGAAGGCAGATTCTGCGACTCCACAACCCAGCACAATGAAATGCATTGCAGTGGCATTATATTAAATGCATTTACTTTTTTCTTTATTATTATTCTCTTACTGTATATACACTGATCCACTGCTAAATGTATGAACTGTGTCTGCAACCAGGTCCACAAAAGATTTGCAACATGTTCTCTACATGGGTAGTGCAGCAGGATGAGCAGTTCAGGCTCAATATAGAGCCTTTGTTGAGCCACCATAGTTGCTATAGGGAAGGTAATGACACAACAAACACACCGTCAGCGCCACCGAGGCGTGGACACATGTGTAGGGGTGCAGCTAGGATGCAAGACTAAGTCACAATAAAAATGGCATGGGCCCCCCCATGGCCCCAAAACAAAACAGTAACAATCACAGTAACTTTTAGCCTGGTGCCAGCTATTGAAAAATTGGGTGGAAAACCGGCATGAGGTCCCCCTAATTTTTCTCAATAACCATCACCGGACTAATCCAGATGGGGGGTTTATGCTATAGCAGGAAGACACATAACATGGTGTCTCCCTACCATACCATAAACTAGCCCCAAACTGGTCAGCCCAGGGCTGGAATTTCTCAGAAAGTGGGGACCCCAAAATTAAATGGGGTGTCCCCTCCCAAAGATCTACCAGCCCTGGTCTTTTCCCCATGCCCCTGTTTGTTTTTAAATAAAGACAAAATTCTGATGATTCATATCACATTGTAGCATTGTAACATTATCACCTGGGTAGGTCAAATATTTAATCATCATTAATAATTCTCCATTAAGATTTCTGCACATAGTGATACATTTATAGTCAGCTGTGTATGAGGGCATTCTAATTAGGGTAAATAACTATCTACACTCTTCTCATCATCCTACTCTACTACCTCTCCTCTTGATCCTATACCCTCACAAATCAGTAAAGCTCTGTCTCCTGTTCTCATCCCACACTTAACTAAGATCTGTAATCTCTCTTTCTCTACTGGTATCTTTCCATCACTGTTCAAGCATGCAGTGATTACTCCCATTTTGAAAAAACTAAATTCTGACCCTATCTCTCAAATTACTGTCCTATGTCCCAGCTACCTTGCCCATCCAAGCTACTGGAGAGACTTGCCTACACTCACCTCACACACTTTCTTAACACCCACAACTTATTGGACCCACTTCAGTCAGGCTTTCATTCCCAACACTCCACTGAGACAGCACTGACTAAGGTAGTAAATGATCTGGTCACTGCCAAGGCTAAAGGCCATTATTCACTTCTAATTCTTCTAGATCTCTCTGCTGCCTTTGACACTGTTGACCACTCTCTTCTCATACTAACACTACATTCCCTAAGTCATCAAGACACAGCCCTTTCTTGGTTCTCATCCCACCTATCTAATCGCTCTTTCACTGTTCGCTTTTCTGATTCTACCTCTACTTCACTAGCTCTATCAGTTGGAGTACCACAAGGCTCAGTCTTAGGTCCTCTGCTTTTCTCAATCTACATTGGCAAACTAATCAGCTCTTTTGGTTTTCAGTATTATCTGCGTGCGGACGATACTCAAATTTACCTATCCTCCCCTGATTTGTCACCATCTGTGCTGGTCCGTGTCACTGAATATCTCTCTGCCATTTCATCTTGGATGTCATCTCATCACCTCAAACTTAATATATCCAAAACAGACTGGAGTTTCCATATACACACTGCAGTGATATCTGTCCCGCTGACTAACATAAGAGCTCCAACAGACACCAACACGCGGCCATGAGTGCACTCTGAAAGGCTATATTCCAGATAGTAGGACACTGTGGAACCCATTAACCGGACACTGGGGTACCTTACTATTTTCCACAGCAGTACAACCTATCGTTGGTTTCAGTGTGTCCAAATGCACGGACACTGTGTGTTGTACTGTCCTGACACCTATTATCTGGACTCCATTTCTACAGGCTCAATTTCTTTAAAGGGACTCCATTAGCGGTGCATATAGGGATCTTGCCCTAAATCCCGTTTGTACTATTAACCTGTGCACTAAGTTTGCACCTGTTTTTCAAACCCCTCCATCACTGGTGGCCACCAATGCAACTTGTGAATATGGCTGTCAGTGTCTATTGAATACCTACGGGAGAATCTTTACTTCAGCATCCTATTGCTATTGCCATTGACTGGCAACATAGTTGCATCTAATTGAAGATCTGGCAATTAAGTTGCTTTTAATAGCAGATGTACAATTGGGGTGATGGGTTTTATCTACTAAGCTAATTCAGCAAGCTATTATATTTTTTGCTACACCGTCAATAGGTGGTTCTAAGTCAATCGTTGTTTATTTTATTATTTCAATTCATGTGTAATTTATTCTCAACTGGGTTTTAATTTATTTTTATTATCTATTAATTTTTAATTTTATTATTTTTTATTTTTTATGTGTTTTTAATGCATTTATTTTTGGTTTACTCATCTCTTCCTATATAAAGATTTTTATTGATCTGCCTCTGGAATCGCTTATTCATTTTATATTAGACAGTGTTATTTAACACTTATCTAGTTTAGAATTTTCAACGCCCCATCATTGAGGTCTTCAGGGATAGCGCTCCTATTTTGTGTCTTTTTTGTTGTATAAGAGGGTCAGCTCCTCTATCGATAGCGGAAATCATCTGAGACCTTATCTATTTGCCCTTTGTATTGTCCCTTTCATTTATTTGGGTCCCTATTATCACCACTGTTATTAAGAACATTATTATCTTAATTTAAGTCCATCCTTGATAGTATAGTGCCCTGATTTTGTGTTTTTATTTTGAGATTCCAAGACCGCCCACATAACCTTTTATAGCTTCCCTATCTAACTCCCTTCTTATAGTAGCAGAACAACAGTGTATCAAAGTGTATCAAAGAAGCGTCCTGTCTAACGCATTTCATCACATATCATGTGACTTTACCTTTCATTAAGTCACATGATATGTTATGAAACGTGTTAGGCAGGACGCTTTTTTGATACACTGTTGCGCCATTGTATTTGATCCATGCGCTACCAACGTCCATACTCTGGCTTCCCTGAACGGCTAACATACCTGCAGTATCTGGCTCAGCTGAAAAATACCCCAGCTGAAAACACTGGACTACTGACCTTAGAGAACAGGGGGCCCATGTTGTTTTACTAATCCTCCGTGACAACACACAGAAAACAATTGGTGATACAGTCTGGTTATTGGAGACATGATCTATATGTGGCTGTGAAATTTGCCTGGCTGTTTGGCTACCTTCTCTCTATATATATATTTTTTTGCCCAGAAACTGTGCTCAGTCCTCTACAGTGGGTTGAGAACCAAATATTGGAGAAACATTCTGATGGGCCGGTCTGCATATAAGATTTACTACAGCTGGAGGCCAATCAAGCAACCCTGGAACTAGTTAGTTTGTGTGCTTATACATACCGATACTGGTATTAATGTAAAACAAATGGTGAAAGCTGCTGACAAATCACTTGATTGAATTTGTGACTTTATTATTTTTGAGTCATTACGATCTCCCTGTTTACATTGGGTAGAAATTAGCTTCATTATTTGTCTGCCGGATTGTGAACAGCCGCATACCAAAAGGTACCTACACACTTGGTGATATTTTACCTGATCTGGACGATTCCGACGCATCAGAACAACAGATCGTGTAAAATATGCCCAAATCGTGAGTCCCCACTCACGATGCGATGCGTGTCTACACTCATCGTACATCGCATCTTCAGATCTGCCGTGATGTAGGACAGATCTGCCAATCTGGGACACAATGCACTGGAAAAAGGCTGGATGCACGATAGATCGTTTGTAATTTGGACACAGCAAACACCAAATCGTGTGCAGAGCTGCCAGGGGAGGAGTTTAGGGAAATCTTACACATCATGGAACATGTGCCGATCGCCAAGTGTGTAGGCACCTTTAGTGAAGCTTTTAGCTTTGGATTGTACACTATACAAATTAACATATGTATCCATATGGAAATGGTTCTCAGTGATAAAGCAACAACTTTATATCTATATGCAACACTGTATCATTGTGAATTATTAATCAGCTGATGGTGTTTTTATTGTTGATTTTTACTCATGTCCATATACTTATGTTAATATGGGGTCTTGTTAGTGGTTAATAAATATTTTATTTTGATTGATACATTCATTCCATCTCATTTTATGGTAGGATTTTTCCTATTGTGTTGTTACAAATTGTTCATTATTATTCTTTACTCCAGTTGAGACTTTAGATAGAGGTAGCGCAAACTATCGTTTTTTTGCACATTGTTTCTGTATTACAAACCTACACAGAGTTTGTTTAGTCTGTTGCAACCCTATTCTATATTCTCACGAGAGGATTGTTAACAAGTACGGACACCAGAATTGTTTTTTTTTGTATTATGATAGGGCAGTGGTTCTCAAACTCGGTCCTCAGGACCCCAAACAGTTCCTGTTTTCCAGGTTACCCTGCAGGTGCACAGTGAATTCATTACTCACTGACACATTTTAAAAGATCCACAGGTGGAGTTAATTATTTCACTGATACTATGAGGAGACCTGGAAAACATGCACTGTTTGGGGTCCTGAGGACTGAGGGCCTGATTCAGAGCTGAACGCTCTGAGCAGAGCGCTCGCTCTGAATCAGGGCCCTCCTCCATTAAAATGGAGAGTCCTCCTGGATGCTCGTATAGCTGTGGGTCACCACCCACAGCATATACGAGCGTCTTTACCATCGCGACCATCGGACTTGCGAAGTAGACCCTGCGGTCGAGTCTCCCAGCCGCAAGCCCAGGAGTGATTTTGACTCTATCAGAGCCAAAATCACTCCCACTGACATCACTAGTGATGTCAGTGGGGCTGGCTCCAGACAGTAGGCGTTCCCTTGGGAACGCCTCCGTCTGGCAGGCATGCCCCCGGCACGCCCACCAAAGTGTGCGTGCTGTCAATCAACATCGACAGCACGCCCCCTTTTCTGCGAGACCCCGAGCGATGGAAAGTCCGACGCTCGTTGGGTCTTGCGCATGCGCACGACGAAGCTCCCTCCATCGTGCGCATGCGCAGTGGGGAACATCGACCCACTTGCGAGTGTACTGCTGCTCGCGAGTGGGTCTGAATGACCCCCTGAGTTTGAGAACCTGTGTGATAGGGTAATATGCTCTGCTACCAGTAGTTTGTGCAGGGTGTAAGCAGAGTACCATATTCAGTGTACTCACTGTTCCCTTGGCAGACTCATCAGCAGTAAAGTGCTCTGCAGGCTGGCAGCTCCAGCTGTCAATCAGTGGCAACCGATGGACACTACCGTATGGGAGGGAACACCTTAGCCCCGTCAGACAGACCCAACTCTCCAGCAGGCTGGTCTCCACCCCTTGTCACTGCTCTCTACTGCCATCACATCTCCGCCCCAGCACTATCATTGGACTTCTCTCTCTATCGGCTGTCACCAGAATCTGATGCACACTGTGCCACGCATGTCTTCTAGTTGACTGTGGCTTAATATTTGGAGGTCTCCCATCTCCAGTCTTGATAACCAGCAATAGGAAAAGGGTAGTCCTTTATTTGAGGCTCTCAGCATACCAACACAGTTCTTGGTCACTCGCAAAACTGAAGTCTGATGACATGACCCTGTCATTTTTGGATGCTGGTACATCAAACCATTCTTCTTCCTCCAATCCCTCAGGCTCTCGCTTTAGCCTTGATAATGTATTGGCATCGATTGTGCGACCTCCCGGTCTATATTTCAAACTAAAGTTATACATGGACAGTGCAAGTCACCAATATCCTGTGGCATCTCATTTTGCAGTTGTTTCAATGTAAGTGAGAAGAATATTGTCTGTGTGAACATCAAATTTCACACTGTATAGACAGTCATGCAGTTTATCTACCATTGCCCATTTTAAAGCTAGAAATTCCAGCTTTTGGAAAGGGTAGTTCCACTTACTGGGAGACATCCCTCAGCTAATGTACAAAATTGGTTGTAATTGAGTGTCATGCCTCTGATATAGGACTGCTCCCATTCCTTCCATGGATGCATCTATATGTAGGATATAAGGCTGGGATGGGTCAGAGTAAGCTAACACTGTTGTGTTTGTTAGACCTCCTTTCAGCCCTTATATTGCCTTTTTACGTTGCAGCATCCACCATTCACCAAACTATTAATTGATTCAGTAAAAGCAACTCAGTTCCTTTCTTTTCTTTCCAGAAGAGAATTTGTAAGAGGGGGACATCCCTTGGTGAGGTTGGTCAAGGGCCTTGCTATTTTAGAAAATTGAAGTAGAAAGCACCTATAATATCCAAAGAATCCTAGGAAGGACTATAGCTCCTTCAGTTTGATTGGCCTAGGCCACTCTTGTACAGTTTCTACTATGGAAAGATCAGCAGCTACTGTATCTCTACTCGGCTGACGATATGGCCTATGTACCTCAAGGTCTTCTGACAAAACTTGCACTTTTCTAATGACAGATTCTTCTACAGCAGAAACACTTCTGCTGCCTGAAGTTTCTTCAGTATCAATTATGGGAAGAGTTTTTACAAATGTTCTGGGAGCCCTCTCCTCACAAACCCTCTACCATTTTGGTCAAATTCTGAATTGGAGTTGCACTATCGCTGACTTTGGATGCCACAATCTTGACCTACTTCCTGCTATTTTCTCAAACTTCCACTAATGTCTCCTTGAGCTTAAGCTCCTGCATTAGTTGCAAGAATGATGGAGGCTGCCTAATGACAGACATGTATCTTAAATGTTGTGCTATAGTATATGTGGTAAGGAATCCTTCTATTAGTTACTGCATTCATCTGTTATTAACTTCCTGAGTCATCAACCTTATTTTGTTCACTATCTGATGGATTAACTTGTCAATGTGGTAATTGAAGGATGTCAATTTCTCCCCCACATTTTGTTATACATGTCAAAGTTGGGTCATCCACATTCTCTGTCAACCCAAACTCCAAGTCTTAGGCATCAAGGTAGGCTTGGAAACTTCCTATAGTGTCATTCCTTTGGGGGCCATTTATAAATTCCCTTGATGGCCCTTTTAGGCTCTCCACAAGCCTGTTTCTTTACCAAATCGGATAAAGCCATTCCTTTGTCAATTAATGTATCATTTGCCTCAATGCTTCTTAGCGATTTTTCCCTAGGGGTACTGGGCAGATCCCAGAGAAACTTCTCAGTCACTTATACTAAAGGCACTCTGGTATGCCCAATCAGGTCCGTCCTTTGTAATGCCAGATCTATAAGACTCAAGACTGCTACAATTGCTGACCTTAGTGAATCTTCATATCTTTCCTGTATTACAGACACTTGGCTAGATGAAAATTCAGCACCTATCTTGGAAGCTGCAGTTCCAACAAATTATTCTGTCATTCACAACCAAAGTCTGAACTGCAGGGGAGGTGGAGTGGCCATCTGCTTTAAAAAAGCACTTAAAGTTAGTCCAGCGAGAAGTTCTCGAAAATTAGGGTTCAGAGTACCACTCATTTATCACCCCCTTGTAGATGGAAAGATATTTCTGAAAGAATTTGCAAATGGTGTGGCTGTATTAGTTCTGGAGCATCCAAGATGGCTGATCCTTGGGGATTTCAATGCATGGGTTGATGATGGGCTCTCACACTTGTCCAAGACCTACTGTACACAATATAATATTGGGGCTTCACAAAAGTCATTCCTTCTGCTACGCATAAAAGTGGTCATATTCTTGACCTTGTCTTCCAGATTGGATTGGATGTCTCTGACCTGAAAATTAACCCAGTCACATGGTCAGATCACCACTCAATTTGGTTCTCAGTTGCAGCCTCTCAAAATAGAACACCAATGGAGTTGACTAGGTATTGTAGAAGTTTGCAGCAAACCTGGATCTCCTTGCAGTAATGGGAGCTTGTAAAGATCGTTGTTCCTTAGTCCATTACAAAAACAGAGATGTGAAAGCTGCAATGGATATTATTGCCCTTTGTATATATGACCTTGCATACTACACAGTCAAGCCCCTTGGTTTTACAACAGTGTTAGTGAACTCAAAAAAAGGGATCATAAACTTGAAATGTGATGGAGGAAGATTAACCTCATAGAGGATAAGTTACAACTAATCAAAATATTGCAGAATATCAATCAACAATTACCCATAAGAAGACAGATTTTGGCAGAAAACAATAGGCCAGCTCAGCTTTTCCATTCAAACCAGCATGCCTGCAGCCTGACAAATATAACTGTTCAATCTTAATCCTTCTGGATCACTCTGAAGCTTTTGATACCATTGTCCATGAGATTCCAATTGAGTGCCAGAAAAATGTGTGTGGACTGGATGGCACAGTCCTTAGCTGGTATAATTAATTTCTCAAAAGCAGGTCACAGAGTTTCTTCTAGATTAAACTCTTCATCACAAGTGCCACTTCAATGTCGTGTCCCACATGCTACCAATGGGTGAAATACCTGTAATCAGATGTCATGGCCTGGTCTACCACTACAATGCAGATAATTCACAACTGCGCCTGTCCTTTGCTCCAGGTGTTGAAAACACAATTGCAATGCTAAATGGCTTTCTAGCTGAGCTCCAGGAGTGGATGAGTTCCAGTTTGCTGCTACTGAACCCTGATAATAGAAAGGTCCTTATGATAGGTCACATGACAAGGCTGCAGCATAGCCAATCAAGAGGACTAATGCTTTGGGTTTCAGAACTACAAAACACTGAGCATGTGCAGAATCTTGGTATTGCCCTGGATATTTGCTTGACACTTAAACAACAGGTATGAGCCACAGTCAAATCCTCAATTATATCATCTGAGAAACATAGCTAGAATCAAACACTTAATTCCTGCAGAAGATCTGCTTAAGTCATACATGCATTTATATCATATACGCCTAGACTACTGCAATGCCCTCTACCTTGGTCTCCCAGTAAAATAATTGCACTGCTTGCAGATGGTACAAAATGTAGCTCGCAGACAATCAACCAGACCCATTCCAGTCACATAACACCCATTCTCTGCTCCCTTCACTGGCTGCCCGTAAAATGGCAAATCATTTTCAAAATATTCTTACTCGCTTTCAAAGCCCTAAATGACCAAGGCCCAAGGAACTTGAAGTAGCTTCTGATCCCTTACTATGACACTCGAATACTGCAATCCATTACCAGGATCCATTGATGATGGACTTTTAACAGTATCTAGAATCTCCCAAAAATTATTTGGGGGTTGAGCTTCCAGTTTTGTGTCTCTGGAGCACATTGAGATTTGGTCGTGAGCGCTGAGCGCTCACAACCGACTTGATGTTGCCCAACAGCGCATGTGCATGAAGAGGCCAACTCCATCATGCGCTTGCGTGAGACCCAGCTAACGACAGGCGCTCCATCGTTATGGGTCTCGTAGCAGATGGGGTGAGAGGTTGATGTTGAGAGACGGTTCGCCCCATTTGCTGGGTGGGCCGGGGGTGTGCCCGGCTAAACGGAGGTGCTCCAATCAGAACGCTTTCCACTTGTGGTCAGCCCCACTGACATCATTGCTGATGTCAGTGGGGAACTTCCTGCTCGAACAGAGCAGGAAACTCCCAGGGGCTTACGAGTGCCCAGACCTACCCTAGTGTCTGGTTGTAAGCCCCGATGGTCGCAATGGTCTTAACCATCACGACCATCACCCATGTCGGTCGTTAGAGCTGTGGCTGTTAACCCACAGCTTAACGATCGACAAGGAGGTGGCCGTTCAGGATGCAAGCGGCCGCCCTGATTCAGAGCGACTGCTTGTATCTAACGACCGCATCTGAATGAGGCCCTCTGACACTATGCAACTCATTTCCCCACACAGTTCGAGAAGCCTCCACTCTAGAGTCCTTCAAAAATAGACTCAAGACATTCCTGTTTACACAAGCATATCACTAATGTCCCTTGTTAAGTTTCTTTGTATTTTGCGCTGTAAAGGCAAATGTTAAATTTCTGTTTTTCCACATCAATAGCAGAGATCACAAAAGAAATCAATTCTCTTTCCAAGGGTTCGGTGGCAACTAGCAGAAACACACATATTCTCTAGTTTCCCTTTGCAAATATCTACTACACATGGTTCTTTAACTCCATAGTTTCGCAACTGCCAACTCAAACTTGGCACTCCAAGTGGCATTTAAACTCCCTACTAGCAATTTATTGGAAAGTTTCCTATCTTTTTACACCATCTAAAATATCCTTTCCCTGTACTTGCGCTATAAGAAATTGGTAAACAGAAGATACCCTGAGACTACCTCCTTTAGTAAATCTCAGCAGTGCCTCCAAATTGAAGCCTGGCGCAAGGATGTTAGTAGTTTCTATGATAGATAATGTTAGAATAGCACTACCTTTACTTATATCTATAAAGATTTTGCCCCTAATCCTATGCTCTCTGTGTATTTAGGTTATTAGTGCCTCCACCAATACTGTTGATATGCTATTTATCCTTGAAGCGGACTTGGGAACATCTCAAAGGCAACTGACTTCTAAACCTAGTATTAATTGCATAGGTTTTTTCAACCTTTAAATTATGGTTTCCTTTTTATTAAGAACCCCTTTTCAGCATAAGATACAGTAATAAAACACTTTTAAGAAAAAAATTGTATGGGTTATATATCTGGAAAGTTTCTTCCCTTTTTACTGGGATAGATTTAAAAATATTTGCCTATTACCATATTCAATTAGCAACATTTACACATTTGGCATTATCATCTGTTGAATAATATCTTTTGGTTACATATATAACAGTTTCCTGTATGCAGGTTCAACTCATAGTAGAAGCTCTTTTCTATTTAAGAATAAGGTGTAGAGTTTAAAGTAGGATAGAAAATAAACTCCTTAACTTTAGAATTATATATTATATATCACAAAAGTATGTTGGAAATGCTATTCTACTGTACTATTTGATGCCATTAAAAAAGCTTATACTGTAGATAGAGATATTGGGCCAAATGTAATAGGTTGCAAATTTGTAAAAAATGTGTGTTGACCTAATCAAATGTAGTAGGGTAGACTATAGTAAAACTTGCATTCTTTGGGCTTTACTATAATTCACAAAAAATATCTTGCATCCTGATGTTTTTGCATTCTCTAGGTAGAACTCAGGCAATGTTATATGCCTGCCTGAGAACTAATATAACTGCCTGAGAACTCTCAAAAATAATAGACCAGCTTCAGGATAGTGAGTTTATCCTGAGCAGATCAGAGTAACACAGAAACATGCACATATCCATGAGATATAGTACGTGCATGTTTCTGTGTGTACATATGAAAATACTTTTTTCTTTTTTTTTCAAATTCTTTTTATTGAATCAAACGATTCAAGTCAACATTAAGATTAACAGACATTTGCAATTTGATGCAATCAATATATCAGAGCATATACGATACAATACATAGATAACAGTATATTGAAAATAAAATACTTTTAAATACTGTAAATAATATAAGTGAAGGGTGCGTCGTGTGGGATATCACTATGGAGCCACTGGAGGATCACTGTCAAGCAGACGTAAAAGGTACCATGAAGAAGAAGAAAAACATTTAATGAGAAGTTGTTGAGTGATTACTGGGAGTGTAGAGATATAGCTCTCCCATATTTCAAAAAATTTTTCCACCCTAGACTCTTTATCCAAAGAAGCCTCCACCCAATCCATTTGAAATAAATAATATAACTTCTCTTTAAATAGTGAAAAGGGGGGTGTACCTGGCTGATTCCACGCCTGTAAAATGGTTTTCTTTGCTGCCGCGCTAACCGCCAACAGTAGTCTGCGACAACCTTTTGTTATGTGTTGATCTTGGGGAAAAATACCCAATACTGCCCATAAGGGGTCAAATGGCACAAAATTAATGAAATTATCCATAGTATATTTGTGAACTCTCAGCTAAAATATTCTAATCAATGAGCAAGACCACAGACAATGAAAAATGTCTGCATTGCCCTCTCCACAACGTCGACATGCATGTGAAGTCAAGGATCCCATCAGGAAGCTACGATGTGGGCTAATATATGTTCTGTGGTAGACATTTCAAAATAATTCTTGATAAGAGCTAGCAGAGATAATTCGACAAGAGTCATATAAATTTTTAAGTAAAATATCAGATGTAAATTGGGGGAATTGACACAGCCATAAGGGCAAACCAGTTTGAAGAGTGTTGTAATCTAAGCTATCTCTCAAAAATAAGTAATGGTGGGATATCGCTTTACATGAAGGTGGAGGGACTGACAGTAGGGCGTCCAAATTATTGACCCAATCTTTTTCTAAAAAGTATTTAATGACTTGCTTTATATAATGTTGTGCTTGGTAGTAAGCAAAGGGAAAACAAGATAAAAACTCAAATTTCTCTACTGCCCTATGGAACGTGAGAGGACCTCTAAGATCAGAATCCACCAGACAGCGCACAGTCCCAATACCTCAGGCAGCCCACATTGAAAAAGGAAATGTAGCATTTCCATGCTGAAAATCTGGGTTTTGATGTAGGGAGACAAACAGAGATTTCTGGGAATTTAATCCCTGCTTATGCCTTAGTATATGCCATATCCTATGTGTTGTCCATAAGAGAGGGTTAGATTTTTGGTCTAAGGTAACCTCACAGTCATGAAGATGTAAAAATGAGATTAGATTATAATCTGTTAAGAAATTATCTTCCAGAGTTAAATCAGTGTATATAGATGTGCCATTCAACCAATCCCATAGATGGCACAATAAAGCAGAATGGTTGTAATGCACGATATTTGGGAAATTAATTCCCCCATTAGACTAACATTGTTGGAGCCGCATCAGACCAATTCTACTTCGCTTATTATTCCAGATAAATTTAACAAATGATGTGTTAAGTTTTTTAATGTCCTCTTGAGACAGTAGTAGCGGTATTGATTGAAACAAGTATAACAAACGAGGGATCACTACCATTTTAAGCAAGCTAGCCCGTCCCAGGTAAGAGACCTGAAGATGCCCCCAACCATTTAGAACCCCAATCAGAGATTTAATAGCCCTTGATATATTAGTATAATATAGGGATGAGGGATTTTTAGTTATTTGAACTCCCAGGTATGTAAAACAACCCCTCGCCCAGGTAAAAGGTACAGTGGCATGCCACCGTCGGCGAATGAACCCCGGCCGTAAATATAAAGCTACAGATTTCTCCGAGTTTACCTGAAGTCCAGAAATATCCCTGAATTCTCTAAGCAAAGATAATAGATAAGTTATAGAATTTTTGGGTTGAGACAGATATAGGAGCACATCATCTGCAAACGCTGTCACCTTAAGTTCATTAGTACCTATCTTAATACCCTTAATAGAAGAATCCTGCTGAATAAGTAGGGGGTCTAATGATAAATTAAAAAGAAGAGGGGACAGTGGACACCCCTGTCTAGTACCTCTATGTAATCTCATCACACCTCCCAGTAGGCCATTGATTAAAAAATTGGTCTGTGGGGAGTTATAGAAGTAATGTATTAAATTAATAAAATCCTTTCCAAAGCCTCTACGTGACAAGATTGCGAATAAATGCGGCCAAAGAACGGTGTCAAAGGCCTTGTGTGTATCAAGACTTAGCAATAAATTGGAGGATATATCTTGAGAAGAAATAACAGTAGCCGCTATTGCGGACCGAATGCCCCTGACTGAGTGTCTACCTTTTACAAATCCAAGTTGGTGCGACATCAATAAATTAGGGAGTATAGATTGTAATCTATTGGCCATAATCTTTGCCAGAATTTTTAAATCAACATTGAGCAGGGATATGAGTCGATAAGAGGCCACCAACTGGGGGTCTTTATCGGGTTTAGGCAAAAATATAGTATGGGAGGAGTTAAATGATGGGTATGGAGGGGATTGTCTGTGCATTAAATGATATAAATCCAATAAAATGGGGGACACTTCCTGACGCAGCATCTTATAGTACTCACCACTAAAACCATCAGGACCCGGAGCTTTATGAGAGCCCAGACCCGAAATGGCTTCCAAAAGTTCCTCCATCGATATATCCTCCTCCAGACGATCCACCTGATCTTGGGACAACTTAGGAAGACAAGCACTGTTTAGTAAACTATCTTGCCAGCAGTATCTACACTTTCAGAACTATATAGTTGTTCATAATAAGAGTAAAAATGTGAGGTAATGTCTGTGAGACGAGTAAAGTAGGATCCTGTTGATTGATCTCTAAGAGAATGAATAAAAGTTTTTCTTTGTTTAGGCCTGGCCATATTTGCGAGTAATTTACCCGGCTTGTTTCCCCACCTGAAATATTTGTTTTTAACAAAGTCTAACTTAGACTTAGATTGGGACAAAAGATAAGACTCTAAGAGACGGTGGGCTTGTTTATATGATAAGAACGATTCATCACTAGGCCCATCCACATACACCTGAAAAGCCGAGGCCATAGATCTCTGCAAGGAAGCATAGCGAGCTCTTTCTTCTTGTCGATTTTTAGCAAGGTAGCTGATAATATGGCCTCGCATCACTACTTTGGACGCTTCCCAAAACAGAATTGGGGTATCCCAATGACCAATATTGTCATCTAAATAGTCGTTCCACTTACAGGTGAGGTAGTTTCTAAAGTCTTCTGAGTTTGATAGATAGGAAGGGAATTTCCAAAGGCATGAGGACAACATGGGGGAGGGGTAACATAAAGATATGCTTATAGGGGCATGGTCTGAAATTATGATATCTTCTATGGTTGCATTTTGTACATAAGAGAATAAGGATTCTCCTATTAATATACAGTCAATCCGTGATAGGGAGCGATGGACCGCAGAGAGGTGGGTGTAGGAATGATCTGTGGGATTAAGGATACGCCAAGGATCGACCAAGTCACACGATGACATAAACCTAGTTAAATGTTGCCAGGCAGAGCTTCGCAAAGAGGTAGGGGGCGGAGACTTATCAAGTAGTGGCTCAGTCACCGTATTAAAGTCACCCCCTACCACCAGACCAGGGGTGTCTCGCTGAGCTAAGAATTGGGACAGATTTAGCAAAAATTCAGCAGGATTATTGGGAACATAAACATTCAATAAATTATATTTAACCCCATAAATAAGTATGTCTAAAAGGATTAATCTACCCTTCGGGTCTAAAAATCTGTCTAATATTTGGTATTGTAATGAGCGACTTAATAATATTGCAACTCCCCTAGCTTTGGTGAGAAAGGGGGCAGAAATACATTCCTGGATCCATCCATCCCTTAGAACGGAGTCATCTCCAGCCCTCCAGTGAGTTTCCAGCAAAAATACTATCTGTGCCTTATAACGCTTTAGATGTGTGGCGATTCTTTTCCTTTTAATAGGTGAATTAAGTCCTCCCATGTCCCATGAGATATATCAAGGCCCGAGCTCTGAGGCAGAGACGACGGGTCCTGCTCCAAAGAACAGGAAGTCATCCTATACCTCGAGAGGGGAAATAGCTATCAAAGAATAATAGTGTATGGTAAGGCCTCTCCCCGTCCCAGCCTATGAGGAGATTCAGCCATGACATAGAGCCCACACAACGCTTCACCTTCATAACATTAAAATTCCATCGAAAAAAAATCGAACAATAATGCCATATGTTGAATCCACAAAATATATACTTCATAAGCAATAAAATGGACATGTCTCTGAAAAAAACAATTTTCTATTTTTCCAACCAAAATAAAAATTGAAGTGTCTCTTTTGAATATGAAGAAAGAAATGAAAATTAACAATGATAATAACAAGAAAGCAGTAAATTTACGAAGTATTGATACACTAGTTAAAACCAGCGTATAGAACATGAAGTGGGATCACTCAAGGTCCCCAACCTCCAGAGTTCTAATATAAGTATAATCACAAATCAATATATGATATCATACTGAGTAATAGTAAACCAGATTAAACTTCAGGGCGATGGTGACCGCGGGGGGGTAGGATGACGCAAAAAGTGAGCCTTAGCTCTATCTGGATCCGTAAAAAAACCTTGTTTGACCATCTATGTCAACTCGAAGTCTTGCCGGGAAAAGAAGAGCGAATCGAAGATTATTCTCCACTAAGTGACGACACCGAGGCTGAGAAATCTTGGAAGATTAACACACGGTGGTCTTCTGTTATTATTTGGGGGTTTTTTCTGGCAGCTGACAAAATTTTTTCTTTAACCCTAAAATCTAAGAACCTGGCTATTACAGGATGGGGGCGGTCGTTGACTCCATCTCTCTCCGGGCCTAAATGGTGTGCTCTTTCAATTTGAGGTGGGATGGGGTCTGTAGATATGTTTAGAGCACGAGGTAGTTTAGTACTGAGATAATCAATTAAGTGTGGGCTTTTTACTGATTCAGGGATTCCAATAAAACGCAAATTATTTCTTCGGTTCCTATTTTCAAGATCGTCTAATTTTTCAGACATCGAGTTTTGGGATTGGGTTTGGGCTTCAATAGTAGCTTGTAAAGAGTGTATAGCGTCCTCCGCGTCACTCAAACGTTGTTCAAGACCAGAAATACGGGAGGTATTAGAGTCTACTTTGGTCATAGCCAAATCTAATGAGGCTTGCATAGTTTCTAATTGTTTATTTGGGGAAGAAAAGCCTTGGTCATCGCCTCCACCATCTCAGCGATTGATGCAGGAGCCACAACAACTTCCTGTTCTAAGTGGGCATTATCTGAGGTATTCGAGGGACCTAAAGCCCCTTGTGAGGATGAGGCTTTGTTGTTTGCACCTCTGTTTCTGCCCATTTTTGATGGAGTTTCCTGTGATATATCACCAGGGTTTGTTAACTTATCAAAGTATTTATCCATTCCACACTGAGCAACCAATAAGAGAGGAAAAAATATTGCGGTCACCTGCTATAATATTTTGAAATACAAAAAATGTATGGCATGACAAGTATGATAATAGACCTGGAGTGGGGTTCCCACATTTAAATTGAAAAAAATCACTTCATATATTGCACAAGAAAACACAGTAAAAAAAGAAAAGAGAGAGATAGATGAGAAAAAAATACATTAATTGTTATAGCTCTTATGGTTTAAAGAATTTAGTATGTAGAAAGAATACACATGCAATAATTCACAGATACCACAAGAGGGCAACCTTGGCTGGGTAATATTGGGTATACAGAAATGCAGCAACATACATTAGAAATGAGATATTAGGTCATACAAGCCTGTAAGGAAGTGTTAGCCAGTACTGGAAAGTGGACTTCTGTGTGGAAATGAGAGTCCCTTGAGAGTCCAGAACAAAAAGAGACAAAAGTTCCAGGCAATAGGTAACACAAAATGATGGAAGATCCGTCTCAATCCCTTGGAAATGAAATCTCTTGTATTCCTTTCCTCTCCACGGCAACACAATATTTGGCCATCAGCAGTGTGGACAGAAAGAAAAAAGGAGACCAAGGGGGGAGTAGAAAGTGGGACAGAGGGACAAAGATCAGGGTACGGAAGGAAACACTAGGGATGTAAAATAAAAGTAATAAAAAGGAATAGAGGGGTTAGAGAACTAAAATGACAAACCGGGGAGGGAGAGACAAGCGGCTAATTTCAGCAGATATCCTCCAACCGTCACAGCCAAGTGGGGAACAGCACACCTCCAGGCAGTCAGACCACCTCCCTCAGGTGCAGGAAAAGGGATCTCAAGGAAAAGATCCTCAACACCCGTGCAAATCCTGGGACATCAGCAGACCCTCCGAACACCGAGCAGACGTCAGGAGATCACCGGCCAGTATCAGCAACCACATCCGTGGAAACACCGCCCAAGGGATAGCAGCAGCTAAGATGACATGCCGCACGACTCACGGCAGAGGTATCCAGACAGAAGCTCCGAGCAGCCGGCGGGCATGCATCTCCCGTTCAAGCAGAGAGCCAGATTGATGCAGCTCCCATCCTTCACAGCTGGGGAGACACCACCTCAGGGACAGCAGTGGAGGGAGGGTGTCAAGCCGCGCAGCTTGTAGCAGGGGTGTCCGGAGGGACGGTCCGGCCAGCAGCCGAGTATGCAGTGGAACTCCAGTCCACGTCTAGCAGGTAAGTCCCGCCTAGTAGAAGAAGCGTGCAGGCTATGGTGTCGAAGGGGTCGAAGATCTCCGCCGCCAGTGACCAGAGGAGAGGCCCCAGATCTGCAGCACACGGCCCGAGCACCCTCACCACCGATCAGAGAGAGTGGCCACAGGTAGAACACCTCCGTATATTAGCCACTGCAGGCCACGACCTCAGTTGCGAGACAATTATCTCAGGTGAGTATAGTTGTCAAGGGGGCTAGGAATCCCCACGACGCAACTCCAGAGCAGTCAGGGACAGCTGCTATGGCGGGAACAGGGAAGTCCACTCTCAGCTCTTTGCGCCCAAGATGGCGGGGGCGGTCATATACGCCAGAACTTCTCAGGCTGGACTCCGGTGAATATATTCTGGCTCCAGACCAAACAATTAAACAAGCCACTCTGTATTACAGTGGTGTTGCAGTGGGCAGCTTTTGGTTATGAAATTCGGGTGAAAAAGCCCAAATCTGGGTCGTTTATATCATATAAGGCTGGAGCCCAAGTAAAATGCAGCCACTCCAGGTGCCCCGCCCACTAGAAGTGAAAATACTTTTTTTCATAAAAAAAAAGACATGCACCCTCTCCCTAGAAGCATAACAAAAATACAGGGGCCAAAATGTGTAGGGGGGGCTGTATTTTAAGAACCAGCACCAGGCTATTTAAAACCTGTCCTGGTTCTAAAGATTCAGTTACAAAAATGCATAGGGGCCCCCCGTATTTTAAGTACCTGAACAAGGCTCTTCTGCTCCTGTCCTGGTTATGGAAATACAGTAGGGGTCCCCTCTAATTTCCATAACCAGCACTGGACACTTTCTAGCAGGGGGAGGTAATGCCACAGCTAGGGAAACCCTTTTCTGGGTTCTCCGGACAAAGCATTACCCCTGATCGCTAGTCAGTCCAGGCCTGGGATTCCTGGGGAGGTGGGACCCCTCCAATAAAGGGTTCCCCCTCTCGAGGTCACCCCAGGCCTTGGCTGATAGTCCAGGTTGCAGGTTGGCCTGCATGCATGGGCGATGGTCGATATCAATATCAACCATCCATGCCCGTGCATCGATGATCATTGGGTCATTGGAGGGGTTAAAAAAATGACAACATGAATGATAAATTATATCATTACCATTTATATATATCGTCCTCTTTATCTGACCATGTGTATGCACCATATGGATTCCTACTGGACAACAAGACATGATGGCATCAGGGATACTTGGTGAGTATGTGTGAAATTGAGTGTGCATGTGTATGCATGTATGTTATAATAAACTTTTACTTTCAGGGTCTGTGTGTTCTGTGGTTTTTGAAGTATTTATTTTGCTGTGGAAGTACCAGCATGTGGGGTGCTTGCTGGGACCTGTTGTTCCAAAGCTAAAGACATTATTTTCACATCTAATTTTTACAACACACTACACTATCAATCAGGCTCCCACCCAGGGGTGCTGTGGTTAGCCCCGTGGTATCAGTCTAGGCTAAGGGGGGGCCCTGGAGAGGAGGACCACTTTATTGGTGGGTCCCCACCTCCACAGAGATCCCTGGCCTGGGCTGGCTAGCGGTCAGAAGTAATGCTTTGGCCGGGGAACCCGGTGAAAGGGTTTTTCTAACTATGGCATTACCCCCCGCTAGAAAGAGTCTGGTGCTGGATATGGAGATTACAGGGGACCCCTACTCACTTTGTCCCCTGTATTTCCACAACCAGGACCGAAATAGAAAAGCCCTGTGATGGTACTTAAAATGTGGGGTCCCTTATGCATTTTGACAGGGGCATATCTATAATGGGAGTCCATGGCATGGGGGTACAGCACTGTATAAATGACTGGAAAATGGCCACGGTGGCCATTTTCCCATCATTTGCACTTGCGCAGTACAGTGAAAATGACTTGCGCATACTGTACTCTATAGACTCTGGGCACACTCTAGATCAGAATACAGTGCACCGGAGACCGGCTTATAAAAATATCACAAATTTACCCACTGGCCGCGACTGCAGGGGGGTGGGTTGGTGGGCCCCTACCAGCTTCGGGCCCTTGGGCAACTGCCCAACAAGCCCAAAGGAAGAGATGGCCCTGTGTGTCCAGACTCACAAGTGGCTGTGTTGGCAAAGTGACTGTTTATAAGGGGCACACTGATGAATGCTGCGCTATATTCTGCTTATTAAAGTGTCGAGACTCACAAGTGGCTGTGTGTACAAAAAAAAAGTTTAGAAATGTTAAAAAAAACTTTCAAGAAAGTTAAAAGTTTAAAAAGAAAAAAAAAACTTATTTTTTTGGTGCTGTACCCCACTGTGTGTACAGGCACAGTGACTTCTTGGGCCTTAGCCCACTGTGTATTCAAGCACCATGACTCCCAGGGTAGTAGCCCTCTGTGTGTATAAGCACCTTGAATAATTGGGCAGAAGCCCTCTGTGTGTGTAAGCACTGTAAATAATTGGACAGTAGCCCTCAGTGTATACAAGCACCATAACTCCTTGGGCCTTAGCCCACTGAGTATACAAGCACCGTGACTCCTAGGGCAGTACCCCTCTGTGTGTATAAGCACCGTGAATAATTGGGCAATAACCCTCTGTGTATACAAGCACCATAACTCTTTGGGCCTGATTCAAACCCGTTTGCTATCTGCATACATTTGCTAGATGCGTAAGCAAATTTTTCAAAGTGACGCCACAGTAAGCAATCGCTCACCAATGCATAAGCACGCCCACCATGTCTTAGCGAGAGGCCACTTTGTGTATGCGTACACCCAATCGCACATGCAGAGCCGCCCTCCAGCAACACATCATCTCCAGGAAGTGTATTAAAACATTGGTACATCGAGCACCATCGGATGTGAACGCAGTGCTTGAGTTTGCTTTACACTACTGCAAGCATTGCGAGGAAATCAGTGTAAAAAAATGGCAAGTGACATGTACTATGATGCTGCCTGTTAATTATGCATGCCTCTAAAATGGCGTGGAAACACCCAGGCATGCCTGCGTTCACATCTCCAACCCCCGTTATTAGTTTTCCGTCCCTGTTACCACCCACAATGGGCCTCTCCTGTCACTCATTACCTTGGGCTGCCTTTGCTGGATGAGCGAGAGGGTTGCGATCGCAGTGTGTAGTTTGTGCACATGCAGAATGAATCGTGCACGTACACAGAACATCTAGCCGCTTGCAAACGCACAGTGCGAGTGAGCAGCTCTGAATCAGGCCTTAGCCCACTGTGTATACAAGCACCATAACTCTTTGGGCCTTAGCCCACTATGTATACAAGCACTGTGACTCCTAGGGAAGTAGCCCTCTGTGTGTATAAGCACCGTGAATAATTGGACCGTAGCCCTCTGTGTATAAAAGCACCGTGACTCCTTGGGCCGTAGTCCTCTGTGTGTATAAGCACTGTGAATAATTGGGCAGAAGCCCCAGTGTGTGTGTAAGCACCATGAATAATTGTGCAGAAGCCATCAGTGTGTGTTTGTAAGCAACGAGAATAATTGGGCAGTAGCCCTCTGTGTATACAAGCACCTTAATTACTTGGGCCTTAGCCCACGGTGTATACAAGCACTGTGACTCATAGAGTAGTCAAGCCATTTGTAACCGTTGTGGAACCATAGTAAGTAGAGGTAGGGACGTTAAGCTTATAGGAACCTCCACACTATTACATCATCTGCAGCGAGCTCATGACAAGTATTTTATAACATCAGAAACTGGTGCTAAAAAATGACAACAAGCAGTCCAGCATCAGCTAGCTTCCTTCTCTCTACTAGATCCCAGCATCTGTAATCTCCACTGCCAACACCTTCATCCTCAATATCCTCAGTAATGATCAGAGGTAGTCTGGCATCCAATTTGCTAGGTGACTCATCCACTTTCCAGGCCTCCTCAGAAGAATCCTTAAGCGCTAGGCGTGCTACTGCTGCTGCTGCTCCTGGGGTGGATCTTCATCCCAGAAGTGGACCAAGAAGACTACTAGTAGTAGCTTAACAAAACAATTGACTGTTAAATAATCTCTTGCAAGGGGAAGCAAGTATCACAGCTCTCACCCAGTCGCACAGCGGATCACTGACGCCATGACAGATATGCTGGTATTAGACCTGCATCCAATATCCGCAATTAATGCAGTGGGTTTTACAGAGTTAATATTGTTCCCGTGTCCTCAGTACCAAATTCCATCTCGGTTTCATTTTACCCGAAAAGCCATTCCTCAGCTGTACCAGGATGTTAAAACCTAATTATTGCCCTACATAATGCCATTGTAACAACAGTCCACTGGTAGTGGGAAAACTAAAGATTACATGACTGTGACAGCCCACTGGGTGGGTGAATCGCCTTTAGCAGCAGCAGAAGCAGTATCTAGCACCAGCTCATTCTGAGGCAGGCTACTCTGTGTATCACAGGATTCAATAAAAGGCATACCACTGACAACCTCTTAGAAAAACTAAGAGCTGTCATAGAAATATGGCTTACCCCACTTGGACTCTTCAGGTTTTGGGATTTCTGATAACGCCTCAAATATTGTAAAAGCTTTACAGCAGGGTGAATTTCAACACATCCTCTATTTTGCTCACACAATCAACTTAGTGGTGCAGGGTTTTTTAAAAAATTACAAGGGCATGCAGGAGATGCGGTCTGTGGCCTGAAAAATTTTCGGACTTTTTTTGCCATTCAGCAACAGCATGCATGATCTGTTTCAGGGCACCACTTTATAAAACATGTTTCTTTTATAACACATTCTAACCCTTCACTGTTTTTTTATTATATATGTACCTCACTTTTTATTTTCATTCTTTATATGCAGCAGTAGCTGCTCCTAACTATTTCTAACTTTCACACTGCACTTTTCTTACTATGGTGGTGCCCTGGGGCGGCTTAGCTGGGCCAGTTTGGGGGTGTTATGCTCTCTGGATTTGAATCGTAGTATGTTAGTGACATACCCTACAGAGGTTACCTGGATATGGTGGGTAGGCCCATAACCTTGGCCAAGATTATGCTAAAAACCTCTATTGATTGCAAAATTTTATTGCATTTATATTTTATTAATAATTTGGAGTTGTGCATCTGAGATTTGTCTGTTATTGTGCCTGCAATTAGTCTCATCAGGTAGCACCTCCCATTATATATATATATATATATATATATATATATATATATATAATTCAGGGTGTGCAGTCCAGAAATCTTTCCCATAAATGCCTCAAATATTTTAAAAGCATTACAGCTGGGTGAATTTCAACACATCCTCTATTTTGCTCACACAATCAACTTAGTGGTGCAGGGTTTTTTAAAAAATTAAAGGGGCGTGCAGGAGATGCAGTCTGTGGCCCCAACAATTTCTGGACTTTTTTGCCATTCAGCAACAGCATGCAGGAGATTGCAGCACCTGCAAGAACAGTATAATTTGCCCTGCCATCAACTGAAGCAAGAGGTGGTAACAGGGTGGAACTCCACCCCTGAAATGCTTCAGCAGATGGAGGAACAGCAAAAAGCAATCTATAGCTTTACAACAAGCCATGACATTGGGAAAGAAGGGGGAATGTACCTTAGCCCTGTACAGAGTACTTTCTGTCTTGTGCAAGGTGCTCAAACCATTTGAAGAAGCCACATGTGAAGTGAGTGCTGACACGGCTAGCTTGAGTAAGGTGATTCCCCTAATTAGGCTATTGGAAAATCAGCTGGAGAAATTGCAGGAGGAAATTAAACAAAGCAAATCCGCAAAGTATGCCGGCTTCGCCAGGGTCCACGGGTGGCCATGATCTTGAAGTCTGATCACTACATTTTAGCTACCATGCTTGATCCTAGGCTTAAGTCGTATGCTGTGTCTTTCTTTCCAACTGACCCAGATCTTAAAAGATGCAAAGAGCTACTGGTGAGCAAGTTGGCAAGTGTCACAAGCACTATGACATCTCCTCCTTCAATTTCTTCAGCAGAAGCCAGAAAAAAAAAATCGGCTTTTACAAAAGACCCAGTGGTGATGCAGATAAGTCAAACCACCATTTTGACATCTGGTCAGCTCTAAAAGAATTGGCCAAAGTTAGTGACACCTCTATCGTAACTCCATCTAGTACGATCACCATCCAAAGAATGGTGGAGGATTATTTTCATGACACCATAGAAATAAACATGTCACAGAGTCCCTTCGAGTACTGGAAGGAAAAAAAGACAATTTGGAGGCCCTTGTATGAACTGGCTTTGCATTACTTAAGCTGCCCACCCTCCAGTGTGTACTCCTAGAGAGATTTTAGCACAGCTGGGAACCTTGTGAGCGAACAGCATAGGAGGCTACTTCCTCAAAATGTGGAAAATATGATGTTCATCTAAATGAACTGGAAATTCCACGAGGTAGAACTTTCCTGACAATTATGTCACAGTACAGAGTCTTCTATAATGGTGTATTTCAGCAGGGATGAATTAATATTGAGTGAGGGTGAGGATTGCAATGAAGATTACATCTTGCCACTGTAGAGCTGTTGCCTTAAGCTAATTGGTAGCTTGTTTTGTGGGGGTCCAAACAAACCAAGCACTTCAGCCACAAAAGTGGCAGTCCATGTCGCTGAAGTGCTTGGTTTGTTAAAGTGTGCATGTCCTTTTTAATATTCAAAATAAGGGTGGGTGGTAGGCCAAGTACAATTACATCTAGCACTACCTTTCATTTCTGCCACTGATGTGTGGCAATGTTTCACAGATATGCTTTAAACTGTGGTGTCTGTGCTGCTGCACCGCTGCTCTGTCGCTTAGTAACCAGTCAGCTCACTGCAACTATTGGCCAATAATGGTGAAAACAATATTATAAGCTGTGGGATTGTCTAAATTGACTGTAAATGACTGGAAATTAATGATATTGAGGTTAATAATACTCTAGGAACCAAAAAAGCCCAAATTATGAGATTTTAGCTTTTTTGTAAATTTAAAAAAAAAATCCAAATCCAAACCCAGTTACGGCAGGTTTGGCAAATCCAAATCCAAAACTGGATTACTAATCTGAGCCAAATCCAGCAAAAATGGTCCGGTGCACATCCCTACTTTAAATAGCCTGGTGCTGGTTTTTAAAATACAGGGCCGCCCTACACATTTTGGCCCCTGTATTTTAAAAACCAGCACAGGTTGTACAGAGCATGGGGCTTGTTATGCTTCTGAGGAGGGGGTGCACATCTTTTTGTTTAAAACACACAGACAAAAGCCTCCATGGATCTCACTGATCTGTGGAGGCTTCTGTATAACTCACACCTTTTAATGCTAGTCACATTAAATACTTGCACAGATTCACATAATGTAGTAGCTTTGAGCTCAAAAGTTTACACACTATTACATTTGCTAGTCCCGGCACCAACTCGTACCTTCAAAAAATGTGAGAAGGTGCGAGTTGGATTTTTACTTTAACTCAAACAATATTACATTTGGCCCATTGTCTCAATAAAAAATAATAGTATATACTTTAATATGCAAGTACAATGAATGTTCAAGTTGAGAATTATTATATAACCCTCACAACATGCATACCCACATTTATACCCCTCTAACTAAGCTCTCTACCTACCCACAGTACCTAAAGAAATTAGAATTTTACAAGGTAAAAAGTTTTTGGCTAACCATTACCCATGGCCACTCTTTTAGTAGTGCACTTTCTTTGTATTCATGTAGCGGACTCTTTTGCAACAAACTAACAAGATAAATATGCACTGTCGAGAGGGTCTGACACAGATGAGGTGACTATACAGATAAGTTGGCTATGCCAGTGTTATGATATAGTTTCTATTTCTAATCAGTCTTTAAGGTGTTCCTTGCTTGCAGTAATACTCAAACTCTGATGTGATGACTCCACTGGTTTAATTTAAAGTTCGTTACTTGTGGCTTTAGCCATTGAAAATAGACTCTGCATAACTATATGTCAGTCTCTGAGTAGCTGCAGTATTTACAAAGGCTATCACCTGCTTACAACTATATTTTTTGTTCCAGTTTTAAACTTAGAATTCCTCAATTGATACTGGTTCACTGTCAGAAAATGTGCTAATTGGATGAAGTCTCTATGTATGCTCTTATTTGAGAGGCCTGGCACTGAATTATATCATCAGGACACTAGTGCATCTATAATTATACTCTGTGGGAAACATTTATCAATAATCACTAACACAATGTGATCTGGGCATGATAGTAGCGCCCATGATTGCATTGCAGTATGCGATGATAGCACTGAGATGTAATTAAAGGAGCCTGTCCCTGTCATATGTTCAGAGTGAAGAGACCACATCAGTGATTCTTCTCTTCCTTCTCCAGACCACACATACACAGCAGCCATTGTCGGGGATGTGAAGTGTAGCCCACTGATTAAAGCAGCACAATGCTATCTGGCGTTGCTGTTGGAAATAGAGGGACCACAGACGATAGTAAAGTTATCTGCTGCAATCCGTCCATATTACATCTGGGGGATACTTAATATTTGTGGCTTTCCCCCTGAATTGGGTCTCAAAAGCCACTGTAGAACATTTACCAGTGTCAGGCAAAATATAAGGTGATTTTGCAGCCCTGATTACCTGGATAGTGACCAGGTCCTGCTTTTCTCTATAGGAATCAATAGCACCTCTGTCTCAGCCCCTCATCAGTAGCCCATGTGCTCAGTCCAAATTAGCTGCAGTCAAATCACTGCCTCAGGAGTTGTCAGCTGCACCTGAGTCCTCCTCGTCACTGCTGCCAGCAATCGCACAGTGGCAGTTCCTTACTGGTGTTATCTACTCTGCTTATCATGGCTTATCTACTCTGCATGTTCCATTCTCCTACCTTCTGCTCCATCTCAGGAGGCTGATCTTCAGCCCCTCACAATCCCTCTCCCACAGCTGCCAGCACTCACACAGCGGCGATTCCTTACTAGTGTTATCTACTCTGCTTATCATGGCTTACCTAGTCTGCATGTTCCATTCTCCTACCTTCTGCTCCACCTCAGGAGGCTGATCTTCAGCCCCTCACAATCCCTCTCCCACAGCTGCCTACTGTAACTCGATCCTCCACCTCTTGGCTGGAGTGGAAACAGGGTGGGATAGTTACTGGGATTAGTTTCAGTTTCCCCCCTGCACTGTAGCTTAATGTTGAGATCAGTTTCAATCAAACTGTAGAGTCATGTCGCCACACCACCTCAGACATCATTGGTCTCCAATGGTCTCTATTTACTGCAGGTACGCTGATTAATCATAGTTTGCTACCTGAGACAGATCCCGCATTCACTGCCACCGGCACCTCTTATATCCTCTCCTAAATGACAAAAGCATTCCCATCTTCAAATCCAAATTGTCAGTCTGGACCTTTGGGCTACTTAAATCCCAACTGTCAGTCTGGGCTTCCAGAAAGTCCACAGTCTGACAGCTTCACTTTTTAGTACAAACCACTGTAGCGTTCCACTATAAGTCTCCAACCACTTAAATCATATTTTTTCTGTACATTTTAATAACCTATATTACAAAAAACATACATCTATATATATGGAGTATTTATGGACTCATTGTCAGGGGTATCTTGATGTGCAGTTTCCCCAAAGGTGGATTAGCCATAGAGGTCCAGTCCAGTGGCCACAGAGATCCCCAGATTTAACTCCATTGGATTTATTTATGCTAGGGTTACATAAAGAAATGTGTTTATGCTATGAAAATACAAGATAGTTATCACCTGCAACAACGAATTGTTGATGCTTGTGCTTAGATTCACCGAGACAAGTTGTTAAAGGTTCATGAAGAATGGGAAAAGAGAATATCCATAACACTGCAACATGGAGGACAGCACTTCAAAAATATCCTATACATTTTATGTTAACATTGGAGAATAAATAAAAATATATTAAACAGAAGAACACTATTGTTTTTCTTATACAATTCTGCATCTGTTTGATGTGTCACAAGACTACCTTCTCAATTAAAAATTTAGAGATGCATCCAAGATGGCCGACCTCAAAATGGTTGCTATTCTGGTGACATACCCTAAAAAGTTTTCCCCCACTTTCATATCATATGTGTAGACACTGGATTATTATTCCATTACTTATTTATTTTTTATATGTGTTTTCACACTAATGGACCACCCTGTATATATACTGTATATTAGTAGAAAAATTATGCTTTGACGCAATTCTGTTTGTTTTTTTAATTTGAAGACAAATTTCTAATGGGTCCTGCTAAGATGGAATGTAGAGGGTTAAACATAAACAAAATACTGATGATCCATAGCACATTGTATCACTGTGACATTATCACCTGGTTAGGTCAAATATTTAAAACTTGTAATTGTCATAAGATCTCTGCACATAGTGATACATTTATAGTCAGCTGTGTATGAGAACATTCTAATGAGAGTAAATAACTATAGTATTCTGCTGTAAAGAGACCAGTCATTTATATTACTATAAGGCTACAGATACAGGTCAGAGACTCATCCCATCCTCTGTGACAGAAGACAAGAGAATGGAAGCCAGACCCAATTTGAAGCTTTACCATGTGCATGGGATGGATTCCAGGGACCACCTTAAATGTTACTATGATTCGGAAAGTGCATTCAGAGATGAGGGAGTGGTGTTTATTATGGAGAAGCTGCACAGTGCATTAGTAACAGGTGTGTATTTAGGATAAATTGTTGCCTCAGATATATAGCATGGTTATTATCGGTAATAGAACAATTAAATTGGTGACTTTATAGTGTACAGGCAGGAGTGTAGTGTGGGGCAGTGGCGTATCACCCATATTATTTTAGACTTACCTGTCCGTGGTCCCGCGGCGGGTGTCTGCGCTGCTCAGAACACCGGAAAATGGCCATGGTGGCCATTTTCGGGCGTTCTGCGCTTGCACAGGAGACTCTGGGCACACTCTACTGCCCGGAGTCTACTAAGGCTCCGGTGGCTGGCTAGCCACATCAGTTGGCTGACAGCCACTGGGGAGAGAGGAGGGGGCACCGCACGGGGAGTGAACATGGGCACCCTCCTCTCTTAAAACTCCCCTGGTGTGGGAAGAACCTAGGAGCTGATTCCGGCAGCAGGAGCTAAGCGTGGCAGATTGGCAGTGTTTTCTTTTCTTTAAATGTTCTAAATATAGACCTCGATGATTGCTCAGTCCACTGGTCCCAAGCAGAACTGACTGCAGAAATTATGCAGACAGTGAGTGTGGAGTAACGGAAGCATAAACTGAGATGATGGTCTGACACTGCCCATTAGGGGAGTTTGGTAACCAGTCATATGGATGCAACAGTAAAGAAAAGAAGAGAGTAAGGAGTGGAGCAGAGCTGGTAAGTAGAGAATGTGGAGACCAGCCAGGGAGGTAGGTGTCTGTGTGTTTTTTTGGGGGGGCATTGCGACAGCAATGCAACAAAGGCATTAATGATCTTCCTTTCATAGGTGTATATATCCATGAAACCAGTGCTCGGGTCCATGTGTTACTGAAGAGAGACTTGGTCTCATTCTGTCCATAGTCTCACACCCCAATTCCCCAGCTTTAAGAGAAATTCTTTTTTAAATAGAGCCTCTAGTAGCCTCTGTCTGACAGAGCCATCCTGTTATCTCATGGCCACCCTACTCTCTGGCCATAGTAACATACACTAGTCACCCTACCATCCAGCCCCAGTGACATCCACTACCTGCCCTACCCTCTGGCCCCAGTGACATACACTACCTGCCCTACCCTCTGGCCCCATTGACATACACTATATGCCATACCCTCTGGCCCTAGTGGCATGGTTGAATATATGTGCAAGCTGCACCTGCTATTCACAATGAATGTCCTCCACTGTTGCTTAAGCATCTACTTCCAATATATTACCAGTCTTGATCTGTAGTTAACATGTCGGTGCTTTCAGCAATTATATTAATTGTGCCTCTATATTGCTTTATTAATATACTCCAGTAAGATATTTGTGATCACCAGAGTATTGTGTAAGTCCTGAGTTTTAAGACCTAGCAGCATCCTAAGTACCGGTGAGTCTATCACGCTAAGGGAAGAACGGGTGGCTGTTATAGGCAGAAGACCTCTGTAGCATGGCTGTAGGGATCTCATTTATACCTTGTGTATATTAATTCATTCACAAAGTTGTGAGCAATGCATTAACTCTCAGAGTACCAGTAATTTATTTAATATGCAGTATTGCAGCTGTAAACATACATCAAGAAATCGGATTCAGTATGTGACCAATGCTGGGACTCTCATTATCTTTCTTTGCCATTATCTCACTGTAACTCTATAGAATGTTAATTTTCTTCTTATCTGAATTTTTCCTGCAGGTTGTATTAAAGGAGAAACTTTGATTGACATCAGTATCGGATCCATTCTTCATCATCTATTTGTTCTAAGTAATTTTTTTAATGAAATCATTATACTAAAATTGAGAGAGTCATGTATTATGGAACTCAACAAATGGGTGAACACCCGCACTGGGGCTTTTGATTGGACTCATGCATCTAAGATTGTTACCGAGCTGGGAGGCATCAGGTAAAATGTGATTCTAAAACATAAAAGAACATAAAAGACATAAAACATAAAAAAATAATCAAGATACCTTACACATACAGAACATATAGAGAGTTACAAGGAAAGTGTTTATGCTCTTAGAGAAGATCATTTCGGGGGGTTGTGGTATAAAAAACTGAAGTAAAACATACAGTTCTGCACTGTCACTTGAACCTGCTATATTATATAATGTAATGGTTTAATTATTTTAGTGTGGAAGAACAAGAAAAGGAAGAAAAGTTGAAGGAAACAATTAAACGCATTGTGAAATTTGACTTCAGCAAAGAAAACCTCACAGATCCGGTGGTGTTACCACAAGCCGACTGTATAGTCACTGCATGGTTGCTGGATGTGGTTTGTCAGGACCAACAAGATTACATCAGAAACCTGAGGAAGATGTCAAAGTTGCTTAAGCCTGGGGGATACTTTATTGTAATTGGGTGCTTAAATATCACATACTACACTGTTGGTAATGAAAGGTTACATGCATTTAACTATGATGAAAGTTATGTAAGAAAGACCCTCACTGATGAAGGATTTGTAATTGGTTCTTGTGAGATACTTGATAGAAAAGTAGAGAGTGATCTCATAGATTATAAGCAATTGATGGTCCTTACTGCTGTCAAAGGAAATATTTAGGATGTCTGAGTAGTGGCCATTGGCTGGATGGATGATTCCTTATAAAGCTTCTTAAAAACTACTGATCTACCTTAGTTATTATTACCTTCTATAGTCCTAAGCCATTTCTAAATCTTACAGCTCTTATGTGCCGTAGATAAAGATTATATAAAAAAAGCAATTATAATTTTTTTTTTCCTCATGTTTCTAGTAAATCAAAATTAAAAAAATGCTAAAATGGTTTGTTTTTATGTTTTTTATTTAAAGCAAGGAGTTGGGGCATATAATGGGCGGAGGTTCTGCTACAATGATAAGAACTACCTGTTTCAGAATAAAATTATGGTACTTAGGCCCTGATTCAGACCCACTCGCAAGTGGGCGAACGTACGTTAGGCATACATACAAAAATATTTAAATTCAAGGGCTCGCTCGTATTTTCGAACGCTTATAAAAATCCTCCCCAAACTCAGACGACCCCTCCTCTAACTAACGAGCGTGCCAAATAGTGAGCGTACATCTCCGAAATGGCTTGAAGGGAACGCACGCACAAGTACAAACCGGAAGTGGCCTTGTCAGATGTCGATTACCTGCTCCTTTATTCTGCCTACCTCCATCAATCGCATCATGCCAATCAATGTATCAATTAGCTTAATTGTTTTTTTTTTTTCAACACAATGCAAGAAACTTTACTCTTGTCCGTGTTTGTGTTTACCCGCAGAATACGTACGGCTTAAACATTCGCTTTTATTGTTCAAAAAACATGTTAGCCCCAATTAAACAATTGTTCTATTGCTTTGGATCCCCGCATATTTCCCGGGGTTCATTTCTTTATTTAAATTTGCTTACGCATGTCACTGCATCAAGCCTATCATAACTCTCAAGAGATTTCTGGCCCTGTCGAACACATGACTCATACACTAACCAATAGAATTGCTCCTGTTAATTTCCCAAATACATTAGCCAATCAGAAATTTTTTGCCCACTTTATCAAAATGATTTTTAAGAAAAACACCATTGCCATCATGAGAGCCTCCGCATTCACCAGGCGCGAGCTGCTGGAGCTAACGGAGGTGATGGATAGGCGGATCACCAGCCAGCCTCCATCCATCACCAACCGACAGAAGCATTCCGCATATGCGGAGGCACGGGCCCGCCTGCGCTCCTTCGGCTCACGCCGCAACATCGGCCAGCTGGAGTGCAGGTGGTCGGACCTGCAACGGCGAACGCCCCGCTTGCTGGCATGCTTTCGCATGCAGATCTCAGAAAGTAAATTTTATGTATTGTGGTTTTCATGTTTGTCTTTGTGGCCCTAACTGCGTGTGCATGTTTTCATGACTGTCCTATTTATTCATTCTACTCATATCTGCGTGTGCATGTTTTCCCTCTATTTCATATTTATTCATTGTACTCATATCTGCATGGCCATGTTTTCCCTCTATTTCATATTTATTCATTCTACTCATATCTGCATGGCCATGTTTTCCCTCTATTTCATATATATTCATTCTACTCATATCTGCATGGCCATGTTTTCCCTCTATTTCATATTTATTCATTCTACTCATATCTGCATGGCCATGTTTTCCCTCTATTTCATATTTATTCATTCTACTCATATCTGCATGGCCATGTTTTCCCTCTATTTCAAATTTATTCATTCTACTCATATCTGCATGGCCATGTTTTCCCTCTATTTCATATTTATTCATTCTACTCATATCTTCATGGCCATGTTTTCCCTCTATTTCTTATTTATTCATTCTACTCATATTTGCATGCTTTTTTTTTGGGGGGGGGGTGATTTTAAATTGTTATTTGGCCAGGATTTGTGTTGAAACTAACCACAATTTGTTTTACATCTTTTAGGGGGCCAGCCAAGACTACGACGTCACCGTCCGGCCAGACGGCAGTCACGCCCACTCTCCCCAACCCCCAGCTAACACTCCACCCCCAATAATTCCCCTATTCCCCACTCCTCCCCAGCCTTCCAAGACCCTCTCCCGGAAATGTCGGGCCTCCTTCCCCTCCGTCCCACTTCCCCCTCTCCTCCATCCACCCCTCTTCCAATTACCCCCTCCCCAGAGTCTGTTATCACCCCGCCCCGATCTTTGGGGAATGGAGGCTCCTCCGAGGAGGATGATGGAGGGCCTTCCGGAGCTACCGTTTTTTCTACCGGTATGTTTTTCTTTAGCCTTTTCTTTAATCACAAACTGTTTGTATGTAATCATGTGTCGTTCCTTTATTCGGGGTTTTGGGGTAGACTTTTGGTGATTTAGCAGATTGCCTTTACCTGTTCCTGCTGATTTCAACATACACATATCACACCTGTGGGAATTTGTACATATGCCTTGTATTTTTTGCAGCCCCCATTTCAGTGTTTTGTTTTTTTTATTTTGAAATTTTTTTTTTTTTTTTTTTTTGAGTGATTTCGTTGTGTTTTTGATTTTTTAATGTGGTTTCCATATTGTTGTATTAATCCACACACTTTTCTCACCCACAGAGGAACAGAGGCGTCGGCAAGAAGTACAAGACTGTGTGGCCCAGATGCGCCACAATATAATTGGGGTGCTCGTGGCCCTTGACCGTCTGTCTGGCCTCCTTCGTCAGTAGTTTTTTGTTTTTTTTTCATTTTATAAATAAATAGTTTTTTTCTAACATACGTTCTGGCTCATTCGTTTTTTCAAAATCAAAGATTGTTTACCCTGACATAAGTAGACTGCTCCTGCAAGGATTTCCATTTTTTTAAAGTAAGATTGTGTTTTGTATTTGTATGTAAAACAGCCACAAGAAACACATAACAGTAACAATGTCATTTCCCTTTTTGGGTGTAGTGTCAATTAGATTTTTCTACATTTTACAGGTTCCTAGCTGGTGTGCAAGCTGCTTAGGCCAATCTTACAAAGCCAAATGATTGTACAGGCTTCCTTTTGGTGTGGGTTTGGAACCTGAAAACATATTACATTTTAGCTCAACTGGCGTCAGTACTGGATTACCCCTTAGTCAAATGTAACGTGTGTGAACCTGGTTACACTTGCTGGTAACGTCCAAAAAAAGGATTAACATTTCACTCTACAAACATTTATTCACAACAGAACTGATAAATCAAAGTGGTCACTCACAAAAAAACACACAGTAATAATCTCAAATACAACACATACCAAACAAAAACAAACCAAAAACAAATCAAGAACTGGTTGACGAAGGACCATGCCAACATGATTCCACAAACATGGCGTTGCGATATGGGTTCCCGAATATATTCCCAAAATGTCCACATCCAGGTTTTGTAAGGGTAGCAGGAAGTAGTGAGCGTTGGAGTGCCAAAGATTATGTGAACAAACAGAAGATGGTGAAAAAAACAAAAAAAAATTAGATGTTCACAAACAAACCCAAACACATTAGGTATAAACACTGTTGTTTTGTTAAAACTTACCTAAAAAATCTGGCCACCACATCATCGCGTATGGCCCCCCCACATACTGACCTCCGACCCACCTCGGGGGGGCCATCCTCAGGTAAGGCATCCTCTGGCTGCATTGGGACACCACTCCTTATGGCGATGATGTGAAATATCCCACACAGGACCACAATTTTCAACACCATATCCGGCAAATACATGAGCTCGCCACCAGAGCGGTGGAGGCATCTGAATCGGCCTTTTAAAAGGCCGATACAGTGCTCCACCACTTGCCTGGTGGCTGTAAGTGCGGAATTATATGCACTTTGTGGGCCTGGTGTGGGAGCCAAATAAGGAGTGAGCAGCCAGGACATGCAAGGATATCCACTGTATCCTGTGAAAAATAATAGACAACATCAGGAACACTGTGTATCAAGCTTAACATTGTTATGTACTAAAGGTCTCCACTTACCCAGAAGCCACGCATCACCAGCTTGTAGGTTGGTTAATTTGTGCCATATCCCTGATTGCCGGATGACGAAGGAGTCATGTGCACTTCCTGGTAATTTTGCATTCAGGGACAGGATCTGGAGGGAGGCATCACATACCACCATTACATTCAGGGAGTGATAGTGTTTCCAGTTGCGAAATATGGCCTCCAGCCGTGCTGGAGGCTGAAGTGGTATGTGAGTACCATCCACAACCCCTATGATGTGTGGGAAGCCAGCTATTTGGTAAAAATTGGCCTAGGCCACACTAAGGGCACCCATATCCAAAGGTATTTGAATAAAATGATGGAGGTGCTTGAAAAGTGCCTCCATCACTGCCCTCAGGATCCGGGAAAAGGAGGATTGGGAGATGCCCGCCACTATTCCCACCATTGTTTGAAATGATCCTGAGGCACAGAAATGTAACACCGACATAAATTGCGTAAGTGATGGTATTGCTGTTGGACTGTCAATTTGCCGCTCAAGATCACTTTCTATTAATGAGAGAGTGTCTATGATGATTTTGGGAGGTAGACGGTAGCGTCTTAAAACCTCATCATCGGGCATTCCAAAAAGGGTGACACGTGTTCAAAATATCTGGGGCCTTGCATGCCTACGATGCCTACGCCTGGGACGAGATTGAGGTTGGTCGGCTTCCGGGAGCATGGCCAGAACAATCCGCCCCAGATCTACCTGAAATTCAAAGATTTCAATGTAAGGCTTTTGACCCACCCCAAAAGTAAATTAAAACAACTTAGCTTGATGATACCATCCATTGCTGCTTACATGCTGGGGTATTGTCATGATACGTCCAAACTGAAAATATTCCAAAAATGATACAACAAAAATTTAGACGGTGCTTTTATGTTTCAAAATTTGGTGCAAGACAAAACATAAAATAGGCAAAACACACATTTGGGCAACGAGCAAAACGACATTGCACACCGTACATCAAATTGGGTTCAAATGTAAGCCAAAAATGGTAAAGGGAAAACACAAACAATTTTACATGATGAATAAGCATAGAAAAATGCGCAAATTAGTTCACAAATGCAAGTCACTAGACCAACAGAGAAAAATGCGCAAATTAGGTCGTAAATGCAAGTCACTAGACCAACAGAGAAAAATGCGCAAATTAGTTCGCAAATGCAAGTCACTAGACCAACAGAGAAAAATGCGCTAATTAGGTCGCAAATGCAAGTCACTAGACCAACAGAGAAAAATGCGCTAATTAGGTCGCAAATGCAAGTCACTAGACCAACAGAGAAAAATGCGCAAATTAGGTCGCAAATGCAAGTCACTAGACCAACAGAGAAAAATGCACTAATTAGTTCGCAAATGCAAGTCACTAGACCAACAGAGAAAAATGCGCTAATTAGGTCGCAAATGCAAGTAAAATAATGGACGTTCCCAAGAGCTAATATATAAGATTTCCCAAAAAAAGGTCTTTGGGTCCGAAAGCCAAAACAAACTAAAAGAGATGAAATTAGTGTTAAAATAAAAATTGAAATAAAAATACCAGAAGAAGACACCAATTGGCCACAAGTTAGACTTCACAAAACTTACCAAATCAGGAAACGATGCCAAAAAAATAAGCCAAAAAAATGCGAACGGAAAACGAAAACAACTGTAGCAAACCAAAAAAACTCCAAACAACGCCAAATCCTACAACCGCAAACAAGAAACTCCAACCAACGTGACCGCCAACAATCCAAAAACGCCACCTCGACTCCACACACACCAAGCCATAAATAGTGTTTATTTTCCCGCACAAATTAAGGATGAATCATAGGGACGCACAATCAATGATGCGGCCGCAAACTAAGGACGCATGTATAAATACGTCACGAAATCACATTTAATTTCTGGTTGATTTCATGCTGGAAGCAGAGACATGGCTTCAGACCATGGAAACAATGGCCAACATTCAGGCGGTAAGGGGTTCATGCATTTTGTCTCAATGATTATTTTGAAACATAATATTGTGCAAGTTGTGAAGTGGCTAAATCTGCATATTTACCCAAATAGGTGAGGAGGATGACATGGAAGAGACTGCTGGCCCCAGTAATCCCGCCAAAGCTGCCAAAAAAAAAGGCAGCCACATTTCACAAGAAAGGAGATGGAGGTTTTGATCCAGAAGTGTGTGGACATCCTGCCACAGGCAGACAGGAATATGAGTCAAAGCCAGAAGTGGAGAATGTGGGATGAGGTCACCGTTGCTGTCAATAGGGTGGGTGATTATGTCCGTCTAGCCCGGGATGTCAAATGGCGGTAAGTAAACACTTTCCCACCCTATAAACAAACCCCATTTTAAACAAAAGGATAATGGTTCCAATTTCATTCCACAGATGGCAAGACTTCAAATATCGTCTCAAGCAAAAACTTGCCGACAGGGCTAGGCATGCAAGGGGGACAGGTGGGGGTCCCACCCCTGAGTCATTGGAGTTGACAGATTTAGAAGAGCTGGCACAGGGGTGTGTGCAGCCTGTGGAGGTGTTTGGCGTGTCCAACATGGATACGGACATGCCAGACTTTGCAGCTCCTCATGTTGTTGAAGGTAAGTCTTGTGATGTCACCAACTCTGAAATGTTATTGTGCCAATATGTAGACTCTAATGTGAGTCTTTTCTCATTTTTCCTAACAGAGACAGAGGCGGATGAGTCTGCTCCAGAGGGGAGCCTTGGCCGAAGAATTTCTGCTGGCTCTGCAGGGGAGGAACCAGTATATCCGGCTGAGGACCCTGCAGAAGCCAGTCCAGGGCATGCCCCCTCGCAGGCAGTGGGCCTCCTCACAGAACTCAATTTAAAATCGGATTCCCATATGGAGATTCTGCAGAGGATGGACGCCAGTCTGATATGGGTGGCTGAGGCCCTGGAGCAAAATGCTGTGGCCAACGTGACCATTGGTCAGGCCCTGGCGGAAAATACCAGGGCCAACATCCGCATCGCCAATGCCCTGGAGCAGCTCATTCGCCAGCACATGGTGGAGCCGACCTCCCTTCCTGCAGGAACATCAGGATCCTCCACCTCTGGCACAATATCAGCCAATCCTCCAAATGTGCCTAGCCCTGTGCCTAGTCAAGAGGCCACAACATCTGCCTCTGGACAGGCCAGCCCGATGACATCCCGGACCCGATCTGGTGCCCTCCCTCCCCCATCCAAACGGGAGAAAAAACGGTGACAGCAATGGCGACTTTTCCCACACTCCTTCTGTGCTTGGCTCATATTCCTTTCTGGTCAAAACTTCCCTCTCCTTTCTTGTGAAATGTTTTTAATTTTTTTTTGTACGTTTATGTTAACAGTTATGTTATGCCAATTTTATTTATTTTTTCAATGATCTTTGCAAAAAAAAAAAAGGCCAAAAAGTATTTTAAAATTTTGTTTTGGTTTGACCAATGAATTTTCTGCAAAAATCTGACATTGTATTGTGACATTATTGTACAAATGGGTTACATTTAATCCTGGCCCTAAAGGCAAAAATTGACAAAAACAACAATTTCATTTTTTTTAAAAAAAAGGGCTCTTTAAGGACCGTTTAAAAAATCACATAACGATGCAAATTCAACAGGCAAAAATAAAAGGCGATCAAATTTAAACATGATGACATTATTGTTACAATAGGCCATAACCAACAAATTGAGGGCAAAATAAACCCCCACAAATGTACGCAAATTGATTGTGTAATCCAGACATTAGCAGCTATGATTTCCACCTGCGTACGCTTTTGTGCTATCCCAATAAACTGATTTCCAAACACATACCAAGCCGGTTTTCAATCCAACACTAATTGCTTGTCTGACCACCCGCGATTAATCGCAACACCATCGTGGAGTCCCGGGACGGAGGAGAAGGCCATCGCCAATGTGGTCGAGTAATCCAGACCCTAAGCTGTGCGAGCATTTTGAAGGGAAAGAGGATGTTCCAGTGATGTATGAGACGGTCCGAACACATTTGACATTTGCATCTGCTAATGTATGTACGCCCCAAAAACGCCTCGCCACATCTGCGTTTTTCCATCTCCACCCCCGTCAACACCCTAAAACGCCCTGTTCTGTCAATCACATTTGACATGTCACTTCCTGTACGCTATTTTAGGAACGAGTCAAAAAAAGCTCGCAATCTGCCGTACGCACATGCGCAGTGTAACACCGACGCATGCGCGGTTAGTCAACATCGGAACGCAACGAGCGTACTGCTGTTAACGAGCGGCTCTGAATGAGGGCCTTAGTACCTGATTCAGACCTACTCGCTAAGGCATGATCGCTCGTTCTGAGCGATTTTTGCCCATCTGCACATGCGTATAATTTGCAGTGCGTGTGCGCAAGCCATTCGCAGCAACCTGATTTTGGTAGCTTGTAAGCCACTCTCAGGTCGCTGCTTTGAGTGAAAGATAGTGCCGTTTGTGGGTGGTAACAGGGGAAGGTGCTTGTGAACGGGGGAGTGGATGTGCGAAACAAGGCTTGTCAGGCCACCAAATTGTCTTTTAAAGGGCGTGCATAATTAGCAAAGTAGCATCATTGTACACGTCATCTGCATGTATTTCAGCCAGCGCTGATCGCTGTGCATGCAGCAGGCTAAGGCTGCCCCACGGGCTGCGAGCAGCTCCGATGGCTCTTGATGGTCCCGATTAATCCTTCATTTCCCGGAGATGACGTGTGTTGCGAGTGGCAAGGGGGCATCTTTAGACACTTGCGACTGCACTTTGCTATAGCTTGCCAAAACATAGTGGGCATCCTTGCGTGACGCAGTGCGAACGCTTGATTTATAATCTGCCCCTTTTTGCCTGTGAGTGGGTCTGAATCAGGTCCTTAGTACCATTAAGTACCCTCAGAAGAATAATACTAATGAGAAGATTTACATTGTTGGACCGATGACAAAGAAAGACATCAAAATTGATATCTGTTTATGTTAAAGGCAATGCACCATTGTAAAATGGTTTTAGGCTATATTTATATGTGAGTCCTGACTCAATAGCAGATATTTACTTACAAATGTGCAAAACCCAAGCCAGTGAAAGGTTTTCTTTTATTGTCTAAATTACAGTAGCTTAGAGCCAAAAGCACTCCAGGGCTTGCAGCAGCGAGACCCTACCGCAAGGGTCTCATCGCAAGCCTGATTGTCGCGATGGTCTTGACCATCACGACCATCATTTTGGCCGCTCGCTATATCTGTGGGTGGTCACCCACAGCTATGCGAGCTGCCAGGAGGCCGCTCCAAAGACTAAGAGGGATGGCCCTGATTCAGAGCGAGTGCTCTGTCAGAGCGTCCGGCTCTGAATCAGGGCCAGAGTGGGTAGGCTATACTCCATGGGAACAGAGTGGGTGGGCTAAACTCCATGGGAACAGAGTGAGAAGGCTATACTCCATGGAAACAGAGTGGGTAACCTATACTCAAAGAGAACAGAGTGTGTGCTATACTCCATGGGAACAGAGTGGGTGGGTTATACTCCATGGAAACAGAGTAGGTGGGCTATATTCCATGGGTACAGATTGCATGGGCTTTACTCCATGGGAACAGAGTAGGTGAACTATACTCCATGATAAACAAATGGGTGGGCTATACTCTATGGGAACAGAGTGGTGAGCTTTACTCCATGGGAACAGAGTGGTGAGCTTTACTCCATGGGAACAGAGTGGTGAGCTTTACTCCATGGGAACAGGGTGGGTGAGCTACACTTTATAATAACAGAGTGGGTGGGCTATACTCCATGAGAACAGAGTGGGTGGGCTATACGCCATGGTAACAGAGTGGGTGGGCTATACTCCATAGGAACAGAGTGTGTGCACTATACTCCATGGGAAAATATTTGGAGGGCTAACCTCCATGGGAACAGAGTGCTTAGGCACATTCTCCATGAGAACAGTGTGGGTGGGCTATACTCTATGGGAACAGAGTGGTGAGCTTTACTCCATGGGAACAGAGTGGGTTGGGCTAAACTCCAAGGAAGCAGAGTGGGAAGGCTATTCTCCATGGGAACAGAGTGGGTGGGCTATACTCCATGGGAACAGAGCGGGTGAGCTTCACTACATGGAACAGAGTGGGTGAGCTTTAATTCACAGGAACTGAGGACCTCATTCAGAGGCGGTCGGAGGATGCAAGCAGTTGCTCAGAAACTGGGCGGCCACTTGCATCTTGACCGCCCACCTCTGTTGCGGTCATTAGGCTGTGGGTTTACACCCACAGCTCTAATGACCGCTTGGGTGATGGTCGCGATGGTCAGAGACCATCGCGACCATCGGGGCTTACGACAAGACCCTAGGGTAGGGTCTCACTTGTCGTAAGCCCTAGAGAGATTCTGGCTCTGTCAGAGCCGGAAGCTCTCCACTGACATCACTAGTGATGTCAGTGAGGCCGCCCCCAAGCGGTAGGCATTCCCATGGGAACACCTCTGTTTGGGCTGCCACCCCCCCCGGCCCGCCTTCCAAATGGGGCGAGCTGTCAATCAACATCGACAGCTCGCCCCCTTTGGAAAGAGACCCGCTACGACCAGCGGGTCTCACGCATGCGCACGAGGGAGCCGGCTCCCTAGTGCGCATATGCGCTGGCCAAACATCGAGGCGGCCGTGCTGTCATAGACCGTATGGCCGGCTCTGAATAAGGTCCTGAGTGTGTAGGCTATACTCCATGAGAACAGAGTGGGTGGGCTATACTCCATGGTAACAGAGTAGGTGGACTATATTCCATGGGAACATAGTGCATGGGCTATACTCAATGTGAACAGAGTAGGTGAACTATACTCCACGAGAACAGAGTGGGTGGGATATACTCCATGGGAGCAGAGTGGGTGAGCTTTACTCCATGGGAACAGAGCGGATGAGCTATACTTTATGGTAACAGATTGGGCGGGCTATACTCCATGAGAACAGAGTGGGTCGGCTATACTCCATGGGAAAAGTCAGGGGACTATACTCCATGGGAACATAGTGGGTGGGTTATACTCCATGGAAACAGAGTGGGAAGGCTATACTCCATGGGAACAGAGTGGGAAGGCTATACTCCATGGGAACAGAGTGGGTGACCTATAATCCATGAGAACAGAGAGTGTGCGCTATACTCCATGGGAACAGAGTGGGTGGGCTATATTCCATGGGAACAAAGTGAATGGGCTATACTCCATGGGAACAGAGTAGGTGGACTATACTCCATGAGAATACAGTAGGTGGACTGTACTCCATGGGAACATAGTGGGTGGGCTCTACTCCATGGGAACAGAGTGGGTGGGCTATACTCCATGGGAAAAGAGTGGGTGGGCTATATTCCATGGGAACAGAGTGCATGGGCTATACTCCATGAGAACAGAGTGGGTGGGCTATACTCCATGGGAACAGAGTGGGTGGGCTATATTCCATGGGAAAAGAGTGGGTGGGCTATACTCCATAAGAACAAAGTGGTTGGGCTATACTCCATGGGATCAGAGTGGGTAGGCTGTACTCCAAAGTGTCACAGTGGGTAGGCTATACTTCACTGCCCCCTGACTGTAATTAGACACAACATATTTGACTTATTTAAAGTAATCAAAGTTTACATTTGGAACACAATACATGTACATGGGCACGTAATACGTGAAGTTACATAGGTATGCGTCAAAATTACTACACCCTACAAGTCAGTATAATGCTAATGGACCTACATAATGTCTCTCTCTACAATCAACAACAGGCACATTATAGACAGCATAAGAACTATACAATAAGAAAGAATGATACATAAGTATCACTGCACTGCACCTCATTGCGGTGCTCATTTGACTGGTCATATCTTCCGTTCTATGGGAGCTAGGTGTTCGAGACCGGTATCCTGTGGTAGTCCTAGCCCCTGCCTTACTAGGGGCTTACTCCTCAGACTCTAATCCACCTGCTGGGCTACCACCTCCTCTAGCTCTGCCGCTGCCTGGACCTCCGTATATGTTCTCCTGCTACTCTGCCCCTCCATAGCAAGTATACATAAAGAACACAGAGAGAAAAAAACACAGACAACTGAAACCTAAGTTAAAGCTGGCCATACATCCAACCAACTTACCTCCAACCAGCCAACTGTCCAACTTGTCTGTACATAAAACAGTGCTCAACACATCAAAATAACTTTTTCATCAGACCAGCCAACCAGCCAACTTTTATATCAGATAAGCCAACTTCTCTCCAACCTGCAAAGTCACAGAAGTAGGCGGACAGTGTCTGTCTACTTCTGCATGTTTTGAATAAATGTGTCATGCTTTTATAGTGCATAAGCAAGCAGCACGTATATGCACAATTATCAAAAAGTCTGGCCCCCGTGAGGTGTCTCAGGCATGGGAGGAGGCCATGGGGGCCCCAGGAGGGGTACAAGATGCAAGATGTCATGTCTTCTCGCAGTGACGTCCCAGGGTGTGATCTGTGTGGTGACCTTCATGCACCTCACTTCTCACAGGCTGGCAACAGAGCACCTCACCTCTCACAAGTTGGCAGCACAGCACCTCAGCTCCCACAAGCTGGCAGCATTGCACCTCACCTCTCACAAGCTCACAGCTCCTCACCTCTTACTAGCTCACAGCACCTCTCCTCTCACAAGCAGGCAGCATTGCACCTTACTTCTTACAGTCTGGCAGTACTGTACATTACCTCTCACAGGCTGGCAGCACTGTACCTTACCTCTCACAGACTGGCAGCACTGTATATCACCTCTCACAGGTTGGCAGCACTGTAGCTTGCCTCTCAGAATCTGGCATCTCTGCACATCAGATCTCACAGTCTGTCAGCACTGTACCTCACCTTTCAGTCTACCAATAATGCCTCTCTGGGTCTGGCAGCAAAGCACCTCACCTTTCACAGGCTGTTCATTACACTGCTCCTCATTGCATTGCTCATTTGACTGGTCATAGCTCCAGTTCTATGGGGGCACTAGAGACTGGTAGCCCTGGCCACTGCCTTTCCAATGGTACCAGGGGGGTGTGTGCTGGAACTCAGGGACCAGACCTAGGAAATTTCAAAGTCCAGGACCTGAAACCAGCATTGTCCGGTTGAAGTTTCAACTATTAAGCCGAGGAGGGGAACCAGCCATCCCCTCTAAATATGCCAAAGTTCTTTTGGGCTGGGTTTTGTGATGTCCCAGCTCTGGAACTGTGCCTCAGTCTGAGCCACCTACCTAGACCTTGCAGGCCCCTGCCTGCCCTTCACCAGCTGGGTTTTGCACTATGGGCCAGATTCAGACCCGTTTGCATAGCTGTGATCACACGCCACTGTCAGGGGCCCGAGTATGCAAATCCTGCGATAGCACGGCATGGCTTTAGGACTCCCACTATGTCTTAGCATGTGGCGACAGTGCAATCGCATGCCAGTCTAATGATGCCCACTTAACCTTCGCAGCACACGTTATCTCCAGGAAGTGTATTTAACAATCGGTAACATCAAGAACCATCGGAGGCATACGCAGTGCTTGTAGTAGACCCTACCCTACCGCAAGCACTGCGAGTGCTGCAGAAAAAAAAAAGCCAGGTGATGTGTACAATGACGCTCCACTTTAATCAGGCACACCCAAATAATGCTGTTTTGATGCTCAGACACGCCTGCGTTCGCAACACCACTACCCCAATTTCAAGCACCTTCCCGTTACCACCCACAAACGGCACATTCTGTCACTCAAAGTAGCGGGCAATCTGTGTACTGTGGGTGATCACTTCCCGATCGCACAAACTGACTCACGCATGCGCATTTTGCCACATGTGCAGACGGGCAACAATCGGCAACAGCGTGCGAATGCAGCCTAGTGAATGGGTCTAAATCGGGCCCTATGGGCCTGATTCAGAGCCGCTCGTAAGCAGCCGCTCGTTCGCTCCGAGCGATGTTTGCTCAACTGCGCATGCGTACGGATCGTAATACACATGCGCGAACCAGTCAGTGCGGCCGAAAATCATGTGCTCGCAAAATAGTGAATGCCTGCTATTTTGAGTGACAGAATGAGGCGTTTGTGGGTGGTAACAGGGGAAGGTGCTTGAAAACGGGGAGTGGAGATCCGAACGCAGGCGTGCCTAAAGGTCAAAACGGGCGTTTTAAGGGTGTGCATAATTAATACAGCAGTGTCATTGACAACGTCACTGGGTTATTTTATAGCCAGAACTGCTCGCAAAATTGTGGTAGCAAAAACCAACCACAAGAATAGCGAGCAGCTCATACCCTGGTCGATGTACTCGATTAATCTAATAAATAGCGGACATGATGTAGGATGCGAGCGGCCAGGGGGCATATTTTTTCAAAAAACGACCACAAGTTTTGTTCGCTCGTTCAGACATAGAGGCGTGAACAGACCGCAAATAGCGAACGGTTGATTTGATTAGCCACCCCTATTTTCTGGACGAGCGAGCGCTAATTGCGTCCAGCTCTGAATCAGGCCCTATGTCCCTAGGGCTGCTATGAGTGACAGTTCTGAAACTGCTGGCCATGTAAATTTGGTAATTTTTTACTGGTCATATCTCTGACACTAAAAGGGCTAGAGGCTCCAAAAGGATACCACCTGGTAGGCTTGTGTCACAAAGCAGTGATGACTAGGTCTCCACAGCCACACTCTGCCTCACCTGTTCTGCAGGTTAAGGATATCCATATTTGCCTGAGAGATCTGTTCAGCATACAAGCTGCAGTATGTGTCTGTGTTGCTGGATTCCCTTCAAGGCTGATTATGCACCTGAGAGTCTCTGTCTGTGAGGTCTGCAGATTCTTGATTACAGCAGAGTTTGCAGTCCAGCTGGTAGTGCTGGACCTGAACTGCAGAGTTCATGTGGAAGTATTGTTTTCAGTCCTTAGTGCTTGCCATTCTCTCTGTGTATCCACAGTGTGCTCCACATCAGAGTTCCCTCCAGAATCAGAGATGGACGCAGCCATAACAATGAGGATCAGGTGATTAGCCTAAAACAAACCAAAAGCCAGACTGCAATCACATGATACTCTTAGCCAATCCCTGGACAGCCTTGATTATATAGGGAGCTTCCTGAATACTACCAAGCTGCTAGTACATTTCTCTTAAGGCTGAACAAAAAACCATTGACATGCTTGTATGTAGAATATAATAAGTATTGTTTATTCATAATGTGAATATAATACTTAATACATATTTATATTTATAACAGATCAAATGAACAAATATGTACACATTTAACATAAAACTTTAAATTTGTATCAAACAGGCACAAACCTCCACAAGGTTGTACCTTGCTATTCTTGTCGCACCCCGGCCCTTAAGGTTGCACATTTGCCCTCATGGCCGAATCTTGCTGCTCTTGTCACACCTCAGCCCTCATGGCCATACCTTTCTACTCTTGCCTTACCTTGGCCCTCAAGGCCATGCACTTTGGCCCTCAAGGTCACACCTTGCTATTCTTGTTGCAACTCAAACCTCATGGCCGCACCTTGGTCCTCAAGGCTGTACTTTGTACTCTTGCCTCACCTCGGTCCTCAAGGCCGCACCATGGCCCTCAATGCCACATCTTGAACTTTAATCTGTTCTTCAGCCAGTGGCCCAAGCAGAATATAGTGCATTCCTGTATCTCAGTCCACGGCATAGGCCGCATCACCATCCGCAGACCAGTCACCTCAGGCTGTGGTCAAAACTGCATGAGCCTCAGCTTGCTTGTCATACCCTAGTTACGGCATAGCCGCATCACAATCTTCAATTCAGTCATCCTGTAGGCTGTGGCCTGGTCACTCCAGAACACTATCCAGCCACTCCACAGCAGGTGGCCCTGCTGCAACGGATATCTTGTCTGTCCTGTTATAGCCGGAAAACCCTGCAGTATCACAGTACTGATCACTCCTGCTCCAAAGCTTGCAATAGTTGTCTAGTCGCTTTATGCCTGAAGACCCAGCTGCAATATAGTCCCAAGACGTACCTTAGAATTTCACCATTTGCCACTGCTAGTGAACCTTGGCCCTCATTCAGACCCACTCGCAAGCGGGGGCGCACGTACGTTAGGCGTACGTACAAAGTTATTTAAATTCAATGGCTCGCTCGTATTTTCTTTCGCATCTAAAATTCCTCCCTAAACTCAGGCGACTCCTCCTCTAACTAACGAGCGTGCGAAATAGCGAGCGTACATCCCCGAAATGGCTTGAAGGGAACGCACGCACAAGTGAAACCGGAAGTGGCCTTGTCAGATGTCGATTACCTGCTCCTTTATTCTGCCTACCTCCCTCAATCGTATCATGCCAATCAATGTATCAATTAGCTTAATTGTTTTTTTTTTCAACACAATGCAAGAAACTTTACTCTTGTCCGTGTTTGTGTTTACCCGCAGAATACGTACGGATGGAACATTCGCTTTTATTGTTCAAAAAACATGTGAACCACAATTAAACAATTGTTCTATTGCTGTGGATCCCCGCATATTTTCCGGGGTTCATTTCTTTATTTAAATTTGCAAACGCATGTCACTGCATCAAGCCTATCATAACTCTCCAGAGATTTCTGGCCCTGTTGAACACATGACTCATACACTAACCAATAAAATTGCTCCTGTTAATTTCCAAAATACATTAGCCAATCAGAAATTTTTTTGCACACTTTATCAAAAATGTTTTGTATGAAAAACTCCATTGCCATCATGAGAGCCTCCGCATTCACCAGGGGCGAGCTGCTGGTGCTTACGGAGGTGATGGATCGCCGTATCACCAGCCAGCCTCCACCCATCACCAACCGGCAGAAGTGCTCCGCGTATGCGGAGGCACGGTCCCGGCTGCGGTCCTTGGGTTCACACCGCAACATCGGGCAGCTGGAGCGCAGGTGGTCAGACCTGCAACGGCGAACGCCCCGCTTGCTGGCATGCTTTCGCATGCAGATCCTGGAAAGTAAGTGTTATGTATTGTGGTTTTCATGTTTGTGTTTGTGGGGCAAACTGCGTGTGCATGTTTTCCTGTCTGTCCTATTTATTATTTGTCCTCATATCTGCGTGTGCATGTTTTCCTGTCTGTCCTATTTATTATTTGTCCTCATATCTGCGTGTGCATGTTTTCCTGTCTGTCCTATTTATTATTTGTCCTCATATCTGCGTGTGCATGTTTTCCTGTCTGTCCTATTTATTATTTGTCCTCATATCTGCGTGTGCATGTTTTCCTGTCTGTCCTATTTATTATTTGTCCTCATATCTGCGTGTGCATGTTTTCCCTCTATTTCTGTTTTTTTCATTCTACTCCTATTTGCATGTTTTTTGTTGGTGGTTTTTTTTTTTTTATTTGGGCCCCGGATTTGCCCAGAAACTAACCTCAATTTGTTTGACATATTTTAGAAGGACAGCCAAGACTACGCCGTCACCGTCCGGCCAGACGGCGTTCCCGGCCACTATCCCCAACCCACAGCCAACACTCCACCCCAAATATTTCCCCTATACCCCACTCCTCCCCAGCCTTCCAAGACCCTCTCCCGGAACTGTCGGGCCTCCTTCCCCTCCGTCCCACTTCCCCCTCTCCTCCACCCACCCCTCTTCCAATTACCCCCTCCCCGGAGTCCATCATTACCCCTCCCCGTTCTTTGGGGAATGAAGGCTCCTCCGAGGAAGAACATTGAGGGACTTCCGGAGCTCCCGTTTTGGCTCCCAGTATGTTTTTCTTTCACATTTTTTTTAACCACAAACTGTTTGTATGTAATCATGTGTCGTGCCTTTATTCGTGCTTGTTTGGTTTACTTTTGGTGATTTAGCAGTTTGCCTTTACCTCTTCCTGCTGATTTCAACATACACATATCACACCTGTGGGAATTTGTACATAGGCCTTGTATTTTTGGCAGCACCCCCTTTTTGTTTTGTTTTGTTTTTTTTAGGTTTAGGAGTGATTTCGTTGTGTTTTTGTTTTTTTAATGTGGATTCCCTATTGTTTTATTAATCCACACACTTTTCTCACCCACAGAGGAACAGAGGCGTCGACAAGAGGTGGACGAATGTGTTGGCCAGATGCGCCAACATTTCATTGGCATTCTTGTGGGCCTTGACCGGCTGTCTGGCATCCTTCGCCAGTAGTTTTTTTGGTTTATTTTCGTTTTCTAAATAAATTTTTTAGTTCTAATATACGTTCTGGCTCATTCTTTTTTTCCAAAACAAAAATAGTTTTCCCTGACATAAGTAGACTGTTCCTGCAAGGATTTCCCTTTTTTAAAAGTTAGATTGTGTTTTGTATTTGTATGTTAAACAGCCACAAGAAACACATAACAGTAACAATGTCATTTCCCTTTTTGGGTGTAGTGTCAATTAGATATTTCGACATTTTACAGGTTCCTAGTTGGTGTGCAAGCTGCTTAGGCCAATCTTCAAAATCCAAAGGTTTGGACAGGCTTCCTTTTGGTGTGGGTTGGGAACCTGAAAACATATTTCAGTTTACATCAACTGGTGTCAGTACTGGATTACCCCTTAGTCAAATGTAAGGTGTGTTAACCTGGTTACACTTGCTGTTAACGTCCAAAAAAAGGAAGACCATTTCACTCTCCAAACATTTATTCACAACATAAATGAGAAATCAAAGTGGTCACTCCCAAAAAAAAAAAACAGTGATAATCTCAAATACAACACATACAAATAAAATATTTAAATAAAAAAAAAAATCAAGAACTGGTTGACGAAGGACCATGCCAACATGATTCCACAAACATGGCGTTGCGATATGGGTTCCAGAATATATGCCCAAAATCACCAGATCCAGGTTTTGTAAGGGTAGCAGGAAGTAGTGAGCGTTGGAGTGGCAAAGATTATGTGAACAAACAGAAGATGGTGAAAAAAATAAAAATAAATTAGATGTTCGCAAACAAACACAAACACATTAGGTATAAACTAGGGGTGAGCGGGTTCGGATTTCTGAAATCCGAACCCCCCCGAGCCCCCCCGATCCGAGTCCGATCCGAATCAGGCTCGACTTTTCCCGCCTGACTCGGATCTGAAATCGAGGCAAAACGTCATCATCCCGCCTTCCGAGTCTCGCGGGTTTTGGATCCTATATAAGGTACCCGCGTCGGCGCCATTTTCTCACTCGGCTGTGGACAGTGAAGAGGGAGGGTGGGAGTTAGGGCTGTGTAGTGTAGTGTAGTGTAGTGCTGCTGTTGTCCACTACTTCAAAGTCCATAGGGGCTGGCTGTGTTGTGCTGTGCTGCTGTTGTTAATAGGGGCTGTGTCCACTACTTCAAAGTCCATAGGGGCTGGCTGGACTGTGTTGTGCAGTCAGTTCTCCATAGGGGCTGTGTCCACTCCAAAGTCCTGTGCAGTGTCCCAGTCCTAAAGGGGTGCTGTAGTGTTGTCCAGGGGGTGCTCTGTCCATCAGGGGTGCTCCCCCCAAGTGCTAAAAAAATTATATATTTTCTGTGTTTGTGAATTGTGTGCGCAGTAGCCGCACGTGCATCAACAAAGTAGTGCCAAGCGTGCGCCTGTGTCATAAGTAAAGGGCCGGCTGGCTTGACCGTTAAGGGTGCTGTAACCCCCGAAAGTACACTCCAGTCCAAACCAAAAAAAAAATTATTTTCTGTGTTTGTGAATTGTGTGCGCAGTAGCCGCATGTGCATCAACAAAGTAGTGCCAAGCGTGCGCCTGTGTCATAAGTAAAGGGCCGGCTGGCTTGACCGTTAAGGGTGCTGTAACCCCCGAAAGTACACTCCAGTCCAAACAAAAAAAAAATTATTTTCTGTGTTTGTGAATTGTGTGCGCAGTAGCCGCACGTGCATCAACAAAGTAGTGCCAAGCGTGCGCCTGTGTCATAAGTAAAGGGCCGGCTGGCTTGACCGTTAAGGGTGCTGTAACCCCCGAAAGTGCACTCCAGTCCAAACCAAAAAAAAAATTATTTTCTGTGTTTGTGAATTGTGTGCGCAGTAGCCGCACGTGCATCAACAAAGTAGTGCCAAGCGTGCGCCTGTGTCATAAGTAAAGGGCCGGCTGGCTTGACCGTTAAGGGTTCTGTAACCCCCGAAAGGACACTCCAGTCCAAACCAAAAAAAAAAATTATTTTCTGTGTTTGTGAATTGTGTGCGCAGTAGCCGCATGTGCATCAACAAAGTAGTGCCAAGCATGCGCCTGTGTCATAAGTAAAGGGCCGGCTGGCTTGACCGTTAAAAGGTGCTGTAACCCCCAAAGTACACTCCAGTCCAAACCAAAAAAAAAATTATTTTCTGTGTTTGTGAATTGTGTGCGCAGTAGCCGCATGTGCATCAACAAAGTAGTGCCAAGCGTGCGCCTGTGTCATAAGTAAAGGGCCGGCTGGCTTGACCGTTAAGGGTGCTGTAACCCCCGAAAGTACAGTCCAGTCCAAACCAAAAAAAAAATTATTTTCTGTGTTTGTGAATTGTGTGCGCAGTAGCCGCACGTGCATCAACAAAGTAGTGCCAAGCGTGCGCCTGTGTCATAAGTAAAGGGCCGGCTGGCTTGACCGTTAAGGGTGCTGTAACCCCCGAAAGTACACTCCTGTCCAAACCAAAAAAAAAATTATTTTCTGTGTTTGTGAATTGTGTGCGCAGTAGCCGCACGTGCATCAACAAAGTAGTGCCAAGCGTGCGCCTGTGTCATAAGTAAAGGGCCGGCTGGCTTGACCGTTAAAGGGTGCTGTAACCCCCAAAGTACACTCCAGTCCAAACCAAAAAACAAATTAATTTCTGTGTTTGTGAATTGTGTGCGCAGTAGCCGCATGTGCATCAACAAAGTAGTGCCAAGCGTGCGCCTGTGTCATAAGTAAAGGGCCGGCTGGCTTGACCGTTAAAGGGTGCTGTAACCCCCAAAGTACACTCCAGTCCAAACCAAAAAAAAAATTATTTTCTGTGTTTGTGAATTGTGTGCGCAGTAGCCGCACGTGCATCAACAAAGTAGTGCCAAGCGTGCGCCTGTGTCATAAGTAAAGGGCCGGCTGGCTTGACCGTTAAAGGGTGCTGTAACCCCCGAAAGTACACTCCAGTCCAAACCAAAAAAAAAATTATTTTCTGTGTTTGTGAATTGTGTGCGCAGTAGCCGCACGTGCATCAACAAAGTAGTGCCAAGCGTGCGCCTGTGTCATAAGTAAAGGGCCGGCTGGCTTGACTGTTAAAGGGTGCTGTAACCCCCAAAGTACACTCCAGTCCAATCCCCCAAAAAAATTATTTTCTGCGTTTGTGAATTGTGTGCGCAGTAGCCGCACATGCATCAACAAAGTAGTGCCAAGTGTGCGCCTGTGTCATAAGTAAAGGGCCGGCTGGATTGACCGTTAAAGGGTGCTGTAACCCCCGAAAGTACAGTCCAGTCCAAACCAAAAAAAAAAATATTTTCTGTGTTTGTGAATTGTGTGCGCAGTAGCCGCACGTGCATCAACAAAGTAGTGCCAAGCGTGCGCCTGTGTCATAAGTAAAGGGCCGGCTGGCTAGACCGTTAAAGGGTGCTGTAACCCCCGAAAGTACACTCCAGTCCAAACCAAAAAAAAAATTATTTTCTGTGTTTGTGAATTGTGTGCGCAGTAGCCGCACGTGCATCAACAAAGTAGTGCCAAGCATGCGCCTGTGTCATAAGTAAAGGGCCAGCTGGCTTGACCGTTAAAGGGTTCTGTAACCCCCAAAGTACACTCCAAACCAAAAAAATATATATTTTCTGTGTTTGTGACTTGTGTGCACTGTGGCTGCACGTGCATCAACAAAGGAGCAGCACCAAGCGTGCGCCTGTGTCCCATAAGTAAAGAGCCGGCTGGCTCATTTCTTAAAGGGTGGTGTAACCCACAAAGCGCACTACTCTCCAGCAAAAATAAAAAAATATTTTCTGTGTTTGTGTGCGCTTTAGCCGCACGTATATATATCAATATAACATAAATGGAGGACCAAACTTTCTCCGATAAAAATAAAATAGGGAAAGATCAAGAACCACTTCCTCCTAGTGCTGTTGCTGCTGCTAGGAGTTGTTCATCATCCCAGAGAGGAAGTAGGAACATCACTACTTTTACTAAACAATTGACCCTCCAACAGTCCCTAGCGATGAGGATGAAGTATGACAGCAGTCATCCTGAAGCAAAACGTATAACTGAGGCCTTGACTGCTATGTTGGTGTTAGACGTGCGTCCGGTATCCGACATTAGTGCAGTGGGATTTAGACAATTGATGGAGGTAGTGTGTCCTCGGTTCCAAATCCCGTCTAGATTCCACCTGCATCCTCAAAGCAGCAGCGACAAGCGTGTGTCTGTCTGTTAAAGGGTGGTGACACCCTCAAAGTGTGCTACACAAACAATTAAAATATTGTTCTTTTTTTTTCTGTCTTTGTGAATTGTGTGGGCTGTAGCCGCACCTGCATCCTTAAAGCAGCAGCGACAAGCGTGCGTCTGTCTGTTAAAGGGTGGTGACACCCTCACAGTGTGCTACACAAACAATTAAAATATTGTTCTTTTTTTTTCGGTCTTTGTGAAATGTGTGGGCTGTAGCCGCACCTGCATCCTTAAAGCAGCAGCGACAAGCGTGCGTCTGTCTGTTAAAGGGTGGTGACACCCTCAAAGTGTGCTACACAAACAATTAAAATATTGTTCTTTTTTTTCGGTCTTTGTGAAATGTGTGGGCTGTAGCCGCACCTGCATCCTTAAAGCAGCAGCGACAAGTGTGCGTCTGTCTGTTAAAGGGTGGTGACACCTTCAAAGTGTGCTACACAAACAATAAAAATATTCTTCTTCTTTTTTCTGTCTTTGTGAATTGTGTGGGCTGTAGCCGCACTTGCATCCTCAAAGCAGCAGCGACAAGCGTGCGTCTGTCTGTTAAAGGGTGGTGTAACCCTCAAAGTGTGCTCCACAAACAATAAAAATATTCTTTTTTTTTTCTGTCTTTGTGAATTGTGTGGGCTGTAGCCGCACTTGAATCCTCAAAGCAGCAGCGACAAGCGTGCGTCTGTCTGTTAAAGGATTACATCGGTGACAGCATCCAAGTAGGCATGTCAGAGAGTCCGTACCTGTACTGGCAGGAAAAAGAAGCAATTTGGAGGTCCCTGTACAAACTGGCTCTATTTTACCTGAGTTGCCCCCCCTCCAGTGTGTACTCCGAAAGAGTGTTTAGTGCAGCCGGGAACCTTGTCAGCGAAAGGCGTAGGAGGTTGCTTCCACAAAATGTGGAGAAGATGATGTTCATAAAATGAATTAGCAACTCTTCCAGGGAGACCAGCCTCCAGAACGTACAGAGGGACCTGTGGTTCCAGCAGGGATGAATTAATACTCTGTGAGGATGAGGATGTACACACTGAAGAGGGTGAGGAATCGGTGGATGAGGAGGATGAGGATGACATCTTGCCTCCGTAGAGCCAGTTTGTGCAGGGACAGATAAATTGCCAGCTTGTTTTGTGGGGGCCCAAACGAACCAATCATTTCAGCCACAGTTGTGTGGCAGACCCTGGCGCTGAAATGATTGGTTTGTTAAAGTGTGCATGTCCTGTTTATACAACATAAGGGTGGGTGGGAGGGCCCAAGGACAATTCCATCTTGCACCTCTTTTTTTTCTTTGCATTATGTACAGTTTGGGGCCTAGTTTTTCAATGCCATCCTGTCTGCCAATGCAGTTTCAAGCCTAGATGGGTCACGTGTTTGTGCCGCCCACTCGTGTCGCTTAGCATAGTCATCCAGCTACCTCGGTGCAACCTTTTGGACATAAAAACACTATTGTGAGGTGTGAGGTATTCAGAATAGACTGGAAATGAGTGGAAATTAAGGTTATTGAGGTTAATAATAGCATAGGAGCAGAAAAACCTACAAATTCTGTGATTTTAGCTGTTTTTATGCTTTTTTTCAAAAAAATACAGATCCAAAACACAAAACCCAGAACCCAAAACACGGAAGGGTGGTTTTGGCAAAACCAATCCAGATCCAAAACACGAGGAAAGATCCAGATCCAAAACCAAAACACAAAACACGAAAAGTGGCCGGTGCACACCCCTAGTATAAACACTGTAGTTTTGGTCAAACTTACCTAAAAAATCTGGCCACCACATCATCGCATATGGCCCCCCCACATACTGACCTCCAACCAACCTCAGGGGGGCCATCCTCAGGTAAGGCATCCTCTGGCTGCATTGGGACACCACTCCTTATGGCGATGTTGTGAAATATCCCACACAGGACCACAATTTTTGACACCATATCCGGCAAATACATGAGCTCGCCACCAGAGCGGTGGAGGCATCTGAATCGGCCTTTTAAAAGGCCGATACAGCGCTCCACCACTTGCCTGGTGGCTGTAAGTGCGGAATTATACTCACTTTGTGGGCCTGGTGTGGGAGCCAAATAAGGAGTGAGCAGCCAGGACATGCAAGGGTATCCACTGTCTCCTGTGAAAAATAAGAGACAACATCAGGAACACTGTGTATCAAGCTTAACATTGTTATGTACTAAAGGTCTCCACTTACCCAGAAGCCACGCATCACCAGCTTGTAGGTTGGTTAATTTCTGCCATATCCCTGATTGCCGGATGACGAAGGAGTCATGTGCACTTCCTGGTAATTTAGCATTCAGGGACAGGATCTGGAGGGAGGCATCACATACCACCATTACATTCAGGGAGTGATAGTGTTTCCTGTTTCTAAATATTGGTTCCAGCCGTGCTGGAGGCTGAAGTGGTATGTGAGTACCATCCACAACCCCTATGATGTGTGGGAAGCCAGCTATTTGGTAAAAATTGGCCTTGGCCACACTAAGGGCACCCATATCCAAAGGCATTTGAATAAAATGATGGAGGTGCTTGAAAAGTGCCTCCATCACTGCCCTCAGGATCCGGGAAAAGGAGGATTGGGAGATGCCCGCCACTATTCCCACCGTTGTTTGAAACGATCCTGAGGCACAGAAATGTAACACCGCCATAAATTGCGTCAGTGGTGGTATTGCTGTTGGACTGTCAATTTGCCGCTCAAGATCACTTTCTATTAATGAAAGAGTGTCTATGATGATTTTGGGAGGTAGACGGTAGCGTCTTAAAACCTCATCATCGGGCATTCCAAAAAGGGTGACACGTGTTCGAAATATCTGGGGCCTTGCATGCCTACGATGCCTACGCCTGGGATGAGATTGAGGTTGGTCGGCTTCCGGGAGCATGGCCAGAACAATCCGCCCCAGATCAACCTGAAATTCAAAGATTTCAAAGTAAGGCTTTTGACCCACACCAAAACTATATTAAAACAACTTAGCTTGATGATACCATCCATTGCTGCTTACATGCCGGGGTATTGTCATGATACATCCAAACTGAAAATAAACACCAAAATTACTTGACACATTTCACTCTGTGCATTTTTGTTTAAAAATTTTGTGCTAGACCAAAGTTAAAATATGCCAAACACCCATTTAGCAAAACCGCAAAGCGACATTTAACACAGTACATCAAAACGGGTCGAAATGTTGGCTCAAAAAGCGAAAGATAAACCACCAAAAAGTTAGAATGATTATTAAGCTGTTTAAAATGCGCTAATTAGTTCGCTAATACAAGTCACAAGAGTAACTACTAAAAATGCGCTAATTAGTTCGCTAATACAAGATAAAAAATGGACTTACCAAGAGCAAATATCTAAGATGCAAAATCAAAAGGTCTTTGGGGTCGAAAATAAACAAAATCTAAAATAGAAAAAATTAGGGATCCAAAAATTACAAAATATACGAAACACAATGAAACAACAACTGAACAAAAGTTAGACTTCACAAAACTTACCAAATCAAGAAACGAGGTCCCAAAAATATAAACCAACAAAGATAACGGAAAAAAAAACGCAAATCTAACCAACAAACGAATCTCCAACCGCCAACTCCTTTCTACGCAATCAATAAACTCCAGCCAAGATAACCTCCAACAATCCAAAAACGCCACCTCGACTTGAGACACACCAAGCCATAAATAGTGTTTCGTTTCCCGCACAAATTAAGGAGGGATCATAGGGCCGCACAATCAATGATGCGGCCGCAAAATAAGGACGCATGTATAAATACGTCACGAAAACACATTCAAATTCTGGTGTATTTCTTGTTTGGACCTCAGACATGGTGACAGACCAGGGAAAAAGTGGCCAAGAGTCTGGCGGTAAGTCTTTCATGCATTTTCTATCAACGATTAATTTGAAACATAAGATTAGGCAAGTTGTGATTTTGTGAATTCTGTAAATTTGCACAAATAGGTGAGGAGGATGACATGGAAGAGGCTGCTGGGCCCAGTATTCCGGCCAAAGCGGGAAAAAAAAAAAGGCAGCCACATTTCACAAGAAAGGAGATGGAGGTTTTGATCCAGAAGTGTGTGGACATCCTGCCACAGGCAGACAGGAATATGAGTCTAAGCCAGAAGTGGAGAATGTGGGAAGAGGTTGCTGTCAATAGAGTGGGTGATTATGTCCGTCTAGCCCAGGATGTCAAACGGCGGTAAGTAAACCCTTGCCCCCCCTAAAAACAAACCCCATTTTAAACCAAAGGATAATGGCTCCCATTTTTCCCCACAGATGGGGCGACTTCAAATATCGCCTAAAGCAAAAACTCGCGGACAGGGCTAGGCATGCAAGGGGGACAGGTGGGGGTCCCACCCCTGTGTCATTGGAGTTGACGGATTTAGAAGAGCTGGCACAGGGGTGTGTGCAGCCTGTGGAGGTGTTTGGCATGTCCAACATGGATACGGACATGCCAGACTTTGCGGCTCCTCATGTTGGCCCAGGCAAGTATTGTGATGTCACCAACTCTGAAATGCTATTGTGCCAATATGTAGATTCTAATGTGACTCTTTTCTCATTTTTCCAACAGAGACACAGGCGGATGAGTCTGCTCCAGAGGGAAGCCTTGGCCGCAGAATTTCTGCTGGCTCTGCAGGGGAGGAACCAGTACATCCAGCTGAGGACCCTGCAGAAGCCAGTCCAGGGCGTGCCCCCTCGCAGGCAGTGGGCCTCCACGCAAAACTCAATTTAAAATCGGATTTCCATACGGAGATTCTGCAGAGGATGGACGCCAGTCTGATACGGGTGGCTGAGGCCCTGGAGCAAAATGCTGCGGCCAACGTGACCATTGGTCAGGCCCTGGCGGAAAATTCCAGGGCCAACATCCGCATCGCCGTTGCCCAGGAGCAGCTCGTTCGCCAGCACATGGTGGAGCCGACCTCCCTTCCTGCCGGAACATCAGGATCCTCCACCTCTGGCACAACATCAGCCAATCCTCCAAATGTGCCTAGCCCTGTGCCTAGTCCAAAGGCCACAACATCTGCCTCTGGACAGGCCAGCCCGATGGCATCCCGGACCTGGTCTGGCGCCCATCCTCCCCCATCCAAACGGGCGAAAAAACGGTGACAGCAATGGCGACTTTTCCCACACTCCTTCTGTGCTTGGCTCATATTCCTTTCTGGTCAAAACTTCCCTCTCCTTTCTTGTGAAATGTTTTTAATTTATTTTTGTACGTTTATGTTAGCAGTTATTGATTATTTATTTTTGATAAAAAGTATCTTTGCCAGAAAAAAACAAAACAAAATATTATGCCAATTGGTTTGTGTTTAAACAATACATTTATGTTAAAAATCTGACATTGTATTATGACATTATTGTACAAATGGGTTACATTTAATCCTGGCCCTAAAGGCAAAAAAGGACACCAAAAACCATTTCATACCAAGCCGGTTTTCAGTACAACACTAATTGCTTTTGTGACCACCCGCGATTAATTGCTGCAACATCATGGAGTCCCGGGACGGAGGAGAAGGCCATCGCCAATGTGGTCGAGTAATCCAGACCCTAAACTGTGCGAGCATTTTGAAGGGAAAGAGGATGTTCCAGTGACGTATGTGACGGTCCGAACACATTTGACGTTCGCATCTGCTAATGTATGTACGCCCCAAAAACGCCTCGCCACGCCTGCGTTTTTCTATCTCCACCCCCGTCAACACCCAAAAACGCCCTGTTCTGTCAATCACATTTGACATGTCACTTCCTGTACGCTATTTTAGGAACGAGAGAAAAAAAGCTCGCAATCTGCCGTACGCACATGCGCAGTGTAACACCGACGCATGCGCGGTTAGTCAACATCGGAACGCAACGAGCGTACTGTTGGTAACGTGCGGCTCTGAATGAGGGCCCTTGTCCATATCCCTGTGCAAGTTATGGTCAGCCTGCAGCCTCACTCCAGCTAGTTATCATAGTGGATGGACTGCCACTTCTCAGCTCTATATTGTATCCCATCTGCAGTCCTTCGCTCTCTCTTCGGTTGTGTAAGCCTCTACTACTGGAGTCCTAATCCAGTCAGCCACCTATGTACCACCACCGGTGTGAATATCCATCACAAAGGGAACAGCGGGCGGCTGTTATTGGTGTAAGATCCTCTCCTTGGCTCTAGAGGTCTTACACAACCATGTGAGAACCGTAACATAGGCAAATCTGGATATCCTTAACCTGCAGAACTGTAGTGCGGCTGAGGATACCTTGTTCCAGCTGCATTGTGACAACAGTCTTTGGAAAAATCTAGAAGTGAGCGTTTCAGACCTCATCCATATCCTTGCTCCAGCCCTTCACCATCAGAAAAGGAACCAATGTGAATTAATACTGTATGTTTAAGATTTCTGCTAAAGAACTTCAGAGATGATGGCAAATCAATCACCGCAGAAAAAGGATTCTGTTATCACAGTCTCCATTTTATTTCCCTCCAGCACTGGTTTCTTATCAGCTCTTTTGTACTCAGGAGCAGGAGAAAATTTCATTTCAGCTGATTACGTGGACAAGTATCAAATTCCTACAGAAGCCTTACCTCAAACGCTTTCCTTATCTGCGGTGGATGGCAGCTTACTTCCCCATGGTTCAGTCTCCATATGCACCAAACTCCTGACACAAAGGAATTCTGCATTCCAAGCGGATCTCGTTTTTGGTGATTACTAAAGCACCCTATTCACTTGTTCTAGGCTTCCCATGGTTGCATACCCATAACCCACAGTTATGGAATGAAGCGCTCAGATGTAATTTTTTCCTTCCTAGGGCTGTATCTGAACGTTCATTGGCTGATAGAGGTCAGCCCCCGCCTCTCTTAGCTAATGAATGGCTCCATCAATTGAAGTCAATGGAGAGCTGCAGGGTTACTAAAGTTTATTTTGCGGTTCCCACCATTGATTTCAATGGAGGGAGTCATTGAGCTCTTCAATCAGGAGGTAACAACCATCGTGGTTGTTTCCTAGTTTGTGGCTCACGTTTCTCATTTCTTTATTTTACGAAGACCATGGATGCCTACAGGGAGAAGAGGACTGGTCCAGGTAATGTAGGTGAGTATGTGTGAGTGAGTGTGTACTTATGTATAAAAGCTATATGGTCACGGTGTGTGTGTATTTAAAAAATTTTTTACAGGTACCAGCAGGCCCTAAATGCCCTGCATGCTGGTACTTGTGGTTCTCCAAGTACCATCATGCGGGGGAGTCTTGCTGGGGACCTGCAGTTCTACTCTTAAAGACAATGTTTACACTTATCTTTTTTTATACTAAACTTACACTATCAACCCGCCACCCACCGCCCAGGGGGAGGCAGGGATATCCCCGGACTATCAGCCTACGTCTAGGGTGCCCTGGAGATGGGGACCCCTTTTTTGGAGGGGTCCCCAACTCCCCAGGGATCCCTTTCCTGGGCTGATTAGCAGTCAGGAGTAATGTTTCGGCTGGGGAACCCGGTGATAGGGTTTCCCTGACTCTGACATTACCCCCCCCCCGCTAGAAAGGGTCCAGTGCTGGTTGTGGAAATTATATGGGAACCCTACACATTTTCCCCCTTAAATTCCAGAACCAGGACTGGATCATAGCCCAGTGCAAGTTGTGCTAAGTACAGGAGAACCCTACGCAATTTTTTCCCTGTACTTACACAACCAGTACTGGCTATGAAAAATCTGGGGCTGGTTCTGTTTTAGGGGGGATCCTACATAATTTTTTTTTTCAACTTTAACTCTTTCTAAGCTTGTTACAGTAATATACATGCATGCATCTCACTGATGTATGCATGTATCTGTGTGAACATGAACTGGTCGTGCTGAAAATGAAAGCATGTATCAGCTCTATTCAGTCTGGGATTTGAAGTTCGTTTTGAAGTGGGATTTGGTGTTTGATTTGTACATGAACATGCAAAAACAAACATCAAATCACTGTTCAAAAATTGAAAATCAAAACGAAAGTAAAAATTAACTTTGATAAATATACCCCTATGGGTGGTGCCCTAGAAGTAAAGTATTATAATGATAATACCCAAAACATATACAACTCATAGAATTGTTGAGCGCAATTGCACTTTATTTAACTTTTATTACACACACTGGGCCTGATTCAGACCCGCTCGCGAGCGCTCGCAAGCGGGTTGATGGTGGCCCAGGGCGCATGCGCACGACGAAGCTGGCTCCATTGTGTGCATGCGCGAGACCCAGATAGCGACGGGCATGCCGTCGCTCCAGGTCTCGCACCAAAGGGGTGTGCTGTCGATGTTAAGTGACAGCACGCCCCCTTGGGTGGGCATGCTGGGGGCATGGTTGCCCAGACGGAGGCATTCCCATGGGAATGCCTACCATCTGGTGCCGGCCCCACTGACATCACAAGAATGTAGTGGGAGTGCTTACGGCTCCGCTACCACAAGGGTCTCGTTGCAAGCCCGATGGTCACGATGGTCTTGACCATCGCGACCATCTTCCTGGCCGCTCGCTATAGCTGTGGGTGTTCACCCACAGCTATAGGAGCGGCCAGGAGGCCACTCTAAAAATCAAGAAGTATGGCCCTGATTCAGAGCGAGCGCTCTGTCAGAGCATCCGGCTCTACATCAGGACCACAGTGTACACCACTTGAACATCAGAACTACCAAGTTTGGACTGAGGGCATGATTCAGAGCCGCTCGAAAGCGGCTGCTCGTTCGTTACGAGCGATGTTTGCCCAACTGCGCATGCGTACGGATTTTAATACGCATGCGCAAACCAGTCAGTGCAGCCAGAAATCATTTGTTCGCTATATAGCGAGTGCCTGCTATTTTGAGTGACAGGATGAGGCATTAGTGGGTGGTAACAGGGGAAGGTGCTTGAAAACGGGGAGTGGAGATCCGAACGCAGGCGTGCTTAAAGGTCAAAATGGGCGTTTTAAGGGTGTGCATAATTAATACAGCAGCATCATTGACCACGTCACTGGGTTATTTTATAGTCAGAACTGCTCGCAAGATTGGGGTAGGAAAAACCAACCACAAGAATTGCGAGCAGTTCATACGCTGTCCGATGTACCAGTTGTAGTCCGCTCCCCCTTATGCAGTGCACTTAGTAGTAGTCCCCACCCCTTGCAGCACCCCTAGTTGTAGTCCCCCCCTTGTAGTGCCACCAGTAGAATTCCCTCCTTGTAGTGCCCACAGTAGTAGTAGTCCTCCCCCTTGTAGTGCCCCCAGTAGTAGTAGTCTCCCCCTTGTAGTGCCCCCCTAGTAGTAGTAGACCCCAGTAGTAGTAGTCCCTCCCTTGTAGTGCCCCCAGTAGTAGTAGTCCCCCCCTTGTAGTGCCCCCAGTAGTAGTAGTCCCCAGTAGTAGTACCACCTCTTGTAGTTCCCCCAGTAGTAGTAGTCCCCCCTTGTAGTGCCCACAGTAGTAGCAGTCCCCCTTGTACTGCCCCAAGTAGTAGTAGCCCCCCCTTGTAGTGTCCCAAGTAGTAGTAGTCCCTAGCAGTAGTAGTTCCCTCCCTTGTAGTGCCCCCAGTAGTAGTAGTTCCCTCTTGTAGTGCCCCCAGTAGTAGTAGTCCCCAGTAGTAGTGGTCGCCCCCAAGTAGTGCCCCCAGTAGTAGTAGTCCCCCCCTTGTAGTGCCCCAGTAGTAATAATCCCCCCCTTGTAGTTCCCCCAGTAGTAGTAGTTCCCCCCTTGCAGTGCCCCTAGTAGTGGTCTCCCACTTGTAGTGCCAAACCCCCTCCCAGTGGACACACATAATAAAAAATAAAAATGCTTACCTCAATCCCTGCTCCTGCCGCCGCCATCCGCTCCTCCATCTGTCTTCCCGGGCCGGGCTGCTCTGCATTAATGGAGAGATGTCATGACATCATGACGCCTCTCCCATTACCCACTGTGGGAGCCAGAAGATGGAGCGGCTCCTGCAGTGGGTGCAGCAGCAGCTAATGAGAGTCTGTGAGACTCTCATTGGCTGCTGATCAAAACAAACACACAGCTGCCGGAGCTGGCGGCTGTGTGTTAGTCAGTGTAGCCTGTGTCACAGAGACACAGACTGCCAGCGGCCCGCATGGCGCTGCGGCCCGGGGGGCACATGGCACCTTGCCCACCGGCCCAGCCCGCCTCTGTATATGTGCATGTTAGCCACACTTTTCAGCAACATAGGTGCGCTGCCTCGTTCAGGGGTGCTTCCTCCCTAGTGTGAAAAAAATAAAGTAATTTAGTTCTGTGTGTGTGTGAGCATGTTAGCCGCACTTATGCTGTGCTGCCTGTGTCTTATTTATCAAGAGGCTGCTGACTTGTTCAGGGGTGCTTCCCCCCCAGAGTGAAAAAAATGAAAAGAATATTTTGTGTGTGCAAGTTAGCCATACTCCCAGTGTGAAAAAGATAAAAACAATTTATTTTTGTGTGTGTGTTGGCCACACTTATCAGAAATGTAGATGCGCAGGGGTGCTGTGCTGCCTGTGTCATTTATCAAGGGGCTGCTGCCTCGTTCAGGGGTTATTCCCACCCAGTGTGAAAAAAATAAAAACTATTTTTTGTGTGTGCATGTTAGCCACACCCCCAGTGTGAAAAAAATAAAAAATATTTTGTGTGTTTGCCACACTTATCAGCAACATAGGTGTGCAGGGGTGCTGTGCTGCCTGTGTCTCATTTATCAAGGGGCTGCTGCCTTGTTCAGGGGTGCTTCCCCCCACTGGGAAAAAAATACATAAAAATTGTGTGCTTGTTAGCCACACTTATCAGCAATGTAGGTGCACAGGGATGCTGCCTGTGGTGCCTTGCTCTCCCTCCCAAGTGCCCCCCAAAAAATAATGAATCAATCAATGTGTGTGTGCGCGTTAGCCATGGCATCACAAACGCCTCTGCTGATATTGGCATTAACATTTTCAAAGGTGAAAATAGAGGATATTGTTTAAAAAATGGAAGCAGATAAAACTGTATTATAGTGTCCCTACTCCCTACTCATGGCCCCACTACCTGAATTTCAGTGAGTCAGAGGGGCAACTCTATGCAACCGTATTCCAGAGTGCAGCTGCTCCTCCTGTAGCCCAGGTCAGAAGAATATGTAGGGGTGTGGCAATGATATGGACTAAAATGTAGCTCACATCCACTAAAGTGGACAATGAATCCCCAATCTAACAGGGAATGCAGCTGTAATTTATACACAACACTGCATGGGATAACGATATAGGCTTGGGTGATGGTATAATCTGGGGTGATGTACACATCATCTTCTTCACACAATATTAACTTGTCCCCACTGGAATCCACCATTACAGGTGCCTCTGTAATTTCTGCACATAATTGACGGTAAAGGACTTTCTCGTAGATTTTGTGGAAATAGTCTCAGGCCGATCACTGACAAGGTTCCCGGCTGTGCTGAAAACTCTTTCTGAGTACACACTGGAAGGTGGGAAGCTCAAGTAAAGCAAAGGCAGTTTTGTGTAAAGGCCTCCAAACTACCTCTTTTTCCTGCCAGTAATTAGTTACATGTATCTCTTTCTCTTCAGATCTGTGTCCGTTGGGAAGAAAAAACAATGGGCCTGATTCAGAGACGCTTGCAATATGCGGTCGTTCATTCAGGAAAAGGGGGTGGCTATTCAAATGAACCGTTCGATCTTTGCGGTCTGTTGACGCCTCCATGTCAGAACGCGTGAACAAAACCTGCGGCCGCTATTTAGTAAAAAACGCCCCCTGGCCACTCGCATCATACGTCATGTCCGCTATTTAATAGATTAATCGAGTACATCGACCAGCGTATGAATGAACTGCTCGCTATTCTTGTGGTTGGTTTTTCCTACCCCAATCTTGCGAGCAGTTCTGACTATAAAATAACCCAGTGACGTGGTCAATGACGCTGCTGTATTAATTATGCACACCAATAAAACGCCCGTTTTGACCTTTAAGCACGCCTGCGTTCGGATCTCCACTCACCGTTTTCAAGCACCTTCCCCTGTTACCACCCACATAAGCCTCCTCCTGTCACTCAAAATAGCAGGCACTCGCTATATTGCGAACAAACGATTTCTGGCCGTACTGACTGGTTCACGCATGCGTACTAAAATCCGTACGCATGCGCAGTTATTCAAACATCGCTCGGAACAAACGAGCGGCCACTTACGAGCGGCTCTGAATCAGGCCCAATGTCTTCATCCCATCTGGGATGAAAATCCACTCCAGCAGCTGGCATGGTGCTCAAGAATTCAGAAGAAAGACACAAGGCCTTAAATCAGGGGTAGCCAACCTCGGTCCTCGAGAGCTACTAACAGTTCATGTTTTCCAGACCACCTAGCTGGTGCACAGGTGTATTCATTACTCAGTAACACATTTGAAAAGATCCACAGGTGGAGTTAATTATTACACTTGTGATTCTGTGAGGAGACCTGGAAAATATGTACTGTTTGTACTGTAGCTCTCGAGGACCAGGGTTGGCTACCCCTGCCTTAAATCATAGATCTTACGCTTGTCCACATATCTGTGCTGGTTAAGTGCCACTTTGAGGCCACTAACTAACTATGGGCCTGATTCAGAGCCGGACACTATTTGCGCTCGTTCGTTCAAAAACAAGGGGTGGCTATTCAAATGATCCGTTCGCAAATTTCAGTCTGTTCACACCTCTAAGTCTGAACGAGCGAGCAAAACATACGCTCGTTTATTTGTTATAAACGCCCCCTGGCCGCTCGCACCATATGTCATGTCCGCTATTTATTAGATTAATCGAGTACATCGACCAGCGTCTGAACTGCTCGCTATTCTTGTGGTTGGTTTTTGCAACCACAATTTTGCGAGCAGTTCTGGCTATAAAAGAACCCTGTGACGTGGTCAATGACGCTGCTGTATTAATTATGCACACCCTTAAAACGCCCGTTTTGACCTTTAAGCACGCCTGCGTTCGGATCTCCACTCCCCATTTTCAAGCACCTTCCCCTGTTACCACCCACATACGCCTCATTCTGTCACTCAAAATAGCAGGCATTCGCTATTTTGCGAGCACATGAATTTCGGCCGCACTGACTGGTTCGCGCATACGTATAACGATCCGTACGCATGTGCAGATGTGCGAACATCGCTCGGAACGAGCGTACTGGCGCTTACGAGCGGCTCTGAATCAGGCCCTATATTTTTTTAATGTCCCTGTACAGGTTGGGAAATATTCAATGTGGAAGCTTTGCAAAGGATTGTTTTACAGTCAATTATTTTGGAAAGCAGTCTTCCTGGTCCCCTTCTGGGATGAAAATCCACTCCTAGAAGCAGAAGTTGGCACCAGATTCTCAAGAAAGACACAACGTAAGACCTTAAGGGATAAATTTAATTTACTAAAGTGAGAGTTTTTAGAAGTGAGTTTTAGAAGTGATGTTGCTTTCCCATAGAAAATAATCAGATTCTAGATATTATCTTCTAAAAAGTGCTAGGTAAATGATGTTAAGAAGAATCTGATTGGTTGCTATGGGCAACATCACTTGAATTTACCCCTCAATATCTTTGTGCTGGTTAAGTGCAGTTTGGAGGCCACTAACTAACTATGGGCCTGATTCAGAGCCGGTCGCTATTTGCGCTCGCTTGTTCAAAAACAAGGGGTGGCTATTCAAATGATCCGTTTGCAAATTGCAGTCTGTTCACACCTCTAAGTCTGAACGAGCGAGCAAAACATACGCTCGTTTATTTGTTAAAAACGCCCCCTAGCCGCTCGCATCCTACATCATGTCCGCTATTTATTAGATTAATCGAGTACATCGACCAGCGTCTGAACTTCTCGCTATTCTTGTGGTTGTTTTTCGCTACCACAATTTTGCGACCAGTTCTGGCTATAAAAGAACCCAGTGACGTGGTCAATGACGCTGCTGTATTAATTATGCACACCCTTAAAACGCCCGTTTTGACCTTTAAGCACGCCTGCGTTCGGATCTCCACTCCCCATTTTCAAGCACCTTCCCTTGTTACCACCCACATACGCCTCATTCTGTCACTCAAAATAGCAGGCATTCGCTATTTTGCGAGCACATGAATTTCGGCCGCACTGACTGGTTCGCGCATGCGTATAACGATCCGTACGCATGTGCAGATGTGCGAACATCGCTCGGAACGAGCGTACTGCCGCTTACGAGCGGCTCTGAATCAGGCCCTATGTTTTTTGAATGTCCCTCTACAGGTTGGGAAATGCTTTTTCATGTGGAATGCACTACTAGAAGTCTTCCTGGTCTTCTTCTGGGATGAGAAAATCCATTCCCAGCAGCAGGCATGGCACTCAAGGATTCTTCTGGGGCAAGGACTGATGTGAATGAGTAAAATATTTTTTTTGTAAATGCCACCACCCCTCCCTTCACCTTCTCCCTCATAAATTTACTTTGGAATAATAAAATGTATTACATTTACTATTTACTATTAATTAACCCTTCCTGTCCCTGCCCTGCCTTCAATTACATACATACTCCAACTCCCTCAGGCCTTTCTTGAATAATAAAAACATTTATTTCCTGAAGTGCCATGTTGAAATTTGAAATGCCACGTTTTTGTGCGGCCCACTGCTGCTGCATAGTTTAGTCAGCCAGCTAGATTGGTGCAAATTTTGGGCATAACCTGGATGAAAACAACATAGTGAGCTGTGAGGTGGTCAAAATTGACTGGAAACGAGTGGAAATAAATGTTATTGTACTGTAATAATACTATTAATACTGTAGGAACAAAATAAGGCCCATTCTATGTGATTTTAGCTGTTTTTATTGTTTTTTTAAGAAAGAATCCAGATCCAAAACCAAAAAACAAAACACGGAGGTGAGGTTTTGGCAAAACACATCCAGATCCAAAACCAGGGGAGATCCAGATCCAAAACAAAAACACAAGGGTCTGGCATACATCTCTAATCTGCACTTGTGTAACACCCCGCTGAGGGTACTGTTTTCGGTGTTGTGTGTTGGAGTGATTCCTTTTCAGTAATATGGTCTCTGGATCACCTTGGCCTCTTCCAAAATGTTACCAAATAGATACAGGCAATAATGGCAATAGGATGATGTATTTATTGTAGGGATGAGCGGGTTCAAATTTCCAAATTCCGAACCCCCCTGAGGCCCCCCTATTTGAGCCAGGATCCGAGTCAGGTTCAGATTTTCACACCTGGCTTGGATCTGAAATCGAGGCAAAATGTCATCAGGTTTTGGATTCTATAAAAGGTCCTGTGATTGTCGCCATTTTTTATTCCAGCTGTGGAGTGTGCAGAGCTGGGAGCAAAGTGTGTTATCTCAGTGTGAAACTTTATAAAAGTAAAAAATAACAAAGTGTACTGCTTGCTGGCTACTGTGAAGAGGGAGGGAGCTGTTCCTGATGCTGACCATAGAGGCTGACTGGCTAGCTGGCTACTGTTGTCCATATACAATATATAGAGGCTGGCTGGCTACTGTTGTCCTTGTCCATATAGGGGCTGGCTGTTGTCCTGTCCATAGGGGCTGGCTGGCTGTATTGCTGTGATGTCCAGGGGCTGCCCTGTCTGCTGTAGGGGTACACTTTTACAAATAATTTTTACAGGGGTGCTCTGTCTGCTGTAAGGGTAAGCTCTTACAAATAATTTTTACAGGGGTGCCCGATCTGCTGTAGGGGTATGCTCTTTCAAATATTTTTTACAGGAGTGCCCTGTCTGCTGTAGGGGTATGCTCCTAAAAATATTTTTTCCAGGGGTGCCCCATCTGCTATAGGGGTATGCTCTTACAAATATTTTTTACAGGAGTGCCCTGTCTGCTGTAGGGGTACGCTCTTACAATATTTTTTCCAGGGGTGCCCTGTCTGCTCTGCTGTAGGGGTATGCTCTTATCAAATAATTTTTACAGGGGTGCCCTGTCTGCTGTAGGGGTTCACTCTTACAAATAATTTTTACAGGGGTGCCCTGTCTACTGTAGGGGTACGCTCTTACAAATAATTTTTACAGAGGTGCCCTGTCTGCTGTAGGGGTACACTCTTACAAATAAGTTTTACAGGGGCTAGTCACTCCATAAAAATAATGGAGGACAAAATTTGAAGGATAAAAATAAAATAGGGAAAGATCAAGAACCACTTCCTCCTAGTGCTGAAGCTGCTGCCACTAGTCATGACATAGAGGATGAAATGCCATCAACATTGTCTGCCAAGCCCAATGCCCAATGTCATAGTAGAGGGCACGCAAAATCCAAAAAGCCAAAGTTCAGTAAAATGACCTTAAAAAATAAATTGAAATCATCTGAGGAGAAATTGAAACTTGCCAATATGCCATTTTCGACATGGAGTGGCAAGGAATGGGTAAGGTCCTTCCCCATGTTCATGACTAGTGGTTCAGTTTCACATGATGATGGAAGCCCTCCTCCTCCCGCTAGAAAAATTAAATGAGTTAAGCTGGCAAAAGCACAGCAAAGTACTGTGCATTCTTCTAAGAAGATACAACAAATCCCCAGGGACAGTACAAGTGTGGCGGCGGTTGTGATGCCTGACCTCCCAACACTGGACGGGCAGAGGTGGCTCCTTCCACAATTTGCATGCCCTCTGCAAGTACTGGAAGGATCACCAAAGGCTAGTTGCTGATATGCAAATTGAAGATGTCACTGTTAAAGTACAACAGGATGAGGATATTGGTGTAGCTGGCGCTGACGAGAAAGTTGACAAGGAGGATTCTGATGGTAATATGGTTTGTTTAAATCAGGCACTGGGGGAGACAGTTGTTGTCCGTGGGATGAAAAAGCCCATCACGGTCATGCCTGGGCAGAAAACCAATCATTCCAACTCTTTGGTCTGGAAATATTTCTATACAAATCCGGAGAACAACTGTCTTGCCATGGACGTCATATACGTCCTCCCTTATACGTCACCTGCAATGCATTCGTAAAAAGTTACTGTCAAAATCAGAAACTGTGGCTAAGACAGTAAACAGTCCAGGGACACATAAATCCCTTTGTCCTGTTGTATTCAAGTGCCTGCAAACCACACTGTCAACTCCCTCCTCATCAATTTCCTTCTCAGTCAGGATCTGAAGTAGTCCTGCAAGCCATGTCACTGGCATGACTGACTCTTCTCCTATCCGAGATTCCTCCGGAGGATCCTGCATTGCTATGCCTACTGCTGCTGCCACTGCTTCTGTTGCTGCTGGGAGTCGTTCAACATCCCAGAGAGAAAGTAGGACCACCACCACTTCTTCTACTAAGCAATTGACCCTCCAACAGTCCTTAGTGAGGAGGATGAAGTAGGAAAGCAGTCATCCTGTTGCAAAGTGGATAACTGAGGCCTTTAAAGCTATGTTGGTGTTTGACGAGCATCCGATATCCACCATTAGTGCAGTGGGATTTAGACAATTGATGGATGTAGTGTGTCCCCGGTACCAAATCCCATCTCGATTCCACTTCACTAGTCACGTGATACCAAGAATAAACAAAGACATCATAAAGTGTCCTCAGTGTCATAAAAAATGCAGTTGTACCCAATGTCCACTTAAACATGGGCATGTGGACAAGTGGAACAGGACAGAATGAGGACTATATGACTGTGACAGCCCACTAGGTAGATGTATCACCTTACGCAGCAACAACAGCATCACCAGTAGAAGCATCTCAGAAATGCCAGCTTGTTCCAAGGCAGGCTACACTGTGTATCACCAGTTTTAGTAAGAGGCACACCGCCAACAACCTCTAAGAGAAACTGAGGGAATCATCGCCCAATGGCTTACCCCACTTAGACTGTCCTGGGGATTTGTGATATCTGACAGTGCCACCAATATTGTGTGGGCATTATATGTGGGCAAATTCCAACAAGCCTCATGTTTTGCTCACACAATAAATTTGGTGGTTAAAAATTTTCTGAAAAATGACAAGGGCGTGCAGGAGATGATTTGGGTGTCCCAAAAAATGTCTGCCCACTTTCGCCATTCAGAGACTGCATTCTGAAGACTGGAGCACCAGCAAACACTCTTGAACCTAACCTGCCATCACCTGAAGCAAGAAGTTGGCCTTTCAAGCCTATACATTCACCTATGACATAGGCTAAGGAAGGGGTATGCACCTGACTCAAGTGCAGTGGAGAATGATTTCCTCATTGTGCAAGGTTCTCCAGCCCTTTGCACTTGCCACATGAGAAGTCAGTTCAGACACTGCCAGCTTGAATCAGGTCATTAACCTCATCAGGCTTTTGCAGAAGCAGCTAGAGAAAGTGAAGGAGGAGCTAAGACTGAGAGATTCCGCTTGGTAAGTTTGCTTTGCCAGGATTCGAGGGTCATCAATCTGTTGAAATCAGACCACTACATTTTGGCCACTGTGCTTAATCCTAGGTTTAAAGCCTATGTGGTGTCTCTCTTTCTGGTGGACACAAGCCTGCACAGGTGTAAAGACCTTCTGGTGAAAACACTGTCAGCTGAAGCAGAACATGACTTGTCAACAGCTCCATCTTTATTTTCTCCCACAACTGGGGCTGCCAGGAAACAACATAGATATCCTAAGCAACCCACTGGCGGTGGTGCAGGGCAGGCAGGACCAAGATTGGCCATCTGGTCCAGACTGAAGGACCTTGTAACAATTTCTGACATGTCTACAGTCACTGCATATGATACTGTCACCATTGATTGAATGGTGGAGGATTACATCGGTGGCAGCATCCAATTATGCATGTCAGACAGTCTGTACCTGTACTGGCAGGAAAAAGAGGCAATTTGGAGGCCCCTGTGCAAACTGGCTCTATTTTACCTGTTGCCACCCCTCCAATGCATACTCCGAAAGAGTTTTTAGTGCAGCCGGGAACCTTGTCAGTGAAAGGCGTAGGAGGTTGCTTCCACAAAATGTGTAGAAGATGATGCTCATCAAAATGAATTATCAATTCTTCCAGGAACATCAGCCTCCAGAAAATACAGAGGGACCTGTGGTGGTGGTAACTAGTGGGGACGAATTAATACTCTGTGAGAATGAGGACAACACTGAAGAGGGTGAGGAATCAGTGGATGAGGAGGATGAGGATGACATCTTGCCTCTGTAGAGCCAGTTTGTGCAGGCACAGATTAATTGGCAGCTTGTTTTGTGGAGGCCCAAACAAACCATTAATTTCAGCCACAGTTGTGTGGCAGACCCTGGTGATGATATGATTGGTTTGTTAAAGTGTGCATGTCCTGTTTATTCAACATAAGAGTGGGAGGGCCCATGGACAATTCCATCTTGCACCTCTTTTATTCTTTGCAGTATGTACTGTTTGGGGCCTTGTTTTTCAAACTGCCATCCTGTCTGCAACTGCAGTGCCACTCCTAGATGGGCCAGGTGTTTGTGCTGCCCACTTATGTCACTTAGCATAGTCATCCAGCTACCTCGGTGCAACCTTTTGGCCTAAAAACAATATTGTGAGGTGTGAGTTGTTCACAATAGACTGGAAATGAGTGGACATTAATATTATTGAGGTTAATAATAGCATAAGAACAACAAAAAAAAACAAATTCTGAGATTTTAGCTGATTTTCTGCTTTTTTCCAAAAAAATAAAGATCCAAGACACAAAACCAAGAACCCAAAACTAGAGATGAGCGTGTTCGGTTCCCAGAGAACCGAACCCACCCAAATTTAGCATATCCGAGTAGGATCCAAGCAGGCTCGGAGGTTCCCGCCTTACTCGGTTATGGATACCAAGGCAAAACCAGAGAGACGGAAATCTTGTGGTTCGCGAGCTTTTGTCTCTATGATCAATGTAGTATATAAGGGACCACACGATGGACGCCATTTCCACTCCAGCTGTGTAAAGTGAACAGGGAGGGTGGGTAGTGTAGGGCTGGGAGAGGTGCTGTTGCTATCTGCTGTGTCCTGGGCTGGTGACTGCTGATCCATTCTGGTCTCTGGTCATGGTGTTGTCACTGTCACTGTGCTGTCTGCTGATCCATTCTGGTCTCTGGTCATGGTGTTGTCACTATCACTGTGCTGTCTGCGCTTATCCATTCTGGTCTATGGTCACGGTGCTGTCACTGTCACTGTGCTGTCTGGTGATCCATCTGGGCTGTCTGCTGTATCCTGGGCTTGTGCTGTGTCCACCTCTGGGCCCATGTTCTGGACTCCACAAAAAAAAAGAAGTAAAAAAAAGTCAAAGTGGATTTTTAAATCTTTCTGTGTGTGCATGCATGTTAGGCTTAACCACAGTAGTGCACAAGAACCAGCCAGCAACACAAGTTGCAAACTCGTGCTGCCCGACTACAGTCTTTTCTTAAAAAAAAAACAATAAAAGTGTCATATTTATTTCTTGTTTGTGTGGGTGTGTTTTCGGCTTACCGCAGTAGTACACAAGATCCAGCCAGTTGCAACCTTGCGCTGCCTGACTCCAGTTGTTCTTAAAAAAAAAAACAATAAAAATTCACTGTCTTATATATATTTTTTTCTTCTGTGTGTGCGTGGGTGTTAGGCTTAACCACATTAGCGCACAAGATCTAGCAACTCCAGTCGTGTTCAATCAAAAAAAGAAACCAATACAAGTGTCACTGTAATATATTTTTTTCTTCTGTGTGTGCGTGGGTGTTAGTCTTAACCACAGTAGCGCACAAGATCCAGCAACTCCAGTCATGTTCAATCAAGAAAAAAAACAATACAAGTGTCACTGTCTTACATATTTTTTTCTTCTATGTGTGCGTGGGTGTTAGGTTTAACCACAGTAGCGCACAAGATCCTGCGACTCCTGTCATGTTCAATAAAAAAAAAAACAATATAAGTGTCACTGTCTTATATATTTTTTCTTCTGTGTGTGCGTGGGTGTTAGGCTTAACTACAGTAGCGCACAAGATCCAGCGACTCCAGTCATGTTCAATAAAAAAAAAACAATAAATGTGTCATCTTTTTTTCTTCTTTGTGTGGGTGGGTTTTCCGCTTAACCGCAGAAGTGCACAAGATCCAGCCAGCAACACAAGTTGCAACCTTGTGCTGCCCGACTCGAGTCATGATCAATCATTACTCTGGGGCCAAGTTTTTCTGGAGCTGACAAAAAATATAAATCATCATTTGTCTTTTTTCTAATATTTTTGTGTGTGCGCACGACTGCACATGTGTGAATTTTGTAACCGCACCTTGGCTACACTATTGGTGATTGTGACACTGCTCCTAGACTGCAGAAAAAATATGGAGGGCTGTCACATGACAGGTGAGCAAGGCCAAAAACCAAATGTTGTACCTGCCGCCAGCAGAGCAAGGCCATCAACTTCCTCGACCTCTAGGAAGGCCCATGGCCCAAGGCTTAAGTCACGCCATCGATATGGTAAAGCAGGTTTTACTGAAATTAAGAAAAAAAAATGTAAAGGATATTTGTAGATAAACAAAAAATTGGCAAAATGCCATTCACTACTTTATGAAGAAGGCTGATGATTCTGATAGCCCTTCTGCTTGTAGTAGTAGTGGTGGTGGTCCAATTCAAAATGCGAAAGTTGTTAAGACAGCTCCGGAAAAACCAACTGTGTGCCCTGAGAAATCAAAATCACAAATCCCTGAGGAGAGTGCAAGTGTGTCCGCGGTTGCCATGTGTGAGCCCGACCTAAATACTAGTGTACTGGAGGATCCTCCACGTTCCAACATTTATGTGCCCTCTGTAAATGGGGGGAAGGGCAGTCAACATCTTGCACACGTTGTCATTGAGGATGCTTCTGTGGAATTGCACATGGAGGAGGAGGATATTTTGGTGGATGGAGGCGCTAAGGATGATGAGGATGTTGATGATGAAGATGTTGGTGATGAGGATGTTGATGCCAAGGATGTCCTTTGTGTAAGTAAGGCAACAGCTGTTGCCCATGGTTTGAAAAAGCCAAAGCCCATTGTTGTCATGCCAGGACAAAAGACAAAAAAATCTACTTTTCACGTGTGGAATTATTTCCATCCCGCTCCAGACAACAGTAGTCAAGCCATATTTGCCCATTGCCATGCAAGAGTGAGTGGAGGGAGGGACCTAAACCACCCTTGGAACCTCCTACTTGTTACGTCACTTGGAGCACATTCATCAAATATCAAAGTGTATGTTGCCAAGTTCCAAAACTCAAAATGTAACAAGTCCAGTGTCACCTACCTGCTCCCTCTCTGTGAGATTCAAGCGCCTTCAATCTCCAACACCAACACCTGCATCATCAACATCCTCATTCGTCATCGGGAGTAGTCCTGCTGCATCCAATGTTGGTATTCCAAGCATGATTGACTCCTCTTCTATCCGTGATTCCTCAGAAGGATCCTTGATGACTACACCTGTTGCTGCTGCTGCTTCTGTTGCTGTCAGTGGATCTTCATCCCAGAAGGGGACCAGGAGGAAGACTACTTGTAGCGTATCCTCCAAAAAGCAATTAATTGTTAAACAATTGTTTGCAAGGGCAAACAAGTATGACAGCAATCACACAGTTGCACAGCGGATTACTGACACCATAATAGCTATGCTGGTATTAGATGTGCGTCCAGTATCCGCCATTACAGCAGTGGGTTTTCAACAGTTAATTCAGGTACTGTGTTCTCGCTACCAGATCCCTTCTAGATTCTACTTCGCTAGAAGAGCAATTCCAAATCTGTACAAGGACATTAAAAAAAACCTTATTAATGTCCTCAGAAATGCCGTTGTACCCACAGTCCACTTGACCACTGATATGTGGATAAGTGGGACAGCTAAGGATTACATGACTGTGACAGCCCACTGGGTAGGTGTATTGCCTACAACAGCAGCAGCAGCAACATCTACCAAAAGAAAGCTGATACATAGGCAGGCTACTCTTTGTATAACTTGTTTCACTAAGAGGCATACCATTGAGATCCTGTTAGAAAAGCTCAGGGAAATCATTGCTAAATGGCTTACCCCACTTGGACTCTCCCCGGGATTTGTGATTTCGGACAATGCCACCAATATTATGAGAGCATTACATCTGGGCGAATTCCAACACGTCCCATGTTTTGCTCACACAATTAATTTGGTGGTGCAACATATTTTAAAAAATGACAGGGGCGTGCAGGAGATGTTCTCGGTGGCACGCAAAATATCCGGACATTTTAGACATTCAGCGACCGCTTGTCAAAGATTGCATGACCAGCAGGTACAGTTAAATTTGCCCTTCCATCAGCTGAAGCAAGAAGTAGTAACTAGGTGGAACTCTACCCTCTATATGCTTCACCGGATGGAGGAACAGCAAAAGGCCATCCAGGCCTATACAGCAGACTATGACATAGGCTGTGAAGGGGGAATGCACCTTACTCAAGCGCAGTGGAGAATAATTTCCGTGTTGTGCAAGGTTCTCAAACCCTTTGAACTTGCCACACATGAAGTTAGTTCAGACACTGCCAGCTTGAGTCAGGTCATTCCCTTCATCAGACTTTTGCAAAAACAGCTGGATAAACTGAAGGAGGAGCTGAAACAGAGCAATTGAGCAAAGTATGTCGGACTGGTGGATCAAGCCCTTGATTCACTTCACCAGGATCCAAGAGTCGTCAATCTATTGAAATCTGAAAAATATATTTTGCCCACCATTCTGGATCCTAGGTTTAAGTCCTACCTTTTCAGTTTTTTTCCAAAAGACCAAAATCTAAAACTATGCAAAGAGGTGTTTGGTCAAAAAATTGTCAGCTGCAGCTGCATGTGAAACACCTTCATCTCCTCCTTTAGTTTCAACAGCTGCCAGGAAAAAACAAAATTTTCCTTACAGAATGCCTGCTGGTCATGCATATCAGTCACCAAAAATTGACATCTGGTCGGGCCTGAGAGAACTTCCTACTAGTGACATGTCTTCTACCGTGACTATGTGTGATACGGTCTCCATTCACAGAATGGTGGAGGACTATTTCAGAGATAACATCCTAATAGATATGTCAGACAGTCCCTTTCAGTATTGACAGGAAAAAGAGGCAATTTGGAGTCCCATACACAAACTGGCTTTGCATCACTTAAGTTGCCCACCCTCCAGTGTGTACTACAACATAAGGGTTGGTGGGAGGGCCCAAGGACTATTCCATCTTGCACCTTTTTCCATTCCATTACGTGCTATTTGGGGCATTGCTGTCTGACATTTTAAATTAATGTTATGGTTGGTTTTGGAACCAATGATTTGTTAAAATTAATTTATGATCAATTTAACAGCCAGGGGCTGCACCCAATGAATTGTTTTTTAATTAATTTATGATCAATTTAACAGCCAGGGGCTGCACTCAATGAATTGTTTTAAAATTAATTTATAACAAATTTAACAGCCAGGGGCTGCAACCAATGAATTGTTTTTTAATTAATTTATGATCAATTTAACAGCCAAGGGCTGCACCCAATTAATTGTTTTTAAATTAATTTATGATCAATTTAACAGCCAGGGGCTGCAATCAATGATTTGTTTTTTAATTAATTTATGATCAATTTAACAGCAAGGGGCTGCACCCAATGAATTGTTATTTAATTAATTTATGATCAATTTTACACCTGGCTGTCACTGTCATCAGTGTAGCCATACAGGGTTGCTGTGCTCCTGTCTGTCGAGGGGCTGCTGCCCAAAATAATAAATAAACAATTATTTTTTTTGTGCGTGTCAGCCACACCTGTCATTGGCATAGCTGCGCAGGGGTGCTGTGCTGCTGTCTGTCAAGGGGCTGCATGAATATTGCAATGAAAACATTTTTTTTAAGTTATTGGGTTACAAAATTTGGCGGAAATGTTATCCTAACAGTTTATAAAGTTATATGCTCTAAAAAACTAAGGCCTATAATTCTAAGAAACTAAAGCCTAATTCTGCCAAAAGAGAGATTGACACCACAGCTAAACATAAGAGTCACCTTCTGGATGTGAATTGTGTCATTTGCATGGGGAAAACCCAACCCTCAGATGGGATGGATCTCAGCCATTGGACAACATTGAAATCACCATTAAAAAGTCACAATGGAAGACTACAGTGTGGACAATCTATCTTCACAGTCAGGAGAGGCCTCAGAGAACATGAAAAAAGATGCTCTAGGTGCCGAACTTCAAGGGATTTCTCCATCATATTCTGCAGTATGGAAAGGTTTATTTTACATGTTTTCTATAAAGCAGTTCAAAGTTACAGCCTTCAAAGTGTCTGGCTATAACACCCACCTTTGCCAGGAATTACCAAAAGATTATTACAAGCAAAGGATTCATCTGTCCGGAATCTGTCTAGGAATTCATGGATTGTATTTGGCCTGACTGCACTTAGACATCCAGTGATTCTGTCAGTGTTCTGTAGCCCACTTTATTCCTAACTGAATCACAAACTGAAGTACGGAATAGTAAGCACAGACAACATGGAGGCCTTTCTTATTCCGCTGCCTGCATGCCAACCAATACCTCCCAGACTACACCCACTAGGGGGACTAGGTCTTGATAATGACCATCCCCATCTGTTGCTAGGCCTTCTTCTTACAAAATAATCCATGCTGGACTTCCTGTCCAAAAAGGGTAAGAAGGGTACAGAAAGAGGAGCTAGAGGTCCCCAATGACATTTGTTTTCTTCTATCATAGATGATGTGCAGAGATAAGAGCTTCATATGTTGGAAGTACAGGGGCTCCCACCTATTTGGCTTCCCTCCAGAGAAAAGAGCTCTGTTCCTCAGAAAGTGTCTATGTCTGAGCTGATAGGTAGGTATTCTCTGTCTGTTGGTAAACTAAACACCCTTCAGAAGATGGCAACCCAGAATAACGACAACTATAAATAATGTGTCCACTTATAACCAGCCTCATCCCTTAACAGCAACATAACCCATATGGCCAACTCATAACATGACACCCAGTTTGCAGCCTCCTCTTCCTTATGACACTAATTCAGTCGCCATGGTTGCTCCGGCCCAAGAATAAGTGGACAGTGGGAACAATGGCAATTTGAAGGCCACTAACTAACTCTGATTTTTATAATGTCCCTTTACAGGTTGGAAAATTCCGTTACAGAACAGAAAGTTTGCAAATGATTATTTAAGGCAATTGCCTATTTATTTTTGGAAAGCATGCTTCCTGGTCCCCTTCTGGGATGAAAAAAATCATCTCCCAGCTAGCAGACCTGGCGCAGACACAAACACAACATAATATAAACACAACATAATACCTTAGGTCTAAAATGTTCAGCTTGTTCACAATATATCTCATATGGTTAAGTGGACAGTGGGAACAATGGCAGTTTGAAGGCCACTAACTAACTATGTTTTTTTTATGTCCCTCTACAAGTTGGGAAATGCCTTTATAGAAGATTTGCATTATTTAAGTCAATTGTTTATTTATTTTTGGAAAGTACACTTCCTGGTCCCCTTGTGAGCTGTGAGGTGGTCAAAATTGAGTGGAAACGAGTGGAAATAAATGTTATTGAGATTATTAATACTGTAGGAACAAAAAAACGGACAATTTTATGTGATTTTAGCTGGTTTTTTTTTTTTTTTTAAGAAAAAATCCAGAACCAAAACCAAAACACGAAAACAAAACACGGAGGTGGGGTTCCAGATCCAAAACCAAAACATGAGGGTCAGCGCACATCTCTACCCAAAACACAGAAGGTTGGTTTTGGCAAAACCAATCCAGATGCAAAACCAAAACACAAAACATGAAAATGGCCAGTGAACACCCCTAATTTATTCAAACAAGATCAGATTAGTGACAACTTTCACCTTAGCAATACAGAACAACAATTCACAATTTGATTTGTTATACACACTTTCAGACAGAAAAGTACACTGGTATCCAGAAATATTATTATAACTGGAACTCTGAGACCTCAGGATCCAACTAGTAAAAAAAAGGTTAAACAATAGATGTGCAAACATATAAAATAGAAATACGCAATGTCAATATTATATGAAATATAGCCCTCTGTTATTTTGTTAACAAAACAAATAATAGTTTCTCGTCACTTATGCATGCAAGTGAGTGACTAGTTGTAATGTTTGCAAACGGTCCCCGGGATATTTACTGAAGTCACAATTATTATACTCCTAGTGGAAATGCAGACTGAATTAAATATTGGGTATGCAGAATAAGTATATGGTCTCCTGACTCTTTATTTTCCTTTCCTTTGTGATTACAGATGACAGAAAGATAAAATAACAGCTAAATGGTGAATTATACAGTGAGATTTAAACATGCAATTCTTTTTATGTTGATATTCCGGCCTTATTCCTCTTATAACTTTAACAGCGTAAAAACTCCAATACCTCCAATGGGGACTATGTAGTCACTGGTAGAATAACTATAAGGTTTTTATTAGAGATGAGCGTGTTCGGTTCCCTGAGAACCACACCCACCCGAACTTAGAGGATCCGAGTCAGATCCCAGTTGACTCAGATTTTCCCGCATGACTCAGATCTGAAAACAAGGCAAAACGTCATCATCCCGCTGTCGGATTCTTGCGGTCCCGCCATTTTTCATTCCGTCTGTGAAGAGTAAAGAGGGAGGGAGCTGGGAGCTGTGCTGTGCTGCTGTGCATAGGGCTGGCTACAGACTTTGTGTTGCTTAATGTCCTAAGAGGCTGGCTGTTGTCCATATAGGGGCTAGCTTGCTATTGTTGTGACTAAGGTTGTCCTGTCCATCCATAGGGACTGGCTGTCTGTTGTCCATATATAGGGACTGGCTGGCTGTCATCATATCCCGTAGGAGCTGGCTGGCTGTAGTCCACAGGGGCTGGCTGTTGTCCATAGGGGCTGGCTGTTCTTCTTTGTTGTCGAGAGGGAGTGCTCTGTCCATAAGGGGTGCTCTTCACCCCCAGTGTTAAAAAAAAATAATTTTTTTTTGTGTGCAAGTTAGCCACACCTGTCATTAATGTATGTGCGCAGGGGTGCTGTGCTGCTGTTTGTTAACGGACTGCTGCCTCTTTCAGGGGTGCTCTTCACTTGACCCACACCCAGTGTGAAAAAAAAAAAAATATTTGTGTGTGCGTGTTAGCTTGCCACATACTACCAGTATTCACATAAAAACTATTTTTTGTGTGTGCGTGTTAGCCAGCCACATACTACCAGTCTTAAAAAAAAGTGTGTGTGCGTGTTAGCCTGCAACACCACCAGTGTTCAAATAAAAAAAAAATTGTGTGTGGTTGGTTGTGTGCATTAGCTGCAACTTAACTACCCTATAATTGCTTGGTGACACTGCTGTAAGACCACAGTGAGTATAGAGGACAGTCACATGACAGGAGAACAGGATGTACATGCCAGTCTTGTAGCTGCCGGCAGCAGTCATGATGACGATGCAAGGCCGTCAACGCCATCTAGGAAGGCCGATGTACCAGGGCATAAGTCAGGCCAAAATGTCAGGGTAAAAATAACAACTTTTACCCTGTTAAAGAAAAAAAAATCTAAAGGTATGTCAGCTTTAGAGAAACAAAAAATTGGCAATATGCCATTCACTACACAAAGTGGCAAGGAAAGGATAAGGCCTTGGCCTTTATTATTTATGACTGGTGGTTCTAGTGATGATTTAAGCCCCTCTGCTTGTAGGAGAGGAACCACCGGAACTAACTGTGAGCACAAATCCCTGAGGAGAGTCCAAGTGTGTCTGCGGTTGCCATGTGTGAGCCTGTCCTTTCTAATACTGTACTTGAATAGGATCCTCCTTCCACCATTTGTGTGCACTCTGTAAATGTGGGAAAGAGCAGCACAAGTCAACATGCTGACATAGAAATTGAGGATGCCTCTGTGAAATTGCACGAGGTGGATGAAGAGGATATTTATGTAGTTGCCGATAACCAGGATGATGAGGATGTTGACGCTGAGCATGTTTGTGTTAAAACTGTAAATCATGTAACAGTTTTTGCCCATGGTGGGAAAAATCCCATTGTTGTCATGCCTGGGCAAAGGACCAAAAAATCCACTTCCACTGTGTGGAATTATTTCCACCCAAATCCGGACTGTCACGACCTTGGTTAGCTTTTCACCTTTTTGCCTTGAGACTTACCCCTGTCGGCTGTCCCGTGGATCTGTGTGTGTGCTTTGCCGGGGGAGATCTCTCCTGATCATGCTTCCTGCAGCACTTCTGTGTATGCATTTGGCCTGAGCTCTCCTTTCCACAATGATTATTCACCTGTATCCTTTCCTGTCTGTGAACACTGCTAGCCTTGATTGGAATCGCAGGTGTAGGTCTGAATCTCAGTCTTGCAGAGATGACTGCTCTCCCTGCATGTTGTGCCCTCCACCACTCAGAGTGCTACTACCAGACCACCTGATCATATCCACCAATTCCTGCTGGACCAAGGGTATATACACCCTCCTCTGATAGCATTCTGGGCCTGAACATCTCATTACTTCCCGTGGTGTATAGTTTGTGCTACTTCAGAGTACAGGTGTATCCCAGGCTTATGCTAACAGCAATACCTGGTATATCCAGCAATCCTGCTAACTGCAATACCTGGTATATCCAGCAACCCTGCTAACAGTAATACCTGGTATATCCAGCAATCCTGCTAACAGCAATACCTGCTATATCCAGCAATCCTGCTAACTGCAATACCTAGTATTTCAGGATATCCTACTGGTTGCCAGACTAATTCTATCTGTCATCCTGCTACACAAATACACCTGCAGCATCCTGAAATCCTACCAGTTCCCAGGCCAGTGCATTATGTCCATTGTTGATGCATGACTTATGATCCAGAGTTCCCTGTGTGTTACCAGTGCTTTCCCAGCACAGCCCAAGATACTCCAGCCCAGAGTGATATTCCAGGTCCATTCCATGATACTCCAGTCTGGAGTCATATTTTAAGTCCATTCCATGATACTCCGGTCCGGAGTGATATTCCAAGTCCATTCCATGATACTCCAGTCCAGAGTGCTATTCCAAGTCCATCCCACGATACTCCAGTCCGGAGTGATATTCCAAGTCCATTCCACAATACTCCAGTCCGGAGTGATATTCCAAGTCCGTTCCACGTTATTCCAGTCCAGAGTCAAGTTAGAAGTTCTTCAGTTCAATCCACGTTAATCCAGTCCAGAGTCAAGTTCCAAGTTCACCAGTTCAACTCAGCAAGTCTTCCTGCCGGTCCCGGTCTGGTTCCTCCAAGTCTTCTACTAGTTCCACTCCAACATTACAAGTTTCCTGTTCCTGTCATTTATCACCAAAGGCAGTTTTACTGCTATACAATTCTTTCGCAAATAGAGCTATGGTTCCAGTCAAGCCGGTCTCCGCTGTATCCACTTCAACATCTGAGTCAGGTAATTCTCAAGCACCAATCGTGACAGTATGTTCAGGCCTAACGATGGTGGCAGATCAAGCATACAATACTGGACCAACTGCTTTCCGTAACCTCATCGCTCGCTTGGATTCACAGGAGGCCGTACAGCATCAAGTTCTACAGCTGAACCTCTAACTTACTTCCATCAACTACTGGAACAGCTACAGACTTTACTCATCAAAATTTTTCAGAACATTGCCGAGTTTCTTAGAGCTACCCCTGTCTCAACCAAAACCTCTGCCTTGGAATCCCTAAGAAAGAAGGATTCTTCCAAACCAAGTAATGTGAGACATCAAAGTTACCTGCGTCCTGAACACCAGTGGTGTAAAGATTTACAGCTCTGTCTCTATTGTGGGGGTTCTGACCACTTCATTAAAGAATGTTCCCTTTGCAACTCCAACAGTAATTCCAAGTGGCAACGTCTCAGTGCCCGTTCCGGTTCCAGTCCGGATTTTGCCCATTTCAGTTCTTTCAGTCAACAGTCTCCACAGTAGTAGGGATTTTTCCTACTACTATGGAGACTATTGACTGAAAACAAACTCTGTCCGTCCGGTGCCAGAAGTGATGTGTGCGTGTCACCACCGGACCGGATATAACAGGAGCTTGCGTTCCACCTCTGAGGGAGCGCAATAGCATTTTACTCTTCTCAATGCAGCGCTGGAAGTGACCAGAAGGTAGCCACTTTTGCATTCCATGTAAGCGGAGTCACATTTTTACAGTTTTTTAAGTGTTTTTCATTTACATATGATTGTATAATACATGTATTAGCACTTGTATTATGCATCCACCATAGTTTTATTTGAAGATTGTCTATATATGCTGTTTTTAGTGAAGATCTGTTACCCAGTGAGGATTGACCAATGGGATATCAAGGGAGGGTATAAAAAGGATTAAGTCCACCAATACATTACACCCTGAAAAATATTTTTTTGTTAGTTGAAACGTGTTGGTGTTTGATCAGAAGACTTGGATTCAGGAAGTGGGGACTATCCAAAGACACCGCAGGTTGTTTAATTCCATGGATTCCTGTTCCCAGGAAGTGTTATCTGAGAGATTTAGGCGTACGCTGCTTACACCCACATCTTCTGGTACGCCTTTAATTTTACCATTGTTATGGTGGATTTGTTTTATTTTAACGTCATTCATTTTTAATTATTCATATATTAAATGATAATACACTACGATGGTCCTTCTCTCTCTTTTCATATGAACGGATGTGTTATGGGAGTATGAAGATTTCAGTGAACAAGCCGTTTTGAGTACTTGAAGGACACTCTCCATTCTTGTACAGGAACATTTGTTGTTTTATACAACAGAACTGAACACATTTTTTTGGGACACTGGACTATAGTGGTATTAATATTTAAGCTGTATTCCCTTTTTTGATATTTTATATCCTGTGGGCATAGGTGACTATTCTTTTTATATACTGCATATTTTTGGGGGGGTACATCTATAGGGATAACCTCTTGACACACATTGCTGCTTTTTCGTGATGCGCGGGATCTCATATTTCTATTTCCACTACAAAAACCTTGTGCCTCAACTGCTACGGTTTGTGCTGGCTCTGTCCTTTACATAGAATCATAATGCATACTGTATCTGTCTTAATGTCAGCTTCCCTCTCTAATAACATCTTTTTACCTTAACTCCTGTGCCTAGTCTTACAGTACATCATCTAGCTCCTGTGCCTAGTCTTACATCATCTAGCTCCTGTGCCTAGTCTTACATCATCTAACTCCTGTGCCTAGTCTTACATCGTCCAGCTAGTGTGCCTAGTCTTACATCATCCAGCTCCTGTGCCTAGTCTTACATCATCTAGCTCCTGTGCCTAGTCTTACATCATCCAGCTCCTGTGCCTAGTCTTACATCATCCACCTCTTGTGACTAGTCTTACATCATCCCGCTCCAGTGCCTAGTCTTACATCATCCTCCTCCTGTGCCTGGTCTTACATCATCTAGCTCCTGTGCCTAGTCTTACATCATTTAGCTCCTGTGCCTAGTCTTACATCTAGCTCCTGTGCCTAGTCTTACATCATCCAGCTAGTGTGCCTAGTCTTACATCATCCAGCTCCTGTGCCTAGTCTTACATCATCTAGCTCCTGTGCCTAGTTTTACATCATCCAGCTCCTGAGCCTAGTCTTACATCATCTTGCTCCTGTGACTAGTCTGACATCATCTAGCTCCTGTGCCTAGTCTTACATCATCAACCTCCTGTGCCTAGTCTTACATCATCCAGCTCCTGTGCCTAGTCTTACATCATCCACCTCCTGTGCCTAGTCTTACATCATCTAGCTCCTGTGCCTAGTCTTACATCATCTAGCTCCTGTGCCTAGTCTTACATCATCCAGCTCCTGAGCCTAGTCTTACATCATCTAGCTCCTGTGCCTAGTCTTACATCATCCACCTCTTGTGCCTAGTCTTACATCATCCAGCTCCTGTGCCTAGTCTTACATCATCTAGCTCCTGTGCCTAGATTTACATCATCCAGCTCCTGAGCCTAGTCTTACATCATCTAGCTCCTGTGACTAGTCTTACATCATCCAGCTCCTGTGCCTAGTCTTACATCATCCACCTCCTGTGCCTAGTATTACATCATCAAGCTCCTGTGCCTAGTCTTTCATCATCCACCTCCTGTGCCTAGTCTTACATCATCTAGCTCCTGTGCCTAGTCTTACATCATCTAGCTCCTGTGCCTAGTCTTACATCATCTAGCTCCTGTGCCTAGTTTTACATCATCTAGCTCCTGTGCCTAGTCTTACATCATCTAGCTCCTGTGCCTAGTCCTACATCATCTAGCTCCTGTGCCTAGTCTTACATCATCCAGCTCCTGTGCCTAATCTTACATCATCTAGCTCCTGTGCCTAATATTACATCATCCAGCTCCTGAGCCTAGTCTTACATCATCTAGCTCCTGTGCCTAGTCTTACATCATCCACCTCCTGTGCCTAATCTTACATCATCCAGCTCCTGTGCCTAGTCTTACATCATCCACCTCCTGTGCCTGGTCTTACATCTTCTAGCTCCTGTGACTAGTCTTACATCATAGAAACAGGGGGGTGAGTCCGCACTAGTAGTAGAATTTAAGTGACTCTATGAGAAGTCACTATAACATAATAGAATTACCAACATACTTGGTCATCGCAACAAAATTTTCGGATGGCTCTAGGTTGGTGGTGCCTCCCCAAGATTTGTGCTAAACACATGTACAAAAATCTTTTGATGCAAAGAGCAAAAAAAGAAAAGACAAATATGCCTTTGTGCGGGCACTCATACAAAAATTTTAAAAATGATGTTTGAAATAATGAGTTGAAAATAAAACTTAACGTTTAATAAGCTACTTCTTAAAAGAAATTCTCATCAAGAGGTGATAATACACTTGCATCAAAATATTTTTGCACATAGTCTTACATCATCTAGCTCTTGTGCCTAGTCTTACATCATCTACCTCCTGTGCCTAGTCTTACATCATCCACCTCCTGTGCCTAGTCTTACATCATCCAGCTCCTGTGCCTAGTCTTACATCATCTAGATACTACCACTGTCTATTCTTCACTTTCTGCTAACATCAAAGCTCCACTTTTATTATACTCATTAATATACTTTTGTTGTACAGACACTTTTCCCACATTGTACTTCAGCATTTCTGAAAATCTGCACTTTCTCTTACTGTAGACTCCTTCATTCTTACTTTCAACTCTTCCTTCCCCTATTTACCTCATCCTTACCATGACCAGGTTTTCTTCAACTCCCCCATTCATTCAGTGACTACCTAATCATTTATTCTGCCCCTTGCTTCCACCTTTATCCTTTCCCCCTGGTCTCCTCCACTTCTTTCTCCCATTTTCTCCACTGCTCTGTTTGCCTTCCTCCACCTCTTCTCCCACTATTCCACTTTCATTCTCTTATACCCCAGCGGGGCCATACTACCACACTGCTAATCTCTCCTCCCACCTCCTTTCCCTGTCAGTTCATCCAACCTCCATCCACATTTTATTATTCTCTCTCCCTGCCCACCTCCTACAGGTTCCTCTCCTAGCACTGGAGCCCGCACGATCACTACACTCTATTCATCTCAGTCCCCCAAATTAATATCACCTCCACGCTACAGCAACCCTGATAATCTCATTCACATCTCTTCCACAAACTCTGTCCCTCTATCCTCTGCCCTCTGGAATGCCAGATCAATCTGTAATAAACTGGTCCCCACCCATGACCTTTTCATCCCCAACTCCCTGAATCTCCTAGCCATTACTGAAATCTGGATTTCACCCTTTGACACCACTTCTCCTGCAGCTCTCGCCTCACCTTCTCCCATACCCCCTTCTATCCCTCGGTTACTCTTACCTTCTGAACCATACCTTACATTCTCTACATTTGAAGTTCATGCCATATGCCTTTTCCAACCGGTACATCTCTGAGTAGCTGTCATTTACCGTCCCCCTGGCCCTCCCACCAAGTTCCTTGACAACTTTGCTTCCTAGCTCCCTCACTTTCTCCACTCAGACCTCCCTCCCTTATCCTAGGTGACTTCAAAATTCCAATTGATATCTCCGCAGAATCCTCTGCCACCAAACTCCTCATCCTCACATGTTCATTTGGCCTCTCCCAATGGACCTCCTCACCCTCCCATATGAGTGGGCATTTGCTTGATCTGGTCTTCACTCACCATTGTGATATTTCTAATTACTCCAATTCCCCATTCCCCCTCTCTGACCATCACCTTCTTTCTTTTAACCTATCCCTCTCTCCTTCTCCTTCTCTACCTCCTAGAGCTACCATCACTAAATGTAACATTGAGGCTATCAACAGTCTCCTTTTCTTCCTAGCTTTACTCACTTCTCTCCCCTATCATCTCTCTCTCCTGCCCTGAACAAGTTGCTTCCTTATACAATGCCTCCCTTACTTCTGCTCTTGACTCTGTTGCTCCTGCGATCACTACTCACCCTCGCAGATTCACACCTCAACCATGGTATTCCAAATGCACCAGATACCTTAAAAAATGTTCTTGAACCACCGATCGACAGTGGAGAAGATCACACTCTAAGGCAGAATCTCTCCATTTCAAATGTATGCTGTCATCCTACAGTCCTGCCCTTTCCCTCTCTAAACAGTCATATTTCAAGAACCTCATCTCCTCCCAGTCCTCAAATTCCCAGCATCTCTTCTCCACCTTCAACTCCCTCCTATGCCTATCCCCTCATCATCTCCCCTCCTTGCTCTCAGCCCTTCACTTTGCTACCCACTTCACATCTAAAATTGATTCCATACATCACAACATCATATCCAACCTGTCTGCCAGTTCTCTACCTCCTTTCCCAGATCACTCCTCCCCATCCATTTTTACCAATGCTGACATCCTTCTCCCCTGTATCTGGAGAGGAAGTCATGGCCTTCATCCGGTCTTCCCCCCCTTCCACCTCCCCCCTTGACCCTATCCCCTCCTGCCTCCTCTGCTACCTTTCTCCTTCTGCCTGCTCCCATCTTGCCCACCTGCTTAATCTTTCCCTCTCATCAGGCACTGTCCCTTCTGCATTCAAGCATGCCTTTGTCTCCCATATTCTTAAAAAACCTACCCTTGATCCTAATATTCTCTCTAACTCTCGACCCATCTCCCTTCTCCATTTTGCCTCCAAACTCCTTAAGCGCAATGTTTGCAACCACCTTACCACCTTCCTTTCCTCACACTCCCATCTTGACAGATTTCAGTCTGGCTTCCATTCTCTCCACTCCACTGCAACTGCCCTAACAAAAGTCAGCAACTACCTCCTTGCTGCCAAATCCAAGGGCCATTACTTTCTGCTCATTCTCCATGACCTCTCTGCTGCTTTCGACACTGTGGACCACACTATCCTGCTGCAAATCCTTCACTCTTTGGGTCTATGTGACACTGCCCTCTCCGGGCTGTCCTAATACCTCTCTGACCGATCCTTCTTTGTTTCCTCTCACGGCTCCTCTTCCCCCCCAGCAACCTTTTTCAGTAGGTGTTCCCCTAGGTTCTTTTCTTGTACCTCTCCTATTCTACCTCTATACTTCCTCCTGGATGTCCCAGCGATTTCTTAAACTTGATATGTCTAATACAGAGCTGATCATCTTTCCACCCTCCACCATAACCTCACTTCCCAGTACTTTTTTATCTATTGATGGTACAACTATCTGACCTAGCCACAAAGCGCGCTGTCTTGGAGTTATCCTGGATTCATCCCTCTATCCTTCAAACCACATATCCAGAACCTCTCACAGTCCTGTCATTTTCATCTCAAAAATATTTCCAAGATCAGACTGTATCTCACCCAGGATGCTACTAAAACCTTCATACACTCACTGGTCATCTCTAGATTGGACTACTGTAAACTCTTCCTATCTGGCAATGCTGCAGCTAGACACATCTTCCTCTCCAAATGCTCTATATCTGCCTCACCTCTCCTACAAGCCCTTCACTGGCTCCCCTTCCCTTTCAGAACCCAAATCAAGGTTCTCAAACTTGCTTACAAAGCCTTCTCCAAATCTTCTCCTATTTATATCTCTGATCTAATCTTCCTTCACTTTCCTGGCAGCCCTCTTCACCCTCTAATGCACGCCGCCTTTCATACCAACTGATTACTTCCTCTCACTCTTGCCTCCAGGATTTTACCCGTGCTGCTCCACACCTTTGAACTCTCTCCCTCTCCCTGTCAGACTCACCAACTCTCTACAATCATTCAAATGGGCTTTCAAGACCAACTACTTCATTAAAGCCTTCCAGTTCTCATCCTAACTTGCTGCTATATGGTCCTTCCTCCCCGTCTACCCCATCTGTGTCACATCTGTTTGTCTGCCCTTCCCCTCTAGAATGTAAGCTCTTATGAGCAGGTCCCTCTACCCTCTTGTGCTTCTTCTTTCTTTACTTTCATCTACTTCTTACTCCCCACTAGGGCACGCTCTGCTGCTTATGTGGGTGTTATGTTATAGAAATATGGGGTTATGTGTGCTCCCGATTATTATGTGTAGATTGTGGTGGGTGGAGGGAAAGGGGAGGGTTAGGAGGGATGTGTAGGGAGGGGGGGACTGTGATCATTGCATCTGTTTGAATGGAGGTGTGTGTGTGTGAGGATGTCCATGGGATGTGAGTGGGGTTGTACATGGGATGGTTGATGGGTGTGTGTCTGGGTGAGTGCTGGCTGACCAGAATGGGGTGGGTGGATGACAGACGCTTCTGAGACAAAGGATGTGGAACCAAACCTATTTATTGGGTGAGTCACAATGCTCCCCTAGGTGGGTAGTGCTGCTGATATAATGCAGTCTCTGTGGCAGCTGGGAAGTGAGTAGACCCTTTCAGGGGGCTCCTTTATGTGCAGTCCTTACTCCTGCATGTTCCCCTGCTGGACCTATGGTCTACAGACTTTGGAACCGGGATGGTGTATTTGTCAGATTGTCCCGAGGCTCATCCAGTTGGCGGCATCCTGCACTGGTGTGATAGTCTGCTTACCTACCATTAGGGCTGGTGTTACTCCGTAGCAGAAAGCAGTTCAAGTCATTCTCCCAGAAGGTGCCTGGATGTGTGCAGCCTCCGCGGTTCTGCGTGGGTGCCATCCAGACGGGTGCTCGTTGGTAACTGACTGGTGCTCGGTGGTTGCGAGGGGTGTAACAGAGGCACTGTGGCGATACCATGTAGCATGTAAAGGAGCCCCCTGAAAGGGTCTACTCATTTCCCAACTTAGGATTGCCATAGAGACTGTTTGCATTATATCAGCAGCACTACCCACCTAGGGGAGCACTGTGACTCACCCAATAACTAGGTTTGGTTCCACATCCTTTGTCTCAGAAGCTTCTTTCTTTAACCCACCCACCTCATTCTGGTCAGCCAGCACTCACCCAGACACACACCCATCAACCATCCCATGTACAACACCACTCACATCCCACGGACATCCTCACACACACCTCCATTCAGACAAATGCAACAATCACGCCCCCTCCCTCCCTACACATCCCTCCTAACCCTTACCTTTCCTTCCACCCACCACAATCTACACATACCGAGGAGCACACATAACCCCATATTCCTATAACAGTCTTAATATACAGGATTAGGTACTCCTGTTATACGGTGCAGCACCCTCACCACCCCCCCCTCCCATCTTCCCTTCCCCTCCCCACCAGTATACAAAACACAGACACCCCACCTTTACCACATTTAGAAGCGCGGTCCACCTGACCACTTAATCTATGTGGATGTTATGGTTGCTAATGTAGCAGTGTCTATTATCCATGTCCTTGTCCTGTATTGTATTGTATTGTATTGTACTGTAAGTCTTTGGTCATGTATTTGTGTATATTTATTTTGTAAGGCACTGTGGAACACTTGTGGTGCAATATAAATAAATGATGATAATAATAATAAAAGAATTTCATATGCAGACTACTGATGTAATCATTATATATATATATATATATATATGAGTTGAATACGGGATGCGGGCACTCGGGATTCTGGTGATCAGAATCCTGTTGCCGGCAACCTGACAGAGTTAGTATATTGACACCTGTCGATCAGTGTCCTAACCCTACCCCTACCCCTATTCCTCCTTCCCTGCAGTCTAAACTAACCTCTCCCCTGCACCCTAAACCTTACTCCCCTTAGTGTCTAACCCTAACCCTTCCCTAGTGCCTAACCTTAACACTAACCCTAAACCTAACTCTCCCCATAACCCCACTACTGTCGGGATGCCAGCAGTTGGGATTCTGACTGGTGTTGGCATTCCCGTGCCAGCATGCTGTGCGCCAACATCTCAACAGCCAGTATTTAAACTACATCACACGTGTATGTACACAAACACACATGTATATATGGGATGAGGTCATAATACAGACTACAGGGATTCCGGGGCTTAGAATGCATTCTAAGTGCCGAAATCCCGACACCTGTCAGAATCCTGGTGTCGGCATCACGACCTCCAGTATCCTGATGGTGAGTACAGTATTTCAGTACGGAGGAGAGGTTAGGTTTAGGCTGTGGGGAGGGAGCGATAGATTTAGGCTGCGAGGAGGAGGGTTAGGTTTAGGCTGCAGGGAGGAAGGATTAGGGTTAGGATACTGACCAACAGCTGTTGGTATCCTAACCCTGTTGGGAAGCTGTCATAAAGATTCTGACCGCCAGGATACTGAGCGTCGGCATCCTGGACCCAACACAAGTATTTATACATTCCATAGATAAACACCTTATGGTTTCACATGTATCATTAATACTTCTTATATATTATCTAAAATGACATAGACAACAACAAAAACTACAGCACCGGTTAGTCTGGATATACCCCTTCCAATATGTATTTAGTTTTTTTTTTATATAAGGGGTGTGCTACCTTCTGCCAATAAACAGAACTTTATTGAAGAGGGAAAAGAAAGGCAGTATAATGGTGCACTATTCGAGAAGAAATAAGTGTGGAAATAAAGATTATACATGGGATCCTATGATGATAGGATCCCATATATAATCTTTATTTCCACACTTATATGGTTTGCTCTGGGAAACTTGTTATATAAATAACAGGGAAAATCTTGTTACTCTGAACAGAAGATATTCTGTATCTATTGAAAAGCAACATTGGGTTGTATGAATCTTACAATAATTTAATAAAGTTGCTATCTGGGAGAATAATCACTATCTACTCTGACTAACAAACAGTAATATGAGTTATGTATTGAGTAATCCTGTTTATTATGACCAATGAGCAACAATATGAGATGAATACTGAATGCAAGTTCATTTAATAATTGTGTTGAATGATTGATTCCAATATTGAGCTCACTTAATATGGGGGAGATACTATATGCATCATATTTATATTAATAAATTGAAAATGTATTTTAGATACTATTTGTTTAATATTTTGCTGAGCTTACTTTAAATATCTCATAACAGGGGTATTATTTTAATGAATACCAAATAAAGGCTAATTTTTAAATTATTTCTTCTCAAATAGTGCACCATTATACTGCCTTTCTTTTCCCTCTTCAATATTATCTAAAATGTCAGAAAACTGCTGTAAGTCTTCTACTCAAACTTGAAAAACCAATGATCCTTGTGCAATACAGATATGGTGCCATCACGCCATGTGGTTAACTGCAGATTCAGCACTCTCATGGAGTGAGATTGTTGTCACTCACAAGATGGTGGAGTTGCTTATTAACAGATGTGTACTCACAGGAATACCTGGACCACCTGTGTAGTCTCTGTGCTATCCAGTGATTGGGAGCTGGGAGAGGCTGGATACTGTCAGCTTGGAGTTCACAGTCCACAGTGCTGGTTAACTCCAATGCACATTTCATACAATAAGTACTTCTTCAAGCTGTGGATTATGAACTCCAAGCTGAGAGTATCCGGCCACTTCCAATCTCACATAAATAGAATTAAAATGATCTAACAATTATAACATTCAATTAGCAATATTTACACATTTGGCATTACAATTTGTTAAACAATATTTTTTGAATACATACAGTATGCAACAATATCCTTCCTACAGGTTCACCTCATACTAGAAACTCTTTTTCCTTAAAGAATAAGGAATGAAGTTTAAAGTATGATGGAAAACAAACTGCTTAACTTTAGATTTATATAATATAAATCTCAGAGGTATGTAGGGAAAGTATTCTACTATTTGGCTCCCTTTTGAGAGCTCATAGATAGAGACTATGGCACTCATTCAGACCCGCTCGCAAGCGCTGAGCACTCGTGAGCAGGTAAATGTTTAGGGCCTGCGCATGTGCAGCGGCCGCATTGCGCGTGCGCAAGCCCCGAAACGAGAGAGAAATTCTCTAGCTCCGGGGCTCGCTACCAACAGGGTGGCTGTCGATGTTGATCGACAGCTTGCCCTGTTTGGTAGGCGGGCTGGGGGGGGTGGCTGACCAAATGGAATGCATGCCATTTGTGGGCAGCCACACTGACATCAGCAGTGATGTCAGTGGGGAGCTTCCTGCTCGATCAGAGCAGGAAGCTCCCCGGGGCTTGCGGTTGCCGAGACCCAACCTCAAGGGTCTCGTAGCAAGCCCCGATGGTCGCGATGGACTTGACCATCGCGACCATCAACCTGGTCGCTCGCTAGAGCTGTGGGTGGTAACCCACAGCTTAGCTAGCGACCAGGAGGCCACACTTCAAAAGTCAAGCGGCCACCCTCATTCAGAGTGAGTGCTCGCTTCTTGCGAGCACCTCTGAATGAGGGCCAATGTCTCAATAAACCAGAATAGTGATGATGATTATCCGTTTAGTCGACATTGATTTTTGGACACTTTATGGCTCAGTGAACGCCACGCTTCTCTTTCTCTGACCACTTCCTTCAGGTCATTTATGAGCATGTTTGTGTCAGCCTTTATTGTGTCCAGCCAACGAGTTCTTTGGCGTCCTCTTCTTAGGGACCCGCTGACGAATCCAAGCATTAGCGCTGTTTCTAGGAAATTAGCCCGCATGACATGTCCAAAATATGAGAGTCGTTATTTGGTGATCTTGCCTTCTAATGATATTTTTGGTTTGACCCGCTCTAGGACTGCCTTGTTCATATTCATTGCTGTCAATGGTATGCGCAGCATTCGCCTCCAGCACCACAATTCAAAAGCGTCAATTCTCTTGCGATCTGCCTTCTTGAGTGTCCAGGTTTCGCATGCATACATATAGATTGGAAAAACAATTGCATTGACCAACCGTGCTTTTGTTGTGCTGCTGATATCATTGCTTTTCCATATCTTTGTCATTCCTAGCATAGCATTGCGGCCAAGTGCAATTCGTCGCTTTATTTCAGTAGATGATTCTCCACTGCGATCAATCTTAGAACCCAGAAAGAGGAAGTCTCGTACCGATTCGACTTCCTCATTATCGATTGCAATATGGACTGCATCGTCACTTGTCGTAGTAGTTATCTTTGTTTTCTTAATGTTGAGGTACAGTCTCATGCTCTCGCTTTCTTCTTTAACTCTTCTGATGAGATATTCTAGGTCTTTTCTATTTTCAGCAAGCAGAGTCATGTCATCGGCATATCGAAGATTGTTGATGTTCCTACCTCCGATTTTTACTCCAATTGTAGACTCGTCCAAACTGCTTCGTCTCATGATCATTTCAGCATAAAGATTAAATAAAACAGGCGAGAGAATACAGCCTTGTCGAACGCCTTTTCTGATTTTGAACCAATCCGTGTTGCCAAAAGCTATCCTGACTGTGGCTTCTTGACTCATGTAGAGCGATCGCATCAGTTTCTCCAGGTGCTCCGGAATGCCCATCTGCCATAAACATTTCCATAGCTTGTCGTGATCAACGCAATCGAATGCTTTGCTGTAGTCAATGAAGCAAATGTACACGTCCTTTTGATACTCTCGTATCTTTTCCATAATCCATTGCAGGTTTGCGATTTGATCTCTGGTCCCCCGACCCCTGCGAAATCCAGCCGGGGTGTCTGGGAGCTCCTTCTCTACAAAGTAGGCCATGCATCTTTGAATAATCTTCAGCAATATTTTGCTTGCATGCGATATGAGTGCAATAGTCCGATAGTTACCACATTCCTGTGCATCACCCTTTTTTGGAAGTGGGACAAAGACTGATCTAGTCCAGTCTTTGGGCCATGAGTTCATTCTCCATATCTGCTGGCAAAGTGCTGTTAGTGTTGAGACAGGTACCCACTTGAGTAATTTGGCTTGTAAACCGTCGACACCTGGGGCTTTCCTGTTTGGTAGTTGTTTTAAAGCCCAGGCAACCTCCTCCTCTAGAACATCTGGTACATACTCGCTTGGGTTTTCCTGGCCGATGGGCTAATTTGGTCTATTGCCTGCATATAATTCCATTGTGTATTCCTTCCACCTGTGCTTGATTTGGTCTTCATTCAGTAGGATTTTACCATTCTGGTCTTTGATGGTCGCTACTTTGTGTGACGTAAATGGTGCACGTGCCTGCTTCACAAAGATGAACAGTTCACGAATGTGGCCTTGCTTGTTTGACTCTTCCAATTTTTTGCACTGTTCATTCCAGTAATGTTCCTTATCTCGTCTCGCTTCTCTCTTAAATTCCGCAATAAGCAATTTGAATTCGATACTAATGCCAGAGGCCTTGGCTGTTCGTCTCTTTCTTGAAATTTCAATCGACGCATCTGATAACCATTCCGATTTCTTTGCTGGTTCTTTGTACGGAACACATTTTTTCGATTTATCCATTATGATTGCTTTAATTTCTTCCCACAGATCGTCTGGATCTTTTCCAGTTGTACTCAGCAGTTCGAATCGCTTTTTTACCTCTATTCCATATTGTGCTGGAATATTGTTGGTATCAAAACGTTGCATTGTAGGCGTCCTTTTGATGGTATTGAACTGGAGTTTCACTTTAGCGACGAGTAGCTGATGGTCAGAGCCACAATCCGCACCTGGGAGTGTTTTAACTGCTTGTGTTGAGCTCTTCCATTGAGCTCTTCCATTGTTGTTGGCAGAGAAAGTAGTCGATCTGATTGCGATGTTGACTGTTTGGAGATGTCGATGTGTATAAGTGGCGTTTAGGCTGTTAAAACCATGTGTTCATGATCAGTAGCCGATTTTCTTGACAGAACTGAACCAGTCGGTCCCCGGCCTCATTCCGTTCTCCTAATCCGAATTTGCCAGCGACCAGTGGCTCTTCTCCTTTGCCTACTTTTGCATTGAAATCTCCAGCAATAAAGATGATGTCTTTAGCAAGAATTTGGTCGACTGCTTGTTGAAGGTCTCTGAATGAGGGCCAATGTCTCAATAAACCAGAATAGTAATACACTTTAATAAACAAGTACAATGAATGTTTAAGTTGAGAATTATTATAAAAGCCCACATGTATACCCACATTTACGCCTCTCTAACTAAGCTCTCTACCTACCTACAGTACCTAAATAAATGAGAAGTTTACAAGGTAAATTGTTTTTGGCTGCTACCCACTATCGATGACCATTCCTTGGTGGTGCACTTTCTTTGTAGAACAGGGCTCTTTGCATCAAACGCAACTTAGACTTTGAGAGAAATCTTTTTCTGACATGGATGATGTGACTAAATAGATATGCTGGCTATGCCAATGTTACCTTATAGTGTGTAGTCAGTACTTTAATGTTTCTCTTGCTTGCAATAGTGCTCAGTTTCTTATGTTATAAAATCACTGGTTTAAATGTAAAGTTTTCTACTTGTGGCTTTAACTAATGATAATTACTCTCTACATAACTATATGTCAGTCTCTGAGCAGCTGCAGGTTTTAAACAAAATGTCATCTGCTGGGAACGATATATTTTCCAGTTTTAAACTTAGAATTATTAAGTTGTTACTTGTTCACTATGTACACAGACAATTAATGTTTACTAAACATAAATTGAACAACAGCATTGAAAGGGGGGGGTAGTTATTTTTAGTTTAAAGACTAATGGGTCTTACTAAGATGGAGCTTACTAGGATGGAGTGTAGAGGTTTAATCATAAACATAATATTGATTATTCATATCACATTGTAGCGTTGTGACATTATCACCTGGTTAGGTCAAATATTTACTCATCCATAATTGTCATAAGATCTCTGCACATAGTGATACATTTATAGTCAGCTGTGTATGACAACATTCTAATAAGAGTAAATAACTATAGGATTCTGCTGTATATAAAGAGACCAGTCATACATATTACTATAAGGCTACAGATACAGGTCAGAGACTCATCCCGTCCTGTGTGACAGAAGACAAGAGAATGGAAGCCAGACCCAAGTTGAAGCTTTATCATGTGCATGGGATGGATTCCAGGGACTTCCTACAATGTTACTTTGAAGCAGAAAGTGCATTCAGAGATGAGACAGTGGTGTTTATTATGGAGAAGCTGCACAGTGCATTAGTAACAGGTTTGTATTCAGGATAAATTGTTGCTATAGATATATAACATGGTTATATAGTGTACAGGCATGGGTGTAGTCAGGGGAGAACTGCCAGAGCTGGCTCCAGCAGGGGGCACCAAGCATGGTGGATAGGCAGTGTTTTTTTTTCCTTTAAACATTTTATATATAGACCGCCACGATTGCTCAGTCCACTGGTCCCCAAATCAGTGGCGTAACCAAGGCAGGGCGAGCGGGGCGCGTGCTCTGGGAGCCGTGTCAGGCCCAGCAGAGGGGAGCGCCATTGGCCAGGACACCGTACCCCTCCGAGCCCCCCCACGCCTCCTTTGCTCCCGGACTGAGGATTGAAGAAACAGGCCAGTGTGCCTGTTGGTGCTGCTGGGGACTGTAGGGGGAGCTGCAGCAGAAGTGTGCAGCCCCTCCCAGGCAGTCTTCCCATTCTCTCTATACTGAGAGCTGCTGCTGTAGGTAACTGTGACAGGGTTCTCCTTCCCCAGCACCCTCTCTGCTCCGGACCACCCAGGTAAGTACAATTTTTTTTTTTGCAGGGGGGTGGTTGGACTGCCGTGAGGGTGGGGAGGGTGACTTTCAGTTCATGTCAGTGATGTTTTACTTGGCTGCCTGCATTTGTGTGAAAGATGCGTGTGTGTCTGTCAGTGTATATGTGTGTCAGTGTGTGTGCCTGTCAGTGTGTGTGTGTGTGTCAGTGTGCACGTGTGTCAGTGTGTGTGTGTCAGTGTGCATGTGTCAGTGTGTGTGTGTGCCTGTCAGTGTGTGTCTGTATCAGTGTGCCTGTCAGTGTGTGTGTGTGTGTCAGTGTGCACGTGTGTCAGTGTGTGTGTGTCAGTGTGCATGTGTCAGTGTGTGTGTGTGCCTGTCAGTGTGTGTCTGTATCAGTGTGCCTGTCAGTGTGTATCTGTATCAGTGTGTGTATCTTTGTCAGTGTGTATGACAGTGTCAGTGTGTGTGTCAGTCTGTGTGTGTATCTGTGTCAGTGTGTGTGTGTGCCTGTGTCACTGTGTGTGTCAGTGTGGGTGTGTAGCTGTGTCAGTGTGTGTATCTGTGCCAGTGTGTATGTGTATCTGTGTCAGTGTGTGTGTATCTGTGTCAGTGTGTTTGTGTCAGTGTGTTTGTGTCAGTGTGTGTGTCAGTGTGTGTTTGTCTGTGTCAGAGTTTCTGTGTCAGTGTGTGTGTGTCAGTATGTGTGTACAGTGTGTGTGTGTATCTGTGTCAGTGTGTCTGGGTATCTGTCAGTGTGTGTGTGTGTATCTGTGTCAGTGTGTGTGTGTGTCAGTGTGTGTGTGTATCTGTGTCAGTATGTGTGTCAGTGTGTGTGCACTGGCATCACAAGGGGGGTGCGGGCTGCACTGGGTAACACCATCCAAAGGGGGTGACACAGAAATAGCAGAGCTGCTCTGCTATTTTGGTGTCACCCCGTCGGATGGTGTCACCGTGACACCAGGACGTGGAGAGAAGCAGCGATAACGCCCCCAAGATTGGCACACATAAGGGGTGTGGCTTTGTGGGCGATACGATGCCCCCTTGCCAAGAAACCATGCCCCCTTTTGAGAGTGCATGCCTATGGTGCGCAGAAGGACCAGGTGTTACCAAGGTAGGTGACGCCTCTGTGTGTGTGTGTGTGTCAGTGTATGTGTTTCTGTGTCAGTATATGTGTGTATCTGTGTCAGTGTGTGTGTGTTTGTGTCTGTGTGTGTATCTGTGTCAGTATGTGTATCTGTGTCAGTGTGTGTGTGTATTTGTGTCAGTGTGTGTGTGTGTGTATCTGTGTCAGTGTGTGTGTATCTGTGTCAGTGTGAGTATCTCTGTCAGTGTGTGTGTGTGTATCTGTGTCAGTGTGTGTCTGTCTGTGTCAGTGTGTGTTTATCGGTGTCAGTGTGTGTGTGTCTGTGTGTCAGTGTGTTAGTATCTGTTTCAGTGTATGTGTATCTGTGTCAGAGTGTGTGCGTATCTGTCAGTGTGTGTGTATCTGTGTTAGTGTGTGTGTATCTGTGTCAGTGTGTATGTGTGTCAGTGTGTGTGTATCTGTGTCAGTGTGTGTCAGTGTGTGTGCTTCTGTATCAATGTATGTGTGCTTCTGTGTGTGTGTCAGTGTGTGTGTGTGTGTGTGTGTGTGAGTCAGTGTGTGTTTATCTGTGTCAGTGTGTGTGTATATCTGTGTCAGTGTGTGTGTATCTGTCAGTGTGTGTGTGTATCTGTGTCAGTGTGTGTATATCTGTGTGTGCTTGTGTGTATGTGTGTCAGTGTCAGTAAGTGTGTGTATCTGTGTCAGTGTATCAGTGTGTATCTGTGTCTGTGTGTGTATCTGTGTCAGTGTGTGTCTGTGTATCTGTCTCAGTGTGTGTGTATCTGTATAAGTGTGTGTCAATGTGTGTGTATCTGTGTCAGTGTGTGTGTCAGTATGTGTGTCAGTGTGTGTGTGTATCTGAGTCAATGTGTGTGTGTGTCAGTGAGTGTGTGTATCTGTGTCAGTGCGTGTGTGTCAGTGTGTGTGTGTGAGTCAGTGTGAGTTTATCTGTGTCAGTGTGTGTGTATCTGTGTCAGTGTGTGTGTGTGTGTATCTGTGTCAGTGTGTGTGAGTCAGTATGTGTGTGTCAGTATGTGTATATCTGTGTGTGTATCTGTGTCAGTGTGTGTGTATGTGTGTCAGAGTGTGTGTATCTGTGGTGTGTATTTGTGTCAGTGTGTGTATTTGTGTCAGTGTGTGTGTGTGTATTTGTGTCAGTGTGTGTGTATCTCTGTCAGTGTGTGTGTGTATCTTTGTCAGTGTGTGTGTCAGTGTGTGTATCTCTGTCAGTGTATGTGTGTGTATCTGTGCCAGTGTGTGTCAGTGTGTGTCTGTCTGTATCAGTGTGTGTGTATCGGTGTCAGTGTGTGTGTGTCAGTGTATTAGTATCTGTTTCAGTGTGTGTGTATCTGTGTCAGAGTGTGTGCGTATCTGTCAGTGTTTTTGTATCTGCTTTAGTGTATCTCTGTGTCAGTGTGTGTGTATGTATCTGTGTCAGTGTGTATGTGTATCTGTGTCAGTGTGTGTGCATCTGTGTCAGTGTGTGTGTGCTTCTTTGTGTGTGTGTGTGTGTGTGTGTGTGTGTGTGTGTGTGTGTGTGTGTGTGTGAGTCAGTGTGTGTGTATCTGTGTCAGTGTGTGTGTATTTGTCAGTGTGTGTGTGTGTGTGTGTATCTATGTCAGTGTGTGTGTGTCAGTGTGTGTGTGTGTCAGTGTGTGTATATCTGTGTGTGTGTATCTGTGTCAGTGTGTGTGTATGTGTGTCATTGTGTGTATCTGTGTCAGTCTGTCAGTGTGTATCTGTGTCAGTGTGTGTGTGTACCTGTGTCAGTGTGTGTCTGTGTATCTGTGTCAGTGTGCGTGCATCTGTGTCAGTGTGTGTTAATGTGTGTGTATCTGTGTCAGTGTGTGTATCTGTGTCAGTGTGTGTGTCAGTGTGTGTGTGTATCTGAGTCAATGTGTGTATCTGTGTCAGTGTGTGTGTCTGTGTGTGTGTGTATCTGAGTCAATGTGTGTGTGTGTCAGTGAGTGTGTGTATCTGTGTCAGTGTGTGTATCTGTGTTAGTGTGTGTGTATCTGTGTATATCTCTGCGGGCAGCTGACGGTGGTTGCGGGCAGCTGATAAATGAAAAAATAATAGCCTGCTGAGTGACACATATCAGGGGGGCGGGGCAACAATAAATAAGCGGCCCCACAGCCAAATGGCTCAAAGGGATTTTTCCTGCAAAAGATAAGGGGGAATCCGTCCCTGGCAGCAGCGCTCTGATCTAAGCATGCCTTGGGTGGTTGAACGCATGAAGACAAATGTGTGCATATATCGGAGTGTGACCACACAACCAAGAGTGTTATACCAATTACATAACATATGTCATGCTTTTTTTTTATAAAAGCTTTATTACCAACACAATGTATCATTTATACCTTGTGTGAGCAATGCATTCACTCTCAGATTGCCAGTAATTTGTGTAATTGGCAGTATAACACCAGGAAACATACGTCATATATGAATTACATTTCAGTATGGGACCAATGCTGGGACTGAAATTATTTTTGTTTGGCGCTAACTCACTGTGACTATATAGAATGTTGATTTTATTCTTATCTGAATCTTTCCTTCAGGTCGTATAAAAGGAGAAACTTTGATTGAAATCAGTTTAGGATCCGCCGTTCATCATCTTTTTGTCATGAGTGAATTTTTTAAAGAGATCACTATACTAAAATTAAGAGAGTCCTGTATTATGGAACTCAACAAATGGGTGAACACCCGCACTGGGGCTTTCGATTGGACTCATGCATCTAAGATTGTTACCGAGCTGGGAGGCATCAGGTAAAATGTGATTCTAAACATTTAAAATAATAAAGGATAAGTCAAAATAACAAAAATGTAAAGTGAAGAAATCATTAAGATACCTTACTCATAAAGAGCACATAGAGAGTTACAAGCAAAGAGTTTATGCTCTTTGAGAAGATAATTTTTTGTTTTTTTTGTTTGAATGTTTTGGGGTTTTTGTGGCCGATGTATAAAGAAACTGAAGTGAAATACACAATTCTGCAATGTCCCTTGAGCTTGCAGTATTATATAATGTAATGGTTTAATTATTTTAGTTTCAAAGAACAGCAAAAGGAAGAAAAGGTGAAGGAAACCATTAAACACATTATGGAAATTGACTTCAGCAAAGAAAACCTCACTGATTCGGTGATGTTACCACAAGCTGACTGTCTATTCACGGCGTCGGTGCTGGATTCGGTTAGTCAGGACCAAGAAGATTACATCAGAAACCTGAGAAAGATGTCAAAGCTGGTTAAGCCTGGGGGATACTTTATTGCAATTGGGTTGTTAAATGCCACATATTACACAGCTGGTAATGAAAGGTTACATGTATTTAATTATGGAGAAAGTTTTGTAAGAAAGACTTTCACCGATGAAGGATTTGTAATTAGTTCCTGTGCGTTACTTGATAGAAAAGTAGAGAGTGATCTCATAGATTATAAGCAAATGATGGTCCTTATTGCTGAGAAATGTAAACGTTAATTCTTTGTTTTACTCATGCTTCTAATAAACCAAAAGTAAAAATTGCTAAAATGGTTTGTTTTTGTGTTTTTTATTCAAAGCAAGGAGTTGGGGCATATAATGGGTAGAGGTTCTGATACTATGGATAAAAGTTGCTGGCCTGCTGAAGGTCCTGTGGGCAGGTTAGTGACTCCCTGGTCCATATAGTTGTTGGAATGGACTAGTTACGTGATACAAGTTCCAGGTAGGACTGTTAATCTCTCCCAGGATTATTGTATAAGAACTACCTGTTTCTGAAAAATAAATGTTGGTACTTAGTACTGTGGTTAGGTAGCCTTATACTTGAAGCATGCACACCCATTCTGGTCTTCTCCACTACTGTTTATTTGTTTCCAGGATGACCGCAAAACTATGAATTTCACAGAGAAGTATGTTCAAAGCACTGTCACTTACTAACGGAGACCCACTCTATGGTCACTGGCCAGTATCTGGCATTGATCATACTGACACAGGGCCTGCAAAGGCTTTATATACCCCAGATTCCTCAAACCCCTCCCAGATTGACAGACAAACCACACCCCCTCCTTATCTTTAAAAGACAGGCTTTCACAGGTGTTAAGATTTGGACAGATATGCTGCTATCCTGCAGGCATAGAGTGAACAACACAGAACATTTTTACAAGCAGGTAAAACACCCATTTTATATTTTAAATGCCTAACATTCCTGGTCCTGCTACCAACCACCCCTGGCTCCTTACAGAGTATACTCTCCCTTTTGCCAAAGAACCATTAAGACTCTCAGAAAAATATCACTAATGCAAAACATAATCAGTTCTACATGATTGGGCCAATGACAAAGGAGACCATCAAAAATGATATCTGATGGCAATGCACCACCGTAATATGGTTTGAGGCTATATTTATATGCGATTCCTGACTCAATGGAAGATATTTACTTATTAAGGTGCAAAACACAAGCCAGACAGAGGTTTACTTTTATTGTCTGACTTACAGTAACTTATACTAACCACTAGATTATCAGATCTATGCAAGAAAAATGAGAGATAATCGAGATAGAAATTGTGTGAAAGTAAAAGAAAAAATTGAATGAGAGCAAGAGAGTAAGAATAATAGATATGAGTGAAAACCGAAAGTATAAGTTGAAGACAGAAGAAGAGAGCGAGCACCTCCAAACTAATGACAATGAGAAGGTGTAGAGGCCAGAAAAACCTAAATAGAAAGTTGTGTTTAAAAGAGTGGGTGGGCTATACTCCATGGGAACAGAACGGGTGGGCTATAATCCATAGTAACCTGGTGGGTGGGCTATACTCTATAGTAACCAGGTGGATGGGCTATACTCCATGGGCATTGAGTGGGTGGGCTATACTCCATGGGCATTGAGTGGGTGGGCTATACTCCATGGGCATTGAGTGGGTGGGCTATACTACATGGAAACAGAGTGGTTGGGCTATACTCCATGGAAACAGAGTAAGTGGGCTATACTCCATGCGAACAAAGTGGGTGGGCTATACTCCATGGGCATTGAGGGGGTTGGCTATACTCCATGGGAACAGAGTGGCTAGGGATACTCCATAGTAACAGAGTGGATGGGCTATACTCCATAGTAACAGAGTGGGTTGGCTATACTCCATGGGAACAGTGTGGGTGGGCTGTACTCCATGTGATCAGAGTGGGTGGGCTATACTCCATAGTAACAGAGTGGATGGGCTATACACCATGGTAACAGAGTGGGTAGGCTATACTCCATGGTAACAGAGTGGGTGAGCTATACTCCATGGTAACAGAGTGGGTAGGCTGTACTTCACTGCCCCCTGAGTGAAATTAGACACACTAGATGTCTGACTTATTTAAAGTAATCAAAGTTTAAATTTGGAACACAATACATGTACTTGGGCACGTAATACATGAAGTTACATAGGTAGATCCAGCAGCTATCAGCCAAGAATAATAAACCCTACAAGTACCAGCCAGTATAATGCTTATGGCCCAACATCATGTCTCTCTCTACAGTCAACAACAGGCACATTACAGACAGCATAGGAACTAAACAATAAGAAAGAATGATACAAAAGTAGAGATGTGCGCTGACCCCGGTGTTTTGGTTTTGGTTTTGGATCTGTATTTCCTCGTGTTTTGGATCTGGATTGGTGTTGCCTAAACCGCCCTTGCATGTTTTGTTTTGGTTTTGGATCTGTATTTTTTTCTAAAAAAATCATAAAAATAGCTAAAATCACATAATGTGGTCCTGTTTTTGTTCCTACATTATTATTAACCTCAATAACATTTATTTCCTGTCATTTCCAATAAATAACACCAACACAGATAGTAGCGCTATAAATGAATAATAAAATACAATTTGGTGCCAATAAAAATAAGCAATAATTTAATAATTAAAATTGCATGGTATTCACCATATTGAACTGGGATATAAAGTGAACATGTACAATAATAACAAATAATCTCAACCACACCTTTAGGTTTAGAATGTCCTGATGATAACGGACTAGTTGGTAAGTTCTTATAAAGTTAGCCAATTGAAGAATGAAGATGTTTAAAACAGTATGATCCTCCTGGTGTCTGCTAGAGGGATGTACCTTGGTCAATTCACTGGGTCCTCAATGTTGCGGTGTCCATGGACAACAGATTAATATCCAGCAGAATGTGTTTCCTTTATGGCTGATGGCTTAACTTTAAGGAACTCAATTGATACAAAGCAATGTGCTTTTGTAGACATCCGCTAGAGGAAAGTCCCTTTTGATAACAGATAAGGACTCATTGAATCATCATTCTCACCACTCACCTTGACTTGAACTTACCCAATTGTTATTTTTTAACTCCTGGGTTTACTAATATTGAGCCACGAAGGAGCTTTATATTATCTAAAAGCCAGCTGCTTGTTGATGGACGCCGCATTATTTGAGGACCTACTACATTGATCTGTTATCAAAAGGGACTTTCCTCTAGCGGATGTCTACAAAAGCACATTGCTTTATATCAATTGAGTTCCTTAAAGTTAAGCCATCAGCCACAAAGGAGACACATTCTGCTGGATATTAATCTGTTGTCCATGGATACCGCAACATTGAGGACCCATTGAGTTGACCAAGGTACATCCCTCTAGCGGACACCAGGAGGATCATACTGTTTTAAACATCTTCATTCTTCAATTGGCTAACTTTATAAGAACTTACCAACTAGTCCGTTATCATCAGGATATTCTAAACCTAAAGGTGTGGGTGAGATTATTTGTTATTATTGTACATGTTCACTTTATATCCCAGTTCAATATGGTGAATACTATGCAATTTTAATTATTAAATTATTGCCTTATTTTTATTGGCACCGAATTGTATTTTATTATTCATTTATAGCGCTGCTATCTGTGTTGGTGTTTTCTATTGTATAGGGAGTGACGATCCCATATTATAGTAGCTGCTAGATAAGTAGCTCATTCCAGCACCTGTATATACCTATATGGGTATTTTCTTTTTGTTAATTTCCAATAAATGTTGACCACCTCACAATATTGATTTTTTTTCATCTAGTTTAGGGCCAAAAGGTTGTATCCAGCTAGCTGCCTTGCTAAGCTAAGTGACAACAGTGGGCAGCATTAACATGTAGTAGTTCAGCTTCCAACACAGATACAGTGTGTTATACAGTGTGGTTTGGATACACCAATATTGCACTTACTGTGACAGAAGTGTCGGCAGAGCAAGATTGCTGACTGTGTCCTCAGTACATGTGCAGGGTATCAGCGGTGTCAGCAGAGCAGGGGTGCCAGCTGTGTCTTCAGTGCAGGTTTGCTGGCTGTGTTGGCAGTGCAGGGGTTGCTGACGGTGTCCTCAGTACATGGAATGGCAGTGCTGCGGTGCTGGCAGTGTCCTCAGTAAAGGGTACCGGCGATTTCGGCAGTGCCAGTGGTGGCATTTAAAGCAGCTTTGCTGACTGTGTCGGCAGTGCAGGGGTGTTCTCAATGCAGGGAGCCGGAGCGTTAAGCCCAATCAATATAAAACCTTGTGACCCGACAGCGAGATCGCAAGGTTTTGCCTTGGGTGAGGGACCTGGGGCAGGCAGGGCGATGTGAGCTTTGCTCGGATCACCCCGGATCCCCGAAATTCGTGTGGGTTTGGTTTTCTGAGAGCCGAACCCGCTCATCCTTAGGGATGACCTTCATGCACCTCACTTCTCACAGGCTGGCAGCACAGCATCACACCTGTCACAAGCTGGCAGCACAGCATTACACCTCTCACAAGCTGGCAGCACAGCACCTCACCTCTCAGTCTTCCAATAATGCCTCTCTGGGTCAGGCAGCAAAGCACCTCACATTTCACAGGCTGTTCATTACACTGCACCTCATTGCATTGCTCATTTGACTGGTCATATCTTCAGTTCTATGGGGGCACTCGAGACTGGTACCCCTGGTAGCCTTGGCCACTGCCTTTCCAATGGTAACAGGGGGGTGCTTGCTGGATCTCAGGGGCCAGACATAGAAAATGTCAAAGTCAAGGAGCTGAAACCAGCATTGTCCAGTTGAAAAATCAACTATTAAGCCTAGGAGGGGAACCAGCCGTCCCCCTTAATTATTCCATTGTTCTTTTGTGTTGGGTTTTGTGAAGTTACAGCTCTGGAACTGTGCCCCAGCCTGAGCCACCTCCCTAGACCCCGCTGGCCCCTGTCTGCCCTTCTTCCAGAGCTGTAACTAGACTTTTTGGTGCCCTGTGCTGAGAGAGCATTGTTGCCTCCCCCCAATTTTTGAAATAGGGACATAAGATAGTGCACCTGAAAAAGGGCTATGGCCTCATGAGGAAGGGCCAGGGAAGAGATAGGGGAGGCCAGGAGATGCTGGGGATAAAAGAAAAGGAAGCTACAAGTGAGAATGATAATAAACAGGAAAGTTGACAGGCCCAAACAGCACCCCATGCCCTTTTCCATCCATCGCGTTCTTAGGCTATATCATATCTGGAATAAGTCTTCAAATGGACCCTGAGAAAGTAAAAGCAATTCAAACATGGTCCGAACCTTCATCACTAAAGGTGACTCAAAGATTCTTATGGTTCGCTAATCACTATAAGAAGTTTATTCATGGTTTCTCCACACCTTGGTAGCTCCCATAACTGCCCTTACACAGAAGGATGCAAACCCAACTCAATAGCCTCCAAAAGCAAAATCAAAACCAGATGTTGCACGCCCATTTATCGTGGAGATAGACTGATCTACCTAGGGAGTAGGAGCAATTCTTTCTCAAAAGTCCACAGATAATAATGCTTCATCCATGTGTATTCTTTTCCAGAAAATTGTCTCCAGTAGAAAGAAACTATCCAATCAGGGAGAATTAACTTCTTGCCATAAAATTGGCATTCAAAGAATGGTGCTATCTATTAGAGGGTGCTCAATTTCCCATCACAGTATTCACAGATTATAAGAATCTCCTTTTCCTAAAAACTTGCAATGTCAGTTTTCCAGGCAAGCTAGATGGACCTTATTCTTTACGTGCTTCAATTTCAATTGAATTTACTGTCAGGGATCCCAGAATGTGAAGGAGGACCACTGAGCACCGTCCTGTGCTGGACAGCCACACCCATTCCCTCCCCCTGAGTGCTTACCCAATAGCACCAGGCGAAGAGTGGTAGGCGGGCTCAGGCTAGCCAGTGCATTTACATACACATCACCGCCGATGCGGCGGCGATTTGTGTGTTTCAGCAGCCATTGAGAGTCAGACACTGTCATTGGCTGCTGCTGCGCCCACTGCAAGAGCCGGGCTGGAGACACTCATGAGCTCTGCCTTCCAGCTCCTGCAATGGCTTATGGGAGAGATGTCATGACATCTCTGAAATAATGCAGAGCGCGCCTGCCCAGGAAGACTGAGGTGCACGCAGCGGAGGGAGCAGGAGCCGTAGTGGGGATTCAGGTTTTACTTGAGTTTCCCCCCAGTAGTAGTTCCCCCCAAAACACAGTTTAGAATAGAAGACTAACAGAGTGATTGCATGAGAACGGTGTGGGTTAAACTTCGAGTCTGGGGCTGGCTTAGGTAACACCATGTGACTAAGTTTGACCTATCAGGATAGGTGTGTGTGTTTTAACTTGGAATGTGAGGCTATGTGGGCTGAGACAAAGCCTCTTTTGTTCCTGTCTTCCCACCATCCCTCCCTATGTGGATTCAGTGGGATTGTCTGAATTAGCTGTTTACTGTGGTGGGAAAGAATGGAAGGTCGCCGCTTGGAGTACAAATATCTTTCAGTTTGTAGTATAATAGTCTTTGGGTGCGCTCACCCTCTTTGAATTGTTAAGTTCGCTGGATCACCCTGCCGGGGATAGCGTCATCACCCTTCCAGGTGGGTAGTCATGTTAGAGCGTTGAGTGGATATCTTTTTGTTAACAGTTGTTTAAGTTACCGGTTGCTCTGCACCTTAGGCGGTGTCCGCTAGGTATGCATGTCTGTGGCTGGTGTGAGCTGTATGTTGCCATCCTTTCTTTGCCACCATATCTCCAATCAGTTTAGATTAATTTAATACTCATTAGATAATTTTAATAAATTGCTAACTAATTATTGTGCCAAATTTCATGTCTCCGAATCTTTATTCATATAGTTTATTAAGAAGGTGTTTTATCGCATGGTGTTACACAAGGCACCCCCTCTGACTATTGAAAGTTTATAGAACAGGGCTGTCATTTAGAAACTGCTGCGAAACCACCACCAAACCCCCGGGGTTTAGAACAGAAAAGAACCCACCATCAAACCACCACCAAACCACCAGGGTTTAGAGCCCGCCACTTAGTAAATTTTGCACTCTCTGCCTGTGAGGTCTGCAGTTTCTTGATTACAGCAGAGTGTACAGTCCAGCTGGTAGTGCTGAACCTAAACTGCAGAGTTCGGGGTATATTTACTAAAGTGTGGGTTTTTAGAAGTGGAGATGTTGCCCTTAGCAACCAATCAGATTCTAGCTATTATCTTCTAGAAGGTGCTAGATGAATGTTAAGTAGAATCTGATTGGTTGCTATGGGAAACATCTCCACTTCTAAAAACCTGCACCTTAGTAAATATACCCCTTCATGTGGAAGTATTGTTTTCAGTCCTTAGTGCTTGCCATTCTCTTGGCATATCTACAGTGTGCTCCATGCAGTGCCGGATTAAGGTCCTCATGGGCCTGGAGCCGAAATCTATGAAGAGCCTATTGTGTACTGTCGCAGGGGGTGTGACTACTGATATGGGGGTGTGACCAGTGATGTGGGGGCGTGGTCTGTGTTATGAGGTGTGGCTAGCATCATGGAGCATAGCTACCCACATACATTGAACTATATTCAGCTCCCTCCCCTTTTTGATTACACACCTACATATATATATACTGACAATAGCGTTTTGTAACACTGAAACGTTGATTACATTACCATTGTCTATGCCAGCTATTGTGCCGAGTGCCGTACCTTACTCTACCGCATGTTTTGCCAATGTGTATGTATGTGTGAATATCTAATATATATATATATATATATATATATATATATATATATATAGATATATATATATATATATATAGACTGTGTGTATATATATATATATATATATATATATATATACACACATGTATATATACACACCCACACACATAGAGTTTGTATATATATATATATATATATATATATATATATATCCACACACAGTATATGTATATATACAGTCAGGTCAATAAATATTGGGACATTGACAGAATTTTCATATTTTGGCCTCTATTCACCACCACAATGGCTTTGAAATGAAACAAACAAGATGTGCTTTAACTGCAGACTTTCAGATTTAATTTGAGGGTAATTACATCGAAATCAGGTGAACGGTGTAGAAATACAATGGTTTCTATATGTGCCTCCCAATTTTTAAGGGGCCAAAAGTAATGGGACAAACTAAACAATCCTAAATCTAACTATCACTTTTTAATACTTTGTTGCTAATCCTTTGCAGGCAATTACAGCCAGAAGTCTGGAACGCATAGACATCACCAGACGCTGGGTTTCATCCCTGGTGATGCTCTGCCAGGCCTCTACTGCAAATGTCTTCAGTTCCTGCTTGTTCTTCGGGCATTTTCCCTTCAGTTTTGTCTTCATCCAGTGAAATGCATGCTCAATTGGATTCAGGTCAGGGGATTGACTTGGCCATTGCATAACATTCCACTTTTTAGCCTTAAAAAACTCTTTGGTTGCTTTTGCATTATGCTTCGGGTCATTGTCCATCTGCTCTGTGAAGCGCCGTCCAATGAGTTCTGAAGCATTTGACTGAATATGAGCATATAATATTGCCCGAAACACTTCAGAATTCATTCTGCTGCTTTTGTCAGCAGTCACATCATCAATAAATACAAGGGAACCAGTTCCTTTGGCAGCCATACATGCCCACGCCATGACACTACCACCACCATGCTTCACTGATGAGGTGGTATGTTTTGGATCATGAGCAGTTTCTTTCCTTCTCTTCTCTTCCCATCACTCTGGAACAAGTTGATCTTTGTCTCATCTGTCAATAGGATGTTGTTCCAGAACTGTAATGGCTTTTTTAGATGTTGTTTGGCAAACTGTAATCTGGTCTTCCTGTTTTTGTGGCTCACCAATGGTTTGCATCTTGTGGTGAACCCTCTATATTCACTCTTGTGAAGTCTTCTCTTGATTGTTGACTTTGACACATATACATATACCTCCTGGAGAGTGTTCTTGATTTGGCCAACTGTTTTTCTTCACACGGGAAATAATTCTTCTGTCATCCACCACAGTTGTTTTCCATGGTCTTCCAGGTCTTTTGGTGTTGCTGAGCTCTCCGGTGCATTCTTTCTTTTTAAGACTATTCCAAACAGTTGATTTGGCCACACCTAATGTTTTTGCTATCTCTCTGATGGGTTTGTTTTGATTTTTCAGCCTAATGATGGCTTGCTTCACTGATAGTGACAGCTCTTTAGATCTCATATTGAGAGTCGACAGCAACTGATTCCAAATGCAAATGTCACACCTAGAATCAACTCCAGACCTTTTACCTGCTTAATTGATAATGAAATAATGAGGAAATAGCCAACACCTATCCATGAAATAGCTTTTGAGTTGATTGTCCCATTACTTTTGGCCCCTTAAAAAGTGGGAGGCACATATTGAAACTGTTGTAATTCCTACACCGTTCACCTGATTTGGATGTAATTACCCTCAAATTAAATCTGAAAGTCAGCAGTTAAAGCACATCTTGTTTGTTTCATTTCAAAACCATTGTGGTGGTGAATAGAGGCCAAAATCTGAAAATTCTGTCAATGTCCCAATATTTATGGACCTGACTTATATATGACATGTCCTGATGAAGGGGTGAAAGGCCCCGAAACGTTGACTATTTAATACACTTGTCTGTTACACTAGCCTGGGTGTGCCGCCTGTTTGTTCATTTTTGAAGTACGTATGGTCATCTGGTCCCCATAGAGGAAGGCACCCCATCCAGTTTCAGTTGGTGCCAGCAGAGTGCCGGTTCTTGTATATGTGGTATATATATATATATATAAATATATATTTATTAGGGGTGTGCACCGGCCACATTTCGTGTTTTGTGTTTTGGTTTTGGATCTAGATCTTTCTTCATGTTTTGGATCTGGATTGGTTTTGCCAAAACCACCCTTCCGTATTTTGGGTTCTGGGTTTTGTGTTTTGGATATGTTTTTTTTTTTTTTAAAAAAGCATAAAAACAGCTAAAATCACAGAATTTGTGGGTTTTTCTGCTCTTATGTGATTATTAACCTCAATAACCTTAATTTCCACTCATTTCCAGTCTATTCTGAACACCTCACAATAGTGTTTTTATGTCCAAAAGGTTGCACCGAGTTAGCTGGATGACTATGCTAAGCGACACGAGTGGGCTGCACAAACACGTGGCCCATCTAGGAGTGACACTGCAGTTGCAGACAGGATGGCAGTTTGAAAAACTAGACCTCAAACTGTACATAATGCAAAGAAAAAAAAGTGGTGCAAGATGGAATTGTCCTTGGGCCCTCCCACCCACCCTTATGTTGTATAAACAGGAAATGCACACTTTAACAAACCAATCATTTCAGCACCAGGGTCTGCCACACAACTGTGGCTGAAATGATTGGTTCATTTGGGCCCCCACAAAACAAGCTGGCAATTAATCTGTCCCTGCACAAACTGACTCTACGGAGGCAAGATGTCATCCTCGTCCTCCTCATCCACTGATTCCTCACCCTCTTCAGTGTTGTGTACATCCTCATCCTCACAGAGTATTAATTCATCCCCGCTGGAATCCAACACCACAGGTAACTCGGTACATTCTGGAGGCTGGTCTCCCTGGAAGAGTTGATAATTCATTTGTAAATATCATCTTCTCCACATTTTGTGGAAGCAACCTTCTACGCCTTTCGCTGACAAGGTTCCTGGCTGCACTAAACACTCTTTAGGAGGACACACTGGAGGGGGGGCAACTCAGGTAAAATAGAGCCAGTTTGTACAGGGGCCTCCAAATTGCCTCTTTTTCCTGCCAGTACAGGTACGGACTGTCTGTAATGCCTACTTGGATGCTGTCACCCTCCACCATTCAGTCAATGGTGACAGTATCATATGCAGTGACAGTAGACATGTCAGATATTGTTGCCAGGTCCTTCAGTCCGGACCAGATGTCCAAACTTGGTCCTGCCTGCCCTTCATCACTGCCAGCAGGTTGCTTAGGATACCTAAGTTCTTTCCTGGCAGCCCCAGTTGCAGGAGAAAATGAAGAAGGAGCTGTTGACGAGTTATGTTCTGCTTCAGCTGACAGTGTTTTCACCAGCAGGTCTTTGCACCTCTGCAGGCTTGTGTCTGCCAGAAAGAGAGACACCACATAGGCTTTAAACCTAGGATCGAGCATGGTGGCCAAAATATAATGGTCTGATTTCAACAGACAGACCACCCTGGAATCCTGGCAAAGCAAATGCAGGGCTTCATCCACAAGTCCCACATGCCGAGCGGAATCGCTCCATCTTAGCTCCTCCTTCACTTTCTCCAGCTGCTTCTGCAAAAGCCTGATGAGGGGAATGACCTGACTCAAGCTGGCAGTGTCTGAACTGACTTCACGTGTGGCAAGTTCGAAGGGCTGGAGAACCTTGCACAACACGTAAATCATTCTCCACTGCACTTGTTCAGGTGCATACCCCCTCTTTTGCCTATGTCATAGGTGGATGTATAGGCTTGAATGGCTTTTTGCTGCTCTTCCATCCTCTGAAGCATATAGAGGGATGAGTTCCACCGCGTCACAACCTCTTGCTTCAGGTGATGGCGGGGCAGGTTCAAGAGTGCTTGCTGGTGCTCCAGTCTTCGGCACGCAGTCGCTGAATGGCAAAAGTGGCCAGAAATTTTTTGGGCCGCCCAAAGCGTCTCCTGCACGCCCCTGTCGCTTTTCAGAAAATTATGCACCACCAAGTTTATTGTGTGAGCAAAACATGGGATGTGCTGGAATTTGCCAAGATGTAATGCCTGCACAATATTGGTAGCGTTGTCAGATATCACAAATCCCCAGGAGAGTCTAATTGGGGTAAGCCACTGGGTGATGATTTCCCTCAGTTTCTCTAAGAGGTTGTCGGCGGTGTGCCTCTTACTGAAACCGGTGATACACAGTGTAGCCTGCCTTGGAATGAGCTGGTGTTTCTGAGATGCTGCTACTGGTGACGCTGCTGTTGTTGCAGCGTAGGGTGATACATCTACCCAGTGGGCTGTCACAGTCATATAGTTCTTAGTTTGCCCTTCCACTTGTCCACATGTCCATGGTTAAGTGGACATTGGGTACAACCGCATATTTCAGGACACTGAGGACACTTTTTCTGACGTTTCTGTACAGTCTCGGTATCACCTGCCTAGTGAAGTGGAATCTAGATGGGATTTGGAACCGGGGACACACTACCTCCATCAATTGTCTAAATCCCACTGCACTAATGGCAGATACCGGATGCACATCTAACACCAACATAGAAGTCAAGGCCTCAGTTATACGTTTTGCTTCAGGATGACTGCTGTCGTACTTCATCCTCCTCACTTAGGACTGTTGGAGGGTCAATTGTTTAGTAAAAGTAGTGGTGTTCCTACTTCCTTTCTGGGATGATGAATGACTCCCAGCAGAAGCAACAGCAGCAGCGGCAGCAGTAGGCGTAGCAATGCAGGATCCTCCGGAGGAATCCCGGATAGGAGAGTCAGTCATGCCAGTGACATGGCCTGCAGGATTACTTCCGATCCTGACTAAGGAGGAAATTGACGAGGAGGGAGTTGACGGTGAGGTTTGCAGGCGCTTGGATACAACAGGACAAAGGGATTTAGGTGTCCCTGGACTGCTTACGGTCTTAGCCAAAGTTTCTGAACTTGACAGTAACTTTTTATGAACGCGCTGCAGGTGACGTATAAGGGAGGATGTTCCTAGGTGGTTAACGTCCCTACCCCTACTTATTTCACCTTTACATATGGTACATATGGCAAGACAGTTGTTGTCCAGATTTGGATAGAAATATTGCCAGACCAAAGAGGTGGAATGTTTGGTCTTCTGCCCAGGCATGACTGTGATGGGCTTTTTCATCCCACGGACATCAACTGTCTCCCCTGGAGCCTGATTTAAACAAACCACATCACCATCAGAATCCTCCTCGCCAACTTCCTCCTCAGTGCCAGCTACACCAGTATCCTCATCATGTTGTACTTCAACAGTGACATCTTCCATTTGCATATCAGCAAGTAGACTGTGGGTGCTCCTTTCAGCACTTGCAGAGGGCGTGCAAATGGTGGAAAGAGCCACCTCTTCCCATCCAGTGCTGGGAAGGTCAGGCATCGCAACCGCCACCACACTTGGACTCTCCTTGGGGATTTGTGATATCTTTTTAGAACGCACAGTTCTTCGCTGTGCTTTTGCCAGCTTAACTCATTTGATTTTTTTAGTGAGATGAGGGCTTCCATCGTCATGTGAAGCTGAACCACTAGTCATGAACATAGGGAAAGACCTTAGCCGTTCCTTGCCACTCTGTGTCGTAAATGGCATATTGGCAAGTTTACGTTTCTCCTCAGATGATTTAAATGTTTTTTTTAAGGTCATTTTCCTGAACTTTGTCATTTGGGATTGTATATGCCCTCTACTATGACATTGGGCATCAGCCTTGGCAGACGACATTGATGGCATAAAAATACAGAAGGAATAAATCTTGAGCTAAAAAGAAACACCTGTTGGTAGTAATATCAAGTATCTATAAGCTGCCTAAGCACCAACCACGTGGAGAATGCCAACTCCACACATAAAAACTAAAATCCAGAAAACATGTGAGGTGCTAAATGGCGCTCAAAATACAAGATATGAACACTCCAAATGTTAGCCGTTTAATAATGAATACATAGAGTCAAAATTGAATAACTCCCGGGAGTGAGAAATATAAAATATATTATAACAATAATAAACATAAACAGAAAGAATATATAACAAATAAATTAATCAATCTAAAAATTAAAATATCAATATAGAAAATAATTAGCACAAAAATAAAAGTCTCTAGCACCAGTATGAAAACATGTTACTTAAAAAATGTGTCTTTAGTGTTCATTCCAGATAATATGGTGTAAAGACACACTGTATCAAAGTCTCTGAGCTATGCCCGCTTGATGAAAATAGGGAATACTCACAAAATAGGAGTAGATGAATTCCAAACTCCAGCTGAAACTCTGGCTGTAACGGAAGCTACAGTGAACTCGCACTGCCAAATGTATCTAGATGGGGAGCTGCAGACTCACCCAATATGTAGCAAATCAGTGGGTATCACAAATGACTGTATTTAGCGGACACCAAGCTCCGATTCAACGATCCTGTCAGCAGGGATCATTGACGCCCCTTTGCCGTTCGCATCATACGTCATCTCCTGTATTTATTAGATTAATCGGGAACATCGAAAGGCATCTGAACTGCTCGCAGTGCTTGTGGTAGGATTTACTTCCTGCAATCACTGCGAGCAGTTCAGGCTAAAAGACAACCAAGTGACATGGTAGATGACGCTGCTTTGTTAATTATGCACACCCATTAAACGCCGTTCGCATCATACGTCATCTCCTGTATTTATTAGATTAATCGGGAACATCGAAAGGCATCTGAACTGCTTGCAGTGCTTGTGGTAGGATTTACTTCCCGCAATCACTGCGAGCAGTTCAGGCTAAAAGACAACCAAGTGACGTGGTAGATGACGCTGCTTTGTTAATTATGCGCACCCATTAAACGCCGTTTTGACTGTTTGGCACGCCTGCGTTCGAATCTCCACTCCCCTGTTTTCAAGCACCTTCCCCTGTTACCACCCACAAACGATACACTCTGTCAATCAAATTAGCAGCCCCTCGCTGTTTTACGAGCACACGATTTCCGACCGCAATGACTGGTTTGCGCATGCGCATTGCAACCCATATGCATGCGCGGTTGTGCGAACATCGCTTAATGCGAACGAGCGGCTCTGAATCAGGCCCACAGTCCCTATGACTGCAACTGACTGCACACACAGCCCAGCCAGCCCCTATGACAGCAGCACAACACAGCCCAGCCAGCCTTAGCTCCCACCCTCCCTCTTCACTGTCCACAGCCGGAGTGAGAAATGGCGCCGACGCGGGGACCTTTTATAGAATCCAAAACCTGCGAGATCTGGAAGGCGGGATGATGACGTTTTGCCTCGATTTCTGATCCGAGTCAGACGGGAAAAGTCGAGCCTGACTCGGATACGACTTGGATCGGGGATGGGGCTCGGGGTGGTTCGGATTTCAGAAATCCGAACCCGCTCATCCCTAATATATATGCACTGTTTGTATACATGGTGTTTTTATGTACAATATACTATATGCACACATTATATATTTATAAACATACTTTTTTAAGAATATGTAATAATTTAATATTATGTAAGATTATGTATATGATTGATATGCATACATATCAATACATATACTACTACACAGCAGCCTGGTATTAAGGATTGAAACCCAGCTCTGCTCACCTTTGGGGGACTAAAAAGAACCCTGTAGATAGTGCTGCTGCTGCTGTCACGTGTGTCTAAGGTGCTGCCAGTGGTCGGTGCACGGCCGTGGGTGGGGTGTGGTCGGCCGGGGGTCCCTCAGGCTGCTGCAGAAGGTCAGTGCAAAGCCTGGGATGGTCTATGTGAGGACTGGTGCGGCAGTGGCAGCGGGAGGGACCTATGTGACGTCACACGCAGTGACGTCACATGACGGGTAGGCTCCGCTGGCTGTTACTAGCGCTGGGAGGGCTAGAGAAGCCCAGCCCTCCTTTGCGCTGTTGCCCTTACAGTATGTTTGTTCACCAGCGTTCACGTGTCACAGCCGCGACTGGGGGGGTGTTATGCTCAGCCGGGGGTGGGGGGCTTGTGGTCAGCCCTGAGGCTGCTGCAGAAGGAAATAAAAATTCCTCTCTACAGCAGCAGACACACGCATCAGATGGCTGTAGGCCTATTCTGATTGTAGGCCTGGGCTGTAGCTCCATCAGCCCCATTACTAATCTGGCCCTGGCTCCACGTCAGAGTTCCCTCCAGGGCTTCCCTGCCACATTGAGCTCTGGGTCCGATTCAGACCCGTTCGCAAGGCTGCGTTGGCACGTAGCCGGCTGATTTCGCAATCTGCGCATGCGTACAAGACACAGTGCACATGCACAAACCAGTCACTGCGATCGAGAAGCGATCGCAGCCAGTACACAGATGCTCCACAAATATGAGTGACAGGACGTGCCGTTTGTGGGTGGTGGCAGAGGGTGGTCGAAGGAAATGGGGTGTGGTTCTGCGAATGCAGGATTGTCTGTGCTTCTGAACGCTGTTTCTGGGGCATACATAATTAAGATGCATAGTTAGCATACACGTCACATGGCTCATTTACACACAGCAGCCCTCGCAGTGCTTGCAGTAGAGTATGGTCAACCACAAGTGCTGCGAACGGGTACTATGTTACCGATTGTTTACTTCACTTCCTGGAGATGACGTATGTTACTAAGGGAAAGTGGGCATCTTATGTCAGGCTGGTGGGCATCTAATTTCATACCGCAAACGAACGGTAAGGCATAGTCAGTGTGCTAAAGTTTTGCTTTCGATCTCTGGATTTGCATACTTTGGATGCAGATGGTTGCGTGTGAATGCAGCTTTGAGAATGGGTCTGAATTGAACCCTCTGCCTCGGGGGCCTGATTCAGACCCATTCGCTAACAAGCGATCGCTCGGAGCAAGCGATGTTTTGAAATCTGCCCATGCGTATGCATCGTATTGCGCATGCACCAACTAGTACGAGTGATCGGGAAGCCCTCGCTCACCTAGCTTAGACAGCCCGGCAGAATGAGTGACAGGAGAAGCCGTTTGTGGGTGGTAACAGGGGCAGGACACAGAAAACAGGGGAGTGGAGGTACGAACATAGGCGTGCCTGTAAATCTTAGCGCAGTTTCAGAGGCTTGCATAATTAACAGCCAGCGTCATAGGACACGTCATCTGGCTGTTTTTTACACTGAAGTGCTCACAGTGCTTGCGGTATGGTATGGTCTGCCACAAGCGCTGCGATCGCATCTGATGGTCCCCGATGCACCGATGGTTTCATACACTTCCTGGAAATGACGTGCGCAAGTGGGCATCTTAAGACAGGCTGGTGGGCATCGGCATACACAAAGTGATCACTTGCCAAGACATAGTGGGCGTGCTTATGCCTTGCCGTGCGATCGCCTGCCTTGACGTCACTAAGCTGAATGTACATACGCTGGGAGCGAGAGTCCGCATCTTGCAACAGGTCTGAATCAGACCCTCAGCCTGCACTACTGCAGACTGTAACATTCACTACTGTGTGGGGTGGGTGCTCACATCTCCAGAGTGCAAACTAGTTTGCTTGACCATCTGCACTTCTTATCAGTGTATATCAGTGCAGCTGCTTTCAGATGTCTGTGACTCTTCCGTCTCCACCCCAGTCCACCCGGTACATCTCGCCTCAGTGACGCAGGGAGGAGGCGTGGTCCCTGCAAGTCAGACACCTGCTACTAATGCAGACCCCCCAACATGACCCATTTCATTAGGTACAAAATGCTCTGCTCCTGGAGTTACCTCTTAATTTATGATTGCAGACACCTGTGGTGAAACACCTGTCTTTATCAATTACCTAGTTCAACACAGGTAACAGCAATCGTAAATAAGATGGCAAGTCCAGGAGCACAGTATTTTGCACCTAATGGAATGGGTCATGTTGGAGGGTAAGCTACTTTAGCTGTGTAACTCTTTGTGCAGCAGGAAAATGATACGAAGTGTTTTTCGGGTTCTTTTGGTTTTCATCGGTTTTCAGACATTTATTTGTCTGCGGAGTCTATCGTAAATGTGCTGTCTGATGGAATTCAATTCCGGAACAAACTGATAAGTTTCACCATTAAAATTCAGTAGACAGTCAAATATGATGCTTAGTAAATACTGCATTTAGACTAGAGATGACCTCTGAGATCCGAACCCACCCAGATTTTGAGATCCAGGGCAAGAACCGAACATGCATCTGGTTCCCCCACCAGCCCCGGATCTCAAACCGAGGCAAAACCAAAGAGATGAAAACTCGCGGCTCGCGAGTTGTCATCTCTATGTATATAAGGGACCACACGGTGGCTGCCATTTCACTCCGGCTGTGGAGACTGAACAGGGAGGGAGGGTAGTGTAGGGCTGGGAGAGGTAGTACTTACCTGTGATGGTGCTGTTCTGGTGCTGTCTGGTGTGTCCTGGGCTGGTGCACTGCTGATCCATCTGGTGCTTTCACTGCTGTGCTGTCTGCTGTGTCCATCTGGGCTGGTCCTGTTTCATCTGGGCTGGTGCTGTTTCATCTGGGCTGGTGCGGTGCTGTCTGTTGCTTCCATCTGGGCTCAAGTTCTGGACCCGAAAAAAAAAATATATATATATTGTCTTTTTATTTTTTTTTTCTGTGTGTGTGTTAGGCTTAGCCACACAAGATACATCAAAGCAACCTAGTGCTGCCCGACTCCAGTCATCATCAATCTGTGCTCTGGGCCCAAGGTCTGGACCCTAAAAAAAAAAAATAGTGTCTTTTGTCTATTTTTTTCTCTGTGTGCGTGTTAGGCTTAGCCGCACAAGATACAGCAACACAAGTTGCAACCTAGTGCTGCCCGACTCCAGTCGTCATCAATCTGTGCTCTGGGCCCAAGTTCTGGACCCGAAAAAAAAATAAAACAAATAGTGTATCTTGTCTATTTTTTTTACTGCGTGCGCATGTCTGCACATGTGTGAATTTTGTAACCGCACCTTGGCTACACTATTGGTGCTTGTGACACTGATTCAAGACCGCAGAAAATATGGAGGGCTGTCACATTACAGGAGAGCAAGGCCAAGAACCACATGTTGCAGTGGCCGCCAGCAATCATCATGATGATGCAATGCCGTCAACTTCCTTGTCCTCTATGAATGCCCATGCCACAGAGCTTAAGTCATGCCATGGATATGGTAAAGCTACTTTTACTGTAGGAAAGAAAAAAAATCGAAAGGCAAGTAGCCTTTAGATAAACAAAAAATTGGCTATATGCCATTCACTACACGAAGTGGCAAGGAAAGGATAAGGCCTTGGCCTTTTTTATGATGAATGCTGGTTCTAATAGACCTTCTGCTTGTAGTAGTAGTGGTGGTACCATTAAAAAATTGACAATTGTTAAGAAGAGTAAGACAGCTCCGGAAAAACCAACTGTGTGCCCTGAGAAATTGAAATCACAAATCCCCGAGGAGAGTGCAAGTGTGTCTGAAGATCCTCCAAGTTCCAACATTGTGTTCCCTCTGTAAATGTGGGGAAGGGCAGTCAACATCTTGCAGACGCAGTCAGTGAGGATGCTTCTGTGGAATTGCACTTGGAGGAGGAGGATATTTTGGTAGTTGAAGGCACTAAGGATGATGAGGATGTTGATGATGAAGATGTTGGTGATGAGGATGTTGATGCCGAGGATGTACTTTGTATAAGTAAGGCAACAGCCGTTGCCCATGGATTGAAAAAGCCAAAGCCCATTGTTGTCATGCCGGGGCAAAAGACAAAAAAATCCACTTCTCACGTGTGGAATTATTTCCACCCCAATCCGGACAACAGTTGTCAAGCCATCTGTAACCATTGGCAAGCAAGAGTGAGAAGAGGGAGGGACCTAAACCTCCTAGGAACCTCCTCCTTGTTACATCACTTGGAGCGCATTCATCAAACATCAAAGTGTATGTCACCAAGTTCCAAAACTCAAAACATAACAAGTCTGATGTCACCTACCTGCTCCCTCTCTGTTAGATCCAAGCACCTTCAATCTTGTTGGAGGTGGATAATTGGCAGAATCTGTTTAAAATCAAGATCTGCAAGATGCAATTTTGCGACTGGTCGCAAAACGCCATTTTAGCTACAACTAAAAAAATCCTTAAATTAAATATTCAGTGATGAAAAGACAGGTTTTGTTGATTTGTCTGTGACGAATAATTAGAAATACACAAATATATGGTGAGCATTTACTCTGCATACAGAACAGTATGCCTATGAAAATTGAAGTATAATACAGACACTAATATACTCAGACAGAGTGAATTTTGAAACAATGAATTGTATTCTGGATAAGCCATTGTCTTTGAGTCTGATGCTTAAACAGATTAGCCTTACCTTTGTGATCTCATCAGGCATCTTTTGATCATCTGTGTAAACCCCCATTGCCTGTCATTTTTGTAGTCCAGACAAGTAATATCAAAACCAAGTAAAGCATAGAGAAATATATATATATATTAATTCATGATAAATACATGCATGCACATAGACAATCGCATGTGTATTCACAATGCTTGCAAATATACACACAATTACATTAAAAGGTTCTGCAGTATTTTAGGTTAATATTCAGGGTTTTATTTATATCAGCAATGTTGTGAAATGTATGTATTTGATATTAATGGTATAGAACATTGTAGACATTTCATGTTTGGTACTGTACTGATACCCTGTCTATTTCCCGATACCCGGTTATATTGGCAAGGGAATCGGATCATGCGTTCATGAGTTATGGACCATAGTGAATTATTGGTTGAAATATAAAACTCTGTATGCTGAGCCTGTGGTTAATTTAAATCAATTAAAGAAAAACAATACAATCTGAAGAAGTGGGACATACCCCTAGTGAACTGCCCTATGAACTACAGTGTACTACAAAGACCAAGAGCAAGAACCAATGGAATTATGTTTGTCTGTCTATATTGCTGTTATAATGATCAGTTCGGGTATATAGCCTGTGTACTGGTCCCAGTTAGGAGCCATTCTTCTTGGATGACCGCAGGCTTCTGGATTGATGACTGTAACTGGGACCGGTGCGCTGGCGTATGTATGTCGACTGTACCTATATTGAATGTAACCTTTGCACGTATTGTCTAGATCATGTGCATTTAAGTTCCTTTTTCTTTTATGCTGAATAATAACTTTTTGTGCTTCGGAACCACAACCAAAGTCTGAAAGTGTTTATTGCTCTGTGCGACTATTCATAACGCTAATTAGCGTCATATAAGGTTTAGAGGTTAAAGGCAGGATTGCATAGAGGTTATAGGCAGGATTGCATAGAGGTTTTAAATAGGATTCCATAGTCTCCACCACCAACACCTGCATCAACATACTCATTCATCATCAGGAGTAGTCCTGTTGCATCCAATGTTGTTATTCAAAGCATGATTGACTCCTCTCCTATCTGTGATTCCTCAGAAGGATCCTTGATGCTGCTGTTGCTGTGAGTGGATCTTCATCCCAGAAGGGGACCAGGAGGAAGACTACTTGTAGTGTATCCTCCAAAAAACAATTAACTGTCAAACAATCGTTTGCAAGGGCAATCAAGTATGACCACAATCATCCAGTTGCACAGCGGATTACTGACACCATAACAGCTATGCTGGTATTAGATGTGTGTCCAGTATCCACCATTACTGCAGTGGGTTTTCAACAGTTAATTGAGATCCTGTGTCCTCACTACCAAATCCCTTCTAGATTCCCCTTCGCTAGAACAGCAATTCCAACTCTATACAAGGACATTAAAAAAAACCTTATTAATGTCCTCAGAAATGCCATTGTACCCACTGTCCACTTGACCGCTGAACTGTGGAAAAGTGGGACAGGGCAACTAAGGATTACATGACTGTGACAGCCCATTGGGTAGGTGTATTGCCTACAACAGCAACAGCAGCATCTACCAAAAGACAGCTGATACACAGGCAAGCTACTCTTTGTATAACTTGTTTCAGTAAGAGGCATACTGCTGAGAACCTCTTAGAAAAACTCAGGGATAGCTTTGCTAAATGGCTTACCCCACTTGGCTCTCCTCAGGATTTGTGATTTCGGACAATGCCACCAATATTGTGAGAGCATTACATGTGGGCAAAATCCAACAAGTCCCATGTTTTGCTCACACAATTAATTTGGTGGTGCAACATTTTTATTTTAATGACAGGGACGTGCAGGAGATGCTCTCAGTGGCCTGCAAAATATCTGGACATTTTAGACATTCGGCAACCGCTTGTCAAAGATTGCATGACCAGCAGGTACTGTTAAATTTGCCCTGCCATCAGCTGATGCAAGAGGTAGTAACTCGGTGGAATTCTACCCTCTATTTGCTTCAGCGGATGGAGGAACAGCAAAAGGCCATCCAGGGCTATACAACAGCCTATGACATAGGCCGTGGAATGGGAATGCACCTTACTCAAGCACAGTGGAGAATAATTTCCATGTTGTGCAAGGTTTTCAAACCCTTTGAACTTGCCACACGTGAAGTTAGTTCAGGCACTGCCAGCTTGAGTCAGGTAACTCCCCTCATCAGACTTTTGATAAAACAGCTGGAGATACTGAAGGAGGAGCTGAAATGGAGTGATTGTGCAAGGTATGTAGGACTGGTGGATCAAGCCCTTGATTCACTTCACCAGGATCCAAGAGTCGTCAATCTATTGAAATCTGAAAAATATATTTTAACGACCATTCTGGATCCTAGGTTTAAGTCCTACCTTATGAGTTTTTTTCAAACAGACCAAAATCTAAAACTATGCAAAAAGCTGTTGGTAAAAAAATTGTCAGCTGCAGCCGCACGTGAAACTCCATCATCTCCTCCTTCAGTTTCTGCAGCTGCCAGAAAAAAACTTGCCCACCCTCCAGTGTGTACTCCGAAAGAGTTTTCAGTGCAGCTGGCAACCTTGTCAGTGATCAGCATAGGAGGTTACTTCCTCAAAATGTGGAAAAGATGATGTTCATTAAAATGAATTACAAATTCCATGAGGAAGTCCTCTATCAACAATTGCATCAAAAAATTACTGAGGCGCCTATGATGGATTCCAGCGGGGACGAATTAATGTTGTGTGAAGAAGAGGATCTACACACTGATGGGGATGATGAGGATGACGATGACTTGTAATGTAAAGCCAGTTTGTGTATGGGATCATTTTCATTTCTATGTCCAACGCACATTGAAAGCTTGTTTGATGGGGGTCCAAACAAACCAATTATTTCAGCCACAATTGGCAGTCCTTTCCGCTGAAATTTTTGGTTTGTTAATGTCCTGTTTCGTATGCAACATAAGGGTGGGTGGGAGGGCCCAAGAACTATTCCATCTTGCACCTTTTTCCTTTCCATAATGTGTTGGTTGGGGCATTGCTGCCTGACATTTTAAATTAATGTTATGGTTGGTTTAGGAACCAATGATTTGTTTTTAAATTAATTTATTATCAATTTTACAGCCAGGGGCTGCACCAATGAATTTCTTTTAATTATTAATTATTCATCCCGGGGCTGCACCAATGAATTGTTTTTTAATTTATTTAATATCAATTTTACAACCAGGGGCTGCACCAATGAATTTTTTTTAAATTAATTTATTATCAATTTTACAGCCAGGGGCTGCACCAACTATCAACTATCAATTATTCAATCCTCAAGGGTATCCCAACCATCATCTTTGCATAGTCCTCAACTCTATAAATAATTATATCAATCAGTTTTGAGCCAGCAAGCTGAATGCAACCTTTTGACCCTTTTCCTAGATGAAAAAAATCAATATTGTGATCTGTGAGGTGGTCAAAATTGACTGGAAATGAGTGGAAATAAATGTTATTGAGGTTATTAATACTGTAGGAACAAAAAAAAACCCATTTTATGTGATTTTACCTGTTTTTTATATTTTTTAAGAAAAAATTCAGATCCAAAACCAAAACCCGAAAACAAAACACGAAGGTGAGGTTTTGGCAAAACCAATCCAGATCCAAAACCAAAACACGGGGGTCGGCGCACATCCCAAATTTAGAACCTCCAAACTGACAGTGATGTCCAGTGAAAGCCAAACACAATTCTTAGTAAATTTAACCCACAAGTTGAGTTCCATTATTGTATTGGTATTAAAACAGTTATCCTAATTTAATGGCACACACATGTCGTATTGTTTTACCGCTTTCTGAGCTCCAGGAATTCCCAATCAACTCAGCCATATAGTACTGCATCTTGGGACAAGCACCCACAGACATGTATTGGTGTAGGAACATAAAGGGCCATATTCAATTAGGTTCAAAAATTCAGTTTCTGCAGTAAAGTATCGCCGGTGACATCATTTCACCTGGCAAAAACTCTGCCTCGTATTCAGTTCCAAAAGACTTTTCGCCAGTGCGGAAACTTAATGCATTGGAATAGGCAAAAAAGATTCGCCTATGAAACCTGTCGGAGAAAAAGTGCAGAATTGAGGTTTTGGGGTGCAAACTTGTGGGAACCGCCCAGCACCCTTGGGACAGTCCCCCAAAGGTAAACTGTGTAAAAAAAAAGTTTTAAAAAAATTAACACCCCAAAAAAGTGCTTTCATTTTGCGTCAAAAAAAAAAAAAGTTGGAGGACAAACTTATTAACTAGCGAAGTAGACTCCAGGGGGGTCCCCAAGTATGCCCCAGGTGTGTTTAAGATTGCAGGTGCTTTCGGCAGGTGGTTTATTTTAAAACATCACTTTAGCAACTTGTATCCCAAATTTGCTGGGACTATTTGTTTTCTTTAAAAAAAAATGCTAAACACGATTCTTCACAACTTCTGCAAAGACACTAAGAAACAGCTATTGAGATCATTTAAGTACCCTAAATACCTTCACCAGGGCTATTCGGGGGAATCTATAGTGATCCCCAATGTCAGTGCATCTCTTGGGGGGTGTCAGGCTGATTTCCCCAAATCTGACAGGACTTTTCACTGGTTTCGAATTTGCCGGGTTCCGTTTTCGCCGATTTGGAATTGAATACGGGGATAAGCGGGGAGAAGCGTGATACTTTACTGCATGCAATACCTAGGCAGCGGGACCAGGCCCGCCAAGAGCCGCGGCGGGCCCAGTTAACAGGGGATGTGGCCTAATCACGGGAGGCGTGGCCACGCCCCCTTCGAGAAAAACAACAAAGATTTTCAGCGCTGTAATGCGCTGGCGAGGAGGGGTGCTCTGAGACCCCTCTGCCCGGCGCAAAGTCATGGGGGACACAATCAGTGTGAGCGGTCCCCCCCACAGGCATATGAGATGCTGTGTGCTGGGCTGCTGTGAGGGAGGGGGGGGACGGCATCAGACCCAGGCCCCCGCCAGGCCCCTCAGGAAGCCCGGGCCCCGGTATCTTGTACCTGCTCCCCCCCCCTCTCTGCGCCCCTGAGCGGGACTTTTCGCACTTAATTGAATACAGGCCTAAATGTGAATCGTCAGCATTAAAACAATATTTAAGTAATTGCATTTCCCAACTATAGAAGTTTTACTGTATAATTCCATATACAGGTTGAATCTCCCATATCTAAAATGCTTGGCACAAGAAGTATTTTGGATATTAAATTTTTCCATATTTTGGAATATTAGCATACCATAATGAGATGTCATGGGAATGGGACCCAAGACTAAACACAGAATGCATTAATGTTTCATATACACCTTGTACACACAGCCTGAAGGTTATTGTATACATTATCTTTAATCATTTTGTACATCAGTCAAAGTTTGTGTACATACACAAAATTTATTTAAATTTCATATACACCTGATACACACAGCCTGAAGGTGATTTTATAATAAACAAAGTTTGAGTGCATTGAACCATCAGAATGCAAAGGTGTAATTATCTCAGTCGCACTCAATAAAAATACGTATTTTGAAATACTTGGATATGGGAGAATAAGCCTGTATTTACTATATACTGAACCTCTCATTAACTATGATGCAATGTCCTGGGCCAAAATGTATTTTCAATAAGATAAGTTTTATTAGAATTGGCCCTTTTGAGTGCCTTATTTTCTAAATACTATATATATACATATATATATATATATATATATATATATATACATATATTTTTTTTTTTTATGTGGCAGTATCACCAGAGGTGGCACTGGTGAGCAGCAGATTCTGTGTGGGGTAGGAGAGTTCCACCCAAACAGACTAGAAAAGCATTGTGGGAAGATGCCTAATTGCTGCTTTGTGGAGAAAGCTCAGGTGTGGTTTTGCAAAACTACCCTCATGTGAGCGCTACCTTGATTTTTTCCTTCTGTATACTCTTGTTAGACTGACTATCCCCTTTGTGGTAGCTACTACACAAGCACACCATAACAGCATCCACCTTTATCTTGTTTGCTAGATAGATTTTTATATCTTGTGCCGACCCTTGTGTTTTGGTTTTGGATCTGGATCCCCCCTGGTTTTGGATCTGGATTGGTTTTGCCAAAACCTCACCTCCATGTTTTGTTTTCGTGTATTGGTTTTGGATCTGGATTTTTTCTTAAAAAATCATAGAAGCAGCTAAAATCACATAAAATTGGCCTGTTTTTGTTCCTACAGTATAATTAACCTCCATAACATTTATTTCCAGTAATTTCCAATAAACTTTGACCACCTCAATATTATTTGCTTCATCTAGTTAAGGCCAAAAGGTTGCATCCAGCTAGCTGGCTGACTAAGCTAAGTGACACAGTGGGCGGCACTAACATGTGGCAGTTCAGCTTCTAATTTCCAACACGGATACAGTGTGTTATACAGTGTGGGTTGGATACACCAATAGTGCACTTACTGTGACAGCAGTGTTGGCAGAGCAGGGTTGCTGACGGTGTCCTCAGTACATGGGATGGCAGTGCTGCGATGCTGGCAGTGTCCTCAGTGAAGGGTACTGGTGATGTCGGCAGTGCAGGGGTTCCAGCGGTGTCTTCAGTGCAGGTTTGCTGACTGTCGGCAGTGCAGGGGTGTTCTCAATGCAGGTTGACAGCAGTGTCGGCAAAGCGGGGTGCCAGCGGTGTCCTCAGTGCATGGGATGGCAGTGCTGCGATGCTGGCAGTGTCATCAGTGAAGGATACTGGTGATGTCGGCAGTGCAGGGGTTCCAGCGGTGTCTTCAGTGCAGGTTTGCTGACTGTCGGCAGTGCAGGGGTGTTCTCAATGCAGGTTGACAGCAGTGTCGGCAAAGCGGGGTGCCAGCGGTGTCCTCAGTGCATTTGTGCTGACAGTGTCGGCAGTGCAGGGGTTCCAGCGGTGTCTTCAGTGCAGGTTTGCTGACTGTCGGCAGTGCAGGGGTGTTCTCAATACAGGTTGACAGCAGTGTCGGCAAAGCGGGGTGCCAACGGTGTCCTCAGTACATGGGATGGCAGTGCTGCGATGCTGGCAGTGTCCTCAGTGAAGGGTACTGGTGATGTCGGCAGTGCAGGGGTTCCAGCGGTGTCTTCAGTGCAGGTTTGCTGACTGTCGGCAGTGCAGGGGTGTTCTCAATGCAGGTTGACAGCAGTGTCGGCAAAGCGGGGTGCCAGCGGTGTCCTCAGTGCATTTGTGCTGACAGTGTCAGCAGTGCAGGGGTGCTGGTAGTGTCCTCACTGTGGGAGTGTCGGCAGTGTCGGCAGTGTGGGGGTCGCTAACAGTGTCCTCAGTACATGGGGCAGCAGTGCAGGGGTGCCAGCAGTGTCGTTAGTGGGGGATGCTGCCAGCGGTGTCAGGCGGTGGGGGATGGTGGGCGCCATCTTCTTTTTCTTCTGTGTGCATTGTCAATAGGCTTAACTCTGATTGGCTGAGAGCCGTGACAGATGGCTCTCTCAGCCAGTCAGCGTTAAGCCCGCTCAATACAAAACTTCATGACCCTACAGCAGGGTCACGATGTTTTGCCTCAGATGAGGGATCTGGGGCAGGCAGGAGGATCCGAACCCGCTCATCTTTGCTTAAGACTAGAGGTGTGCACTGACACCCGTGTTTTTATGTTTTGGTTTTGGATCTGTACTTCCTTCGTGTTTTGGATCTGGACTGGTTTTGCCAAAACCACCCTTGTGTGTTTTGTATTTGGCTTTGGATCTGTATTTATTCTAAAAAAAAAATCATAAAAAAAGCTAAAATCACATAATATGGCCTTTTTTTGTTCCTACGGTAATATTAATCTCAATTACATTAATTTGCACTCATTTCCAGTCAATTTTGACCACCTCACAGCTCTCAATATTGTAGTCATCCGGTTTAGGCATAAAATTTGCACTAAGCTATCTAGCTGACTAAGCTAAGCGACAGCAGTGGGCGGCACAAACACGTAGCATTTTAACTGCCAACATGGCCCATAAGGAAACATGTTTTCATTAATCAAGAGGCCTGAGGAAGATGGAGTATGTATTTAATTAATGGCAGGGACAGGAAGGGTTGATTGGTAGTAAATTTAATTACATTTTTTAATTCCGAAGAAAATTTATGAGGGAGGAGGGAAGAGCATGGGTGAACAATATGTCCCATGTTTTGCCCACAAAATCAACTTGGTGGTTCAGAATATTTTTTAAACTTAAAGGGGCATGCAAGAGATGCTGTGTGTGGCCATAAACATTTCTGGATATTTTGTCATTCAGCAACCACATATCAAAGATTGCAGAAGCTGTGGCAGTTCAACTTCCAACATGGCACATCAGGAAACAAATGTTGGAGTTGGAGGGAGTTGGAGTATGTATGTAGTTGAAGGCAGGGAAAGGAAGATTTGATTAGTAGTAAATTTAATTAAAGAAATGTATTCCAAAGCAAAATTTAGGAGTGAGGAGGGGAGGCATTTACAAAAAATATTTAAATCATTCACATCAGTCCTTGCCCCAGAAGAATCATTGAGAGTAATGTCTACTGCTGGGAGTGGATTTTCATCCCAGAAGGAGACCAGGAAGACTACTAGCAGTACTTTAAAAAACAGTTGACTGTTTAACAATACTTTGCAAGGGGAGCAAATATGACAGCAGTCACCCAGTTGCACAGCGGATCACTGGCGCCATAACATCTATGCAGGTATTACATGTGCGTCCAATATCCACCAATAATGCAGTGAGTTTTAGACAGTTAATTGAGTTCATGTGTCCACACTACCAAACCCATCAAGATTCCACTTCACTAGAAAAGCAATTCCCAGCCTGTACAGGGACAAAAAATTTAATTATTGGCCTCCAAAATGCCCAATGTCCACTTAACCACAGCTATGTGGGCAAGCTGAACAGAGCAAATTCAAGGTTTAAGATTCAAGGTTTATGTCCTACATTGTGTCTTTCTTCTCAATGGACACAGGTCTGAAGAGATGCAAAGAGCTGTTGGTAAGCAAGTTGTCAGCTCAAGTGGCACATGATACAGTAATGGCTTCTTCTTCAGTTACTCCAGCAAGTGCATCTGCCGATCGAAAACTAAACTTTCCCAAAATACCCACAGCTGGTGATGCAGATGAGTCAACACAATAAAGTTTTGACATCTGGTCAGGTCTAAAGGAATTGCCTACAATTAATGACCTCTACCATGACTCCATCTGATACGGTCACCATTCAAAGAATGGTTGAAGACTATTTTACATTTTTTAATGATAGAATCCAATGGCAAATAGACATATCAGACAGTCCATGTGACTACTAGCAGGAAAAAAAGCTAATTTGGAGCCCCGTTCACAAACTGACTTTGCTTTACTTGAGCTGCCCACCCTCCAGTGTGTACTCAGAAAGAGTTTTCAGCACAGCCAGGAACCTTGTCAGCTATCGGCGTAGGAGGCTACTTCCTCAAAGTGTGGAAAAGATGATGTCCATAAAAATGAACTTCAAATTATATGCCAATTACATCCACAAATGACAGAGGTACCTGTAATGGTGGATTCCAGTGGGGACAAATTAATATAGTGTGAAGAAGATGTACAAACTGATGAGAGTGAGGAATTGGATGATGATGCTGACAACATCTTGCCTCTGTAAAGCCAGTTTGTGCACGTAGAGATCATTGTCAGCAATGTCAGCTGCCAATTGGTAGGTTGTTATGTGGGGGCCCAAACAAACCAATCGCTTCATGATTGATATTGTTGATGAAGGTGTTGGTGGTAAAGATGGCAGGTACTTGTGTCTAGCAGAGAGAAGGGAAATAGCTGATGCTGGACTGCTTGTTGGTATTTTTATTTAGCCAAAGTTTCTGAATTTTGAAAACTTTTTTGATGGATGTGCTGCAGATGATGTAACAGGGAGATGATTCCTATATGGTTAAGGTTGCTACCTCTACTTAGTCTGGCTTTACAAAGGGTACAGATGACTTGATAATTGTTGTCCAGATTTGGGTAGAAATAATTCCACACATAAGAAGTGGATTGTTTGTCTTGTGCCCAGGCATGACAATGGGCTTTTGCTTATCATGGGCAATAATTGTTTCTTTCATTGGTGCCGAATATACACAAGCAACAACCTCATCAACAATATCCTTATTAGTGTCAGCTACACAAATGTCCTGCTCATCCTGCTGCACTTCCACAGAAGCAACTTAAATTTCTCTGTCAGCATGTTCACTTGTGCTTACATCCAGAGCCGGATTAAGGGGGGGCATATGGGGCAAGTACCCCTGGGCCCCCCCTCTCTCAGGGGGCCACCCAGCCAGAGCTGTTCTGCCCCAGCTCTGGTGCTGCTGTCTCCAGCCTCCACAGTCAGCAGCATCGGCGGAGGCTGGAGATGAGAAGAATATGTCCCCGTGCTGCCAGATAGGCAATGACAGATCCAAGGGAGGGGTGGACACGAGCACAGCCGCACACATGAAGTCATATAGCAGCCGGAAGAGGGACTTGTGAGTGGTACAGCTTCTCTTCCCGGTACTCTAGGAGGCAGACCCTACTAGTACATTGATCTGCCCTGCTCCCTGCATGTCACGTCTGGCGAGTAGGGGTAACAGGGTGCCTCTGCATTCACCTGGCCGTCTGCAGACAGTGCTTGGGATTCTACCCTGTCTGTGCTGTGGTGTCCACAGTCCACTCCACCCTAGCATTGAGACCCGCCAGCCCCAGCACAGTAGTTAGGGGAGTGAGGAGCAGGGGGAGGAGAGAGAGAGCCTGAAGGTGCATGCATTGTTCAGTAAACAGCCCAGACCAGAGGCAGTAAAAGGTAAGGAGTCAACTTTATGATACAAGAATAAAAATAAGTTAACCACTGCATAAATATGGGTCTGTGATGTATTGGAAGGAGTGGAGGAGTATTAGCTTGTGGACAAGAACAAAGCCACCATCATGGATTTTGCAGCTTCTGCAGCCATTTTATAGTTATGAATTAAAGTGTTCCTTAAGTGGCAGCCATTTTATAGTTATGAATTAAAGTGTTCATCATGTGGCAGCAGTACAGCTGTAAGTCCAGTGCTGCCTCTATAAGAGGTACCAAGAGGAAGCACTGGGGAAGGGAGTTGCAGATAGTCCTAATCAGGTCAGTGTGTGATGTATTCATCCAGTGATTGTACTACAGATACAGAGGACAGCAGGGCCACTGGCACTACAGGCATTTCCCTTACATGCAAGGGCATCCTGGTGCATTATCCATTAAGGGACATCCATAAGGCAGGTCTGGTGTAATACATAGAGTTATGCTATTGCACACAGAGATCTAACCACTGAGGTGCAAAAGCCGCTTATAGAATATACACAAAACATACTATTTTCCAGGACAAATAGATTATATTACAAAGAAAATAGATCTCAGACTGCACATTCTGGACATATATATATAATTGGAGGTGCTACCTGTGGAGACCTTTGATATATACACAAAGAAAAAATACAGGTGCACAACTCCAAATTAACTGATTATATATAAATAAATACATTTTGCAGTAAATACAATAGAGGTTTTTGGCATAATCTTGGCCAAGCTTATGGCCTGCCCACCATATCCGGGTAACCTCTTGTCGGGCAGGTCCCTAACATACTAAGGCTCAAATCCAGAGCGCAGGACACCCCCAAACTAGCCCAGCCAATCCACCCCAAAGCACCGCTCTAATAAGAAAAGTGAAGTGTTAAGAGCAGCCGCTGGCCGCATATAAAGCATAAAAATAAAAAAGTGAAATACATATATATATAAAGGAAACAGACAGTGAAGCATTAAAATGTGTTAAAGGAAAATGTGTTATACTGCGGTGCCCTGAAGCAGATCAGCAAAGCAATCCAGGGGGACCCACACCCCAAAAATGAACCAAAGCTGCACTACACAGTCCAAACATTAGCAGGACTTACCTATATTGTGCCCTGACTGGTGTGCATATTACATTGCTAGACTCCATGCTGTAACCAATGTAGTGGAAGTGCTAGTCTGAGTGGGAAGTGGCTCAGGCTTCCCAGGTGTGCAAATCAATGCACTAATTAGGTTACAAAGAAAATAGATCTCAGACTGCACATTCTGGACATATATATATAATTGGAGGTGCTACCTGTGGAGACCATTGATATATACACAAAGAAAAAATACAGGTGCACAACTCCAAATTAACGGATTATATATAAATAAATACATTTTGCAGTAAATACAATAGAGGTTTTTGGCATAATCTTGGCCAAGCTTATGGGCCTGCCCACCATATCTGGGTAACCTCTTGTCGGGCAGGTCCCTAACATACTAAGGCTCAAATCCAGAGCGCAGGACACCCCCAAACTAGCCCAGCCAATCCACCCCAAAGCACCGCTCTAATAAGAAAAGTGAAGTGTTAAGAGCAGCCGCTGGCCGCATATAAAGCATAAAAATAAAAAAGTGAAATACATATATATAAAGGAAACAGACAGTGAAGCATTAAAATGTGTTAAAGGAAAATGTGTTATACTGCGGTGCCCTGAAGCAGATCAGCAAAGCAATCCAGGGGGACCCACACCCCAAAAATGAACCAAAGCTGCACTACACAGTCCAAACATTAGCAGGACTTACCTATATTGTGCCCTGACTGGTGTGCATATTACATTGCCAGACTCCATGCTGTAACCAATGTAGTAGAAGTGCTAGTCTGAGTGGGAAGTGGCTCAGGCTTCCCTGGTGAGCAAATCAATGCACTAATTAGGTTACAAAGAAAATAGATCTCAGACTGCAGCTTGGCCAAGATTATGCCAAAAACCTCTATTGTATTTACTGCAAAATGTATTTATTTATATATAATCAGTTAATTTGGAGTTGTGCACCTGTATTTTTTCTTTGTGCAAACAGATTATATAGATGTGTGCCCATCTCCTAGTGCTGACCAGTGTGTAGCTCATAGCCAGTCTCCCTGCACACCATGCATAACAAGGTCTGTTCTACAGTTCTCCTCACACATTATTGACCAGACGTGCTGCAGACACATCGTATAGAGCCAGTAACTGCAGCAATGGTGATGGCAATACCCGGCCGCACAGTGTAACAAATAGCACACAGACCTCCATCCCACACAGTAGATGTGCTCAGCCTTTGTCCAAATGCTGTATAGAGAGGTGCAAGGCCCAAAAGAGTTGGTATTGAAAGTGGGAGTAGGCAAATTTATTTCTTAAACCACCCTTCCCTATAATAGGAAAGTCTAGATCCATCCATACCGAGAGGAGGCTCCAGAGTCTGCCCCTGCTGTAGGAGTGCAGGTATGACCTGAGCTGCTGAGTCATGGAGGTGCTGGGGGACAGACACAGCGAGCACAGCCAGATGGGGCAGTGCTGACAAGAGGGAGAGAGCCCCCCTGTCTTTAGTGCCCCGGGCCCCCCGAAGGCTTAATCCGGCCCTGCCGTAGCTACTTCGGCCTTTACACCCACTGTGTATCCAAGCATTTGAATCCTAGGGCAGTAGACCTCTCTTTTTATAAGCACTGTTAATAATTGGGCAGTTGCCTTCTGTGTATACAAGCACCATAACTCCTTGGGCCTTAGCCCACTGTGTATACAAGCACTGTGATTCATTGGGCCATATCCATCTGTGTATACAAGCACTGTAATTCTTTGGGCATTAGCCCACTGTGTATACAAGCACCTTGACTCCTTGGGCAGTAGCCCTCTGTGTGTATAAGCACTGTGAATAATTGGGCAGAAGCCCTCTGTGTATACAAGCAACGTGACTCCTAGGGCAGTAGCCCTCTGTGTATAAAAGCACCATGACTCATTGGGCCATAACCATCTGTGTATACAAGCAACTTAACTCATTAGGCCTTAGCCCCCTGTGTATACAAGCACAGTGACTCCTAGGACAGTAGCCCTCTGTATGTATAAGCACCGTGAAAAATTGGGCAGAAGCCCTCAGTGTGTTTTCAATTTTCATCAATATGGATCACGACAACAAACTGAGGGCCTGATTCAGAGCTGCTCGTAAGCGGCCGCTCGCTCGCTCCGAGCGATGTTCACACATCTGTGCATACGTATGGGTCATAATGCGAATGCGCCAACCAGTCATTGCGGTCGGAAATCATGCGCTCTTAAAACAGCGAATGCCTGCTAATTTGAGTGACAGAATGAGGCGTTTGTGGGTGGTAACAGGGGAAGGTGCTTGAAAATGGGGAGTGGAGATCTGAACGCAGGCGTGCCAATTGGTCAAAACGGGCGTTTTAAGGGTGTGCATAATTAACAAAGCAGCGTCATCGACCACGTCACTTGGTTGTCTTTTAGCCTGAACTGCTCACAGTGATAGCGGTAGGAAATTCCTACCACAAGAATTGCGAGCAGTTCAAACGCCTTTCGATGTACTCGATTAATCAAATAAATAGCGGAGATGACGTATGATGCGAACGGCCAAGGGGCATCTTTACAAAATAGCGAGCGCATGTTTCGGATGCTCGCTCAGACATAGAGGCGTCAACAGACCGCAAAGAGCGAGCGCTCAATTTAAATAGCCAGCCCCTTTTTCAGAACGAGCGTCCGCAAATAGCGTACGGGTCTGAATGAGCTCCTGAGTGTAGAGCAGAAGCAGCAAGAGAATTCTAGCAATGCAACTGCTGGAACCAGTCATGATGATGATACAAGATACTAAAGCTGATGCTGAAAAGAGCGTAGAGGCTTTAAAAAAATTAGGGTATCTGAAATCTAAAAATCGAGATTCACACGGGTAAACACAAAAAAACCTCTAAAGGTTAGTGCAGAAAAACATAAAATTAGCAATATACCATTCACCACACGCAGTGGGAAGGAAAGGCTCAGACGTTGGCCTTTATTTCTTAGTGGTAGTTCTGCACCTGTCAGTGAGGCATCTTCTGCCTCTCATGATGACCTTTTAGAAGAAGTGTAAAAAAGCTGAAAACCACTAAGGCAGTACATCAAACTGTGCGTTTAGAAACACAAATGTCAATAATTCCTGAGGAAAGTCTAAGGCCCGTATTCAATTTGAGCCGAGCAGCGATAATTTAATGTGGCCCGGACTTAAAATATCGCTCGCGTGCCCGCGTATCCCCGTATTCAATTTGAAACGGGACCCGGCGATACTTGGATCGGCGTTAAAAAAATGGGAATTTTCGGGAAATAATCCTAGGACCCCCCTAAAGATGTGCAGACATGAGGGATCACTATGGGTACCCCCGTTTTTGGCTGCAAAAGAAAGTCGGGTTTTTAAATGGCCACTGCAGGTGTTTTTTTTCCCGACTTGAAGAAGTGATGCAGAAGAGCATTTAGCTTATTTTTTTCATTTTGAAAAATAGTCCCATCAAATTTGGGTACTAGCATATTTTTTAGGCCCAAAACGCATTTTTTTAAATTTCTGCAAAAATGCACCTGCCACGGCTATTTGAAACCCCGACTTCCTTCAGGAGTTAAAAATGGGGGTACCCATAGTGATCCCCCATGTCTACACATCTTTTGAGGGGTCCTAAGAATATTTCCCGAAAATTCCCATTGTGTTGTACCTGTAAAAAAAAAAAAAAAAAGTAAAAATTTAAAAAAATTACATAAGGTCCCCCCCAAAAGCCAAACCAGCCCCAGGCTTGCCAGCCAGTGGTGGTTTCTAAAAATATGGGGAACAAAATGTGTAGGGTTCCACCGTATTTTATACTGTCACGGTGTGTGTGTTTTGTCTTTTTTTAACTATTTATTTTACAGTGAAGTTACAGGTGCCGCATATCTGCTGGCACTTGTTGTTCCACAAATGCAAAATGGCAGGCATGCTGGCACTTGTAGTTCCACTGTAAAACACAATAGTTTTACATTATTTGGCCCCCCATTACCTCCATACCCACCAAGCCAGGAGTATGGGGAAGAACCCCTGGCTTCAGCATAAGCCTGTGGTGCTCAGGAGGGGGGGGACCCTTCTTTGGGGGGTCCCTGACTCCTCCGAGCACCGGCTTGTGCTGACTGATTTGGGGTGCTAATGCTTTGGACCTGGAACCCCGGTGATTGGGTCTCCGGGCTGTGGCATTACACCCCGGTCGGTTGGGTCTGGTGCTGTTCTTAAATATAGGGGGATCCCCGAGTTTTTTTTACACATATATTTAAAACCAGAACTGGTCCCTGCAGCCTTGGGTTGGTTTCTAAAATATGGTGGAACCCTACACATTTTGTTGCCCATATTTTTAGAAACCACCACTGGTTGGCAAGCCTGGGGTAGGTTTGGCTTTTGGGGAGGGGCCTTATGTCATTTTTTATGTAATTTTTTACCCTGTCTTTTTACAGGTTAACAAAACGGGAATTTTTGGGAAATATTCTAGGGACCCCCCTAAAGAAGTGTAGACATAGGGGATGACAAAGGGTACCCCCATTTTTAACTCCTGAAGGAAGCCGGGGTTTCTAATAGCCGCTGCAAGTGCATAAATGCGGCTTTGAATAAGGATGCAGAAGAGAATTTAAACGTTATTTTAGGGCAAAACAACAATGCCCATCAAATTTGGGGTACTTGAAAATGGGGTTCAGCATATTTAAAACTTGCTAAAGTGACTTTAAAAAATCTTGAAAAATCCACCTGCCGCAAACACCTGCAATCAAAAAAACATACTTGGGGACCCCCCCCAGAGTCAAGTTTGCTAATTTTTAAGATGGTACCCCATTTTTTTTTATTTTGCCCCCTTTTTCAAAGTCAATTTTTTGGGTATCCTTAAGTTTTTTGTAAAAATTTTTTTACACAGACTACCTTTGGGGGACTGTCTGAAGGCTGCACTGGGGTTTCCAAAACATTGCACCCCAAAACCCCAATTCTGCACTTTTTACCGCCTGCCATTCATAGGCGATACTTTACCGCCTATTACATTGCATTGACTTTCCACCTAGGTAGAAAGTCTTTGAAATTGAATACAGGGTAAAACTAAAACAGGCGATAATGATATCATCAGCAGTAAATTATCACGAATCCGGACTTAATGCCTCAAATTGAATATGGCCCTAAGTGTGTACATGATTGCTGTGTGTGAGCCTGACCTTTCAGAGGAGCCGCCTTCCACAGTTTTTATGGGGATGAGCAGCATAAGAATTGCTGAAGACATAGAAATTGAGGATGCCAATGTGGAATGCAAGATGATGAGGGGGATATTTCTATAGCTGACGCTGGCACTAATGAGGATATTGAGGATGAGGTTGTTGTTTGTGTAAGTCAGGCATTGGTGGGAGTAGCTCTTGGCCATAAGAAGAAGGTCATTGTCATGCCTGGGCATATGACCATCAAATCCACCGCTTATGTCTGGAAGTATTTTTACCCAAACATTTTTCAAGCCATTTGTAGCCGTTGTGGAACCATAGTAACTAGAGGTAGGAATGTTAAGCTTCTAGGATCCTCCACGCTATTACATCATTTGCAGCGAGCTCATGACAAGTATTTTATAACGGAAAGGTTCCTGGACTGCAGACCCTAAATATATATATAATGGGAGGTGCTACCTGATGAGACTAAATGCAGGCACAGAAACAGACAAATCTCAGGTGCACAACTCCAAATTATTGATAATATATAAATGCAATAACATTTTGCAATCAATAGAGGTTTTTAGCATAATCTTGGCCAAGGTTATGGGCCTACCCACCATATCCAGGTAACCTCTTTAGGGTAGGTCCCTAACATACTAGGATTCAATTCCAGAGCACAGGACACCCTCAAACTAGCCCAGCTAAGCCGCCCCAGTGCAGTGTAAAAGAGACAGTTAAGAGCAGCCACAGTTGCATATAGAGAATGAAAATAAAAAAGTGAAGTACATATATAATAAACAAACAGTGAAGGGTTTAAATGTGTTATCAAAGAAAAATGTGTTATAATGCAGTCCCCTGAGACAGATCAACCAATGCAATCCAGGTGGACCCGCACCCCAAAAATGAACCAAAGGTGCACTACAGTATATAATTTGTGGGACTTACCTAGAATTGTGCCTAATACTAGTGTGCATATACATTACCAGACTCCAGGCTTTTAAACCAATAAGGAAGGGGTGCTAATCCAGACTGAGGGTGTCTCCTTTCCCTCAGCTGTGCAATAAAGCACATTAAATGGAGTATACAGGAAAGGTTCCTGGACTGCACACCCTAAATATATATAATGGGAGGTGCTACCTGATGAGACTAATTGCAGGCACAGAAACAGACAAATCTCAGGTGCACAACTCCAAATTTTTGATAATATATAAATGCAATAACATTTTTCAATCAATAGAAGTTTTAGGAGTATTTTATAACATCAGAAACTGGTGCTAAAAAAATAACAACAAGCAGTCCAGCATCAGCTAGCTTCCTTCTCTCTACTAGATCCCAGCATCTGCAATCTCCACTGCCAACACCTTCATCCCCAATATCCTCAGTAATGATCAGAGGTAGTCTGGTATCCAATTTGCTAGGTGACTCATCCACTTTCCAGGACTCCTTAGAAGAATCCTTAAGCGCTAGGCATGCTACTGCTGCTGCTCGGGGTGGATCTTCATCCCAGAAGTGGACCAAGAAGACTACTAGTAGTAGTTTAACAAAACAATTGACTTTTAAAGAATCTCTTGCAAGGGGAAGTAAGTATGACAGCTCTTACCCAGTTGTACAGCGGATCACTGATGCCATGACAGCTATGCTGGTATTAGATCTGTGTCTAATATCCGCAATTAATGCAGTGGATTTTCCAAAGTTAATATTGTTCCTGTGTCCCTGGCACCAAATTCTATCTCGGTTTCACTTTAAACAAAAAGCCATTCCTCGGCTCTACCAGGACGTTAAAAAGAACCTAATTGAAAGACTTCCAGTTCCAGCTGTGATGTAGATGGATGCAGCACGAGAGGCTAGTGAGCTGGCTCGAGCAAAAAAGCACCTGCCATCAGTGGAGGACTCGGTGTCTGGCAGCAGAGAGTAAAGCAGATGGGATACGGGTACCCAGCTGTTTGGGCACATAGTATCCCGGAGAGAGACACGTAGGTGGCTGCATCAGCTTCAGAAGTGTAGCCCTTCCTCTGGAGCAGGTGGAGATGGAGAGTGGTCGGGTGTCTGCTGGAGTTGCTGGTGATGAAGAGCAGAGGTAGAGTATTGGTCAGAGAAAAACACACCCCGTGCTAGTGCGGGAGGCACTCGACCTGAGGACACTCCTGGAGGAGGTAAAGCGGTGTACGGTGTATGGCGTCAGTGCAACCAGGTATTGATTCCTACCTATCTATACACTCTAAACATCGCTAAATAGCATAATAGCTCGCACAAGAAATAATTGCTTTCCAGACTTGGATTGTGGTTCCGAAGCACAAAAAGATATTATTCACCAAAAAGCAGATAGTTACACGCTGTGAACTAAATACAATTAGCACAAAAGATTATATATAAACAAGGTACAGTCAATACATTACGCAGGCGCTCTGGATCCAGATTTCCGTCATCAAAGGTGAACCCTCCGTCAACAGAGAGAATATGATGACTGACTAGTAGGTTCAGGGAGCTTGCATATAAACCCTTGCAGATATAGGCAAAACAATCGGACAAGTTGGCATAATCCCATTGGTTCTTCTTCCTGGTTCTCCTGTTACGATGCAGTTCATAGGTCAGTCTATATTGTAATAGTTCAGCCTCCAACAGCTTCTTTGTGTCCGTTTTAACTAATCAATAGACACTACTTACAGAGATACATTCTAACCTATAATTCATATCTTGCGAATGCCTGCTGCGATCTCCTTGCCGATGGAACCGGAAGTGTGCAAATAAACAGTGGTTTAGAATAGCACCAAACACTGTCTGCTTATCATGTACTAAACCTGAGATCTTAAATACAGTCACTTCATTACATAATTAATAATGAATAAACCTTGAATATTAACCTTAATGCTAGGGAACCTTTTTATGTAAGTGTGCAATGTGTAAGTGTAAGAATATTGCATAGTTTCACCAATATGTGTGGTGCGTTTATGTGTTTTGTGCTTTGATATATTTATATGTTTAATTTAATGTGTGTATGCATGTATGTCTATGTGTGTGTGTTATACATGTAAGTCTATGTGTGTGTGTTATACATGTAAGTCTATGTGTGTGTGTTATGCAATTCAGTGTATTTATGATGGATTTAATATATATATATATCATCCCTTTCTAACATATTTTAAAACTACAGTGCACGGTGTTACAAGCAGCTAGGTTCACTTTCAAGCAAGGTGGAGACCTCCAACTGACTTCCATTGCCACTTCGTCTGATAGCTAATTCAAAGGTTTTCCTCTGCCTATTTAGAATACACTTGTCAGAACTTCTTAAGCCTCCGACCATTGTTCCTAACTTCTCATTCAGACAAATTCAATTGTGCATATCAGTGTCTGGGTTATATTTCAATTGACTACCCACAGCTATAGAGAACGGGCAGGAAGATGGTCGCGATGGTCAAGACCATCAGGACCATCGGGCTTGCGACAAGACCCTTGTGGTAGGGTTTCGTTGCCGCAAGCCCCAGAGTGCTTTCGGATCTAACAGAGCAGAAAGCACTCCCACTGACATCACTTGTGATGTCAGTGGGTCCGGCCACAGACGGTAGGCATTCCCATGGGAACGCCTCCATCTGGGCAGCCACCAAAGGGGGTGTGCTGTCACTCAACATCGACAGCACGCCCCCTTTGCTGCGAGACCCAGAGCGATGGCTTGGCCAACGCTATCCGGGTCTCGCGCATATGGAAGACAGAGCTGGCTCCGTCGTGCGCATGCGCACTGGGCCACCATCGACCAGCTTGCGAGTGCATAGCGCTCGCGAGCGGGTCTGAATCAGGCCCTGTGTGTGAAGATATGGTGATGGTGTGTTTTTATGAATACCAAGCATTTCACCATGTGTAAGGGTCATAACCTCTGGGAGTACTCTTCCCAGATAACACAACCCATCGGAACTCAGAGCGAGCCACTTATACACTTTTCTACCACATATAAAATATACATCATCGGGGAGAACATAAGGAATAGAATGCATTATGATAATCCAACACATTTCCCTAACAAATGATCCTATTTCAGGTTCTCCCATCTGGATAATACACGTTTCTGGTTGTTTAACCCTGGCACAGTACCCTTCTGGTACTCTACCAACCATTTCTTTGGTGGAACTTAGTGTATACCAATATCGGAATTGTCTCCCATTTAATCTAATTGTGCGTAACAGTTCAAAATTTATAGGCTCATAATCAGCTCTTAGTGAGAAGGTCATCGTCTGGTTATTCCCAGTCACCTCCCAACTTCCTGGTTTAATGGAGTTGGTGATGTTTAAACATAAAACTGATTTATCTACTTGGTACTGGTGGAGTTTATTATGAGGTGGTTTGTTGTTTAGAAATTTTCCATCCAGTTTCTTCCCTCTTTGCAGTTCTAAGACCTCAGAGACATTTAATGGGAATGGCACTAACCCTACATTATGCTGTCTCTGAGGAACATGAGAACATACCCAACAGTCAGTCTGGTTTAAAACTTTGCCCACCATAGTATGATAATCCTCTAAAGGATACCCACCACAATACTGGTTATACTTAGGCTGGCACCATTGGATGCATCTCTCATTGACTACGGACCCATAAAATTCAAACATACAATAATCCTCAGACGATAGACCCTCACACTGTATCCGAGTTTCCAGAATAACAGATCTCTTAACAATTACTGTACTGGGTTTGGTCAGGTACCACCCTTGTGACTGTATTGCTCCTTCTCCCAACTCCACTCCATTGATATCACCATCAGCTCCCCTCTCCGTCCTCCGTCCCAGAAATAAGACAGCCCAAGACAAACTAAAATGAGAAAAACCCAGGAAGAAAGACCCCCCATAATCACAGCCCGCCACTCCATTGCTGGAATAGTAGGCTATATATTTCTCTAACTCAGGTGTTCCACTGCAGTCGCCAACTCTCCCGGAAGAGGCTCGCAATCGACAGATCCAAGTTATCTGCCTTGATTCCGCATTGTATCTCCTTCTTCCGGGTGATTAACCTTTCTGCAGTGGCTGGAATGGACCCAGGTATCTCTCTCGGCTACTTTCTCAGATGTCGTACTTGTCAGCAGCACCTGATACGGTCCTTCCCACCGGTCATTCAACAACCTGAATGCAAGAAATTATGGATCATTACATATTCTCCAGGTTCAACATCATGACAGTTTTTCAATTTCTGCTGTTGTGGTTTCAATTGCTTACTAATTTTTATAAGATACCTCACAGTAACCTCGTTATTACCCTTTAAATCATCCTGTGGACTTACAATCAAATGAGGTTGCTTACCGAACAGTATCTCAAAGGGGGACAGATTAAGAGGCGGCCTGGGGGTGGTCCTGATGCTATTATTACCCAACAAATGTTCTGGAAGACATCACCTGTGAAATGAGTACCCCTATCACTTTCAATAATTCTAGGGATACCGTATCTGCAAACTAACTCCTGTACAGCCTTTTTGCCAGTGAATACAGCAGTATTAGTGGCAGCTGGATATGCCTCTTATACAATTAGAATACACATCTGCACAAACTAATACATACTTAAGATTCCTGCAGGGTGGTAATTGGATGAAATCAATTTGTATTACCTGAAAAGGTCCGTCTGTCGGAGGGATGTGTTGTGACTTGGACAGTATTGTTTTCCCAACGTTTTTCCTCAAGCAGGTCAGAGTCAGACCGTGCGCTGCCTCAGCCAAGCTTCAGTAATATGCCTTGGGAGCCACTGGCTTACCTTGTCCATTTCTCCAGAGTCCAGAGGACTCTGGCTTACATCCTTTTGATCTCCAGTGCCTTTTCCTGAATGGAACACAAATTTTGCATCTCAATTAATTTCTGCATATCACCAGTGTGAAAAACCACCCTTTGATCAACCGTCATATTTATTCTTGAAACCTGATGCCCCTTCTTGCAGCTTCGTCTGCTCTGTTATTGGAACAGCTGTTAACAGTAATGTTGTAGCCCCTAGGTTTAGACAAAGTCCCAAGTATTTGACCCAGGTCTGGAATGGCCGTAGTGTGTCCTTTGCAATCTTGTGCCCTGCTTATGAGAAATGAAGCACGACAGTTTAGTATCATTAAACATGACATAAACAAAATCAGACCACAACAATAAATCATCTACATATCAGATCCATTGTTTTAAAAACATGCCCTGTATAGTTTCACTGCAGATATACTGTAGGGGTTAGTGTGCTTCAGTTCTTAATCTTAATGTTTACTGTAAACAAGGCCACTTGATTTTACCAACATGTACAATGACTTGAGGCTTACAAACACTTATTACATTTCATTAGAGGTGCAATGTCCTAGAGGTGACTTAAAACTCATTATTTATTTATTTTTTTTATTGCTGGACTTACTCTTTAAGTGCTAATAATATTCCCCCTCCTGCCACACTGTCCATTACTCTCCCCAGTTTCAACTGCTGCCCCTGCTGGTTGCAGATTAACAGCTTGGGCAATGGCTGAATTTATGGTGGATTCATCATCAAATATAATTACATTTTCCTGTGGGTGACTTAAATCAGGGTATAAGTTACTTATTACGATATTTTTTATGATTTTTGAGATTGACTGCACCTTTACCCCCATCCACATAGGGCGGAGGTGGTGCACGTGAACTACCGACATTACCTTCCGCAATGATACCTTGCTGTCCGTGCATGCTATTTCGTGGTGCACACACAACGCTGCTTAGCGCTGTGTGCGCAGTCCCCTGAATCACGCACACGATGCTGGTTTGCGTCGCATGCACACCCCTAAGCCACGTATCCCCCTCGTGCTGCAACAACTTTAAACAATCGTTATACTTTATCTTTTTCTTTCGAGAGTGCACCATACAGTTGCTATCTCGGACATTGTTCAATACCTCCTTATCAAAGTTGCCAATTCTGGGAAACGGTTTCACACTCATTCTCATAATTTTAAACCATACATCACAGTACATAGTTGCACATGTACCATACTTAGTATGCATAATATGTCGTGCCAAACCAATCAGCGCTTCCAAGAGCAGCACATCATCTAACATCTCTACCATTTGCTTGGCTCCCATCTTGGGATAATAACACAAAACTTTGCAATAGAGATTTAAATCGGTGAAAGAATGTCAAGGCTACTTTCACTTACCTGTGGACAATATTAACAGGTTGCGCCCACACAACTATTGAAGAATAACCAGGCTGCTTCCTCGCACCTAAGCCCTTTTTGAGTACTTTTCACTGCTAGAATTTAAGCATTCCAATAACACTTACCCTTTTCAGTGATTTCGTCCACCACTACTCAGTTCACAATCACAATATGCCACAACTGTGTGGTACAATCACAATGCCGAATAACCTTAATTAATCACAGGATGCTGCGATCACACTGAGAGCCGATACCTAACACAAAACAACAACAACTACACCTGCTATGTGTATTGACTTCAGCATCTACTACCAAGCCACTAGGCCGATACCAGGTGCCTAGCCCCTAAGGGTCCTACGATACCCCTAGCTAGGGAACATGTTACCGCTACCAACACACATTCACTGTTACACACCTTTTCCCTGTGCAGAAAAATAAACATTTTCCCAGATATGGCAGCACCGACTAAGATCTTTAAAACAATGCTATCACGCTATCAATATCACAATGCAATCTCAACGGCTTTGTTTAAACACACAGCAGCAATACAGGAAATATGTATATGCTATTGTGCGACTAGTCGCATACACAATAATGCAACCGCTACACAAAACGTATTATTACCCTTACGCTATTGTGCGACTTCCCCTTTTAACATGAAATTTTCTCAAAGAAGGAAAACAAACCTTTTCCTCCCTTGTCCCTGGATTCTAATCAGCACTCCTTGAACTCACACAATAATGAATAATGGTCTCTCAGCAACAAAGTGGTAGCAGGTATTCGAAGGCACAATGCGTTCTTTCCTGTGTATGGTGCCTCCACCCTTTTGCTGAGAGATCGATAGCTGTGTGTTACCATGTGAATGGTAGCGTGAATTCACTATGAGCCTCCATCTATTGATTCCTACCTATCTCTACACTCGAAATGTCGCTAAATAGCATTATAGGTCGCTCAAGAAATAATTGCTTTCCAGACTTGGATTGTGGTTCCGAAGCACAAAAAGATATTATTCACCAAAAAGCAGATAGTTACACGCTGTGATCTAAATACAATTAGCGCAAAAGATTATACATAAACAAGGTACAGTCAATATATTATGCAGGCGCTCTGGATCCATATTTCCGGCATCAAAGATGAAGCCTCCATCAACAGAAAGAATATGATGACTGACTAGCAGGTTCAGGGAGCTTGCATATAAACCCTTGCAGATATAGGCAATACAATAGAACAAGTTGGCATAATCCCATTGGTTCTTCTTCCTGGTTCTACTGTTACGATGCAGTTCATAGGTCAGTCTATATTGTAATAGTTCAGCCTGTAACAGCTTCTTTGTGTCTATTTTAACTAATCAATAGACACTACATACAGAGATACATTCTAACCTATAATTCATATCTTGCGAATGCCTGCTGCGATCTCCTTGCCGATGGAACCAGAAGTCTGCAAATAAACAGTGGTTTAGAATAGCACCAAACACGGTCTGCTTATCATGTACTAAACCTGAGATCTTAAATACAGTCGCTTCATTACATAATTAATAATGAATAAACCTTGAATATTAACCTTAATGCTAGGGAACCATTTTATGTAAGTGTGCAATGTGTAAGTGTAAGAATATTGCATAGTTTCACCAATATGTGTGGTGCATTTATGTGTTTTGTGCTTTGATATAATTATATATTTTATTTAATGTGTGTATGCATGTATGTCTATGTGTGTGTGTGTTACGCATGTAAGTCTATGTGTGTGTGTTATGCAATTCAGTGTATTTATGATGGATTTAATATATGTATCATCCCTTTCTAACATATTTTAAAACTACAGTGCAAGGTGTTTCAAGCAGTGGGGTTCACTTTCAAGCAAGGTGGAGACCTCCAGCTGACTGCCGTTGCCACTTCGTCTGATAGCTAATTCAAGGGTTTTCCTCTACCTATTTAGAATACACTTGTCAGTACTTCTTAAGCAAACCTCCAACCATTGTTCCTAACTTCTCATTCAGACAAATTCAGTTGTGCATATCAGTGTCTGTGTTATATTTCAATTGCCACAGCCATACTTGTCTGTATGCGGGGCTTCTCAATTTATATGTAAAACACTCACAGTATCCTGGTGTATATATTTTTTAATTTCTTTTCTCAGACATGTATACAGAAGCTGTTTCTCATTACTAGCTAAACCCTGCATGAATATTGTGTTTGTGAGTGTGAGAGTGTTGTATATTATTTGCTATTTAGTGTTGTGCGAATGTGTAGATACGTGCGCACACTGGGTGCGTGCACATGCAATGGTGCATCATAGATTGTGCTGACATAAATCAGACAACAGACAACCAAATCGTCCGATAACAGTTGAATTGCGGTCGCATGCAATTATTCGACTTCGACACAGGACTTGCCCGGAGGGTGTTAGAGGCCTAGAGGAGATGGTCCAGTGGCTGTTCATCTGAGGACCGGACTGAGAAACTACTGAGACTCCCCTGGTATGGAAGTGGCTTTGGCCTGAAACAGAAGCCAGATGACAGGGGAAATTGGAGAAGATTGCTTGAGCCAGTATGGAAGCCTATATATTTAATAAGAGCTATAAAGGAAAGTAAGGAAAAAGAAAAAGAAAAAAGAAGGAAGTTGAAAGATAAAGTATAGTCTTAGACCGTGAGAAGGTACTAATGGAAATAGTATGTATGAATGATGGAGATATGTATGGGTTTTTATGGAAAATATTAAATATGTCTATTTTTCATGTAAAATGGTTTACAAGGAATTTGAACTACTCCCGAGGTATAAAAATAATTGTGAGTATGGGTCACATTAAAATAGGATCATGGAATGTTGGAGGAATACACTCTCCGGTGAAAAGGAAAACATTTTTAAAGTATGGTAAAAAGACAGGTTTGTACATAATGTTATTGCAGGAGACACATTTAATTCAATCAGAAGTGGTAAAGTTAAATATATTGGGATGGAAAGTGATAGCATCAGCACCATCTAATGCAAAGGCAAGGGGGGTGCTTATTCTTAAGAGAAATGATCAACAAGTAGAAGTACTGAGCGAGGAGGATTTAGGAGGAAGATATTTAATTGTAGAATAGCACAAAGTAAAATGGTGCTATGCAATTTATATGCTCCAAATGTTTATACAAGAGAATTCTTTAGAACACTCATATTTAAGTTGTGTCCATATATATGTCAATGCCTATGTTTGTTGGAGGCAGGGGCGAATTGGGAATTTAAAGTGGCCCTGGAAAAAAAACTCAGAAAGTGGCCCTATGTGTGCGAGCCTATGGCGAGCGACCTAAAAGTGGGTGTGGCCTTGTGACAGGGGTGTGGCTTAAAATGAAATGCCATTCCCGCAAGCCACTCCCCCCATTTTTGTCATGCTAGGGGCATGCCCACAGCTCCAGGAGCTGATAGCCATGCCCCCAGTCCCGCTCTCTAGTAAATAAGCACAGTAAGCATGTGAATGAGCATTTTATTACCTACATGATTTCTCTGCAACAAGTAAACCTTGAAGAAATGTATCCTCCCTGGACAGGCAGTGTCTTAAGTCGGTATTTACTATTCATGCAGGAGATCACATGGTCTGGAAGCTGCCTGTTTGTGTGGTAATAAAGAAAATGTCATCATGCAACAGAGGTTCAACCAGATAATAAAAGAAGTTTTAGTGCAGGACAAATGTGAGTTTCACTTATTAAACAATTTATATTAATAAAATATATATGCTAATTTGGTTCCATTTCCATCAGTAATATGGTGCCATTAGAATTGTTGTCTTACTGAAGATTGCTGTCCCCCGGTTTTTTCTTCTAATAGTACCAGCAGTCCTTTCTGTGTGTCTCCAGCACCATCACCTTGGGTGTCCCCAATGCCATTATGCTGCATCTCCCCAGTGCCATTATCCTGCTACTCTTGAGCACCATCCTCCTGCCCTAGCACATAATAGCCCCCCTCCCCCACACACAGATCATATTCCCTTATTACAGAATAACACCCCCCCATAGATCATCATAAATTCCCCCCACCCTAGGCATTCCCCCCACACAGAGATCATATTCTCTTATTCCAGAAGAACCACCCTCTCAGATCATCAATAATTTCCCCCACCAGACATTCCCCCATGAGACAGATCTCTCCTATCATCCACTTCCATTAGGTGCCAATGTAAGTCACCCAGGCAGCCAGCCAGTCCAGCCCCAGGACAGAAGTGACAGGGCCAGGATAGAGGTGACAGGGCAAGGAAAGAGGGGACACAGGAGACAGGGCCAAGACATAACAGAGGGGACAGGAGAGAGTGGTGACAGGGAGAGGAAAGAGGTGACAGGGCCAGGACAGAGGTTACAGGCACAGGATAGTGGGGATAGGACAGCGGTGACAGGGCCAGTACAGAAGTGACAGGGCCAGGATAGAGGTGATAGGGACAGGATCAGGACAGAGGGGCTAGGATAGAGATGACAGGGTAAGGAAAAAGGAGACACAGATTACAGGACCAAGACAGAACAGAGGGGACAGGAGAGAGGGGTGACAGGGCCAGGAAAGAGGTGACAGGGCAAGCAAAGATGGGACTGGAGTGACAGGGCCAAGACAGAATAGAGATGACTGCAGAGATGGGTGACAGAGACAGTACAGAGATGACAGGACCAGGTCAGAAGTGACAGGACCAGGACAGAAGTGACATGACCAGGACAGAGGTGACAGGGAAGGACAGAGGTGACAGGACCAGGACATAAGTGACAGGACCAGGACAGAGATGACAGGACCAGGACAAAAGTGACAGGGCCAGACAAAGGTGACAGGACAGGACCAGGACAGAGGTGACAGGACCAGGACAGAAGCGATAGTGCCAGACAGAAGTGACAGAACCAGGACAGAAGTGACTGGGCCAGACAGAGGTGAAAGGGATGGACAGAGGTGACAGGACCAGGACAGAAGTGACAGGGCCAGACAGAGTTGAAAGGGATGGACAGAGGTGACAGGACCAGGAAAGAAGTGACAGAGCCGGACAGAGGTGGCAGGACCTGGACACAGGTGACAGGACAGGTCCAGGACAGAGGTGACAGGACCAGGACAGAAGTGACAAGACCAGGACAGAGGTTGACAGGGCAGGACAGAGGTGACAGGACCAGGTCAGAGGTGACAGGACAGGACCAGGACAGTGGTGACAGGACCAGGACAGAAGTGACAGGGCAGGACAGAGGTGACAGGGCAGGACAGAAGTGACAGGACCAGGACAGAAGTGACAAGACCAGGACAGAAGTGACAGGGCCGGACAGAGGTGACAGGGTAGGACATAAGTGACAGGACCTGGACAGAAGTGACAAGACCAGGACAGAAGTGACAAGACCAGGACAGAGGTGACAGGGTAGGACAGAGGTGACAAGGCATAGGGCAGGGTAAGACAGAGGTAACAGGGCATAAGGCAGGGTAGGACAGAGGTGACAGCACCATGACAGAGAAGATAAAACCGGGACATGACAGTGCCAGAACAGAACTACCTCTCACAGAGGGAGGGGGCACACTTGGCACCACCTCCCTCTGCACACTTGGCACTACCCTCACTTCTCTTACTGGGCACACTTAACAACACCCTCCCCTTTTACTGGGCACACATAGCAACCCCCACCAATGTCTGTGGCCCCTGGCTCGGCCCCTAACGTCAAGGCTCAAAGCCTGTTTCATTGTGATCAGGTGGAGCTAAGCACGGCAGTGGGAAGGAGAGGAGAGAGGACCCAGCCAGGAGGGAGAACAGCAAGGGTTGAAGAGCCACTCATCTTCTGACTGCTGCTGTCTGTCATATAGTGTGACAGGAGTAGTGGCAGCTGGCAGCAGCAGCTGCAGGGAGAGCGCCTCTCCTGCCTGGCACCTCCCTGCAGTGAAGGCTTTGCTGACTGAGTGGTTGCACGGGCCCTGGCTAGCTGCTTGGCTTGCTTAATTACCCCACATGCCACTGGCCATGGACCAGTGCCTAAACACTCTTCCCACCAGGTCACGTGCTGGCACCCGGTGTCTAACATAACTCCCTTAGGCAAAGCCTCTTCTCGCGATAGAGGCAGGCCACCGAAGCTGACAGCCGGGCTGCCTGTCATGCTGAAAAAAAAAAATTACAGCCGTGTGACGCATTTGGGGGGCAGGGCCACAGTTGAAAAGCAGCCCCAAAGACAAAGCGGCCCACAGGGATTTTCTCCGCTAAAGGTAAGGGCCAATCCGCCCCTGGTTGGAGGTGATATCAACTTAATTGTATCTAGGTATTTAGATACGAATTCTAGATCTAGGAGGGTGAGTTCCCTCCCAAAGATGGGAATGTCATATCTGATGGATCAGTTAAAGCTGGCAGATGTTTGGAGAGCTCAGAATCCTTTGGTAAAGAACTATACATGTTTTTCGGCGGCGCATGGTACAATGTCACTGATAGATTATATATTAATGGCAGAGGAGTTATTTTTGAAGGCGATATAAGTGAATATTGAACCAATTTGTATATCTGACCATACTTTGATTTGGATGCAAATAGAAATGGAGATAGATGAAGGTGGATATAAACAATGGAGATTTCCATCATATTTGTTACAATCAATACAATTTAGAAAAGAGAGAGAAAATTTCTGGGAAGAGTACAAGATGAATAATATTCAGTCCTATAAGGAAAACGCGTTAAACTTTTTGCAAGCATTCAAAGCAGTAATAAGAGGGATAATCAATTATGCATCTAAAAAGCGAAAATAATTAACACAGACATATAAGAGGGCTAGAGAGACTTTAATGGAAGCATTTCATAAGTTTAAGCTGAAATCAACTCCAGGAAACGAGAAGGGAATATAATGAGGCTAGAGTGTTTTATGAGGAAATATTTATTAAAATGGAGGAAAGATATTCATTTAACAGACAATATAAATTTTATACAGTGGGTAAAAACACAGGAAAACTAATGTCTAACCTACTTCGAAGTTTGCAAAAAATATGTACGATTACACATCTTCGGAAGAGTGATGGTGCATATACTAAAAATGGAAAGGAGGTTGTAGATCATTCTACAAAGGAATATGTACAAAGCAAATAATAGATACAATATATAGAGTCGTTTTGGGAGAGAGTAAGACTACCACAGATACTGTAGATAATTAAATAAAAAGTAAATTATATGCACCAATAACGGAGGAAGAGGTGAGAGTAGGAATAACAAGACTAAAAGATGGGGAAAGCTCCAGGACCCGATGGGATGTCTGACGAATACTTTAAGATTTTGAAAGACAGAATATGTGAGTCACTTACAAGGCCTTTTATGGAATTATCACCACATGTTCTATCCCAAAATATTTTAATGATGCTTTTGTAATAGTAATCCCAAAACAAGGAAAACATTTATAACTATCAAGTTCATACAGGCCAATTTCATTATTAAATATAGAATACAAAATATTCAAAAAAACACTATAAGAATAAAAACCATACTTTCAAAAATAATAGAATGTGATCAGACAGGATTTATTAAAGAAAGACATGCAGTACGACATATAAGGAAAGTAATGTCAGCATTGCAATGGATACAGGGGTTGAGAAAAATAGAACCACAATTTATATTGACGGTAGATGTTGAAAAAGCATTTGATTTAGTGGCCATCTATATGTAACAATGAGAAAATTTGGGTTCCCAGAAAATTTTGGTAAGTTGATATCCACAATATATACAGATCCCATATCTAAAATAGCAAGTAATGGGTATATATCAGAGGAGATAATGATACAAAGAGGGACGCGAGTCCTTTATCTCCATTGCTATTTGCAATGGCTATTGAGCCTTTGGCAGTAGCCTTGAGGAAGATGGAAGATTTTACAGGGATAAAAATTAACCAAATAGAATTAAAAATAGCATTGTTTGCAGACAACTTGGTACTGTTTATAATGAATCCAAAGAAAACTATTCCAGTGATATTAAGACTAATTTTAAGAATTTGGTACATTCACAGGCTTTAAAATTAATACAGCTAAGTTGGAACTACTCCCATTAAATCAAGTGCACATCAATGCAGAAATGTTACAGGAAATATATCCATTTCAAATTATATTAAATAAAATATATATACAGTATTTGGGGATAAATATAAATTATCCATTTAAAGACATGTATAAAGCGAATTACGATTTAATAATCAATGAAATAAAAATGCAGTTAGAAACTTAGAAAAAATTACCATTGTTGTTATTGGGAAGAGCTGCAGTAATAAAATATGTTAATCAAATATTACCAATCAGGATAACAAAAAAAGATAGTAAGAAATGTGAAAAATTATTTTCTAAATTTTTATGGGAAGGGAAAAAACCCAGGATATCTATAGCTAAATTAAAAATGAAAAAATGAGAGGGGGGCTTTTCAATACCTGATATCTAGGGATTTGTTAGAGCAGTTCATATGAGATATATTATAAATTGGTTATTAGATAAGGAAATGCATACAAATAGCATAAATATATACAAATGTATACAAAAATGTATACAAAGATTGAACAAGAAATGGTAAAACTGTATACACTTAGTGCATTAATACATACTCCGAAAAAATGTATTCCTCTTCAAATATTGACAAATGTGATTTGTAGGGACACACATACATCGTGGTGTGAGATTAATAAGAAGCTAAAAAGAAATCCACATTTTTCTAGATATGTGAAGATTGAGGGAAATCTGAGCTTTCAACCAGCATTAGAAAATAAAATATTTAAACAATGAAAAATAAGGGGATAAGACAAATTAGAGACGTGTTTGATCCGGGAGGTAGAATCCTATCATTCCAAGAGTTAATGAATAGAATAAGTAACAAACAACTGTATATGTACTTGCAATTACGACATTATATTCAAACAGAGAGAGGAATAGATAATATACTGAAAGATGTGGATTCAGTGTAGATAGTGCTTACAAGAGCGAGACTAGATACATACAAAACAAAATTTTTATACTGGGAATTATTAAATAATGAAATAGATAAAGAAAATAAATGGAAAAGAACAGTAGAGGAAAGAGGATTTCCAGGGGGTTACTCAAATGTCAGACATCAACGGAAATATGGAAAAAGAGTTGAAATATTTATATACGGTGCAGTTGCAGGAAGTCCAGATAAAACCGATTCACAGAAGTTATATAATGCAGTTGGCAATTGTCATAAGCACTATGACATCTCCTCCTTCAATTTCTTCAGCCGCAGCCAGAAAAAAAATCAGCTTTCACAAAAGACCTAGTGGTGATGCAGATAAGTCAAACCACCATTTTGACATCTGGTCGGGTCTAAAATAATTGCCCAATGTTAGTGACACCTCTAGCGTAACTCCATCTGATACGATCACCATCCAAAGAATGGTGGAGGATTATTTTCATGACACCATAAAAATAAACATGTCACAGAGTCCCTTCGAGAACTGCAAGGATAAAAAGGCAATTTGGAGGCACTTGTAGGAACTGGCTTTGCATTACCTAAGCTGCCCAGCCTCCAGTGTGTACTCAGAGAGAGTTTTCAGCACAGCTGAGAACCTTGTGAGCAAACGGCATAGGAAGCTACTTCCTCAAAATGTGGAAAAGATGATGCTCATCTAAATGAACTGGAAATTCCATGAGGAAGACCTTTCTCAACAATTATGTCACAGTACAGAGTCTTCTGTAATAGTGGATTCCAGCGGGGATGAATTAATATTGTGTGAGGATGATGTACACACCGATGAGGGTGAGGATGGCAATGATGATGACATTTTGCCACTGTAGAGCTCTTGCCTTAAGCCAATTGGTAGCTTGTTTGTTGTTTGTGGGGGTCCAAACAAACCAAGCACTTCAGCCACAAAAGTGGAAGTCCATGTCGCTGAAGTGCTTGGTTTATAAAAGTGTGCATGTCCTTTTAATATCCAACATAAGGGTGGGAGGGAGGGCCCAAGGACAATTCAATCTTGCACTACCTTTCATTTCTGCAACTGCTGTGTGGCAATGTTTCATATATGTGCTTTAAACTGTGGTGTCTGTACTGCTGCTCTGTCGCTTAGTAACCAGTCAGCTTACTGCAACCATTGGCCAATAATGGTGAAAACAATATTATAAGGTGTAAGGTGGTCAAAATTGACTGTAAATGACTGGAAATATTATTGAGGTTAATAATACTCTAGGGAAAAAAAAAAGGCCAAATTATGTGATTTTAGCTTTTTTTTATCAATTTTTGTAAAAAATCCAAATCCAATTCAAAGCCAGTCATGGCAGGTTTGGCAAATCCAAATTCAAAGCCAGACGACAAATCAGAGCCAAATCTAAACTCAGCAAAAATGATCCAGTGCACATCCCAACTTTAAATAGCCTGGTGCTTAAAATACAGGGCCCCCCTACACATTTTGGCCCCTGTATTTTAAAAACCAGCACAGGCTGTACAGAGTCAGGGGCTGGTTATGCTTCTGGGGAGGGGTGCACATCTTTTTGTTTAAAACACACAGACAGAAACCTCCACGGATCTCAATGATATGTGGAGGCTTCTGTATAACTGTAAACTCAGCCACATTAAACGGTGTGAGTTTACATAGGGAAATATTCGCACAGATTCACAAAGTATATTAGCCCCAAACTCAAAAGTTTACACGCTATTACATTTTGCGAGTCCCGGCACAAACTCGCATCTTCGGTGCGAGTTGAATTTTTACTTTAACTCGAACCTTATTACATTTGGCCCATTGTCTCAATAAAAAATAATAGTATACACTTTAATATACAAGTACAATGAATGTTCAAGTTGAGAATTATTATAGAACCCTCACAACATGCATACCCACATTTATATCCCTCTAACTAAGCTTTCTACCTACCCACAGTACCTAAAGAAATTAGATTTTACAAGGTAAAAAGTTTTTGGCTAACCATTACCCATGGCCACTCTTTCAGTAGTGCACTTTCTTTGTAGAATAAGGCCTATGTTCATGTAGCGGACTCTTTTGCAACCAACTAACGAGATAAATATGCACTGTCTAGAGTCTGACACAGATGAGGTGACTATATAGATAATTTGGCTATACCAGTGTTATGATATAGAGTTCTATTACTGGTAAACAGTACTTTAAGGTGTTCCTTGCTTGCAGTAATACTCAAATTCTGATGTTATGACTCCGCTGGTTTAATTTAAAGTTTGTTACTTGTGGCATTAGCCAAGGAAAATAGACTCTGCATAACTCTATGTCAGTCTCTGAGTAGCAGCAGTATTCACAAAGGCAGTTGCCTGCTTATGACTATATGTTTTTCCAGTTTTAAACTTAGAATTCCTCAATTGTTACTGGTTCACTGTCAGAAAATGTGCTAATTGGATGAAGTCTCTATGTATGCTCTTAGGTGAGAGGCCTGGCATTGAATTATATCATCAGGACACTAGTGCATCTATAATAATACTCTGTGGGGCCCATTTATCAATAATCGCAGACACAATGTGATTTGGGTGTGATGTTAGTTCCCATGATCGCATTGCAGTATGTGATGATAGCACTGGGATGTAATTAAAGGAGCCTGTCCCTGTGATGTGTTCAGAGTGAAGACACTGCATCAGTGATTTCTTCACTTCCTTCTCAGGACTCCTGAGCTTGGATAGTCTACAGACCAAACATGCACAGCAACCATTGTCGGGGATGCGAAGTGTAGGCCATAGATTAACGCAGCACAATGCCATCTGTCGTTGCTGTTGGAAATAGAGGGACCACAGCAGATAGTAAAGTTATCTGCTGCAATCCGTCCATATTAAATCTGGGGGATACTTAATATTTCTTGGTTTCCCCCTGAATTTCGTCTCAAAAGCCACTGTAGAACGTTTACAAGTGTCTGACTGAATATGAGGTGATTTTGCAGCCCTGATTACCTGGATAGTGGCCAGGTCCTGCTCTTCTCTATAGGAATCACCAGCACCTCTGTCTCAGCCCCTCATCAGTAGCCCATGTGATCAGTCCAACTTAGCTGCAGTCATATCGCTGCCTCAGGAGTTGTCAGTTGCACCTGAGTCCTCCTGGTCACAGCTGCCAGCAATCGCACAGTGGCAATTCCTTACTGGTGTTATCTACTCTGCTTATCATGGCTTATCTACTCTGCATGTGCCATTCTCCTGCCTTCTGATCCACCTCAGGAGGCTGATCTTCAGCCCCTCACAATCCCTCTCCAACAACTGCCTACTGTAACTCGATCCTCCGCCCCTTGGCTGTAGTGGAAACAGGGTGGGCTATTTACTGAGATTAGTTCCAGTTTCTTCCCTGTACTGTGGCTTATTGTTGGGATAAGTTTGAGTCACACTGTAGCGTCTTGTCTCCACACCACCTCAGACATCATCGGTCTCCGACGGTCTCTGTTTACTGCAGGTACGCTGATAATCAAAGTTTGCTACTTCAGACAGATCCCTCATTCACTGCCACGGGCACCTCTTATATCCTCTCTCCCATCTTCAAATCCTAAATGTCAGCAAGGAACTTTGGGCTCCTTAAATCCCAACTGTCAGTTTGGGCTTCCAGAAAGTCCACAGTCTGACAGCTGCACTCTTCAGTACAAACCACTGTAGCTTTCCACTATAAGTCTCCTACCAGTTAAATCAAACATTTTCTGTAAATTTTAATAACCTATATTACAAAAAAATACATCTATATATATATATATATATATATATATATATGGACTCTTTAAGGACTCATTTTCAGGGGTATCTTGATGTGCAGTTTCCCCAAAGGTGGATTGGCCATAGCGGTCCAGTCCAGTTGCCACAGAGATCCCCAGATTTAACTCCATTGGATTTATTTATTCTAGGGTTACCTAAAGGAATGTGTTTATGCTGTGAGATACAAGATAGTTATCATCTGCAGCAACAAATTGTTGATGCTTGTACATAGATTCATCCAGACAAGTTGTTAAAGGTTCATGAGGAATGGGAAAAGAGAATATCCTTAACAGTGCAACATGGAGGACAGCACTTCAAACATATCCAATACATTTTAAGTTAACATTGGAGAATAAATAAAAATATATTAAACAGAACACTTATTTTTCTTATACAATTTTGCATCTGTTTAATGTGTCACATGACTACCTTCCCAATTAAAAAATTAGAGTTGCATCCAAGATTGCCGATCTCAAGACGGCCGCCATACTGGTGACATACCCTAAAAAGTTTTCCCCCACTCTCATATCATATGTGTAGACACTGGATTATTATTCCCTTACTTATTTCTTTTTTATGTGTGTTTTCACACTAATGGACCACCCTGTATATATACTGTATATTAGTAGAAAAAATATGCTTTGACCCAATTCTGTTTGTTTTTTAATTTGAAGACAAATTTCTAATGGGTCCTGCTAAGATGGAATGTTAAGGGTTAAACATAAACAAAATACTGATGATCCATAGCACATTGTATCACTGTGACATTATCACCTGGTTAGGTCAAATATTTAGTCCTTGTAATTGTCATAAATTCTCTGCACATAGTGTTACCTTTATAGTCAGCTGTGTTTGAGAACATTCTAATGAGAGTAAATAACTATAGGATTCTGCTGTATATAAAGAGACCAGCCATACATATTACTATAAGGCTACAGATACAGGTCAGAGACTCATCCCGTCCTCTGTGACAGAAGACAAGAGAATGGAAGCCAGATCCAATTTGAAGCTTTACCATGTGCATGGGATGGATTCCAGGAACCACCTTAAATGTTACTATGATTCGGAAAGTGCATTCAGAGATGAGGGAGTGGTGTTTATTATGGAGAAGCTGCACAGCGCATTAGTAACAGGTGTGTATTTAGGATAAATTGTTGCCTCAGATATATAGCATGGTTATTATGGGTAACAGAACAATTAAATTGGTGACTTTATAGTGTACAGACAGGAGTGTAGTGTGGGGCAGTGGCGCATCACCCATATTATTTTACACTTACCGGTCTGTGGTCCTGCGGCGGGTGTCTGCGCATGCACAGTAGACTCCGGGCACACTCTAGTGCCCAGAGTCTACTAAGGCTCCAGTGGCTGGCTAGCCACTTCAGTTGGCTGTCGTCCACCGGGGAGAGAGCAGGGGGCCCTGCACAGGGAGTGAACATGGGCCCCCTCCTCACTTAAAACTCCCCTGGTGTGGGAAGAACCTAGGAGCTGATTCCAGCAGCAGGAGCTAAGCGTGGCAGATTGGCAGTATTTTCTTTTCTTTAAATGTTCTAAATATAGACCTCCATGATTGCCCAGTCCACTGGTCCCAAGCAGAACTGACTGCAGAAATAATGCAGACAGTGAGTGTGGAGTAACGGAAGCATAAACTGAGATGATGGTCTGACACTGCCCATTGGGGGAGTTTGGTAACCAGTCATATGGATGCTACAGTGAAGAAAAGAAGAGAGTATGGAGTGGAGCAGAGCTGGTAAGAAAAAAATGTGGTTACCGGCCAGAAAGGTAGGTGTCTGTGTGTGTTTAGGGGGGCATTGCGACAGCATTGCTACAAAGGAATTAATTATCTTATTTTCATAGGTGTATATATCCAAGAAACCAGTGCTCAGGTCCATGTGTTATTGAAGAGAGACTTGGTCTCAGTCTGTCCATAGTCTCACATCCCAATTCCCCAGCTTTAAGAGCATTTATTTTTTAAATAGAGCCTGTAGTAGCCTCTGTCTGATAGAGGCATCCTGTTATCTCATGGCCACCCTACCCTCTAGCCCCAGTAATATACACTACCCACCCTACCCTCCAGCCCCAGTGAAATTCCACTACCTGCCCCACCCTCTGGCGCCATTGACATCCACTACCTGCCCTAACCTCTGGCCCCATTGACATACACTATTTGCAATACCCTCTGGCCCCAGTGGCATGGTTGAATATATGTGCAAGCTGCACCTGCTATTCACAATGAATGTCTTACTTGCAATATATTACCAGTCTTGATCTGTAGATAGCATGATGGTGCTTTCAGCAATTATATTTATTGTGCCTGTATATTCCCTTATTAATATACTCCAGTCAGATATTTGTGATCACCAGAGTATTGCATAAGTTCCTACTGTCCTGAATTTTAAGACCTGGCAGCATCCTAAGTACCGTTGAGTCTATCACTCTAATGGAAGAATGGGTGGCTGTTATAGGCAGAAGACCTCTGTAGCATGGCTGTAGGAATCTCATTTATACCTTGTGTCTATTAAGTCATTCACAAAGCTGCGAGCAATGCATTAACTCTCGGAGTGTCAGTAATTTATTTAATATGCAGTATTGCAGCTGGTAACATACATCAAGAAATTGGATTCAGTATGTGACCAATGCTGGGACTCTCATTACCTTTCTTTGCCATTTTCTCACTGTAACTCTACAGAATGTTACTTTTCTTCTTATCTGAATTTTTCCTGCAGGTTGTATTAAAGGAGAAACTTTGATTGACATCAGTATAGGATCCATTCTTCATCATCTTTTTGTTATAAGTAATTTTTTTACAGAGATCATTATACTAAAATTGAGAGAGTCATGTATTATGGAACTCAACAAATGGGTGAACACCCGCACTGGGGCTTTTGATTGGACTCATGCATCGAAGATTGTTACCGAGCTGGGAGGCATCAGATAAAATGTGATTCTAAACATAAAAGAACATAAAAGACATAAAACATAAAAAATTAATGAAGATACCTTACACATACAGAGCATATAGAGAGTTACAAGGAAAGTGTTTATGCTCTTAGAGAAGATCATTTGGGTTTTTTTTTGTGGTATAAAAAATTGAAGTGAAACATACAGTTCTGCACTGTCACTTGAACCTCGTATATTATATAATATAATGGTTTAATTATTTTATTGTGGAAGAACAAGAAAAGGAAGAAAAGTTGAAGGAAACAATTAAACGCATTGTGAAATTTGACCTCAGCAAAGAAAACCTCACGTATCCGGTGATGTTAACACAAGCTGACTGTATAGTCACTGCGTGGTTGCTGGATGTGGTTTGTCAGGACCAACAAGATTACATCAGAAACCAGAGGAAGATGTCAAAGTTGCTTAAGCCTGGGGGATACTTTATTGTAATTGGGTGCTTAAATATCACATATTACACTGTTGGTAATGAAAGGTTACATGCATTTAACTATGATGAAAGTTATGTAAGAAAGACCCTCACTGATGAAGGATTTGTAATTGGTTCCTGTGAGTTACTTGATAGAAAAGTAGAGAGTGATCTCATAGATTATAAGCAATTGATGGTCCTTACTGCTGTCAAAGGAAATATTTAGGATGTCTGAGTAGTGGCCTTTGGCTGGATGGATGATTCCTTATAAAGCTTCTTAAATCTACTGATCTACCTTAGTTATTATTACCTTCTATAGTCCTAAGCCATTTTCTAAATCTTACAGCTCTTATCATGTGACGTAGATAAAGATTATATAAAAAAAAGTAATTATAAATAATTTTTTTCCTCATGTTTCTAGTAAATCAAAATTAAAAAAATGCTAAAATGTTTTATTTTTATGTTTTTTATTCAAAAGAAGTTGGGGCATATAATGGGTGGAGGTTCTGCTACTATGATAAGAACTACCTGTTTCAGAATAAAATGATGGTACTTAGTACCTGATGCAGATCCACTCGCTAAGGCGCGATCGCTCATTCTGAGCGATTTTTGCCCATCTGCACATGCGTATAATTTGCAGTGCGTGTGCGCAAGCCATTCGCAGCAACCTGATTTTGGTTGCTTGTAAGCCACTATCAGGTCGCTGCTTTGAGTGACAGATAGTGCCATTTGTGGGTGGTAACAGGGGAAGGTGCTTGTGAACGGGGGAGTGGATGTGCGAAACCAGGCGTCAGGCCGCCAAATCGTCATTTAAAGGGCGAGCATAATTAACAAAGTAGCGTCATTGTACATGTCATCTGCAGGTATTTCAGCCAGCACTGATCGCTGTGCTTGCAGCAGGCTAAGGCAGCCCCAAGGGCTGCGAGCAGCACCGATGGCTCTTGATGGTCCCGATTATTCCTTAATTTCCCGAAGATGACATGTGTTGCGAGTGGCAAGGGGGCATCTTTAGACACTTGCGAATGCACTTTGCTGTAGCTTGCCAAAACATAGTGGGCATCCTTGCGTGACGCAGTGCGAACGCTTAATTTATAATGGCACCTTTTTGCCTGCGAACGGGTCTGAATCAGATCCTTAGTACCATTAAGTACCCTCAGAAGAATAATACTAATGAGAAGTTTTACATTGTTGGACCAATGACAAAGAAAGAGATCAACATTGATATCTGTTTATGTTAAAGGCAATGCACCATTGTAAAATGGTTTGAGGCTATATTTATATGTGAGTCCTGACTCAATAGCAGATGTTTACTTATAAATGTGCAAAACCCAAGCCAGTGAAAGGTTTTCTTTTATTGTCTAACTTACAGTAGCTTATACTAACCACTAGATTTTCAGGTCTATATTAGAAAAAGAAGGGATAAACGGAGACAAAAAATGTGTAAAACTGAGCAAAAAAAAAATTAGAGCAAAAGCGAGTAAGAAAAATAGATATGAGAGAAAGCATAGAAAAAGATAGAGTAATAAAGAATAAGGTGAAGAGAGAAGAATGTGAGCACCACCAAACTAACAAAAATACTTAAGTCCAAGGGGTATATTTACTAAAGTAAACTAAACATTTAACTAGCACCTTCTAGAGAATAATAGCTAGAATCTGATTATTTGCCATGGGCAACATCTCATTTTCTAAAAACTCTCACTTTAGTTAATCTACCACAAAAAGTAGGAGCCGTCATGAGTGGTGAAAAAAAGAGCAAGATCAGAGCAAGAAATTAAGCAAGTCACAGTAGATTCTGGATGTTGTGGGAGTAGCGGATGGTGAGTGTGACCATGAGAAGGTTTAGAGGACAGTGAAACCTACATTGAAAGTTTAGTAAGAGTGATAGATCTATACTCAATGGGAACAGAGTGGGTGGGCTATACTCAATAGGAACTGAGTGCATGGGCTATACTCCATGGGAACAAAGTAGGTGCAATATTCTCAATGAAAACAGAGTGGGTGAGATTTACTCCATGGGAACAGAGTGGGTGAGCTATACTCCATGGGAACAGAGTGGGTGGGCTATACTTCATGGGAACACAGTAGGTGGCCTATATTCCATGGGAGAAGAGTGCATGGGCTATTCTCAATGTGAGCAGAGTAGGTGAATTATACTCCACGAGAACAGAGTGGGTGGGATATACTCCATGGGAGCAGAGTGGTAAACTTTACTCCATGGGAAACGAGTGCATGAGCTATACTCCATGACAACAGAGAGGGTAGGCTATACTCCATGGGAACAGAGTCGGTGGGCTATACTCCATGGGAACAGTTGGGGGACTATACTCCATGGGAACAGAGTGGGAGGGCTCAACTCCATGGGAACAAAGTGGCAAGGCTATACTCCATGGGAACAGAGTGGGTAACCTATACTCAAAGAGAACAGAGTGTGTGTGCTATACTCCATGGGAACAGAGAGGCTAGGCTATACTCCATGGGAACAGAGTAGGTGGGCTATATTCCATGGGTACAGAGTGCATGGGAACAGAGTAGGTGAACTATACTCCATGAGAAACAAATGGGTGGGCTATACTCTATGGGAACAGAGTGGCGAGCTTTACTCCATGGGAACAGAGTGGGGAGCTTTACTCCACGGGAACAGTGTGCAGAGCTTTACTCCACGGGAACAGAGTGGTTGAGCTTTACTCCATGGGAACAGAGTGGGTGAGCTACACTTTATGGTAACAGAGTGGGTGGGCTATACTCCATGAGAACAGAGTGGGTGGGCTATATGCCACGGTAATAGAGTGGGTGGGCTATACTCCATGGGAACAGAGTGTGTGCACTATACTCAACGGGAAAAGAGTGGGAGGGCTAACCTCCATGGGAACAGAGTGTGTGGGCTATACTCCATGGGAACTGAGTGCATAGACACATTCTCCATGAGAACAGTGTGGGTGGGCTATACTCCACGGGAACAGTCAGGGCACTATACTGTATGGGAATAGAGTGGGTGGGTTATACTCCATGGGAACAGAGTGGGAAGGCTATACTCCATGGGAACAGAGTGGGTGGCCTATAATCCATGAGAACAGAGTGTGTACGCTATACTCCACGGGAACAGAGTGGGTGGGCTATACTCCATGGGAACAAAGTGCATGGGCTATACTCCTTGGGAACAGAGAAGGTGGACTATACTCCATGAGAATAGAGTAGGTTTACTGTACTCCATGAGAACAGAGTGGTGAGCTTTACCCCATGGGAACAGAGTGGGGGAGCTATACTTTATGGTAATAGAGTGGGTGGGCACTACTCCATGGGAACAAAGTGGGTGGGCTATACTCCATGGGAAAAGAGTGGGTGGGCTATATTCCATGGGAACAGAGTGGGTAGGCTGTACTCCATAGTGTCAGAGTGGGTAGGCTATACTTCACTGAACCCCTGACTGTAATTAGACACAACATGTTTGACTTATTTAAAGTAATCAAAGTTTATTTGGAACACAATACATGTACACGTAATACATGAAGTTACATAGGTATGGCCGAAAATTACTACACCCTACAAGTCAGTATAATGCTAATGGACCTACATAATGTCTCTCTCTACAATCAACAACAGGTACATTATAGGCAACATAAGAACTATACAATAAGAAAGAATGATACATAAGTATCACTGCACTGCACCTCATTGCGGTGCTCATTTGACTGGTCATATCTTCCGTTCTATGGGGGCTAGGTTTTCGAGACTGGTATCCTGTGGAAGCCCTAGCCCCTGCCTTACTAGTGTACATTCTCTTCATAATTAATTTGCACATTCTGCCCAGATTGGTTTTAGTACGTTTGGTGGATGCATCATCAGAAGCTTACTCCTCAGACTCTAATCCACCTGCTGGGCTACCACCTCCTCTAGCTCTGCCGCTGCCTGGACCTCCGTATACGTTCTCCTGCTACTCTGCCCCTCCATAGCAAGTATACATAAAGAACACAGAGAGAAAAAACACAGACAACTGAAACCTAAGCTAAAGCTGGCCATACATCCAACCACCTTACCTCCAACCAGTCAACTGTCCAACTTGTCTGTACATAAAACACCGCTCCACACATCAAATCAACTTTTTCATCAGACCAGCCAACTTCTATATCAGATCAGCCAACTTCTCTCCAACCTGCAATGTCACAGAAGTAGGCGGACAGTGTCTGTCTACTTCTGCATGTTTTGAATAAATGTGTCATGCTTCTATAGTGAATAAGCAAGCAGCACGTATATGCACAATTAGCAAAAAGGCTGGCCCCCGTGAGGGGTCTCAGGCATGGGAGGAGGCCATGGGGGCCCTGGGAGGGGTACATGTCATGTCTTCTCGCAGTGACGTCCCAGGGTGTGATCTGTGTGGTGACCTTCATGCACCTCTCTTCTCACAGGCTGGCAGCACAGCACCTCTCCTCTCACAAGCTGGCAGCACAGCACCTCACCTATCAAAAGCTGGCAGAACAGCATCTTACCTCTCACAAGCTGGCAGCACTGCACCTCACCTCTCACTAGCTCACAGCACCTCTCCTCTCACAAGCAGGCAGCATAGCACTTTACTTCTTACAGTCTGGCAGCACTTTACATTACCTCTCACAGACTGGCAGCACTGTACCTTACCTCTCACAGACTGGCAGCACTGTAGATCACCTCTCACAGGTTGCCAGCACTGTACCTTGCCTCTCAGAATCTGGCATCTCTGCACATCAGATCTCACATTCTGTCAGCACTGTACCTCACCTTTCAGTCTACCAATAATGCCTCTCTGGGTCTGGCAGCAAAGCACCTCACCTTTCACAGGCTGTTCATTACAGTGCACCTCATTGCATTGCTCATTTGACTGGTCATAGCTCCAGTTCTATGGGGGCACTTGAGACTGGTAGCCCTGGCCACTGCCTTTCCAATGGTACCAGGGGGTGTGTGCTGGAACTCAGGGGCCAGACCTAGGAAATTTCAAAGTCCAGGACCTGAAACCAGCATTGTCCAGTTGAAATTTCAACTATTAAGGCCAGGAGGGGAACCATCGATACCCTCTAAATATGCCAAAGCTCTTTTGGGCTGGGTTTTGTGAAGTCCCAGCTTTGGAACTGTGCCTCAGTCCGAGCCACTGCCTCAGTCCGAGCCACCTCCTTAGACCTTGCGGGCCCCTGCCTGCCCTTCACCAGCTGGTTTTTGCACTATGGGCCCGATTCAGACCCGTTCGCAAAGCTGTGTTCACACGCTGCTGTCAGGGGCCCGATTATGCAAATCCTGCGATAGCACGGCATGGCTTTAGGACTCCCACTTTGTCTTAGCCTGCGGCGACAGTGCAATTGCAAGCCAGTCTTATGATGCCCAGTTGACTTTCGCAGCAAATATTATCTCCAGGAAGTGTATTTAACAATCGGTAACATCGAGAACCATCGGAGGCATACGCAGTGCTTGAAGTAGACCCCACCCTACCGCACGCACTGCGAGTGCTGCAGAAAAAAGCCAGGTGACGTATACAATGACGCTCCACTTTAATCAGGCACACCCAAATAATGCTGTTTTGACGCTCAGACACGCCTGCGAACCGCAACACCACTACCCCAGTTTCAAGCACCTTCGGGTTACCACCAATCTGTGTACTCCGGGCGATCGCTTCCCGATCGCACAAACTGACTCATGCATGCGCATTTTGCCGCATGCGCAGACCGGCAACAATCAGCAACAGCGTGTGAATTCAGCCTAGCGAATGGGTCTGAATCGGGCCCTATGTCCCTAGGGCTGCTATGAGTGACAGCTCTGAAACTGCTGGCCATGTAAATTTGGTAAATTTTTACTGGTCATATCTCTGATACTAAAAGGGCTAGAGGCTCCAAAAGGATACCACCTGGTAGCCCTGTGTCACAAAGCAGTGAAGACTAGGTCTCCACAGCCACGCTCTGCCTCACCTGTTCTGCAGGTTAAGGATATCCATATTTGCCTGAGAGATCTGTTCAGCATACAAGCTGCAGTATGTGTCTATGTTGCTGGATTCCCTTCAAGGCTGATTATGCACCTGAGAGTCTCTGTCTGTGAGGTCTGCAGATTCTTGATTACAGCAGAGTTTGCAATCCAGCTGGTAGTGCTGAACCTGAACTGCAGAGTTCATGTGGAAGTATTGTTTTCAGTCCTTAGTGCTTTCAATTCTCTCTGCATATCCACAGTGTGCTCCACGTCAGAGTTCCCTCCAGAATCAGAGATGGATGCAGCCATAACAATCAGGATCAGGTGATTAGCCAAAAACATACCAGAAGCCAGACTGCAATCACATGATACTCTTAGCCAATCCCTGGACAGCCTTGATTATATAGGGAGCTTCCTGAACACTCCCAAGCTGCCAGTACATTTCTCTTATGGCTGAACAAAAAAACATTGACACGCTTGTATGTAGAATATAATAAGTATTGTTTATTCATTTCTGAACCTTGCTATTCTTGTCGCACCCCGGCCCTTAAGGTCGCACATTTGCCCTCAAGGCCGCATCTTGCTGCTCTTGTCACACCTCAGCCCTCATGGCCATACCTTTCTACTCTTGCCTTACCTTTGCCCTCAAGGCCATGCACTTCGGCCCTCAAGGCCACACCTTGCTATTCTTGTCGCACCTCAACCCTCATGGCCGCACCTTGGTTCTCAAGGCTGTACTTGCTACTCTTGCCTCACCTCGGTCCTCAAGGCCGCATCTTGAACCTTAATCTGTTCTTCAGCCAGTGGCCCAAGCAGAATATAGTGCCTTCCTGTATCTCAGTCCACGGCATAGGCCGCATCACCATCTGCAGACCAGTCACCTCAGGCTGTGGTCAAAACCGCATGAGCCTCAGCCTGCTTGTTATACCCTAGTTACGGCACAACCGCATCACTATCTTCAATTCAGTCATCCTGTAGGCTGTGGCCTGGTCACTCCAGACCACTATCCAGCCACTCCACAGCAGGTGGCCCTGCCGCAACGGATATCTTGTCTGTCCTGTTATAGCCTGAAAACCCTGCAGTACCACAGTACAGATCACTCCTGCTCCAAAGCTTGCAATAGTTGTCTAGTCGCTTTATGCCTGAAGACCCAGCTGCAATATACTCCCAAGACATACCTTAGAATTTCATCATTTGCCACTGCTAGTGAACCTTGTCTATATCCCTGTGCAAGTTATGGTCTGCCTGCAGCCTCACTCCAGCTAGTTATCGTAGTGGATGGACTGCAACTTCTCAGCTCTATATTGTACCCCGTCTGCAGTCCTTCACTCTCTCTTCGGTTGTGTAAGACTCTTCTACCGGCGTCCTAATCCAGTCAGCCACCTATGTACCGGTGTGAATATCCATCACTAAGGGAATAGCGGGCGGCTGTTATTGGTGGAAGATCCTCTCCTTGGCTCTAGAGGTCTTACACAACCATGTGAGAACCGTAACATAGGCAAATCTGGATATCCTTAACCTGCAGAACTGTAGTGTGGCTGAGGATACCTTGTTCCAGCTGCTTTGTGACAACAGTCTTCGGAAAAATCTAGAAGTGAGCGTTTCAGAACTCATCCTTCTCCTTGCTCCAGCCCTTCACCATCAGAAAAGGAACCAATGCGAATCAATACTGTAAGTTTAAGATTTCTGCTAAAGAACTTCAGAGATGATGGCAACTCAATCTCCACAGAAAAAGGATTCTGTTATCCCAGTCTCCATTTAATTTCCCTCCAGCACTGATTTCTTATTGGCACTTTTGTACTCAGGAGCAGGAGAAAATTTTATTTCAGCTGATTACGTGGGCAAGTATCAAATTCCTACAGAAGCCTTACCTCAAACGCTTTCCTTATCTGCGGTGGATGTCATCTTACTTCCCCATGGTTCAGTCTCCATATGCACCAAACTCCTGACACAAAGGAATTCTGCATTCCAAGTGGATCTCGTTTTTCGTGATTACTAAAGCACCCCATTCACTTGTTCTAGGCTTCCCATGGTTGCATACCCATAACCCACAGTTATGGAATGAAGCGCTCAGATGTAATTTTTTCCTTCGTAAGGCTGTATCTGAGCGTTCATTGGCTGATAGAGGTCAGCCCCCGCCTCTCTCAGCTAATGAATGGCTGCCTCAATTGAAGTCAATGGAGAGCTGCAGGGTTACTAAAGTTTATTTTGTGGTTCCCACCATTGATTTCAATGGAGGGAGCCGTTGAGCTCTTCATTCGGGAGGTAACAACCATCGTGGTTGTTTCCTAGTTTGTGGCTCACGTTTCTCATTTCTTTATTTTACGAAGACCATGGATGCCTACAGGGAGAAGAGGACTGGTCCAGGTAATGTAGGTGAGTATGTGTGAGTGAGTGTGTATTTATGTATAAAAGCTATATGGTCACGGTGTGTGTGTATTTAAAAATTTTTTTACAGTTACCAGCAGGCCCTAAATGCCCTGCATGCTGGTACTTGTGGTTCTCCAAGTACCATCATGCGGGGGAGACTTGCTGGGACCTGCAGTTCTACTCATAAAGACAATGTTTACACTTTTCTTTTTTTATACTACACTTACACTATCAACCCGCCACCCACCGCCCAGGTCGAGGCGGGCATATCCCCTTTATTGGAGGGGTCCCCAACTCCCCAGGGATCCCTGGCCTGGGCTGATTAGCAGTCAGGAGTAATGTTTTGGCTGTGGAACTCGGTGATAGGGTTTCCATGACTGTGACATTACCCGCCCTGCAAGAAAGGGTCCAGTGCTGGTTGTGGAAATTACATGGGAATCCTACACATTTTCCCCCTTAAATTCCAGAATCAGGACTGGATCAGAGCCCAGTGCCAGTTGTGCTAAGTACAGGAGAACCCTATGCAATTTTTTCCCTGTACTTACACAACCAGGACTGGCTATGAATAATCCGGGGCTGGTTCTGTTTTATGGGGGATCCTACGTCATTTTTTTATCAACTTTAACTCTTTCTAAGCTTGTTACAGTAATATACATGCATGCATCTCACTGATGTATGCATGTATCTGTGTGAACATGAACTGCTCGTGCTGAAAATGAAAGCATGTATCAGCTCTATTCAGTCTGGGTTTTGAAGTTCGTTTTGAAGTTGGATTTGATGTTTGATTTGTACATGAACATGCAAAAACAAACATCAAATCACTGTAAAAAAATTGAAAATCAAAACGAAAGTAAAAATGAACTTTGATAAATATACCCCTATGGGTAGTGCCCTAGAAGTAAAGTATTATAATGATAATACCCAAAGCATATACAACTCATAGAATTGTTGAGTGCAATTGCACTTTATTTAACTTTTATTACACACACTGGGCCTGATTCAGACCCGCTCGTGAGCACTGAGTGCTCACAAGTGGGTCGATGGTGGCCCAGTGCGCATGCGCACGACAAAGCCGGCTTCATCATGTGCATGCGCGAGACCTGGATAGCGATGGGCAAGCCGTCGCTCCAGGTCTTGCACCAAAGGGGGCGTGCTGTCGATGTTGAGTGACAGCATGCCCCCCTTTGGTGGGCGTGCCAGGGGCATGGTTGCCCAGATGGAGGCATTCCCATGGGAACGCCTACCGTCTGGTGCCGGCCCCACTGACATCACAAGTAATGTCAGTGGGAGTGCTTTTGGCTCCGTTTGAGCTGAAAGCACTCCAGGGCTTGCATCAACGAGACCCTACCACAAGGGTCTCGTCGCAAGCCCGATGGTCATGATGATCTTGACCATCGCAACCATCTTCATGGCCGCTCGCTATTGCTGTGGGTGGTCACCCACAGCTATATGAGCGGCCAGGAGGCCGCTCTAAAAATCAAGAAGGATGGCCCTGATTCAGAGCGAGCGCTCTGTCAGAGCGTTCGGCTCTACATCAGGGCCACAGTATACACCACTTGAACATCAGAACTACCAAGTTTGGACTGAGACTTCTACTTGTAAAGGTTGGAATGGATAAGGAACCACAAATAAGACGCGTTTGAAAGTAAAAAGTTCCAAGAAAAGATGCATACCGCTACCGAGTCATGCCATGGCATAGTGTGACTGGTAGGGCTGTTTAATGAGCAATGAAGTAAGATGTATGTGGACATTCCTGTATATATAATCACATCCAACCACACAGTATAAATGACCTAAAACTGCAACACTTGAAAACTAATGTTGCTGCTTTATCAAACAACAGCATAGGCATCTGTCTCAGGGTAATGCTAGTGCAAACAAACTTGAATAAAAATAGGAGAACCATGCTGGATATGTAGAATCCAATCACTATAAAAATGATTCAACTTGAATCGTCAGCAATAAAACAATATTTATTAATTGCATTTACCAACTATAGTAGCTTTACTGCATAATTCCATATACAGGTTGAATCTCCAATATCTAAAATGCTTGGGACCAGAAATACAGTATTTTAGATATCGGATTTTTCCGTATTTTGGAATATGTGTATACCATAATGAGATATCTTGGGAATGGGACCCAAGTCTAAACACAGAGGGCCTGATTCAGAGATGTAGCACACATCTCTGGGGCGGGGGTGTTCCCTGGCAGCGTTCACAGAAATGGGGGCGTGTCACCCCATTTTGGGGGAGGGACGAGGCCAGAGTTTGCATGGGTGCATGCAGACTTCCTGGCCTCGCAAGCTGCCAGGAACCCGGCCAGGCTGCAGGAAGCTTATATAGTGCCCCCAGTAGTGGTACCCCTTATGCAGTGCCGCTTATATAGTACCCCAGTAGCAGTCCACCCCCCAAGCAGTGCCCCTTAAATAGTGGCCCCAGTTGTAGTCTCCCCCCTATGCAGTACCCCCAGTATTGCCCTTTATATAGAGCCTACAGTAGTGGTACCTTGATGCAGTGCCCCCAGTGGTAGTCCCCTCCCCCCTATGTAGTGGCCCTAGTAGTAGTCCTCTCCCCCTATGCAGTGCCCCTAGTAGTAGTCCCCGCCCCTATTAGTAGTCCCCCCTTGTAGTTCCCCAAGTAGTAGTCCCCCCTTGTAGTGCCCCCAGTAGTAGTAGTCTCCCCCTTGTAGTGCCACCCCCTAGTAGTAGTAGTTCCCAGTAGCAGTAGTCCCCCCTTGTAGTTCCCCCAGTAGTAGTAGTCTCCAGTAGTAGTAGTCCCCCCCTTTGTAGTGCCCCCAGTATTAGTAGTCCCCCCCTTGTAGTGACCCCAGTAGTAGTAGTCCTCCCATTGTAGTTCCCCAAGTAGTAGTAGTCCCCCCCTTGTACTGCCCCCCCATAGTAGTAGTCCCCAGTAGTAGTAGATCCCCCCCTTGTAGTGCCCCCAGTAGTAGTAGTCCCCCCTTTTAGTGCCCCCAGTAGTAGTAGTCCCCAGTAGTAGTTGTCCCCCCCTTGTAGTGCCCCCAGTAGTAGTAGCCGCCCCTCGTAGTGCCCCCAGTTGTAGTAGTCCCCCCCTTGTAACACCCCAAGTAGTAGTAGTCAACCAGTTGTGGTCTCCCCCTTGTAGTGCCAACTTTTAGCCAGGGGGCCATATGTATGCAGGCAACCCTGGCAGAGGAGTAGCGTGTAGCCAGGGTGCCCGAAGAATATGCATGCTACAGCGCCCTCCCCTCAATTGTTCTAGGGAGGAGGCAGGTCCATATTGGATTAATGTAAAGTAAAAATAAAGATTAGGGGCAGCCCCCTGTTGTGGTGCCCATATGCAGTGCCCCCCTGTGCCCCAGGAGAGGACCCCCTTATGCAGGCCTCCAGTAGTGCCCCCAGTAGTGGTCCCCCCTATGCAGTGCCCCTTATACAGTGCCCCGAGTAGTGGTCCCCCCTGTGCAGTGCCCCTTGTGCCCCCAGTAGTAAGCCGCTTATATAGTGCCCCCAATAGTGGTACCCCTTTGCAGTGCCCCTTATATAGTACCCCAGTTGCAGTCCACTCCCCATGCAGTGCCCCCAATAGTGGTAACCCTTATGTAGTGCCCCTTAAATATTGGCCCCAGTTGTAGTCTCCCCCCTATGCAGTACCCTTAGTATTGCCCTTTATATAGAGCCCCAAGCAGTGGTCCCTTGATGCAGTGCCCCCAGTGGTAGTCCCCTCCCCCCTATGCAGTGCCCCTAGTAGTAGTCCCCTCCCCTTGTAGTGCCCCTAGTAGTAGTCCCTCCCTTGCAGTGCCACCAGTAGTAGTTCACCCATGTAGTGCCCCCAGTAGTAGTAGTCCTCCCCCTTGTAGTGCCCCCAGTAGTAGTAGTCTCCCCCTTGTAGTGCCCCCCTAGTAGTAGTAGTCCCCAGTAGCAGTAGTCCCTCCCTTGTAGTGCCCCCAGTAGTAGTAGTCCCCCCCTTGTAGTACCCCCAGTAGTAGTAGTCCCCAGTAGTAGTAGTCCCCCCTCAGTCCCCCCTTGTAGTGCCCACAGTAGTAGCAGTCCCCCCTTGTAGTGCCCCAAGAAGTAGTAGTCCCCCCCTTGTAGTGCCCCAAGTAGTAATAGTCCCCAGCAGTAGTAGTTCCCCCCCTTGTAGTGCCCCCAGTAGTAGTAGTTCCCCCTTGTAGTACCCCCAGTAGTAGTAGTCCCCAGTAGTAGTGGTCCCCCATTCCAGTGCCCCCAGTAGTAGTAGTCCCCCCTTGTAGTGCCCCAGTAGTAGTAGTCCCCCCCTTGTAGTTCCCCCAGTAGAAGTAGTTCCCCCCTTGCAGTGCCCCTAGTATTGGTCTCCCACTTGTAGTGCCAAACCCCCTCCCAGTAGACACACATAATAAAAAATAAAAATAAAAACACTTACCTCAATCCCTGCTCCTGCCGCCGCCATCTGCTCCTCCGTCTGTCCTCCTGGGCCGGGCTGCTCTACATTAATGGAGAGACGTCATGACATCATTACGCCTCTCCCATTACCCACTGTGGGAGCCAGAAGATTGAGTGGCTCCTGCAGTGGGTGCAGCAGCAGCTAATGAGAGTCTGTCAGACTCTCATTGGCTGCTGATCAAAACAAACACAAAAGAGAAACAGACTGCCAGCAGCCCGGGGGGCACATGGCACCCTGCCCACCAGCCAAGCCCGCCTCTGTGTATGTGCATGTTAGCCACACTTATCAGCAACATAGGTGCGCTGCCTCGATCAGGGGTGCTTCTCCCCTAGTGTGAAAAAAATTAAGTAATTTAGTTCTGTGTGTGTGTGTGTGCATGTTAGCTGCACTTATGCTGTGCTGCCTGTGTCTTATTTATCAAGAGGCTGCTGCCTTGTTCAGGGGTTATTCCCCCCCAGAGTGAAAAAAATGAAAACAATATTTTGTGTGTGCCCCCATACCCCAGTGTGAAAAAGATAAAAACTATTTTTTTTCGTGTGTGTGTGTTAGCCACACTTATCAGAAATGTAGATGTGCAGGGGTGCTGTGCTGCCTGTGTCATTTATCAAGGGGCTGCTGCCTCGTTCAGGGGTTATTCCCCCCCAGAGTGAAAAAAATGAAAAGAATATTTTGTGTGTGCAAGTTAGCCATACCCCCAGTGTGAAAAAGATAAAAACAATTTATTTTTGTGTGTGTGTTAGCCACACTTATCAGAAATGTAGATGCGCAGGGGTGCTGTGCTGCCTGTGTCATTTATCAAGGGGCTGCTGCCTCGTTCAGGGGTTATTCCCACCCAGTGTGAAAAAAATAAAAACTTTTTTTTGAGTGTGCATGTTAGCCACACCCCTAGTGTGAAAAAAATAAAAACTATTTTGTGCGTGTGTTAGCCACACTTATCAGCAACGTAGGTGTGCAGGGGTGCTGTGCTGCCTGTGTCTCATTTATCAAGGGGCTGCTGCCTTGTTCAGGGGTGCTTCCCCCCACTGGGAAAAAAATACATAAAAATTCTGTGCTTGTTAGCCACACTTATCAGCAATGTAGGTGCACAGGGATGCTGCCTGTGTCATTTATCAAGAGGATGGTGCCTTGCTCTCCCTCCCAAGTGTCCCCCCAAAAATAATGAATCAATCAATGTGTTTTTTTTCCTGTGTGTGTGTGCGCGTTAGCCATGGCATCACAAACGCCTCTGCTGATATTTGCATTAACATTTTCAAAGGTGAAAATAGAGTATATGGTTTAAAAAATGGAAGCAGATAAAACTTTATTATAGTGTCCCTATTACCTACCCATGGCCCCACTACCTGAATTTCAGTGAGTCAGAGGGGCAACTCCATGCAACCGTATTCCAGAGTGCAGCTGCTCCTCCTGTAGCCCAGGTCAGAAGAATATGTAGGGGTGTGGCAATGATATGGACTAAAATGGAGCTCACTTCCACTAAAGTGGACAATGAATCCCCAATCTAACAGGGAGCGCAGCTGTAATTTATACACAACACAGCATGGGATAACGATATAGGCTTGGGTGATGGTATAATCTGGGGTGATGTACACATCATCTTCTTCCCACAATATTAATTTGTCCCCGCTGGAATCCACCATCACAGGTGCCTCTGTAATTTCTGCACATAATTGACAGTAAAAGGTCTTTCTCGTAGATTTTGTGGAAATAGTCTCAGGCCGATCACTGACAAGGTTCCCGGCTGTGCTGAAAACGCTTTCTGAGTACACACTGGAAGGTGGGCAGCTCAAATAAAGCAAAGGCAGTTTTGTGTAATGGCCTCCAAATTACCTCTTTTTCCTGCCAGTAGTTATTTACATGTATCTCTTTCTCTTCAGATCTGTGTCCGTTCGGAAGAAAAAACAATGTCTTCATCCCATCTGGGATGAAAATCCACTCCCAGCAGCTGGCATGGTGCTCAAGAATTCAGAAGAAAGACACAACGTAAGGCCTTAAATCAGGGGTAGCCAACCTCGGTCCTCGAGAGCTACTAACAGCTCATGTTTTCCAGACCACCTAGCTGGTGCACAGGTGTATTCATTACTCAGTAACACATTTGAAAAGATCCACAAGTGGAGTTAATTATTATACTTGTGATTCTGTGAGGAGACCTGGAAAATATTTACTGTTTGTACTGTAGCTCTCGAGGACCAGGGTTGGCTACCCCTGCCTTAAATAATAGATCTTATGCTTGTCCACATATGTGTGCTGGTTAAGTGGCACTTTGAGGCCACTAACTAACTATGGCCCTGATTCAGAGCCGCTCGTTAGCGGCAGTACGCTCGTTCCGAGCGATGTTCGCACATCTGCGCAAGCGTACGGTTTTTAGTACGCATGCGCGAACCAGTCAGTGCGGCCGAAAATCGTTTGTACGCTATATAGCGAGTGCCTGCTATTTTGAGTGACAGAATGAGGCGTATGTAGGTGGTAACAGGGGAAGGTGCTTGAAAACGGGGAGTGGAGATCAGAACGCAGGTGTGCTTAAAGGTCAAAACGGGCATTTTAAGGGAGTGCATAATTAATACAGCAGCGTCATTGACCACGTCACTTGTTTTTTTTTAACTCAGAACTGCTCGCAAAATAGCGGTTGAAAAAAACAACCACAAGAATAGCGAGCAGTTGATACGCTGTTCGATGTACTCGATTAATCTAATAAATAGCGGACATGACGTCTGGTGCGTGCGGCCAGGGGGCGTTTCTATCAAATAAACGAGCGTATGTTTTGCCCGCTCGTTCAGACTTAGAGGTGTGAACAGACTGCAATGTGCGAACAGATCATTTGAATAGCCACCCCTTGTTTTTGAACGAACGACTGCAAATAGCGAACGGCTCTGAATGAGGGCCTATGTTTTTTTAATGTCTCTGTACAGGTTGGGAAATATTCAATGTGGAAGCTTTGCAATGGATTTTTTTACAGTTAATTGTTTTGGAAAGCAGTCTTCCTGGTCCCCTTCTGGGATGAAAATCCACTCCTAGCAGCAGAAGCTGGCACAGGATTCTCAAGAAAGACACAACGTAAGACCTTGAGGGGTAAATTTAATTTACTAAAGTGAGAGTTTTTAGAAGTGAGTTTTAGAAGTGATGTTGCTTTCCCATAGAAAATAATCAGATTCTAGCTATTATCTTCTAAAAAGTGCTAGGTAAATGATGTTAAGAAGAATCTGATTGGTTGCTATGGGCAACATCACTTGAATTTACCCCTTAATATCTTTGTGCTGGTTAAGTGGCAGTTTGGAGGCCACTAACTAACTATGGGCCTGATTCAGAGCCGGTCGCTATTTGCGCTCGCTCGTTCAAAAACAAGGGGTGGCTATTCAAATGATCCGTTCGCAAATTGCAGTCTGTTCACACCTCTAAGTCTGAATGAGCGAGCAAAACATACGCTCGTTTATTTGTTAAAAATGCCCCCTGGCCGCTCGCACCATACGTCATGTCCGCTATTTATTAGATTAATCGAGTACATCGACCAGCGTCTGAACTGCTCGCTATTCTTGTGGTTGGTTTTTGCTACCACAATTTTGCGAGCAGTTCTGGCTATAAAATAACCCAGTGACGTGGTCAATGACGCTGCTGTATTAATTATGCACACCCTTAAAACGCCCGTTTTGACCTTTAAGCACGCCTGCGTTCGAATTCCACTCCCCCGTTTTCAAGCACCTTCCCCTGTTACCACCAACATACGCCTCATTCTGTCACTCAAAATAGCAGGCATTCGCTATTTTGCGAGCACATGAATTTCGGCCGCACTGACTGGTTCGCACATGCGTATAACGATCCGTACGCATGCGCAGATGTGCGAACATCGCTCGGAAACGAGCGTACTGCCGCTAGCGAGCGGCTCTGAATCAGGCCCCATGTTTTTTGAATGTCCCTCTACAGGTTGGGAAATGCTTTTTCATGTGGAATGCACTACAAGAAGTCTTCCTGGTCTCCTTCTGGGATGAGAAAATCCACTCCCAGCAGCAGGCATGGCACTCAAGGATTCTTCTGGGGCAAGGACTGATGTGAATGAGTAAAATGTTTTTTTTGTAAATGCCACCACCCCTCCCTTCACCTTCTCCCTCATAAATTTACTTTGGAATAATAAAATGTATTAAATTTACTATTTACTATTAATTAACCTCTCCCTCATGCCTTTCTTGAATAATAAAAACATTTGTTTCCTGAAGTGCCATGTTGAAAGTTGAACTGCCACGTTTTTGTGCGTCCCACTCCTGCTTCATAGTTAAGTCAGCCAGCTAGCTTTTTGCAAATTTTGGGCATAACCTGGATGAAAACAACATAGTGAGCTGTGAGGTGGTCAAAATTTACTGGAAACGAGTGGAAATAAATGTTATTGAAGTTAATAATACCGTAGGAACAAAGTAAGGCCCACTTTATGTGATTTTAGCTGTTTTTATGATTTTTTTAAGAAAGAATCCAGATCCAAAAGCAAAAAACAAAAAACACGGAGGTGAGGTTTTGGCAAAACACTTCCAGATCCAAAACCAGGGGAGATCCAGATCCAAAACAAAAACCAAAACACAAGGGTCTGGCATACATCTCTAATCTGCACTTGTGTAACACCCCGCTGAGGGTACTATTCTCGGTGTTGTGTGTTGGAGTGATTCCTTTTCAGTAATACGGTCTCTGGATCACCTTGGCCTCTTCCAAAATGTTACCAAATAGATACAGGCAATAATGGCAATAGGATGATGTATTTATTGTAGGGATGAGCAGGTTCAGATTTCCAAAATCTGAACCCCCCTGAGGCCCCCCTATTCGAGCCAGGATCCGAATCAGGTTCAGATTTGCACACCAGGCTTGGATCTGAAATCAAGGCAAAATGTCATCATCCTGTTGTTGGATTCTTGCAGGTTTTGGATTCTATAAAAGGTCCCGTGAGCACCACCATTTTTTATTCCAGCTGTGGAGTGTGCAGAGCTGGGAGCAAAGTGTGTTATCTCAATGTGAAACTTTATAAAAATAAAAAATAACAAAGTGTACTGCTTGCTGGCTACTGTGAAGTGGGAGGGAGCTGTTGCTGATGCTGACCATAGAGGCTGACTGGCTAGCTGGCTACTGTTGTCCATATACAATATATAGGGGCTGTCCTTGTCCATATAGGGGCTGGCTGTTGTCCTGTCCATAGGGGCAGACTTGCTGTATTGCTGTGTTGTCCAGGGGCTGCCCTGTCTGCTGTAGAGGTACACTCTTACAAATCATTTTTACACGGGTGCTCTGTCTGCTGTAGGGGTACGCTCTTGCAAATAATTTTTACAGGGGTGCCCCGTCTGCTGTAGGGGTATGCTCTTGCAAATATTTTTTACAGGAGTGCCCTGTCTGCTGTAGGGGTATGCTCTTACAAATATTTTTTACAGGGGTGCTCTGTCTGCTGTAGGGGTATGCTCTTACAAATATTTTTTCCAGGGGAGCCCTGTCTGCTCTGCTGTAGGGGTATGCTCTTACAAATATTTTTTCCAGTGGTGCCCTGTTTGCTGTAGGGGTACGCTCTTACAAATATTTTTTGCAGGTGTACCCTGTCTGCTCTGCTGTAGGGATATGCTCTTATCAAATAATTTTTACAGAGGTGCTCTGTCTGCTGTAGGGGTTCGCTCTTACAAATAATTTTCACAGGGGTGCCCTGTCTCCTGTAGGGGTACGCTCTTACAAATATTTTTTACGGGGGTGCCCTGTCTGCTGTAGGGGTACACTCTTACAAATAATTTTTACAGGGGCTAGTCACTCCATAAAAATAAAGGAGGACAAAATTTGAAGGATAAAATTAAAATAGGGAAATATCAAGAACACTTCCTCCTAGTGCTGAAGCTTCTGCCACTAGTCATGACATGGAGGATGAAATGCCATCAACATTGTTGGCCAAGGCCAATGCCCAATGTCATAGTAGAGGGCACGTAAAATCCAAAAAGCCAAAGTTCAGTAAAATGACCTTAAAAAATAAATTGAAATCATCTGAGGAGAAATGTAAACTTGCCAATATGCCATTTTCGACATGGAGTGGCAAGGAACGAGTAAGGTCATTCCCCATGTTCATGACTAGTGGTTCAGTTTCACATGATGATGGAAGCCCTCCTCCTCCCGCTAGAAAAATTAAATGAGTTAAGCTGGCAAAAGCACAGCAAAGTACTGTGTGTTCTTCTAAGAAGATACAACAAATCCCAAGGACAGTCCAAGTGTGGCGGCGGTTGCGATGCCTGACCTCTCAACACTGGACGAGAAGAGGTGGCACCTTCCACAATTTGCATGCCCTCTGCAAGTACTGGAAGGAGCATGAAAGTCTAGTTGCTGATATTCAAATTGAAGATGTCACTGTTAAAGTACAACAGGAAGAGGATATTGGTGTAGCTGGCCCTGACGAGAAAGTTGACAAGGAGGATTCTGATGGCAATATGGTTAGTTTAAATCAGGCACTTGGGGAGACAGTTGTTGTCCATGGAATGAAAAAGTCCATCACGGTCATGCCTGGGCAGAAAACCAATCATTCCACCTCTTTGGTCTGGAAATATTTCTATCCAAATCTGGAGAACAACTGTCTTGCCATGGACATCATATACGTCCTCCCTTATACATCACCTGCAGTGCATTCATAAAAAGTTACTGTCAAAATCAGAAACTGTGGCTAAGACCGTAATCAGTCCAGGGACACCTATATCTCTTTGTCCTGTTGTATTCAAGTGCCTGCAAACCACACTGTCAACTCTCTCCACGTCAATTTCCTCCTCAGTCATGATCTGAAGTAGTCCTGCAAGCCATGTCCCTGCCATGACTGACTCCTCTCCTATCTGAGATTCCTCCGGAGGATCCTGCATTGCTATGCCTACTGCTGGTGCTGCTTCTGTTGCTGCTGGGAGTCGTTCAACATCCCAGAGAGGAAGTAGGACCACCACTACTTCTTCTACAAAGCAATTGACGCTCCAACAGTCCTTAGTGAGGAAGATGAAGTACGAAAGCAGTCATCCTGTTGCAAAGCGGATAACTGAGGCCATGACAGCTATGTTGGTGTTAGACGACCATCCGATATCCACCATTAGTGCAGTGGGATTTAGACAATTGATGGAGGTAGTGTGTCCCTGGTACCAAATCGCATCTAGATTCCAACTTCACTAGTCAGGTGATACCGAGAATATACAAAGACATCATAAAGTGTCCCCAGTGTCATAAAAAATGCAGTTGTACCCAATATCCACTTAACCACTGGCATGTGGACAAGTGGAACAGGACAGAATGAGGACTATATGACTGTGACTGCCCACTGGGTAGATGTATCACCTTACGCAGCAACAACAGCATCGCCAGTAGAAGCATCTCAGAAACGCCAGCTTGTTCCAAGGCAGGCTACACTGTGTATCACCATTTTTAGTAAGAGGCACACCACCAACAACCTCTTAGAGAAACTGAGGGAATCGTTGTCCAATGGCTTACCCCACTTAGACTGTCCTGGGGATTTGTGATATCTGACAGTGCCACCAATATTGTGTCAGCATTATATCTGGGCAAATTCCAACAAGTCCCATGTTTTGCTCACACAATAAATTTGGTGGTTCAAAATTTTCTGAAAAATGACTAGGGCGTGCAGGAGATGCTTTGGGTGTCCCAAAAAATGTCAGCCCACTTTCGCCATTCAGAGACTGCATTCTGAAGACTGGGGCACCAGCAAACACTCTTGAACCTAACTTGCCATCACCTGAAGCAAGAGGTTGGCCATTCAAGCCTATACATTGACCTATGACATAGGCAAAGGAAGGGGTATGCACCTGACTCAAGTGCAGTGGAGAATGATTTCTGTGTTGTGCAAGGTTCTCCAGCCCTTTGAACTTGCCACACGAGAAGTCAGTTCAGACACTGCCAGCTTGAGTCAGGTCATTCCCCTCATCAGGCTTTTGCAGAAGCATCTAGAGAAATTGAAGGAGGAGCTAAGACTGAGAGATACCACTTAGTATGTGGGACTTGTGGATGAAGCCCTCCATTTGCTTTGCCAGGATTCGAGGGTCATCAATCTGTTGAAATCAGACCACAACATTTTGGCCACCGTGCTTGATCCTAGGTTTAAAGCCTATGTGGTGTCTCTCTTTCTGGTGGACACAAGCCTGCAGAGGTGTAAAGACCTTCTGGTGAAAACACTGTCAGCTGAAGCAGAAAGTAACATGTCAACAGCTCCTTCTTCATTTTCTCCCACAACTGGGGCTGCCAGGAAACAACTTAGATATCCTAAGCAACCCACTGGTGGTGATGCAGGGCAGTCAGGACCAAGATTGGACATCTGGTCCAGACTGAAGGACCTGCCAACAATTTCTGAAATGTCTACAGTCACTGCATATGATACTGTCACCATTGACAGAATGGTGGAGGATTACATCGGTGACAGCATCCAAGTAGGCATGTCAGACAGTCTGTACCTGTACTGACATGAAAAAGAGGCAATTTGGAGGCCCCTGTACAAACTGGCTCTATTTTATCTGTTGCCACCCCTCCAGTGCGTACTCCGAAAGAGTTTTTAGTGCAGCCGGGAACCTTGTCAGTGAAAGGCGTAGGAGGTTGCTTCCACAAAATGTGGAGAAGATGATGCTCATCAAAATGAATTATCAATTCTTCCAGGAACATCAGCCTCCAGAAAATACAGAGGGACCTGTGGTGGTGGATACTAGCGGGGACGAATTAATACTCTGTGAGAATGAGGACAACACTGAAGAGGGTGAGGAATCAGTGGATGAGGAGGATGAGGATGACATCTTGCCTCTGTAGAGCCAGTTTGTGCAGGCACAGATTAATTTGCAGCTTGTTTTGTGGAGGCCCAAACAAACCATTAATTTCAGCCACAGTTGTGTGGCAGACCCTGGTGCTGATATGATTGGTTTGTTAAAGTGTGCATGTCCTGTTTATTCAACATAAGAGTGGGAGGGCCCAAGGACAGTTCCATCTTGCACCTCTTTTTTTCTTTGCAATATGTACTCTTTGGGGCCTTGTTTTTCAAACTGCCATCCTGTCTGCCACTGCAGTGCCACTACTAGATGGGCCAGGTGTTTGTGCCGCCCACTTATGTCACTTAGCATAGTCATACAGCTACCTCGGTGCAACCTTTTGGCATAAAAACAATATTGTGAGGTGTGAGTTGTTCAAAATAGACTGGAAATGAGTGGAAATGAATGTTATTGAGGTTAATAATAGCATAGGAACAACAACAAAAAAACAAATTCTGTGATTTTAGCTGTTTTTCTGCTTTTGTCCAAAAAAATAAAGATCCAAGACACAAAACCCAGAACCCAAAACTAGAGATGAGCGTGTTCGGTTCCCAGAGAACCGAACCCACCCAAATTTAGCATATCCGAGTAGGATCCAAGCAGGCTCGGAGGTTCCCGCCTTACTCGGTTCTCGAAACCGAGGCAAAACCAGAGAGATGGAAAACTTGTGGTTCGCGAGCTTTCGTCTCTATGATCAATGTAGTATATAAGGGACCACACGATGGACGCCATTTCCACTCCGGCTGTGTAAAGTGAACAGGGATGGTGGGTAGTGTAGGGCTGGGAGAGGTGCTGGTGCTATCTGCTGTGTCCTGGGCTGGTGACTGCTGATCCATTCTGGTCTCTGGTCATGGTGCTATCACTGTCACTGTGCTGTCTGCTTATCCATTCTGGTCTCTGGTCACGGTGCTGTCACTATCACTGTGCTGTCTGTGCTTATCCATTCTGGTCTCTGGTCACAGTGCTGTCACTGTCACTGTGCTGTTTGGTGATCCATCTGGGCTGTCTGCTGTGTCCTGGGCTTGTGCTGTGTCCATCTCTGGGCCCATGTTCTGGACTCCACAAAAAAAAAAAAGAAAAAAAAAAAATCAAAGTGTATTTTTATATTTTTCTGTGTGTGCATGCGTGTTAGGCTTAACCACAGTAGTGCACAAGAGCTAGCCAGCAATGCAAGTTGCAACCTCGTGCTGCCCGACTCCAGTCTATTCTTAAAAAAAAAACAATAAAAGTGTCATATTTTTTTCTTGTTTGTGTGGGTGTGTTTTCGGCTTAAACGCAGTGGTGCACAAGATCCAGCCAGTTGCAACCTTGCGCTGCCTGACTCCAGTCATTCTTAAAAAAAATAAAAATAAAGTTTCACTGTCTTATATATATTTTTTTCTTCTGTGTGTGCGTGGGTGTTAGGCTTAACCACATTAGCGCACAATATCTAGCAACTCCAGTCATGTTCAATCAAAAAAAGAAACCAATACAAGTGTCACTGTAATATATTTTTTTCTTCTGTGTGTGCGTGGGTGTTAGGCTTAACCACAGTAGCGCACAAGATCCAGCAACTCCAGTCGTGTTCAATCAAGAAAAAAAACAATACAAGTGTCACTGTCTTATATATTTTTTCTTCTGTGTGTGCGTGGGTGTTAGGCTTAACTACAGTACTGCACAAGATCCAGCGACTCCAGTCATGTTCAATTAAAAAAAAGAACAATAAATGTGTCATATTTTTTTCTTCTTTGTGTGGGTGGGTTTTCAGCTTAACCGCAGTAGTGCACAAGATCCAGCCAGTAACACAAGTTGCAACCTTGTGCTGCCTGACTCCAGTCATTCTTAAAAAAAAAAAACAGTGTCATATTTTTTTCTTGTTTGTGTGGGTGGGTTTTTGGCTTAACCGCAGTAGTGCACAAGATCCAGCCAGCAACACAAGTTGCAACCTTGTGCTGCCCGACTCCAGTCATGATCAATCATTACTCTGGGGCCAAGTTTTTCTGGAGCTGACAAAAAATATAAATCATCATTTGTCTTTTTTCTAATATTTTTGTTTGTGCGCACGACTGCACGTGTGTGAATTTTGTAACCGCACCTTGGCTACACTATTGGTGATTGTGACACTGCTTCTAGATGCAGAAAAAATATGGAGGGCTGTCACATGACAGGAGAGCAAGGCCAAGAACCACATGTTGTAGCTCCCACCAGCAGTGCAAGGCCGTCAACTTCCTCGACATCTAGGAAGGCCCATGCCCCAAGGCTTAAGTCACGCAATCGATATGGTAAAGCAGATTTTACTGAAAATAAGAAAAAAAAATTGAAAGGATATTTGTCTTTAGATAAACAAAAAATGGCAATATGCCATTCACTACTTTATGAAGAAGACTGCTGATTCTGATAGCCCTTCTGCTTGTAGTAGTAGTGGTGGTGGTCCAATTCAAAATGTGAAAGTTGTTAAGACAGCTCCGGAAAAACCAACTGTGTGCCCTGAGAAATCAAAATCACAAATCCCAGAGAAGAGTGCAAGTGTGTCCGCGGTTGCCATGTGTGAGCCTGACCTAAATAATAGTGTACTGGAGGATCCTCTGAGTTCCAACATTTGTGTGACCTCTCTAAATGGGGGGAAGGGCAGTCAACATCTTGCACACGTAGTCATTGAGGATGCTTCTGTGGAATTGCACATGAAGGAGGAGGATATTTTGGTGGATGAAGGCGCTAAGGATGATGAGGATGTTGATGATGAAGATGTTGGTGATGAGGATGTTGATGCCGAGGATGTCCTTTGTGTAAGTAAGGCAACAGCTGTTGCCCATGGTTTGAAAAAGCCAAAGTCCATTGTTGTCATGCCGGGACAAAAGACAAAAAAATCTACTTTTCACGTGTGGAATTATTTCCATCCCGCTCCAGACAACAGTAGTCAAGCCATATTTGCCCGTTGCCATGCAAGAGTGAGTAGAGGGAGGGACCTAAACCACCCTTGGTACCTCCACCTTGTTACGTCACTTGGAGCGCATTCATCAAATATCAAAGTGTACGTTGCCAAGTTCCAAAACTCAAAACGTATCAAGTCCAGTGTCACCTACCTGCTCCCTCTCTGTGAGATTCAAGCGCCTTCAATCTCCAACATCAACACCTGCATCATCAACATCCTCATTCGTCATCGGGAGTAGTCCTGCTGCATCCAATGTTGGTATTCCAAGCATGATTGACTTCTCTTCTATCCGTGATTCCTCAGAAGGATCCTTGATGACTACACCTGTTGCTGCTGCTACTTCTGTTGCTGTCAGTGGATCTTCATCCCAGAAGGGGACCAGGAGGAAGACTACTTGTAGCGTATCCTCCAAAAAGCAATTAACTGTTAAACAATCGTTTGCAAGGGCAAACAAGTATGACAGCAATCACACAGTTGCACAGCTGATTACTGACGCCATAACAGCTATGCTGGTATTAGATGTGCGTCCAGTATCCGCCATTACTGCAGTGGGTTTTCATCAGTTAATTCATGTCCTGTGTCCTCGCTACCAGATCCCTTCTAGATTCCACTTCGCTAGAAGAGCAATTCCAAATCTGTACAAGGACATTAAAAAAAACCTTATTAATGTCCTCAGAAATGCCGTTGTACCCACAGTCCACTTGACCACTGATATGTAGATAAGTGGGACAGGGCAAACTAAGGATTACATGACTGTGATAGCCCACTGGGTAGGTGTATTGCCTACAACAGCAACAGCAGCAGCAACATCTACCAAAAGACAGCTGATACAGAGGCAGGCTACTCTTTGTATAACTGGTTTCACTAAGAGGCATACCATTGAGAACCTCTTAGAAAAACTCAGGGAAATCATTGCTAAATGGCTTACCCCACTTGGACTCTCCCCGGGATTTGTGATTTTGGACAATGTCCAATAATGTGAGAGCATTACATCTGGGCAAATTCCAACATGTCCCATGTTTTGCTCACACAATTAATTTGGTGGTGCAGCATTTTTTTTTAAATGACAGGGGAGTATAGGAGATGCTCTCAGTGGCACGCAAAATATCCAGACATTTTAGACATTCAGTGACCGCTTGTCAAAGATTGCATGACCAGCAGGTACAGTTAAATTTGCCCTTCCATCAGCTGAAGCAAGAGGTAGTAACTCGGTGGAATTCTACCCTCTATATCTACCCTCTATATGCTTCAGCATATGGAGGAACAGCAAAAGGCCATCCAGGCCTAAACAGCGGACTATGGCATAGGCCGTGGAGGGGGAATGCACCTTACTCAAGCGCAGTGGAGAATAATTTCAATGTTGTGCAAGGTTCTCAAACCCTTTGAACTTGCCACACGTGAAGTTAGTTCCGACACTGCCAGCTTGAGTCAGGTTATTCCCTTCATCAGACTTTTGAAAAAACAGCTGGAGAAACTGAAGGAGGAGCTGAAACAGAGCGATTGCGCAAAGTATGTCGGACTTGTGGATCAAGCCCTTGATTCACTTCACCAGGATCCAAGAGTCGTCAATCTATTGAAATCTGAAAACTATATTTTGGCCACCATTCTGGATCCTAGGTTTAAGTCCTACCTTTTCAGTTTTTTTTCCAAAAGTCAAAAAATTGTCAGCTGCAGCTGCATGTGAAACGCCTTCATCTCCTCCTTTAGTTTCAACAGATGCCAGGAAAAAACTAAATTTTCCTTACAGAATGCCTGCTGGTCATGCAGATCAGTCACCAAAAATTGACATCTGGTCAGGCCTGAGAGAACTGCCTACTAGTGACATGTCTTCTACCATGACTATGTGTGATATGGTCTCCATTCACAAAATGGTGGAGGACTATTTCAGAGATAACATCCTAATAGATATGTCAGACTGTCCCTTTCAGTACTGACAGGAAAGAGGCAATTTGGAGTCCCATACACAAACTGGCTTTGCATCACTTAAGTTGCCCACCCTCCAGTGTGTACTACAACATAAGTGTGGGTGGGAGGGACTATTCCATCTTGCACCTTTATCCATTCCATTACGTGCTAATTGGGGCATTGCTGCCTGACATTTTAAATTAATGTTATGGTAGGTTTTGGAACCTATGATTTGATAAAATTAATTTATGATCAATTTATCAGCCAGGGGCTTCACCCAATACATTTTTTTAAATAAATTTATGATCAATTAAACAGCCAGGGGCTGCACCCAATGAATTGTTTTTTAATTAAATTATGATCAATTTAACAGCCAGGGGCAGCACCCAATGAGTTGTTTTAAAACTAATTTATGACCAATTTAACAGCCAGGGGCTGCAACCAATTAATTGTTTTTTAATTAATTTATGATCAATTTAACAGCCAGGGGTGCAACCAATGATTTGTTTTTTAATTAATTTATGATCAATTTAACAACCAAGGGCTGCACCCAATGAATTGTTTTTGAATTAACTTATGAATTTAACAGCCAGGGGCTGCAACCAATGAATTACTTAATTAATTTATGATCAATTTAACAGCCAGGGGTGCAACCAATGATTTGTTTTTTAATTAATTTATGATCAATTTAACAGCCAGGGGCTGCACCCAATGATTTGTTTTTGAATTAATTTATGATAAATTTAACAGCCAGGGGCTGCAACCAATGAATTACTTAATTAATTTATGATCAATTTAACAGCCAGGGGTGCAACCAATGATTTGTTTTTTAATTAATTTATGATCAATTTAACAGCCAGGGGCTGCACCCAATGATTTGTTTTTGAATTAATTTATGATCAATTTAACAGCCAGGGGTGCAACCAATGATTTGTTTTTTAATTAATTTATGATCAATTTAACAGTCAGGGGCTGCACCCAATGAATTGTTTTTGAATTAATTTATGATGAATTTAACAGCCAGGGGCTGCAACTAATGAATTATTTCATTAATTTATGATCAATTTTACACCTGGCTGTCACTGTCATCGGTGTAGCCATGCAGGGTTGCTGTGCTCTTGTCTGTCGAGGGGCTGCTGCCCAAAATAATAAATAAACACATTTTTTTGTGTTCGTGTCAGCCACACCTGTCATCGGCATAGCAGCGCAGGGGTGCTGTGCTGCTGTCTGTCAAGGGGCTGCATGAATATTGCAATGAAAACTTTTTTTTAAGTTATTGGGTTACAAAATTATTTTTTTTTAATCTTAAACATAGCAGAAATGTTATCCTAACAGTTTATAAAGTTATATGCTCTAAAAAACTAAAGCCTATATTTGTAAAACACTAAAGCCTAATTCTGCCAAAAGAGAGATTGACACCACATCTAAACATAAGAGTCACCTTCTGGATGAGAATTGTGCCATTTGCATGGGGAAAACCCAACCCTCAGATGAGATGAATCTCAGCCAGTGGACAACATTGAAATCACCATTAAAAAGTCACAATGGAAGACTACAGTGTGGACAATCTTCTTCACAGTCAGGAGAGGCCTCAGAGAACATGAAAAAAGATGCTCTAGGTGCTAAACTTCAAGGGATTTCTCCAACATATTCTGCATTATGGAAAGGTTTCATTTACATGTTTTCTATAAAGCAGTTCAAAGTTACAGCCTTCAAAGTGTCTGGCTATAACATCCACCTTTGCCAGGAATTACCAAAGATTATTACAAGCAAAGGATTCATCTGTCCGGAATCTGTCTAGGAATTCATGGATTGTATTTGGCCTGACTGCACTTAGACATCCAGTGATTCTGTCAGTGTTCTGTAGCCCACTTTATTCCTACCTGAATCGCAAACTGAAGTACGGAATAGTAAGCACAGACAACATGGAGGCCTTTGTAATTCTGCTGCCTGCATGCCAACCAATACCTCCAAGACTACACCCACTAGGGGGACCAGGTCTTGATAATGACCATCCCCATCTGTTGATAGGCCTTCTTCTTACAAACCATCCATGCTGGACTTCCTGTCCAAAAAGGGTAAGCAGGGTACAGAAAAAGGAGCTAGATGTCCCTAATGACATTCGTTTTCTTCTATCATAGATGATGTGGACACATAAGAGCTTCATATGTTGGAAGTACAGGGGCTCACACCTATTTGGCTTCCCTCCAGAGAATAGAGCTCTGTTCCTCAGAAAGTGTCTATTCCTGAACTGATAGGTAGGTATTCTCTTTCTGTTGGTAAACTAAACACCCTTCAGAAGATGGCAACCCAGAATAACAATAACTATAATAATGTGTCCACTTATAACCAGCCTGATCCCTTAACAGCAACATACCCCATATGGCCAACTCATAACATGACACCCAGTTTGCAGCCTCCTCTTCCTTATGACACTAATTCAGTCGCCATGGTTGCTCCGGTCCAAGAATAAGTGGACAGTGGGAACAATGGCAATTTGAAGGCCACTAACTAACTCTGTTTTTTATTATGTCCCTTTACAGGTTGGAAAATTCCGTTAAAGAACAGAAGGTTTGCAAATGATTATTTAAGTCAATTGCCTATTAATTTTTGGAAAGCACGCTTCCTGGTCCCCTTCTTGGATGAAAACAATCATCTCCCAGCAAGCAGACCTGGCGCAGACACAAACACAACGTAATACGTAAACCTTAGGTCTAAAATGTTCTGCTTATTCACAATATATCTCATATGGTTAAGTGGACAGTGGGAACAATGGCAGTTTGAAGGCCACTAACTAACTATGTTTTTTTTATGTCCCTCTACAGGTTGGGAAAAGCCTTTATAGAAGATTTGCTAAGCATTATTTAAGTCAAATGTTTATTTATTTTTGGAAAGTACACTTCCTGGTCCCCTTGTGAGCTGTGAGGTGGTCAAAATTGACTGGAAACGAGTGTAAATAAATGTTATTGAGGTTATTAATACTGTAGGAACAAAAAAGGCCAATTTATGTGATTTTAGCTGTTTTTTTTATTTTTTAAGAAAAAATCCAGAACCAAAACCAAAACACGAAAACAAAACACGGAGGTGAGGTTTTGGCAAAACCAATCCAGATCCAAAACCAGGGGGGATCCAGATCCAAAACCAAAACATGAGGGTCAGCACACATCTCTACCCAAAACACAGAAGGGTGGTTTTGGCAAAACCAATCCAGATGCAAAACACAAAGTAAAATCCAGATCCAAAACCAAAACACAAAACATGAAAATGGCCAGTGAACACCCTTAATTTATTCAAACAAAATCAGATTAGTGACAACTTTTACCTTAGCAATACAGAACAACAATTCACAATGCGATTTGTTATACACACTTTCAGACAGAAAAGTACACTGGTATCCAGAAATTTTATTATAACTGGAACTCTGAGACCTCAGGATCCGACTAGTAAAAAAAAGGTTAAACAATAGACGTGCAAACATGAAAAATAGAAATACGCAATGTCAATATTATATGAAATATAGCCCTCTGTTATTTTGTAAACAAAACAAATAATAGTTTCTCGTCACTTATGCATGCAAGTGAGTGACTAGTTTTAATGTTTGCAAACGGTCCCCGGGATATTTACTGAAGTCACATTATTACACTCCTAGTGGAAATGCAGACCGAATTAAATATTGGGTATGCAGAATAAGTTTATGGTCTCCTGACTCTTTATTTTCCTTTCCTTTGTGATTACAGATGACAGAAAGTTAAAATAACAGCTAAATGGTGAATTATACAGTGAGATTTAAACATGCAATTCTTTTTATGTTGATATTCCGGCCTTATTCCTCTTATAACTTTAACAGTGTAAAAACTCCAATACCTCCAATGGGGACTATGTAGTCACTGGTAGAATAACTATAAGGTTTTTTATTAGAGATGAGCGGGTTCGGTTCCCTGAGAACCGAACCCACCTGAACTTAGAGGATCCGAGTCAGATCCCAGTTGACTCAGATTTTCTCGCCTGACTCGGATCTGAAAACAAGGTATAACATCATCATCCCACTGTCGGATTCTTGTGGTCCCGCCATTTTTCATTCCGGCTGTGAGGAGTAAAGAGGGAGGGAGCTGGGAGCTGTGCTGTGTTGTGCTGCTGTGCATAGGGCTGGCTACAGACTTTGTGTTGCTTAATGTCCTAAGAGGCTGGCTGTTGTCCATATAGGGGCTGGCTTGCTATTGTTGTGACTGAGGTTGTCCTGTCCATCCATAGGGACTGGCTGTCTGTTGTCCATATATAGGGGCTGGCTGGCCATCATCATATCCAGTAGGAGCTGGCTGGCTGTAGTCCACAGGGGCTGGCTGTTGTCCATAGGGGCTGGCTGTTCTTTTTTGTTGTCCAGGGAGTGCTCTGTCCATAAGGGGTGCTCTTCACCCCCAGTGTTAAATAAAAAAATATTTTTTTTTTGTGTGCGTGTTAGCCACACCTGTCATTAATGTAGGTGCTCAGGGGTGCTGTGCTGCTGTTTGTTAAGGGACTGCTGCCTCTTTCAGGGGTGCTCTTCACTTGACCCACACCCAGTGTGAAAAAAACTAAAAAAAAATTTGTGTGCATGTTAGCTTGCCACATACTACCAGTGTTCACATAAAAAATTTTTTTTTGTGTGCGTGTTAGCCTGTCACATACTACCAGTATTAAAAAAAAGTGTGTGTACGTGTTAGCCTGCCACACCACCAGTGTTCAAAAAAAAAAAAAATTGTGTGTGGTTGGTTGTGTGCGTTAGCTGCAACTTAACTACATTATAATTGCTTAGTGACACTGCAACAGAAAAAAAGGGATTTTCCCTCCAGCACACTGCAGAAAAAACAAAAATACTTGAATCCTACATGATAATAAAAATTCAGAGGTATTGGTTTACATACATTTGCAAATATATGAATAAGCGCTGGGCCAAACGTCAAGGCTCCTCTATACCAGCGTCCCTAACATTATGGGGTTCACGTCTGAGACGCAAGGAACCCCAAAAGAATCCAGCCAAGGACCATCCCCAGGGCATCACACGATTAATGGAAAAAAGGGTGAAAGTGAAGTGTAAAGTATAGTTGTGTAAAGATAAATCAATTAGTGTTAATGGTAAGGGGTTAAAATGACATAAATAATAGACAAACAAATAGAAAGGTGATAAAAAAATATCTATGTGATTTAAGTGGTGATGCCCTGAAAAAAGGCCCACCCAGAGCAACCCTGGGGGCCCCACGCCCAAACGCTCACCCCAAAATAATTGTTGCTACCTAATAGTAGCACCCACTCACATCAACTTAATGACATTGCACAGGTGCTTGTAAAGGGTGGGGTTTACACTGAGCTACAGAAAAAAAAGGGATTTTCCCTCCAGCACACTGCAGAAAAAACAAAAATACTTGAATCCTACATGATAATAAAAATTCAGAGGTATTGGTTTACATACATTTGCAAGTATTTTTGTTTTTTCTGCAGTGTGCTGGAGCACCTGTGCAATGTCATTAAGTTGATGTGAGCGACCACCATACTTTTTGTTTGCAGTTCTGTGAGGCATGAAAGGAGCCAGCATATGGAGGATGTGTTGGTCTGAATAGTGCCATTAGGAGGTTTCTGGGGTACCTTCTAGGTGAGTCTGCTCTCAGCTTATACATGTACTGTTATTATGCAGTACATTAATTTGTAATTATATGACCCAGAGTGGGTGCTACTATTAGGTAGCAACAATTATTTTGGGGTGAGCGTTTGGGCGTGGGGCCCCCAGGGTTGCTCTGGCTGGGCCTTTTTTCAGGGCATCACCACTTAAATCACATAGATATTTTTTTATTACCTTTCTATTTGTTTGTCTATTATTTATGTCATTTTAACCCCTTACCATTAACACTTATTGATTTATCTTTAAACAACTCTACTTTACACTTCACTTACACCCTTTTTTCCATTAATCATGTGATGCCCTGGGGATGGTCCTTGGCTGGATTCTTTTGGGGTTCCCTGCGTCTCAGACGTGAACCCCATAATGTTAGGGATGCTGGTATAGAGGAGCCTTGACGTTTGGCCCAGCGCTTATTCATATATTTGCAAATGTATGTAAACCAATACCTCTGAATTTTTATTATCATGTAGGATTCAAGTATTTTTGTTTTTTCTGCTGTGTGCTGGAGGGAAAATCCCTTTTTTTTCTGTAGCTCAGTGTAAACCCCACCCTCTACGAGCACCTGTGCAATGTCATTAAGTTTATGTGAGCGACCACCATACTTTTTGTTTTTAGTGACACTGCTGTAAGTCCACAGTGAGTATAGAGGACAGTCATATGACAGGAGAGCAGGATCTACATGCCAGTCTTGTAGCTGCCGGCAGCAGTCATGATGACGATGCAAGGCCGTCAACACCATCTATGAAGGCCGATGTACCAGGGCTTAAGTCAGGCCAAAAAGTCAGGGTAAAAATAACAACTTTTACCCTGTTAAAGAAAAAAAAATCTAAAGGTATGTCAGCTTTAGAGAAAAAAAAATTGGCAATATGCCATTCACTACACAAAGTGGCAAGGAAAGGATAAGGCCTTGGCCTTTATTATTTATGACTGTTGGTTCTAGTGATGATTTAAGCCCCTCTGCTTGTAGGAGAGGTACCACTGGAACTAACTGTGAGCTCTGAAAAATCACAAATCCCTGAGGAGAGTCCAAGTGTGTCTGCGGTTGCCATGTGTGAGCCTGACCTTTCTAATGCTGTACTTGAAGAGGATCCTTCTTCCACCATTTGTGTGCCCTCTGTAAATGTGGGGATGAGCAGCACAAGTCAACATGCTGACATAGAAATCGAGGATGCCTCTGTGGAATTGCATGAGGAGGATGAGGAGGATATTTATGTAGTTGGCGATATCAATAAGGATGATAAGGATGTTGATGCCAAGGATGTTAGGGTAAAAACTGTAAATCATGTAACAGTTGTTGCCCATGGTGGGAAAAATCCCATTGTTGCCATGCCTGGGCAAAGGACCAAAAAATCCACTTCCATTGTGTGTAATCTTTTCCACCCAAATCCGGACAACCTTTGCCAAGACATTTGTAACCATTGCCAAGTAACAGTGAGTAGAGATAAGGACCTTAACCATCTTGGAACCTCCTCGCTGTTATATCACTTTCAGCGCATTCATCAAATTGGAAAGGGTGTTTCAAATTCTAAGACTTTGGGAACAAAAAAATGAACAACAATCAGTCCAGTGTCACCTAGCTGCTCCTGTCTATCTGGATCCAAGTGCCTGCAATCTCCACCACCAACACCTGCATTATCATCATCAACATTCTCATTTGTGACCGGAAGTAGTACTGTATCTAATTTCTTAAGCATGACTGACTCCTCTCCTATACATGATTCCTTACAAGGATCTTTGAGTGCTATGCATGTTGCTGCTGCTGGGGGTTTATTTTCATGCCAGAAAGGGACCAAGAAGACTACTACTAGTAGTAATTTAAAAAACAATTGACTATTAAACAGAGGAATTTTAACAGCTGTCACCCAGTTTCACAGCAGATCACTGACGCCATGACGGCTGTGCTAGTATTAGATGGTGAAATAATAAAAAATGAGGATGATAGTGTGGAGGAAGTGCAAAAAGAGGATGAGGGGGAAACTTTTGCCCTATCTGACGCTAATTAGGATGTTGAGGAGGATGTGTTTTGCATAAATCATTGCTCATGATAAAAAGAAAGCTAGAAAAGCCACGTCTTAAGTGTGGAATTATTTTAATCTAAAATCTGACAACAGTTTTGAAGGCATCTGTTCCATTTGTAAAGCCAAAGTTAGCAGAGGAAGATACTTTAATCATCTAGGCACCTCCTCCCTGTTAAGTCATTTGCAGCGAGTTCATTCAATTTGTTTAACAAAATTATAATAATTTGTAAATTAATAACAAGCAGTGCTGTATCAGCTGCCAGCAGTTTGGACCAGCACATGCAATCTCCACCACTAATTGAAGGTAGTCCTTCCAAAAAATGTTTTGTTGGGGCCCAAACAAATCAGAGAGTTCAGCCACGAAAGTGTTAGTTCTAGTCACTAAAGTACTTGGTTTGTTAAACTGTGCATATCCTTTTTAATATCCCACATAAGAGTGGTTGGGAGGGACAATTCCATCTTGCACCTCTTTTCTTTACAATTTTGCACAATTTGGGCCATTGCCGACTGACATTATTATAGTTTATTAAACTGTCATCCTGTCTGCCACTGTTGTGTGGTAATGTTTCATAGATGTCCTACAATTTTTAAACTGCTGTGCATTTGTGCCGCTGCTCTGTTGCTTACTTTAGCCAGCCAGCTCATTGCAGCCTCTATCCTATATTGTTGAAAAATAGTGGAATCAATATTGTGAGCTGTGAGGTGGTTAAAAATTAGAGATGTGCACTGACCCTTGTGTTTTGGTTTTGGATCTCGATTGGTTTTGCCAAAACCTCACCACCGTGTTTTGGTTTTCGGTTTTGGATCTGGATTTTTTTCTTAAAAAATCATAAAAACAGCTAAAATCACATAAAATGGGCCTTCTTTTGTTCCTACAGAATTATTAACCTCAATAACAATTATTTCCATTTGTTTCCAGTCAGTTTTGTCCAGCTCACTATAATGTTTTCATCAAGTTTAGGCCCAACATTTGCACCAAGCTAGCTGGCTTACTAAGCTAAGCTGAAGCAGTGGGTTGCATAAACACATGGCAGTTCAACTTCAAACCTGGCACATCAGGATTTATTTTTATTTATTTAAATAAATAAATTTACGGAAAAAAATGTGATACATTCACATCAGTCCTTGCCACAGAAGAATCCTTGAGCATGGCTGCTGCTGCTGCCACTGCGAGTTGATTTTCTCAACCCATCAGGGGACTGTGAAGCCTTCTAGTAGTGCTTTCCACATGAAAAAGAATTTCCCAACCTGTACAGGGACATTAAAAAAAACATAGTTAGTTAGTGGCCAAAAGCGTAAGATCTATGATTTAAGGCAGGGGTAGTCAACCCTGATCCTCGAGGGCTACCAACAGTGCATGTTTTCCAGGTCTCCTCACAGAATCACAAGTGTAATAATTAACTCCATCTGTGGATCTTTCTAAATGTGTTTGTGAGTAATGAATACACCTGTGCACAAGCTAGGTCATCTGGAAAACGTGAGCTCTCGAGGACCGAGGTTGGCTACCCTTGAATTAAGGCCTTATGTTGTGCTTTTTTTTAGAAGCCTGTGCCTGCTTCTGTGGCTAGGAGTGGATTTTCATCCCAGGTGGGGACCAGGAAGAATGCTTTCCAAAAACAAATAAACAATTTACTTAAATAATCCTTTGCAAACCTTCTGTAAAGGCATTTCCCAACCTGTACAGGGACATAAAAAAAAACATAGGGCCTGATTCAGAGCCGTTCGCAATTTGTGGTCATTCGTTCAGGAAAAGGGGGTGGCTATTCAAATGAACCGTTCGCTCTTTGCGGTCTGTTGACGCCTCCATGTCTGAACGAGCGATCAAAACCTGCGGCCGCTATTTTGTAAAAAAAACCCCTGGCTGCTCGCATCATACTTCATGTCCGCTATTTAATAGATTAATCGAGTACATCGAACAGCGTATGAACTGCTCGCTATTGTTGTGGCTGGTTTTTCCTACCACTATATTGCGAGCAGTTTTGACTATTAAACAACCAGGTGACGTGGTCAATGACGCTGCTGTTTTAATTATGCACACCCATAAAACGCCCGTTTTGACCTTTAAGCACGCCTGCGTTCGGATCTCCACTCCCCGTTTTCAAGCATCTTCCCCTGTTACCACCCACAAACGCCTCATTCTGTCACTCAAAATAGCAGGCACTCGCTATATAGCGAACAAACGATTTCAGGCCGCACTGACTGGTTTGCGCATGCGTACTAAAATCCGTACGCATGCGCAGAAGTGAAAACATCGCACCGAACGAGCGAACGGCCACTTACGAGCGGCTCTGAATCAGGCCCATAGTTAGTTAGTGGACTCAAAGTGCCACTTAACCAGCACAGATATGTGGACAAGCATAGATCTATGATTTAAGGCAGGGGTAGCAAACCTTGGTCGTCGAGAGCTACCAACAGTGCATGTTTTAAAGGTCTCCTCACAGAATCACAACTGTAATAAATAATTAACTCCACCTATGGATCATTTCAAATGTGGTGCTGAGTAATGAATACACCTGTGCACCTGCTAGGTGTTCTAAATAATGTGAGCTGTTAGTAGCTCTTGAGGACCCATGATTTAAGGCCTTATGTTATGTCTTTCTTGAGAATCCTGTGCCTGCTTATGTGGCTAGGAGTGGATTTTCATCCCAGTAGGTGACCAGGAAGAGTGCTTTGCTTTCCAAAAACAATTGACTAAATTAATCATTTGCAAATCTTCTGTAAAGGCATTTCCCAACCTGTACAGGGACATTAAAAAAACACAGAGTAATGCTGCATATACACGGGACGATTTTCCTGAACAATATGAACAATAATAATATTGTTGAACGATATATCGTTCATATTGTTCATTTTTAGGCAGTGAATGATCAACCAACGACCAACGATGCGCGTTCCCGCATGGACGATAAAGATATCTTTCATCGTCCATGCATGCAGGCCAACATGAATGATATCGTCAATTTTCCCTGTTCAGAGATGTGGCAGGATGACTCATTGAAAGATATCTTTGAAAGATATCTTTCAAGTCGTTGGTATACAGATTGTACCATGTGTATGCACCTTTAGTTAGTGGCTTTCAAACTGCCACTGTTCCCACTGTTCACTTAACCAGATCAGATATGCGAACAAGCAGAACAGAGCATTAAAAACAATTTTTCAGATTTAATATTTAAGTCTTAGGTTGTGTCTTTTTTGGGAATTCTTGAGCACCATGCCTGCTTGCTGGGAGTGGATTTTCATCCCAGAAGGGATGAAGAGATTGTTTTTTCTTCCCAATGGACACAAATCTGAAGAGAAAGAGATACGTGTAAATAACTACTGTCAGGAAAAAGAGGCAATTTGGGGATATATTTTTAAGTTTCTAAATAAAAGTGAAAAGTGTTCATGTTACCACTTGCTATAGGCCACATGAAGAAAATTGTGTGTATAAATTACAGCTGTGCTCCCAGTTAGATTGGGCATTCATTGTCCACTTTAGTGGATGTGAGATCCATTTTAGACCATATCATCACCACACACCCTATACTTCTTCTGACCTGGGCTACAGGAGGAGCAGCTGCACTCTTGAATATGGTTGCATGGAGTTGCCCCTCTGACTCACTGAAATTCAGGTAGAGGGGCCATTGGTAGGGAGTAGGGACACTATAGTCAGAGAACGTTAATGCAAATCTCAGCAGAGGCATTTGGGATGTCATGGCTAACGCACACACACACAGAAAAAAACACATTAATTAATTGATTACTTAATTATTTTTAGGGGGCACTAGGGAGGGAGAGCACCCAAAAGAGGCAGCAGCCTCTTGATAAACTACAAAGGCAGCACAGCACCCCTGCGCACCGACATTGCTGATAAATGTGGCTAATGCGCACACACAAAAATATTGTTTTGCTTTTATTCACACTGGGGGTGAAGAGCACCCCTGAAAGCGACAGCAGCCCTTTGACAGACAAGAGCACAGAACCCCTGTGCAGCTACGCCGATGACAGGTGTGGCTAACATGCACACAAAAAAAATGTTTATTTATTTTTTGGCCAGCAGCCCTTTGACAGACAGGAGCAGCACAGCACCCCTGCGCAACTATGCTGATGGCAGGTCTGGCTAACAGGCACAGAAAATATTTTTTTTATTTTTTGTCCAGTAGCCCTTTGACAGACAGGAGCACAGCACCCCTGTGAAGCTACGCCGATGACGTGTAGATAACACACAACAAATTTTTTTTTTAACACTGGAGGTGAACCCCTGAAAGAGGCAGCAGCCCCTTGACAGACAGCAGCACAGCACCCCTGCACACCTATGCTGATGACAAGTTGGCTAACATGCACAAAGAAAAAAAAAATATTTTTTTTTTCACACTGGGAGTGGGTGAAAACTCAGAGCACCCCAGAAGGACAAAGCATCCCCTGGACAACAGAGCACTGCAACCAGCCAACCAGCCCCTATGGATAGGACAACAGCCAGCCAGCCAGCCCCTCTATAATATAGAGACAACAGCCCTTATGGACAGAATAGACAACAGCCAGCCCTTATGGACAACAGTAGCCAGCCAGCACCCTATATGGACAACAGTAGCCAGCCAGCACCCTATATGGACAACAGTAGCCAGCCCCTATGGTCAGCATCAGCATCAACAACAGATCCCAGCTTCCTCCCTCTTCACACTCCACAGCCAGAATGGAAAATGGCGGCGATCACGGGACCTTTAGAGAATATGACAGCGGGATGATGATGTTTTGTCTCGTATTCAGATCTGAGTCAGGCCGGAAACCCGAGCCGACTCAGATCTGCCTCGGGTCCCTGAAGTTCGGGCGGGTTCAGTTCTCAGGGAACCGAACCCACTCATCCCTATTAACAATGCATGGAAATGCCTGAAAATGATTGCTGTTAAGGTTAATAATAATGTAGGTACAAAAATAGGCCCAAATTATGTGGTTTAACCTGTTTATATAATTTTTTGGAACAAATACAGATCCAGAACCAAAACCTAAAAACAAAACACAAAGAAAAAAGATCCAAAACCAGATCCAGATCCAAAACCAGGGGAGATACTGATCCAAAACTAAAACACAGGGGGTTGACACACATTTCTAGTTTTTATGCTGACCATTAACACAGGGGTTCTCAGCAGTGCTATCCAATCTTTATTATTGACTTGTGGCTGTTCTGTCCCTGAAGATTAATACTGCAGGATGATGTTCGAGATCTCAACTATCTCCACAAGTGGAAATAACAGAAACAGTCACATAGTGTTATACCCTGCATATAAACTATCAGCTCCAGTAAATTGTTGAGATTAATTAGCTTCCCCCCAGCTGATAGCAAAGTCACTGCTGACTATGGGGTGGGTCAAGTGTTGCACCTAACTATTGAGTCCTGCCAAACCCTGGCACTGTGGTGGTGAGGTGTATGCCTTACTAACAAGGCTGGTTGTATTACTCACAAGTCCACCTCCGGCTCAACTCCTGACTGAGGTAGCCACCCCTTCAGTCTCTGACTCCACCAGCTGATCGCGGAAGAGATGTTCCAGCCTCTGCATCAGCTCCAACCGGATCTGCCTCTTAGTCTCTGGCTCAGGACTGCCCCTCAGCCTACCAGCTGTCAGTCACCATCCCCGGTGGAGGATTCTGGTTGCTTCCGCTGATGACACTGCTTCCTCCCTGCAGTGTCTGTATCTTCACAGCTCTCTGGCTGCTCTGCACCTGGCTCTCCTTCCAGCGTCAATCACCTAACCAGCGACTTCGGCCCCCACAGCGCTCTCCAGTAAGTCCAGTCTCTCCCTATACCACAGGAAGCTCACTCTTGCTGTGTCTCTGCCTCCGCTGTCTCCCTGAGGTAAGAGCCACTGACACAGGAGACCCTTATCGCTCTGCCACCTCAGGCACACCTCAACCAGCTGCACCTGCAGGAGTTTCTCTTATAGTAGCAGTCGCGTGCGGGGCTCCTTCCCACCTGACCACATGCGCCGCTCCACTGCTCACGCTCCCTCTGTACCGTTGGTCACTATGGGGACAGTTCCCCCCTATGCTGCAGCCACAGTTCCAATGTCCCTACCCTCATGCCCCTTAGCTTCCAGGACTCATGGTGAGTAGCTGGTTCCATTTGCTCTCCGTGAGGGGGTGCACATATATAAATAAACCTGGCATTCTTTTATACTAAACCAGTGTACCTAACTTAATTTATACATAGCTGGAAGGGGCTGTATGATTGGGAAAATATCCCCTAACAGCCCAGCCTTATATACTGGGATATCACCTTTGGTATACAGTAGAATGGTTTTGGAAAGTTATGCTACTGGTGGTTGCTTCACAGTAAATCCAGGATTGGGAACACCTTGTTCTTATCCATCTATTTGCAGTAGATCCTATCCTTGGAGGGAAAACTATTTACTGTATCCTGTCATTGGAGGAACAGAGGGGTTATTACTGGAGGCAAGGGAGAGAGTGTTGTTTACATAAGACTTAAGCTATTGATAAAAATGTATATATGTATATATATATATATATATATATATATATACGTATATATACTGTATATATATATATATATATATATATATATATATATATAAGGGGTGTGCACCGGCCACTTTTGTGTTTTGGTTTTGGATCTGGATCTTTCTTCATGTTTTGGATCTGGATTGGTTTTGCCAAAACCACCCTTCCGTGTTTTGTGCTCTGTGTTTTGTGTTTTGGATCTGTATATTTTTTTTTAAAAAGCATAAAAACAGCTAAAATCACAGAATTTATGGGTTTTTCTGCTCCCATGCTATTTTTAACCTCAATAACCTTAATTTCCACTAATTTCCAGTCTATTCTGAACACTTCACACATCACAATAGTGTTTTTATGTCAAAAAGGTTGCACCAGAGGTAGCTGGATGACTATGCTAAATGACATGAGTGGGTGGCACAAACACGTAGCCCATCTAGTAGTTGACACTGCAGTGGCAGACAGGATGGCAGTTTGAAAAATTAGGCCCCAAATAGTACATAATGCAAAGTAAAAAAAGAGGTGCAAGATGGAATTGTCCTTGGTCCCTCCCACCCACCCTTATGTTGAATAAACAGGACATGCACACTTTAACAAACCATTCATTTCAGCGAAAGGGTCTGCCACATGACTGAGGCTGAAATGATTGGTTCGTTTGGGCCCCCACAAAACAAGCCGACAATTAATCTGTCCCTGCACAAACTGGCTCTACGGAGGCAAGATGTCATTCTCATCCTCCTCATCCACCGATTCCTCACCCTCTTCAGTGTTGTGTACATCCTCATCCTCACAGAATATTAATTCGTCCCCGCTGGAATCCACCAAAACAGGTCCCTCTGTACGATCTGGAGGCTGGTCTCCCTGGAAGAGTTGATAATTAATTTTTATGAACATCATCTTCTCCATATTTTGTGGAAGCAACCTCCTACACCATTTGAAGACAAGGATCCCGGCTGCACTAAACACTCTTTCGGAGTACACACTGGAGTGGGGGGCAACACAGTTAAAATAGAGCCAGTTTGTACAGGGGCCTCCAAATTTACTCTTTTTCCTGACAGTACAGGTACAGACTGTCTGACATGCCTACTTGGATGCTGTCACCGATGTAATCCTCCACTATTCTGTCAATGGTGACAGTATCATATGTAGTGACAGTAGACATGTCAGAAATTGTTGCCAGGTCCTTCAGTCCAGACCATATGTCCAAACTTGGTCCTGCCTGCCCTGCATCATGCCAGCGGGTTGCTTAGGATACCTAAGTTGTTTCCTGGCAGCCCCAGTTGTGGGAGAAAATGAAGAAGGAGCTGTTGACATGTCACGTTCCACTTCAGCTGACAGTGTTTTCACCAGCAGGTCTTTGCACCTCTGCAGGCTTGTGTCGGCCGGAAAGAGAGACACCACATAGGCTTTAAACCTAGGATCGAGCATGGTGGCCAAAATGTATTGGTCTGATTTCAACAGATTGACCACCCTGGAATCCTGGCAAAGCGAATGAAGGGCTTCATCCACAAGTCCCACATGCTGAGCGGAATCGCTCCATCTTAGCTCCTCCTTCACTTTCTCCAGCTGCTTCTGCAAAAGCCTGATGAGGGGAATGACCTGACTCAAGCTGGCAGTGTCTGAACTGACTTCAAGTGTGGCAAGTTCGAAGGGCTGGAGAACCTTGCACAACATGGAAATCATTCTCCACTGCACTTGAGTCATGTGCATACCCCCTCCTTTGCCTATGTCATAGGTGGATGTATAGGCTTGAATGTCCAACCTCTTGCTTCAGGTGATGGCAGGGCAGATTCAAGAATGTTTGCTGGTGCTCCAGTCTTCGGCACGCAGTCGCTGAATGGCGAAAGTGGCCAGAAATTTTTCGGGCCACCCAAAGCATCTCCTGCACGCCCCTGTCGCTTTTCAGAAAATTTTGCACCACCAAATTAATAGTGTGTGGAAAACATGGGACGTGCTGTAATTTGCCCAGAAGTAATGCCCGCTCAATATTGGTGGCATTGTCAGATATCACAAATCCCCAGGAGAGTCTAAGTGGGTTAAGCCACTGGGCGATGATTTCCCTCAGTTTCTCTTAAGAGGTTTCTGAGATGCTGCTACTGGTGACGCTGCTGTTGTTGCTGTCTAAGGTGATACATCTACCCAGTGGGCTGTCACAGTCATATAGTCCTTAGTCTGCCCTGTTCCACTTGTCCACATGTCCGTGGTTTGGTGGATATTGGGTACAACTGCATTTTTCAGGACACTGAGGACACTTTTCTGACGTTTCTGTACAGTCTCGGTATCGCCTGCCTAGTGAAGTGGAATCTAGACGGGATTTGGAACCGGGGACACACTACCTCCATCAATTGTCTAAATCCCACTGCACTAATGGCGGATACCAGATGCACGTCTAACACCAACATAGCAGTCAAGGCCTCAGTTATATGTTTTGCTTCAGGATGACTGCTGTCGTACTTCATCCTCCTCGATAATGACTGTTGGAGAGTCAATTGTTTAGTAAAAGTAGTGGTGTTCCTACTTCCTCTCTGGGATGATTAATGACTCCCAGCAGCAACAGCAGCAGCGGCAGCAGTAGGTGTAGCAATGCAGGATCTTCCAGAGGAATCCCGGATAGGAGAGTCAGTCATGCCAGTGACATGGCTTGCAGGACTACTTCCGATCCTGACTAAGGAGGAAATTGACGAGGAGGGAGTTGACGGTGTGGTTTGCAGGCGCTTGGATACAATGGGACAAAGGGATTTAGGTGTCCCTGGACTGCTTATGGTCTTAGCCAAAGTTTCTGAACTTGACAGTAACTTTTTATGAATGCGCTGCAGGTGACGTATAAGGGAGGATGTTCCTAGGTGGTTAACCTCCCTACCCCTACTTATTTCACCTTTACATATGGTACATATGGCAAGACAGTTGTTGTCCGGATTTGGATAGAAATATTGCCAGACCAAAGAGGTGGAATGTTTGGTCTTCTGCCCATGGACAACAACTGTCTCCCCCGGAGCCTGATTTAAACAAACCACATCACCATCAGAATCCTCCTCGCCAACTTCCTCCTCAGCGCCAGCTACACCAGTATCCTCATCCTGTTGTACTTCAACAGTGACATCTTCAATTTGCATATCAGCAAGTGGACTGTGGGTGCTCCTTTCAGCACTTGCAGAGGGCATGCAAATGGTGGAAAGAGCCACCTCTTCCCATCCAGTGCTTGGAAGGTCAGGCATTGCAACAGCCACCACACTTGGACTCTCCTTGGGGATTTGTGATATCTTCTTTGAACGCATAGAACGCAGTTCTTTGCTGTGCTTTTGCCAGCTTAACTCGTTTGATTTTTGTAGCGGGAGGAGGGCTTCCATCGTCAAGTGAAGCTGAACCACTAGTCATGAACATAGGGAAAGACCTTATCCAGTCCTTGCCACTCCGTGTCGTAAAATGGCATATTGGCAAGTTTACGTTTCTCCTCAGATGGTTTAAATGTTTTTTTTTTATTTCATTATCCTGAACTTTGTCATTTGGGATTTTATATGCCCTCTACTATGAGAATGGGCATCGACCTTGGCAGACGACTTTGATGGCATTTTATCATCTAGGTCATGACTAGTGGCAGCAGCTTCAGCACTAGGAGGAAGTGGTTCTTGATATTTCCCTATTTTATTTATAGGGTACAAAGTTTGGTCCTCCATTTATGTTATATTGATTGATATATACGTGCGGCTAAGGTGCACACAAACACAGAAAATAAAAATTTAAATATTTGTTTGGAGTGCACTTTGGGGGTTACAGCACCCTTTAATGGTCAAGCCAGCCGGTGCTTGATTTATGACACAGGCACACGCTTGGAGCTGCTCCTTTGTTGATGGACATGTGGCTACAGCGCACACAATTCACAACACAGAAAATAATAATTTTAAATAATTTTTGGAGTGCACTTTGGGGGTTACACCACCCTTTAACAGAATTATGGGACACAGGCACAGGTGCACGCTTGGCGCTGCTCCTTTGTTGATACACGTGCAACCACAGTGCACACAATTCACAAACACAGAAAATATTTTTTTATTTGTTTGGAGTGCACTTTGGGAGTTACAGTACCCTTTAATGGTCAAGCCAGCCGGCCCTTTACTTATGACACAGGTGCACGCTTGGCGTTACTTTGTTGATGCACGTACGGCTACTGCACACACAATTCACAAACACTGAAAAAAACAATTAAAATTTTTTTGGGAGTGCACTTTGGGGGCGCACCCCTGATGGACAGATCACCCCCTGGACAATACTACAGCCTACAGCAACCCTTTATGACTACAGCCTTTATGGGGACACTGCAGAACACAGTCCAGCCAGCCCCTATAGACTTTGGAGTGGACACAGCCCCTATGGACAACTGACTGCACAACACAGCCCAGCCATCCCCTATGGACAACAGCAGCACAACACAGCGAAGCCAGCCCCTATGGACAACAGCAGCACAACACAGCCCAGTCAGCCCCTATGGCCTGAGTGGACACAGCCCCTATGGACAACAGCAGCACAACACAGTCCAGCCAGCCCTAGCTCCCACCCTCCCTCTTCACTGTCCACAGCCAGAGTGAGAAATGGTGCAGACGCAGGGACCTTTTATAAAATCCAAACCCCGCGAGATCCAGAAGGCGGGAGGACAACGTTTTGCCTCGATTTCAGTTCCGAGTCAGGCGGGAAAACCCGAGCCGGACTCGGTTCCTGGCTCGGATTGGGGGGGCTCGGTGGGGGTTCGGATTTCAGAAATCCAATCCCGCTCATCCCTAATATATATATATATATATATATATATATATATATATATATAGGAATCGGATCAGCAGGCGGCACTCAGAGACTTTCCACAGATGGATAACAAATTTATTCACACATTGTGCTCGATATCAACATTTCGAGGAACTTGTCCCCTTCATCAGGATAACACAAACATAGTACAAACAAACCTTAAATACCCTTACCTCCATGTTACCCCCGAGTGAGAGCCGCGATCGCGTCTGTCAGCTTCCGGTACATCTACTTCCGGTGTCAGCGTAATCCTGTACACCGGAAGTGATCACCTTACCGCATCTACTGCAACCATGGCAACATACAAAAAAAACGTGTTTAATAAGTAAACACATCTATCAATCAAAATTTAAATAAGTGCTAATAACATATAACCGTGATCAAAATAGTGCTATGTGACCAAGTAAGATGTATGGCTGATTAGTCATACAAATATCGTACAAAACTAAGATATATCACAAAACTATGATATATCTGTGCACAAAAAATATTTGAAAATAAAAATAAAAAAGTGTTTTATATATAATGGAAAAAGTGTAAATATGTGTATTAAAATATTACTTATAGAAAATAAAAAAACTGAAGATAATATATAAAAAAATATATCTATAAAGAAATATATATAAAAAAACTGTGAATGCAAGACTAAATAACAAACAGAGAAGGAATGTCAGGCAAATATCGTACCACCTGTCAAAAACAGGCTATAAGATCTCATGTAAAGATAAATCTGTGAATCGCATTGAAAAAAGATAATACGTGAATCTTTTATAAAAAAACATTTTTTCAATATATAACCAACATCAATTTAAATCTAATGTTGTATTGCTTATTTATAAGAGAAAAGAGAAAAAAAAACTCTAAAAAATACAAAGATATGTCCCTCCATATAGGAACATACAGATATCTCTAATTAGTGAAAACCAGCCAACGGAGCTGACACTAATGAACTCTTAACTAGACCACGATGTCAGCTCTCACTCCTTAGTAAAATGACAAAATCCATACACTTAACGACAGGCGCATAAAGATCCCATCACATACTATATACACACAATACCACCATATGTCTAAATATACAGATACATAGTATACACAAATATATGTTTTAAAAGATATAGCACCCATAACAGTAGCTAGACTCAGATTTTACAAAAAATTGGACAGACCTAATGTATCATTTAAACCTCTGGGATGAAGCGTTCCCAGGCGATGAATCCACTTCGCCTCCAGTTGTAGCAGAAAAAATGGTTGCTATAAGTGCCTAGGATGTGTGACATGTAACTATCTCGTTGTGGGGAACGAGATGAGACATCCTTTTTCTGGTAAAAAATTTGAGATCAGATGGCCCCTCACCTGTACGTCCAAATTCGTGGTGTATGTCATTAGCTGCCCGTGTGGCCTGCACTATGTGGGTAAAACTGAGCGACAATTCAAAGAACGTATGGCCCAGCATAGAAGTGCCATACGGGCAGCTCTGGTGTCGGGCGATAGTGAGCAACCAGTAGCCCGACATTTTGCTGAAAACAAACATAGTATGGCAACACTACGGTATAGAATTGTGGACCATGTGCCTGTGACACTTAGAGGGGGTAATAGAGCAAAAAAGTTGCTACAACTGGAGGCGAAGTGGATTCATCGCCTGGGAAAGCTACAGCCCAGAGGTTTAAATGATACATTAGGTCTGTCCAATTTTTTGTAAAATCTGAGTCTAGCTACTGTTATGGGTGCTATATCTTTTAAAACATATATTTGTGTATACTATGTATCTGTATATTTAGACATATGGTGGTATTGTGTGTATATAGTATGTGATGGGATCTTTATGCGCCTGTCGTTAAGTGTATGGATTTTGTCATTTTACTAAGGAGTGAGAGCTGACATCGTGGTCTAGTTAAGAGTTCATTAGTGTCAGCTCCGTTGGCTGGTTTTCACTAATTAGAGATATCTGTATGTTCCTATATGGAGGGACATATCTTTGTATTTTTTAGAGATTTTTTTCTCTTTTCTCTTTTAAATAAGCAATACAACATTAGATTTAAATTGATGTTGGTTATATATTGAAAAAATGTTTTTTTATAAAAGATTCACGTATTATCTTTTTTCAATGCGATTTACAGATTTATCTTTACATGAGATCTTATAGCCTGTTTTTGACAGGTGGTACGATATTTGCCTGACATTCCTTCTCTGTTTGTTATTTAGTCTTGCATTCACAGTTTTTTTATATATATTTCTTTATAGATATATTTTTTTATATATTATCTTCAGTTTTTTTATTTTCTATAAGTAATATTTTAATACACATATTTACACTTTTTCCATTATATATAAAACACTTTTTTATTTTTATTTTCAAATATTTTTTGTGCACAGATATATCATAGTTTTGTGATATATCTTAGTTTTTTTACGATATTTGTATGACTAATCAGCCATACATCTTACTTGGTCACATAGCACTATTTTGATCACGGTTATATGTTATTAGCACTTATTTAAATTTTGATTGATAGATGTGTTTACTTATTAAACACGTTTTTTTTGTATGTTGCCATGGTTGCAGTAGATGCGGTAAGGTGATCACTTCCGGTGTACAGGATTACGCTGACACCGGAAGTAGATGTACCGGAAGCTGACAGACGCGATCGCGGCTCTCACTCGGGGGTAACATGGAGGTAAGGGTATTTAAGGTTTGTTTGTACTATGTTTGTGTTATCCTGATGAAGGGGACAAGTTCCTCGAAACGTTGATATCGAGAACAATGTGTGAATAAATTTGTTATCCATCTGTGGAAAGTCTCTGAGTGCCGCCTGCTGATCCGATTCCTATGCATTTGGAGGTATTTCCCTCTTGAGGAAGGCACCGGAGCATATACAGCCTCTTGTTGGCTGACCTGAGTGCCGGGTTGTGGAGTGTCTATATATATATATATATATATATATATATAGTACCATTGTACTCCCAGCACTCCTGCTATAAAATAACCACACACGGCACTACTGCTTTTTAAGTTGTGTATTCAATTCATCATCATACATAAATAGACATAGAATCCATCATCTTACCTTTATCCCTTTGTGCTAATCTGTGAAAGCCATTAAGTTTGAGAATCGCTCCCGCCCGGCAGGACGCTGCCCAATGGTGTTGCCACGGCACGTCATGCTGTTACCCGGGTAACCATGATGCCATCTCCTCCTCCAGTTAGCAGATGTAATAAACATGCACTTAGAAGTTACTAATATTTTGTTTAGATAAATTAGCACTAAAATCTGGCCAGATTGTGTATTGATCTTTAAGAATACTTAACCAAGACTATTTGATGATAATCATGATCAGGGCCGCCGTCAGGGGGGACTGCCAGGCTCGGAGAGAGCGGGGCATGTGTGACAGCAATAAAGAATATATGAATCAGCAGCCGGGGAGACACAGCGCCACCGGCGGTATTTGAAATTTGACACCGGCCACAATACATTACAGCTCGCGGACCAGCAGCCAATCAGGAGCAGCCATTGCGGCCGCTCCTGATTGGCTGCCGGTCCATGAGCTGTGATTGGCTCACGGGCACCATCATATTTCAAATGCCACCAGCGGTGCTGTGTCTCCCCGGCTGCCGATTCATATATTCTGCCACCCGGGCCCCCGCTCTCTCCACTGAAGAAACAAGGTAGGAGTCCCTGCACTGTGCAGCAAGCTTTCCCTGCCCTATCCCTCTACCCCCAGCCAGCCTTCCCTGCCCCATGCTCCCCTAGTCCAGCCAGCCTTCCCTGTTCTGTGCTCACCCTAAACCAGCCAGCCTTCCCTGCCCTGTCCCCCTCCCCAGTCCAGCCTTCCCAGCCCTGTGCCCCATGCCCATCCTACCTTCCCCACCCCAAACTTTGAGAATTTTCAAACTGGGTTTAACACTAATTGACATCCAACCCTCCCTGTGTAGCTCCTCCCACATTATACACAGCTCCACCCACGTCGGCGCCATCCCCCGGGGGGCCCGGCCTTCATTGTCAGTACCGGGCCCCACGATTTCTAATGGCAGCCCTGATCATGGTTACTATTATTACTGACTAGCATGTGCTATTGAAATGATACTAGACCCAGATCTTTGCTTAGAGGTGTGTGCTGTTTGTTTGCTTAAGTCAATTTATTGCTAGCCATATTAGTGGGAGTGTTTGGGGGTTGTTAGCAGTCAGTAGATTCACATGCCAGGTCTCCTATGTAAGGGTAATTATTAGGCTGGAGACCTGACTGGAGTGCCCAATCTAATAAGTGCCCAATTTAAAAGTGCACTTTGCATTTTAAATTGAATATTGGTGTTATACTGGAATTAAATTGAAGAGAAACAGAAGGAATTCAACAAATCTACAAACATTCAAGAACCAAAGCTCTACAGGAACAAAGTTTAAACAACCACTGTGAGTTCACAATCTCCTTACTACATGATCCATTAGCCTACATTACCAGGACTGTCATCACTGGACTTCCTGTTTGGACACTACAAAAACTTGGTGCCTCAACTGCTACTATTTGTGCAGGCTCTGTCCTTTATATAGAATCTAAATGCATACTGTATCTGTGTTAATGTCAGCTTCCCTCTCTAATAATGTCTTTTTACCTTATTTCCTGTGCCTAATATTACATCATCTAGCTTCTGTGCCTAGTCTTACATCATCCAGCTCCTGTGCCTAATTTTACATCATCCAGCTCCTGTGCCTAGTCTTACATCATCCAGCTCCTGTGCCTAGTCTTACATCATCCAGCTCCTGTGCCTAGTCTTACATCATCCAGCTCTTGTGCCTAGTGTTACATCATCCAGCTCCTGTGCCTAGTCTTACATCATCCAGCTCCTGTGCCTAGTCTTACATCATCCTGCTCTTGTGCCTAGTGTTACATCATCCAGCTCCTGTGCCTAGTCTTACATCATCCAGCTATTTTGCCTAGTATTACATCATCCAGCTCCTGTGCCTAGTCTTACATCATCTAGCTTCTGTGCCTAGTCTTACATCAACTAGCTAGCTCATGTGCCTAGTCTTACATCATGCAGCTCCTGTACCTAGTCTTACATCACCCAGCTCCTGTGCCTAGTCTTACATAATCTAGCTCCTGTGCCTAGTCTTACGTCATCCAGCTCCTGTGCCTAGTCTTACGTCATCCAGCTCCTGTGCTTAGTCTTACGTCATCCAACTCCTGTGCCTAGTCTTACATCATCCAGCTCCTGTGCCTAGTTTTACGTCATCCAGCTCTTGTGCCTAGTGTTACATCATCCAGCTCCTGTGCCTAGTCTTATGTCATCCATCTTCTGTGCATAGTCTTACATCATCCAGCCCCTGTGCCTAGTGTTACATCATCCAGCTCTTTTGCCTAGTCTTACATCATCCAGCTCTTTTGCCTAGTCTTACATCATCCAGCTCATGTCCCTAGTCTTACATCATCTAGCTCCTGTGCCTAGTCTTACATCAACTAGCTAGCTCATGTGCCTAGTCTTACATCATCCAGTTCCTGTGCCTAGTCTTACGTCATCCAGCTCCTGTGCTTAATCTTACGTCATCCAACTCCTGTGCCTAGTCTTACGTCATCCAGCTCCTGTGCCTAGTCTTTCATCATCCAGCTCCTGTGCCTAGTCTTACGTCATCCAGCTCTTGTGCCTAATGTTACATCTTCCAGCTCTTGTGCCTAGTCTTACGTCATCCAGCTTCTTTGCCTAGTCTTACATCATCCAGCCCCTGTGCCTAGTCTTACATCATCCAGCTCTTTTGCCTAGTCTTACATCATCCAGCTCTTTTGCCTAGTCTTACATCATCCAGCTCCTGTGCCTAGTCTTACATCATCTAGCTCCTGTGCCTAGTCTTACATCAACTAGCTAGCTCATGTGCCTAGTCTTACATCATCTAGCTCCTGTGCCTAGTCTTACATCATCCAGCTCCTGTGCATAGTCTTACATAATCTAGCTCCTGTGCCTAGTCTTACGTCATCCAGCTCCTGTGCCTAGTCTTACGTCATCCAGCTCCTGTGCCTAGTCTTACATCATCTAGCTCCTGTGCCTAGTCTTACATCAACTAGCTAGCTCATGTGCCTAGTCTTACATCATCTAGCTCCTGTGCCTAGACTTACATCATCCAGCTCCTGTGCATAGTCTTACATAAACTAGCTCCTGTGCCTAGTCTTACGTCATCCAGCTCCTGTGCCTAGTCTTACGTCATCCAGCTCCTGTGCCTAGTCTTACATCATCCAGCTCCTGTGCCTAGTCTTACGTCATCCAGCTCTTGTGCCTAGTGTTACATCATCCAGCTCCTGTGCCTAGTCTTACATCATCCAGCTTCTGTGCCTAGTCTTACATCATCCAGCCCCTGTGCCTAGTCTTACATCATCCAGCTATTTTGCCTAGTCTTACATCATCCAGCTCCTGTGCCTAGTCTTACATCATCTAGCTCCTGTGCCTAGTCTTACATCTACCTGCTCCTGTGCCTAGTGTTACATCATCCAGCTCCTGTGCCTAGTCTTACATCATCCAGCTCTTTTGCCTAGTCATACATCATCCAGCTCCTGTGCCTAGTCTTACATCATCTCGCTCCTGTGCCTAGTCTTACATCAACTAGCTAGCTCATGTGCCTAGTCTTACATCATCTATCTCCTGTGCCTAGTTTACATCAACTAGCTCCTGTGCCTAGTCTTACATCATCCAGCTCCTGTGCCTAGTCTTACATAATCCAGCTCCTGTGCCTTGTCTTACGTCATCCAGCTCCTGTGCTTAGTCTTACGTCATCCAACTCCTGTGCCTAGTCTTACGTCATCCAGCTCCTGTGCCTAGTCTTTCGTCATCCAGCTCATTTGCCTAGTCTTACATCATCTAGCTCCTGTGCCTAGTCTTACATCTTCTAGCTCCTGTGCCTAGTCTTACATCATCCAGCTCCTATGCCTAGTCTTACATCATCTAGCCCCTGTGCCTAGTCATACATCATCCAGCTCCTGTGCCTAGTCTTACATCATCCAGCTCCTATGCCTAGTTTTACATCATCCTGCTCCTTTGCCTAGTCTTACATCATCCAGCTCCTGTGCCTAGTCTTACATCATCCAGCCCCTGTGCCTAGTCTTACATCATCCAGCTCCTGTGCCTAGTCTTACATCATCCAGCTCCTGTGCCTAGTTTTACATCATCCTGCTCCTTTGCCTTGTCTTACATCATCCAGCTCCTGTGCCTAGTTTTACATCATCTAGCTACTACCACTGTCTATTCTTCACTTTCTGCTAACATCAAATCTCCACTTTTATTATACTCATTAATAAACTTCTGTTGTACAGACACTTTTCCCACATTGTTGTTCAGCATTTTTGGAAATCAGCACTTTCTCTTACTGTACACTCCTTCATTCTTACTTTCAACTCTTCCTTCCCCTATTTACCTCATCCTTACTATGACCATGTTTTTTTCAACTCCCCCCTTCACTCATCAGTGTCTACCTACTCATTTGTTCTGCCCCTTGCTTCCACCTTTATCCTTTCCACCTGGTCTCCTCCACTTCCTTATCCCATTTTCGCCACTGCTCTGTATGCCTTCCTCCACCTCTTCTACCACCATTCCACTTTCATTCTCTTATACCCCAGCGGGGACCTACTACCACACTGCTAATCTCTCCTCCCAAGCTCCTCTCCCTGTCAGTTCATCCAACCTCCATCCACATTTTATTAATCTCCCTCCCTGCCCACCTCCTACAGGTTTCTCTCCTAGCACTGGAGCCCGCATGATCACTACACTCTATTCATCTCAGTCCCCAAAATTAATTTCACCTCCACGCTACAGCAACCCTGATAATCTCATTCACATTTCTTCCACAAACTCTGTCCCTCTATCCTGTGCCCTCTGGAATGCCAGGTCAGTCTGTAATAAACTGGTCCCCACCCATGACCTTTTCATCTCCAACTCCCTGAATCTACTAGCCATTACTGAAATCTGGATTTCACCCTCTGACACCACTTGTCCTGCAGCTCTCGCCTCTCGGGGCCTCACCTTCTCCCACACCTCCTTCTATCCCCCAGTTACTCAGGTATACTGGGAGACAGGCGCCGGGCATCCCGACCGAAGGGATGCCGGGTGCCACGAACGGACAGCCGTGGGGGGAAGGGTTAGGTTTAGGGCACCCGGGGGGACTTAGGGTTAGGCACCCCCATGGGAGGGTTAGGGTTAGGCTAGAGGGAGGGAGGGTTAGAGTTAGGCACTCCCAAGTGGGACTTAGGGTTAGGCACCCCCCCCGGGGAACTTAGGTTTAGGCAGCGGGGAATGGGGGGGTTAGGGTTAGGCACTTAGAGGGGGGATTAGGGTTAGGCATTTGGGGGGAGGTTAGGGTTAGGCACCCCTAAGGAGGGTCAGGGTTAGGGGGTTAGGATAGGTTAGTTAGTACTTATCTATCCACGATCAGGATTTCCAGCGCTGTCGGGCTTCCGCTGCTGGGAACTCTGCTGTTGCCGGCCAGGCGCCGGCGGTATTTCATACCGATTCCATTACTCATACAAACTAATACCTTCTGAACCATCCCTTACATTGTCTACATTTGAAGTTCATGCCATACGCCTTTTCCAACCAGTACATCTCCGAGTTGCTGTCATTTACCATCACCCTGGCCCTCCCACCAAGTTCCTTGACAACTTTGCTTCCTAGCTCCCTCACTTTCTCTCCTCAGACCTCCCTCCATTATCCTAGGTGACTTCAAAATTCCAATTGATATCTCCGCAGAATCCTCTGCCTCCAAGCTCCTCACCCAAACATCTTCATTTGGCCTCAACCAAAGTACCTCCTCACCCTCCCATGTGAGTCGGCATTTACTTGATCTGGTCTTCACTCACCGTTGTGATTTTTCTAATTACTCCAATTCCCCATTCCCCCTCTCTGACCATCACCTTGTCTCTTTTAATTTATCCCTCTCTCCTTCCCCTCCTCTACCTCCTAGAGCTACCATCACTAAATGTAACATTGAGGCTATCAACAGTCTCCTTTTTTTCCTTGCTTGACTCACTTCTCTCCCCTATCCTTTATCTCTCCTGCCCTGAACAAGCTGCTTCCCTATACAATGCCTCCCTTACTTCTGCTCTTGATTCTGTTGAAGATCCACACCTCAACCATGGCATTCCAAATGCACCAGATACCTTCAAAAGTTTTTGTGAACTGCCAAGCTACAGTGGAGAAGATCACGCTCTAAGGCAGAATTTCTCCATTTCAAATTAATGCTGTCATCCTACAGTGCTGCCCTTTCCCTCTCTAAACAGTCATATTTCAAGAACCTCATCTCCTCCCAGTCCTCAAATCCCCAGCATCTCTTCTCCACCATCAAATCTCTCCTATGCCCACCCCCTCATCATCTCCCCTCCGCGCTCTCTGCCCTTGACTTTGCTACCTACTTCACATCTAAAATTTATTCCATATATCACAACATCATATCCAACCTTTCCCCCAACTCTCCACCTCTTCCTTTCCCGGATCAACCCTCCCCATCCATTTTACCAGTGATGACATCAATCTCCCCTGTATCTGGAGAGGAGGTCATAGCTCTCATCCGGTCCTCCTCCTCTTCCACCTCCAACCTTGACCGTGTCCCCTCCTACCTCCTCCACTACCTTTCTCCTTCTGCCTGCTCCCGTCTTGCCCACCTGCTTAATCTTTCCCTCTCATCAGGCACTGTCCCTTCTGCATTCAAGCATGCCTTTGTCTCCCCATTTTTAAAAAAACCTACCCTTGATCCTAATATTCTCTCTATCTACCAACCCATCTCTCTTCTCCCTTTTGCCTCCAAACTCCTTGAGCGCATTGCTTACAACCATCTTTACCACCTTTCTTTCCTCACACTCCCATCTTGACCGTTTTCAGTCTGGCTTTCGTTCTCTCCACTCCACTGAAACTGCCCTCACAAAAGTCAGCAACTACCTCCTCGCTGCCAAATACAAGGGCCATTACTCTCTGCATATTCTCCTTGACCTCTCTGCTGCTTTCAACACTGTGGACCACCCTCTCCTTCTGCAAATCCTTCACTCTCTTTGTCTACGTGACACTGCCCTCTCCTGGCTGCCCTCCTACTTCTCTGACCGATCCTTCTCTGTTTCCTCTCATGACCCAGTGATTTCTTAAACTTTATAAGTCTAAGACATAGCTGATCATCTCCCCACCCTCCACCATAACCTCACTTCCCACTATTTCTTTATCTATTGATGGGAAAACTATCTCATCTAGTCCCAAAGCGCGCTTTCTTGGAGTTATCCTGGACTCATCTCTCTCATTCAAACCACATATCCAGAACCTTTCACAGTCCTGTCATTTTCATCTCAAAAATATTTCCAAGATCAGACTGTATCTCACCCAGGATGCTATTAAAATCTTCATACTCTCACTGGTCATCTCAAGATTGGACTACTGTAAACTCATCCTATCTAGCCTCCAAAAATCCCATCTCTCTCCTCTCCAGTCTGTCCTCTATGCTGCTGCTAGGTTCATCTTCCTCTCCAAATGCTCTATATCTGCCTCACCTCTCCTACAAGCCCTTCACTGGCTCCCCTTCCCTTTCAGAACCCAAATCAAGGTTCTCACCCTTGCTTACAAAGCCCTCTCCCAATCTTCTCCTATTTCTTTCTCTGATCTAATCTCCCTTCACTTTCCTGGCCGCCCTATTCACCCTCTAATGCATGCCTCCTTTCAATCCAACTGATTACTTCCTCTCACTCTTGCCTCCAGGATTTTCCCCGTGCTGCTCCACACCTTGGAACTCCCTCCCTCTCCCTATCAGACTCACGAACTCTCTTCAATCTTTCAAACGGCTCTCAAGACCCACTACTTTATTAAAGCCTCCCACCTCTCATCCTAACTAGCTGCTATATGGCCCTTCCTCCCCGTCTACCCCATCAGTGTCACACCTGTTTGTCTGCCCTTCCCCTCTAGAATGTAAGCTCTTATGAGCAGGTCCCTCTACCCTCTTATGCTTCTCCCTTCTTTACTTTCATCTACTTCTTACTCCCCGCTAGGGCACCTAACACTTGGATGCTGTCTATGTGGGTGTTATGGTCGCTAAAGTAGCAATGTATATTATCCGTATCCTTGTCCTGCATTGTATTGTATTGTATTGTAAGTCTTTGGTCACGCATTTGTTTTTATATTATGTAAGGTGCTGCAGAACACTTGTGGCACCTTATAAATGATGATAATAATAATAGTATTAAAAGTCTTTTATATGCAGACTACTGATGTAATCATTAAGTCTCTCTCTCTCTATATATATATATACTGTATATATATATATATATATATATATATACACAAGCCTACATAGGCAGCACTCGCGATGACTCAATAAAACTTCAACGCCAGTAAGTAGATCAACGTTTCAATGCTTGATGCATTTTCGTCAGGATACAAAAAACATTTAAGAACGTCTTACCTAAATACATTAGATCACCAATGAACAAACGCCTCGGATCCCGCCGGAAGCGAGCCTCCGATGATGTCATCTTGTGACAACCCTCCACCAAATTTTGCAAAGTACGGAAGCCTACAAGGTACAAAATAGTACAGAAGTAAAAACTTTTTTGTACTGATAAATAATCTATTGAGTGACTATGCACAATTCTGAGGTCGTAGTTGTATACATATCCAACCTGTTAACCTAACAGGGACACATTATAAGCATTGGATACATTCTATGCCTAGTGAACATAGTTTTTAATTAATGGCACCAGCCTGTCCACAAAAGACATAGGTATTCAAATGAGTACCCATATCTGATGTGTAGAAGTAAACATACTGATCAAAACCGGGGATCCCTCATCAAGCCTAGTAGGGCAATAAGGGATGTTGCGCAATTATTAATAAATTAAATTTAATGACATATGTAATATAATATTAGTCTGATATCTAATGTCTTCATTCCTATTGTATGCCTGATTGTTCATTTAAGCCCTTGGGAGTCAGCATCTCTAATCTATAGATCCAACGCGATTCCAACTGAAGGAGACGTTTAGACCTATCCCCCCCTCTGATCTGGAGAGGCACATGATCGATAAAGCGATATTTTAAAGTAGCCAAACTATGTTTGGCCTCCAAAAAATGTTTTGCTAAAGGTTGTTCCGCATGTCCCTTTTCTATTGCAGCTCTAATAGAGCTCCTATGTAGCGCCATGCGTTCTTTGAACATACGGTCCGTTTTGCCTATGTAACACTTACTACAAGGGCAGACTATCATATATACAACAAATTTTCTGGAACATGTCACATAATGTTTGATATGTAATTTTTCACCTGTCTGGGGATGATGAAAACTGTCCCCACTTATCATATATCTACAGGTCATACAACCCGCACATTTAAAACAGCCTGGTTTCAATGATCTCAAGCGTTGCTTAGATTTATCAACACTTGTTATATCAGATTTGACTAATATATCTTTGAGGTTTTTACCCATGGTATGACAATGTAAGATCGACTGGTTACTTAATGAAGGTAATTCCCTGTCTGATGTAACTAATGGCTAATAACATTTAACTTGTTTTTTGATCACTTTACTCAACGTGGAGAACTTAGTGAGAACTTATAATCAATATATTATATATCAGTACACAAAAGTTTTTACTTCTGTGATATTTTGTACCTTGTAGGCTTCTGTACTTTGCAAAATTTGGTGGACGGTTGTCACAAGATGACGTCATCAGAGGCTCGCTTCCGGCGGGATCCGAGGCGTTTGTTCACTGGTTATCTGATGTATTTAGGTAAGACGTTCTTAAATGTTTTTTGTATCCTGACGAAAATGCATCAAGCATTGAAACGTTGATCTACTTACTGGCGTTGAAGTTTTATTGAGTCGTCGCGAGTGCCGCCTATGTAGGATTGTATTACAGTTTGTCCCCCCGCACAGGGAGAGAAAAGGAGGGCACTGGACGCAATACATTTAATTTTAGCACTGGAGTGCCGGCTATTGGAATTGATATATATATATATATATATATATATATATACAATCAACAGCTTGAAAACAAACAGCGTCACTCAAGGACTTGTAGTAGAAATATAACTGGTGTATTGCAGTCAATACATAATCCCAATGTTTCGGGACACACACGTCCCTTAATCAAGGTATATGAACATACAAACATTTACTAACCTTATATAGGGAGAAGCACTCACAGTGTGCTCACACCACAGAAAAACCGGAAGTCGGTCACCAATAGACACCACATCCAGTACTGGTGACGTCTTCACGTAAGACGCGTCCAGTCACCATGGTGATTGGGACGCCAAAAGCAGCTACATGTGTAAAAATAAAAACAGCCAGGTGTCATAATAGTGCCTCGCCACCCACTTAACCCCGTAGGGGGAAATTGAGTGACCACAGAGACCACGGGCTCAGAGGAAATATAAAAATAATAATAAAATACAATAATAAACGATCGATAAGCTTATGAATCCTAACAAATTGAAGCATGCACAAATGTATAAGTCAATAGTATGAACAGCATAAAAAAGCCCAGGGCAATGTCACAAATGTCATGTAGAGCCAATTGTCTCTGAAGCAAAATGTAAATGAGAACAAAAGTGAAATGAAAAATGGTGAACATAAAAACTAAAGTGTATGAAATATATGGCCAAATAGATAAAATATGTGAGGATGTATGAGAAAAATATGTAAAAACAAAAAGTGTACTAAAACTAAAACATGATGGTGATGTGATAAAATATCAAAACGTTGTATGAAATGTGACCATGTCAAAGAAGGTAAGGTGTATGTATCAAGAACTATATGAAAATAAAATAGACGGATGGTAATGTGCCTAAAAGCTGAATGTGTAAGTGAAATGTCGTGCCACAAGAAAAAGTGTGATAATGTGACAGTGGAAGTGAACTGTGTAACATGCAAAATTCTTATCTCAGATATAAAATCAATTAAATAAATATTAGTATGACGAATATGTAGAGATCATATGAATACATTCCATGATAACTTTTCATTGAGCCCGAATGAATATATGCAATGAATATATGCACACACAAACACAAGTATATGGGATGAGGTCATAATATCGACTACAGGTATTCCGAGGCTTAGAATGCATTCTAAGTGCCGGAATCCCAACACCTGTCAGAATCCCGGTGCCAGCATCCCGACCTGAAGTATCCTGATGGTAAGTATTTCAATTAGGGGGAGGGTTAAGCTAAGGCAGCGGGGGAGTGGCTAGGTTGAAGCTGTGGGGAGGAGGGTTAGATTTAGGCTGCGAGGGGGAGGGTTAGATTTAGGCTGCAGGGAGGAAGGATTAGGGGAAGGGAAAGGGTTAGGATACTGACCAACAGGTGTTGGTATCCTAACCCTGTCAGGAAGCTGGCATCGAGATTCTCACCACCAGGATACTGAGCGCCGGCATCCCATACCCAACACGAGTATATATACACTCCATAGATAAACACCTTATGATTTCACATGTATCATTAAGGCTTCTTATATATGATCTAAAATTTTCAGAAAACTGCTGTAACTCTTCCACTCAAACTTGAAAAACCAATGTTCCTTGAGCAATACAGATATGGTGCCATCACGCCCTGTGGTTAACTGCAGATTCAGCATTCTCATGGAGTGAAATTGTTGTCACTCACAAAATGGTGGAGTTGCTTATTCACAGCTGTGTGCTCACAGGAATACCTGGAACACCTGTGTAGTCTCTGTGCTATCCAGTGATTGGGAGCTGGGAGAGGCTGTATACTGTCATCTTGGAGTTCACAGTCCACAGTGCTGGTTAACTCCAACGCACATTTCATGCAATAAGTACTTCTTCAAGCTGTGGATTATGAACTCCAAGCCGAGAGTATCCAGTCACTTCCCTTCTCATGTAACTAGATTTAAAATGATCTAACAATTATTACATTCAATTAGCATTATTTACACATTCGGCATTACAATTTGTTAAACAACATCTTTTGGTTATATACAGTATGCAACAATTTCCTTCCTACAGCTTCACCTCATACTGGAAGTTCTTTTTCCTTTAAGAATAAGGTGTGAAGTTTAAAGTACGATGAAAAACAAACTGCTTAACTTTAGGTTTATATCATATAAATCTCAGAGGTATGTAGGGAAAGTTATTCTACTATTTGCTCCCTTTTGAGAGCTCATAGGGGGGACTTCAATTGAACGTGCTATAGAATAGTGACGGGAGGGACTCCCAAAGCTATTCAATACACTGCGCTGTGTGGTCGGAGAATTGCCGGCTAACGTGCCTGTCGTGCCTTAACAAGGGTGTTAAGGCGCGTTAACCGGCATTCTCTGACCAAAGTGCTGGGCGCACGGCTGTTAGCGCAGCGCTATGCAGAAAAACTGCTGCGCGCCCGGCACTTTGGTAGGATTTCTCCTCGCATCCCCAGGGGGGTGCGAGAAGAAATCCTTAGCGCGACCAAACAGCACAGTGTATTGAATAGATTTGGGAGTTCCTCCCATCGCTATTCAATAGCGTATTCAATTGAATTCCCCCCATTGATAGAGATAATGTCTCAATAAACCAGAATAGTAATACACTTTAATATACAAGTACAATGAATGTTTAAGTTGAGAATTATTATGAAACCCCACACGCATACGCACACACACATTTACACTTCTCTAACTAAGCTCTCTACCTACCAACAGTACCTAAATAAATGAGAAGTTTACAAGGTAAAATGTTTTTGGCTACTACCCACTATCGCTGGCCATTCCTTCGGTGGTGCACGTTCTTTGTAGAACAGGGCTCTTTGCATCAAACGCAACTTAGACATTTTGTTCTGACATGGATGATGTGACTAAATAGATATGCTGGCTATGCCAATGTTACCTTATTGTGTGTAGTCAGTACTTTAAAGTGTTTCTTGCTTGCAATAGTGGTCAGTTTCTTATGTTATGAAGTCACTGGTTTAAAAATAAAGTTTGCTACTTGTGGCTTTAACTAAAGATAATAACTCTCTACATAACTATATGTCAGTGTCAGAGCAGTTGCAGGTTTTAAATAGAATGTCACCTGCTGGTAACTATACATTTTTCGAGTTTTAAACGTAGAATTATTAAGTTGTTACTTGTTCACTATATACACACACAATTAATCTTTACTAAACATAAAATGAACCACCACACTGAAAGGGGGGGGTATTTTTAATTTAAAGACAAATATCTAATGGGTCTTACTAAGATGGAGCTTACTAGGATGAAGTGTAGAGGTTTAATCATAAACACAAACATAATATTGATTATTCATATCACATTGTAGCGTTGTGGCATTATCACCTGGTTAGGTCAAATATTTACTCATCACTAATTGTCATAAGATCTCTGCATATAGTGATACCTTTATAGTCAGCTGTGTATGATAACATTCTAAATGAGAGTAAATAACTATAGGATTCTTCTGTATATAAACAGAACAGCCATACATATTACTATAAGGCTACAAATACAGATCAGAGACTCATCCTGTACTGTGTGACAGAAGACAAGAGAATGGAAGCCAGACCTAAGTTGAAGCTTTATCATCAGCATGGGATGGATTCCAGGGACTTCCTACAATGTTACTATGATTTAGAAAGTGCATTCAGAGATGAGTCAGTGGTATTTGTTATGGAGAAGCTGCACAGTGCATTAGTAACAGGTTTGTATTCAGGATAAATTGTTGCTATAGATATATAACATGGTTATATAGTGTACAGTCATGGGTGTAGTCAGGGGAGAACAGCCGGAGCTGGCTCCAGCAGAGGGCACCAAGTGTGGTGGATAGGCAGTATTTTTTTTTCTTTAAACATTTCATATATAGACTGCCACGATTGCTCAGTTCACTGGTCCCCAAATCAGTGAGTGGGGCACGTGCCCGGGGTGCCGTGGCAGGCACTCAGGCAGTCTTCCCATTCTCTCTATACTGAGAGCTGCTGCCAGAGGTGACTGTGACAGGGTTCTCCGTCCCCGGCGCCCTCTCTGCTCCGGACCAGGTAAGTATTTTTTTTTTTTTGCGGGGGGGGGTTTGGACTGCCGCGAGGGTGAGGAGGGTGACTGTAAATTGATGTCAGCAATGTTTTACTTGGCTGGATGCATTTGTGTGAAAGGTGTATGTGTGTGTGTGTCTGTGTCAGTGTGTGTGTCAGTGCATCTCTGTCAGTGTGTGTATCTGTGTCAGTTTGCATGTGTGTCAGTGTGTGTGCCTGTCATTGTGTGTCTCTATCAATGTGTGTGTGTATCTGTGTCAGTGTGTGTGTATCTGTGTTAGTGTGTGTGTGTGTCAGTGTGTGTATTTGTGTGTCAGTGTGTGTGTATCTTTGTCAATGTGTGTGTCAGTGTGTGTGTATCTGTGTCCTTGTGTGTGTTACTGTGTCAGTGTGTGTGTCAGTGTGTGTGTGTATCTATGTCAGTGTGTGTATGTGTGTTTGTATCTGTGTCAGTGTATCTGTGTCAGTGTTTGTGTCAGTGTGTGTATCTGTGTCTGTAAGTGTAACTGTGTCAGTGTGTGTGTATTTCAGTGTGAGTATCTGTGTCAGTGTGTGTGTGTATCTGTGTCAGTGTGTGTGTTAGTGTGTATGTATCTGTGTCGGTGTGTGTAGATGTGTCAGTGTGTGTGCATCTGTCAGTGCATGTGTCAGTGTGTGTGTATCTGTGCCAGTCTGTGTGTATCTGTGTCAGTGTGTGTGTGTATCTGTGTCAGTGTGTGTATGTGTATCTGTGTCAGTGTGTGTGTCTGTGTCAGTGTGTGTGTGTGTCAGTGTGTCTATGTATCTGTGTCAGTGTGTGTGTATCTGTGTTAGTGTGTGTATGTGTATCTGTGTCAGTGTGTTTGTGTATCTGTGTCAGTGTGTGTGTGTCAGTGTGTCTATGTATCTGTGTCAGTGTGTGTGTATCTGTGTCAATGTGTGTGAGTCAGTGTGTGTATCTGTGTCAGTGTGTGTATCTGTGTGTCAGTGTGTGTCAGAATGTGTATCTGTGTCTATATGTGTATCTGTGTCAGTGTGTGTATGTCAGTGTGTATCTGTCTCAGTGTGTGTGTATCTGTGTCAGTGTGTGTGTGTCAGTGTGTATGTATCTGTGTCAGTGTGTGTTTGTATATCTGTGTCAGTGTGTGTGCATCTGTCAGTGTGTGTGTCAGTGCATGTGTTAGTGTGTGTGTATCTGTGTCAGTGTGTGTGTGTATCTGTGTCTCTGTATCTGTGTCAGTGTGTGTATGTGTATCTGTGTCAGTGTGTGTGTCAGTGTGTGTGTATCTGTGTCCTTGCGTGTGTTACTGTTCAGTGTGTGTGTGTCAGTGTGTGTATATGTATCTATGTCAGTGTGTGTATGTTTGTATCTTTGTTAGTGTGTGTGTATCTGTGTCAGTGTTTGTGTCAGTGTGTGTATCTGTGTCAGTCAGTGTGTATCTGTGTTAGTGTGTGAGTATCTGTGTCAGTGTGTGTGTCAGTGTATGTGTGTATCTGTGTCAGTGTGTGTGTGTCAGTGTGTATGTATCTGTGTCAGTGTGTGTGCATCTGTCAGAGTGTGTGTCATTGCATGTGTCAGTGTGTGTGTATCTGTGTCAGTGTGTGTGTGTCTGTCTCAGTGTATGTGTGTGTATCTGTGTCAGTGTGTATGTGTATTTGTGTCAGTGTGTGTGTGTGTGCATCTGTGTCAGTGTGTGTTTGTATCTGTGTCAGTGTGTGTGTGTATGTGTTAGTGTGTCTATGTATCTGTGTCAGTGTGTGTGTCAGTGTGTGTGTCAGTGTGTGTGTGTCAATGTGTATCTGTGTATCTGTGTCAGTGTGTGTGTATCTGTGTCAGTGTGTGCATCTGTCAGTGTGTGTGTTTCTGTGTCAGTATGTGTGTATATCTGTGTCTTTGTATGTGTGTGTATCTATGTCAGTGTGTGTGTATCTGTGTCACTGTGTGTGTATCTGTGTCAATGTGTGTGTGTGTGTGTGTATCTGATTCAGTGTGTGTGTATCTGTGTCAGTGTGTGTGTACCTGTGTCTGTGTCAATGTGTGTTTCTGTGTCAGTTTTTGTATCTGTGTCAGTGTCTGTGTGTGTGTTTATATCTGTTTCAGTGTGTATATGTATCTGTGTCAGTGTGTGTGTGTATCTGTGTCAGTGTGTGTATGTGTGTTAGTGTGTGTTTATCTGTCAGTGTGTGTGTGTCTCTGTGTCAGTATGTGTGTCAGTGTGTGTGTTATCTGTATCAGTGTGTGTATCTGGGTCAGTGTGCGTGTCAGTGTATCTGTGTTAGTGTGTGTGCATCTTTGTCAGTGTGTGTGTGTGTATCTGTGTCACTGTGTGTTTGTGTGTGTGTCAGTGTGTGTGTGTTTCTGTGTCAATGTATGTGCCATTGTGTATATCTGTGTTAGTGTGTGTATCTGTGTCAGTGTGTTTATCTGTGTCAGTGTGTGTGTATGTATCTGTGTTAGTGTGTGTGTATATCTATTTCTATTTCAGTGTGTATGTGTATCTGTGCCAGTGTCTGTGTGTGTGTCATTGTGTGTATGTATCTGTGTCAGTGTGTATGTATCTGTGTCAGTGTGTGTATGTGTTTTTATCTGTGTCAGTTAATGCTTGTGTATCTGTGTCAGTGTGTGTGTATGTGTGTCAGTGTGTGTGTGTGTATATATCTGTTTCAGTGTGTGTGTATCTGTGTCAGTGTGTGTGTCAATGTGTGTGTGTGCATTTGTGTCAGTGTGTTTATCTCTGTCAGTGTGTGTGTATCTGTGTCAGTGTGTGTTTGTCTGTGTTTATCCGTGTCAGTGTGTGTGTATCTGTATCAGTGTGTGTGTCAGTGTGTGTATCTGTGTCAGTGTGTGTATCTGTATCAGTGTGTGTGTCAATGTGTGTATCTGTGTCAGTATGTGTGTGTCAGTGTGTGCGTGTATCTGTGATGGTGTTGCTGAAAGACGATGCAAGGGGGGATGTGATGGTGTCGCTGAGAGACACAGCGGGAAGGAAGGTACACAGGGGGAAGGAGTCTGGTTGAACCGCTGTTGTATGATGATGACCTTGTTAATATTCCTACACAAACAGGCATCTTCTGTACAATGTGACATACAGTACATAAATATTGAATACCGACTGAAGACGCCGTTGTCCCAGGGAGGACACATCTTCAGAGGTACCGCATTGTGAGAAACCACCGTATAGGTAAGGTGCATATAGAATGGAAAGGAATGTTCCCACAGTGACGAGAAATGGGTTACTCCTCCTGTTGGCGCACCCCATTTTCAGTGACCACGCCCTTCGGTATGTGAACACGCCCCTTCGGAACGTGAGCACTCCCATTTTTCCAACGCGCCATCGCACATTTTTTTTTTCTGTGTGTGTGGGGTGGGGGCATTCTTTGACTTGCCCAGGGCTTCAAAAACTCTAGTTACTCCACTGCCCCAAATGGTACTGCAGCTGTACAGAAATAACACAGGCACTGTGCGAAGAGTCACAGAGGCTCACACTCAGCCGCTGGTCCAACACTGCACCACTGGTGGTATCCAGTAACCAGCCACACGGATGCAGCAGTGAAGAAAAGAACAGGTCATGGAGCGGAGCTGGTAAGTGCTGTACATAAGACAGAATGAGTAGAGCGACCAGTAGGGTAGGGTGTGTGTGTGCGTGTGGGTGTGCATGTAGGTGTGTGTGAAGTAGGGGGTGCGACAGCATTGCATTAATGATCTTCTATCCATGGGTGTATAAATGCATGGAGCCAGTGCTCAGATCCATGTTATTGAAGAGAGACGTGGGTGTATATTTACTAATGTGAGAATTTTTACAAGTGAAGATGTTGCCCATAGCAACCAATCAGATTCTACTTAACATTTAACTAGCACCTTCTAGAAAATTATAGCTGGAATATGATTGGTTGCTATGGGCAACATCTCCTCTTCTAGAACCTCTAATTTTAGTAAATTTACCCCTAGGTCTCAGTCTGTACAGAGCCTCACACCACAATTCCTCAGCTTTAAGAGCATTTTTCCAAATAGAGCCTGTAGTAGCCTTTGTCTAACAGAACTATCCTGTTATCTCATCCACTCACCCTTAGCTCATTGCCCAAAATTGCATCACCAGGTACCACCATCTCTTCTGTCCCTCATACCTCACCATAAGTGTGTGCAGGCTCAGGGAATCAGGTGTGTGAAAAAATACCCTCCCCACACTACCTGCCCTAACCATACCCCAGCAACATAAGTTACCCGCTCTACCCTTCGGCCACAATAATATACACTACCCACCCTACCCTCTGGTCTCATTAACATTCACTACATGCCATACCTTCTGGCCCCAGTAACATACACTCCCTGCCGTACCCTCCAGCCCCAGGGACATGCGCTACCTACCCCACCCCCTGGCCCCTGGGAGATATACTACTCCCCAGACATAAAGTGCTACCCCATGGCTCAGGAACATACACTACCCCTACCCACACTATTCCCTGGCCTCTGGAACATACACTACCCACCCTAGCGGCCCAAAGAGACATACACTACCTGTCTTACCCCTGGCCACAGAGACGTAAACTACCCACCCTACCTCCCTTGTGACAGGAATATATACTATCCACCCTACCATCCCCCAAGCCCCAGGGACATACAATACCCTCCCTACCCCCAAAACATACAGTACACCCATCCCTGGCATCCAGGACATACAGTAAACCCAAGATCCCCAGAACCCCTAAACACCTCCATGGCTTCTCTCCTTATTTTGTTTTCAGGCGGTTTTGTATTGATCATGTTCTATTCTATTTTATGAGCACAGTACATTTTGTTTGCTTACTTGAGAATATAATTAAATAAAAAAATTACTCTAGTTCCATAATAGTTGCTGCTCTTCCTGTACACTTGCTACATCTCAGCCCCATGTGCTGGCTATGCCACATTCGGTATGGAATTCCGGCTGCCGCATGACTGGCAGTTCGAATCCCAGCTGCAGTAGCCCGAAAGAACTGCAGAGCCCGGCAGCGGAAGACCAACAGCGCTGGAAATCCCGATCGTCTAAAGGTAAGTATAAACTATTCTATTCTAACCCCCTAACCCTCCTTAGGGGTGCCTATCCCTAACCTCCGCCCAAGTGCCTAACCCTAACCTCCCCCCTCTAAGTGCCTAAACCTAACCCCCCCTTCCCCACTGCCTAAACCTAAACCCAGGGGGGGTGCCTAACCATCCCTCCCCCTAGCCTAACCCTAACCCTCCCGGGGGGGGTGCCTAACCCTAAGTCCCCGCCGGGTGGCCTAAACCTAACCCACCCCCCCTGCGGCTGTCCATTTGCGGCGCCTGGCATCCCTTCAATCGGGATGCCGGGTGCCGGTGTGCCGGCATCAGGAAAATGACAGGCGTCTGGATTATAGATGCCTGTCATTTAAGCGTAGCTGGGATTAAGGATTCTAGATGCCGGCGGTCGGGATTGCGACCGCTGGCATCTTAAACGTACCCCGGCTATGCGTAGTCCCCAGACACACTTCAGTACTGCAAGAAGGGGGTCCTCACAGCAAGTGCCTGGGTGCCGCAGCTCTATGCTATACCTCTGTGAACAGGGATAGCAACATTGTTCCTCTGCTGTGCGTAATTGGAACAGGTGAAACTTTCCCTGCACACAGAAAGATGTTACTACAGATGTCACTTCCACCCGTGGTCTTTTGTCTCTCAGGTGGAAGAGCGCTAACCCACCAAACATTATGCACACAGCACAGAAATGGCAGCAGACATGAGAATCATAGAAGTATCTTCCCATTATTGAATAAGAGAAAATTGAGGAATAAAATAAAATGATTTGGGTATAGAGATATTTATAAAATAGCGTGGTATATTGAGACCAATCCCACCAACATAATTGGACACAGTAGATCACATGACGCGCTTAGTTTCCCAGTGACCACACACCTCAGGCCTGATCTACTTCTCAATTTTATAAAAACCTCATAACAAGTCCACAGCTGTATCACTCCACAAGTGTAAACAATAACATCTCTCACAGAGACTGCTCACAGAAAAGCAGCACATCAGTGCCTCGCTGACAAACATACAGTACACATCACTACTTCACTGACAAACATACAGTACACATCACTACTTCACTGACAAACATACAGTACACATCACTGCTTCACTGACAAACATACAGTACACAGTACACATCACTGCTTCACTGACAAACATACATTACACATCACTGCCTCACTGACAAACATACAGTACAGATCACTGCCTCACTGACAAACATACAGTGCACATCATTGCCTCACTGACAAACATATACATCACTGCCTCACTGACAAACATACATATCACTGCCTCACTGACAAACATACAGTACACATCACTGCTTCACTGACAAACATACAGTACACATCACTGCCTCACTGACAAACATACAGTACACATCACTGCTTCACTGACAAACATACAGTACACATCACTACTTCACTGACAAACATACAGTACACATCACTGCTTCACTGACAAACATACAGTACACAGTACACATCACTGCTTCACTGACAAACATACATTACACATCACTGCCTCACTGACAAACATACAGTACAGATCACTGCCTCACTGACAAACATACAGTGCACATCATTGCCTCACTGACAAACATATACATCACTGCCTCACTGACAAACATACATATCACTGCCTCACTGACAAACATACAGTACACATCACTGCTTCACTGACAAACATACAGTACACATCACTGCCTCACTGACAAACATACAGTACACATCACTGCTTCACTGACAAACATACAGTACACATCAATGTCTCATTGACAAACATACAGTACACATCACTGCCTCACTGACAAACATACAGTACACATCACTGCCTCACTGACAAACATACAGTACACATCACTGCTTCACTGACAAACATACAGTACACATCACTGCTTCACTGACAAACATACAGTACACATCAATGTCTCATTAACAAACATACAGTACACATCACTGCCTCACTGACAGACATACAGTACACATCACTGCTTCACTGACAAACTTACAGTACACATCACTGCTTCACTGACAAACATACAGTACACATCAATGTCTCATTGAAATACACATTTCTGACAGAAAAATATTAACAAATGCCAAGATACACCAATTCTCACCAAAGATTGACTAGTACAAAAAAAGATCTTGAATAGGACTTATCTGAGCAGCCACTTCAGAATCCAGCACAGCACATAGTGAGCAGACATGCCAGCCTTTGCCTTGAAGAAGTATTAAGCATTTCCTGCCAGTACCATTCACTTTTCATAATGTTTTCTTTCCAAAATTAACCACTTTTACACTGACAGTAGCTATTAATGTACAACTATTTAAACAACTTATTCTGAATGTTCAACTCTGTTATCCAGTTAAATGTTTATTCATTAAAAATAATTAAAATAAAACATCCTGTATTTAACTATTTTTATCTCCTATTCTGTATTTGTTTGACCTAATATCATCTCCAGGACTATTTTGTCACAAAAGGGACCATTTTATAAGATAGATATACTACTCCTGGGTGTACCACAGCCAGGAGCGGATTGGGAATGTAAATTAGCTCTGGAAAAAACTCTAAAAATGGCCCTATGTGCCCTATGTCCCTAGTTGTCCTTCCCCTGTCGGGGATCTCATGAATATTAAGTAAACCCCCCGCTCAGGTCTTCCTGAATTCTGGACTACAACTGTTACCAGGCACTGCAGCCAGCCCAATGGTCTCCTCTCCACTTTGCCTCGTCCCCAGGATGTGACATTAACTTCACAGCCTGCCAGGTGTAAACTTTAACTTCACACTTCACAGCCTGGGGAGGGGATCGAGTAGAGAGGAGACAATCGGGCTGACTGCATAGATGGCACCTGGCCCCGCAACGTACCCCATACCAGCCGCAACCACCTACAGATCCACGCTTGGTACTTCAATTCACACTTCCTCGATGGTGCTGCGGCATATTAAGCAGCAGGAGTTCTGGGTGAGGTTTAATAGGATAGACTGCTCTTGTGAGAGAGGCTCAGACGCGGGCAGCTGATAGTGGCCACGGGCAGCTGAGAAATAAAAAAATAATAGCCGGCCGAGTGACACAAATCAGGAGGGCGGGGCCACAAGAGAGAAGCGGTCCAGCAACCAAATGGTCCGCCCCTGACAGCAGCGCTCTGATTTAAGCACTCCGTGGGTGGTTGAATGCACGAAGACAAATGCGTGCATATATCAGGGTGCGACCACACAACCAAGAGTGTTATACCAATTACATAAGATATGTCACGCTTTTTTTTAATAAAAGCTATTTTACCAACACAATGTATCATTTATACCATGTGTGAGCAATGCATTCACTCTCAGATTGCCAGTAAGTTGTTTAATTGGCAGTATTACACCAGGAAACATACGTCATATATGAATTACGTTTCAGTATGGGACCAATGCTGGGACTCACATTGTCTATCTTTACCGCTAACTCACTGTGACTATATAGAATGTTACATTTCTTCTTATCTGAATCTTCCCTACAGGTCGTATAAAAGGAGAAACTTTGATTGACATCAGTATCGGATCCTTGGTTCATCATCTTTTTGTCATGAGTGAATTTTTTAAAGACATCACTATACTAAAATTAAGAGAATCCTGTATTATGGAACTCAAGAAATGGGTGAACACCCGCACTGGGGCTTTTGATTGGACTCATGCATCTAAGATTGTTACCAAGCTGGGAGGCATCAGGTAAAATGTGATTCTAAACAAATAAGAACATAAAGGATAAGTCAAACTAACAAAAATGTAAATTTAAGAAATCATTAAGATAACTTACACACAAAGAGCATTTTTTTGTTTGATTGTTTTTTTTTTGTGGCCGATGTTTAAAGAAATGGAAGTGAAACACACAATTCTGCAGTGTCCCTTGAGCTTGCTGTACTATATAATGTAATGGTTTAATTATTTTAGTGTCAAAGAACAAGAGAAGGAAGAAAAGGTGAAGGAAACCATAAAACACATTGTGGAAATTGACTTCAGCAAAGAAAACCTCACAGATCCGGGGATGTTACCACAAGCCGACTGTATAGTCACAGTGGGGGTGCTGGATGTGGTTAGTCAGGACCAAGAAGATTACATCAGAAACCTGAGAAAGATGTCAAAGCTGCTTAAACCTGGGGGATACTTTATTGCAACTGGGATACTAAATGCCACATATTACACAGCTGGTAATGATAGGTTACATGCATTTACTTATGAAGAAAGTTTTGTAAGAAAGACTTTCACCGATGAAGGATTTGTAATTATTTCCTGTGAGTTACTTGATAGAAAAGTAGAGAGTGATCTCATAGATTATAAGCAAAGGATGGTTCTTACTGCTGAGAAATGTAAATGTTAATTCTTTGTTTTACTCATGCTTCTAATAAACCAAAAGTAAAAATTGCTAAAATGGTTTGTTTTTGTGTTTTTTATTCAAAGCAAGGGGTTGGGGCATATAATGGTAAAGATTCTGATACTATGGATAAAAGTTGCCAGCCTGCTGAAGGGCCTGTGGACAGGTTAGTGACTCCCTGGTCCATATAGTTGTTGGAATGGACTAGTTATGTGATACAAGTTCCAGGTAGGACTGTTAATCTCTCCCAGGATTATTGTAGAACTATCCTGTTTCTGAAAAAGAAATGTTGGTACTTAGTACTGTGGTTAGGTAGTCTTATACTAGAAGCACGCACACCGATTCTGGTCTTCTCCACTACTGTTTATTTGTTTCCAGGATGACCACAAAACAATGAATTTCACAGAAAAGTATGTTCAAAGCCCTGTCACTTACTAACAGAGACCTGGTCACTGTCCAGAATCTAGCATTGATCATACTGACACATGGCCTGCAAAGGCTTTATATATCCCAGATTCCTACAACCCCTCCCAGATTGACAGGCAAACCACACACCCTCCTTATCTTTAAAAGAGAGGCTTTCACAGGTGTTAAGATTTGGCCAGATATTCTGCTATCCTGCAGAGGGAGAGTGAGAGACACACAGCATTTTCTGCAAGCAGGTAAAACACCCATTTTATATTTTAAATGCCTAATATTCCTGGTCCTGCTACCAACCACCCCTGGCTCCTTACAGAGTAGACTCTCCCTTTTGCCACAGAACCATTAAGACACTCAGAAAAATATCACTAATGCAAAATATAATCAGTTCTACATGGTTGGGCCAATGACAAAGGAGACCATCGAAAATGATATCTGATGGCAATGCACCATTGGTTAGGCCACAGACAAAGGAGACCATCGAAAATTATATCTGATCACAATGATGGTAATATGGTTTAAGGCTATATTTATATGTGATTCCTGACTCAATGTAAGATATTTACTTATAAATGTGCAAAACACAAGCCAGTCAGAGGTTACTTTTATTGTCTGACTTACAGTAGCTTATACTAACCACTAGATTATCAGATCTATGAGAGAAAAATTAGAGATAATCAAGATAGAAATAGTGTGAAAGTAAAAGAAAAAATTGAATGAGAGCAAGAGAGTAAGAAAAATAGATATGAGTGAAAACCGGAAGTATAAGTTGAAGACAGAAGAAGAGAGTGAGCACCTCAAAACTAATGACAATGAGAAGGTGTAGAGGCCAGAAAAACCTAAATAGAAAGTTGTGTTTAAAAGAGTGGGTGGGCTATACTCCATGGGAACAGAATGGGTGGGCTATACTCCATAGTAACCAGGTGGGTGGACTATACACCATAGTAACCATGTGGGTGGGCTATACTCCATGGGCATTGAGTGGGTGGGCTATACTCCATGGGCATTGAGTGGGTGGGCTATACTCCATGGGCATTGAGTGGGTGGGCTATACTCCATGGGCATTGAGTGGGTGGGCTATACTCCATGGGCATTGAGTGGGTGGGCTATACTCCATGGGCATTGAGTGGGTGGGCTATACTCCATGGGCATTGAGTGGGTGGGCTATACTCCATGGAAACAGAGTGGTTGGGCTATACTCCATGGGAACAGAGTAAGTGGGCTATACTCCTTGCAAACAAAGTGGGTGGGCTATACTCCATGCAAACAAAGTGGGTGGGCTATACTCCATGGGCTTTGAGTGGGTGGGCTATACTCCATGGGAACAGTGTGGCTAGGGTATATTCCATAGTAACAGAGTGGATGGACTATACTCCATAGTAACAGAGTGGGTTGGCTATACTCCATGGCAACAGTGTGGGTGGGCTGTTCTCCATGGTAACAGAGTGGGTGGGCTATACTCCATAGTAACAGAGTGGGTTGGCTATACTCCATGGCAACAGTGTGGGTGGGCTGTTCTCCATGGTAACAGAGTGGATGGGCTATACTCCATAGTAACAGAGTGGGTTGGCTATACTCCATGGCAACAGTGTGGGTGGGCTGTTCTCCATGGTAACAGAGTGGGTGGGCTATACTCCATAGTAACAGAGTGGGTAGGCTATACTCCATGGTAACAGAGTGGCTAGGCTATACTCCATGGTAACAGAGTGGGTGGGGTATACTACATGGTAACAGAGTGGGTAGGCTGTACTTCACTTCCCCCTGAGTGAAATTAGACACACTAGATGTTTGACTTATTTAAAGTAATCAAAGTTTAAATTTGGAACACAATACATGTACTTGGGCACGTAATACATGAAGTTACATAGGTAGATCCAGCAGGTATGGGCCAAGATTAATACACCTTACAAGTACCAGCCAGTATAATGCTTATGGCACAACATCATGTCTCTCTCTACAGTCAACAACAGGAACATTACAGACAGCATAGGAACTAAACAATAAGAAAGAATGATACAAAAGTAGAAATGTGAGCTGACCCCCGTGTTTTGGTTTTGGTTTTGGATCTGTATTTCCTCCTGTTTTGGATCTGGATTGGTTTTGCCTAAACCGCCCTTGCATGTTTTGTTTTGGTTTTGGATCTGTATTTTTTCTAAAAAAATCATAAAAACAGCTAAAATAACATAATGTGGTCCTGTTTTTGTTCCTACAGTATTACTAACCTCAATAACATTTATTTCCCGTCATTTCCAATAAATGTTGACCACCTCACAATATTTATTTTTTTTCATCTAGTTTAGGGCCAAAAAGTTGCATCCAGCTAGCTGGCTTGCTAAGCTAAGTGACAGCAGTGGGCAGCATTAACAAGTAGCATTTCAGCTTCCAGCACAGATACAGTGTGTTATACAGTGTGGTTTGGATACACCAATATTGCACTTACTGTGACAGAAGTGTCAGCAGAGCAAGATTGCTGACTGTGTCCTCAGTACATGTGCAGGGTATTAGCGGTGTCAGCAGAGAGGGGGTGCCAGCGGTGTCTTCAATGCAGGTTTGCTGGTTGTGTTGGCAGAGCAGGGGTTGCTGACGGTGTCCTCAGTACATGGAATGGCAGTGCTGCGGTGCTGGCAGTGTCCTCAGTGAAGGGTACCGGCGATTTCGGCAGTGCCAGTGGTGGAATTTAGTGCAGCTTTGCTGACTGTGTCGGCAGTGCTGGGGTGTTCTCAATGCAGGGTGCTGGAGCAGGGGTGCTAGCGGTGTCCTCAGTGCATGTGTGATGGTGGTGTCGGCAGAGTGGGGTGCATTTGTGCTGACAGTGTCGGCAGTGCAAGGGTGCTGGTGGTGTCCTCAGTGTGAGAGTGCCGGCAGTGTTGGCAGTGTGGGGGTCACTGATGGTGTCATCAGCACGTGGGGCAGTAGTGCAGGGGTGCCGGCAGTGTTGGCAGCAGTGGTGTCGGCAGCGGGGGATGCTGTCAGTGTGGGTGCCAGCGGTGCTGGCAGCGGGGGGTGCAGGCGGTATCAAGCAGCAGGGGATGGCGGGCGCCATCTTCCTTAGCTTTATGACTGTGTGCTTTATGACTGACAACAGGATCACAAGGTTTTGCCTCGGGTGAAGGATCCGGGGCAGGCAGGGAGATCTGAGCTTGGCTCGGATCGCCCCGGATCCCCGAAATTCGTGTGGGTTTGGTTCTCTGAGAACCAAACCCGTTCATCCTTAGGGGTGACCTTCATGCACCTCACTTCTCACAGGCTGGAAGAACAGCATCACACCTGTCACAAGCTGGCAGCACAGCATCACACCTCTCACAAGCTGGCAGCACAGCACCTCACCTCTCAGTCTACCAATAATGCCTCTCTGGGTCTGGCTGCAAAGCACCTCACCTTTCACAGGCTGTTCATTACACTGCACCTCATTGCATTGCTCATTTGACTGGTCATATCTTCAGTTCTATGGGGGCACTCGAGACTGGTACCCCCTGGTAGCCTTGGCCACTGCCTTTCCAATGGTAACAGGGGGGTGCTTGCTGGAACTCAGGGGCCAGACATAGAAAATTGAAAGTCCAGGACCTGAAACCAGCATTGTCCAGTTGAAAGTTCAACTATCAAGCCCAAGAGGGGAACCAGCCATCCCCCCTAAATATTTCATTGTTATTTTGTGTTGGGTTTTGTTAAGTTACAGCTCTGGAACTGTGCCCCAGCCTGAGCCACCTCCCTAGACCCCGCTAGCCCCTGTCTGCCCTTCTCCCAGAGCTGTAACTAGACTTTTTGGTGCCCTGTGCTGAGAGAGCATTGGTGCCTCCCCCCATTTTTGAAATAGGGACATAAGATAGTGCACCTGAAAAAGGGCCATGGCCTCATGGGGAAGGGCCAGGGAATAGATAGGGGAGGCCAGGAGATGCTGGGGATAAAAGAAAAGGAAGCTACAAGTGAGAATGATAATAAACAGGAAAATTGACAGGCCCAAACAGCGCCCCCTGCCCTGTTCCATCCATTGCGTTCTTAGGCTATATCATATCTGGAATAAGTCTTCAAATGGACCCTGAGAAAGTAAAAGCAATTCAAACATGGTCCGAACCTTCATCACTAAAGGTGACTCAAAGATTCTTATGGTTCGCTAATCACTATAAGAAGTTTATTCATGGTTTCTCCACACCTTGGTAGCTCCCATAACTGCCCTTACACAGAAGGATACAAACCCAACTCAATAGCCTCCAAAAGCAAAATCAAAACCAGATGTTGCATGCCCATTTATCGTGGAGATAGACCGATCTACCTTGGGAGTAGAAGCAATTCTTTCTCTTTCTCAAAAGTCCACAGATAATAATGCTTCATCCATGTGTATTCTTGTCCAGAATATTGTCTCCAGTGGAAAGAAACTACCCAATCAGGGAGAATTAACTTCTTGCCATAAAATTGGCATTCAAAGAATGGTGCTATCTATTAGAGGGTGCTCAATTTCCCATCACAGTATTCACAGATTATAACAATCTCCTTTTCCTAAAAACCGTGCAATGTCAGTTTTCCAGGCAAGCTAGATGGACCTTATTCTTTAAGTGCTTCAATTTCAAATTAATTTACTGTCAGTGATCCCAGAATGTGAAGGAGGATGCTTTATCTCACTCTTTGTCACAAGAGGAAGATCTCTCTCCAGAGGAACTGTTTCAATACTTTGTTCCTACTGTATTTCCATCCTCCACTGGGGAAAACAGAGCCGGCCCTAGCCAATTTGGTGCCCTAGGCAAAATTTGGGCTGGTGCCCCCTAGCAGATAATCCCACAAAAAATCTTGGTGTTTTTAACCGGACACCAAAAATAACACGTATTGACTTATGTAGCCATATATACAGGGATGGATAGGGAAATGAACGTGGCCCTGGAATTAGATCCAAAAGTGGCCCTGCATGCACACGCCGGAGGCGCGTGCCCAAAAAAGTGGGTGTGGTATTGTTGCAAGGGGAGTGACCTCATGTGACATGACATGCCCACAAGCCATCAGGGAGAGAAAGGGGAGACACTGAGCTGGCTTGGTGGGAGACACTGGGTTGGGGCAGTCAGAGATGGTGGTGTTCACTGGGCTGGAGAAGGGGGATACACTGGGGTCATTTGTATGGGGGGCACAGGGCTGGGGAGAGGGGGTTACTGGGCTTGGGGGTATAGAGCACTAACCTGTTTTGCAGTATGAGTTGACAGCAAGCCTGGCCCAGCAAACCCACAGCAGCCGTGAGGTGCTCCTCAGCCCCCATCTCTGCTTCGTATCTAGCTGCTGCCATGACCTGGGAGACCAGTGGACCCTGCTCACAGGCCCCTTCTGCATGCATACTGCTCCCTCCAGCCAGTGTCGGGGCTAGCTGCCTTTGCACCCAGTGCCGTTCCGTAGTTCTCCTCAGCCTGCACCCTCTTCCTGGCCATAACTGCTTCTCTACTGGTGGTGGGTGGAGGGCGGGGATATCCTACTCACAGCCGCACAGACTTAACGTGCCTGGAGCCGGTCCTACCTCCAGCCAATGATCATGGACTCCGGCGGCGCTACCACACGTAAGTGCTTCAGCGTTGGTTAAGAGTGGGCTGGAAGCAACCGGGCCACTGACAGACAGCCTGGCTTGAATATGCGTGATGCGCTACTGGGAGTGGGGCCATGCAACAGGAAGACCGGCCCCACAGTCCCTTTTGTGCTGCGTGTAACCCAGGAAATCAGTGCAGCACTTTCGTATTAATCAGCAGCAGAAAGACTGATTGACATCTCCGCACTGATTGGATGGGTATTTGCGGCAAAAGCAGTGATAGGGCTGCAGAAATCTTGGGAAAGCAGAAGCGCAACAGTGTCACAGCGCAACAAACCTCAACTGAAAGATAGCAGGAATACCCCTATATATTTGAGGGTGAGGGGGATGGTTTAAAGTTTAAACTGAATGTGTTGACTTCTTGAAAATTACCCTGAAGCGGAGGACATAATGTACTAAACAAAAAATGCTGTAAAAACCCTGTTTCCAGGGTTTTACCGCATTTTCCGTATGCACTAATGTGTTACCGCCAGGTCTCCGGTGGCCTCTCCACTTTGTACAGCAGTTGCAGTCCTGTTGGTTTCTATGGGGGCAGCAAAACTGTCAGATTAACCATTCCGGAGATTGGCCTTGGCAGCAAACACCATCTGAAGATGGCATTAGCTGCTGTAACCTATGGGCTATAATTTGCTACATTTACTGGGTGAGAGTTCCTCACCGCGCATGCACAGTAGCGTGCCGGGGGCCCCGATATAGTAGTGAGGTGACCGATAATGCGATCACTTCACTACTAACACATTGCAGGGATGGGCTCCTTTAGGAGCCCATGTCCCTGCATGTGTATTCTTTATACATTTGTGCGGTAAATTTCTTATTACCATGAATAACAGCGATAAGAAATTTCAATTATATCGGGTCTAAAATTTTATATTTGATAAATATGTCCCTAAATGTTATCAGTGTATTATTTTTAAAGCAGTTTGAAATAAAAAAATATATTGTCAATATTTAAAACATAATACAAATCAATATATCTCAGCATATGTTTAAAAACAATGTAATAATAATATATACACACACACACACTCACTCTTGAAAGCGGCACTCCTCTAATGTGCAAATATAGCAAACAAATACATAATTACAATCCGATGCCTTCCGAGCTAAACACAGGTAGTGAAGCTGTATACGGGACTCCAATACGGCGGCATTCATGTAATGAGACACAACAAGGAAGTAAACTCCTTCCTTGCTGTGTCTCAGTCCATGAATGCCGCCGTATTGGAGTTGTGTGTGTGTATATATATTTATATATTATATAAATAGTAATTATACATAGTGTTCCCGCTAGGATTAGGGGAGGGCAGGACGCATGGGACTGGGGCACTAGTGCATGCGCCTTTGAAGTAGGGATGTGCGCCAGACCATTTTTGCCAGATTTGGATTTGGTTCTAATTCGTCGTCCGGCTTTGGATTTGGATTTAGATTTGCCAAACTGTGGTGACTGGCTTTGGATTTGGATTTGGATTTTTTACAAAAATTTACAAAAAAAGCTAAAATCACATAAATTGGTCTTTTTTTTCTTCCTAGAGTATTATTAACCTCATTAACATTAATTTCCAGTCAATTTAGACCAAAAAACAGCTCATAATATTGTTTTCAACATTATTGGCCAAAGGTTGCAGTGAGCTGACTGGTTACTAAGTGACAAAGCAGCGGCACAACGACACAGACACCACAATTTAAAGCACATCAATGACACATTGCCACACAGCACTGGCAGAAATTAAAAGTATTGCACCCACCCAGTGGGGTACGGTCTGCAGAGTCACAGTACTTGTTAACAAGTGGGCTATGGCCCTAGGAGTCACAGTGCACAATCTTATTCACATTACACCGCACATAGTGCCCCTGATTCACATTACACCATAAAGTAGTGTCTCTTATTTATGTTACGACACACAGTAGTGCCCCTTTTACACAATGCCCACAGTAGTGCCCCTTTTACACAATGCCAACAGTAGTATGCCCCCCAGTAGTATGCCCCCCCAGTAGTATGCCCCCCCCAGTAGCAGGCCCCCCCAGTAGTATGGCCCCCCAGTAGAAGGCCCCCATTATTATGCCCCCCAGTAGCAGGCCCCCCCAGTAGCAGGCCCCCCTAAGTAGCAGACCCCAACCCAGTAGCAGGCCCCCCAGTAGTATGACCCCACCAGTGGTATGCCCCCCCAGTATTATGGCCCCCCAGTAGCAGGCTTCCCCAGTAGTGTGGCCCCCCAGTAGTATGCCCCCCAGTAGTATGCCCCCCCAGAAGCAGGCCCCCCCAGAAGCAGGCCCCCCCAGTAGAATGGCCCTCCCAGTATAATGGCCCCCCCAGTAGAATGGCCCCCAGTAGTTGAGCCCCCCAGTAGCTGTGCCCCCCTGTAGCGCCCCCGGCCCTTACACACTTCAAAAAATAAAAAACTTACCTGTATCCCCGCTCCCGCGCCGTCCGCTCTGCATCCACGCGATGAGGAGGGAGCAGGAAGATGGAGCTCATGAGTGAGCTCTAGCCGGCTCCCTCCATGCAGCAGCCAATGAGAGTCTGTGTGACTCTCATTGGCTGCTGTAACAAACACACAGCTGCCGCTGGTGGCTGTGTGTTTGTGTCTGTGCAGGGCAGACCGCTATCACATATATATAGATATATATATATATATATATATATATTTACATACATATTTCTACATATATAAATATATATAGAGATATATATATTTATATACACAGATATATATGTAGACATATGTATATCACAGATATATATATGTAGACATATGTCTACAAAGATATATATATATTAATATATATATATATATATATATATATATATACAGATATATATATATGTAGACATATGTATACACAGATATATATATGTTGACATATGTATACATAGATATAGATATATATACAGATATATATATATATATATATATATATATCAGCCCCAAGGAATGATCACTTTCCCAGAGCAGGCGGAGCAGCACCAGATATTACACTCACTGACCTGTGAGGGTGCATGTTGCTGCCCTGCATCCAGGGACATTCCAAAGGCTCGTGCTCGGGAGGTTTAGGTGGGTGCAGTTGGAACGTCATTAACCCGGGAATGGGCGGAGCTTCTGTTGCCGAGGGTGGGCGGAGCTTACTAGGTGGGTGGGGCTTCACACGGCAGGGGGCTGAATAGGCAAGGGGCTCTTGTGCTTAACCCGCCCATTGTAAATCAGGCCTGATAGCAGCATTCCCTGCCCCCACCCCCATTCACGGCCCGCAAAGCCCTGCCTCATCAAAGAAAGGGGCGTGATTACAATGCAGTGGGGCCCATAAGGGAATTATCTGATTCCCCGCCACACTAGTCAGAGCCTGTGTGCGCCTGATCTAACTGAAGTGTGGGCGCAGTGGCGCATGCGCGCAGTGCACAGCAAGGTTCAGCTGTAAACACAGTCATCTCATCGGCTGACAGCTGGGCTGCCCGATCGGATCTGAGCTCCATTCGCGGCAGCGGGGGGCAGAGATGCAGAGCTGTGGATGACCCTAGGCATTCCAGTCGCCCTAGGCATTTGCTTAGAATGCCTATGCCTAGGGCCGGCTCTGGGGGAAAACCTTCATGAAACCTGAGATACAGAAAAAACTCATCCAAAACCACCTCTTGTGTAAACTTTGGCAAGTACAAATTTCCATGTCAAGCTCCTGCAAGTCCTCTTCATCCTTTATCCATTCCATTCCGACTCTAGTCCTATATTTCAATGGATTTCATGACCGATCTTCCACCATCTAAAGGATTTAACACAATCTGGGTCATAGTTGACTGGTTCTTGAAAATGGCTCATTTTATTCCTTTGTTCGGCATAAACTTAGCTCCACATTTGGCCCAGTTGCTTATTTCAGAGATTTTTCATTTACATAAAATATAAGATTAAGAGTACCTTCAATGAAGTTCGCACCTTGTTACATTGGGCCATTTCCTATCTTAAAAGTCATAAACCCAGTTGCCTACCAATTTCATTTACTTCCTTCACTTCAGATACCAAATACTTTCCATATCTCATTGCTTAAGCATCTTGTCTTGAATCGCTTCCAAACTATGGGCCCGATTCAGACCCGGACGCTAAGCTGCAATCGCTCGGTATGGGCGTTTGTCGGCCATCTGCGCATGCGTATGCATCGCAGTGCGCAAATCAGTCTGTGCGATGGGGAAGTGCTTGCTCGAAGCCAGCAGATGGGCCACTCCTATGAGTGACAGATAGTGCCATTTGTGGGTGGTAACGGGAAGGACCTGAAAAACAGGGGAGTGGATGTGCGTACGCAGACGTGTCTGAGCATCAAAATGGCGTTCTTCGGGCATCCATATTTAACATGGAAGTGTCATTGTACACGTCACCTGGTTGTATTTCAGCCTGCAGTAATCGCAGTGCTTGCGGCAGGGTAGGGTCTACCTTAAGGACTGTGAGCAGCTCCGATGGCTCTCGATGTTACAGATTAATCATACACTTTCTGGAGATGATGTGTGATAAAAAAGAGAAGTGGGTGTCATTACACCAGCGTGCAATCATTCTACCATTGCTCTCTGAGACATAGAGGGCGTCCTTTAGCTGGGCTGGGTGATCACAGCATTTGAATATCTGCTCCCTGACAGCTGCGAGAGAGCACAGCATAGCGTCCGGGTATGAATCACCCCCTATGCTTCTAAAGGGACCTAAAGTTCAAACCCAACATGGAGTGGAATTTGAGATAGAAAGAATTCTGGGTCCTTGCTTAAGCTACAGATGTCTTCAATATTTATGTGACTGGAAAGGTCCTGGGTCTTTTCAGAGGATGTTCATGCTCCTCTACTTATCATGAAATTAGACATCAAGTTCCAAAAAGCATCCGGAGGCTGCTTCTAAAGGAGGGGTACTGTCACAAAGCAGCGGCAATCAGGTCTCCCCAGCTGTGCTCTGTCCAGTGGCATAACTAGGGCAGGGCCACCAAGGCTTGTGCCCTGGGCACCATGGGACCAGCGGCGTGGGGGAGGCCGGCGCTGGCCATGGTACTGGCCCGTCCTAGTTAGCCAGTGTAGTGCCAACCGAGTTAGTGCGGTCAGCACTACACATTTACTCGGGACCACCGAGTGCCGTCCTGTGCTGCACAGCCACGCCCCTTACCTCCCCCTGAGTGCTTACCCAATAGCGCCAGACAAAGAGTGGGAAGCGGGCTCAGGCTAGCCAGTGCATTTACACACACATCACTGCCAACGCGACGGCAATGTGTGTTTCAGCAGCCATTGATAGTCAGACTGTCATTGGCTGCTGCTGCGCCCACTGCAAGAGCCGGGCAGAAGACACTCATGAGCTCCGCTTTCCAGCTCCTGCAATGGGTTATGGGAGAGACATCATGAAATCTCTCCCATAATGCAATGCGTGCCTGCCCAGGAAGACCGAGGTGAGCGCGGCAGAGGGAGCAGGAGCCGGAGTGAGGATTCAGGTTTTTCTTGAGTTTCCCCCCCAGTAGTAGTTCCCCCAAAACACAGTTTAGAATAGAAGACAAACAGAGTGATTGCATGACAACGGTGTGGGTTAAACTTCGAGTCTGGGGGGCTGGCTTAGGTAACACCATGTGACTTAGTTTGCCCTATTAGGATAGGTGTGTGTGTTTTAACTTGGAATGTGAGACTATGTGGGCTGAGACAAAGCCTCTTTTGTTCCTGTCTTCCCACCATCCCTCCCTATGTGGATTCAGTGGGATTGTCTGAGTTAGCTGTTTACTGTGGCTGGAAAGAATGGCAGGTCACCGCCTGGGGTACAAATATCTTTCAGTTTTTAGTATTATAGTCTTTGGGTGCGCTCACCCTCTTTGACTTGTTAAGTTTGCTGGATCACCCTGCCAGGGATAGCGTCATCACCCTT